>CAKJTW010000030.1:7500000-8750000 GCA_917880005.1 Nanger dama
AGATGGTGACTGCAGTTATGAAATTAAAAGACACTTACTCCTTGGAAGAAAAGATATGACCAGTCTACACAGGATGTTATAAAGCAGAGACGTTACTTTGCCAACAAACGTCCATCTAGTCAAAGCTATGGTTTTTCCAGTAGTCATGTATGGATGTGAGAGTTGGACTGTGAAGAAAGCTGAGTGCCGAAGAATTGATGCTTTTGAACTATATTGTTGGAAAAGACTCTTGAGAGTCCCTTGGACTGCAAGGAGATCCAACCTGTCCATCCTAAAGAGATCAGTCTTGAGTGTTCGTCGGAAGGACTGATGCTGAAGCTGAAACTCCAATACTTTTGCCACTTGATGCAAAGAACTGACCCATTTGAAAAGACCCTAATGCTGGGAAAGAGTGAAGGTGGGATAAGAAGGGGATGACAGTGGATGAGCTGGTTGGATGGCATCACCCACTTGATGGGCATGAGTGTGAGTTAACTCTGGGAGTTGGTGACAGACAGGGAGGCCTGATGTGCTGTGGTCCATGGGCGGCAAAGAGTTGAACATAACTGAGTGACTGAAGTGAACTGAGGTCCATAATTATATAAAACATAGAAAGCATGAAGAACTCTCGAAATTTCACCATTCTCTCCAATATCTTAAAGATGAATAAATAAAACCTGGATATAATTGTGTGACTTACTAAGCCCAGGTTAAATGTTAGTCGAGTGCTAGTTTTCTGAATCCTTCATTCCAAGGCTTAAGGCTCCAGTAGTCACCTTTGAGACTATTTTACCTTATCTAATCTAACAAAAAAAAAAAAAAATCTAATAAATATTCTCTATTTGCAGACTGGATTTTAGTGAACGTGTTTTTTTAGAAGACCAAATGAATGTGGATAGGCTAAACTTAAGGCTTTTATCCACTTGCAAAATGATTTATAACCATTTCATTTTCAGCAGTCACCTCATTGGTTGCATGTACAAATGCTTTTATAACAGGATCTGTTATTCGCAACTAGAGTGTGTTTTTGAAAGCTGATCAGTTCTTATGGTAATTATAAGGCCTCTCAGATTTTACCGCTCCGCCTCATCTCTATCTCAACCATTCTGTTCCCAGTTCTAAGACCAATCCTGACTGTATGGAACGGACTGCGTATTGACATTTTAGATTGACATTCCAAATTACACAGCCAGACTTTTGTCTCATTTCCCCAAACCAAGAAGACTCTACTTTCTGTGATGATAAATGAGCTCTCATATAATAACCTCCATCTCTCATTCCCTTTCCAGTCTCCTTCAAAGATGTTGTATTAAGCACTTAACTCTAGCATATAATTGAATTCCACTCATTTTCTATGGAGATTGCTGGCCCAGCCATCTTCCTGGATTTCTAAACACATATACTCATGTATGAGCCCTTTCCATCTTCTGGAAAATAGCAAAACTCTTCCTTAAACCCCTGTGATGCTTGCTGATATGTTGTCTTGTCATCCACTGTTACCCTTTCTCTTTCTTTCACCTGTCTTAGGTGGATTAATTCTGGCACACTTCAATTAAGACCTTTGGCAAAACACTTATATCTCAGAGGAACTTTACTCCTGTTGCTTTGTCCTGCCTTTTGCTAAATCAGGTTGCTCCTTCCTATAATGTAGAAAGCCCTTTGTTGAGAAGGGGGATGTGAAATGGTAGAGATTAAAAGAGGAACAAGGAGATGGTGTGGAGAGATTTCTTTAGGAAGGAGCCTCGGTTCCAGAGAGTGGAATTTAAGGAAAGCCCACTTTTTGATGAAGTAGTAAGTTGTATCCAGGAAAAATTCATCTATCCAGAGAGCACAGATGTACCATTGCTGACAAGAAAGGTTCTGTTTGCCAAGTGATTTGGAAACCTGCGAGACTCCCTTTTATTCTTAAAATGGGGCTTCTGAATTTGTCCAGCTCTCACTCATCAGGAGATAATGTTGCCAAAGAAACCTGAAGCCTGCATCCTGGGAAGATGTTCTAAGCCGTAGGAAAGATTTCAAGATCTATAATTGTCAAGAAGAACAGATGGAAATATAGCAAAATGAAAAGGTTAGGACCAGATATTGTTTTATTTAGAAAGAGCCTCTGAGCTACTTCTAATTATAGATAAAACAAGACAGTATTTAGAGAGATCATTAGGCTGGGCCTCAGGAGCCCTGTGTTCATCATATCTCTCATTGTAACTGATTCTCAAAGGTGCTCTTGACTAAGTTAGCTGACTTATCTGTTCTCAACTCGTTCAGTTGTATGCTGGTGGGAATTAAGGGCTTTACTTTTTATAGTCCTATTCATCTGGGGAATTCTGTTCTAGGAGGATATATGAACATTCTCTATAAATACTATTAGTCAACAGTGAAAGTCAAAATACAAACAAAGAAAGTTTAACTACTAAAGAAAACATGTTAACATTTGCGAGCAATGAACATCAGTATGCATTTTAGTTTTTACCCTTATAATTCAAACATATGTAATTCAATGTAGTACAAACATTTTGTAATTAAAGCATAACAGTTTCCTAACTGGATGCCTTATTTCCATTCTCATCTTCTTATAGTCTTTTTTTTTCTTTTCTGCATAACAGCTGAGATGATCTTCCTAAAGCTTAAGACCATCATATTCTTTTCTTTGATGATCTTTCTGATAAATCCCTCCTGCTTCAAAGACAACATATAAGGATCTTATTGTGGCCTCTAAAGTCATCTATATAGAGTCCTGCCCATGACCCCTGTGACTCTCCCATGTCCTCATCATCTGCAACTTATTACCTCTCCATTAAGTTCTACTATAAGACTTTCAACCCTCCAGATACCCAAAGTCATTTCCTATATAGAATTGTTGTACATGCTGGTGTGTCTGCTGGGATACCTTGTCTGACATCTTAGCATCACTAGTTCCTCCACATCATACAAAGTCTCAGCTTCACATCTTCACAAAGTGACCTTCTCCAGCCAATCTAGCTAATGTTCTGGCCACTGTTGAGTCCTTTTAATCTAGATTCCCTATTTTATTTCTACAAAGCATCCATCACTAGCTCATGTAATATTTTGGACTTGATTTACTACCTGTTTTGTCTTATCAGAATGTGAATTCTATGTTGGTGGGTTTTATCTTGTTCACTGAGGGGTCTCCAGGGTTAAGAAGAGTAATCTGCCCATGGTTTTCTTTCCCAGAATATCCATTAAATGAATGACTATGTCCGTGGAAGGAAGTTCAGTCCTAAAAATCCAGAACAGGTCCTGTGTATGTTGTTTATAGAAGTCATATTTAAATATCCTATCTTACTATCATTAATACAATTTTATTCCAATCTACTTACATATTCATGAGGCTTTTTAGGTATAAAATAGGGAACAGTAGAGACAATTGACATACTAGACATCAGATTTATAATAATAGTTACAACATATATAGTTTCCATCAGTGAAAAAAGCATCAAATAACATTTTATAGAACATTATATGGTAGTATATTCAAAGATCTTTCTGTCTATTTAAAAATATGCTAAATTTATTCCTATTTACTTATTACTTCCTTTGTTCTCTTATTTAATAAATTGCAGATTTGATTGCATGCTACCCTTTCCTGATATATTCAAGATTCACCATGGCCATTTATGCATCAAGGAATCCTTTTAAATATTTGAGATTATAGAAGATAAGAGAAGTAAAATGTGTCTTTATGGCTCAAATGTAAAGAAAAATGATCAAATTCCAAAGAGCCAAGATGGGGAAGACAATAAACGCATAGCATGTACTAAGCCACTGTGACTGAATTAGAGGCTCCTTTTGTGTCCAGGATGAGTGTTGAATTTCCCCAGAATTTCCCTCGTTGGCGAGGTTATTCACTCCTTACCTCTTGGTAGCATTACAGTTATAGAGATATGGGAGAAGAATCTTTCAATGTGGAGGGACACGTAACAGCTCATTACATGGTCTAAAAGGACAAGCAGCCTGTTAGGGGGTCCTGAGTGATAAGCAACAGGATCTGCATGCCTCTCCCTGGCAGGCCTCGGGCCTCCCACCAGCATGGGGAAAGTCTTTCATGTCGGACTGGCTTTGAGAGGGGCAAGGTGACGTCTTCCATCCACAAAACTTTAAATTCACTGCCAGACTGAAGCTGGCCTCATATGGTCTGAATTTGCAAGCAGTGATTGGTCCAGTGTAGCAGTGCTGTGCATTCATTCCAAAAACGTGACAACTACAAAATGCACCGAAAAAATAATCCACAGATAATTACAGCCTTCGGACATTGTACTATTTTGGTACATGCTGTCCTAGTATAATTATACATGTCTGAATATGTGTGAACATATGCATTTATAGTGTATGTATACATATATACATGTGCATATTTATGTACATATATTCACATATACAATATGTTCATATTATATGTGTATATATTATGTATATGTGTAAGTATACATGTGGGCTTTCCAGGTGGCACTAGTGCTAAAGAACCTCCCACCAGTGCATGAGACATGAGAGACTTAGGTTCAGTCCCTGGGCTGGGAAGATCCCCTGGAGGAGGGCATGGCTACCCCCTGTTCTTGCCTGAAAAGTCTCATGGATAGAGGAGCCTGGTGGGCTACAGTCCATAGGGTCACGAAGAGTTGGACATGACTAAAGTGACTTAGCCAGCATGCACACATAAGTATAAATATAGTATATTACTTATATACACACATTATATATAATATTATCATATTGAACAACTCAGTTGTAACTAATCTATTTTTACTCAGTAAACACTTAAGTTTCAATACTTCTCAACATTAATGAATACTTATTATTCAACTATATTCTAATTTTGATTGTTTCACAAACTATTATGAATGCTTGATTTTCAGAGTCCCATTAGCACATATAGAATAAAAGATAGATGTCCATTTTCATTAAGTCATCAATAGAAGGGTTGTTGTATTCATTCTTTACACCAGGCATTCTTCTAGAAACTTTAATGTCTGTTTAATCAGTCAGTTATCCAATATCTATGTAGAACAACATAAAGTGTTATTCTCATTTTATTGTCAATAAAACTGGATGATATGGCCAAGAAAAAAATATACAGTATATATAAATATATACATAATAACAAAAAAATCACATCCACATCACACACACACACACATATACTAAAGGGGATACTCTAAATTTGGTCATTTTGTCCTCAAGAGTTAACAAATGCGCTCAGGAAAAAATTTGCAATCTGTTTTAGTAACTATGGTTTTGTAAGTCTGTAGAATGTATGGAACCAAAGACTCCCAGAAATTTCTAGATAGGATACTAAATTTCTTCTGACTTAATCCTATTGTATTACAGATGAAAAACTTGGCTTCAGACAGTCATGTTTATGTCAGTTTCAGCATCTGAGACTAAATCCAAGCTGTGTCGTACCATCACTTGTCCATTTATTGCTTCACTCAGTGATTATTTAGTGAGTACCTACTATGGATTGAACAATGTATAAAGGCCCAAACATGTAAGTAGATGAAAATTTCAGGGGATTTCTTATCCCTGAGACCAAGGTAGAATTTGCCTCAGTGGATAGGCTCTCTAGCAGAATCATTTGATTGTTTTCTGCCAACTTCCTCCTTCCCTTATCCAATAACAACTCTTCATAGTTGGCTGGCTCCACAGGTTACTATAACTTCACGATAGACAATGGACAGATATTTTCTATTCTAGGCAAGTGATTCTAGGGTATGGATGGTATAATTCGTTGCTGTGTGCTCGATATTGGGTATTAAGTGTGGCAAAAGAATATCTGCCCATATAAGTCAAATCCTTTAAATCCGAAGTGTGACTCTAAGAGGATCAGGCAAGTCAGTTATGGTAAGTGCTAAAATAAAGATTATATAGGCTTTTTATTTCTATGGAACAAGTTACACAAAAATGTAGTGGTTCACAAATGCAGAAATTTATTATCTTATGATTTCTGTGAATCGGGAATCCGGGCATAGATTAGCTGTCTCCCCTGGCTCATGGGCTCTCACAAGCCTGATATCAAGTTATTGACTGGACCTGTAGTTGTATCAAGAATTAACTGGGGAGGAACCACTTCCAAGTTCACTGCTGTGTTTGTGCCTTGTGGCCTATAGAAACGAGGGTCTCAGGTCCTCCTGGGTCAATGAAGACATCAGTTCCTTCTCATGGTGCTCTTTCCATAGAACCATCCATAACATAGCAGTTTGCTTTCCCCAGAGTTAGGTGTCTGACAGAAAGAGTGAGAGTTGACTAGTAAGATGGAAGGCACAAAAATTTTGTATGCTAATCTCAGAAAAGACCTCCTACCACTTCTGTTATGGTCTATTCACTTGAAGCAAGTCACTGGGTCCAGCTCAGTTCCAGGGAGAGTAGATTACCCTACAGCAAGCATCAGGAATTAGGGATCACTGGAAATCATCTAAGGAGTTGCCTTCCACATAAATAAACCGAAGAGAAGGAACCTATTATTCTGCATGTGAAAGTGAAAGTGAAGTTGTTCAGTCATATCCGACTCTTTGTGACCCGTGGACTATAGCCCACCAAGCTCCTCTGTCCATGGGGTTCTACAGGCAAGAATACTGGAGTGGGTTGCCATTTCCTTCTCCAGCGGATCTTCCCGGCCCAGGGATCGAACCCAGGTCTCCCACATTGCAGGCAGACGCTTTAACCTCTGCACCACCAGGGAAGCTCCATAGGGATTTTCAAATGTCTTCCTTGAAGAGATCGTATTTGAGTGGAACTTTGAAAAGTAAAAGAGGACTTTACAAGAACATAAACATAAAAGGAAAGGGTACCAGCGTACAGAAAAGCACAGCGGAGTCAACAATCTGGGGATCATTCATTCAAATGACCTTTCTGAGGGACGACCACATGGCAGAGTGGTAGCCTGGTAGGGCTAGAGCACAGGACAAATTGTATGTCTTAACTGAGTCTCAGCAGAAAGACCATTAACCCAGTGTTCTTACTGCTGTTAAATGATGTACATCATTTTTCTAGACCAGTAATGGTTAAGTCAAACATCATTATAGAATCCTGGGACTGGAGAGCGTTATAAGAAGTCATGTAGCTTATCTTGGTTTATGGAGAAAGAATAGATTTCAATATCTGAAACACCTGAATCCCATTTGAGCCATTATCAGGCCTTTGCCCAAATCACTTAACCTTGCTAAATCCACATGTCCATAACTATAAAATGGAGCAATTATAATTATATCAAACTGCTGCTGGAAGGATTAAAGGAGATAACATTTGTGAAAACACATAGTTCAAAGCCTAATATATAATAGACATCCAATAAGCTTGTCTCACTTGTCTTGCTTTTCTTCTCTATTTCTTTGCCTCTCTTTTTCCCCAAATCCATTTAGAAATTCCCTTACATCATTAACAACAACAACAAAAGATTTCCAAGTTTTTACAAAGCCAGCAAGGAAAGTTTGCCATTTTTTACATCATTCTAAAGCTTGAACATCTTTGCCGTCTAAGAGACAAAGGTTTAAATCTTTTAAAATTAGGACAAAATTAACCTCATTTTAATCACATTATTCCTAGAAGATTTGTTGCACATTATACACACTAGATAAATGCTCTTTAAATTAGTTATTTTCCACCTTGTAGTCAAAAGTAATATTATCTTCTGAAAGGTAAAAGTAACATCAATAATTATAAAAATCTAGAGAAGTATAATAAGTACTAAGCAAACAGATGGTTAGTTTAAATGACTTAGGAATCTGTGTGTTTTTATCCTAAGAAAGATATTTAATACCTGGGCTAATTATAGACACGGCACTGCCTGTCACATTGTAATTTATGCTTCTATTCTGATTTCTTTTTATTTAAAGAAATTAGGTTCCTGTGCATGAGGTGCTCCATGCATCTGAGGCTTTTATGCAAACTACAGCTAAGCTCAATTCCAACATTTAAAAATGCTTTCAGATGCAACTATTATATATAGAATGGGTAAACAAAAAGGTCCTACTATATAGCACATGGATATTCAATATTCTGTTATAAACCAAAATGGAAAAGAAGAAGGATATATGTGTGTGTGTGTGTGTGTGTGTAAGTGAAGTGAAGTCGCTCAGTCGTGCCCGACTCTTTGCGATCACATGGACTGTAGCCTACCAGGCTCCTCCCTCCATGGGATTCTCCAGGCAAGAGTACTGGAGTGGGTTGCCAGTTCCTTCTCCAGGGGATCTTCCTGACTCAGGGATCAAACCCTATATATATATATATATATATATATATATATATATATATACACAATATAAATGTGTGTGTTTGTGCTCAGTCATGTCTGACTCTTTGTGGCCCCATGAACTGTAGCCCACCAGGCTCCTCTGTCCATGGAATTTTCCAGGCAAGAATACTGGAGTGCCATGCCTTCCTCCAGGGGGTCAGAGTATGAACATCTCATTTTACTATCTCTCTTCTCAGACCATCCTGTACCAGAAATGTCAGTTTGGGTCCTCTAAAAATCTAAGAACAAAAAGCAATTTGATATACAAGTCATTTATTGGTGGAAATGCCTATGAATGATAAAAGGGAGAAGAAATGGTAGATGGAAAGAATATTCAGACCACAGAGTAGGTCTGACATCCAAGAAAAGTGCAAGAAAAGAAATATGAAGAGGTTCAGGTGGAATGTCACACTAAGAAAGTCTGAGCCAGACAGATGGGGAAGCCTGGAGCAAAACAAACACTCCCCCAAAAACCCTCCCCTTATTTTGCTGTTGGATCTTAGTTCTCCAACCAAATATTGAACCCACACTCCCTGCATTTGAATCACTGAGTCTTTACCACTGGACCACGGAAACGCCCTAAAGATGGCCCCTGGGAGGACAAGGTCACTGTGAGTCCTACAGCTGATCTGAAGGCGCCATAGCTGGAGGCAGGTTTCTCTTGTCAAGGGCTGAATGGTGCACTTGTAGGTAGTTAGATAAAATGGAAAAAAGAAGCCTCAACTCTAGTCTAGAGCAAGTTAAATATGAGTTTCTATGCCAGCTCACTTTCACTGGATCAATGATCATCACAAGTCACTCGAGATTTATGGGGATCAATTTCCTCATATATACTACAAAGACAATATTACTGTCTTCATAGTTCATAATGATTTAACCTGAAGTATGTAAAATTAAATAGCATGATGATTTGCATAGACTAGGTCTAGAAAAATGTCATTTACCTCACCAGCTTTGCATCAGATTCCTCTTATCTCCAATCAATTTAAATTTATTTTGGATTTTAAATTTGGAAATACTATTAGTGTCCTTCAAAAAAATCAAATATAAAAAGATTTATTATTGAATTTTATCTTGTCAACATTTTGGGAATCTATTGGCTTTGAGTTGATAATTAGATAGATCTTGCCAATTAGGAGTTTTACCATTTGTTATGGAATAGCTGTACTTCTGCTTGGAAATTTTATTGTTGAAATTTGGTATTATTATTATTTCAAATAAAAATTTTAACTGTTTGGAAATCATTGTATCTCTAATACTGGCAGAAGGCATATGAATCAACTATGGACCTCTTTTGGGCTACCTGTTGTGTGATATTTCCTCTTAGTTTATTGTATAAATTTATTACAACATTTAAGATCTATGTCTGCTGTAAATATGTCTGCTTTCTCAGGCTTATAAAGAATTGGTTCCTGTGTTCTATTATGGGATAACAGATTACAACTATTTGCCAATTTCAGCTCCACTGAAGATTTCACAAATAAAATCCCCACTCATTGCCACCAAGCAACTCACACACAGTTTTGTTCAAAGCTTAAATTGTTTGTGCGTGAATGTTTTTGTAATCAACACGTGTTGGTATGCTTATCTGACTTTCTTCTTTAGGGATCTATCAGCACATTAAAAAAACAAAAACAGCATCAACTCCTAGAACAAAGAATGAAGGTAATCTATCAATGAGCAAAGAGATATTAGGTAATAAGAGAATCTCACTGAAAGTCTTAGGGATCATGCAGTCTTACCCCTTCACTTCACACACGTGCAAAGAGAGTAAGTAATTTGTTAAAAGTGACCAACGTCAGTGGTAGCAGGACTTGAATGCAAAGTCAGATCTTCGTTCCTCGGACAGGAACACTTTCCTCTCTGCGTCTAGTATGTGTTTAGCACTGTGCTGAGCCATCTGGGAAATGTGAAAGATATGCAAATGCTTTGTCTCACTTTCCCAAGTTTAATTAGAGTAAGCTTTGTGATAACACTTCTTAATGAAGACAGGATCATCTAAATATACCAATGTATTCTATAAAGCAAAAAAAGGAAAAACAATTGATACTCATTGATCTTTCATTCCTTGAGAATTATTTCATATACCTAGCTTCACCTTATTCTTTGTAACACCTTTAAGTGGTATGTTGCAGTTCCCTGCTTAGTAGGTAAAATAACTGAGGCTCAGAGGATCAAATGGCTTGTATAAGGGTATATAGTTTCTTTTATTTTCATTGCTGCATTATTTTCAAACTTCAAAAAATGTAGATTTTTTTTATAGTCTCTAAATACAAATTATTTGTGACTTTAAAATCCCCATCCCTGCACCATTTCTAGAAGAGATCATCTGCTTGATGACCATTGATTTGGACTGAAACAGTCATCTTTGAGATTTCAGAATAAATAGTATATAAACATGGGCATAATAAATAGTGGAACCAGAACTCAAACAGAGGCCTTCTGACTCCAGAGCTTCTTTCTTTTCTCAAAATAACCCGTCTACCTATTTCTCTCATTCTTTTCAAGTAAAATATAAGTTTCTATTAGTAAAACTTCTTACTGAATTTCTACTTCAAATATTATATAAATGGAATAGGAAAAATTTGGGAAAGTGAAAGTTTTGTTGTGATAAAATACATATCCACACTCACACCCACACACATCACTGGTAAGTTAGACTAATGAGTGAATAATTACTTCTTGCCAAGATGCCTCTCTAAAAGCAAGGGGTATTTAATTGATTTTTGAACTCTTTCCTTCGTTAGGGTGATATAAGAGTAACAATTGTACTCATCTCACACACTAAGTAAAGTCACGCTCAAAATTCTCCAAGCCAGGCTTCAGCAATACGTGAACCATGAACTTCCAGATGTTCAAGCTGGTTTTAGAAGAGGCAGAGGAACCAGAGATCAAATTGCCAACATCCGCTGGATCATGGAAAAAGCAAGAGAGTTCCAGAAAAACATCTATTTCTGCTTTATTGACTATGCCAAAGCCTTTCACTGTGTGGATCACAACAAACTGTGGACAATTCTGAAAGTGATGGGAATACCAGACCACTTGACCTGCCTCTTGAGAAACCTATATGCAGATCAGGAAGCAACAGTTAGAACTGGACATGGAACAACAGACTGGTTCCAAATAGGGAAAGGAGTACGTCAAGGCTGTATATTGTCACCCTGCTTATTTAACTTCTATGCAGAGAACAGCATGAGAAACACTGGACTGGAAGAAATACAAGCTGGAATCAAGATTGCTGGGAGAAATATCAATAACCTCAGATATGCAGACGACACCACACTTATGGCAGAAAGTGAAGAGGAACTCAAAAGCCTCTTGATGAAAGTGAAAGAGGATAGTGAAAAAGTTGGCTTAAAGCTCAACATTCAGAAAACTAAGATCATGGCATCTGGTCCCATCACTTCATGGGAAATAGATGGAGAAACAGTGGAAACAGTGTCAGACTTTATTTTGGGGGGCTCCAAAATGACTGCAGATGGTAACTGCAGCCATGGAATTAAAAGACACTTACTCCTTGGGAGGAACTTTATGACCAACCTAGATAGCATACTCAAAAGCAGAGACATTACTTTGCCAACAAAGGTCCATCTAGTGAAGGCTAAGGTTTATCCAGTAGTCATGTATGCATGTGCGAGTTCGACTATGAAGAAAGCTGAGCACTGAAGAATTGATGCTTTTGAACTGTGGTGTTGGAGAAAACTCTTGAGAGTCCCTCAGACTGCAAGGAAATCCAACTAGTCCATCCTAAAGGAGATCAGTCCTGGGTGTTCATTGGAAGGAATAATGCTAAAGCTGAAACTTCAATACTTTGGCCACCTCATGCGAAAAGTTGACTCATTGGAAAAGACTCTGATGCTAGGAGGGATTGGGGACAGGAGGAGAAGGGGACGACAGAGAATGAGATGACTGGATGGCATCAGCGACTCAATGGATGTGAGTTTGAGTGAACTCCTGGAGTTGGTGATGGACAGGGAGGCCTGGCGTGCTGCGATTCATGGGGTCGCAAAGAGTCGGACACGACTGAGCAACTGAACTGAACTGAAGAGTACCAATGGCTTATTCCATGTATGTGTAAATCTTGCCTTGGGAAATGATATTTGCTCTACATATTCACATACTCTACAGCATCATTTAATATAGAATTGCTTTGAGTATCACATTGTCTCCTGTAGATAAACCATAATTGTCAACTGGAAGATAGAGATATGTGCAGAAATAGTCACCTAAAATTTTCCCCAAATATAACTTAAAGGATATTTGGATTGGAGTTTGGGATTTGGAAGAAAGTCCATAAAATGGATTCAGGTGGAGATCTGACTCTTCTTTGTTTTTACTATAAGAAGGTGTAAAGTTGTCCGGGGAGACAGTTCCTCTGTTGAAGGTGAAGGTTGAAGGTGAAGTCGCTCAGTCGTGTCCGACTCTTTGCGACCCCGTAGACTATAACCTACTAGGCTTCTCCGTCCATGAATGCTTCTCCAGGCAAGAATACTGGAGTGGATTGCCATTTCCTTTTCCAGGGGATCTTCCCAACCCAGGCATCGAACCTGGGCCTCCCGCATTGGAGGCAGACGCTTTAACCTCTGAGCCACCAGGGGCTGCCTCTGTTGGAGCAGTCATAAACTCTGAAATCTTTATTATAAGCATAAGCACAGGAAATATTGATGACTTTATATATTTATTTATTTTGTCCCTTTCTTACTACATTTTAAAATCCATGTCTATCTAAGCTAAGAGGAAACAAATGTCTGCCTGGACATGATTGGTCAGATTAGAATCAGTTAAGGGGAGCAAGTACATGTTTGGGGACTGGGCTGGTGTAGCGATGGCAAAATTAAAGTAGACAAGCAGGAAAGAGAAAGATGCTTAAGGAGAGATTAGAAGTTTTCCTTAATGAGCTAATTCTTTTCTACCTTCAAAATGGTTTCCTTCTAGAAGGGAAAATAAGAAAGACTTTAACAGTACTTAGTTTAAATATTTTAAGGGCACTATGTGGTCAGCGATGGTGATACATTCATAAAAACAGAAAAAGTCTAATTGAAGGAAACATGTTTTACAGAATTACTGGACACATTGAAACAGTTACCCCTGCAATGATTGGACAGAGTTTAAAAAGGAACTGTGTAATTATCTAGTCTCCAAAACAGTAAACTAAAAGTTTCAATGTTTTAAGAATTTATTTTTGTCTCAAATAGGAGTTGTTATTCATTCAGTACATTCATTTTCATTTGTACATTCATTTTCATTTTGACTCCTAATAAGTTGTGTGCTTTTTATCTAGCATTCAATTCAGTTCAAATCTTTAAACTTGTATTTCTAGGCAATTATGGCAGTTCTAAACAATTACTGTATTTGGTGTTCAAAGACAGACCTTTTCACAGCTAATTCAAGTACACAAAGTGAATTATTTTTATAGCAGGCTAGGATTAATCTTGGTGGTGTTGCCCTGGCATTTTTGTGGGCTTAACTATTACTAATCTGGATAAATTTTAACTTTTAAAATGTTAATTTAATGTTAATTTAACTCACCAGGTCTCCTGGCTCATTAGTCTTTTCAGTAGTGCCACTTAGGATGAAATGGCTCATCAAACAATAGTGATTCAATCATAAATATGTGGAAGTGGAAAAGCAGTGACAGTGAAAGCTCATAGGATTAAAAACATTTTTCACTTCTCAGCATTCTTGATTTTTAATAACATCAGTCATCGTTGAAGATTTTCCCCCTTCATTAATGTGACTCGTATTTCTCTCTCTCTCTCTCACATACACACAGTTTTACAAAAACATTAGAGTGCTTGCTTTTCCTCATCTTGAGAATGGGCATAATTCCTGGCCTTCCTAGTTCAAAAAGTGCTTGAGGTAGATGATTCTTGAAATGATAAAGTGTAATAATAATGTAAACTGGTCTATTTATTATTACTGTCAGTAACTGCCTTGTATTCTAGCCCCAAAGATAAATTTTCCAGCTCAATGACACTTTTTTGCATATAATAATCCTGTGTGCCAAACGTGTTATTTGTGTGCTTTACACACAAATGCAAGCTCTTCACAATAACCCTTCAAGGTGGTTGTCCTTATTGGCAGTTTGCACAACGAGTTCAAAGAGACAAAGTGACCGGCTCACAGTCAAATAAGCACCTGTGTTAATAGATCTGATCCTAAAGTCTGTGTTCTTTCCACTGACCTTTGCTGCGTTATTCTTTCGTTTAAACTTCAAACTCTCTCTTACTCTTGCAATTGGTTCTCCTGTAAAAAAATTACATAACAGTGTATAATTTTTTTATGGTGTTGGAACAAAATTAGCCACAATTTTATTTCAATCTTAATATGTGCTAATGGTGTTATATAAATCACATCAGTTAACTCAGATCAGCACATAGTTGTTCTCTGTTTTTTTTTTTTTTTTCCTACTTCATTTTATAGATCAGAAAACTGAGACTCGGGAAATTAGTAATGTGTGATACCTCAGATTATACGTACAGTTAATAAAATGTGGTAGAAACGGGCTTCTAACCTTGATCTGTTTGACTCTGAAGCTCTTTTCATCATTTTATTATATGGAAGTGTTTCATGAAAGTGAAATATGCCTGCAATTGTTGGGATTCTTACAACATTTTTGACTTTTTAATCTTTTACCTCTTGTAATTAGCCATCACCTCAGCCTGTGGATGTGGATAGTCTCTCCTTTGTGTGAATAATTTTACCCTGATTTTTCTTTGACTGTGGTCACACTGCCGACTCCTCATGGTAGAATGTTACAGCCCCAGAGAGAGCCAGAAGTGCTTGGTAGTTCACCTAAAATGTCTAGCTGCATGGAGAGCTGACAATTTATAGTCAGCAGCCAGCATAGAAATGGGAGGATGAGTTGGACTGTGGAGTCTATTGAGACATGTACAAAACCCACTTTCACACTTGATTTATGTCCTTTGGGGGCAAACAACTGATAATCTTTCAAGGCTATGGACCAGATTTTTTTAGACCGGTGAGTGAGAGTATCCCAAGATTTATTCCTAAAGCTAACTCTTTCTCTTTCTACATGTTCGCTCTAGTTTTTTAGGCTCACAAAGGGAAATATCTCTGGCTTCAGACAGATCATATCAAACAAGTTGGTAGGAAAGCTACAGCCATCTGTTCTCTGTAAACTGTTTAGAGACCCCTATAGAATATATGCGTCAGGAAGACATGGCATATTACTTATGCGAAAGAACATTATTTATTGCTATGACTAAAATATGCCAGTCTTGGAACGTGCCTCTTTTAAGTGTCTTGGAACATGCCTCTTTAACTTTAATTCTCAGGTTTTTTTTAATGAAATATTATAATTAGGTGATAAGTCAGGTATACAGATGAAAATTTTAGCTTGGAAACTTAGTGAAGGGGGCTAGAGAAAAGAAGAATTTATTATCCTCATTTTCTGATTGGATCAAAATGAGAATTTTTTACCTTTCTATTTTCTTATACAATTGTAAAAAGGAAAAATATTTATTTTGGATTATTTTTGCTCTAACTTTTTTATTTTTTATTTCAATTTTTTATACAATTTTTAAGGTTACTTTCCATTTACAGTCATTATAAACTGTTGTATAATACAACTTGAACCTATCTTACACCCAAGAGTTTGTACCTTGTACTCGCTCATGAACATTTAAATAAAGGCATTTTAAGAACTAGCTTTTTAAAATTGACTCCTGATGACTGTATTGTTTCCCTGAGAGTTTACACTTAATTGCCAGAACCCAAAGTACTTTTGCCCATTACTGCTCCCAGTTTTCAATAGAAGAGGATGATACCCCATTGCTACCTTACAGTTACAAGGAAATCTGCTTCAAGCTCCTTAGTTCTTCCTCAGAAACTAGCAGAGTGCTAGTAAAAATGGTCCATAAAGCATGCATCTGTGGGAGCTAACAAGCCGCTTCAGTCGTGTCCGACTCTTGTGACCCCATGGACTGTACCCCAACAGGCTCCTCTGTCCATGGGGATTCTTCAGGCAAGAACACTGGAGTGGGTTGCCATATCCTCCTCCAGGAATCTTCCTGAGCCAGGGATCGTACCCATGTCTCTTAAGTTTCCTGTATTAGCAGGTAGATGCTTAACAATTAACATCACCTGGGAAGCCCCCAGAAAGCATACATTCACACCAATTAAGGAATACGTATTCCTCCTGATACTATTCTTTGAGTCCAGATTAAGAATTGCAATAATATCATGCTTTTATTGGGATATATAATCCCTGAAAATGTCAGTAAGAACGTTTATTTTATCCCAAGTATACACGTTTCCAGCACCACTCCTATGGAATTAGATTAACAAGTTTAAAACAGTAATACAAAGCCTCCATTTACTCATTGGTGAGCTGGCAGTTCATCTAACACCTCACGGGAGATAGCTGCCTTCCCAAATTCGAATGAGAACAGCTAACAGCACTGGGATAGATGAAGATGGAGTATGTTCTTCTTCTCCTTTTGTTGTTGTTGTTGTTAGTTTTTGTTTGTGTGTTCTTTCTTCTTCATTTTTATTTGCAACTTTGACTCTTTTGGTGGATGGGGTCTGTGCTGATCCCCCATCCTCTGGAACTGTAACATCACTACCCCCAGAACAACCTTGGCATGCCTTCAGTTCTGTATCTTTGCTATTCGTTTTTTCCTCATTTTAATTAGACCATCTCTTGCCCTCTTCTTCTCCCCCTGTTCTGCTGTCTCTCCTCAGATTGGCCCTTCCATTCTCCATATGGGTGTGTGGATCACCTAATTACACCACTGTGAAATTATATTAAATGTTTGTATGTGATTGAGCAGGGGATAGAAAATGGAAAAAATGTGTAAAATAAAAATATTCATACTCCTTTCAGAAAACTTGAAAAAGACCAAAACAGATGTTAAAATATTTCTCCTAATCTCCCTCCCAGGGTTGACTTTTGCAACCATGTTCTTAAATTTTTGTTTCTGAAAATATCCAGAAGGAGATTCATCAATTTGGTGCAGATATTTATGCTACTTTGATTTTAAATGTAGGTTATATGAAGTGATGTGCTGGTAAATATTTAACAGCAGCTCTTGACACAAAAGATATGTCTATCTGTATATATGTGTATGTGTGGTGTATATTATAAACTTTACTGATATAAAGGATGTATTACAAACAATTTAAAAATAATGATAAAATATAAAATATATTTATTATTAATTCATATATCTGATTTATCCTCACAGAATGCCTTTGTTGACTTTTACAGAAGTCTTTTATCTGTAGCCAATCTATGGTTGCATTTGACAAATGAATTATTGTAAATTTCAAATATTATTATATTTCCAATATGAATTTTGATTGATATTTTCATTCACATTAATGTGCAAGTCAAAAGTGAAACCACAAAGACAGGTTGAAACTTCAGAAGTTTTTAAATGAAGTAAGCAAACTCTTTATTTTATAATAATGTTCAAATATTGGAAGAATATTTCTCAGTTTTCTGTTATTCACAATGCAACATCTGCGGGCATGAGACATGTATGTTTAATCTACATTATTAACATTTTTTCCATCACTTTTTAAAGTTTAGATTATGTATTCTCAAAGGAGGTGATATGGTGCCATGGGGGCACAAACTGGTTCTTGGGATAGACAAAAAATTTGTACTTTTCATAATAGTCTATACAAATGGTAATATATCTATGTTTTCAATATTTCATGAGGAGGGAACGCTTTAGGCCGAAAAATATCTAAAAGGACTACTCAGGGGTAGTGATGCTGCTGCTAAGTCACTTCAGTCATGTCTGACTCTGTGACCCCATGGACTGTGGCCTGCCAGGCTTCTCCATCCACAGGATTCTCCAGGCAAGAATCCTGGAGTGGGTGGCCACGCCCTCCTCCAGGTCATCTTCTTGACCCAGGAATCAAACCAGCGTCTCTTACACCTCCTCCATTGGCAAGTGGGTTCTTTTTCACTAGTGCTACCTGGAAAGCCCAGGATAATAACAGTAAAAAAAAAAAATTCGAGACATGCTTATTTAGGCAATCAACCAAACAAGAAATAAAGGTGTGACTTGCACTGTTTCCTGATTTCTAGTGAGTACTCCCTTCATGGCCGGTTTCAAGCTTCCAATGTGATATCACTGAGCATGGTGTTGGGAAGAGAGGTACCACACCATACCATTATATAACATTTCCATTCTGCAGGTATGGTGTGAAGAACCTCAAAAGCATAGAGAATGGTGAAATGATAAAATAATTAGTGAACAATGGGTTTAAATATTTTAATATGTTATTAAATTGGAAAACTATATAATTGTATTTCTACTAAAGACTTTATTTAAACAACTGGTTCACAGAATTTTTGGCAATTCAAACATCATCTTTCCTGAGCATCTGGTGATAAATGCAAAATTTTGGCAGGTGGTTGCCACATAGACTCCTCAAAGAGGCAGCTTCTGTTCAGCCCTGTTGAAAGGATGCCTAGAGAGGGCCCAGCTATTTCTTTTAGCTTAATAAGAAATAAATACTGTATTCATATATTTAATTTAAAAAATAGTATGTACTTCTAGAATTAGACTTATTGCTTCCAATGTTATTTCCAGTAAAGTTGCATCAACTTATGCTCTTCCTAGTAGAATAAGAGATCCCTGTTTCACTGCACATATATTCGTTTTAAAAAATATGCTATCACCAGAGAATTATAGTATCTCATTATTGATTTAAAGTGAAATTTTCATATGCCAGTCAGAGATTTTATTATACCAAACAATACAACTACATGAAAGATAACAAAATCAGAGCTTCAAATATTTAAGGGTTAATTGAAAAGTTCCTAAAATTTGTTGTTTCTTTACATTTGAAGTTTTTAGGTCATCCTTATAGTATATGATATTATTTATAAATCACTCAATATATTCCTGGCGGTTTTACATAGAATCCCCTTTGCCAGTATAGACAGTATCACAGTTGCTAATAGTTTTATACACAATATAACTTCTATAAGAATGATGACAGAGAAAAAGAATACAATCTGTTTTAGCGAAAATCATGCCACTTCAGGAATCTAGAGACATATTGAAAGTTCTCCTGGATGTGGGATTATATAGAATAGCATTTGAATATAAAGACTTTCAAATGTATTCTCCAAAAAAATTGTTGATACATATATTTTCATTGTTTCTAAGCAGTTTCATATGCATAATTATGCATTAAAATCTTCATCATCAAAATGACAACACATTTTATTTTTCTTTATTTTTATCCTTCAAGACTGAAGTAATTATTAAGTCTCAGGTACATCAAGACTTAGATGAGACATATAGTCTTTGCTTAGAGATGTGAAAAAGAAATGACCATTTTTAGAATTATAAAGGGCACGTATTCTATAAACTGTTATTGGCACTTTAAAATTGGACCCATCTTCATAATAAGAAAATATATTACTTAAGATTGTTGGTTTAAAACAAGGAAATAGCCATCTTTTACCAAGATGGATGTTCTGTGATAATGTTACTCTTTCTGACCAGGGAAGCTGTGAAGAGGTCTGGGAGGTTGGCCTCATGTAGTAACATCTGAAACATTCATGTCTTCTAGACATCTGGTGCCCTTATGGGCCTGATGAAGGAGAAAGCTCTGGAAGAGTTCCCTGTATTTGGAGGGCTCCTTAATAGCATGTCTTTTCCACAGTTCAAGATTTCATCGAGCCTTATTTATCTTGTGCTCTATTTCCATCAGACTACATATGATAATTAGAGGATAATCAGGAGAGAGCCTGAGCTTAGGCTTTGATGGCAACTAAGATCAAATCCCATTTTCTCTGTTGGCTAGTTCTGTCCTTAAGCAAGTCTCTTAATTTTTCTCAATTTCATTGCCCTCAAAGAGATTACTTGGGGACACATTCATCTATTCTACAAATATATGTTGTGCTCTCTATTAGGATTCTCCGAAGAAAAAGAACCAGTAGGAGGTATAGAAAAATATTTTATTGAATTACTTATTCATTATTTTAACAGACTTTATTTCTTTAGAGGAATTTTCTGTTTACAGCAAAACTGAGCAAAAATACAGAGCTTCCATATATCCTTGTACCCTCCATGGGCATTACCTTCCTCATTATTAACATCTCCCACCAGAGTGATGCATTATTACATTTGATGAACCTACAGAGACTCATCCTTATCAACCAAAGTCCATAGTTTACATTAGATTTCACTCTTGGTTTTGTATATTCTATGGGTTTGGACAAAATTATGATATGTGTCTGCCATTATAGTGTCAGAGTATTTTCACTGCCCTAAAAATTGTCTATGCTCCACCTATTCAACCCCTCCTTCCCCAACCCCTGACAACTACCAATTATTTCATCATCTCCATAACTTTAGCTTTTCCAGAATGTCATAGAGTTGGAATCATATGTTATTTAGACTTTCAGATTGGCTTCTTTCATTTAGTAATATGCATTTAAATGTCCTCTAGATCTTTTCATGACTTGGCAGCTGATTTCTTATTAGCACTGAGTAATTTTCTACTGCCTGAAGACTCCTCGGTTTATTTATCCATTCACCTACTGAAGGATATCTTACTTGCTTCCAAATTTGGGCAATTATGAATAAGTTGCTGTAAACATTTGTGTATAAGTTTTTGTGAGGGTTTGGTTTTCAGCTCTTTTGGATAAATACTAAGGAATGCAATTGCTCAATAATAGTATAAAAGTACATTTCACTTTGTAAGAAACTTCCAAATTATCTTCCATATTTATCCCCGCTAGCAATGGATGACTGTTGCTGTTGCTCCACATTTTTGCCAACATTTAGTCTTGTCAGTTCTGGAATTGGCTATTCTAGTAGGTGTGTAGTGATATATCACTGTGGTTTTGATCTGCATTCACTGATGGAATATTATGTAGACTATTCTTTTCATCTGCTTAATTGCCACCTGTATATGTTCTTCTTTGGTGAGGCATCTGTTCAGGTCTTTGGCTCATTTTTAATTAGATTATTATTATCTTATTTTACAGTTAATGTTTGTATATTTTGTATAATTATCCTTTATCTGAAAATATTTTCTTCTGGTCTGTGACTTGTGTTTTCATTCTCTTGAGAGAGGGTTTATATTAAGAAATTGGCTCATGCAATCATAGAGGCTGGCAAGTCCAAAATCTGCAGGGTAGACCTGTAGGCTGGAGGAAGCCCAGGGAATAGTTGATGTTGCAACACAGTCAAAGGCAGTCTGCTCATAGAATTCTCACTTTCTCAGTAGAGGTCTTTTTTTTTTTTTTTTCCCCTTCAGATCTTCAACTTGTTGGATGAAACCCACCTATATTTACTATTGTAAATATCAATCTCATCTAAAAAGTGTCTCTATAACATTTTGATGTATGAATACCATGGTCTAGTCAAATTGATACATAAGCCGTCATACTCTCCTTCTCTGAGTAAGGCACATTTCTAAGCACAGTTTCCAATATATGAAAATATCAAATCATTACATTGTACATTTAAAATTAAAATAATGTCAATTATACCTCAGTCAAAAAAATGAGTCCTACAATGTGTGAAGCTTACTTGCTAGCAAATGGAGAGAGGGAATAAACAACAAAAATAATACAGAAGTAAATAAAATGGTAAGTTATAACACAAGAAGACATATGGAAATTTGGTGAGATTGTGGCAGATCTGGAATATGGAAAAACAAACTGACATATGAGCAAAGACGGGAACACAGAGTGGGACTTAGCCTTGTGATATTTAGGGAAAGAGTTGGTCTGAGCAAGGATCAACCTAAATGAATTAACTCATTTAAAACCCTTTGAGGAGAATATCTGTCATATAGTAGATGGCAAATAAATGTGACTGCTCTTTCTAGTCTCTTAACAATTTAAAATTACCTTGTTGCTGCTAAGTCGCTTCAGTTGTGTCCAACTCTGTACCCCATAGACGGCAGCCCACCAGGCTACCCCATCCCTGGGATTCTCCAGGCAAGAACACTGGAGTGGGTTGCCATTTCCTTCTCCGATGCATGGAAGTGAAAAGTGAAAGTGAAGTCACTCAGTCGTGTCTGACTCTTAGTGACCCCATGGACTGCAGCCTACCAGGCTCCTCTGCCGATGGGATTTTCCAGGCAAGAGTACTGGAGTGGGGTGCCATTAAGTATAGAATCATGGAGTGTTGGGTCAGGAAGAAATCTTTGAGATTATGTCCTTCAACTTTGCCATTCATTTTAAAGACTAGCAAAGAAAGCAGAGGGAAAGGAAATTCCCTGCTTGAATTCAAAATTCTATTTGTCATGAAGCCATATCCTGTGTTTTCCCTCTTGATTCCTGAATTCCTGTTGTAGCCATTTATTCATCAATCTTTTCATGCAAGTTCTAGAACCAAGTAAGACATTTGGATTTTTAGAGGGAACTTGCATTGAAATGAATACCTGTGATGCCCAAAAGTTCTGGTATTAAAGCCTTAATGCCCAGTGTGATAATATTTGGGGTGGGGGTGGGGTTTTGGAAGATAATTAGGTCATGAGGATGGGGACCTTGTGAATGGAATTCATACACTTATTTTTTTAAAATATGAGATGATTTCTCAGATACATGAGGTTATAGTGAGAGTATGTCCCTCTGGCAAACTAGGAAGAGGGAAATTCACCAGATACCAAATTGGTTAGAACCTTGATTTTTGATATCCTAGACTTCCAGAACAGAAGTTTTCATTATTTAGCCAGTTAGTCTATGGTATTTTTGTTATATTAGCCTGAACTAAGTGCTTGCGCTCAGTTGCGTCTCTTTGGGACCCCATGAACTGTAGCCCACCAAGCTCTTCCATCCACAGAATTGTCCCACTTCGGAATACTGAAGTGGGTTGCCATTTCCTGCTCCAGGGATCTTCCCAACCCAGGGATTAAACCTGTGTCTCTTGTGTTTCTTGCATTGGTAGGCATTACCACTGAGCCACCAGGAAAACCCTGACTGAGACAGACCTATTAATGTTTTGACATGTTGTGACATAAATATAGGATTTCAAAGACTAAGCTAGATTGGAGAGGAAGGCAAGCTGCCAAGGATGGCTATTGAGATCTCTCTAATCTTCCCTACATGGCAGATGAATGACCACACAAAAAGCTTCAACAGAAGTGAGAGTTTATTTCTACTTGTTTTCTCTGAGTTAAACATAGTTGACAGACTCATTTTATTATTTGGGAGTGATATCTCTTTCTAAATAAATATTAATTGAAGCAGATTTTCCCCAACTTCAGCCACAACTGGAAGCAGATTAGGGCTTTTTGGGGTCATTTTTGGTTTGTTTTTCTTTTCCACTCCAGATTTAAAGTTCCCCTCAGCTGCAAGCTATGTAATATGAATAACACCATGGTGGTCTTTTCTTGGCCGATAAATCAAGGGCAATGCCAGTGAGACTCTGCCCGAAAGGTATTCTATGTGTCACTGCTGGATTGTGATATACTGTAAATAATACTTGCTGTTTGAGAAGCTGGATTGATGAATGCAAACAGCATTGTTCAGGTTTATGAACATCAATTGATATTCACCCATCTGTCTCTCTGTACTTCCTGCTTCTCCACTTATGCAAATAAGAATGTCAATTAGTCTGGAGGCTGGCAGGACATTAAAGAGTCTTTTGTTGGTTGTGTTTGCAATACATAGACCATTTGTTTCCTTTTCTTAGGAAAGATCCTTATGAAGCTGACTCTAAAGTATGGAAGCATAAATAACCTTTAGTTACATCTGAGTTGGTCTGTGCATCCATAGCAGAGACTAAATATTCTGAAAAGAGATGCATTGGAGGCGAAATCTGGGTAAGCTTCCAATTCAAAGAAGAAAAAAGATTGCTTCTAAGGAAGAGGCAGCATGGGATCAAGGGCTGAGCATTAAAAGTCTGCTTCAGTATCATTATTAAATTATCTAATTAATAATATTTAATAATGCATATTAACTAATTTAGAGTGAATAAGCTTGTTGACCTCTAACTGCATAATTTCCACATCAGGTCCCTTGATATCTGCAACCTATTAGCTTTATAGGCATGTCATTATTATCATCCAATTAAAGTTCTAGGTGTCTTGGGGACACAGGAGAAGATGATAATTAGGTTTAAAACATGGTCATTTTATCGTTATTATCAAATAGACAGCTTGTCTTTAATTTTGTCTGTTAACATTCTCATATAATACATATTTCAACAATAATGAGAGTTTATACTCTGATATAATTTGCTACAATATCATTAACATCTGCATATTACCTAATGAAATGATAGCCTACAATTATATGATGCAATAGATTGAAAAGCATTTAATGGCTTCTACCTCATATATTTCCACTTTTTTTCCCTCTCAATATTTAGGTTACTGAATCCTTGGTTTTTAATTTACCAATTGTTGCTATTTCCATGGGGTTTTCCAGGCGACTCACTGGTAAAGAATCTGCCTGCCAATGTAAGAGATGCGGGAGTCACAGATTCGATCCCAGAGATTGGAAAATCCACTGGAGGAGGAAATGGCAACACACACCAATATCCTTGCCTGGAAAAATCCCATGATCAGAGGAGCCTTCTGGGCTTCAGTCCATGGGGCACAAAGAATCAGACATGACCAGGCAGGCACACATGCTATTTCCATGAAGTAATCAGTTTCATACACTACCAGTTTCAAAATGGTGATTATCATAGGGAGAAACTGATAAGCTTATCAATTCTCCTTGAGCTGAGAATCAGTTCAGTGCAGTCACTCAGTCATTTCCAACTATTTGCGACCCCATGAAATGCAGCACGCCAGGCATCCCTGTTCATCACCATCTCTCAGAGTTCACTCAGACTCACGCCCATCGAGTCCGTGATGCCATCCAGCCATCTTATCCTGGTCGTCCCCTTCTCCTCCTGCCCCCAATCCCTCCTAGCATCAGACTCTTTTCCAATGAGTCAACTTTTCACATGAGGTGGCCAAAGTACTGGAGCTTCAGCTTCAGCATCATTCCTTCAAAAAAATCCCAGGGTTGATATCCTTCAGAATGGAGTGGCTGGATCTCCTTGCAGTCTAAGGAACTCTCAAGAGTCTTCTCCAACACCACAGTTCAAAAGCATCAGTTCTTCGGCGCTCAGCCTTCTTCACAGTCCAACTCTCACATCCATACATGACCACAGGAAAAATCATAGCCTTGACTAGACGGACCTTAGTTGGTAAGCAATGTCTCTGCTTTTGAGTATGCTATCTAGGTTGGTCATAACTTTTCTTCCAAGGACTAAGTGTCTTTTAATTTCATGGCTGCAGTCACCATCTGCAGTGATTTTGGAGCTCAAAAAAATAAAGTCTGACACTGTTTCCACTGTTCCCCCATCTATTTCCCATGAAGTGATGGGACCAGATGCCATGATCTTCGTTTTCTGAATGTTGAGCTTTAAGCTTTAAGCTTTAAGCCAACTTTTTCACTATCCTCAAGAGGCCTTTTAGTTCCTCTTCACTTTCTGCCATAAGGGTGGTGTCATCTGCATATCTGAGGTGATTGATATTTCTCCCAGCAATCTTGATTCCAGCTTGTGTTTCTTCCAGTCCAGCGTTTCTCATGATGTATTCTGCATATAAGTTAAATAAGTAGAGTGACAATATACAGCTTTGACGTACTCCTTTCCCTATTTGGAACTAGTCTGTTGTTCCATGTCCAGTTCTAACTGTTGCTTCTTACCTGCATACAAATTTCTCATGAGGCAGATCAGGTGGTCCGTTATTCCCATCTCTTTCAGAATTTTCCACAGTTTATTGTGATCCACACTGTCAAAGGCTTTGGCATAATCAATAAAGCAGAAATAGATGGTTTTTGGAACTCTCTTGCTTTTTCCATGATCCAGCAGATGTTGGCAATTTGATCTCTGGTTCCTCTGCCTTTTCTAAAACCAGCTTAAACATCAGGAATTTCATGGTTCACATATTGCTGAAGCCTGGCTTGGAGAATTTTGAGCATTACTTTATAGCATGTGAGGTGAGTGCAATTGTGCAGTAGTTTGAACATTCTTTGGTGTTGTCTTTCTTTGGAATTGGAATGAAAACTGATGTCTTCCAGTCCTGCAGGCACTGCTGAGTTTTCCAAATTTGCTGGCATATTGAGTGCAGCACTTTCACAGCATCATCTTTCAGGATTTGAAACAACTCCACTGGAATTCCATCACCTCCACTAGCTTTGTTCATAGTGATGCTTTCTGAGGCCCACTTGACTTCACATTCCAAGATGTCTGGCTCTAGATTAGTGATCACATCATCATGATTATCTGTGAAGATCTTTTTGTACAGTTCTTCAGTGTATTCTTGCCACCTCTTCTTAATAGGTGCTTAATAGGTGCTTCTGTTAGGTCCATACCGTTTCTGTCCTTTGAGCCCATCTTTGTATGAAATGTTCCCTTGGTATCTCTGATTTTCTTGAAGAGATCTCTAGTCTTTCCCATTCTGTTGTTTCCCTCTGTTTCTTTGCATTGATCACTGAAGAAGGCTTTCTTATCTCTTCTTTCTATTCTTTGGAACTCTGCATTCAGATGCTTATATCTTTCCTTTTCTCCTTTGCTTTTTGCCTCTCTTCTTTTCACAGCTATTTGTAAGGCCTCCCCAGACAGCCATTTTGCTTTTTTGTATTTCTTTTCCATGGGGATGGTCTTGATCCCTGTCTCCTGTACAATGTCATGAACCGCTGCCCATAGTTCATCAGGCACTCTATCTATCAGATCTAGGCCCTTAAATCTATTTCTCACTTCCACTGTATAATCACAAGGGATTTGATTTAGGTCATACCTGAGTGGTCTAGCTGTTTTCCTTACTTTCTTCAATTTCAGTCTGAATTTGGCAATAAAGAGTTCATGATCTGAGCCACAGTCAGCTCCTGGTCTTGTTTTTGCTGACTGTATAAAGCTTCTCCATCTTTGGCTGCAAAGAATATAATCAATCTGATTTCGGTGTTGACCATCTGGTGAGGTCCATGTGTAGAGTCTTCTCTTGTGTTGTTGGAAGAGGGTGTTTGCTATGACCAGTGCATTTTCTTGGCAAAACTCTATTAGTCTTTGCCCTGCTTCATTCCACATTCCAAGGCCAAATTTGCCTGTTATTCCAGGTGGTTCTTGACTTCCTACTTTAGCATTCCAGTCCCCTATAATGAAAAGGACATCTTTTTTGGGTGTTAGTTCTAAAAGATCTTGTAGGTCTTCATAAAACCATTCAACTTCAGCTTCTTCAGCATTACTGGTTGGGGCATAGACTTGGATAACCGGGATATTGAATGGTTTGCCTTGGTAATGAATAGAGATAATTCTGTCGTTTTTGAGATTGCATCCAAGTACTGCATTTCGGACTCTTTTGTTGACCATGATGGCTACTCCATTTCTTCTAAGGGATTCCTGCCTGCAGTAGTAGATATAATGGTCATCTGAGTTAAATTCACCCATTCCAGTCCATTTTAGTTTGCTGATTCCTAGAATGTCGACGTTTACCCTTGACATCTCTTGTTTGACCACTTCCAATTTGCCTTGATTCATGGACCTGATATTCCAGGTTCCTATGCAATATTACTCTTTACAGCATTGGATCTTGCTTCTATCACCAGTCACATGCACAACTCGGTATTGTTTTTGGTTTGGCTCCATCCCTTCATTCTTTCTGGAGTTATTTCTCCACTGATCTCCAGTAGTAAATTGGGCATCTAATGACCTGGGGAGTTCCTCTTTTGGTATCCTGTCATTTTGCCTTTTATACTGTTCATGGGTTTCGCAAGGCAAGAATACTGAAGTGGCTTGCCATTCCCTTCTCCAGTGGACCACATTCTGTCAGCCCTCTCCACCATGACCCGCCCGTCTTAGGTTGCCCCTCAGGCATGGCTTGGTTTCATTGAGTTAGACAAGGCTGTGGTCCTAGTGTGATTAGATTGACTAGTTTTCTGTGAGTATGGTTTCAGTGTGTCTGCCCTCTGATGCCCTCTTGAAACACCTACCGTCTTACTTGGGTTTCTCTTACCTTGGGTGTGGGCTATCTCTTCACGGCTGTTCCAGCAAAGCACAGCCACTGCTCCTTACCTTGTACGAAGGGTATCTCCTTACTGCCGCCGTTCCTGACCTTCAATGTTGGATAGCTCCTCTAGGCCCTCCTGCGCCTGCGCAGCCACTGCTCCTCAGGTGGTTCCTCCCAGCTGCTGCCCCTGGCCTTGGGCTCGGGCTCAGGTGGCTCCTCAGGGTCACCGTCCCTGGCCTCTGGCGAGGGGTGGCTCCTCTCAGCTGCCGCCCCTGGCCTCAGACGCAGGGTGTCTCCTCCCAGCCGCCCCTGACCTTGGACGCGGGGTGTCTCCTCCCAGCTGCTACTGGCCTCAGATGCGGGGTAGCTCCTCCTAGCCAATGCCCTGACCTGGGACGCTGGGTAGCTCCTCTAGGTAGCCGCCCCAACCTCAGACACAGGGTAGCTCCCCTCACCTGTTCCTGCGCCATCACAGCTTGGCACTCTAGGCTGTTGCCCTTGACCTCAGACGTGGGTAGCTCTTCTTGGCCGCACTTAGTGCACTGGCCAGCTCTCACAGCCGCCTACGTGGTTGACTAATAGTTGATTGATTCTGCTTCCAGAATGTGGTACATTTTTCTTATACACACATGTGAACAACAATTTGTCCATAAACTCTGTATTTCTCTCTTCATTGTTTCAGGTCTTACCTTCCATGAATCTCTCTCTGGCTACCTAATTTAAACATATACATTCCCACACATACTACTTATTTCCCCAGTTTATCTTGTTTATTGTCTGACTCATTTCACTCAATTAAAAGCCCGGTGAGAGTAGGTATCTTGCTTTGTTTTGTTTGATTCTGTCTTCTAGTCAATAGAAAAGTACCTGGCCAAAAATAGATACTCAATAAATGTTTGATGAATGAAATGCAAAGAAGAAATTTGTACTCTCTAAACACTGGAACTCAAATTTTTGTTTTGTTCTTGTTCTGATTTTGATTGGCATATAATTGATTTACAATGTTGTGTTAATTTCTGCTGCACAATAAAGTGATATATTTATACATATATATATAACTTTTATATTTTCCATTATAATTTAATACTAAAATATTGAATACTGCTCCCCATATGATGCAACAGAACCTTCTTGTTTATCTGTTCCATATATAAAACTCTGCATCTGCTAATTCCCAAAACTTGCTCCACCCTTCTCCCATCCTCTTTTCTCTTTGGTGCCCCCAAGGCTTTTCTCTACTATCTGTGGATCTGTTTCTGCTTCATAAAAGTTCATCCATGCCACATTTCAGATTCCATATAGTATTTGTCTTTCTCTTTCTGACTTACTTCACTTAGCATGATAATCTCTAGATCCATGCATGTTGTTCCAAGTGATATTATTTTGTTCTTTTTAAGGCCAAATAATATTTCATTGTTTATATAACTAGTGTAGAATGAGTCAGACTATGTGTGTGTGTGTGTGTGTGTGTGTGTGTGTGTGTGTGTGTCTGTGTATCTGTAAGTGTATGTATGTTACATCTTCTCTATCCATTCCTCTGTCAATGGACATTTAGGTTGCTTCCATGTCTTGTCTATTGTGAATAGTCCTGCTGTGAACATAGGGGTATGTGCATTTTTTAAAATATTTTTATCCAGATATATACCCAGGAGTAGAATCATTGGATCAAATGACAGCTCAGTTTTCAGTTTTTTGAAGAACCTTCATAGTATTTTCATAGTGGCTGCACCAGCTTACACTCCCATCAGTAGGGTAGGGTTGGAGCCCAACATGTGAACTGCATTATATTCCCTTTTAGCATCTGAGTGACTGCACCCCCCCCTCCCTTTATCTGTAAAGTTTAATTCAGGAACACATTACTAAATAGCTCTGCACATCCTACAGCATGTATAAGTTTAACTGTGCTATTCAGCTACAATTCTCAGTTGAAAAACCAGAGGTAATAGGGACTTCAGACCATTATAAGATTTTTTCTTCTTCTTTAAGCTGCCACGGGGTCTCAATATTGAAAATACCCATTTAGGTAGTATCCAAGGTAGGAGAAAGAAATTTGGGGGCCAAACCTCAGGTGGTAGTGAAATGACAGTGGGACACTTCTCAGCACTGTGTATTCACTTGGAGAACTGGATATGCTCTCAGTTCACTGATTTCAAGCCGTGAACACCAGGCAGATTTCACTTAGCATTCAGTTCAGTTCAGTCGTTCAGTCATGTCCGACTCTTTGTGACTCCATGAATCACAGCACACCAGGCCTCCCTGTCCATCATCAACTCCCAGAGTTCACTCAGACTCACGCGCATCGAGTCAGTGATGCCATCCAGCCATCTCATCCTCTGTCGTCCCCTTCTCCTCCTGCCCCCAATCCCTCCCAGCATCAGAGTCTTTTCCAATGAGTCAGCTCTTCGCATGAGGTGGCCAAAGTACTGGAGTTTCAGCTTTAGCATCATTTCTTCCAAAGAAATCCCAGGGCTGATCTCCTTCAGAATGGACTGGTTGGATCTTCTTAGTACTCATTAAAATAATTATGTTTCTCCACCTGGAATTTGGGTTCACGATCACTTTTGGTACTTTAGCCTTTCAGTACCATGATTTTAGAAAGAAACGAGAGGGAGGATTTTTTTTTTCCAGCTCATCCCAAGCAAATAAAGCTCATAAAGGTGCCAGTGACATAGTACATCAGTTATCTGGAGCTCTCAGCTGAATATAGCTGCTGTTAGTGTCGGCTGATATGCCTCTAGGGAAAAGACACTTCAGAAAGGACTAAATCCACATAGTGTTGCTGTAATAAAGCAACATTTAGCAAAAAAAAAAAAAAAAAAAAAAAACTTTAGGAACACTATATTAAGACTGGAAGCTAATTTACAAGGAGGACTGTGCAAAATCCATTATTTCAATGCCATCTATCTGTAATGGATTCAAGTACTGCCAAGGCTAGGTGTGAATTCAAACTATTGCCATTTTCTGGTGCAGGCTGCATGGTGTGCCAGAAAGAGCTTGGGCTTGTGAGTCAAAACAATGCAGCTCAGCTACTTGCTAACTGTGTGATGGTCAAGACTCTGTCTTTCTAAAACTGATTTTTCCACCTCTAAAATGGAGCTAAAGATATTCTTGCTAGATGTATGTGTGATAGTGTAATTACTTGGAGTTGATCATGTTTAGTGTTTCTGCTGTTCTGGTGATTGATGCTATAAATCGATCATTCCTTGAGCCCCATCGCTATAGTCCATTTCTCCATGTCAGCACATAACACATTGAAACTCTTGATTTCAATTTCATGAGCACATGACTTAGTTCTCCATGGCTTAGTTTTCTCATCTGCAAAGTGGAAGACCAAGACAATGATAATAAAAGTTAACAACTATGGAGTGCCTGCCACGAACAAGATATTTTGCTAAGTGTCATCAGAAACATCAGAGATTGGTTCTATCATGATAATATTATTTTACAAATGAGGAAATTAGCTTCCAAAGATTAAGAATCTTGTCACCAGTAATACAGATAGAAAGTGGTTTAAAAAAAAAAAACCAACAAACTAAAGCCACTAGCATAATATCTGGTAGAGATTACATGAGATTATTATTGTGATTATTAGTATCACCAGTATCACGACCCTCTACAACAGGAGTCTTCAATCTCCAGAATCTAATGCCAGGTGATCTGAGGTGGAATTGATGTAATAATAATGGAAATAAAATAACAATAAATGTAATGAATTTGAATTATCCTGAAACCATACCTACTCTTTGGCCCATGGAAAACTGTCTTCCATGAAACTGGTCCTTGGGGCCAAAAAGGTTGGGAGCCACTGATCTATAATTTCCTCTACCACTGTGTGATCTCTGTGAAGTAGGAAATTTATCACAAGTACACCGTTTATAATTTGAGCTATATTACTGAATAAACACTTAATAAGGGCTTAGAGAGAGAACTGATGAAAACAAAAGAAAGGGAAGGAGGAAATGAGGAAGAAACAAAAAAGAAAGGAAGTAAGAAAGATGGCAGATAGGCATGGATAAAATACATGCATATTGTTTTCTCTTACATATGCCATCATGTTTCTACCCTGTTGACAATTTCAGAAGTGCTATTAATGTGGAATGTGCCAGGCCTATTAGCAGTCATGGTTTCAGTTTGTAGTATGCTATTTTCTAAAGTGCCTGTACAGATGAATGGAACAAGATAAGTGGCTTTATTTCTTTAATAAGTGCTGAAGTTCTCAACACAGTTTCAGCTGGCAAGCACCTGTATGAACCTTGAAATATTTTGACATAATTATGTTGACCAAGTGTCGGGGTCCAGCCTCAGCAGAGTCCAGGGATACCCTCAGGATGGACGATGTTGGTGAATGAATGAATGAGTGAGGAAAGAATAGAGGCTGATACTCCTTTGTTTACACAGAAAGCTAATAAAGCCCCAAGACAAGGGACTTGCTCTGTTCATGTAGGCCGCAGGTGTCCTCCCGGTCTCCCAAGGGAGTGAAGACGCACAGTGCCTTCCCATTCAGGTCTTAGAAGCCCAGGCAAATAAGTGAACACAGAGAGCCTCTGTGCTCCAAGGGATCATCCTGATAAAGAGAGTAAGAGAGAGAAAGAAAAAAGAAAGACACGGGGAGACCAAGCTTCTTTGATGAGCGAAGCCTGTCACTTTATTTTCAGAGAGGGCTTTTATACCCTGAGTTGTACATTGAGCAAAGTGAAAAATGCAGAGTCAACTCAACATTCCATCAGTATTAACTTTTATCAATACCAGGTTCTTTCCTGCAAGAGTCTTATTTTTTGTACATTATCTTCTGGCCCGGAGGCCTGTTAACATTTTATGACCCCTTTTTGATAAAGGTTGGTCAGCTAAAACACTTACTTTCCTTAGCCTGTGTCACCCTTAAAGTACAGAGTTACATTTTTATGAAGCAAAGATTCAGGGGGTTACAGCAAAGAAAGAACTTATTAACTCAAAGTCTAATGTTGCTAATGCTAAAGCTGCTGCTTGTTTTTTCTACATCCTGACTATATGCACTCCCAGGAACACAATGGATAAGGGATGTGAGAACTTGGCAGCAAGCATTGGCTCAACAATGTTGCAAGAGTCTGGATAAACCTGTCAAGTAAGCTAGAATGCTAACAGGGGTTTGAAACACTCCTTTCATGCCCAGGAGATTTATCAACTAGAGCCTTAAGTTGATTTTTTTCCAGAGAAAGGTGGTCGGGGATAGTCCCTTGTTCATGTCATAAGAGTTGGTGAAAGGCATAAAATAGTAAGACAGACAGATTCTGGTTTTGGGGTAGATGCTCAAGCAGGTCCAGGGGATCCGTCGAGTCCTGAAGCCTTGCTTATCAGGTCTCTGCCACATGCCCTTGTCATGAGTGGATCTCCTATGCTGGCTCCTGGCAACCAAGGCTGTCAACTCAGAGATTCTAAATTACCGGGGAGCTACTGTTTTCCTTGTGTATCTTGTTTATACTTAAACTGTGTATCTGATGATTCTAACACAGCAATAGGGTCTCATCCTGTAGCTATCATTCCTCAAAGAGTAGACTAAACTATATTTATTCTTTGCCTGAACTACAAACTCTGTGTTCCCTGAGCCCATACTTTCCCCTCCAGTCATTAATTTTCTTCCTTTTATTCCCTATGTTTTGAAAATGAATTTGTTTTAACTTTTAGAGAAACATCAGTGGATATTAAAAAAAAATTATAAAAAGCCAAAGAAATGCTTGAAAATAGTGGAAGAACACTGTTGTATTTTTCTTTCTTCATTTAGTTATTCTGTTATTTATTTCCATTATCTTTTAATAGCCATTATCTAGTGCATGCTATTATGTCACTGTACCTAAAGAACAAATGATCTAGTTGGGTAAAGGAGGAACACAAACACACGTGTATAGTTAAGATATGATATGATCATTATTGTAATGGATATATCTATAGAACATTATGAAAATACAAGAGAGTGATTGCCTTTCTCAGCTTCTAAAACCATGGGAGGCTTCAGAGAGGAGGTAACATATGTGAACTGAATCTTGGAGGCTAGAAGGGGATTGAAAAGTAGAAAGAAGGGAGAAAGCAGCCTAAACAGAGAAAACGTCATGAAATATCATTAAACACAGCATGTCCAGGGAATGGCCCAGAAGGGTATAGAAAAACATGTAGGCGTGGAAGGACAAAGCAAAATAATGAAGTTAGAGAAAGTGAATTGATGAACATTTGATTTTTTTTTAAGATTATGGCCATGCACAGATATTTATATAGAGAGAGGGAAAGGATGGAAAAAATAAAAAATAAAAATGATCTTCCCAAATAGACTGAAAGATAGATTACAACCCACATGCACAGGTACATGTGTGTGTATACACACAGCACCATATGTGCACCTGTGATCATATCTTAAAATTTTAGTTTATCTGTACTCCAACATGAAAACATGTCTAAGCTGTTAGCAGATGGATTCCTTTCTTGTGACCTTACTTGGTGATGATGTGACAGAAAGAGAATTTATATCCTGGAGCAGCTTCTCTGGTGACTCAGTGGTAAAGAAGCTTCCTGCCTTAATTCCTAAGTAGGTGGAGAAAATTCTCAAAAATAAAAAGAGATAATGAAATATGAGAGTGCCAAATATGAGCAGACAGTTGAATTACTCTATAGGATGAAGGAAGAAATAGGGTGTGAATAGCTGTGATTAAGACTTGGTCTGTACGTTTGGAATATAAGCCAAGATATCTTCATAAAACCAGACCCTTAAAGGGATGAGCGAGAACAAATCTACCCACTGGCCAGAAGCTTATCTGTCTTAACCTGTGGTCTAGGGGACTGGAGGGAGGAATGGAAGGAGGGAGAAAGGGGTTAACTGCTCTGTGAACATAAGGCCTGTTCTTGGTAAATTCCCAAGCTAAGTCATTACTATTCAAGGTGGTTCCAATGTTATTACTTCTGTTGGAAACAAATGGAGAGTCTACCATCTGAGTTTTTAGAGTAGCAGTCCCCACCATTTTTGACACCAGGGATCAATTTTGTGGAAGACAATTTTTACATGGATCTGGGGATAGAGAATGGTTTTTGAGATAGTTGGATGATATCACCATCTCAATGAACAGCGGACATGAGTTTGAGCAAACTCCAAGAGATAGTGAAGGACAGGGAAGCCTGGAGTGCTGCAGTCCATGGGATTGCAAAGAGTGGGACACAACTTAGCAACTGAATAACATTTCTATTATTATTACATCAGCTCCACCTCAGATCATCAGGCATTATATCCCAGAGTTTCAGTTCAGTTCAGTTCAGTCGCTTAGTCATGTCCTACTCTTTGTGACCCCATGAATCTCAGCACACCAGGTTTGGGGACCCCTTTTCAAAGGGCCTTTTAAAATAAAAAGCAATGTAAGGTATACAGGGACTTCCTGGTGGCCCAGTGACTAATACTCTGTGATACCAATACAGGGGGCCTGGGTTCAGTCCTTGCTCAGGAAACTAAATCCCACATGCCACAACTAAAGATTCCTTATGCCACAACTAGGACCGATCACAGTAAAATAAATAAATATTTTTTCATATAAGGTATATTAAAATTTTTTAATATAAATATAAATCATAGTAAGAGAGATTAAGTTTAGACTGATGAAGCAGTGTGGCCAGAACCTCAAGAACTTTAGCTAATAGAAGGTTTTTTTGATAGAATATGAAGAAACACAATGTTTCAGAGGACTAGCATATTCTAGAAGCCCAATATAAACTCATGTGCAGAATCACAGTAATCTCCCTTTTTAATGATCACACCTCTTTATTTTCATAGGGAAAGGAAGAGCAGAAAGTAAGTAACATGCTTACAGCAATGCAATTATTTAAAACAAACAAGAAGTAAAATTTACATCTCTAACACTAGAGTGTTTAGGCCATCATATAAAGAAATATGAGAAGAAAGAAAAGAAAGATGGAGTCAATATTATTTGGCAATTCACTAGTTATACCAGAAAAAGGAGTTCAGTTCAGTTGCTCAGTCATGTCTGACTCTTTGTGACCCCATGGATGGAAGCACACCAGGCCTCCCTGTCCATCACCAACTCCCAGAGTTCACTCAAACTCATGTCCATTGAGTTTATGATGCCATCCAACCATCTCATCCTCTGTCATCCCCCTTCTCCTCCCACCTTCAATCTTTCCCAGCATTAGGGTCATTTCAAATGAATCAGTTCTTCCATCAGGTGGCCAAAGTATTGGAGTTTCAGCTTTAGCATCATCTAGCCAATGAATATTCAGGACTGATTTCCTTTAGGATGGTCTGGTTGGATCTCCTTGCAGTCCAAGGACTCTCAACAGTCTTCTCCTACACCACAGTTCAAAAGCATCAATCTTTCAGTGCTCAGCTTTCTTTATAGTCCAACTCCCACATCCATATATGACTACTGGAAAAACCATAGTTTTAACTAGATGGCCCATTGTTGGAAAATTTAATATGCTATCTAGGTTGGTCACAATTTTTCTTCCAAGGAGTAAGCATCTTTTAATTTCATGGCTGAAGTCACCATCTGCAGTGATTTGGGAACCCCCAACCCCCACAAAATAGTCTCTCACTATTTCCACTGTTTCCCCATCTATTTGCCATGAGGTGATGGGACCAGATGCCATGATCTTAGTTTTCTGAATGTTGAGTTTTAAGCCAACTTTTCCACTCTTCTCTTTCACTTTCATCAAGAGGCTCTTTAGTTCTTCTTTGCTTTCTGCCATAAGGGTGGTGTCATCTGCATATCTGAGGTTATTAATATTTCTCCTGGCATTCTTGATTCCAGTTTGTGCTTCATCTAGCCCAGTGTTTCTCATGCTGTACTCTGTACATAAGTTAAATAAGCAGGGCAACAATATACAGCCTTGATGTACTCCTTTTCCTATTCGGAACCAGTCTGATGTTCCATGTCCAGTTCTAACTATTGCTTCCTGACTTGTATACAGAATTCTCAAGAGGGAGGTTGTCTGCAGAGGCTTTACAAATAGCTGTGAAAAGAAGAGTTGTGAAAGGCAAAGGAGAAAAGGAACAATATGCCCATTCGAATGCAGAGTTCCAGAGAATAGCAAGGAGAGATAAGAAAGCCTTCTTCAGTGATCAATGCAAATAATTAGAGGAAAACAGTAGAATGGGAAAGACTAGAGGTCTCTTCAATAAAATTAGAGATACCAAGGGAACATTTCATGCAAATCTAGGCACAATAAAGGAGAGAAGTGATATGGACCTAACCAAAATAGAAGATATTAAGGAGAGGTGGCAAGAATACACAAAAGAACTACACAAAAAGATCTTCATGACCCAGATAATCATGATGGTGTGGTCACTCACCTAGAGCCAGACATCATGGAATGTGAAGTCAAATGGGCTTTAGGAAGCATCACCATGAACAAAGCTAGTGGAGGTGATGGAGCAGCTGAGCTATTTCACATCCTAAAAGATGATATTGTAAAATGCTGCACTCAATATGCCAGCAAATTTGGAAAACTCAGCAGGAGCCACAGGACTGGAAGAGATCAGGTTTCATTCCAATCCCCAAGAAAGGCAATGCCAAAGAATGCTCAAACTACTGCACAGTTCCAGTCATCTCATATGCTAGCAAAGTAATGCTGAAAATTCTCAAGCCAAGCTTCAATAGTATGTGAACTGTGAACTTCCAGATGTTCAAGCTGGATTTAGAAAAGGCAGAGGAACCAGAGATCAAATTTCCAACATTTGCTGGATCATCAAAAAAGCAAGAGAGGAAAAGGAGTATTGAATATCAATAACCACAACAAACCGGGTTATAGAAGTTCTGTTTTCAGAAGGCAAGAAGTGATGTCAGAGAAAATTGTACTGTTGATTTTCCTATGTGTAGCATTTTTTGTCTTTTATATATTTAACTGACACTTGCTAAGTAACTATCACGGACAAAACTTCAAGGTTAGACTGTGTCATAGACATATAGGTAATTGTTGAGTCATGGTCTGTCATGTAAGAGATATGCAATTTAATGAAAGGAGTACAGAAATAATGGAGCTTTAACCAAAGTGTATTCACTGGAAGGACTGATGCTGAAGCTGAAGCTCCAATACTTTGGGATCTGACATGAGGAGTTGATTCATTGTAAAAGAACCTGATGCTGGGAAAGACTGAAGGCAAAAGGAGAAGGGAGTGGCAGAGGATGAGATGGCTAGATAGCATCATGGACTCAATGGACATGAATTTAAACATACTCTGGGAGACAGCAAAGGGAAAGGAGCCTGATGTGCTATAGTCCATGGGTTTGCAAAGAGTTGGACACAACTTAACAACTGAAAAATGAAAAAGAAAACCAAAGAGGACCGAGAATATGGTACAATACAGTCTGGGCTTGCAACTAGTCAGACGTCTAATCCAACAGAACATTAGAACTGCCACTGGGGCAACTCTAACCTAGACCAGAGGCAAGATCACTCTTCAGTTAAAGATGATATGCATGCTATCTGGATTTCTTAAATTAGACTTGCTCATCCTTCCCAATCTGAAATTACAGAAATGATAGCTAATTACTACCTTTTATACAAGCACCTATATATTTAAAACGAGGCAAAAAAATCAACCTCCCAGCTAACCTTAAGTTATAAATTACTGACAGTCTGTAAAGCTAGTAATTATCACCACTTAAATATTTTGAGTGTGTCATTTCTACTAAAGTGAAGTGAAGTCGTTCAGTCTTGTCTGACTCTTTGCGACCCCATGGACTGTAGCCCACCAGGCTCCTCTGTCCATCTGATTTTCCAGGCAATAGTACTGGAGTGGATTGCCATTTCCTTCTCCAGGGATCTTCCCAACCCAGGGACTGAACCCGGGTCTCCCACATAGTAGATAGATGCTTTACCATCTGAGCCACCAGGGAAGTCTATTTCTACTAAAGGGGTGAAGAATTCCTTTAGAAATTCATTTCTTAGTTGAAACATGTAATAACATGCGGTAGCTTTTTAAAAATATCTATATACTTTGTTGAAGTATAGTTGACTTAAGATGTTTCAGGTGCACAGCAAGAAAATTTGGTTATACAAATACACGTATATTATTTTTGAAGTTAGTTTCTATCATAGGTTATTACAAGATACTGACTATAGTTTCCTATGTTATACAGTAAAACTTTGTTGCTTGTTGTGTATCTATTTTTAATGAGAAATCTAGCATTCTAGTCATACTAAAACAAACAAGTGGAATCAAAATATGATAATTTTTTTTAGATAGGCAAAAATTCATGTTTCTAAAATATAAATATTATACATGTTTTTATATATGCATACAAAGGCTTTTCTACTATACTTGATAAAGGCTTGAGAAAGAATATTAAAAAAAGAGATGGAGAAATAGGAGAACATAAACTAAATTAAATGAGAGCACTGAATATGAGATAGAAAAAGTAAAACAAACTAGATCAAAGTAAAAGATCATCATATAGTCCAGTTGTTTTTAAACATGGCTGTGCATTAGAAACATATCTCAAGCTCTGGAGAAAGAAAAGCAATACCTGAGCATTTGTATTTTTCAAAAATTTCAAGGCAATTCTTTTTTTCTTTGGTCTTTATTTTTTTATTTAAATTTATTTATTTTAATTGGAGGCTAATTACTTTACAATATTGTATTGGTTTTGCCATATATCAACATGAATCCACCACAGGTATACACGTGTTCCCCATCCTGAACCCCCCTTCCCCTTCCCTCCCCATACCATCCCCCTGGGTCATCCCAGTGCACCAGCCCCAAGCATCCTGTTTCCTGCATCGAACCTAGACTGGCAATTTGTTTCTTATATGATATTATACATGTTTCAATGCCATTCTCCCAAATCATCCCACCCTCTCCCTCTCCTACAGAGTCCAAAAGACTGTTCTAACATCTGTGTCTCTTTTTCTGTCTCACATACAGGGTTATCGTTACCATCTTTCTAAATTCCATATATATACATTACTGTACTGTATTGGTGTTTTTCTTTCTGGCTTACTTCCCTCTGTATAATCAGCCCCAGTTTCATCCACCTCATTAGAACTGATTCAGATGTATTCTTTTAATGGCTGAGTAATACTCCATATGTACCACAGTACATACTCCATATGTACCACAGCTTTCTTATCCATTCTGATATGCAACTGGATTTGAAAAAAGTGACTATAGGTTTTTCTCTTAAAAATTTATATTTTCTATCTGAGTTTTGGTTATATAGAGTTCTGTTATTTTTCTGTTGACCAATCATTATACAATAGTATCAAGTGACTAATAATCACAATAGTAAAATATGATTTTCAGTTTTCACAATCAATAACCAGACAAAAATAAAAGATAATTACAATTGCAAACCATAATGGGAACATGATTAACTGAACAATATAAAAGAATTATAAAATTGGGGGATCAAGTAGAGTAATGTGGTAAGTGGGAGTGCATGCATGCTCACGTTTTCATTCACCCAGCCAGTCTATGTCTTTTGGCTGGTGCAATTAATCTATTTACATTTAAGGTAATTATCAATATATATGATCCTATTCGGAGAAGGCAATGGCACCCCGCTCCAGCACTCTTGCCTGGAAAATCCCATGGACAGAGGAACCTGGTGGGCTGCAGTCCATGGGTTCACTAACAGTCGGGCACGGCTGAGCGACTTCACTTTCACTTTTCACTTTGATGCATTGGAGAAGGAAATGGCAACCCACTCCAGTGTTCCTGCCTGGAGAATCTCAGGGATGGAGGAGCCTCATGGGCTGCTGTCTATGGGGTCGGACAGAGTCGGACACAAGTGAAGCGACTTAGCAGCAGTAGGAGCATGATCTTATTACCATGTTCTTAATTGTCTTGGGCTTATTTTCTGTAGGTCTTTTCCTTCTCTTGTGTTTCCTGCCTAGAGGAATTCCTTTAGAATTTGTTGTAAAGCTGGATTCTGAATTCTCTTAATTTTTACTTGTGTGGAAAGCATTTGATTTCTGCATCAAATCTGAAGTTAAGTCTTGTTGGGTAGAATGTTCTTGGTCGTAGTTTCTTCCCTTTCATCACTTAAATATATCATGCCATCCACTTCTGGCTTGTAGAATTCCATTGAGAAATCAGCTGATAGCCTGATGGGAGGTTCTCTTGTATGTTATTTGTCAGTTTTTCCTCATTGCTTTTTATATTTTATCTCTGTAATTTTTTTCACTTTGATTACTATGTGTCTTGGTGTGTTCCTCCTTGGGTTTATCCTTCCTGGGACTCTCTGCACTTCCTGGACTTGATTAACTATTTCCTTTCCCAAGTTCAGGAAGTTTTCAGCTACTATCTCTTCAAATATTTTCCCAGGTCCTTACTCTCTTTCTTCTACTTCTGGGACTCCTATAATGTGAATGTTGGTACATTTAATATTGTCCCAGAGGTCTCTTAGGCTATCTTCATTTATTGTCATTATTTTTTTTTCTGTATTCTATTCTGCAGCAGTAATTTCCACCAGGTCATTTATCTTCCAGGTCATTTATCTATTTTTCTGCCTCAGTTATTCTGGTATTGATTCCTTCTAGTGTATTATTCAGCTCATCTCTTTTTGCTTGTTCTTTAGGTATTCTAGGTTTTTGGTAAACATTTGTTGCATCTTCTCAATCTTTGCCTTCATTCTTTGCCCAAAATCCTGAATCATCTTCACTATCATTATTCTGAATTCTTCTTCTGGAAGATTGTCTCTTTTTATTTTATTTAGTTGTTTTTCTGGGATTTTATCTTGTCCCTTCATCTGGGATATAACTTTCTGCATTTTCATCATTATTAACTTTCTGTAATATAGTTTTTGTTTTAGCTGCTGTGAGACTGTACTTCTTCTTGCTTCTTCTATCTGCCCTCTGATGAATGAGGCTAAGAGTCTTGTGTAAGCTTCTTGATGAGAGGGACTGGTGATGGAAAAATCTGGGCCTTTCTCAGCAAAGCTTTAATTGAATTAACTGCTGATGGGTAGGGTTGTGCTCCCTCCTGGTAGTTGTTTGTCCTGAGGTGACCCAGCCCTGGGGTCTAAGAGATCTATGATAGGGTTCATGGAAAACTCCAAGAGGGTTTATGCCAAGGAGGATCTTCCAGTGCCCCGTCTCTATGGTGAGGCCCTGTCAACACATGTCTCCACAGGAGTCCCTCCAACACTAGCAGGCAGTTTTGGTTCGGTCTCCTGTGCAGTCACTATCCTCTCTTCTGAGTCTTGAAGGTGAAGGTGAAGTCACTCAGTCGTGTCCGACTCTTTGCAACCCCATGGACTGTAACCTACTAGGCTTCTCCATCCATGGGATTCTCCAGGCAAGAATACTGGAGTGGATTGCCATTTCCTTCTCCAGGGGATCTTCCCGACCCAGGATTGAACCCGGGTCTCTGGCATTGGAGGCAGATGCTTTAACCTCCTGAGCCACCAGGGAAGCAAAATTTTGTTTGTGCCCTCCGAGACTGGAGTCTGTGTTTCCCCAGTCCTTCAGAATGCCTATAATCAAATCCCACTAGTCCTCAAGGCCGGATTCCCTTGGGATTCCCGGTCCCTTTGTCAGATCTTCAGGTTGGGAAACCTAGTGTGGGGTTTGGAACCTTCACAATAGTGCAAGAGCTTCTTTGGTGTTACTACTCTCCGATCTGTAGTGCACCCGCCCAGTGGGTATGGAATTTGATTTTATCATGATTATGCCATTCCTACCATCTTGCTGCAGCTTCTTCTTTGTCTTTGGACATGCAGTATTTTTTTTTTTTTTTTTTTTGGTGGGTTCTAGAGTCCTCCTGTCGATGGCTGTTCAGCAGCTAGTTGCAGTTTTGATTATTGTTGCTTTGATGAGGACACTCACACCAAGAATGATATTGCAAAGTCACAATGTGCCCCTGTGGTCAGGTTGATATGGACTTTGGGACACAATAACTGTTGACATGTCAGATTTGACACAGCTTCTAGTATGGTTACTTAAGCAAAACACCCCTTTTATAGGTGACTGTGTGCATGCTAAGTTGCTTCATTCATGCCTGACTCTTTGTAATGCTATGGACTGTAGCCTGCCTGGCTCCTCTATCCATGGGATTCTCCAGGCAAAAATACGGAAGTGGGTTGCTGTGCCATCCTCCAGTGGATGTTCCTGACCAAGTGATCCAACCCATGTGTCCCTCATTTCAGGCAGATTGTTTACCCTCTGAGCCACCAGGGAAGCCCATAGGTAAACACTCCCCCCACCCCCAGTACTTATAGGGCTTTATTACAGTAGAGAAATTCTTTGAGAAGTCCAAGGGAAAACAATGACAATAGCAACACAAAACTGTTTGAAACTGTTTGAGCCTATTACTTCCAGGAACCTGAATAAAGAAGCTCAAATCAAGCGCCAGTCTATGTCCAATACAGGATACAGGATGCTTGGGGCTGGTGCACGGGATGATCCAGGGAGATGACATGGGGTGGGAGGTGGGAGGGGCTTCAGCATTGGGAGATTGTGTACACCTGTGGCTGATTCATGTCAATGTATGGCAAAACAAATACAGTACTGTAACGTAGAATAAAGTATTAAAAATTAAAAAAAGAACATCAAAAAAAAAGTAAGAGGCAAAAATGACAAGCTCTACCTAAAAAAAAAAAATAAAATAAAATAAAATCAATAAAGAAGAAAATAAAGATCATTCATACTTTTATCACTTAGGAAAAAAAAAAGAAAAAAGCTCAAATCTAGGATGCTGGATGAACAAGGAATGTTCATGTGTCTATGTATACACACACACACACACACACACCACATATTCACTAGATGTCTATATATATATATATATATGTTTCTAAATATTGAGAATTGAAATTGTCGCACTGAATTTAGAAGGAGCACCCTTCCCCTAACCCCAGATTTCAGAACTCTATAGGTGGAGGTGTCAGGGCAGCAGGAAGTACTAGTTGGCTTTTATCCTCATTCAGGTCTCCTTCCAATTTATAAAATATTTGGTCAGGGTTTACAATACTCCTGACAAAGAAGACGCTTCAGAGAAGCCTTCTGAAAGAGAATGCCCGGCTGCTAGAGTTTGGGAAATAAGAAGCCAAAGGTGAAGCTGACAGGTTGTATAGGGAGAAACAGACAGAGCTGACAGTTTATTTTTAAGCATTTCAAACTTTGGCAGATCAATTTTCTGAAAGGGTTTCCTTCCGATTGTTCTTTTGAAAGTCAGAACTGCCGGGGCTACAACAGAAAGTTGACACCTATTCAGTTAAGCACTTAGAAAAAGCTAAGAGGGAATAGAAAGACTTTCAATTCTTGTTCTTTCTATTTATTGTGTATTCCAAGTGGTGAATAGCAGAGTTGGTGCTGAAAGGCATTTCTATTATATCTACTGCAGAGTCTCAGCTAGTCTCAATGAGCAGGGACAGTCAAGAATGTAAACTTTTTCCAACTGGAGGAATTGGAAAGTATTCCCACAACAGACTGAGCTGGGATATCTGATCTTGGCCCAAACCCACATGATGAGAAAAATGAATTTACCCTTCTTAGGTGACTGCCATAGCATAATGCTATCACTGCACATTATATTATTTTTTTTTCTGAATAAATTATCCTTTTTCTTGTATCTCTTAGCTTTCAGGAAAACAGTTTGAAAGGTATTACCAGATACGAGTCTGAATTAATGTATTTTTCCACGATACTCACTTACTATTTGATTTGATCACTTATCATTAGTCTTCTTCATCATGTATAGAAAAGAAAGAAAGAAAAACTAAGTCGTTTCTGACTCTTGCGACCCTATGGACAGTAGACTGCCAGGCTCCTGTGTCCATGGGATTCTCCAGGCAAGAATACTAGAGTATGTTGCCATTTGCTTCTGCAGGAGATCTTCCCAACCCAGGAATCGAACACAGATCTCCAGCATTGCAGGCAGATTCTTTACTTGCTGAGCTACATGAAAAGCCCTCATCATGTATATTATACAATAAATATTTCTTAAAGTATGAGTGCATTTTCCCCACTAGATTGTAAGCTCATGAAAGGACACAACGCTCTGTGTAGAGTGACCATCCATGTGCTTTGCAAGTAGTTATATATCCAACAAACATTGAGTGACTTAGACATTTGCAGTCTTCACCAGCTCTTTTTGTACATCTTTTTATTCAAACTGAGCACACATGCAGATGCTGCAATAGATGTAAGAATTTTTTACAATGGAAAAAAATATGGACTTTGAAATTTAACCAGCATTTATTAAACATGTATTGCTATGCTAGGCTCTGAGGTTATAGAGAAAAATGAGACAGGCCATGTCCTTTAGGCTTCTAGCAGATATAAAAGACAGAAGAAACAGATAATGCCCCAAACATATGGCTAGAGATCAATATAGAGCACTAAACATCTAAGTGATAGCTTCCCATGTCTAAGCAACACTAGACAAATTCACCATTAACATGGTGTGAGAAGGATGTAAGCATGTGAGACGGATAATTTGCTTTGGTCTGAAAGTCAACACAGAAGACATCAGTGTGTGGAAGTGTCTGTGGGTTCTGATAAATGTCTGTGGGTTCTGATAAATGGCTTGCTGATGAAATCTCTGGTTAATTTGTGTTACATTAGCTGCCTCATGTTTCTCAATATGACCCTTGCAAAAGAATAATTCTATTACAGTTTGGTTGGCAAATTGTTGTACTCCTCTTGGGCAGAGGACTCAGTATTTGCAAAGGGACTAAAATATTCAATCAATATAACAAGAGCTGCTGCTTAAAGGTACACTCAGATGGATGAGGGCCACAGTTCTCAGATCCTGCTGCCCATTGAAATCCCACTGAGAACATAAAAATAATATGTCCTGTCTTACATCTCATGCTAATGAAATCACAGTCTCTGGGGATGGGACTCAGGGGTTTTAAACTTCACAGATGAATCCAATGTATAGCCAAGTTTGAGAATCACTGAGGTGGAACCACGCTTCTCAAGCTGTAATTGGCCACAGATCACCTTGGCTGGGGAGAAGTCTTGGCGAAATACAGATTCAGATTCAGTGAGTCTGGACTAGGGCCTGAGATTCTGCATTTCTAAAAGATTCCCAGGTGACATATGTGTTACAGTTAAGGGGATATGGTCATTTAAGAATTAGAAAAACTCCAATTTGCTAGGATTTCAGTCTCTGCCCAAACTCCCAAGGTAAGGTGGTTGAGTTGTATTGGTCCAGTAACTTTTATATAATGCTTTTCTTTTTTTTTCCTTTTCCCAAAGAACTATGTAACATAGAGTTTGGGAGATTTGCATTTAGAAGCTGAGAGTTTGGCCATGGCTTAAAAGAACATTAAAATCAAAGATATATATTTTGGGGCACTTGGTGGGGTTGGAGCCCAAACTCATTTTATATAGAAGTGAATGATTTGAGTCAATGTAAAGGTTCTTTTTTTCAGTTTTAAAATTTAACTTAATTATTATTTTATACTAGAGTATAGTTGATTTACAATGTTGTGTTCATTTCAGGTGCACAGCAAAGTGATTCATATATATATATATTCTTTTTCATAAAGATAAAGAATCCACCTGCAAGGCGGGAGACCAGAGTTTGATCCCTGGGGGTGGGGACATCCCCTGGAGGAGAGCCTGCAACCCACTCCAGTATTCTTGCCTGCAGAATCCCATGGACAGAGGAGCCTAGTGGGCTACAGATCATGGTGTCGAAAAGAGTTGGACATCGACTGAGTGGCTAAGCACAGCATAGCACATTCTTTCTCAGATTCTTTTTCCATGTATGTTAATACATGTATGTTAATAGAGAGTATTGAGTATTGAGTAGACTTCCCTGTGCTACACAATAGGTTCTTGTTGATTTGTTTCCTCATTAGTTATCTATTTTATACATAGTATCAATAGTGTATTGTCAGTTCCAATCTCCTGGTTCATCCTACCCCTATTCCTTTACCCATTGGTATCTATTTGTTTGTTCTCATATCTGTCTCTATTTCTGCTGTGTGAATAAGGTCACCTATACCATTTTTTTTTTTAAGATTGGACATATATGTGTTAATATGTGATATTTATTTTCCTCTTTCTGACTTACTTTACTTTGTATGGTAGTATCCAGTGTGAGTTTTTGAGCTTATACAATCTTTCTGAAAATGACTGTTAGCTGTTTTGGAACTTAGCCTGGCTGGCAGATAGCAAAAGCTATCTCCTAGAGCCCTCATATAATCTGAGAAACAGAAGTGTAAAGGGGTAACAACTGTGGTCTCCAGGGTCAGATTGCTGAAGTTCAAATCCTGCCTCGACAGCATTCTGAAGGAGAATACTCAGCCTCTCTCATTTTTCATAACAATCGGGATAAAAATAAGACCTCTCACAAGTGGTGGCTGTGAGGACTGAATGATGTGGCACTGGCAGGCACTGATGATAGAGCATGGCTATCTCCCACCCTGTACTGTAATCTACCACAGTCTCACTTTCTGCAGAGAGACAGAACCTAAAAGGAAGCATCCCAGCCTTTCCTGAAACAGGTAGCCATTTGGAGAATTAAAAGATAAGGTCATCTTTTGTTAGTAAAGTTTATTCATTTCCCTCACTTTCATTTATTCCACCATGGCCAAGATTTGTAGCTTATAACTTGAGAGGGTTCATTCAATTATTAATCACATTATTTATTAAGCACCTTCTACCTAACAGTCACAGATGCTGGTATTAAAGCAGTGAAGGAAACAGACCAAAATTTAAAAAAAAAATAAAGTAGAATAAGTAGTCTGCTGAAAAAAGTGAAAGTGTTACTAAGTCATGTCGGACTCTTTGCTACCCCATGGATGGTTAGCTCTCCAGGTTCCTCTGTCCATGGAATTTTCCAGGCAAGAATAGTGGAGTAGGTAGCCTTTCCCTTCTCCAGGGGATCTTCCCAACCCAGGGACTGAACCCATTGTCTCAAGCATTGCTGGCAGTATCTTTCTGAGCCACCTGGGAAGCCACAAGAAGCATGCTGAAAGTGAAAGTGACGTCGCTCAGTCATGCCCAACTCTTTGTGACCCCGTGGACTGCAGCCTACCAGGCTCCTCCGTCCATGGGATTCTCCAGGCAAGAACACTGGAGTGGGTTGCCATTTCCTTCTCCAGAGGATCTTCCCTACCCAGGGATTGAACCCGGGTCTCCGTCTTGTAGGCAGACCCTTTAACCTCTGAGCCACCAGGGAAGTAGTATGCTGGGTGATGTAATTGGTATAGAAAGGTTAAGTTGGGGAAGAAAATAAGCAGTGCCAGAAGAGAGTGGACAGGGTGAGCAGAACTAAATAAGGGGGGTCAGAGAAGCCTTGTCAGAGGTGACATTGTGTGTAACTGCAGGTCTCGAGTAGGAAAGCCCTGTAGAGATTTGAGGAAAGGACATTCTGGAAAGAAAGAGTAGCAAAAGCAAAGGTTTTGAGACAGGAAGACTTACAAAACTACAATGTAAAAGGAAGGCTTATAGTGAGAGCTAAAAATTAGTTCAAGCTGAGCGAATGAGGACAGTTATAGCAGATGGGTGAGCGCAGAGGTTCTCAGACTTGAGCATATGTCAGAATCACCTGGAGGGTTTGTAAAAATACAGACTGCTGGGCCCCATGCCCAGAGATTCTGATTCATGAGGTCTGGGGAAGCACCTCCAGAATTGCATTTCTAACAGATTCCCAGACGATGAGGGAGGGGTGGGAGGAGATGGAGAGGAACATCACATTGAGAAATATTAGATTAGACTAAGAAATATTGGCAGTCAGGTCACACTGAGCTTTATGAGACATTATAAGTGTTCTGGGTTATATCCTAAGTAAAAAACAAACTAACTGGAGCATTTTCATCAAAGCAGTGGTTTAACCAAGCACAGACAGGGTATGCAAAATAATCTTTCTGCCAAAATTAGGATGGGTTTAGTTGCTTGGCTTCCTTGTGATCTACATGATGTGATATTATTTCAATGTATACAAAGGTTTCAAGCATTTCAACTCATTTGATAATATTTCTACTTATCGTGCCTACATTGTAGACTTATGCTTCAGCTTATTGATATATGTGGTCAAATGAGCCAATATCAACATCAAATATAACACTATAATATTAATAGTTCAGTCTGATTTCAACTCAAAGTCAACCCAATATAAATCCAAACCAGGTCATTCAACAATAGGTAATTTGTTTAAAAAGTTTTCTTTTGAATAATTACGTTGACATCCTGTGGGCAAGGTCATTACATTGGCATGACCTTTAAATATTACCTTCCACTAGGGTTAATTATGTTCTTGGGTGGTACAGAGGAATACAATTATTGCCATCACATCAATGAACTTTCATATTATATGTAATATAATATTATACCATTTTGAGAAAGGTAACCATTTTTTAGGAACAGGAAAAAATGAATCAATTCAACCTTGTCTGATCAGTTTTCTTTTGTTTGATCTAGTGATATTTTTAAAAGTGGTAGGCCCCATAACATTTCAGCTGCTGCTGCTGCTGCTAAGTCACTTCAGTCATGTCTGACTCTGTGTGACCCCATAGATGGCAGCCCACCAGGCTCCCCGTCCCTGGGATTCTCCAGGCAAGAACACTGGAGTGTGTTGCCATTTCCTTCTCCAATGCATGAAAGTGAAAAGTGAAAGTGAAGTCGCTCAGTCGTGTCCAACTCTTAGCGACCCCGTGGGCTGCAGCCAACCAGGCTCCTCTGTCCATGAGATTTTCCAGGCAAGACTACTGGAGTGGGGTTCCATTGCCTTCTCCATAACATTTCAGAGGTGTCCTTATTTTACATAGCCTTTACAAAGCATGAGTTGTCAAACAGCATGTATCAAGAACACCCTTCACGAATATGATTCTAGCCAGTGGCTCCGGGTAGCCACTGTAGTTGTTAAATCTCTCTGGACTATTACATTCAGTTTTTCATGTGAATTTTTCTGTCATTTCTCCAGATAAAAGTTACAGACTTAATGTTAGTTTCATTAAGTTTATTTTGAATTCCTTGCTTATGTACACAGAACCTATTTTATTTTCCTTTCCTTTCTTTTTTTTAACATAAAAATCAATTCTTTGAAATCAATTCTCCAATGAAGATGACTCTAACTCCAAATGCAAATAAATTTAGTCCCATACTACACTGCCACCCACAAGCCTAATTTTCCGTACTTTCTAGGATATATATCTTTTGTTTTTTCCTGCAGCATTTGTCCTTTTGATTGCTTTGTAAGAATACCCACACTTTCACCAAAATGCCATTTTCCGTGGAATATATGCTTAGACGCTGAAAGTACAGGGCACTCTGACATTAGACAAAACAGTATTTGTGCCAACAGTAAGCTGTCTCCTCTTTGTTTTCACTCTTCCTAAGGTTTGTTTGATAATATTTAACTGTAAGTACACTATCCTCTTCATAACTCATCAGTACCATCCTTTCCAACTTCTTCAATTTCAAATAACAACTGACAATTTGCTTTAAAACAGAGGAGAATATCAACAGTAGCTAACATTTATTGAGAGCTTATTGTGTGCCAGACACAGGGCTAGATGTGTCTGCCCATTGTGACATTTTAATCTCCATAATATCCTAGGAGTTAACTACTTAAAAGGGAAAGTGTCCAGACTAAGCCACACAGCTAAAAACCAGGGGAACAAAAATTCTTAACTATGCTGTTTGATTCCCTTAACTCTATGCTCTCAGTGAAATAAAACCAGCTGACACTAGGGATGTTTTGAGTATATCACATCACAAGCCATAAAATCAAGAACTGGAAAAGCATGGCACAGTGAAGTAATGATAATTTTGGCAGTGACCACAATAGCAACAAACAGTAATTATTACTATTGGACACAGCATATATACCAGGCTGTGCTAAGAGCATCCCACTTTACTGTCTCAACCACTCTAATTAGGAGACATTATTATGCCATTTGACAGATGAGGAAGATAAGACTCAGCTAAGTTGCTAAGTCACTTCAGTCATGTCCAATTCTGTGCAACCCCCAGAGACGACAGCCCACCAGGCTTCCCCGTCCCTGGGATTCTCCAGGCAAGAACACTGGAGTGGGTTGCCATTTCCTTCTCCAATGCATCAAAGTGTAAAGTGAAAGTGAAGTCGCTAAGTCGTGTCCGACTCTTAGCGACCCCATGGACTGCAGACTACCAGGCTCCTCCGTCCATGGGATTTTCCAGGCAAGAGTACTGGAGTGGGATGCCATTGCCTTCTCCGCAGCTAAATTGACACTTCCTTAATTCACATCTATAATGAATGGTTGAACCATGACTTTATTCAGGTTCATTACCAATACCCCTAAACCATCAGCACACGTGCCTCAAAGGCTTCTGAATACTTAATAAACCCCTATGCTGTACCACGCACTCTCTTTAGGTACATCCACATTGATACTCAGAGTAAATTTTGAAGGCAGGTGTCCTCAGTTTGCAGCTTAGGAAAACAGAGTCTTGGGGTGGAGTCTTGCATCCATGGCCTCATGGCTAAGGATAAGGAACAAGGATCCACTGAGTCTCCTGGCTCCTCTATCCTGCCTCCTCCAGCAAGACTTTATTGAAAAGTGAGCTCCCATGTTTATCACTGGAACATCTTGTTGTATCCTAAATGCTTGCGTGGGATTAAGATAACTTCTTCAATTACACCTTTCTGAAAAGAGAGTGTGAGTCTCAAACCCCTGTGTGAAATAAAGTGATCCTTATACCTTCAGGTTGTTACACTTTCATGTTACAGAAGATGGGGCAGGACACAGAGAAATGAAAGAAACACAGTGTTAAATGTTGTCCAACTCCCAGAGGGTTAAAATGTATTAGACCTGTGGGATCAGTTCTCCCCCTTCACTCAGGGGCCAGCAGAGGAAGAGAACCAAAGGAACAGTCCTTCCCAGAGAAAGGATCCACAGAGGAACATCATTATATTGTATTGTCTTTGCTGGCAAAGACTCACATGAACTAGTTGGAAGTTCCTGTTATTTTGGAAGCAGGGTTCTCAAGTCTCCAAATTAATAACATGTTAGATCTTCCCTGGTGGCTCAGACGCTCCAAAATCACTGCAGATGGTGACTGCAGCCATGAACTTAAAAGACGCTTACTCCTTGGAAGAAAAGTTATGACCAACCTAGATAGTATATTCAAAAGCAGAGACATTACTTTGCGGACTAAGGTCCATCTAGTCAAGGTTATGGTTTTTCCTGTGGTCATGTATGGATGTGAGAGTTGGACTGTGAAGAAAGCTGAGTGCCAAAGAATTGATGCTTTGAACTGTGGTGTTGGAGAAGACTCTTGAGAGTCCCTTGGACTGCAAGGAGATCCAACCAGTTCATTCTGAAGGAGGTCAGCCCTGGGATTTCTTTGGAAGGAATGATGCTAAAGCTGAAACTCCAGTACTTTGACCACCTCATGAGAAGGGTTGATTCATTGGAAAAGACTCTGATGCTGGGAGGATTGAGGGCAGGAGGAGAAGGGGATGACAGAGGATGAGATGGCTGCATGGCATCACGGACTCGATGAATGTTGAGTCTGAGTGAACTTCGGGAGATGGTGATGGACAGGGAGGCCTGGCGTGCTGCGATTCATGGGGTCGCAAAGAGTTGGACACAACTGAGCGACTGAACTGAACTGAGCTGAACTGAACTGAACTGAACAATGCCTACCATGTGGAAGACTGGGGTTCAATCCCTGGTTCGAGAAGATCTCCTGGAGATGGAAATGCCAACCCACTCCAGTACTCTTGCCTGGAAAATCCCATGGATGGTGGAACCTGGTAGGCTACAGTCCATGGGGTCGCAAACAGTCGGCCACAACTGAGCGACTTCACTTTCTAAGAGTCACTTGGAGTCTTGAGAACCACACACCCAAAATAACAGGAACTTTCAAGTAGTTCGTGTGTCTTTGCCAGAAAAACCAACAGACTGTCGTGATGTTCCCTTGTGTATCTTTTCTCTGGGCAGGAATACATACCTTTGTTTTTCATCCTTTGTTGGTCTCTGAGAGAAGGGAGAATTGACCCCAAGGTAACTCAAACTAGGGTTTTCTCACTTAGAGAATGTTCTAATTACCCTAAAACAAATAACTTTGCAGGAATCAATAAAACGGCCATAGTTCCAATGCAAGCTTTGCTAATTTGGCCTTCTATTTTTCCAAGAACCTATTAATTGAAAAAAAGCCTTCTCCAAGTTGATACCAGCCAATATCTGATTCAGCAGTCCCATGTGCATATGTGTCATCTCCTATATGTATAGATGACATGTATATGTATGTATGTATACATATATGTATATGTATACATCTCCACTATGTATATCATCCTATATGTATCATCTCTACTCATCCAACTGTCCTTCTTCCATCTTTCTATACCATTTTAGTCACACATAGTTGAAAACTACAGCGCTTAATTCTACCATTCACTTCATATTTCTTCCACGACACCAGGGTCTCCCTGTATCTCTGAATTGTAGTCCTTCTACTCTTTTCCTTGGTGGCTCTGAGGGTAAAGCATTTGCCTGCAATGCAGGAGACCTGGGTTTGATTACTCAGTCAGGAAGATCCCCTGAGAAGGAAATGGTAACCCACTCCAGTACTCTGCCTGGGAAAATCCCATGGACAGAGAAGCCTGGTAGGCTACAGTCCATGGGGTTGCAAAGAGTCAGACACGACTGAGCAACTTCACTTCACTTCTTCATTCTTTTACCACTACTTCCAACCCTGGTCTCATATCTCATTTTCTCTTTACTCATTTGGACTTATCATATAATCATTCTTCTTGCTCTCCAGTTTCCTAATCAGCCTTGGTCCAAGGGCAATATATGATCATAGATTCAATTTGTTTAAAAAAGAGAAATTGAATACTTGTAGAAGTTGAAGACAATTAGCCTTTGCCACAGTCTCCACCATTCCCTGTTACTTTGCATGTAATTTGTTTTGCTCATTTTTTTTTAACCTGTCTGTTCCCTGTAGAAGTGAGATGTTTGGTAAATCCATTTGATATATTATGGCAAATATAGAATACTGGCTAAGGCCTCAGGATTAGAACAGCAGAATAGCTACCGACAAACTAGCTCTGTGACCTTTGGCAAGTCACATAACCTTTCCAAGCCTCAGATTCTTCACCTAGAAAGTATGATCACAAAGGTGCCCAGTTCATGAAGTTGCTGGAGAATTAATTAAGAAAATGCACATTAAAAGGCTAGCACAATGCTTAGCCCATATGAGATGCTAGAAAATTGACTAAGAAAATGCATATAAAAAGGCTAGCACAATGCTTAGCCCATATGAGATGCTCTGTAAATCACACCAGATTATTAACCATGTTCCTCCAGATTGTTCAGGATCTGAACCTTAAGTTCCTTTACTTACTACCTTCTTTTCCCTACCATGTCCTCAAGATATACTGAAGTGAATTACATGTAATGAGTCTCTTTGATCAAGATGATTCAGCTGTCAAATGGCCCTTTTCTTTCATTGCTTCATCTTATTACTTCCTATTCTCTAAAACAGAGTTCACGTGCGTCTTTATTTAGTTAACTTTCTGATTGTCAGTGATGAAAATCAATCCATATTCCCTTAGGCAAAGAAAAGGAAAATGAGCAAATTGAAAAAGTGAAGATGGTTTAAGGAAAGAACTGGAACTTAGAACTAAGTGGTTGTTGATATAGATATTATTTTCCACCTCTGCTTTCCTCATGTCTCTATGAAGATATATATGCATACGTATATTATTTTTCTCTGCAATGTAGTTTACTTAGCAGAATATGCTTCCTACAGCTCCCTGATTTACTGGGAAACATGAAACAGGTCTCACCTCACTTGGAGATCAACACAACCCAAGTTGAGAAGTTGAGAGTATCTCCGACTCTCTATTAGTTATAGTCTCTCTACTTGATTCTAATTGGCTCAACTAGCATTAGGTCAGTCTGGGTGGGGAGGTAAGATGGGTGAATCATTCTTCGCTCCCTTGGCTAAAAAGAACCCACGCATGAGAAAGGGTGAGTAGCAGGTAAAGGGCAGGTGGTTGGCTGATGTAGATCCATCAAAGTGCCCACTGACATTTATGGATGACTCACTATGCACCAGGTGCTAAAATGCTTTAAATGTGTTATCTCATTTTTCCACTAGATATTATTAGACATTCCATTTTTTTTTAATGGAAGTGGTGAGTTACTGAAAGGTCAAGTAACTTGGACAAGGTCAGAGTGCTAACAAGTTGCAGAGTCAGAGTCTAACAGAGGTCACCCCCACACTTTAGCCTAACTTGTGACTCTACACATTTGTCTCTGACAATGGCATTTTCTCTAAATGTTCTGAAACTAGAAGTCTTTGGGCTTTTATAAATGCCCCTGTTCTTCTGTCTTTTCTTTTGGCACATGCCACTTTGCATCTTTCTTGTATGACAGTTATATTTGTATACATATCTTAGTTGTCTGTCCATATTATAAACATCTGAAGGACAGGGCCTTCTCTCATTCTTCACTGTGTCTTTCGCACTAGTCTGCTATAGTTCCTTGTGATTGATATATCCTTCCTAAAGTGTTTTTAAATTCTTGGACAGATTCGTGAGATCCTATTGGGTATTACTGGTGTGCATTCTTAATTGATGACAATAATAGCAAATGTAGAGTAAGTCCCCTCCGTATGAACAAGTTTTGTTGTGAGAGCATGTTCGTAAGTCCAATTTGTTCATAAGTCCAACAAAGTTATCCTAGGTACCCAGCTAATGTAGTTGGCTGTACAGTACTGTAGTGCAATAGGTCTATACTATTTTTCACACAAACAATACATTAAAAAAACACACAAAAAATAAAGCACTTTAAATCTTTCAGTACCTTGAAAAGCACAGTACTGTACATCACTACAGCTTTTACACTTACTTCCAGATATCCAAGGCTTCAAAGAAGGATACTGTGCTACTATATTCAATATAGTTCTGTACAGTAAAGTACACAAAAGCACAACCAGTTGTAGAAGATGCACCAACGTGACAGTGTACACCAGGCATGTGAACTAACTTACGTTATTGGACATGCGAGCACCCGTTTGCATGTTTGACAGTTCTCAACTTGAAGGTTCGTGTGTAGGGGACTTACTGTACTCACTCAAAGCTCTCTGAACACATGGCTCTGTGCTAACTACTTTATAAACAAGATCTCATTAACTCCTCTTAGGTTTATGAGACATAGCCCACTAGTAAGCCCATTTATTCTGAGAGATCTCGGCTTAAATGCATCTAATATGTAAAATGAGACTGTGACAGCGAAAATGCCAGTTGCTCAGTCATGTCTGGCTTTTGTGACCTCCTGGGTTTGTAGCCCACCAAACCCACATATTTATGATTCTAAAACTATGTTCTTAAGTACTATGATACTTATTATTTTACATTGTAAGACTGTTTACTAGAGGTAAAAGTTAGGACAATACTTCTGAGTGATTGATCATCCTGATTAACAGATAGTAAATTATGCATCACAGAAATGAGCATTTTTGAATTCTAGTGAAATCTGAAAATGTTCCTGTTTTAAGAATGTTTTAAAAATGATGCTAATTCTTGGCATTTGCTTTTTAAGATGCCTAGTCTGAAATGTTCAGCCAAAGTTAAACATTTTAAAGTGACTTTCTAAAACAACAGTTGTTTCAGGATGTCAAAGCAGACGCTTTGAATGTTTGCTTTAAGTTTAAAAGATGCAATGTGTATTGATTTAATAAACCTTATTTTAGGCAACTAAGGCAGAATTGTGAGCAGGCATCTAAAACATCAGGTTCTGCAATGTCAAGTTAAAACCCTTTCTTTAGTGAGGTTTTGGACAATGAGCAGAATGGTGTTACTCTTATAAAGACAAAGTCTAAAGAAATTCAGCGTTGGATCCATTCTCCTCAGCGTTAATTTCGTGTTGTTTTCCTTTCTCCCAGTTCAATCCAGTATTTTCTAAACCGGTGGTTTTCTTTGCATTGTTAACTATACAGAAAAAATAACTTTATTTATCTATTTATTCATTCAACAATTATCCCCCAAACAAATATACAATCTAAATTCCTGCTTCCTTGACCTCTCAACCAAAGCCAACATTGTTGAGCTTTCCTTTCTTCTTAGTTCTCTTACCTTCTATGATTCTTCTGTCTTCTAGTTTTTATTCCACCTGTCTGACCATTCTATTCTTGTTTACTTGCTCATCTCATACTACCATGCCATTTGCTGTTGAAGGTCCTTAGGCTCAATCTTAAACCTTCTACATTTCTTATGTTGCTTATATTCTCCCTATATAATTTGACTTCATCCAGAGATAAGTCTAGCATTTTCTTTTGTACTGTAAAACTCTATATTGAACTGTCTACTCAATGTCCATTTAGGTGGTTCAGGGGAAAATTCATATTTAATTTTTCTAAAGGCAAACTCATAATTTTTCTTTCCAAACAATGTGAAATTCATCATTCAAATTCAAGGAGTATGGTGCTGCCCTTCATCTATCTGTGCAAACCTAAGACTGGAGATCATGACAACTCTTTGTCTCCTTTTAATATTGAATTCATCAGCAAATTGATTTAACTCACCAATAGCCCTATTCTGTCCATGTTTCTCCAAGCTGATCATATCCACACTATCAATCAAAACCCTTCAACTTATTTCCTTTGTCTTACAGCTAAAGATATAGTAGTTTTTTAAACTGTGCTTTGTCTGTCTTTGCTTCTCAATTTTAACATATCTTTCATTAAATTTTTAAGCAAATCTTTGCTGAAGTATAACATGTTACATAAATGTGCATAAATCATAGATATACAGTCTGGGTAATTTTCATGAGGTTAATGTACCCATAGAACAGGTTCCTAGAATCAAGAAACAAAACATTTCGTTGCCCAGAAGTATCCTGCCTGCCCCCTTTGGTCACCACTTCACCCGTGTAGTGACCTGTACGACAATATATTTGTGTTGCCCGTTTTTCTTTCCAACTTTCTATAAATGGAAACTTACAGTGTGTAGTTTCTAAATCTGGTTTCTTTTGTTCCAAATTAACTTGTTCTCACTCCACTGAAATATCCCTTTTGTCATACATAAGGTGACTCTGTATGTGTGAGTTTATTTCAGTCCTAACACTTCTGTTCCATCAATTGATCTATTTTATTCTTGCACCAACATCATACATTGCTGTGTAAACTGACACTCCATTTATTCTGTTGCCGTATAAAATGCATTGTACGACACACCACACTTTAAAACTCCTCTGGACTGTTGATGGAAATATGGGTTGTTTGCAGCTTTTAGGCCATTACAAATCATGCTGCTATGAGCATTCTTGTGATGTCTTTTGGGGTATACACCTAATGCCATTCTGTGAAGGTTATATCTAGGTAGAGGGCATGCATATGTCTGCTTTAGTAGATATTTCTGATATTGTCCAAAATGTTTATGCCAGTTGACACTCCCACCAGCACTGTATCAGAGATTTAGTGACCTGACACTTGATATTTTCTGTTCTTTTAAACAGCGGCTCTGCAGTAGTATCAACTTGGATTTAATGGGCATTCCCGTGGTAACTAATGAAGTTGAATGCCTTTCATTTGTTTACTGACTATTTAAATATCCTCTTTATGGAGTGCCTGCCCAAGCTTTTTGCTCACTTTTCTATTGTATTGTTGGCAATTTCAAATGGATTTGACAGCTGTTGCTTTTTTTTTTTTTTTTTTTTGCTTCATTTATTCTGGCTATGAGTCCTTTGTTGAAAACACATATTGCAATACCCTTTTCCAGTCTCTGCCTTTCTTCTTCACTCTCATAATGGTGTATTTTGAGGAAAAAAAAAACATTTATTTTTAATATACATTCTAATTTACTATTTTTTATGGTTAGTCTTTTCTGTGTCTATTTAATGAATCTTTGCCTACCCAACATAAATTATATAATAGAATTTTCTTTAGATTCACTTATTTTTTTAATTGGTGTATAATTGCTTTTGGGCTTCCCTTGTGACTCAGTGGTAAAGAACTGGACTGCCCGTGCAGGGGATTCAGGTTCACTCCTGGGTGGAGAAGATCCCTTGAAGAGGGAAACGGCAATCCACCCCAGGATTCTTGCCTTGGGAATCCCATGGACAGAGGAGCTTGATGGGCTACATTCCAAGGAGTCCCAAAAGAGTCAGACATGTCTTGGTGACTAAATAACAGTACTTACAATGTGGCTTTAGTTTCTGCTATACAGTGAAGTGAATCAGCTCTGTGCAAACATATATCCCTTCTCTTGGGTCTCCCTCTCACCCCCAAATCCCACGTCTCTAGGTCATCACAGGGCAGTGAGCGGATCCCCCTGTGCCGTAGAGCAGCTCCCCACTAGCTACCTATTTACACACGGTTATGTATGTCAGTGCTCTTCTCCCAGTCCACCCCACCCCCTTCCCCCAGCCGTGTCCACATGGTCATTCTCTATGTCTGCGCCTCGATTCCTGCCCTGCCGATGGGTTCATCTGGACCACTTTTTCCAGATTCCGCATATATGACTTAACATACATTATTTGTTTCTCTCTTTCTGATTACTTCCTTCTGTATGACAGACTCTAGGTCCATCCATGTATCTTACAAATTACCTTTCACAATTAGGTCTAAACCATATCTGGGACTGATTGTTTTTTTCCTGTAAGCTAGTAGTATGGTTTAAGAAAAGTTTTTCTTACAAATGGAGATATAGCTGACCTAGCACCATTTATCAAAAGGCATGCCTTTCCCTACAACGCTGAAATACTACTTTTTTGCTATAAATCAAGTGATTATTCTTGTCTGACTCTGTTCTGGACTCACTGACCAAATGGTCTAATAGTCTGTACCTACAATGATATCACCTTGCTTTAATTTTTGCAGCTTTGTAATCACTTTTCATATCTGGTAATATAGCTCCTACAGTTGGCTCATCTTGATGACTGCCTTTGCTATTTGCATTTCCATAGGCATTTTAGAATCAGCTTGCCAATCTCAAAATAAATTGCTAAAATTTTATTTGAGGTTTTATTGACTCTATAAAACCATTTGAAGAGAATTTATATCCCGCAATACTAAATTTTCCAATACATAAAAATATAATCCTTCCATCCATTTAGATTTACCTTAATTTATCTCAATTATGGTTCTTAGTTTTCAATCTAGAGGTTTTTCACATCTTTCACAAGATTTATTTCTAGGCATTAGTGTTTTTATGCTTTGAAAAATAGAATTGTGAGCTTTTTGCTGTCCAGCTCCTTTCCTCTTTTTAAGTGGAGACAAAAATATATTTTTCCTGTAGCATAATTTCTTTACAGTGTTGTGTTCATTTTTGCTATGCAACAGTGAGAATCAGTTATACGTACACATACACCCCTCCCACCTCCCGCACCCCGCTCCATCCCACCCCTCAAACTGAACTCCCTGCGCTACACGGCAGCTTCCCACTAGCTAGCTGTTTTACACATGGTGGTACACATATATCAATGGTGCTCTCCAAACTCGGCCCACCCTTTCCTTCCCCCACTGTGCCCATGAGTCCATTCTCTATGTCTGTATCTCCACTCCTGCTCTACAAATGAGTTCATGAGTACCATTTTTCTAGACTCCTTGTGTATGCATTACTATTAATTTTTCTCTCTGTTATGTATACGCTGGCCTTTTTCATTCCCTCAAATTTCTCTCCTTTGATAGGCCTTTTTCCTCCAACCTGTCCTCTTGCAATGATTTCCTCCTGAACTTCCCTCTTCTGGATGATGCCCTGAAGAAGGGAATGGCAACCCATTCCAGTTTTCTTGCCAGGAGAACTTCACGGACAGAGGAGCCTGGCAGGCTACAGTCCATGGGGTCATGAAGACTCGGATATGACTGAACAGCTAACACATACACACAACTAATCCCTACGTATTCTTTACATTTTCAGCTAAATTTCATATCTTCACAAATGCCTTCCTCAAGGCACCTCAGGTACAACCACCCTACTTAATCTGCTATGGAAGTCCCTAACCTTTAATTCTCATATTACCTGTCACCATTGAAAGTTTATGTTTGTAATCATTTAATTTATGCCCATGTTGTTCTGGAAGGACAGGTCCACATCTGTTTCTTTTACCCTACTATCTGCAGGGCTTAGCAAAACACCTGGCCCATAATAGGATCCAAGCAAAGATTTTTAGTGAATGAATGAGCTTCAACTTTATTCCAGGCACTTTGCGAGGTCCGGGGATACAGAAGTTAATCAAGCATAATTATCTTTGCATTTCAAAAACTTTCCTCACCACATGTTTAAAAACATACAAAACAGCACCACAATAAACATTAATAATATGCAGCTTCTTGATCTCTGAGTTTGTTTTCTTCTGTGATCTCCTAAGCTATATCATATATTTTATAATAACAATTTTAATAATTACTATAATAAGAATTTCACACAAAAGCTTTAAATAAATGAAGAAACATATACACAATATGAAGGTAAGAGAACCTCTTAGCTCTTGATGGATGATTTTTTATTGTAATTTCATAAATTACAATAAGCTTGTGTTGAAAAATAGCTCCATCATCATCTAGTTTAGCTCTCCCTCTATTGTGAGAATCTTCTCAACTGAGGACCTGATATAGAATCATCAAGACTCAGCCTGAACATCTGAAGTGGCAGGAATTATTTTTTGGATCCCATGTGACATTGATATTGCAATAATGAAGATTTGCAGGAAAGTTAGCATCAGCAGCAGTGAGACTGGGATAATGAGGCAAGCATGGTAAAAGCCTGACTTCAGTGTTGCTTGTTGGGGATTTTGAGAGTGATAATTAATCACATTCCTTCCCATCTGGATTCTGAATCAAGTGAGAAACAGAGAGTGCCATCAGATAGGGATCAAAATATCAACTTTACTGCTGTTAAAGCTGGATTAGAGTCTACTGTTTTGTATACAGTGAAAATGAGGCTTCCTTTAAATCTAGACTTACCTGAAAGGACAATGTCAACATCTGAAACTGATTGTCTAGTTTTAGGGGCACTTAATTCAGAGATAGAGTGAAAACACATGTGTATGTGGCTTTTAAATTATTGATTTCAGCCAAACAAGTAGTGGATGTGAGATCCTCACTGATTCATCAATCAGATAAACCAGACTTCTTCCCAAAGGGAGGAGTAAATGGCAAGAAAGAGGAGACCCAGGTGTAATGTTAACATCTTTTTTATCTGGGGAGTAAAAATGTATATCCCCTCAAGGGAATCCAAGTAAATATGAATAGCATTCTACTTAACATTTTTACATGTGTTTGACATGGCTGTCAACAATATTAAAAGTGATTATAAACCACTGATACCACAAAATGTTAGTAAATAATGTATCTGGGAAGTGATTGATATTTAGAGTATAAAAAGATGTCCTACATTTCAGCAGCAACAAGCAAACAGCCTGATTAAAAATGGACCAAAAGCCTGACTAGATGTTTCTCCAAAGGAGATACACAGATGACAAAAAAACACAAAAAGATACTCAACACTAGTCTTTAGAAAATGCAAATCAAAATCACAACTCACAATTTGGTCTTATGAAATAAAACAATTTGTAGAAGAATCCAGCTAATATTCACCTTTGCCAGTATCCTGCTTATGCATACTCATTGGTTATCCAGGCTCAGATTAGTCAAAACTAATACAATCTCAGTTTATTTTTAATAAGACAATAAGCACCTCATTTTCATTATGGCTTTCACCTCACTGTTCTCTTCTTCCTGTTGAGACAGTCCAGCTTCTTTGTACTTCAGTGCAACATTTTTGAGCACGAGGGCCATGTATATAGATAGACCAAGAACCCTGATTATAAGCAGGCACAGATTTTGTTTTTGCTATATTTTGATGGTAATGTTTGCCATCTGTTTACCCTGCTATGATGATATTATCCTGAGTTCATATCCTAGTGCTGAAGGCACCTCTGATAGAGAAACACTGTATATCAGCACCTTCCATCATTTTCTTCTCCATGGCCCAAAGCCATTTCTAAGAATTTAGTTTTCTGTGGAAATATTTCAAATGAAATTCTCTTCAGAAGTCTACCCGTTTCAATAAATCACAGAACTCAGAAAGGTTTGGTGAAATACAAAGTGCCTTATAATGTGGGATAATTATCAATTTATCAGGACTGGGGCATAAATTCTGTTCAAAATGAAAAAGGAAGCTTGGAGTCTACAATATTTCCTTTGAAACTACAAATTGAGATCATGTGGCCAAAATGAAGTAAGAAGATAATAGAGTAGTAGACTTTGTGTCTCCAGGGCCACAGATTTGATACAACCCAGAACACTGCTTCAACAGACTATCATAAGTAAATTTATCACTTTTTAGCATTTTTATATATTTGTATATCATTCATAAACCCTAAAACAACACAATAGAATAGAAATTTATGTCTGACTTGCAGGTAAGGAAAATGAGACTCAGCTCTAGGTGGTGATTATTTTACCAACATTTGGCTCCTGCTTCCTATGCTTTCCCGTACTAATGGTTGCTTCTGGCCTTATTAATGAGACTTCTATGAGCTCTAGGCAAATGCGTTTCTCTGGGTCTGGTTTCCTGGTCTGGTTTATGGAGAATATTATTCCATAAACAAAAATCAGGAGATTCACTGGAGTTCTGGCCGATCAGATGGACAGTGTCCCAAGGTTTCAAAACAAACCCTAAAACAAGAAATTCCTGAATGTGAATCTTTTTTTTTTTCAAAAGGAGTTCTGTAAAACAGTATGACTAGTGATATCTTCAATCACCACAAAAAGCAATGTACTAATGGAAGACAGGAGCCTAACATGCTGAAGTCCATGGGGTCGCGTAGAGTTGGACATGACATAGTGATGAAACAGCAGTAAATTGTTGATTGACAATGTTACATAAATTTCTGGTGAACAGCAAAGTGATTTACTTATGCATGTATTTGTTCCATTATAATTCATTACAAGATAGTGACTATAGTTCCCTGTGCTCTGCAGTACGCCCTTGTTGTCCGTCTATTGTCTACTGTATAGACAGTAGTGTGCAATGCCAACTGTAAACTCCTAATGTATCGCTCACCCCATCCACTTTCCCCTTTAGTAGCCATACATTTCTCTGTTTGTGCGTCTGTTTCTATTTTGTAGAGAAGTTCATTTGTATTTTAAATTCCACATATAATTGATGCCATTTGATATTCATATTTTCTGCCTTTACTTCACTCAGTATGAGCATCTCTAGGCCCATCTATATTGCTGCAAATAGCATCATTTCATGCTTTTTAGAGCTAAACAGCATTGCATTATATATATATACACCACATCTTCAAAGAGAGCATCTTTCACTTCTCTTTCTCTGAGTAACAAGTATTTTGTAAGTATTTTCCTCTACACTGAAGCCCATCTCCCCTCTTACCAACCCTTTCCTACCATCATCACCTCTCAGTTGGACAGTTTCAACAGCTTCCTTACCGCTTCCTGTTTCCACACACCCCACATGCCACCAGTCATTTTCATAAGACACTAACAAGGATTCTGGGGAAGGTGGTCACCTCGCCAGATTAACATTCCATTCTCCACTTTGCTCACCAGTCTCAAGCCACTGGGGTCTGTGGTGGTTTCTATCTTGCGAAATTTGAAAATTCCTCTTTCATCTGGCTGAACTGTTCACTTCCATGGCTTATGAAGATCTTGCTCTTTTGACTTCCTCAGTAATCAGCATAAATACAACCTTTAAGACAAGGCCTTTCTTCCCTAAGGTCTCCCTCAATTACTAACTCATCACCCTGCTTATTTCTCTTTCTGTGAGCATATTCTTATTACAATATAAACTATTCCATTCATATATTTGCTTACTTTACACTTATGTTTTTTCTACTATGCTCTGCATTTCATGAGGCAATAACCATATATGTCCTTTCATTGTCTCTGCACCAGTGTTTGTCATATAGTATGTATTCAACAGTTATTTGATGAATAAAGGAATGAATGAAATGAATAAATGAATAAACGTGAATAGCCACGACCCAAAGAGTCACAATATTTAAAAAAGAGCTGATGCTATAAACCCAGTCTCCAAGCTGACTCTTCCTTATCACTTGCTGTTCATTAAGAGTTATTAAATGACTCATCATCTTTACTATTATAATGCTTCTTGTCTAATGGACCTTTTGTCTAAATTAAATTATGTCTGAAGTGCAAGCTATGCAGATATTTTGTCCATTTTTTTTTCTTTCTGAGTTGCTTTTTCTGAGAGCTGGCATGATTAGTTTTGGACATTGATTGCCCCTTATGCTCCCATAGTGAACTAAAGTTTTATTATTCTTCAAGTAGGGGAAATATATTTCTTCTGTATTCCACAAATGGTCATAGGCTTTGTTAATGCTTGTTGCCTCCTTGTCTCTCCTGGTTATGCATATGTGTCTTTGTATAAATAGTGGATGTGGCTTGAATGTTTCTGCTTTGAAACAGTAAATTATCCTAATATCAACAGATACTGTAAAAATAATAATAACCCGAATACCTGGCATGAATGTACACTATCAATGTACACTGAATGCAAAAGGAAGTCAGTCAATAACAAGACATAGTATCTAGTCTTATTACAAAATGTATATACTATTAACTCAGAGAAGGTTATACAGAGAGAGGAGGACGAGAACCACCATAAGCTAAACATCTATTAACATCTTAGACGCACCTTACGCCTAACACCTAATCCAAGCAATAACCCCTCTAAGAAGGAAACACGGTGTCCTCTAAAGGATAAAGCACATTACACATCAGTGATGCATATTTCTAGAAGCCATAAATTAGTTAAAAAACAAGCAAAAAAAAAAAACCTTATCTGAGATTCAATCTAAAAGCAATCTGATTTCAAAGTTCCAGGACTTTCTACTTTTGCAGGCTTTCTTTGTAGGTAAACTTATAAAGTTGAGTGGACCCTCAGCATCCTATGTCAGTGTAGCCTTATTGGGTTTTCTAGAAAGTGTAAGTTATCCTTGAAATATTCAGTTGCAAATAAGTTTGAAGAAGTGACCCTCCCTTACTTTCCTAGACATATAATGTAAATTTGTGAAAATTGAAACGTCTCCTTACTTACTCTTTGTTTCCCAAACATTAAAATTGTGATATCATCTTCTTTTTCTGTTTGACAGTCTGTTAATCCACTCCAGTACTCTTGCCTAGAAAGTCCCATGGACAGAGGAGCTTGGTAGGCTACAGTCAATGGGGTCGCAAAGAGTCGGGTATGACTGAGCAACTTCACTTACTTACTTTTTCCTGGTTTAGTATCTTCCAGAACTGATAGTGGCAAACAGAACACTGGAAAAGTTATTGACATGACCTCTTTGTTATCCACTTGTTCTTAATACTGCAGCAAATATAAGTTAAATTAGATTAGAGTATGATGATACTTAATTATGTTATAATTGTTGTTCAGTTGCTCAGTCATGTCTGACTCTTTGAGAGCCCATGGACTACAGCACACCAGGCTTCCCGGTACTTTACCATCTCCCAGAGCACATTCAAAGTATGTCCACTGAGTTGGTGATGCCATCCAACCATCTCATTTTCTGGCATCCCCTTTTCTTCTTGCCTTCATTCTTTTCCAGAATCATTATCTTTTCCAGTGAGTCAGCTCTTTGCATCACGTGGCCAAAGTATTGGAGCTTCAGCTTCAGCATCAGTTCTTCCAATGAATATTCAGGGTTGATTTCCTTTAGAATAAACTGGTTTGAGCTTGCATTCCAAGGAACTCTCAAGGGGCATCTCCAACATCACAGTTGAAAAGAATCAATTCTTTGGTGCCCAGCCTTCCTTATGGTACAACTCTCACATCCATACGTGACTACTGAAAAACCACAGATTTCACTATATGGACCTTTGTCAGCAAAGTAATGTCTCTGCTTTTTAAATACATTGTCTAGGCTTGTCATAGTTTTTCTTCCAAGGAGCCTCATTTAATTTCATGGTTGCAGTCACTATCTGCAATGATTGTGGAGCCCAAGAAAATAAAGTCTGTCACTATTTCTATTGTTTCTCCATCTATATGCCATGAAGAGATGGGACCAGACGCCATGATCTTAGTTGTTGTTTTTTTAATGTTGAGTTTTAAACCAGCTTTTTCACTCTCCTCTTTCACCTTCATCAAGAGGCATTTAGTTCCTCTTTGCTTTCTGCCGTAAGGATGGTGTTGTCTGCATATCTGGGGTTATTGATATTTCTCCCAGAAGTCTTGATTTCAGCTTGTGTTTTATCAAGCGTGTCATTTCTCATGATATACTCTGCATATAAGTTAAATAACCAGGATGACACTATACAGCCTTGATGTATTCCTTTCCAAATTTTGAACCTGTCTGTTGTTCCATGTCCAGTTCTATGTTGCTTCTTGACTTGCATACAAATTTCCCAGGAGGCTGGTAAGGTTGTCTGGTATTGCCATATATTTTAGGATTTTCCACAGTTTGATGTGATCCACACAGTCAAAGGATTTAGCATAATCAAGGAAGCAGTAGATGTTTTTCTGCAATTCTCTTGGTTTGTCTATAATCCAACAGATGTTGGCAATTAGATCCCTGGTTCCTCCGCCTTTTCTAAATCCAGTTTGTATAGCTGGAAGTTCTCAGTGCACATACTACTGAAGCCTAGCTTGGAGGATTGTGAGCATGGCCTTGCCAGCATGTGGAATGAGTGCAATTGTGTGGTAGCTGAACATTCTTTGACATTGCCCTTCTTTGGTATTGGAATGAAAATTGAACTTTTTCAGTCCTGTGGCCACCACTGAGCTTTCCAAATTTGCTGTCATATTGAGTGCAGCACTTTAAAAGCATTATGCTTTAGGATTTGTAATAGTTTAGCTGGCCTTCCATCAGCTGCACTATCTTTGTTCATAGCATTTTGTATTTTCTGTCAATTGTGCATGTCCTATCCATGAGTCTTAAACTTTGTGTTTTGAAAAGAAGTATCCTTACACTTCCAAAGGTAATACAATGTTTCTTTAAATTTGAGATTTGAATATTGGTCATGCAGGGGTGTCAAGCCAGACCCAGTGTGAACAAGTGCCAGGAGCTGACCATTATGCAGCCATGTTCTAGCTTGGGCAGTGAGGTGAGCCAGTTAACCAGTCTTTCCTTCTGGCCTATTTAAGGAACAATTCTCTGCTCTATATAATACTTTGGGTAACATGGGTTCTTAATAAATAGTGCACAGTATCTGCTTGACACTATTTGACAAATCCTCCTGTAAGTTAGAAATGATACATGTCATAAAGAGCTGAGGAGTAATTAAAATATGGCTAAAGGGTCGTATTCTAAATCCAACCTTTTTTTATTTTTACATTAAGACTTTATTTTTGGCTTTACTTTAGAGGTAATTTTATGCAGGAGGGAAATTGGGTTGGATTCTCAGAGCTGCCTATGTTCTTTTCTGAACATTTCTGTTGCCCTTCTTTCATGGGACCCTGGTGATTTCATGCAAAATTATTCATGGGGAAGTAAGAAGGCAATGTTCCTCAGCCAAGAGCCTGGTTTGCTTTAAACTCTGTCAATCCCAGTTATGAGAAGTGGTACCCTCTCCTTCTCTGACTGCTCAATTGCTCAGTCGTGTCTGACTCTTTATGACCCCAAGGACTGTAGCCTGCAAGGATCCTCTGTCCTTGGGGATTCTCCAGGCAAGAATACTGGAGTGGGTTGTTGCCATGACCTCCTTCATGGGATATTCTCATGCCAGGGATTGAACCCACATCTTTTATGTCTCCTGCATTGGCAGGCAGGCTCTTTACCACTTGTGCCACCTGGGAAGCACTGCTCCTTCTTTAGAATTTACCAAAAGAGGCAAGTAATGGATATAATCTAGTGAAATGTTTTAGACTATTTTTAAATGTCTAACAATGCCAAGCAGAAGCATTCATTTTCCTGCTTAAATTCTAGACTAAATTAGTTTAGCAGGCTTGTTCTTAAGTGGGAGACCTTGTAGTGAAGTTGGAAAATAATGCATTTGGGAGCTAGCTAGATTAAGTTTCTTTATTGATTTAGCAGGATGACTTGGGATAAGCCCTTAGTCCTTAGAATTGGTGGGAATTGTAAAAATGTCTTAATTTGTAAGCTGAAATTAATTATCCTTAGATCATTAGGTTAAATATGATTGTATAAATAAAATACATGGGATATCTTCTATCATAGTGACAGCCCCTAATATAATTAATTACCATAGTTATGAGAGCAAATCTACTATAGTACTGGAAATATGTTAGTACATCAAATAATTTATTTTTAAAATTGTATTGTGATATAATTAACATTAATTTCATGTGTATAACACAATGATTCAATATTTGCATATATTACAAAATTATCCTTACAATATTAAAAATATTTTTAAAAAGAATCTACTCCATTTCTTTCACTCAGCAAAGATTTCTTCACACAACTCTGAATCTAATCTCAAGTCTCTTTTCTCTTCAATTATCACACATTGATAGTGAAGAGGTTTTAATGAAATTTTGTTTCATGTGCACCATCATATGTAAAAGGAATTTGAATCAGATGGACAGAGGTACCTAAATTTAACATTGTACTTAATCATGAAAATACATAATTTAAATATTACCAACATTAAAGGGCCCTTTCTGAGCTGTTGTATCAATACTTTGTGAAGCCTAATTTTGGTTCATTCCAAATATGATTGACAGTATTTAAGCAGGATAAAAGAACAGCTGTTTCCCAGTCATTGTTGGAAACTGCTGTATCTGAAAATATTGTTTCACAAAATATGAGCGGTTTAATTCCTGAAATACACCATAGATAGATTATTTTGTATTTTAGGCTATTAAGTATTACAGTCTAGTATAAATAGAAAAAGAATGGAACAAAAGTAGAACAGCACATTTAAAAGTGGAAATAACAAGCCCACTGTGTTTGAAGTCAGATATCATGCAAGAGGCCAGTCATTTCAGCATTATCCCTGGTGTACAAGTTTAATATAATACATACACAAATAATTTTGTCTTCTCAACACTTGAGCTGGCAAGTTTTCATAGTAATGTTAGGCCATTCATAATTAGAAAGAAAAGTTATTATTTCCTGACTATACTTTCAAGATATTTTGATAATTTTCTTACTGTCTCCACCAAACTAACAGTAAACCAAAACTTCTCTAAGGGTTTCCTTCTGGCAACCATATGAGAGAGTAAGATGTTCTTTCATTATTAAAGAAAATTTTACTTGGTGTTACAAAGTGCCTCTTTTATTCTGAATACTAGGGGAAGGGTGAGAGAAGACTTAGATTATGCTTCCATGTTTGTTCAATTTTAGAAGCATATTTGTTCACTATAAGGCTTAGATGCTAAACCAAAGCACCACATAAAAATGAAGGATTTTTATTTTCAGAATATAAAATAGAAATATTTAAACCTAGAGTAAATTCAAAGGTACTATTAACTCCATGAAAGACTGAAATCATAGCCATCTTATGGTTGGTAGACATTCAAAGGCTATTTACCAGATAAATTATGTGGGTGTTTTAGTAGCTAGTTGTTGGTATGTCCTCAAAGAATTGATGAGGTAGGGGGATTTTTAAAGCTTTAGTCCTATATTAAGAAAGCAATTAGTTTGTAATATATATGGAATTGGATAAACAACAAGGTTCTACTGTATAGCACAAAGAACTATATTCAATAGCCTGTGATAGACCATTATGGAAAGAATATGAAAAAGAATATATGTGTATACACACACACACACACATATATATACATATATTGGTGGTGGTTATTGTTTAGTCACTTGGTTGTGTCTGACCCTATCACCCCTGAACTGAAGCACACCAGGTTTCCCTGTTCTTCACCATCTCCTGGAGTTTTTAATATTGTTGGTGGGTAATCAGTAAGTCATGTCTGACTCTTGCGACCCCATGGACTGTAGCCCACCAGGCTCCTCTGTGCATGAGATTATCCAGGCAAGAATACCAGAGTGGGTTACCATTTCCTTCTCCAGGAGATTTTCCCAACCCAGTGATCGAACCTGGGTCTTCTCATTGCAGGCCGATTCTTTACTGATACACACACACACACACACACACACACACACACACACACACATATCTGAATCAGTTTATTGTACAGCCAAAATTCACACATCTTAGTAAGTTGACTATACTTCAGTAACACAAGTTTTAAAAAAATGATTTGATCATTTTTCAAATTATTACTTTTTCCTGTATTCTAACAATTTACTTTTCTAAAATTAATGTTTTGAATTCTTAAGTTTTTGGATTGTTTCAATTATTTCTCTATTTCTACTGTCCAGATTTTGAGAGAGGAAGGGAAGGAAGGAGGAAAAGACAGATGAAAAATAATGTGTAGCCTATAAGGAAGTTTCTGGCAATTATGGGGAGATGATATATGGGAAAAATGTTCTTGTGAAATGGGAAAGCAGAATTGAATTAAATGTATTGAGTGCTAATAATTTTTATCATAACAGCAGTTACCACTTATTGAATCTTGGCTGTGTGCCAGTTACTCTGTTTAATGCTTCCTGTGGCTTTTGTCAAATAATCCTCATAAAAACACTATAAAGTAATATTATGTTTATCCGTATTTTACAAAAAAAAAAAAAAATGATGCTTCAGTACAGCACATAACTTGCTAAAGACCATAGAGCTAATAAATGGCAAAGCTGGGAACTGAGCCAACATTGATTTGGCTCCAAAGTATATCTCATAACCACCAGAATGTACTGCACTTGGCTAAGTCCTTTGCATGCATCATCTCACTGACTTATAGTAACACTTTGGCCATATACTATTAAGCTCTTTATTTTGTTATTAGATAAAAATATTGATGTTCAGAGAGGTTCATGAACTTATTGTGTAAGTTCACCCAGCAGAACAAGGTTTGAGTCCATGTCTGTGTCACTCTTTGTGACAAGGAATGATTCCCTTTCGAGGAGTGGGAAAATTGATAAGAAAGGTTGCTGTTTAGTCACTAAGTTATGTCTGACTCTTTACAACCCCATAGACTATAGCTTGCCAAGCTCCTCTGTCCATGGGATTCTCCAGGCAAGAATAGTGGAGTAGGTTACCATTTACTTCTCCAGGGAATCTTCCTGACCCAGGGATCAAACCCAGGTCTCCTTCACTGGCCGGTGGATTCTTTCCCACTGACCCATCTGGGAAGCCCAAGAGTGCTTAGGACTTGATTTAAAGCAAACAAAAGAAAGGAAAAGTAAAGAATCCTTGTTCATCTTGTTGGAAACTTCAAGAGGATTCATACCGAAAGTGATGACTCAAAGAATTGAGAGCAAATCAAGTTTGGCTCCTTTTCTTGCCGCCTTGTAGATATTCTTTACTACATTTGATCACCCTTTCATGTGAGTTGTTTTGGATCCTGAATCACTTTTATTTGAGTAAGAAAAAGAAAATAGAAGCTGAAAAATGATTAGAAAGGAAATGAAAGAAATTCTGAAAGTGCCTGTCCTTCTTGAATCCAGCATTTCTAAGATGCCTGAGATAGAGGAAGAAGATCACCTCTCACCTGGAGGGTTGCAGTATCCTCCCAGGTAGAATCAAGTCAACTCTGATGCATTCATTTAATCAATCTCCACTCAGCAGTCAGAGGTATCTTTTCCAAATGCAAGACTAATCCTGTCATCTTGGACTTTCGAACCCTTTCACTAGTTCCCTATTGCTCTAAATGAAGGTGAAACAAGACTTCTATCTTCTTCTCCAGCCTGCTCTTACACCTCACTGCCCCCAAAAGACATGTCATAACTCTCCATTTTTTTCAGTGTTGGGTACTTGCTGTGACTTTTCTGTGCTATTTCCTCTTGCTGGAATGCTTACCCTACCCTCTAGCCATATAGCATTAAAGTATCCACCCTAACTATAAGCTCTAGCTTTATTTCCACCAGGAACATTTTCTGACCTCCTTGAGTAGCATAAAAACTCACTTGAGAACAAAAGTACATGCCCTTTACAGCAATTATTATAGTGGATTTTTTTTTAAACTGGTGCTTCTCTTCCTCTTTAGACTATGGGCTCTTTGAGGGCAGCAATCTCATATGAATTTGCATACCATTGTCTTCCTGGACCTCACACTGTGACTGTCAGTCCCTGTAACGTGGTTGCTATTGTCCAAGACTGACTTGTAAAGAATGCCATCTCCTGGATTCATGCCTTTGGCTAGTCCCCTCCTATGTGACTCACTTTATCCACAGAACATGTAAGAAATGCCATCGTGCCAGTGATGGGACCAGTCCTTAAGGTGTCCCAGTAGCTTTCACGTTTGTGCTTTTGGGAATACAAAAATGTCATGTAGGGAGTCCAAGAACTCCACTAGAGAGACCTAGGGAAGAATCTGAGATCCAGGTGGAGAGGAGAACCCTTGAGGCTACATGAAGGAGAGCGGCCTGGCTCTTCCAATGTCTCAGTCATGCTTCCTATTGACTTTGGTCTCACCTGCCATCTGATTACACCTACATAAAATGTTTTATGCAAATTTCCTGTCGCATTGTAAATGTTGAGTTAAAGGATCTTTATTATAGACATTTTGCATGTGTGTTTGTTTTAGTGGCATTATTAACAACCTGTCTCAACGTCATTGATCTTTAAAGCAAAAATTTTAGCAAAATGAAATCACACTGTGCATACATTATTCATCTTTTTATTTCAAAATATCCCATGTATACTTTCAAATTTCCTTCAGAATTATGTTTAATGACTACCTGAAACACCATAATTATTTAACTAGTCTCCTGTTGTTGGCTATTAGATCATTTCTAATTTATTGCTATCTTATAATTATACTGGAATTAAATACCTATAAATTATTTCCTTGAGATATATTCTTAGGGAATTACTGGTTCAGTGGATCTGCTTATTTTTAAAACATGTTAACACGTATTTCCACATTGCCTTCCAGAGAGACAACCAATTCCACTCCTCCACAACACTGAATTTATCGAGTTTTCTTTTTTCTTAAGCTTTGTCAGTTTTGAGAAGCCAAAAGCAGTATTTCTTTACTTTAATAGCTGCAATTGTTAAAACTCAGAGTTATTACTTATGATGATGTTTTTTTGTGCCTTAAGCCAACACTTGAACAATAAAAATTACCTCAAATGTACCCTTTGACAACATTTTCACATTTATTATTTTGCATAATATACCCAGCAGCCTTGGAAGATAAATAGTGGAACCAATAATCGTTAAAGTCTGTCACAAAGCATAACAATTAGTGTCTACAAGTAGTCATGCATAGACCTCCCAACTTGAAAATTAGGGTGAATTTCTTTAATAAGACTTGCCATTTTCAAAGTTGATTTTAAAAAGATTTGTTCTCTAGAACTAATCCTTTTTGAATAAAGATGAGAAGGTATTGTTTCATCTTGACCTGGTTAATAGATTTGCTAACTGCTGACTGGGCACTTTATTTCTTTGTACGCTAAGGTTTTTGGAGCAGACTTCCACAATTTAAATTCTATTGCATCAGACAGTACATACAGAACCACTCCAGTCATATCTGACTCTTTGCGACCCTATGCACTGTAGCCTGTCAGGCTCCTCTACCCATGGGATTCTCTAGGCAAGAATACTGGAGTGAGTTGTATCAGACAGCATCGTATTATAAATGTTATGTTTAAAGCTAGGCATATAAACCTTCTTTCTGTATGTTTCTTCCTGTGTTATGTGATTTGTATCATACAATGACTTGTCCTTTGGCAAAAAGTAGTGAAACTATAGAAAAGCACAGAATAAAAGTAAATTGTTCCTCTGCCTTAACTCCATCTTTGGACTAAGTCACCATTACCAGTGACGGTGTTAGCTTTTTTATTCTGAGAAAAAAATTTTTTTACACAATCGGACCAATTCCATATCTTTAATTCTGTTACATGCTTTGCCATTTGTGACTATATGGAGTTCCATTTGCTTCAGAGTATTCCATTGGAGGAATATCAGGATTTAAATCTGGCCCATTTATTGATGTGCATTTATGTTTTTCCCCAGTATGGTTACTACCAATATAAAAATAAACATCTTTAACACCAATATATCTCTAGCTTAAATTGCTAAAAGTAGTTCATTAGTCTAAACTCCAAAAACTTATTCAAAGGTAATGCACATTTATGATTTTCATAGGCATTCCCATATTGCTTTTCAAAATGTTTCCAACATATCCATCAATAGCACAAGACTGTCTATCCCCATACTCTTATCAACACTGAATATATTCATTAGTTTTTATTCTTGTTCATCTTAATGATGAAAAAGAATCTCACTGTTTTGATTTGCTTTTAATTAGCATGAAGCTGACCATCTTTTTATGTATTTAGAGTTATTTTGATTTTATTTTTAGAAAGCTGAATTTTCTATATCTCATGTCTAATTTTCTCTTGGGTTTTGGGGTTTTTTCTTCTTGATTTATGAGCTTTCATGGTATTCCTCTGGGGCATTCCTGGTGGCTCAGTTCGTAAAAAATCCGCCTGCATTGTATGAGACTCCTGTAGTACACAAAACCTAGGTTCTATCTCTGGGTCAGAAAGTTCCCTGGGAGAAGGAAATGGCAACCCACTCCAGCACTCTTGCCTGGAAAATCCCATGGACAGAGGAGCCTGGCCGGCTACAGTTCATAGGGTTGCAAAGAGTTGGGCACAACTGAAGCAACTAAATCATCACCACCATGGTATACATCTAAAATAGGTGTTGTGTCTGATCTGACCATTTGTTATGTATGTTTCCTAGTTATTATTATCCATAATGACAATGTACATATTAATAATTTTACTATTGAAAAAATTTTAATGTTAACTTATTTATCATTTTTTAAGACTTTTGCTTTTCTTAGTGTATTTATGAAGGTAATCTCAATTCCATTATTAGTAACTTGATTTTCTTTTGAATATGTTATCCCAGTAAATTGTATTACTTTCCTTTTTCAGATTTAAGTCTTGATTTAACCAGAATTTACTGTCTAGTGAAACATTAAGGATATGTATTTAGGTAGATACAGCCCATGCGTTTTACATATATGTGTGTATACTTCCTCAGAGTAATAGTATTTGTTCTAGCTTTATTTATTAAATAATCCTAAATAAGTATTTAAATTTCTACTGGATTATGACATCTGGGTTAAAGACCTGTTTATCATATGCTGAATTATTTTTAAAAATGTCTTTTAATTTTAGAATATTCCTTTATCTGTTAGTTTTTTTCCTATGGCAGTGCTCTTTGCTTTTATTACACCAATATTCTGAGATACTTTATGTCTGGCAGGGTTAATCCCACCAATTTATTTTTATTGTTGTCATAGTTATTCTCTATACAAATATTATCTTTTTTAAAATGACAAGAAAAGATGGTTATTTGATACAGATTTTCACAACTAAACCTTGGTGCAGTAGAGGAGGAAAGCAGATACTGTTTCCTTTGGCCACATTCCCCTTGGCTGTTGAAGCAGATGAATAGTTAGATTTTTAGTAACTTGCTTTATCTAATTGTTTATAGCTTTATCCATTAGTAGCTATTTTACTCATCAGAGGGAATTTTCGTGTAATGAAATAGACAAATTCAGTTTACTGAAACTGTATGAAGGAGTAAAATGAGAAATTTTTATCCAGTAGTTTCAGATTTTTGCTTAGATGAAAAGCCACACAGCTGCTTCTGGTCTGCTAACTCTTGCATTCTCAGAGAAACCAGAAAGGCAAAGAAACTGCTTACCAGAGAGTCAGAGCATCTAATACCTCCCCCTCATCTTATCACTACAAGTTGAATTAACTTGGATTAGCTGAATTAACTGGCATCATTAAGCCAGTTTTAAAAATAGAGACACTAAATGCAAGTGAATAAAAGAACATAGTAAATGCATAGCTACCTCTCCAAACATAGAACATTTCTAATTTACATATAGTGGAAGCTCTGAAAGTTGTCTAAATCTGTTGAATCTTGAATCTATGTATCCACTTGTACAACTGTGGCTGCTGCTGCTAAGTTGCTTCAGTTGTGTCCTACTCTGTGTGACCCTAGAGACGGCAGCCCACCAGGCTCCCCCATCCCTGGGACTCTCCAGGCAAGAACACTGGAGTGGGTTGCCATTTCTTTCTCCAATGCATGAAAGTGAAAAGTGAAAATGAAGTCACTCAGTCTTGTCTGACTCTTAGCGACCCCATGGACCGCAGCCTACCAGGCTCCTCCATCCATGGGATTTTCCAGGCAAGAGTACTGGAGTGGGTTGCCATTGCCTTCTCCAGTATGTTTTAAATTACAAGCTAAAGTTTTGAAGAGGCAGAGGGTCCAGAGATCAAATTGCCAACATTCGTTGGATCATGGAGAAAGCAAGGGAGTTCTAGAAAAAAAAATTCTACTTCTATTTCATTGTCTACACTAAAGCTTTTTATTGTGTGGATCACAACTAGCTGTGAAAAATTCTTTAAGATATGGAAATCCCTTAAGAGTCCCATGGACTGCAAGGAGACCAAAACAGTCAATTCTAAAGGAAACCAATCCTGAATATTCATTGGAAGAACTGATGTTGAAGCTGAAGCTCCAATACTTTGGCCATCTGATGTGAAGAACCAACTCACTGGAAAAGACCCAGATGCTAGGAAAGATTGAAGGCAAAAAGAGAAGGGGAAGCAGAGAATGAGATGGTTAGAAAATGTTACTGACTCAATGGACATGAATTTGAGCAAACTCGGGGAGGTGGTGGAGGACAGAGGTCCCTGGCATGCTGCATTCCAAGAGATCACAAAGAGTCGGACCTGACTTAGCAACTGAACAACAACAACAGGAAAATTACTAGATAAAATAGATGCAAACTTCCAAGGCCAATTTTACATGTATAGATTTTCAAAGGAGAATCCAATGGCATTTTTCTTGCCTGAAAAATCCCATGGATGGAGGAGCCTGGTAGGCTGCAGTCCATGGGGTCGCAAAGAGTCGGGCACAACTGAGTGACTTCACTTTCACTTTTCACTTTCATGTATTGGAGAAGGAAATGGCAACCCACTCCAGTGTTCTTGCCTGGAGAGTCCCAGGGATGGGGGAGCCTGGTGGGCTGCCATCTATGGGGTCTCACAGAGTCGGACACGACAGAAGCAACTTAGCGGCAGTAGCAACAGCAGATTTTCAAAGAAGTTAGAAAACCAGTTTCAGACCTCTCAGAATCTTCCAACTAGATTAAGTATATATCAATAGGATTCAGAATTTGAAGAGAAAAATAAAAAGAGGGTGTGTGTGTGTGTGGAAATGAGCTTTTCTTGAAGAAAGCTCTTGGAGGGCTTTGCCTTTCCACTTCCTATTTGAGAGAACCAGGATCTGTTCTTTCTTGCTCCAAACCTAGTGAAGTGAGAAATGGGTTTCAAGAGGATCCTCCAGATATTGTAACACTGAAATTTGCTTCCTGCCTTTGGGGGCTGATGACTGACTCACACTTTGGAAAACTGAAGTCAACTCTGGGGTGGGGTTTGCCTCTTAGCCAGGAAATCTGGAAGGTTAAAAGAAAAAATGCTATTTATTTGGATGTAAAACCAAAAGAATGTCCTGAATTGAGATGAATATTCATCTTCAGTGTTGATGGGGTGCAGGCAAGTAAGAGTGTTCATAAGGGGCTACAGCTCAAAAGAGGTTGTCTTGGACATTGCTTGGTAAAACCATCTAGAAGAGTGAGACTTGGGCAGAGACATGAGATAGGAAAAGGGTAGAATAGAAGAGGAGCAAAACACATTAGCCCCTGCAAGAGGTAGGAAGTCAACCTCAGATGCCAATGGAAACCTTTGTATCAGAGAAAACACAAGCAGACCCATTCATGATCTCCAGATATAATCATCTGCCTCAGAAAAGAACTGCATGCCGCCAGTCAAATAAAAACTGAGATGAGATGCTTAGCTGCCATCACTGACTCAATGGACATGAATTTGAGAAAATTCTGGAAGATAGTGATGGACAAGGGAGCCTGGTGTGCTACAGTCTATGATAGGGTCACAAAGAGACAGACACGACTTAGCAAATGAAAAGCAATATATATCCTTATCTGTTTTCATCCCTTCTGCCCAAACCTTAAATTAAATCCACAGTTAGAAAGTAGAGAAAGAACTAAGAGGACATAGTGGAAAATGACATCCTTTTCTTCTCCCACTAGAGGAATTGTGCCCAAAGCTGGCCAAGCCTGTGGATGGAAAAAAAAAGCTAAATCAAATATGACATTCTGATTAATAGTTAAGACTGAAAATGCTAACAATGTGGTATTACTTAAAGTGATCCTTCAGTTCAGTTAAGTCGCTTAGTCGTATCTGACTCTTTGCAACCCCATGAATCGCAGCACTCCAGGCCTCCCTGTCCAACACTAACTTCTGGAGTTCATTCAGACTCATGTCCATCGAGTCATGGATGCCATCAGCCCTCTCACCTTCTGTCGTCCCCTTCTCCTCCTTCCCCCAATCCCTTTCAGCATCAGAGTCTTTTCCAATGAGTCAACTCTTCGCATGAGGTGGCCAAAGTTCTGGAGTTTCAGCTTTAGCATCATTCCTTCCAAAGAAATCCCAGGGCTGACCTCCTTCAGAATGGACTGGTTGGATCTCCTTGCAGTCCAAGGGACTCTCAAGAGTCTTCTCCAACACCACAGTTCAAAAGCATCAGTTCTTTGGTGCTCAGCCTTCTTTACAGTCCAACTCTCACATCCATACATGACCACAGAAAAAAACCATAGCCTTGACTAGAAGGACATTTGTTGGCAAAGTAATATTTCTGCTTCTCAATATGCTATCTAGGTTGGTCATAACTTTTCTTCCAAGGAGTAAGTGTCTTCTAATTTCGTGGCTGCAGTCACCATCTGCAGTGATTTTGGAGCCCCCAAAGTAAAGTCTGACACTGTTTCCACTGTTTCCCCATCTATTTCCATGAAGTGATGGGACCAGATGCCATGATCTTCATTTTCTGAATGTTGAGCTTTAGGCCAACTTTTTCTCTCTTCACTTTCACTTTCATCATGAGGCTTTTAGTTCCTCTTCACTTTCTGCCATAAGGGTGGTGTCATCTGCATATCTGAGGTTATTGATATTTCTCCGGGCAATCTTGATTCCAGCTTGTGCATCTTCCAGTCCAGCATTTCTCACAATGTATCTGCATATAAGTTAAATAAGCAGGGTGACAACATACAGCCTTGATGTACTCCTTTTCCTATTTGGAACAAGTCTGTTGTTTCATGTCCTGTTCTAACTGTTGCTTCCTGACCTGGATATAGGTTTCTCAAGAGGCAGGTCAGGTGGTCTGGTATTTCCATTTCTCTCAGAACTTTCCATAGTTTCTTGTGATCCACACAGTCAAAGGCTTTGGCATAGTCAATAAAGCAGAAATAGATGTTTTTCTGGAACTCTCTTGCTTTTTCCATGATCCAGTGGATGTTGGAAATTTGCTCTCTGGTTCCTTTGCCTTTTCTAAAACCAGCTTGAACATCTGGAAGTTCATGGTTCACGTATTGCTGAAGCCTGGCTTAGAGAACTTTGAGCATGACTTTACTAGCATGTGAGATGAGTGCAATTGTGTGGTAGTTTGAGCATTCTTTGGCATTGCTTTTCTTTGGGATTGGAATGAAAGCTGACCTTCTCCAGTCCTGTGGCCACTGCTGAGTTTTCCAAATTTGCTGGCATATTGAATATAGCACTTTCACAGCATCATCTTTCAGGATTTGAAACAGCTCAACTGGAATTCCATCACCTCCACTAGCTTTGTTCATAGTGAAGCTTCCTAAAGCCCACTTGACTTCACATTCCAGCATGTTTGGCTCTAGGTGAGTGATCACACCATCGTGACTATCTGGGTCGTGAAGATCTTTTTTGTACAGTTCTTCTGTGTATTCTTGCCACCTCTTCTTAATATCTTCTGCTTCTGTTAGGTCCATACCATTTCTGTCTGTTATCAAGCCCATCTTTGCATGAAATGTTCCCTTGGTATCTCTAATTTTCTTGAAGAGATCTCTAGACGTTCCCATTCTGTCTCCTTGCTATTCTTTGGAACTCTGCATTCACATGCTATATCTTTTCTTTTCTCCTTTGCTTTTCCTTTCTCTTCTTTTCACAGCTATTTGTAAGCCCTCCTCAGACAGCCACTTTGCTTTTTTGCATTTCTTTTCCATGGGGATGGTCTTGATCCCTGTCTCCTGGTCCTCGGACTGCTATTATTGAAGAGGGAGCCAGAAAAGTCGTGGACCTGGTCATGCTTTTGCCCAAGGAAAGGAAACATTTATGTCCTCTAAATAAAACAAAAGATGGCAATGGCAAATGTTTTGCTAAGAATGCATTCTAAGGAACTCAACAAACAAGCAGCAAATGAAGTATGGATGAAATCGTTATTAAATATACCTTAAGCCAAAAATAGCTATTTCAACCCACAATGTAGCTGAAATTTTCTGGAATTCTGGCTCAATATTTTTCTTTTCCAAACTCAGTTCAGCCTAATCTAAAATTTTGAGTCCTTGGGTAGAGGACCTAAATTGACATACCCATGACCATCAGTGGAGAAGGCAATGGCACCACACTCCAGTACTCCTGCCTGGACCCATGGACAGAGGAGCCTGGAAGGCTGCAGTCCATGAGATCGCTGAGGGTCAGACATGACTGAGTGACTTCACCTTGACTTTTCACTTTCATGCATTGGAGAAGGAAATGGCAACCCATTCCAGTGTTCTTGCCTGGAGAATATCAGGGATGAGGGAGCCTGGTGGGCTGCGGTCTATGAGGTCACACAGAGTTGGACACCACTGAAGTGACTTAGCAGCAGCATGACCATCAGACCCAAACAAAAAAATGCTCAGCATCACTAATCATCAGGGAACTGGAATTCAGAAACATGCTGAGTTATCATATCACATCTGTCTGATTTACTATTATTCAAATGTCAAGAAATAACAAGTGAGAGCAAGGATGTACAGCAAAAGGAATCCTTGTGCACTATTTTAAATTGGTTGAGAATATAAATTGGTATAGTCAGTGTGGTGAAGAGCATGGAAGTTCCTCGAGTATTAAAAACAAAACTACCTTACAATCCAGCAATTCCAATTCCGGATATTTAGCAGAGAAAAACAAAAGCACTAATTTGAAAAGATATATACACCCCTCTGTTTATTGTATGGTTATTTGCAATAGCCAAGTTATGGAAGCAGCCTAAATGATTATCATTACATGATTGGATAAAGAAGATATACCATCAGCTCAGTTCAGTCGCTCAGTTGTGTCTGACTCTTTGTGACCCCCATGGACTGCAGCCTGCCATGCTTCCCTGTCCATCACCAACTCCCAGAGCTTTCTCAAACTCACGTCCATTGAGTTCTATCATGCTGTTTCTGCCACATGAGGACACAGTGAGAAGAGGGCCATGCACGATCCAGGAAGTGAGTTGTTCCCAGACCCTGAATCTGTGATCCCTTGACCTTGAATTTCCTAGCCTCCAGAACTGTGAAAGTTAAATGTTTTCTTTTAAGTTACCCATTAATGGTACTTTGTTATAGCAGACTAAACTAAGGCATCCATGCAGTATCACAAAGAGCCCACAAAATTTCTTTTTAGGAGAAAAAAAACCAGCATCTGGGCATCCACTCTTTTGAGGACATCAAATCCGGATTACAACCACACCAAAGCGATAAGGTTTTTAACCCTTGTCCCTCTAATTCTCACTCTCAACTGAAACTAACCCTTGAGAAGACACAATTAGCAATGTGGGAGTAAGGTAAAATGTTGATTCCCAGAACATGTTCACTTATCACTTTCAAGTTTTGAGGTCTGGATCTTGCCAAGGTTTGTGGCAGGAAGTGAAGAAGCCTTAAACTGAATAATATAATTAAATTGAAGTGTTGCTATTAGATTGCACTGGGCTTGTCAATATCTGAGAATGGGCACAGAAAATATATTAATACTCTTTCAGGATTTCACAGTAACTAGTTCAGCATTTTTAGCAAATGGATGTTACACTATTCTTAAGAAGTTCAGTGTCGATAGAGAGAGGCTGTATATAAATGATTAAAATGCAATTCATTTATTCAACAAATATTTATTGACCATGTATTATATGCTAGTCATTGTTCCAGGTAGTACTGGGAATATAGCCATGACCACTTTGTTATATGCTTTAATATGGATTTAAGAAAAGGTGCTTTCAAACTGAAGAAGTGCTTAGTTCTGTCCTGGAGTTTGTGGAAGAGTTCATTTTGGTAATGTTTTTGCATATTTTAACAGAAGCAGCAGTTTGCTAAAGTGGGAACTCTCAGGTGGCAAAATAGCGTGTGTAGAGGGAGAAAGAGGAAAGACCAAAACAGTTCAAAAGCCATGCACTAGGAGTCAGCAAGATACTATCTTGCAGAAAGCATGGATGTTGAGCCAAACAGACCTGTTTGTATCCAGGTGATAGTTTAGCAGCTGAGTAACAGCTGACAATAGAGTTAGCCTCTCTGTGCTGTTTCTCTGCCTTTTTTTCTCAAGCATTAGGGATCATAAATAAGACACTTATCACCTGCTGTTAAGCTCATGCCTCAACTTTCAGATGACTTCTCTCATACCCCTTGATATGTCTGAAACTATCAAGGCTGTGGGTGGGGTTCTGATCCTCCAAATACTCATTTTGCTAAAGTCAGGGAGAATGCATGCAGTGACTTTTTGCCTATTGGATAAAGTTTTCTGATATCCAATCAGGAAAGTCACTGTTTTAAAAAGTGGGTCTTATGTACCTATGTTTTAGGTGAATGAGAGGACAGCCAGGCAGAGAAGCAAACCAAGTGATGGTTAAGGAATGAAAGGTGCCCTGGACTATTCACACACTGTTAGTCTTAGAGCAGAGGCTACATATATACAGAGATGCTCACAAAGATGTAACTAATCACAAATGTCCTTATTTAACCGATAGTCTCTCTCATAGTCTGGGTTATGTATTCTAGAGATTTTCTCAGGCTTAATCCTTCTGACAATCTTATGAAGTTGGCATTGGGATCCATAGAGATAATTAAGTTTCAGATCAGAGAGGTTAGGTGAATGATCCACAGTCACATACCTAATTAATCACACACCAGCTGTCTCTGACTCCAGAACCCATGGCCTCACCCACTATGAAACACTACCTCTTCATTTGTTTGCTTGTTTGTTTGTTTGATTTTTTTGTTGAAGGATAATTGCTTTACAGGATTTTGCTATTTTCCGTCAAAACTCAACATGAATCAGGATTCTGGGAAGTGGGTGGAAATGCCTGTGATAAACAAGCAAAGATAAAATAGATAACTCAAACCTTTGTTTATCAGAGGCATTTCCACCCACTTCCCAGAATCTTACATTAATAGGTGGGAATCTGGGCATGGCCCACCAGGGATCAGCCAACACTCTCTTCTTTCTAATTTCCACCTATGGCCTGGGGCTCATTATGGCCTGCGATTCATTATGGCCTGTCGCTCATTGAGCTGGTTCATTTTGTTTCCATTGTGAAGTGAAGTGAAAGGCACTCAGTCGTGTGTGATTCTTGGCGACCCCCATGGACTGTAGCCTGCCAGGCTACTCTATCCATGGAATTCTCCAGATCAGAACATTGGAGTGGGTACCTATTCCCTTCTCCAGGGATCTTCTTAACCCAGGGATCAAACTCAGGTCTCCTGCATTGCAAAAAGATTTCTTTACCACCTGAGCCACCAGAGAAGCCCTTCTTTCCTCTGGAGGTGAGCTGTTTCTTCACCCACAAGTTTCAGTGGCCAGTCCTCTTGCTGTTTCTCGGGCTTGTGCCCTCAGTGTGGTCCAGTCCTTTCACCTTCCATCTGCTTCCTTGACCTTCATTCTAATAGGTTCTTTGTGGTCCTCTCAACATGCTTGTCTATGTCATTATATCCATCATCATCATCATATCCGGTAGGAATGGAAAGATCTTTTGTACTTCTGTTGGTCCTGTCAGTGGCATAGAAGCATGTGAATCAATCTCATAAAAGTCACAGTTATAGTTTATTTTCTACTCCTGAAAGAAATATGGACTGTGGAGGAGTCACTGTTTCCAGTGGTCAGTGACCAGTGGTCAATGCCACTTTAACCAGAAGCCACTCTAGACAGCAGAGGTGTGGTGTGCTGGTTTGCTCGAGTCCTGTGACCCTTGCTGAATGAGTTGCTTCCAAATGCAGATGCACTTTCTGACTGTCAGAATATTTTCCCGGTGGCCATATGGACGTTGTGTAAGTTCAGTCAAAGGGTTTGACAGGTTATTTCTTTGGACAGCAGAGCCAGGACGTGATGTTCACCTAAGTGCTGTCAGTTTGGGTATCAAGGCTGCCAAGGCTGACGTGTTCTCCCCTCCTCTCCAGCAGGGAGCCTCCCCTGCCAAGCCAGCTTCAAATAGTTCCTTCTATTGCTCCTGGTTCTTGTTAACTGCTTGAGGTAGGTGAGAATTATAAATCCTTAGTCACAATTACTCCATCTATTCCCAAACTAATAAGGTAGAATTAAAAATCCACAGACCACACATGGGCAAAATGAAGGAAAAATGCTAACTTTCTGTATCCTCAAAGTGTTCCCATTTGTTAAACATATTCTAGACGGTGATTGGCTTTATCCACAGTCATTGAGTTCTAAAGGCTGTTTTTCTAGTAAATCCCACTTTGCCTGATAGATAGGCTCCAAAGTCATGCTGTATATATGAATCTCATATGAATAGCATCATATTATAAGCACCCCTGAGAGATTTGATTGCACCAAGACATTATCACAATTGTTTTTGACATTAGAATTATTTCTGCAACACCTGCTTCATGGCAAACATTCTGAATCAGTTCTTAACACAACATTACTAAGTAGAATTGATTACTATTTTCCTTATGAGAAAACTAAGGGCCGAATAGATTAAGTTTATCTTCCTAGACCATAAAAGCCAAGAAGACATGTGTTTTTTAATCATGTATTGCTAATTCTGAACACTAAATATTTTCCTTCTCATCATACTGTTTTTCAACACAAAAATTAAAAAAAAATCTTTCATAAAATGAATAAACCTATGTAATTGGAAATATTAAAAATATGCAAGTAACATGCTCATTTTTATTTTTTGTAGCTTTCATAGGCAATGGAAATAGTGTGGGAGGAAGGATGGACCAAAGGATTTTTAATTTGTTTGCTAACCTAGAATTCATCCAGCCCAATTGTTTTGTAGTATATGTTCCAAATTTATGGGTTGAGAGAGGTTAACTCATTTAATTCTAGTTATTACTCAAGAGCCAATTCCAGGACCAGAATACAATCATTCTCATTCATGGTGCAAAAGAGGAACAGCCAAGATGCCTTGAATTTGAACTCCCTTCAACAGAGTCTCCATAGCCATGAGAATAATTGCACAAATTTAGGCTTGCTGAAAATAAAAAAAGATTAATCATATAGATAAAGATTATATTTTATTTTGTCAGTTAATTTTAAATGAAATTTAAAGAAATGCTAAAAGACTAATGCACTTTTATAATAGATACATTTTCTTACACCATAAAATGAAAGCCAGAAATAATGTCAATAAATAAAAGAATTTATATTAAGAAGGTTTTTAAAGTTTTGTATTCAGTGTTTATAAGAATTGAATCTACTGCTTGAAAAAGGATTCTGCTGTGAACTTACATCAAACATCTAATCCCTGGATTTTCATTACTCAAGCACCTTAGAAGTAGGAGAGTCCAAATACAAATATAGGCTGTATGAATTTCTAATGATTTTAAGTTTGGTGAACCCAGGGGGCTAAGAGCACAGAAACAAGTCTGGATGGGGTCCAGGGTCAGCTGCTCTGAAGAGGGACCCATACTGTTGTGGCCTTTTAATCCATGCAGAACATCCAGCAGGTCTGTGATAAAGATGTAATGTCTCGTTACAGACAGAGCAAGACCTTGGCTTCCACAAAACATGGTGCCATGTCTTTTCTAACTTCACCATTTTTAACTTATATTTTAGGTTTTGCAATTATCAAATATTTCCTTTCACTTTCATCTTTATTAATAAGAAGCAAATATTCCTTGTTGTTATTGTTGCTGTTGTTCAGTCCCTCAGTCATGTCCAGCTCTTTGCAATCCCATGGGTTGCAGCATGCCAAGCTCACCTGTCCTTCACCATCTCCCAGAACTTGCTCAAACTCATGTCCATTGAGTCAGTGATTCCATCCAACCATCTCATCCTCTGTCATCCCCTTCTCCTCCTGCCTTCAATCTTTCCCAGCAACAGAGTCTTTTCGAAGGAGTCAGTTCTTCACATCAGGTAACCAAAGTATTGGAACTTCAGCATCAATCTTTCCAATGAATATTCAGGATTGATTTCCTTTAGAACTGACTGATTAGAACTGACTGATTTAGAATTGATCTCCTTGCTATCCAAGGGACTCTCAAGAGTTTTCTCCAATCCTTAGGTCACACACACAGTCTTCTCCAGCACCACAGTTCAAAAGCCTTGAAAGTGAAAGTGAAGTCGCTCAGTCTTGTCTGACTGTTTGCGACCCCATGGACTATAGCCCACTAGGCTCCTCCCTCCATGGCATTCTCCAGGCAAGAGTACTGGAGTAGGTTGCCATTTCCTTCTCCAGGGGATCTTCCCAACGCAGGGATCGAACCCAGGCCTCCTGCATTCCAGGCAGACGGTTTAACCTCTGAGCCACCAGGGAAGCCCTGGCTATATTGAAATATCAGTGAAGATTATCTGCTTAAAGTCTAGTTGATATATTCTTTCTCTTTAAATCGTGATAATTCATTAGCTTTGACAATTTGGAACAATGTTTCTTAACACAGCCAGTTTTCTTCTCCATCCTCCTCTGCCTCCCCACATCATTCTCAAATCAGTGGTTCAAGAGCTAAGACCTGAGCAACAAGTGGCAGAGAGATTGAGAACAATGATGTTCCTTAAGAGGGATGAGAGGAAATCAAAATAAATGCAATTTGTTTTCAACTTTTGTCTCCAGGACAATAGCCATCAAGTTCTAGGGCTTTTATAAATGTTATTTTCAAATTGGTAAAATTCTGAACTCTTGGGATAGTCTAGACTTTCTAGTGAATTCAAAACAGAATTGAAAACATATCAGTTCATATGATCTTACTCTCTCTTAACCACAGTTTCTTACCTTGAGGCAGAGGGTGATTGGATTAACATGGGCTCAAGTGGTCACCTACATAAAGACACCATCTCAGAGCTTCCAGAGGCCCATTCTTCTCCCCAAAGAAACTTCATTCCAGTCATTCTCCTTGTCACAGATGGATGTTTCTCACAGCACTCAGGTGTGCATGAAGTCAGAAATTGATTGACAGCCATAAATTCAGATTCTTTTGCTTTTTTTCTGGTACATTCTTTCCTCCAAGTCTTAAGGATGATGAATTTAGGTATCTGGTGAAAATAAACAAGAGCAATGAAGAGCTGGTCACAATCTATGTGAAGTGTTAAAATGATATTCTATCTCTTCATGTGATTATTTACAAAAGCTTGTGATCAGACCACAGACAACACATAGGAAGACGTTGCATCCATGTCCATTGAAATAAATGGCTAAATATAAAATAAATCATGTAGGGTTAGGAGATATTTCCTAGATATTTCCTCCTTCTTTTCTTTATCCTTGTTAATAATTATTTATGGTGTATTTCTTGGGAGCTTTAATACAAATTATGTCTCATGTTCTTTATTTTCTGATGAAATGCAGTCACCCTTAGTGGAAATTAAATCCATTCCAACACAGAATCTGAAAGATTATTTTATCCAGTTTATTAAATGAAGCACACAGCTAGTAACAATGATTGAAAAATGACAGGTGGAGGCTTCCTGGCTCCGTGTAGTTCTCTGTGTCTGTCATTGTTAAGTGATCTGTCAGGATTTTCCTGGTCATCCTCTCCTTCCCAGACATGTTTTGAAAGCATCATTCTAAGTCTTGAGTATTATCTTAGGGGAAGAATGTAAAGGTAATATCTAAATGCAGGACAACTTCTTTTAACCCTCCATGATTTGATTTAGTGAATTATGTGTCATTCCTGAGACTGGCATATTAATTATTCAAAATATATTTGTTTGGGCATGGTACATCACTCAGTGACCTCTGTGGCATTTTCAGAGATGTGGGGATCCAGACAAGATATTTGGTCACGGTGAAACAAACTTTCATCACTGTGTTTATTTTCTATACATTATGATCTTGCTTGCTTTATGCACACAAAAAAATGCTATTTGAGTTTTTAAACACTGATATTTGTAGAAGCATATTTAACCTGAATTTTGAAACTTCCATTACACTTTGATATAAATGTGCATAATTTATTCAAATACTCTATAGATTACAATAAGCAGGAATTTCAGGATTAGAAAGCACTATTATTAATAATAATTGTCCATTTCATTTATTAAATTAATAATATTATTCCATTCTCTCCTAGGCCTTGTGCTGTTTAGTATGTATATTTTTAATCATTTCAGACTGCCTATGTGAGAGAAACTATCCTTTTATAATTTACAGGTAAAAAATTGAAGATTGGTAAGGTTTAAAATAACAGTCAAGCAATAGAATTGGGATTCAAACACAGAGTCTGAATGCAAATTCCTTGAACTCATTTACAACATTAGATTACTTTCGACAGTGGTTTGCTCTATAGTGGGGTCTCTAATAACAAGATGCATAGTGCCTGCTCAGCAGCTCTTTACTACTTTAAAAGTGGAAAGAAGAGTGCTTATTTTCCTAGAAGAGCAACTATATATATATATATATATATATATATATGCTTCATATTTAGTAATTTTATCATCCTCTTTATCAATGCATGCCATATACCAACTGATTATATTTATGTATATCAGCAGCAATTCAAGCTGTTTCTGTTTGCTAGATATGTGACCAATGTCTCAGTGACTTTATATGTAAAGTACAATCACAGAAATCTACATTTGTATAATGAGATAATTTATAGAAATCCCCTAATGTGACACCCAGTATAAAAATGTCAATATATATTCATTCCTTTTCCTCAGACAAAATCACTACTATCTTGAGTTGCAAGTTTCTAGAAATATTTACCAGACCTTTTTAAGAAAATATATTTCAAGACATTATTTGTTATCTTCTGATTTTTAAAAGCAAGGCATGTAATTCATAGGATATTTGAAAATCACAGGATGTATTATAAAGATTAAATAAAAATAACTTGATTACTGTGAAAAAGCAGATGGCAACTCCATCCAAGTGACTTAGGCAAGTTTTAGAGAAATTAAGAAGTTTCCAGGAGCCCAATATCGAGAAGCTCTTATCATCTCTAGGTCTGTACAGAAAAGTAGAAACAATTGTTAGAGGAGAAGCAGCTGAATGGAGTAGACCTGCTGAAAGGAGTGTTGGTCTTCATGCAATAAACACAGCCAAGCCACAGGGTGGAGAAAATTAATTCCCTCATGTCATCCTATTACCTCTGAAAATCCTTCAAGGAACTTTCACTGTCTAAACCCAAAAGAAGCCAGAAAGCAAGCAACCAAGAAAAGGAAAATTCAAGGCTATCCTCTCAAGATTTAGAATATGACACAGAAGGACAAAGAGTAGATCTGGGGAGGCTAAGAAAAGAGAGTCAGCACCCAGAATTTTTGGTCTTTCTAATTGGTAATACGGGGCTTCCCAAGTGGCGCTAGTGGTGAAGAACACGCCTGCCAATACAGGGGACTTAAGAGAGGTGGGTTTAATCCCTGGGTTGGGAAGCTCACTGGAGGAGGGCATGGCAACCCACTCCAGATTCTTGCCTAGAGAATCCCAAGGACAGAGGAGCCTGGCAGGCTTTGGTCCATGGAGTCGCAAAGAATCAGACACAGCTGAAGCAGTTTCACACACAATTTTCCACTGAAGCAGATGAAATAACTTGTCGGTATTGCTCAGGCTTACACTCAGAATTTATTCATGCTTTCAATGTGGAACATGTTATAAAGTATTTGTGTAATTCATTACTTTGTGATATAGTTCTTTTGTTTTAATATTTCATAATAAAGCTTCCAAGAATTTCTTTATATTCCAGCATTATAGAACTTGTCTGAATGACTCGAATGAAAACGAGTCCACGTTAGTCACACTGTGCTTACTTCTTGACCTTAATCCATGTAATGTGAAAAACTCTCAGTCATTTTCATGAGCAAATCATCACTTGCATTAATCATCCCAGTTTTCCTTTCATATTCCTTTTTCCTATTTCATTACAGTTTTGTGTTCTAGTAACCAATGCTTGTTGTAAATGTTGTACTGGTTGAGATTTTTCTGGTTTTATATATCAGGAACGGAATCCAAGCTAGCTTAAATGAAATACTTTATTGGCTTGGATATCTTTAAATTACACAGATACAGTTGTGAATAATATATAAGCAAATCTAGAGGCTTAAAACTAGTAACACTATTACTCTTTCTCCAAACTTCTTAAAAACAAAATGCAAGGTAAATAAAATGCATCGATCATCACAGCTAAAAGCAAAATGGATGTTTATAGTCATAATTTGTGTATCTGAAAAATCTACTTTAAGTGACTAACCATTAACCAATCATAAATGTAATAAAATGTTCTAGAAGTATATTTGAAATAATGAAAACTCTGACATAGTTGTAGAGGGATACATATGTAAATGAAATACAATTCAAAGCAAAAGATTTTTCAAATAAAATAAACAACAGTCTTGCTTGTTTTGTAAACACTTTCAATTATGTGTGTAAGCTGCTTCGTAATCTCTTAAAGTTTTTATCTGAATTCTCTGGTGCAACTCTTTGAAGAAAATCTCTAGAAAAATCAAGTGCATATGCGAGATACTATAGTTTCTGAGCTTAATGACTTGTGTTAATCTAAAATATAAATTTGCTTTCAGTAGCATTGAACAAAGCCATCTGAATCATTAAAACTTAAGGTATATTAAGGGCTTCCCTGGTGGCTCAGGTAGTAAAGAATCTGCCCGTAGTGCAGGAGACCTGGATTCAATCCCTGGATGAGGAAGATCCCCTGGAGAAGGGAATGGCAACCCACTCCAGTATTCTTGCCTGGAAAGTCCCATGGACAGGGGAGCCTGCCAAGCTACAGTCCCTAGGGTCAAAAGGGACACCACTGAGCGACTAACACACAGTGAGTGTGTAATGTGATATGGTAGGCAGGATTCTAAGATAGTTCCCAAGATCCCTGCCTTCTTGTGTCCTTTCCTGATATAATCTCCCTTTCACTGTGGATGGGACTGTGAATATGATGAGGTATCTTGCTCATGACAGGATAAGTTATATTGCAAATGTGGAGAAATTTTTCAGATGTAAAATTAGTTTTACTCCTTTGCTATCTTCACCAGCGGAAGGAGAAGTATTTTCCCCAGGTGTGTGGTCAGCAGCTGCAGTGCAATTCAGTCCTCAGCCTCAGGGCTTAAATTAGGGTTGAGAATAGGAGTATTAGGGGAAAAAAAAAAAACTTAAGGTTTTTTTCTCTTTAAACTTTTCTTCCTTTAGCAATCTGACAAGTCATTATGGATAAGGATTTTCTAAACAGAGATGGGGTAATATACATGCATCCACTACAAGGTCAAGTTATATAGGTTATCCCAAAGGCTTCCAAAATTTCATTAGAGAAACCCAGCCTCACATTGTATCATAGCCAATATCCACTAATGCAGGGTGATGTCTTTGGATATACAAGTGGTACAAAGGCAGATGAGTGTTTTATCTAATAATAACAATATCAGTGTGAGCTTGGCCAAGTATTACTGATGAGCAGAAAGGGAAAGAAAAATCCAGAATTTTGGAAGTCAGATCCAAATTCTGGGATTGAATATTTGATGTTGAAACTACTAGGTTTTATTTTTACTTACACATGTAATTTATTTATATACTCATATCTTTGCATGAATATACATATATATTTTTATACATTTGTATATACAGAGGAACTCCTTTTCCATAAGACAGAGGGGAAGAGTAGGCATTTACAACAGTACATTTCTATTATATTATGAATCTGAAGACCTATTTTTGGTACCCAGTTCTCCTTAATAAAGATCCAAATACATAGTGAGTACTTAATAAATTTGTATTAAATGAAAAAGTGAGTGAATGGATGACCAGTTCACTTATCAGAGCAGAAATCATAAACTCTAGTCAACAAAATTATCCTACTTCCTTGTCTTATGGTAGTCAAGCATTAAATGAAAGCAGCCATATTAGACTCAGAGCAGGAACTTAAAAAGAAATGATATAAAAAGTACAAGTTACTGAAGAATAAAGCAGAGTCCCGTTACTGTGAGTTCTCAATTGTTTCTGAGAGTTGAAATAGTAACTTCCATTTTTGCGTAACAAATGTTTTGGGGGTAATTAATAAGTCCAAAGTATAGTACTAGGAACCATAGATTTACAGAAATAATCAGTTCAAACACTCGAGGATAAATTCATATATAAACAATGAAAACCCAGAATGATAAATGATAATATATTGAGGGGGGGATTATTCAGGATAATACAAAGAGATCCTCCTGACCCAGAGAGCTGGTGAGTATGTATGGGGCAGGGAACGAAAATAGTAAAGAAGGTTGTCTAAAGATTCCCAGAAGTAGTAGTAGCTAAACTGAGTTTTGAAAAATGAGTAGGAATTCTTAGTAGAAAAGGAAAGAACATTCTAGCCAGAGAATGATGTGTAAAATAAGGGGAGATCACAGAAGTGAAGAGAATGTAATTTAAAAGGAGTAAAACTTAGAGCAAGAAGACCCGTTACAAGTCTCTGTGTGACAAAGGTGGGAAATTACAAAGGCTTGAGCTAAAGTAAGGCAGTATGATGAGCTCAGTGAAGCCAAGCTCGACAGAAATTAAGAAAAAATAGATAGGACCTGGTTACTATCAACGTGGTGCATAAACCCAACAGGAAAGAAAGGAATCATTTATTTCCAGGTGGCTTCCTCAATTACATAGTGATTAAATGGATTTACCTAACTCTATCTGAGCCCCAAACATACGATACTATCATCTATCATGCTCCTTTTTCTTTTAAATAAAAAGAAACCTTCACAAGCCCTACAAACATTTAAAATGATATTCCATCGTACTCTGTAAAAAAAATCGAGGAGAAACCTTCATAATATCACTGGACAGCCGTCAGAGCATTTACACCGGCTGTCGTCGTTCAGTCGCCCAGTCGTGTCTGACTCTCTGCAACCCCATGGACTGCAGCACACCAGGCCTCCCTGCCCCTCACCATCTCCCAGAGCTTGCCCAAGTTCATGTTCATTGCATGGGTAATGCCATCCAGTGATCACACCCTCCGAGGCCCTCTTTTCCTTCCACTCTCAATTTTTGCAGTATCAGGGACTTTTCCAGTGAGTTGTCTGTGTGCACCAGATGACTAAAATCCTGCAGCTTCAGCTTCAGTATCAGTCCTTTCAGTGAATATTCATGGTTGATCTCCCTTAAGACTGACTGGTTTGATCTCCTTGCTGTCCAAGGGGCTTTCCCAGAAGCACAGTTTGAAAGCATCAATTCTTTGGCATAAAGCCTTATTTATGGTCCAGCTCTCAATGCCATACATGACCACTGGGAAGACCATAGCCCTGACTATACAAACTTTGTCAGCAGAGTAATGTCGCTGCTTTTCAACATGCTGTCTAGATTTGTCCATGGTAGCTTAGTGGTAAATAATTCAAACCAGAGAAAGCTGAAAATATGAGTTAGGCAGCCATGGAAAGTTGGTGAGACAAGGATGAACTCCCGGACAGGCAGGTCAAAGGATAGTGGAAGAGAGCATGCTCCAAGGAAGGATTTAAGACACACAAAGTAGGGAAGGACAGGAAGCAAGAAGTCCAAAAATGACTCCAAAGTATAGAACTCCAAGGTATAAAACAGAGAAATTCATCTAGGATTCAGTTATTCAAAAACCCAACAGGCAGGCAACATTCATGAGATCCAGCAGCAGAAAGAAAAGATTCTTTCACTGTTGGGAGGCATAGGGCCAAGGGTAAAAGTTTCAGTTCTCGGAGAAATGAAATACTAAACATCCAAATTACTGTTGAATAAAAAAGAACCCATTATTGAAGAACTAGAACACCATAGTCTGTTGGCAAGGTTGATTCACTGTTACTTTGTAAATAAATTGCTGACAACAGCCTCTTGTATTTCCCCCATGAGAATGCATGGTCTCTTATCTGAGTAGGGGTCAAAGGCCTAGAGGGATTTAATGGGTTCTGCTGTACAAGTTATAGAGTTTCAAGGACAATGTGCCAGGAAGGTCAATGCAGATATTTTTCTATGCTTTTTTTTTTCCCCTTGTGACTTTAAATGAGTCGAGTTAAGCCAGAAGAATTGAAGTTACATTTGCCAAGTGCTTAGACACATGCAAATTCTGTTTGTTCTTTTCTAGCTAATATATTTTCCCACCACTGAGATTTTCTTATAGCTCCCTGGCCTGATGATGCAGTTAGAATTCTGTGTGGCCTTTGAAATCTGAAAGACTTCATTTCAAAAGCTAATTTAACATTTATTTGCTATGTGAGTATAGATAGTTACTTAAAATCTTGAAATTCACTTTATTCAACAATAGCTTGGATGTTGATAATAATATACACACCTTACAATATTATGGGTTTGAGATTATATAAATTTGTAGGAAAGTTTAGAAATTGCAAAGCACTAATAAAATGGTATCATAAAATTAATAAGTAAATAAATAGTTCAGTTCAGTCGCTCAGTCATGTCCGACTCTTTGCGACCCCATGAACCGCAGCACATCAGGCCTCCCTGTCCACCACCAACTCCCGGAGTCTACCCAAATCCTTGTCCATGGAGTCGATGATGCCATTCAACCGTCTCATCCTCTGTTGTCTCCTTCTCCTCCTGCCCTCAATCTTTCCCAGCAACAGGGTCTTTTCAATGAGTCAGTTCTTCGCATCAGGTGGCCAAAGTATTGGAGTTTCAGCCTCAACATTAGTCCTTACAATGAACACCCAGGACTGATCTCCTTTAGGGTGGACTAGTTGGATCTCCTTGCAGTCCAAGGGACTCTCAAGAGTCTTCTCCAGTACCACAGTTCAAAAGCATCAGTTCTTTGGCGCTCATCTTTCTTTATAGTCCAACTCTCATGTCCGTACATGACCACTGGAAAAACCATAACCTTGACTAGATGGACCTTTGTTGACAAAGTAATGCCTCTGCTTTTTAATATGCTATCTAGGTTGGTCTATCTAACTTTCCTTCCAAGGAGTAAGGATCTTTTAATTTTATTGTTGCAATCACCATCTGCAGTGATTTTGAAGCCCAGAAAAATAAAGTCAGCCACAGTTTCCACTGTTTCCCCATCTAACTGCTGTGAAGTGATGGGAGCAGATGCCATGATGTTTGTTTTTTGAATGTTGAGCTTTAAGCCAACTTTTTCACTCTCCTCTTTTACTTTCATCAAGAGGCTCTTTAGCTCTTCTTGACTTTCTGCCATAAGGATGGTGTCATCTGCATATCTGAGGTTATTGATATTTCTCCTGGCAATCTTGATTCCAGCTTGTGTGTCTTCCAGCCCAGTGTTTCTCATGATGTACTCTGTATATAAGGTATATAAGCTGGATAAAAATATACAGCCTTGATGTACTCCTTTTCTTATTTGGAATCAGTCTGTTGTTCCATGTCCAGTTCTAACTGTTGCTTCCTGACCTGTATACAGATTTCTCAAGAGTCAGATAGTATTAAAGTCTATCATTTTTCCATGAATCAAGATGAATTTGTTTTTTTTTCTTATAATAAAAAGAAATTCTTGAACTTGTAGAGCTCAGCAAAAATTTGAAACTAGATTAAACAAAAATACTCTGAATAACTTATTTTTTATGAACAGGATTCTAAATTAATTACTCAATTAGATATATTCTGGTCATATTTTAATTACTTTATTGCTAGTTTCTCCTTTGTAATGAAAATGCACTTCTCGGATCAGGTTGCTTTTGATCTATTTGACAATAACTCGAAAATTCCATACATGATAGATCGCATTGTGCATACCTTTTAGAATTTCTTTGCTGCCTAACTCTTCAGGTGCCAAATTCTACCTAACCTCTTTGTTAATGATGTATCAAAGATGTCTTTATCTGTCATAGGATACTGAAATTTCTGTTTAATAAGGTCTTAAACCTGCTGAAATTTGATCACTCTGTAGCACCTGGTAAAAGTTTGTAACCAAGAAGTGTGACAGCTCACAGTTCCAAATTGTAAATAGAAGTCTATTTCATGCCTTGTGTGTGCCTAGCATTCAGTCCTGTCTGACTCTTGTGATCCTGTAGACTGTAGCCTGCCAGGCCCTTCTGTCCTTGGGATTCTCCAGGCAAGAATACTGGAGTGGGTTGCCATTTCCTTCTCCAGGGGATCTTTCTGACCCAGGAATGGATCCCAGGTTTCCTGCATTGCAGGCAGACTCTTTACCAACTGAGCTATGAGGGAAGCCCAATTTCGTACTTTATGCCAATGAATTAGAAAGAGAAGATACTGATATATGCCAAGGCTTCCCAGGTAACTCAGTGGTAAAGAATCCACCTGCCAATGCAGGGGATGAAAGAGACATGGGTTAGATCCCTGGGATGGGAAGATTCCCTGGAGTAGGAAATGGCAGTCCACTCCAGTATTCTTGCCTGGAAAATTCCATGGACAGAGGAGCCTGGCAGGCTACAGCCCATGGGGTTCAAAGAGTTGGACACAGCCAAACGAGTGAAAACACACAGACACATGCATCAAGTGTCCTGAAGTAGGCTCAAGTCCAAGATCGATTCCTCCTTTTCAGAGATAGTGAGTTATGTTCCTTAAAAGTATAAACTGTGGAGTCAGACAACTCTGACCTTGAGATGGACCCTGCCACTATGGAAGTGATGGGCAAGTCACCATCTTGTCATTCTTAAATAGGAAACCAGTGAAATCTTTATCTCATTAAATTGTTCAGAAGAGTTGAGATAAGCAAGCACCAACACAAAGTAAGCAATCGGTGGCTGTTAGTTGTTGCTGTGATCAGAAAATGTAGACAGTGTAAACGAAAGTCACTCTGTCGTGTCCGACTATTTACGATCCCATGAACTATACTATATAGTCCATGGAATTCTCCAGGCCAGAATACTGGAGTGGGTAGCTATTCCCTTTTCCAGGGGATCTTCCCAACACAGGGATCAAAGTCAGGTTTCCTGCAGGCAGATTCTTTACCAATGAGCCACCAGGGAATTCCAGAGAATGTAGAATTCTTTAATTTTGCCTTAGAATGTGTCTTTAATATCCTGAAAGATGATGCTGTAAAAGTGCTACACTCAATATTCCAGCAAATTTGGAAAATTCAGCAGTGGCCACAGGACTGGAAAATGTCAGTTTTCATTCCAATTCCAAAGAAAGGCAATGCCAAAGAATGCTCAGACTACCACACAATTGCACTCATCTCACATGCTAGTAAAGTCATGCTCAAAATTCTCTAAGCCAGGCTTCAGCAATGCGTGAATCATGAACTTCCAGATGTTCAAGCTGGTTTTAGAAAAGGCAGAGGAACCAGAGATCAAATTGCCAACATCTGCTGGATCATCGAAAAGAAAGAGTTCCAGAATAACATCTATTTCTGCTTTATTGACTATGCCAAAGCCTTTGACTGTGTGGATCACAATAAACTGGAAAATTCTGAAAGAGATGGGCATACCAGAGAACCTGACCTGCCTCTTGGGAAATCTGTATGCAGGTCAGGAAGCAACAGTTAGAACTGGACATGGAACAACAGAGTGGTTCCAAATAGGAAAAGGAATGCGTCAAGGCTGTATATTTTCACCCTGCTTATTTAACTTATATGCAGAGTACATCATGAGAAACACTGGACTGGAAGAAGCACAAGCTGGAATCAAGATTGCTGGGAGAAATATCAATAATCTCAGATATGCAGATGACACCACCCTTATGGCAGAAAGTGAAGAGGAATGAAAGAGTCTCTTGATGAAAGTGAAAGTGGAGAGTGAAAAAGTTGGCTTAAAGCTCAACATTCAGAAAACGAAGATCATGGTATCTGGTCCCATCATTCATGGGAAATAGATGGGGAAACAGTGGAAACAGTGTCAGACTTTATTTTTTGAGCTCCAAAATCACTTGCAGATGGTGACTGCAGTCATGAAATTAAAAGACGCTTACTCCTTGGAAGGAAAGTTATGACCAACCTAGATAGCATATTGAAAAGCAGAGATATTGCTTCACCAACAAAGGTCCATCTAGTCAAGGCTATGGTTTTTCCTGTGGTCAGGTATGGATGTGAGAGTTGGAATGTGAAGAAGGCTGAGTGCCAAAGAATTGATGCTTTTGAACTGTGGTAGTGGAGAAGACTCTTGAGAGTCCCTTGGACTGCAAGGAGATCCAACCAGTCCATTCTAAAGGAGATCAGTCCTCAGTGTTCTTTGGAAGGAATGATGCTAAAGCTAAAACTCCAATACTTTGGTCACCTCATGGAAAGAGTTGACTTACTGGAAAAGGCCCTGATGCTGGGAGGGATTGGGGGCAGGACAAGAAAGGGATGACAAAGGATGAGATGGCTGGATGGCATCACAGAATCGATGGACATGAGTTTGAGTCCATGGTGATGGACATGAGTTTGAGTCCATGGTGATGGACAGGGAGGCCTGGCGTGCTGCAATTCATGGGGCTGCAAAGAGTCAGACACATCTGAACAACTGAACTGAACTGAATGTAAGATGTAATGTGAACATTTGGCCAGATTGTAGAATACAATACAGTTGAGATGCTGTAAATGTGAAAAAGAAAAAAAAATAGGCATGAAACTAACTTCTTCTACATGTGGAAATATTGTATTAGCCTCTAGTGGCTACTGTAGCAAATTTACTACAAACAACATGACTTAAATAATGGAAATTTATGTTCTCACTATTCTAGAGGCCAAAGGCCCATTATCAGTTTCACTGGACTGAAATGGAAGTTCTGATCAGGCTGCTCCCCTTGACAGGCTGTATAGGAGAACCAGTTTCTTGCTTCTTCCAGCTTCTGTTGTCTCCAAGGATTCCTTGGCTTTGCGAGCATCAATCCAGTGTCTGTCTTCCTGGTCACATTGCCTTCTCTTCTCTTTACTCTCTGACTCTCTATGAGAGGGATTATGAAGGCATGTGATTTCATTAAAAGTTCATCTAGTACCTCAGGATAGTCTCTCCATTTCATGATTCTTAATTTAAGTACATCAGCAAAGTCTTTCTTCTGCCACATTCGGCAACATGAATATCATTTAAAGACCATCAGTCAGGCTACAACAGATAGCCATGCAAATGTTCTTTACAGAGCTACAACCAGAATCTGGACAGGAAAATGTTTATAAAGACTGTATTTGTTAGGTTTAGGTTAAACTGAAAATAATAGAAACTTTAAAGCTACAGTAGTATGAACATAAAGTTTTATTTTTCTCTCATTAAATTAGCGTAAAGTAAAACATTCACACACACACACACACATACAAGGATTGGATATCTTCTGTCTTTTAGTCCACAATCCTTGGCAAGTTTCCTCATGAACTAGTACAGCCAAACCTTCCTTTTGTCATTGAGCTTACCTTCATATTGAAACAAAACAAGAATAAAAAAGAACTAAAGGGCTTTCTGGGGTGCTCCACCAAATAAGTTTGCTTACCCACACTGGTTTCCTCAATTTGCCAAGGACACAATTTCTACTTTCTCATATCAAAAAGATGGAGAGAATGAACATTGTTTAGTCAGCTAACTAAAGCCAGGCTAACCAGAAAGCCATTCTAATTTGAATATCATTCAAAGAAGATTTAATTTCTCCTCTGGAGATATTTACATTAGAGGTAATCATCATAAGACTTTTATTATGAAAATGTACAAACATTCAAAAAATTTTAATATATTAAGAATAGTGGGGGACTCGCACCACGGCTGCGGAGATGTGACGCCCCCTGGGTCCATGCTTGACCTCGCTGTCCACTCCCCCGGCCCCCATGGAGAAGACTGAGCTGATCCAGAAGGCCGAGCTGGCCAAGAAGGCCAAGAGCTACGACGACATGGACAGCTACATGAAGGCCATGACGGAGCAGGGGCGCCAAGCTGTCCAACGAGGAGCCCAACCTGCTGTCGGTGGCCTACAAGAATGTGGTTGGGGACCGCCGGTCCACCTGGAGGATCATCTCCAGCATCAAGCAGAAGACCGACACCTCGGACAAGAAGTTGCAGCTGACCAAGGACTACCAGGAGAAAGTGGAGTCGGAGCTGAGGTCCATCTGTACCATGGTCCTGGAATTGTTGGATAAGTATTTAATAGCCAGTGCAACTAATCCAGAGAGTAAGGTCTTCTATCTGAAAATGAAGGGAGATTACTTCCGGTACCTTGCTGAAGTTACTTGTGGTGATGATCGGAAGCAAACAATAGAAAATTCCCGAGGAGCTTACCAAGAGGCTTTCTGTATAAGCAAGAAAGAGATGCAACCCACACACCCCATCCAGCTGGGGCTGGCTCTTAACTTTCTATGTTCTACTATGAGCTCCTCAATAACCCAGAACTGGCCTGCACACTGGCTAAAACGGCTTTTGATGAGGCTATCGCAGAACTGGACACACTGAATGAAGACTCGTACAAAGACAGCACCCTCATCATGCAGCTGCTGAGAAACAACCTCACATTATGGACATCAGACAGTGCAGAAGAATGTGATGTGGCAGAAGGGGCAGAAAATGAAGTGCATACAAGGTGCCATCTTTCTTCCCCTTGAAACCTTTTGACTCATCTCCATTCCTCACTCCATTTGCATTTCCTATAGCAAAGGAACCCATTCATGTGTATGGAATCAACTGTTGATAGTCTTTCACACTGCAGCTTTGGGAAAACTCCATTCCTAGATTTGTGTTTGTCTTAGCCTTCCTGGTGTGCAGTTACTGCTGTAGAAAAGTATTAATAGCTTCATTTCATACAAACATAAGTAACTTCCAAACACTTATGTAGAAGGCTAAAAATGTATCTGGTATTTAAGTAATCTGAACCAGTTCGGTAAGTGACTGTGTTTTGTATTACTGTGGAGATATGAAAATGTAGCTAATTACAATTTAAAGAGTGTTCTACGTAACTTCTCAATTTCTACATTCCCTCCCTTACTCTTCTTCAGAGATGTCCTTTCAGTAAGCAACTTTTCCATCCTCGTCATGTATTCCTTTTTAGTAGGAATCCAGAAGTATTAGATTGAATGGCAAAGCATTCAACGTTTTGGGGTTGGGGAATCACAGATTTAAATATCTCCAGTATCATTTGTGATGGAGGTCTTGTGTATCTGTGACAACAGGGAGTTTCCTTCAGTTCAGTTCAGTCGCTCAGTCGTGTCCGACTCTGCGACTCCATGAATCACAGCATGCCAAGCCTCCTTGTTCATCACCAACTCCCAGAGTTCACTCAGAGTCATGTCCATCAAGTCCGTGATGCCATCCAGCCATCTCATCCTCAGTCGTCCCCTTCTCCCCCTGCCCCTAATCCCTCCCAGCATCACATTCTTTTCCAGTGAGTCAACTCTTCTCATGAGGTGGCCAAAGTCCTAGAGTTTCAGCTTTAGCATCATTTCTTCCAAAGAAATCCCAGGCCTGATCTCCTTCAGAATGGACTGGTTGGATCTCCTTGCAGTCCAAGTGACTCTCAAGAGTCTTCTCCAACACCACAGTTCAAAAGCATCGATTCTTTGGCACTCAGCCTTCTTCACAGTCCAACTCTCACATCCATACATGACCACAGGAAAAACCATAACCTTGACTAGACGGACCTTAGTCCACAAAGTAATGTCTCTGCTTTTGAATATACTGTCTAGATTGGTCATAACTTTCCTTCCAAGGAGTAAGCGTCTTTTAATTTCATGACTGCAGTCACCATCTGCAGTCATTTTGGACCCCCCAAAAAAAAAAGTCTGACACTGTTTCCACTGTTTCCGCATCTATTTCCCATGAAGTAATGGGACCAGATGCCATGATTTTTGTTTTCTGAATGTTGAGCTTTAGGCCAACTTTTTCACTCTCTTCTTTCACTTTCATCAAGAGGCTTTTTAGCTCCTCTTCACTTTCTGCCATAACGGTGGTGTCATCTGCATATCTGAGGTTATTGATATTTCTCCTGGCAATCTTGATTCCAGCTTGTGTTTCTTCCAGTCCAACGTTTCTCATGATGTACTCTGCATTAAAGTTAAATAAGCAGGGTGACAATATACAGCCTTGATGTACTCCTTTTCCTATTTGGAACCAATCTGTTGTTCCAAGTCCAGTTCTAATTATTTGCTTCCTGACCTTCATATAGATTTCTCAGGAGGCAGGTCAGGTGGTCTGATATTTCCATCTCTCTCAGAATTTTCCACAGTTTATTGTGATCCACACAGTCAGAGGCTTTGGCATAGTCAATAAAGCAGAAGTAAATGTTTTCTGGAACTCTCTTGCTTTTTTGAAGATTCAGCAGACATTGGCAATTAGATCTCTGGTTCCTCTGCCTTTTCTAAAACCAGCTTGAACATCAGGGAGTTCACGGTTCACGTATTGCTGAAGCCTGGCTTAGAGAATTTTGAGCATGACTTTGCTAGCATGTGAGATGAGTGCAATTGTGCAGTAGTTTGAGCAATCTTTGGCATTGCCTTTCTTTGGAATTGGAATGAAAACAGACCTTTTCCAGTCCTGTGACCACTGCTGAGTTTTCCAAATTTGCTGGCACATTGTGTGAAGCACTTTCACAGCATCATCTTTGAGGATTTGAAACAGCTCCACTGGAATTCCATCACCTCCACTAGCTTTGTTCATAGTGATGCTTTCTAAGGCCCACTTGACTTCACATCCCAAGATGTCTGGCTCTAGATTAGTGATCACACCATCATAATTATCTGGGTCATGAAGATCTTTTTGCTGCTGTTTAAGTTGACAACTTCCCTTCCCAATAAAAACTCACTCACACCTCCTGCCTTTGTAGTTCTCATATTCACTTTACTATGTAATAGAAGTAGCATGTTGCTGCCAAAATACAACCATTGCTTTTAGGAAATAAAAGTGCATGTCATTTCTTAATACACTAGAAAGGGGGAAAAAGCACACAGTCCAGTCCAAAGTATTAGTACTTTTCCATGCAGATTTGTGCACATGTGAGAGAGTGTCCAGTTTGTCTAGTGATTGTTATTTAGAGAGTTGGACCACTATTGTATGTTGTTAATCATTGACTGTAGTCCTAGAAAAGACTTGTGAAAATGTTATACCCTATGTAACAGCAGAGTAACATAAAATAAAATTACATTTTATAAACCAAAAAAAGAATAGTGATAATTATCTCATTTGAAAAGTAACTGTATTTAATAATATTTACTCATAATTACTACTCTATTCATTCATCCTTTATGTATCTTTATTATCTGTCTAATCTTTTCAACCAGTTGAGTAAACCAAAGTAAAAGTAAACCACACAACTCATGAGAATTTACTATAAAATTGTCGTTTCTTTTAAAAATAATATTCTTTACAACTAGCATCTCAATTAAAAGAAAATAATTTTCTAATATTAGCTAATACAAGTGCTAGTGTTTAAATTTCCTCCTTTGCCTCAAAAAAATCCAGTAGAATATTTTTTAAAACCAGAGATTTAAACAAAGTTAAGTTCATGTATAATATTTTTAGGTATTTTTAGTCTTTTCTAATCTACAGTTCAGTTCAGTTCAGTTGCTCAGTCATGTCTGACTCTTTGCGACCCCATGAATCGCAGTACACCAGGCTTCCCTGTTCATTACCATCTCTCGGAGTTCACTTAGGCTCATGTCCATCGAGTCGCTGATGCCATCCAGCCATCTCATCATCTGTCGTCCCCTTCTCCTCCTGCCCCCAATCCTTCCCGGCATCAGAGTCTTTTCCAGTGAGTCAACTCTTCTCATGAGGTAGCCAAAGTACTGGAGTTTCAGCTTTAGCATCATTCCTTCCAAAAAAATCCCAGGGCTGATCTCCTTTAGAATGGACTGGTTGGATCTCCTTGCAGTCCAAGGGACTCTCAAGAGTCTTCTCCAACACCACAGTTCAAAAGCATCAATTCTTTGGTGCACAGCCTTCTTCACAGTCCAACTCTCACATCCATACATGACCACAGGAAAAGCCATAGCCTTGACTAGACGGACCTTAGTCCTAATCTACAATCCCTCATTTTCCCTGGTTACTGACTCTTTAAAGAAAGCAGGCCGGTTGTTCAATAGGATGTTTTATATTCTTTGTCAGACTGATTCCTTTTAGAATATGCTAACTTGTTTTTCCACCTCCTTTATATTGTAAAATGTGAGCTGTATCTAAAGGCTTGATATTTTACCTTTGGGAAAAAAAAAACTTGAAAAGCAATGCTGTGTATTTTTCATCATATCAAGAGGAATATATTGTCAGATTGTGTCAATATTAGTGATTCTAAGTCTGACAACTTTGTGAAAGTATAGTTGGCAGATTGTTTCTTTGAGAAGGTTTATTTTTCTCTCGGATATTAGCAAATAAACTGTAGGAAGATCCTTTGGTGCCATGAGACTGCTGGCTTTAGCATTCATCACTTTCTGGAAGAAAGAGCTTTAGTTGTGTGTGTCAGTCCTGTCCGACTCTTTGCCACCCCCGTTGACGGTAGCCCACCAGGCTCTTCCGTCCATGAGATTCTCCAGGCAGGAATACTGGAGTGGGTTGCCATTTCCTTCTCCAGGGGATCTTCCCGACCCAAGGATCGACCCCAGGTCTCCCACATTGCAGACAGATGCTTTAACTTCTGAGCCACCAGGGAAGCCCGTTAGTCACTCAGTTATGGCCAATTCTTTGCTACCCCATGGGCTACAGCCCGCCAGGCTCCTCTGTCCATGGTATTTTCCAGGCAAGAATACTGGAGTTGGTTGCCATTTCCTTCTCCAGGGGATCTTCCTGACCCAGGAGTCGGACCCAGGAGTCGAACCCAGGTCTGCTGCATTGCAGGAAGACTCTTTGCCGTCTGAGCCACCAGGGAGGATGGTTTTGGGGGATTTCAAAATAATGTTTTTGTATCATATTCATCCCATGTATTAGCAAATATTCTTCTGAGGAAAGAATTGGCCACAACAGTAGAATATGAACATATATTCTTTTCTTTTTTAAGCCCCTAAAAAAATGGGGTAATGTTTAATTACATTTTATTACTAATTTTCATATTAACACATTGGTATAACAATCACTACCACTGATGGCAAAAGTGACTGCCATCACACAAAAGCGGTATGTGTGTTTCCCTCTTTTGTCTTAGTTGTTACCATATTTTTATTCTTTTAATATTTCAAAACTATGTCATTTTTCTCTTTAGGGGTAAACAATGTCAAATTTAGCCAGAAAGTGACCCTCTAAGTTGGCTTATGTGTCTTTTTCTTAGAACACCATGTGATTTTTCAGGCACAGCTAGAGGTCCTAGGTTCACCCTCCATCCTCGCAGCTTGGAATTAGCCAGGATCTGAACTGCAGGTCTTCCAGTATGCTATTCTTACAAGGCTGTTTCAGTAAATGATGCTAGCAAATTTATATGTCTTTTCTCTGACACTAAAAACTTTTTGCCCAATATTTTAAAATTTGCTTGTTTTATACTATGAGATTTAAAAATTAATTCTAACTGCATGCTGTTGTTCAGTAACTAAGTCATTTCCTACTCTTTGCCAACCCATGAACTGCAGCATGCCCTGCTTCCCTGTCATGCATTATCTCCCAGAGTTTGCTCAAACTCATGTCCATTGAGTCAGTGATGCCATCCAATCATCTCATCCTGTTTTGTCCCCTTTATCTCCTGCCCTCAGTCTTTCCCAGCATCAGGGTCCTTTCCAGTGAGTCAGCTCTTCACATCAAGCAGCTAACATATTGGAGCTTCAGCTTTAGCATCAGTCCTTTGAATGAATATTTAAGGTTGAATTCCTTTAAGATTGACTACTTTGATCACCTTACTTTCCAAGGGACTCTCAAGAGTCTTCTCCAGCAAAAATACAAAAGCATCAGTTCTTCAGCATTCAGCCTTTCTTATGGTCCAATTCTCACATGCATACATGACTATAGGAAAAAACATACCTTTGACTATATGGACTATTGCTGGCAAAATGATGTCTCTACGTTTTAATACCCTCTCTAGGTTTGTCATAGTTTTTCTTCCAAGAAGCAAGCATCTTTTAATTTCAGAACTTCAGTCACTGTCTGCAGTGATTTTGGAGCCCCCAAAATAAAATATGTCACTATTTCCACTTCCCCCTTCTGTTTCCCATGAAGTGATGGGACTGGATGCCATGATATTAGTTTTATGAATGTTGAATTTTAAGCCAGCTTTTCACTCTCCTCATTCACCTTATTAAGAGTCTCTTTAGTTCCTTTTCCCTTCTGGTCATTAAGGTGGTATCATCTAAAGCCTCTTGATGAAAGTGAAAGTGGAGAGTGAAAAAGTTGACTTAAAGCTCAACATCCAGAAAACCAAGATCATGGCATCCGGTCCCATCACTTCATGGCAAATAGATGGGCAAACAGTGGAAACAGTGTCAGACTTTATTTGGGGGACTCCAAAATCATTGTAGATGGTGATTACAGCCATGAAATTAGAAGACGCTTACTCCTTGGAAGGAAAGTTATGACCAACCTAGATAGCATATTCAAAAGCAGAGACGTTACTTTGCCAACAAATGTCCGTCTAATCACAGCTATGGTTTTTCCTGTGGTCATGTATGGATGTGAGAGTTGACTGGGAAGAAGGCTGAGCGCCGAAGAATTGATGAATGGTGGTGTTTGAGAAGACTCTTGAGAGTCCCTAGGACTGCAAGGAGATCCAACCAGTCCATTCTAAAAGAGACCAGTCCTGGGTGTTCTTTGGAAGGAATGATGCTAATGCTGAAACTCCAGGACTTTGGCCACCTCATGAGAAGAATTGATTCATTGGAAAAGACTCTGATGCTGGGAGGGATTAGGGGTAGGAGGAGAAGGGGACAACAAAGGATGAGATGGCTGGATGGCATCAGCGACTCGATGGATGTGAATCTGAGTGAACTCCGGGAGTTGGTGATGGACAGGGAGGCCTGGTGTGCTGCGATTCATGGGGTCGCAAAGAGTTGGACACGACTGAGTGACTGAACTGAACTACATATCTGAGGTTGTTGATATTTCTCCAGAAAATCTTATGTCAGCTTGTGATTCATCCATTTTGTGTGATATACTCTGCATGTAAGTTATATAAGCAAGATGACAATATACAGCCTTGACATACTCCTTTCCTAATTTTGAACCAGTCCGTTGTTCCATGTTCAGTTCTGTTTATTCTTGACCTGCATGCAGATTCCTTCCTTTCTCAGGAAGCAGGTCAGGTGGTCTAGTATTCCCATCTCTTTCAGAATTTTCCACAGTTTATTGTGATCCACACAGTCAAAGGCTATGGCATAGTAAATAAAGCAGAAATAGATGTTTTTCTGGAACTCTCTTGCTTTTTTGAAGATTCAGCAGATGTTGGCAATTAGATCTCTGGCTCCTCTGCCTTTTCTAAATCCAGCTTATACATCTGGAAGTTCTTGATACACATACTGTTTAGCCTAGCTTGAGGGATTTTGAGCATGACCTTGCTAGCATATGAAATGAGCACAACTGTATGGAGTTTGAACTTTCTTTGGCATTGCCCTACTGTTAATATAGTCTAATAAAGTCAGTAGTATAATTAGCAATAGGCCTGGTAAGTAAATTTTGTTATTTGCATGCCACTCTCTGACCCCTCTGCCACACTGAATATATGCACACACATTCAGTCATTCAGCCATTTCTGACTCTTTGCCACCCCCATAGACTGTAGCCCACCAGGCTCCTCTGTCCATGGAATTTCCCAGGCAAGCCACTGGAGTAGGGTGCCATTTCCTAATCATGAGGATCTTCCCCACCCAGGGATCAGACCCAGGTCTCTTGTGTCTCCTGCAATGGCAGGCAGATTCTTTTTATCACTGTGCCACCTGGGAAATCCTCTTTTCTTGGAGATCACTACAAAACAGGATACAGAAAACTCCCTTGATTCATTTCCATATTTGTGTGTCTATTTTTAGGATTTTATAATATTCTATTGTTTTTCTGTCCCCTGTGAATGGACATTGGAGTTGTTTAAAATATCTTACCACTAGAAATAATGCTACAGTGAATAATCTTGTGCCTCTTTTTTTTCTGAAGATGTATCTTTTGAGATTCCTAGAAATGAGATTATTGAATAAGAGAACAAAATGTTTTTGAGATATTGGGAAGTTTTCAAACATCATACGTGCACATTTTGTACTCAGACCAGATATAAGAGAATATCTCTTTCTAGTCTTTCCAATAGAGATATTGTCAAACATAAATTTTTGCCAAATTGATGGGTATGACATAGCATTTCACTACTGTTTTAGTTTGTATAATACTTACTATGAGGTAAACATCTTCTTTTTAACATTTTAGGGCCAGTTGCTTCTCTTTTAATAGTGACTTGTGTTTTTTTTTTTTTTTAATTTCTGGAGTTTCTTAGATTTTGTTTCTAAACGTTAGTTTTGTTTATATTATTATGCGTTTTCTTCTTCAAAGAATCATGTAATATGTATATTGACTATCCATTGCCTATCTTCTATAAATCAATTACAGTAACTATAATTTTTACCTACTTCTTATTTTGATTTCATTTATTTGAGTTTCTTCTAAATCCTAGCATCAATGCCCCGCTTGGTAGAATATGCTCTCCCTGAGTTTCCTTTTAAGTCATTCTTTATTTTAAAGAAATTTTTGCCTTTTTTCTTCCATTTGTTTCTTTTTGCAGTCAGTCAACAGCTATTTCAATCTTCCTTATGTTTATCCACTTTTATTCAGAATACTTAAGTTTCTGATGTGTGATTTTCCTGCTTGACCATAATTACTTGCTTAACTCAGGGTGGTTGCTTCTATTGATTTTGTTTTCTAAATCATGGGTCACATTATCTTGTCCCTTTACAGCAAGACTCAGGAACTCTCTACTTTAGCCCATTAACATGTTTCCTTACCTTGGAAGAGTTTCCTCTCTCTCTTTCTTTGTTTTTATTTATTTTTTACTATGGTCACAGATATTTTCAGCCTCTGAGGAATTGTTTTCCCTCTTCATCCCTTTTCTAATTTCATCACCACAGGAGATTTTTCTTCTCCCTCCATCATTGTCCCCCATCTACCATGAGTTGATGCCAAGAATGAAGTAATGCCTAAAGTTCTCCAAGATTCTTTCTCAGCTTTCATGCCCTAATCCCAGATGCAGTTCACTGCTTTGGGCACATGAAGGAGCTGGCCCAAATGGAAAGGATTTACCTGTGCTCAGCCATGGGTATTCTGGGGTTGTATAGAAGGTGATGGCACCCCACTCCAGTGCTCTTGCCTGGAAAATCCAATGGACCAAGGAGCCTGGTGGGCTGCAGTCCATGGGGCCGCGAAGAGTCGGACACGACTGAGCGACTTCACTTTCACTTTTCACTTTCATGCATTGGAGAAGGAAATGGCAACCCACTCCAGTAGTCTTGCCTGGAGAATCCCAGGGACGGGGGGAGCCTGGTGGGCTGCCGTCTATGGGGTCACACAGAGTTGGACACAACTGAAGCGACTCAGCAGCAGCAGCAGTATAGATACCGAAGGACCCAGGGGAAAGAAGTTCAGGTGAACAGAGACTTTTTCTGTGAATTTGATGCTTTTGAATTGTAAGACATCATGCCAACCCAACAGAGACACTGGAAGTTATTTTTTCTTTTCTTTTATTTTTTAATGTTGATCTTTTTCTCTTTACCCCCATTTATGGTACATTTATTCTTTTCTGCCATTTTATTAAGAATGAAACCAGATGTGGATTTTTCTTACCTAGATTTTGTCTCTTTATGAAATTTAGTTTACTTGGGCTTTTTGTTCCCTCAGCTATTCTGGTGGGTTTTTAGAAACTGTAATTTACTTTATTTCATTATTTTTAGCTTACTGTTTCTTTTTTTTTTCCTGATGGTTAGGTTATGTCAGCTAAAAACATATATACAGTCTAGAAGTGGTAGATTATATTCTATGGATTTTTAGGACTTAATGTTGGGGAGACAGATTCTCAGATAGCTCTGAGTGACTACTCTGAAGAGGTAAGGCAGGGGTCAGGATATATAGGAGTTTTTACCACAAAGAGAAGGTTGTCTGAACTTCAGAAGATTATTATTAATTAAAGAAAATCAGACATCTCGAGTTAATGAATGTAGCGCTCTTCTGTGTATCGTAATATGTAAGAGTCATTGAAATCACTCTTTGCTATTCACCTGAGCTGTCTAGGGCCTGCGTCCTTTCCTTTCGCATCCTGAATTCCCTGCCCCTTGCAGGGCGGCTGCAGGTGTGGAGGGCTTGGCAGCGGACAGCCCATTTTGTCCCCTCCTGCATTCCCTTGGGGCTCACCGCGGGACAGGGGGTGAATGCAGCAGCTTGAAGGCTGCTTCATGCCTTGTTTACTGATACGGCAGAGAGTATTTTTCATTCATAGGTAGAAGAAATGGTCTCCTTCAACGTCTTACACCCTCTCGGAAAACTCATTAGAATTTGTTTTAAAGGATTAAACTTGCCTCTTACTATAATAGAAAATTAATCTGCTGCTGCTGAATTTAGAAGTACTAAAATGCTATCTATTGTTTTGGCTGTACTACTGGCCTAAGATTCTTTATGTAGCTTGAGTAGTAGATATCCTTTTTTTTTTTTTTTTTTTTTGTGTTTTGCTTAATCCATGTGAAAACTCCTGGATCTACTCTGGTGTTTATAGAAAACAGATATTTCAGCCACAGAATACTATTCTTGAGTTAAAATTCTATATAATTATTAAGCGACCAAGTAAAATTTACTTTTCCAATGAACCAAGTGTTCAATAGTACACATGACAGAGCTGATGTCATTGTTTTTGTAGTAGTAATTAGTCATTTGTTTGGTATAACAAATGCATAAATACTTTCATGTACATTATTTCATTATATTATTACTACATTCCTACAAGGTAGTGAGAAATGCAGCCTGCACTGGTATCTCGCCTGGACAGAGGAGCCTGGCGGGCTGTAGTTCATGGGGTTGCAAGAGCTGGACACGAATTAATGACTAAACCACCACCACCACAAGGTAGTAAGTAAGGCGAAGAAGTTAATGTTCAGCAGTCATTCAGATAGCCGCTTAACTGTCTCTTTCAAATATCTGATTTTAAAGACCTCATATTTTGTCTCTATTTAGGGCTCATATAATACCTTAGCTTTTCAAAATAGGTAAAAGAGAAAAAAAGACGAAGTAAGCAAAAATATACCAAATAAAGGAACATAAAAGAAATAAGTGTAAGAAAAATGTATGCATAACATTTCTGCTCATTTATCACACCAGGTATTTTCTTGAAAACAAGAGTAGTAAATGAATCAGTATTATATGGGTTATTTAAAAACTAATCCCTTTGAAAAATTTGTTACTTAAGTCCAACTGAAATTTAGAATCTACTAGGTATCCTCTTTCAGGCATTTATTAAAATTATCCTTGGAGTCCAACTGTAGCTATTTCTAGGTTTAGAGTAATATAAGAGAGGTCCCTTTACTATCCTCACTGAAAGGGGCCAGGGGAAAAACGCAGTTTCAGTTGCTGCTACATGAGGTACCTGAACTTAGCATTTACTGAATGCCTTCTTTGGCTGGGCATATTGAAAATTTTTCATTTATTCCTAGTATCTATTTCATAAATGAGAAAAATGATGCTTAAAGTAGATTTTAAAAAAGAGAAAAACCTGCATAATGTTACACAGCTAATTAGTGATTGTAGGATTTTAATCACATGTATTTGACATGAGAGTCCCCTTGGTTTTCTCCCTAGATTAGGCAACTCTGTCATAAACAGCTTTAAAGAAAGCTTTATATCTGTTTTACCAAGGGTATATTTCCTTATGGTCCTTGAGTTCACTTTAATCCTGTCTTTGCTTTTGACTTAATTGCTTTTTAAACATAGGATTAACTGCCTTCAAGGAAAAACAATTTAAACAGAACAAGTATTTGTTTATATTCCGCTCCATACATCCAGTAGAAGCAAGGAATAATAGAGGTCACCTTTTCATATACTTGTGTTGTACATATGCAGAAAATAAGGTTTCCCAACATCACAGTTAGGAAAGAAGCAGGCCTGAAACCAGATCGCTAATATCACAAATCTGTGTTCTTCCCAATTAAGAAGACTATATACTTGCTTTTTCCCTCCATCTCTCAACTATTTTTTTTTTCATAAAAATCCTGCAAGAAAATGATGAACTTCAGGTTTTCTTCCTTACAATAGAAAATAATGAATCAAGATATACTATGTAATGTATGATAGTGAAGGACAGGAAAGCCTGGCATGTTGCAGTCTATGGGTCACAGAGTCAGGTATGACTGAGCTACTGAACAACACTGCTGGAGTGAAGCAATTTTCCTCTACCCCTCTTGAATTCTTTTGGCTGGTCTAACAAATAGTTTTGTGTGAATTCTTCTTGAAGTCCCTCCAATATTCTGATGTTCCTTGCCTTTTGGGGAAGGGACCTTCCTTACTCATATGGTTAGGCTGCTGGGAACCCTGTAAAGCTATTTGTCCAAGTAGTTTTACTGATTCCACGAGGGGCTTAGCAGGTGATGCTAGTGGTAAGGAACCACCTGCCAATGCGGGAGATGTAGGAGACTCAGGTTTGATTGCTGGGGTCAGGAGGATCCCCTGGAGGAGGGCATGGCAAGCCACTCTGATATTCTTGCCTGGAGAATTTCATGGACAGAGGATCCTGGCAGCTACAGTCCATAGAGCTGCAAAGAGTCAGACATGACTGAAGCTGCTTAGCCCACTTGCAGGCATATTTCCATGACTATCACTGAAGATAAAGCACATTTGTAAGAAGCTTTTGTAAAAGCATCTAACAGGCATAGATAATAGACTTATGGACATGGGGAGAGGGGAGGAGAGGGAGAGATGTATGGAAAGAGTAACATGGAAACTTACATTACCATATGTAAAATAGATGGCTAATGGGAATTTGCTGTATGGCTCAGGAAGCTCAAACAGGGGCTCTGTATCAACCTAGAGGGGTGGGATGGGAAGGGAGATGGGAGGGGAGTTTCAGAAGGGAGGGGACATATGTATGCCTACGGCTGATTCACGTTGAAGTTTGACAGAAACAAATTCTGTAAAGCAATTACCCTTCAGTAAAAAAAGTAAATTAAAAAAAAACACAATAACTGTCTGTGAATGATAAATGATTTTAAAATGTCCATCATTAAATATCTGTTTCACTGCAATACAAATGACAAGGATATTTGGCTATCACTGAAACATATAATATCTTAAGATAATAACTGTAACTGTGACCAATAACATTATATTTGGATATACCCAAATTTCAAAAGTTTGATATGATCTTTAGAATATTTATATTAATAACATTTACTTACTTATAGAATATAATCTAAGAATTTTACCATCATTTATTTAATAATACTTCCCATATAATTTGACATACCAAATAAGCCTAATTCATTTAATCTCTCTTTCATAAGGAAAGAAAACAGATCTTTGGAGGTGTTCCAGGAGCCCTTTGGAAAAGCCCAAAGTTATTTTTAGGTCAATAAGACTTCGTTTAGAATTTGATTTGGGGGAAGTTTGTCAAGGATATCAGAAATCTTTTAAAACAATCAAATAGATAATGGATCATTACTCAGCCATTAAAAAGAATAGATTTGAATCAGTTCTAATGAGGTGGATGAAACTGGAACCTATTATACAGAGTGAAGTAAGCCAGAAAGAAAAACACCAATACAGTATACTAGTGCATATATATGGAATTTAGAAAGATGATAGTGATAATCCTGCATGTGAGACAGCAAAAGAGACACAGATGTATAGAACAGTCTTTTGGACTCTGTGGGAGAGGGAGAGGGTGGGATGATTTGGGAGAATGGCATTGAAACATGTATAATATCATATATGAAATGAGTCACCAGTCCAGGTTCAATGCAAGGATGCTTGGGGCTGGTGTACTGGGACGACCCAGAGGGATGGTACAGGGAGAGAGAAGGGAGGGGGGTTCAGGATGGGGAATACGTGTTCACCCATGGCAGATACATGTTGATGTATGGAAAAACCAACACAATATTGTAAAGTAATTAACCTCCAATTAAAATAAATAAATTTATTTTAAAAAATCAAATAGAATCATAAGTCACTGTTAAATAATCTTTAGTTATCCGTTTAACCAAAGTGACAAAGGCTTTATGGGAAAATAAAGAAATGTAAATAGCTGTAAAACTCTTTTATATTGAAAAGGTTGTTTTTTTCCCCAAGTTATCAAAGACATATTAAAAACAAAATATTGAATCTTTGTTTTTCTAGGCAGATTACATTAAAGGTAAAGAAAATCTTTGTTTACAATTTCTCATTAAGAGCAGATAAATAATCAAAGAAACCTTTGCTTTTTTAACAGAGAGATAAACTTCATATTAATTTTTCACCAGCTAACTTTGTATATTAAAGCTCACTTAATTAAATTTATTCCAGTCTTAGACCTAACCATACATAAAGTCTGTTTTCAAAGATTTATTTATTTCCCTTCAAGAACAGGACAATTTTGCTCTAGTATCCTAAGTTTTTGTAATATCTATAATCATTTGAGAGGAATTAGTGAGTTTGGGATTTGATAGAGATAGGCGGGCTTTGTCTTATTTCTAGGGTTGTACTTCCGGTTTTTTTCAAGGCAAAGATAGTTGTTTCTGTTAGCCCTTGAATATGGGTTTCCAGAGGGTTTATTTCTTGTCTCCTTGTGGGAGGATCTGGGGAATTGCTGAGGAAGTAGGTAACTTTTTTTCCCCTTTAAGAAGGGACATTTACAATGGATCTTTGGTTTTAGTCTAATTTCTGTTCTTTCATATTAATAAGGAATTCTCTAAGTTAACCATCAGATATAGATATAGATATGAGGTGTGTGTGTCTTCTCCTTTCAGTTAGCCCCTCCCAAAATACCTATGACAGCTGTTTATGATGAGGACTCTCAGAATAATTTTTATTTTTTAAAGTAGACAATTTTGCTCTCTCTCTTCTTCTCCCGTGTCTCTCTCTGTCTCTCTCTTTCTCTCCCACGTGCATGTGCTCTTTCTCTGTTTCTCTCCCATTCTCCTGCTATCTTCTAAATAAAATAGAGCTGTAACACACACACACAAAAATAAAGTAGACAATTTTATAGGAGGTTTCTCTGGAGGCTCAGATAGTAATGAATCTGCCTGTAATACATGAAGACTAGGTTCAATCCCTGGGTCAGGAAGATCCCTTGGAGAAGGAAATGGCAATCTACTCAGTTATCTTGCCTGGAGAATCCCATGGACAGAGCAGCCTGGCAGGCTAAAGTCCATGGGGTCACAAAAAGTCGTATATGACTGAAGTGACTTAGCACGCCACATGCAGCTTTAAATAATCATCTGATTATTGACAAGTAAGAGCTTATATTATTCTCAAATAGGGGCTGAGACAAACTTTTTTATGGCATAACCAAAGATGCAAGAGGCATCTCACAAGAGGCTATGTAGCCTCACGAGGTCCAGAAATTTCACTTCCAGAGGTAGCCTAAAAGAGTAAAACTCTGTGCTGCTACAAGTTCTAAGAATGGTGTCATGAAAATGGTGTCCCCCATTTCCCATTAGAATGTGTGACACCTCTAGTTATAGACCCACTAATCTGTGACACTGAACAGGCTACTGGAAATACACTTTTCTAGCACTAATAAATAAATCAGAAAGATTACTCAGTCTTACAAAGGCCACTTATGGACTAGGAACCCTTATGACAAAATTCCTTATGAACTGTAGTGGCTGGACAAGGAGACTGCTGTTTGACTTCTTGCTCTGAACCCCATTTTACTCAACTGGTCACCAGTTGCATCCCAGTAAGTGTACTGTTTAGATGGCAGAGACCAGAGAGCATATTCTCACTGTCACAAGGCTAAGTTCTAAGGATATAGAACAAGAAGGAAAAACCCCATCCAGTTTTTACATGAAACACCCACAAGCCTTGTTTAAACAAGCCTTTCTGTGATGAGGCATGAACTCACCTGTCTGTGAGGCCAGCTCAAATAGCAGATTGATCAGATCAGCTCAGCCGCTCAGTCCTGTCTAACTCTTTGTGACCCCATGGACTGCAGCATGCCAGGCTTCCCTATCCATCATGAACTCCCAGAGCCTACTCAAACTCATGTTCATTGAGTCAGTGATGCCATCCAACCATCTCAACCTCTGTTGTCCCCTTCTCCTCTCGCTTTTAATCTTTCCCAGCATCAGGGTCTTTTCCAGTGAGTCAGTTCTTCACATCACATGACCAAAGTATTAGAGCTTCAGCTTCACCATCAGTCCTTCCAATGAATATTCAGGACAGATTTCTTTTAAGATTGACTGGTAGGATCTCCTTGCTGCCCAAGGGATTCTCAAGAGTCTTCTCCAACACCACAGCTCAAAGGCATCAGTTCTTCAGCACTCAGCTTTCTTTGTAATCCAACTCTCACATCAATACATAACTAATGAAAAAATCATAGCTTTGACTACACAGACCTTAGTTGGCAGAGTAATGTCTCTGCTTTTTAATAGGCTGTCTAGGTTGGTCATAGCTTTTTTCCTAAGGAGCAAGCATCTTTTAATTTCATGGCTGCTGTCACCATCTGCAGTGATTGTGGAACCTCCCCAAAAAAAGTCTGTCACTCTTTCCATTTTTTCCCCACCTATTTGCCATGAAGTGATGAGACTGGATGCCGTGATCTCAGTTTTATGAATGTTGAGTTTTAGGCCAACTTTTTCACTCTCCTCTTTCACTTTCATCAAGAGGCTCTTTAGTTCTTTGCTTTCTACCATAAGTGTGGTGTCATCTCCGTATCTGAGGTTATTGATATTTCTCTCAGCAATCTTAATTTCAGCTTGTGCTTCACCCAGCCCAGCATTTCCCATGATGTACTCTGCATATAAGTTAAATAAGCTGGGTGACAGTATACAGCCTTGACGTACTCCTTTCCCAATTTGGAATCAGTCTGTTTTTCCATGTCCAGTTCTAACTGTTGCTTCTTGACCTGCAGACAGATTTCTCAGGAGGCAGGTCCAGTGGTCTGGTATCCCCATCTCTTGAAGAATTTTCCACAGTTTGTTGTGATCCACACAGTCAGAGACTTTGGTGTAGTCAATCAAGCAGATTTATAATAGGTCTCTATCTGGTGTTCTTTTCTATGGTTCTTTCTCCTATGACAAAAGACACAAAGCAAAAAAAAAAAAAAAAAAAAGGAAAATAATGACCACCTCTGGGAGGAAAGCATCAGTAAAAACTGAGTGATCTTTTTACCCAATACCAGAGTCACTATGACCCAAGCATCCCATTTCACAAATATTTTCTACAGTTAATCTAGGTTTAGAGAGAAGAGAGAAAAAGGACTGTCGCCATTTTTTCCTTCTATCTGACCTGGCAGGAGGTCAGGAAGCTGACTTGGTATAAGAACTCATAGGTCTGCTGACCATGGTCAGGGGGCCCAAGAGCAGTGGGGGAGGGGAGTAGGTGAGCATGGGCCAGCCAGTATCCTACAGACCCTGCCGAGTGTCAGAGCAGGGGAAAAGTCTGCACTACCCCCACTGAGTTATTCTGGCTGGTTTAATAGTTAAACTGACACAAGACAGGTTGACAGATTTTTTTTTTAATTGAATTCATGTGCATGGAGTTCTCATAGAACTAGGACCCCTAAAATGACCACAACAAGCTGTTTTTATATCATTTTTAGACAAAAGCATTTATTTATGAAGATTTAACAAAACAGGGGTGGGGGTGCTTTGCTTCAGGAAGCAGATGAATAAAGAGGTAATACTATTTTTTTACAGCATTCTTTTCCTTGAATTCCCTAACTCTGCTATAAGGATGCTTTCTATCCTCCTGGTATAGAAGGGAGGGTTTTACATGGGAGATTTATTTCTAACTTTCAGAGGAAGAAAGGATGGCCAGAATGTGTGTGTGTGTGTGTTTTCCTTTTTAGTATTATTTTTCCCACCACCTGCTTCTCAGATAAATTTAATTCAAAATATTTAGTATGCCATTGAAGCGTATGTTTGATTCCCCTGCCCTGGGCTTCAACAACAACTTTCAAGAGATTTACAGTGGCAGTCTGTAATCTGAGTATGACGCTATGTATGAAAGAAGTGACCTCACCTGGCAGCTTAATATGATCCAATTTCCTTTGTTCATTTCATATGTAAATTTGGTTAGCTTCTTCCGTGCCATACATACACCACCTAAAGCTGGCTCACCCTGGTCCTTCACTGCCATGGTAGCATTCTTCGCTGTACTCACAACCATCTGTAATTGTCACTTGTTTTGTTTGCATATTTGCATATTGACCCTGTCTCCTCCCTGGAACATAAGACCCGAGAGAACAGGCACCTAATCTGGTTTATTCATTGTAGATCATATCCCTAAAAGAGAACTCATCACATCTCAGTTCCTTCTAAATATTATTGGAATAACTAAATACATATAAGAAAAAATAATGAATTATTGAATAAAGGATACTTTTTCCAAAGAGGAAACACAAATGACCAACAGACACATGAAAAGATGCTCAGCATCACTAATCATCAGGGAAATGCAGGTCAAGACACCATGAGACATCATCTCACACTTATCAAAAGGCTATCATAAAAATGAAACACAAATAACAAGCACTGGCAAAAATGTGGAGAAAAGGCAACCTATGCACATTGTTGGTGGGAATGTGAATTGATGTGGCTGCTTTGGAAAACACTACCACATGACCCAGCAATTCCCTGCCTATATATATATGAAAAGAACAAAAACTAATTTGAAAAATACTGGCACCCCAATGTTCATAGCAAGCATTATTTCCAATTGTCAAGATATGGAAACAAATACGTGTCCATCAATATATGAATGGATAAAGGAAATTTGTACCATATACATATACTTACAATGGATTACTACTCAGCATAAATGATAGTGAAATTTTGCCATTTGCAGCAACGTGGATGAACTTGGTGGACGTTATGCTAAGTGAAATAAGTCAAAAAGAGAAAGACAATACAGTATAATATCATTTTTATGTAGAATCTAAAAAGTACAACAAACTAGTGAATAAATGAAACATAAACAGCTTTACAGATATAGAGAACAAACTTGTGGTTACCAGCCGCAGTGGTAGCATTACAGGGGTGAGAGGGAGAGAGGTGCAAACCAACAGGTGTGAGATAGGCTTAAGGGTGTATGATAAAACACGGAGCATAGCCAATATATTTTAATAGCTGTAAATAGAAAGTAACTTTTAAAAATTGTATAAAAATAAAATTTTAAAAAGACGTTTTGTTGAGCATCTTTTCATGTGTTTGTTAGCCATCCGTATGTCTTCTTTGGAGAAATGCCTATTTAGTTCTTTGGCCCATTTTTTGATTGGGTCGTTTATTTTTCTGGAGTTGACCTGCATAAGTTGCTTGCATATTTTTGAGATTAGTTGTTTGTCAGTTGCTTCATTTGCTATTGTTTTCTCCCATTCAGAAGGCTGTCTTTTCACCTTACTTATAGTTTCCTTTGTTGTGCAGAAGCTTTTAATTTTAATTAGATCCCATTTGTTTATTTTTGCTTTTATTTCCAGTATACTGGGAGGTGGATCATAGAGGATCCTGCTGTGATTTATGTCAGAAAGTGTTTTGCCTATATTCTCTTCTAGGAGTTTTATAGTTTCTGGTCTTACGTTTAGATCTTTAATCCATTTTGAGTTTATTTTTGTGTGTGGTGTTAGAAAGTGATCTAGTTTCATTCTTTTACATGGCTAACAAACACATGAAAAGATGCTCAACATCACTCATTATCAGAGAAATGCAAATCAAGACCACAATGAGGTATCATTTCACACCAGTCAGAATGGCTGTGATCCAAACGTCTACAAGCAATAAATGCTGGAGAGGATGTGGAGAAAAGAGAACCCTCTTACACTGTTGGTGGGAATGTGAACTAGTACAGCCACTATGGAAAACAGTGTGGAGATTCCTTAAAAATTGCAAATAGAACTGCCTTATGACTCAGCAATTCCACTGCTGGGCATACACACCGAGGAAACCAGAATTGAAAGAGACACATGTACCCCAATGTTCATTGCAGCATTGTTTTTAATAGCCAGGACATGGAAACAACCTAGATGTCCATCAGCAGATGAATGGATAAGAAAACGGTGGTACATATACACAGTGGAGTGTTACTCAGCCCTTAAAAAGAATAACTTTGACTCAGTTCTAATGAGATGGATGAAACTGGAGCCGATTATACAGAGTGAAGTAAGCCAGAAAGAAAAACACCAATACAGTATACTGACACATATATATGGAATTTAGAAAGATAGTAATGATGACTCTGTATGTGAGACAACTAAAGAGACACAGAGGTATAGAACAGACTTTTGGACTCTGAGGGAGAGGGAGAGGGTGCGATGGTTTGGGAGAATGGCATTGAAACATGTATACTATCATATAGGAAATGAAGTGCCAGTCTATGTTCAATACAGGATACAGGATGCTTGGGGCTGGTGCACAGGGATGATCCAGAGAGATGATATGGGGTGAGAGGTGGGAGGGGGCTTTGGCATTGGGAGATCGTGTACATCTGTGGCTGATTCATGTCAATGTATGGCAAAACCAATACAGTATTGTAACGTAGATCAAAGTATTTAAAAAAATGAAAAAAAAATCAAAACCACTGTGAGGTATCAACTCACACTGGTCAGAATGGCCATCATTAAAAGGCAAACAAATAATAAATGCTGGAGAGAGTGTGAAGGGAACCCTCCTACATGGTTTGAGGGAATGTAAATTGATGCAGCCAGTATGGAGGTTCCTTAAAATTTAAAAATAAAGTTGCCATATGATCCAACCATCCCTCCCCCAAAAAAAGACATTTTGTTATCTAGTGCATTGACAGGTGGGTTTTTTTACCTGTAGCACCACCTGGGAAGCCCCATGCTGAATAGCATCACTAAACTGAGTTGGGTTTGCTTCCCAGGTGGTGCAGAGGTAAAGAATCCACTTGCCAATGCAAGAGATGCAGGTTTGATCCCTGGGTCGGGAAGATCCCTGGAGGAGGAAATGGAAACCCACTCCTGTATTCTTGCCTGGGAAATCCCATGGACAGAGAAGCCTGGTGGGCTATGGTCTATGGGGTCACAAAGAGTCAGACATGACTTAGTGACTTACTGTGCATGCACACAAATACGATTATGATACAGTGCTTTCAGTGACTGCTTCTGTGGACCACAGACCATTGATTTTTCTCATAACCTAAAATTACAAAATACTTTTATGTTAACTATTTCATTTGATGCTTACTTATTATTAACTCTGGGCATCCAAGTCCAAGCCCAATATGTGTGTACTATCAGTAACAATATGATGAGTGATATGTAACAATGGATGAATAATATGATTTTTAAGAAAAACAAATTTGGGTTTGAGAGTAACAATCATTTCCTGTCATAAGACAAACAGCCAAGTATTTAAAACATTATTAATGTCTATTGGACATTGTTATACATACATATATATACATATACATGTATATATATACATATATATATATATACACATGTTCTTTTACAGATTCTTTTCTACTATAGGTTATTATAAGATATTGAATATAGTTTCCTAGGTCCTTGTTTATTTTATACAGTAGTCTACATCTTTAATCTCAAATTTGTAATTTACCCTTCCTTCTCAATTTCCCCTTTGGTAACCGTAAGTTCCTTTTCTATGTATTCGAGTCTATGTCTATTTCTGTTTTGTAGATAAGTGCATTTGTATCATTTTCTTAGATTCCTCATTTAAGTGATATCATGATATTTGTCTTTGTCTGATTTCACTTAATATGGTAATCTCTAGGTTCATCTAGGTGGTGTTACGGGTAAAGAACATGCCTGCCAATGTAGGTTAGAGTTAAGAGACATGGGTTCCATCTCTGAGTTGGGAAGATACCCTGCAGGGAGACGCAGCAACCCACTCCAGTATTCTTGCCTGGAGAATTTCATGGAGCCTGGAGGGCAGCAGTCCATAGGGTCACACAGATCTGGACACGACCGAAGTGACTTAGCCTGCACTAAGTCCATCCACATTGCAGCAAATGGCATTATTCCCCTTTTTATAGCAAAGTAATATTCATATATATATATATGTGTGTGTGTGTGTGTGTTTATACACATTCATCTGTTAGTGGACATTTAAGTTACTTCCATATCTTGGCTATTTGAATAGTGCTGCCATGAACACTGGGGTGCACGCATCTTTTCAAATTACACTTTTGACTTTTCTGGATATATGCCCAGAAGTAGGATTGCTGGATCATATGGAAACTCTCTTTGTAAGTTGTTTTTCCTTTGGGCCTAATGAATTTTTTAAAATATTTTGAAGAGTTTCTCATAAGATTTCTTTGTGCCCCGAAATAAACATTAAATTTATTAACCAGAATGAGAAAATAAACATTTTTTCACTTGTAATCAGCTCTCCATCCTTGTTCTCTGGAAGCCATACCTGATCCTAAAAACTGAGTCTCCAACATACAAGTTCAATTGCGAAGAGAAACCCAGGAAAGCCTAGCATGGGTTAAGGTTTCCTAAGTTGCCCTGGCTTTTGCAGGGCAAAATATTTCTTGCCACAGTCCAAAGGATATCTTTGTTCATTTAAATGCCGAACTTTACAAATCTATTCTCTGAGAAATTTTAGTCTTGATGAGTGTTGCTTTAGATTATCTTTTGATTTATATTTCTATTTAGGCTGTTAAAAATTAAAATTCAACTGAGTAAATTTTAAAGATCTTATTGACTTTATTCAACAAATCATGAATCAGGCAGCATTTGATCTAGCAGACAGAAAAGAGCCCTTAGCTGTATAAAATGAGAGACTTTTATAGTCAGAAAGGAGGGGAGTTATGCTAGGCAGGAAGGAGATTGAGTGTGTAATGTTACTTTCCTTTAGGGGACATTTGAGGTCTTCCAGGCTGATTACCTATCTAGTACCTATCAGGTGATTCCCGATGTACTGGTTTGAGATTCCATTTCTAGGAGAGCTGAAAGTGTGATTAAGTCTCAGTTTGGTGACCTGGAGCCTGGCATAAGCAACTCCAATTGGGCCTATAGACTTGTTTGTAACAAGACTGATATGTAAAAGATTAAGTCCTTTCTGAACAAAAGAAATTGAGAGCTCAGAGAACTCAACTTGCCTGGATAAGGAAATAGGAGAACCAGTGAGACAAAGTATCTTATACTCAGTCTCACAATGAGTGGCAAGCCAAGACTGAAATCCATGTGTCCAGACAGTGTTCAGAATTGCTCTTCTTCCTGTGGTACTTGTGCTATAAAGGTGTCTACTAAGTGTGCAAAGAGTTGAACATGACTGAGCAACACACACACACACAAACACAAGGGCTTCACAAAGTTGCTTTTCTTTAATGAAGTTTCAAAATCACATGAAGGCAGTTCAGTTCAGTCGCTCAGTCGTGTCCGACTCTGTGACCCCATGAATCACCGCATGCCAGGCATCCCTGTTCATCACCAGCTCTCAGAGTTCACTCAGACTCACATCCATGGAGTCCATGATGCCATCCAGCCATCTCATCCTCTGTCGTCCCCTTCTCCTCCTGCCCCCAATCCCTCCCAGCATCAGAGTCTTTTCCAATGAGTCAACTCTTTGCATGAGGTGGCCAAAGTACTAGAAGTTCAGCTTTAGCATCATTCCTTCCAAAAAAATCCCAGGCCTGATCACCTTCAGAATGGACTGGTTGGATCTCCTTGCAGTCCAAGGGACTCTCAAGAGTCTTCTCCAACATCACAGTTCTAAAGCATCAATTCTTCGTCACTCAGCCTTCTTCACAGTCCAACTCTCACATCCATACCTGACCACAGAAAAAACCATAGCCTTGACTAGACAGACCTTAGTCGGCAAAGTAATGTCTCTGCTTTTGAATATACTATCTAGGTTGGTCATAACTTTTCTTCCAAGGAGTAAGCGTCTTTTAATTTCATGGCTGCAATCACCATCTGCAGTGATTTTGGAGCCACAAAAAATAAAGTCTGACACTGTTTCCACTGTTTCCCCATCTATTTCCCATGAAGTGATGGGACCGGATGCCATGATGTTCGTTTTCTGAATGTTGAACTTTAGGCCAACTTTTTCACTCTCCACTTTCACTTTCATCAAGAGGCTTATTAGTTCCTCTTCACTTTCTGCCATAAGGGTGGTGTCGTCTGCGTATCTGAGGTTATTGATATTTCTCCCAGCAATCTTAATTCCAGCTGTGTTTCTTCCAGTCCAGCCTTTCTCATTATGTACTCTTCATATATGTTAAATAAGCAGGGTGACAATATACAGCCTTGACGTACTGCTTTCCCTATTTGGAACCAGTCTGTGGTTCCATGTCCAGTTCTAACTGCTGCTTCCTGACCTGCATACAGATTTCTCAAGAGGCAGGTCAGGTGGTCTGGTATTCCCATCTCTCTCAGAATTTTCCACAGTTTATTGTGATCCACGCAGTCAAAGGCTTTGACATAGTCAATAAAGCAGAAATAGATGTTTTTCTGGAACTCTCTTGCTTTTTCCATGATCCAGTGGATGTTGGCAATTTGCTCTCTGGTTCCTCTGCCTTTTCTAAAACCAGCTTGAACATCAGGAGTTCACAGTTCACGTATTGCTGAAGCCTGGCTTGGAGAACTTTGAGTATTACTTTACTAGCATGTGAGATGAGTGCAATTGTGAGGTATTTTGAGCATTCTTTGGCATTGCCTTTCTTTGGAATTGGAATGAAAAGTGACCTTTTCCAGTCCTGTGGCCACTGCTGACTTTTCCAAATTTGCTGGCATATTGAGTGCAGCACTTTCACAGCATCATCTTTCAGGATTTGAAGTAGCTCAACTGGAATTCCATCACCTCCACTAGCTTTGTTCGTAGTGATGCTTTCTAAGGTCCACTTGACTTCACATTCCAGGATGTCTGGCTCTAGATTAGTGAGAGGATGTGGCTCTAGATCACACCATCATGATTATTTGGGTCATGAAGATCTTTTTTGTACATTTCTTCTGTGTATTTTTGCCACCTCTTCTTAATATCTTCTGCTTCTGTTAGGCCCAAACCGTTTAACTCAGATGATCATTACATGAAGGCAAGAACAAGCAAAGCAAAAAATTATATGGTGATCACATGTAAGAAAGAAAGCACAGAAATCAAGTCATATATATTGTTTACATCAAGGAAATGAATAGTTGAAGACCTTGTCTAGGAAGGCGCTGATGCAAAAGAGGACAATTAAAGCAATTATATTATTCTGAAAACAAAAGGAATGGGTAGTTAGCACATTGATAACGTTCCTGTTAAGAATTGAACAGGCAGGTTATACTCAAGCTGGATCAATCATCCCTCTCCTCATTAGTTTCTTGCCAAGAGGATATAAATACTGAATGAAAGGATAAACAGCCTGTTCTGAGTTAAGCAGACTGATTTTGTTTCTTAACATCTATCTCCTCCCAAACTCAATAGAGCCATCTTTGAGCAGGGAGTATGGATGAGATTCTTCCTCTTCACTTAAAAGTGTATCACTTTGATGACTAAGAGCTCTGGAATCTAAACTAAAAGGGACTTTCACTGGCATCCAGTTCAACCTTCTTCTTTTGTAAATGAATCTCACAAAGTTAATGAAACAAACTGGAGAAAAATGAGAGTAATACATGAGCAGAATGGGTTTTTTTATTTGGATAAATCAGACTGCTGTGGCTATAGAATCTAAACCATAGTGAATTATTGCTGAAATTTAGAAGGATAGAAATGAAAAAATCATCAACCCTTTTTTTTTTTTTTTGGTACTATGTGTTCCATGATGTCACAAGCTTTCTGAACTCATTTGGTGCATATTAATTAAATTGACCCTAGGGCAGGATAAATTAGAAAACAGTTTGTGGGATGTTTGTCTACTATGAAAGGAATTTAAATAAGCTATAATATTTATGGCCTCTCTCTTAAATGGCAACCCACTCCAGTGTTCTTGCCTGGAGAATCCCATGGATGGGGGAGCTTGGTGGGCTACAGTCCACAGGTCTCAAAGAGTCAGACACGACTGAGCAACTTCACTTTCACTTTCTTCTCAAAGCACATGAGTGCCTACATCCTTCCCTATTTCAGAGTTTTGTGAGACTGAGTGCCTAACTTTGTATTAGTGTTTTCCTTTTGCAGATATGGAGAATATACCACAGAGGGGAAAAGTTTAAACCTGGTTAATTTTTCTCTTAATTCTGCCTTATATCAGCCCAATATTTAGTGATTAGAATACAGCCTAAATATGGCCTTTATAAAAATCATGCCTCTGACAAACTGAGCTAGGAGCATACCTGAAAATATGAAAATATTTCCCCTGTTTCTTTTCTTTTCAGCTTCTGTTTTTAAAATACTTGGCTTCAGTTATGAGGTCGGGGTTAAAAAACAATCTGTTTCATAATATGAGATACACAGACAGTTACATCTAGGCAAATATATATGTGCATTCTTGCTGAGTCATGTCAGACTCTTTGCAGCCCTATGGACTGTAGCCTGTCAGGCTCCTCTGTCCATGGGATTATCCAGGCAAGAATACTGGAGTGGGTTGCCATGCCCTCTTCCAGGGGATCTTCCCGACCCAGGGATCGAACCCACATCTCTTATGTGCCCTGAATTGGCAGGTGGGTTCTTTACTACTTGCACCAGCACCTGGGAAGCTGCAAACATACACGCATATATAATCTAATATTTACAGTTTATAATGACAGTATGGGAGGAAAGAGCTCTCTGTGTTACACATACACACACATCTCAACTGTTCTTGTAACAATTTTATGTATCAACTGATTAGGCTGTAGTATCCAGTTATTGGGTCAGATACCAGTCTAGATGTTTCTGTGACAATATTTTCTAGATAAGATTAACATTTAAGTCAGTGGACTTTGAATGAAGCATACTACCACCATCCCCACCCCAATAATGTGGATAATCTTCATCCACTCAGTTGAAGGTTGTAAGAGAAAATACTTAGGTTCCTGATGGATGAAAGAATTGTCTCTTGAGTCTCAGACTCAAGACTTAAGATTATACCATCAACTTCTCCCTGAACACTCTACCTACTGGCCTGCCTTGCTGATTATAGACCTGCTTGTCTTCACAATAGTGTGAGCCAATTCCTTAAAATCTCTCTCTCTCTCCATATATTTATATTTGTGGTTATGTTATATTAGATTAGATTGGCCAAATAGTTCACTTGGATTTTTCATAAGATCTTACAGAAAAACTCAGATGAATGTTTTAGCCAACATGACAATAGACTGGTTCCAATTGGGAAAGGAGTACATCAAGGCTGTATATTGTCACCCCGCTTATTTAACTTAGATGCAGAGTACATATTGTGAAATGCTGGGCTGCATGAAGCACAAGCTGGAAACAAGATTGCTGGGAGAAAGATTAATAACCTCAGATATGCAGATGACACCACTCTTACAGCAGAGAGTGAAGAAGAACTAAAGAGTCTTTTGATGAACATGAAAGAAGAGTGTGAAAAAGCTGGCTTAAAACTCAACATACAAAAATGAAAATCATGGCATACTGTCCCATCACTTCATGGTGAATAGATGAGGAAACAATGGAAACAGTGACAGACTTGATTTTCTTGGGCTCCAAAATCACTGCAGATTTTCACTGAAGCCATGAAATTAAAAGACTTTTGCTCCTTGGAAGAAAATCTATGACCAAGCTGGACAGCATATTAAAAAGCAGAGACATTACTTTGCCAACAGAGGTTCTTCTAGTCAGTGCTATGGTTTTTCCAGTAGTCATGTATGGAAGTGAGAGTTAGGCCATAAAGAAAGCTGAGCACCAAAGAATTGATGCTTTTGAACTGTGGTGTTGGAAAAGACTCTTGAGAGTCCCTTGAACTGCAAGGAGATCCCAACCAGTCTATCCTAAAGGAAATCAGTCCTGAGTATTCATTGGTGAAGCTGAAGCTGAACTTCCAATACTTTGGCTACCAGATGCAAAGAACTGATTCATTGGAAAAGATCCCACTGAAGGGAAATATTGAAGGCAGGAAGAGAAGGGGATGACAGAGAAGGAGATGTTGGATGGCATCATCAACTTAATGGACACGAGTTTGGGCAAGCTCTTGGAGTTGGTGATGGACAGGGAAGCCTGGCATGCTGCAGTCCATGGGTCGCAAACAGTCAAACATGACTGAGCGACTGAAATGAACTGATAATATATTGAAAGTGAAGTCGCTCAGTCGTGTCTGACTCTTTGCAACTCCATGGACTGTAGCCTACCAGGCTTCTCTGTCCATAGGATTCTCTGGGCAAGACTACTGGGATGGGTTACCATTTCCTTCCCCAGGGGATCTTCCCGACCCAGGGATTGAACCCGCGTCTCCTGCATCAGAGGAAGACGCTTTAACCTCCGAGCCACCAAGGAAGTACATTATATCATATCATATCATATCATATTATTATTATATCATACTATATCATATCATTTCAGTTCCTCTGAGAACTCTGACTAACATAATTTCCAATTTTTGAAAACAAATACTACGAATTTAGCACACAAGGTAGCTCAAAGTTTGGGAGTAAATTTGTGTCTCAACTGCAACAATCTTTAAACCTGAGCTCTAGGCTATGAAGATCTGCAGATGCTCCTGGAACAATTGTCCATGCTGCAATTGTTGCTGCAAATACTTGCTTACCACCAAATTTACACATCCTTATTATAGCTAGCCTCTAGGGAGTTTCTTTCCTTTCCAAGGCACTCCATCATGTACTCAAACAAAAACAACAAAGTAAAACCGCTCAATGATTTCAGCTGTGATGACCTGGGAGGGATATACTTCTCTATTGTATTCCTTAGTCTGATTTTGTGTTGACTCCGTCTATTTTGGCACAATTGGGGTCCTGCAAGGCTAAGAGCGTGCACACACACACACAAGAAGTGTGAAAATATCCAATTTCTTATACCACTGTCCATTTATAGGTACTTTCTCTTAGTAATCTACTCATTTCTGTTTAAGGACATATTTGCAAACACCCAATCCTCTTAATTCTTTAAGCAAATGGAGTCCTATTAATACTACAACCTCAGCTGGGAAACACAGCAGTCAGTCTCCAGGCTAAGTTTCCAGTGTCCTAAAAGCTCAAACTTCCTGCTCCCTCCCCTCTCCTCATAAGTATTTACCATGCTCTGTGGTGCTCTGAGCTTCCCAGAACTCTGCCGCAAGCCTCCTTTGTTAATAATATTGTACTAAGATTAATGAAACCAAGATGAATCTGAAGTCATCTTCATGCCAGCACACACACCCCATGTAAGTAGTTAAGGCTGCTCAGTGTAGTTCAGAATAATAACAATGATTAAAAGGAAGAAATCAGTCACAGAAGCAAAACAAATGGGAACAAGGAAGAGGTTTTAAAACAAAGGAGAGAAAAAGGGTTTTCTATGTACTTTGAGCTTTGCGCCTCTCACACAAGTGTCCCCAGTCCAGCTTCAGTAAAGCTATAACAGAATCCACCACCTATTCTAAGGCAGACTCCAGAGGTTGCAGAAATTTGGCAATCCGTCTCTGAAAACTACACAGCTCTCTCTCCTCAGTAATGGCAATGTGGATGCATCTTTTCCTTGAAAGAAAATTAAAGCTCGTATGAATCAAGACAAACATTCATGCCTCATCAAACAAAAGCACAGTTTATGAACATGTAAATGATCATATATTCATTTGGTAAATTAAACATGACACATCCAGGCCCATGACTTGAAAGCATTGTGGTTTAAATGGAAATGAACACAATTTATTTGGGGCGAGAAGAGAGAAATTAAGGAATAAAACACAAAATACAAATTGTTCGGAATGCTTTGAATGTGAGTCTCCAAAAGAAGATAGAGAAGGCAGATATAGAATGCATTTTGTCAAGTAACACCTGTTTATAAAAATTTTGAAGGTCTAGGCTTTTCTAGTGCATATGTTGCAAATTTTGTAAGGCTAATCTTTAAAAAAACAGTGACCAGAATTCTGCAAACATTTTCTTTTACTTGGACTCATTCCCAGACCTGAATTGAAAATAATAGTATGAAATCCTACTCGCCCTTGATAATACTACTGAAAAATCAACTTCTTGAAATTTTATCTTGCTCCCCATGAAGAAAACCTCCTTCTCTTTTTGCTACCCATTAAACTGAATTTAGTGTCTATAATGAGTATTTGTCAGTTGTCTTCATAGGATCTATACGTCATCACAACATCCTGTCATTTCCACTCACACACACACACACACACACACACACACACACCTTTCTCTAGTCATCAGTGTGGTTGTTTCCTATGAGTGATATACTTGTTTTCCCCATTGTCAGACAGATAGTTTGGGACATTTTACCTAAACCTAGGCTCTAAGGATTGGTCGGCATTCCCATCCCTTTAACTGTAACTGACACAAGAGCACAGTAACAGAGAAAATCTTAGGCTTTGTTTGATGACCACTGTATGAAACACTTTTTTTCCCCACAAAGGGCCTAGGAAAAGGGTGACGTGAGACTCAAAGGCTCTCTAGGCCTTTTTGATCACAAAAGTGTGGGTGGGTGAACTTTTGGAGAAGGAGCTTCTGGCAATAAGAATGGTTGCATTTAAGAAAGAGAAACTTGCTTTTCAGTGCCCCTGGATCAGTTCTAACCGAAGTCAGCTCTACATTTTTACTTTGTAGTTGTATGTGTCAGTAATTCTCCTTTTTGCTTTTTTTTTAAAATTCTCTATTTTAATGATTAGTAGAATAAAGTGTACTAAATGCAAAAAGAAGTCCATGACTAGATAATACATATTTGTTTCATGTGTATTCATATTTCCACTTGCCCTCTTCATGAGCTCTTTAAGATCAGAAATCCTGGTATCTATCTTCTTATCCCCATAAGTTTGCCAAGCAGAATGCTTGACCCATAATTAATATTCAGTAATTTTTGTTGAATTTAATTTAATCTTTGTCAAAGCTTCCTGTTTCTCTGGGAAATGGAAGTCCAGAAAAACATCTACCTCTGTTTCATTGACTATACTAAAAACTCTGACTGTGTGGATCATAACAAACTGTGGAACACTCTTAAAGAGATGGGAATACCAGACCATCTTACCTGCCTCCTGAGAAACCTGCATGTGGGCCAAGAAGCAACAGTTAGAACCTTGTATGGAACAACTGACTGGTTCAGGATTGAGAAAGGAGTGTGACAAAGCTGTTTGTTGTCACTCTGCTTACTTAACTTATACACTGAGCACATCGTAAGAAATGCTGGGCAGGATGAGTTACAAGCTGAAATCAAGACTGGCAGGAGAAATATCACCAACCTCAGATATGCAGATGATAACACTCTAATGGCAGAAAACAAAGAGGAACTAAAGAAAGTCTTGATATGTTGTGGGTGAAGGAGGAGAGTGGAAAAGCTGCCTTAAAACTAAATATTAAAAAATACTAAGATCACGTCATTTGGTCCCATCACTTCAGTGCAAATAGAGGGGGCAGAGTTGGAGGCATTGACAGATTTCCTCTTCTTAGGCTCTAGAATCACTGCAGTTGGTGACTGCAGCCATGAAATCTGAAAGAAATTGCTTCTTGGCAAGAAAGCTATGACAAACCTAGACAGCATTTTGAAAAGCAAAGACATCACTTTACTGAAAAAGTCCTTATCATTAAGGCTATGGTCTTTCCAGTGGTCATGCACGGCTGTGAGATCTGGACTGTAAAGAAGACAAAGCACCAAAGAATTGATGCCTTTGAACTGTGTTGCTGGAGAAAATTCTTGAGAGTCCCTTGGACTTCAAGGATATCAAACCAGTCAATCTTAAGGTAAATCAACCCTGAATACTCGTTGGAAGGACTGATGCTAAAGGTGAAGCTCCAATATTTTGGTCACCTAATGTGAACAGCCAACTCATTGGAAAGACTCTGATGCTGGGAAAGACTGAGAGCAGAAGGAGAAGAGGGTGTCAGAGGATGAGATGGCTGGATGGCGTCACTAAGCAATAGACATAACTTGGGCAAGCTCCAGGAGACGATGAGGGACAGGAAAGCCCGGCATGCTGCAGTCCACGGGGCCATGAAGAGTTATACACAACTGGGTGACTGAATAGCAACAACAAACACTCTCTTTAAAGGGGAGAATGGAGAATCCGAAACCTGCTCCTTTAATTTAAATAACATCGAGTCACTGGGAACATGGGCTCTTTCTTGAAGTTTAGAAGAAAATCTGTGCCTCTAGTTGTCTTCAAGATGATTAAGATATAAAGCACAGAAAGTGTTCTCTGCTCCACACCCTTCTCCTTTGCATGGGTATACAGCATGATTCATTCTGGATGAGATATTAAATCCTTAAGTTACTGATAGAAAGGATTTTTAGTTTAACCTTTTATTGCTATGAATGAGATTTGATAGCTGGTATTCATAAGCTAGTATTACCAAAAGGTACAATGTTGAGAAAACTTCTCTTTATAATGACCATCCTGAAAATATATCAGATGCCCTTCTCAGGAAAATTACTTTGTCATTCACAAGGGTAGAGTATATTCAGAGATATCATACAAATGTGGAATAAAAGAAACCATTTGAACTAGTAGACTATCCAGTCTTCTTCCCTGCCTTCATTCTTTCCCTCCTTTCTTTGTCTTTTAAGTTCATGTGTGTGTGCGTGCTTGTTAGTCACTCATTCACGTCTGACTGTTTGTAAGCCCATGTGTGTAGCCTGCAAGGCTCCTCTGTCCATGGAATTTTCCAGGCAAGAATACTGGAGTGGGTTGTCATTTCCTTCCCCATTTAAGTTCATATGTACATTTATTAAAAATCCTAGGTTCAGTTTTCATGTTCTACTTTTACTTTATTTGACAACTTTTTACAAAAATTGTGTTGGAGTATAGTTGATTTATAATGTTGTGTTATTTTCAAGTGTACAGCAAAGTGAATCAGAGATATATATATCTTCCTAATTTAGGATTTCCACATATTATTTACTTTAAATGAGTTACTCCCATCTAAAAAGGTTTATGCAAAACTACACACAAAAATTATTAGGAAGATTATTATAATGGGAGAGAACAGAGAGGATAAAGATGTGCTTTAGGCACTGAGATAAGGATTTAAATTAAGGGTAATTTCACTGAGTTATCAGATTTAAAAAGTTTTAGGTTTGGTAAAAAGAAACTAAATTACCTCAAAGTATTTGTTGAGGAATTACATTATGCAAGATGTTATACTAAGCACTTACATTCATTAACTCATTTCACCTTCACAGCAACTTTTTAAAGTAGTTTCTTTACTTATATCTATTTTACTGGTGAAGAAACTAAGTTTCTAAGAAATTACATATCTTGCCTGAGATCACACAGCTACCAAATAAAGGAGCTGAGATGGAAAATTAGGCAATCGGGCAAAGGTTTATCAGTTCAATTCAGTTCAGTCACTCAGTCGTGTCCGATTCTTTGCAACCCCATGAATCACAGCACGCCAGGCCTCCCTGTCCATCACCGACTCCTGGAGTTCACTCAGACTCACGTTCATCGAGTCAGTGATGCCATCCAGCCATCTCATCCTCTGTTGTCCCCTTCTCCTCCTGCCCCCAATCCCTCCCAGCATCAGAGTCTTTTCCAATGAGTCAGCTCTTCGCATGAGGTAGCCAAAGTCCTGGAGTTTCAGCTTTAGCATCATTCCTTCCAAAGAATATCCGGGACTGATCTCCTTCAGAATGGACTGGTTGGATCTCCTTCCAGTCCAAGGGACTCTCAAGAGTCTTCTCCAACACCACAGTTCAAAAGCATCAATTCTTTGGCGCTCAGCCTTCTTCCCAGTCCAACTCTCACATCCATACATGACCACAGGAAAAACCATAACCTCGACTAGACGGCAAACCATAGCCTTACTTAGTCGGCAAGTTAATGTCTCTGCTTTTCAATATGCTATCTAGGCTTGTCATAACTTTTCTTCCAAGGAGTAAGTGTTTTTAATTTCATGGCTGCAATCACCATCTGCAGTGATTTTGGAGACCAAAAAAATAAAGTCTGACACTGTTTCCACTGTTTCCCCATCTATTTCTCATGAAGTGATGGGACCGGATGCCATGATCTTCGTTTTCTGAATGTTGAGCTTTAAGCCAACTTTTTCACTCTCCTCTTTCACCTTCATCAAGAGGCCCTTTAGCTCCTCTTCACTTTCTGCCATAAAGGTGGTGTCATCTGCATATCTGAGGTTATTGATATTTCTCCCAGCAATCTTGATTCCAGCTTGTGTTTCTTCCAGCCCAGCATTTCTCATGATGTACTCTGCATTTAAGTTAAATAAGCAGGGTGACAATATACAGCCTTGACGTACTCCTTTTCCTATTTGGAACCAGTCTGTGGTTCCATGTCCAGTTCTAACTGTTGCTTCTTGACCTGCATACAGATTTCTCAAGAGGCAGGTCAGGTGGTCTGGTATTCCCATCCTGTTCAGAATTTTCCACAGTTTCTTGTGATCCACACAGTCAAAGGCTTTGACATAATCAATAAAGCAGAAATAGATGTTTTTCTGGAACTCTCTTGATTTTTCCATGATCCAGTGGATGTTGGCAATTTGATCTCTGGTCCCTCTGCCTTTTCTAAAACCAGCTTGAACATCAGGGAGTTCACGGTTCATGTATTGCTGAAGCCTGGCTTGCAGAATTTTGAGCATTACTTTACTAGCATGTGATATGAGTACAATTGTGAGGTAGTTTGAGCATTCTTTGGCATTGCCTTTCTTTGGAATTGGAATGAAAAGTGACCTTTTCCAGTCCTGTGGCCACTGCTGAGTTTTCCAAATTTTCTGGCATATTGAGTGTAGCACTTTCACAGCATCATCTTTCAGGATTTAAAACAGCTCAACTGGAATTCCATCACCTCCACTAGCTTTGTTCATAGTGATGCTTTCTAAGGCCCACTTGACTTCACATTCCAGGATGTCTGGCTCTATATTAGTAATCACATCATCTTGATTATCTGGGTTGTGAAGATCTTTTTGTACAGTTCTTCTGTGTATTCTTGCCACCTCTTCTTAATATCTTCTGCTTCTGTTAGTTCCATACCATTTCTGTCTGTTATCAAGCCCATCTTTGCATGAAATGTTCCCTTGTTATCTCTAATTTTCTTGAAGAGATCTCTAGTCTTTCCCATTCTGTTGTTTTCCTCTATTTCTTTGCATTGATCGGTGAAGAAGGCTTTCCTGTCTCTTTTGCTATTCTTTGAAACTCTGCATTTAGATGCCTACATCTTTCATTTTTTCCTTTGCTTTTCACCTCTCTTCTTTTCACAGCTATTTGTAAGGCCTCCCGAGACAGCCATTTTGCTTTTTGCATTTCTTTTCCATGGGGATGGTCTTGATTCCTGTCTCCTGTACCATGTCACGAACCTCATTCCATAGCTCATCAGGCACTCTATCTATCAGATCTAGGCCCTTAAATCTATTTCTCACTTCCACTGTATAATCATAAGGGATCTGATTTAGGTCATACCTGAATTGTCTAGTGGTTTTTCCTACTTTCTTCAATTTGAGTCTGAATTTGGTAATAGGGAGTTCATGATCTGAGCCACAGTCAGCTCCTGGTCTTGTTTTCGTTGACTGTGTAGAGGTTCTCCATCTTTGGCTGCAAAGAATATAATCAGTCTGATTTCGGTGTTGACCATCTGGTGACGTCCATGTGTAGAGTCTTCTCTCTGACTTTATCTTACTTGATTATGGGAGGCAGCATTCATTCCCATATTGGTCTGATATAAAGTCTGTGCTTCCCATGGCTTCCTCGTTCTGACTCAGTCATGTCTGACTCTTTGCAAGCCCAGAGACAGTAGCCTGCCAGGCTTCTCGTTCCACGGTATTCTTTCCAGGTGAGAATACTTGAATGTGCTGCTATTTCCTCTTCCAGGGGATCTTCCTGACCTAGGGATTAAGCTGGAGTCTTCTGCTTCTCCTGCATTGCAGGCAGATTCTTTACCTCTGAGCCACTGAGGAAGCCCTATGCTTCCCATAATCGCCCACCCAAGTCCCGTGGTTCAGAAGTTTTGAGTTTTCCTTCTCATTTTACCATAAGCAGTGTTTCCTTGAACAAGTTGGCTAACCCTGAGTGGTCTCAATAAACTCATCAGACTGGGTTTTTTTGATGATGAGTTGTATGAGTTCTTTGTATATTTTATTAACCCCGTATCAGATTTATCATTTAGAAATATTTTCTTCCATTCAGTAGGCTTCCTTTTCATTCTTTTGATGGTTTCCTTTCTTCTTTTTAGCTTGACAGAGTCCTATTTATTTTTTTTTACTTTTGCTTTTGTATTCCATTCTTGAGACAGACTTCCCCCAAAATATTGCTAAAACTAATATCAAAGTGTACTGCCTATGTTTTCTTCCAAGAATTTTATAGAAAGAATAGTTTATAATACTGTTTTAAAAAACTGTTTCCCATAGGTATGTGTACATAGAAATAGCATTTGAGTTTGCTGCCAGTAAAATGGAATTGGAAATAAAGTTATCTTTATGTTTCTTTTCATATTTTAAGGATATGTACTTGGTTGCTTCAGTACCTTTTGACAATTGTGTCTGCAGCAAGGCTTTCTCTATTCATTCATTCATTCACCCTCAAGCCTATAATATATGCTCTATAGTGTTTTAGACCCTAAGAACACAACAGGTGAAAATGGCAGTCTCTGCTCTCATGCATCATCTATTCTAGTGCATAGTCTGTGGTTGAAAAGGTCTAAAGATTTTATTTTATTTTATTATCTCCTTCAAATGTGATGAGAATCCTGTGAAATAATTGTTCCTTACCTCAGGTTATTGCAGATGTATTTAAAATGTGATGTGTTCATGGACAGAAAAATGCACACTTTTCTTAATGCTTTGGTTCATGCACAACATATAATGACACAAAAAAGCCCATCAAAATCATACAGAATGCCCTCTCAGCTGATAAGTTTCTTTCTCTGGATACTAAAGAATTTTCACTGAAGTCCCTTCCTCTCCACTTCTTCCTTTGTATTACCCGTGGACGTAACATATTTTCCAGTATCATTACTATTTATTTTAATTCCTGCCTGTATCTTGACCTGATTTTAATTTCAAGCCCAGGCATTTCTTTGCCCCCACTTTGACCTACCTTCTCCTTCCCTGCAGATGTTAGCTTTTGTAATAGAGAGACATCTATTGCTAATGTGTAGCACAGTGTCCGATGTATAGTATTGGGGCTCAAATAATATAAGATTGAATGCAATTCAATTTATGTGACTGTAGTTGGTCCCATTGAAGCCACAAACCACTTCTAGGACTGGAATATCTGAGGAAGAGCAAACCACCCCAGATATGCCAACTGTTGAAATCTCTGCTGTAGTTGTCCCACTGCTTTCGTTCCTTAGCTTTTCCGTCCTGCAAAAGTGCATTGTTGCTGAGAGGAACTTGACTGTCAGCCAGAGACAGTGAAAGCTCTTTGTCTCCAATCCTCGACAGCCTTTGCAGGCAAATGCAAGCTTCTTGCTGTGTTATGGATGTGATTCAACTTTCACCTGGAACAAACAACTCAGGAGGTGAAGGAGTAGTCAGCACACCTGCTCATTCTCTCTCTGTAGCACCAAAAACAAGGACTGCTGGTGATGAAGGCTTTGTGAATTAAATGGACATCAGTCTATGGCAGGAAAATCCTTCTCAAATTCTGACTCCCAAGTAGGGCTTTATTTCCCTTTTCTCTCTTGACGGTTCTGCTTTGTCTCTAAACTATCAACTCAGAATGGAGAGAAAACAGCTTTTCTGGCTTGGATGGTTTCACTGTATAATATAATCATTAAATGTCTTAAAACTGGTCTGAATTTGAAGGTGTTAGAAAATTCACAGGAGACCATTCTTTGTGTGATTCTGGAATTATTTTCAATTACAGATTAGAGCACCGCCGTGTCTGTAATATCATTTAATGAGGCATAATGCTTCCTTTTTCATTTCTCCCCCTTGATTGAGATGGGCACCCTTAAGCCTCCTGACAGATTCCAGAATGCTGACAATCACCACTCTAGCAGATGAGAAAGAGCACAACGATGCTGCAAATGAGTGCCAACAAAAGTGATAGATCTTTAAAATAAACTGCAGACGGCACCTAAATTGGATGTAATTGGAAAGTATTCATCAAATTTTGAATTTGGACTCAGTAGTAACAAGAAGTACTAAAACACTGCATAAGAGAACACTAAAATAGAAGTCAGCAACTGGGTATGCATATATGGAGGGGAAGATGTCACAAAAATATCCACTGGCTGCTTTTTCCAGATCTAGAGAATATTAATATGCAGACTGTATATTCTGTATACCTGAGTGTGTGCTGCTACCTACGCCGTTTTTATCTCCTTTCTTTTAAATATATAAAGAATGTACTGATGAACTATAACCACACTTAGGAACAGATACCCTATTAATAGTAAGATGTATGAACAAAACTTACAGGAGTAAATTCACCTCTCATATTTTATTTTTTGAAGACACCTAAAAGTGAATATTTTAAAAGATAATAATGGTTCAGTAAGTTTTCATACATCCCATGGGGTTTTTCTGAGTTGTCAAAATGATTAGGACTTCTGTATTTCTTAATCTTTTGGTAGATTGTTGAAATTGATGTGCACAGAAAAGAAAAATTTAGATCAGAAAAGCATGATGGGTAAATCAAAGGCTTGAAGAGGAAGTAAGCAGAGAAGAAGAAGGGAAAGGAAAACTTTATGGATGACAGAATGGAAAACAAGAAACGGTGAACGGTTGCAGTGGAAATAATATATAGTAAATGGAGAAATGTGGTAGGATCCAGTGTTAGAAGGCAGGTTTTAGACACAGTCCTGATGGTCACTGAAGAAGTCTAATGTCGTAGTGGGAGACAGGTAAGCGCCAACATGAAGGGTGAGGCTGGGTCAGCAACCAAGTTCCTCTTTAGAGGCGGATGTGGTCAACCACCTCTGTAGAGCTGGAAATTGTTTGAGACTGAATGATTGTTATTGTTATCAGTTGCCCAGGCATGTCTGACTGTTTGCGACTCCATGGTCTGCATCACACCAGGCCTCCATGTCCCTCACCATCTCCCAAAGTTTGCCCAAGTTAATGTCCATTGCCTTGGTGATGCCATCAAGCCCTCTCATTCTCTGATGCCCTCTTCTTCTGCCCTCAATCTTTCCCTGCATCAGGGATTTTTCCAATGAGTCAGTTCTTCGTATCATGTGACCAAAATACTGGCGCTTCAGCTTCAGCATCAGTCCTTCCAATGAGTATTCAGGGTTGATTTCCTTTAAAATAGACTGGTTTGATTTCCTTACTGTCCTGTAACCATAATTTTTTTTTTTCAATTCAATAGTTACATGAATGGCAGAAATTTCAGAATGATGTTTAACTATGAAAGTGGTTTATTTTTTTCTGTACATAAAAACATACCCATTCCATGATTAGAGATGAGGATTGCAGCATTATCCAGGAGCCAGTTTTACCATTTTCAACATATCATAAAGATGTTTATCTTGTACGGCTGCTCCCATTCCAGTGAGACAATATCCTTTCCAGCCTCTCAGAAAGAAATGAGCAGAAAGACATCCTATAGCCTTTAAATACTATTTCCTGGAAGTTGCACAGCCACTTCTGTTTACATTCTTTAAGCCAAAACGTGGCTACATCTCTCTGCAAAAGAAAAAGAGGAAGGTAGCTTTTGTCCTACTCAGCCACACAGTTACATAAAAACTGTGTAAAGGAAAAGGAGAAATGTGCTTAGTTGCTCAGTCATGTCCTCCCCTTTGCAGCCCCATGGACTATAGCCCACCAGGCAAGAAACAGAGCAGAAGGACATCCTCTGGCCTTTAAATGCTATTTCCTGGAAGTTGCCATGGAACTTTCCAGGCAAGAATACTGAAGAGGGTTTTCTTGCTTGGAGGATGGATACCATATGAGAAATAATGATTTCTGCAATAATATATAGAATATTTTTTTTCCATTATTGACACTGAGAGTGTCAAATCTTTTCATATAAATTATGGATTTAATCAAAGAAAAAGACCCATCAGGAAGGGAGACAAGATCTTCTTGGAAAGATTCTTTGTTAATAATTAGTGCCTGTGCTAGAAGAATGGAGATAGAAAACTCCAATCCATGGACAAGATAGGGGTAAGAACATTTGGTGGTTCTCTTGTTGCAAACTATAAAAGAACAGAATTTAATAGTCATTCTTATTTTTCTAGGCTAGTGGTGGTTATCTGCCTATGGCAATGATCATAAGGGAATTAGGTGGATAAAGTGACATGTATTCTTGCCTGGAGAATCCCATGGACAGAAGAGCCTGGCAAGCCAAGGTTCATGGGGCCGCAAAGAGTCGAACAGGACTGAGCAATTAACACACACAGAGATGACATGAGAAATGCCTAAGGGACATTCATGATGGCTAAATATTCAGCTACTTGGGATGCAGAGGTAAACAGCGCAAGTGCCTGCCCCTAAAGGAGATCCTGCACATAGTAGGAAACACTCAACTGAGTGCATGAGTAGTATTTTTAATAGAAACATGTGTCTTCCTCACATGTTAGAGCAGTTTCATCTCTTAATTATATATTTATTCAAGGGGCACACTTTCTTTTTGAGGAGAACTTTCTGCAGCCTCTAATTCTCTTTTGTAATGTTACCAGCTTCTGCTGCATCTCTACTAAAATGAGATTTCATTGTGCTTTTTAAAAAATTCCTTTTTAAGTTTATCTGCAATATAAAGTCAAGTCTTTTTCTTCAGAAAGATACATGAAACCTAAAAATTCCGAACCACCAAATCTTAAAAATGTCTTTTTCAAAACTGTTAACAAGAATGTGGAGAAAAGGGAACCTTTATGTACAGCTGGTGGGAACATTCATTGGTGCAGCTACTGTGGAAAGCAGCATGGAGGTTCCTCAAAAAATGAAAACTAGAATCACTACATCATCTAGCAATTCCACTGCTGGGTAGATACCTGAAGAAAACAAAAACACTAATTTGAAAATATACATGCGCCCCAATGTTCTTAATAGCACAGGAATAGAAGCAACCCAAGGATCCATCAACGGATGAAAGGGTAAAGGAGATCTATCTGTCTCTATATGCAGGAGCTGCTGCTGCTGCTGCTGCTGCTAAGTCGCTTCAGTCGTGTCCGACTCTGTGCGACCCCACAGACGACAGCCCCCCAGGCTCCGCCGTCCCTGGGATTCTCCAGGCAAGAATACTGGAGTGGGTTGCCATCTCCTTCTCCAATATGCAGGAGACCTGGGTTCAATTCCTGGGTTGGGAAGATCCTCTGGAGAAGGGAATGGCTACCCACTCCAGTTTTCTTGTCTGGAGAATCCGAGCCTGGCAGGCTTCAGCCCACGGGGGTCGCAAAGAGTAGGACACAACTGGATAACTAACACGCACACACACAATGAACATCACTCAACCATAGATGATAATGGAATTCTGCCATTTGCAATGTGAATGGACCTAGACAGTATTATGCTTAGTAAAATAAGTCAGAATGAGAAAGACAAGTACTGTATGTTATCAACTGTATGTGGGATCTAAAAAATAAAATGTGTAAACAAAACAGAGACAAACTCACAAATACAGAAAATAAACTAGTGATTTTCTTTCACTTCAGGAAATTTTCTTCTGCATATTATTCTTTCTCTCTGTGGTCTTTATTTTCTTATTGTGAAACTCCATTTAGATGTCCTTTGGAGCCCCTAAATCTATATTTCTTCTAAATTAACTACTCCCATGTTTTCTATCACTTTTTTCACTCTGACTCTGTATTCTGAAAGGTTTCCTTGATTTTCATCTCTCAGTTCTCCAGGTAGGTAATCAAGTTCAGGATTCCATACAAATTATATTGATCATACTTTGTACTCACTGGATCTCTTATTTTTTTTTTTTTACAAGAGCATCATTACTTTTAATTGCTGCAATATAGATATAGATAGTTGGGTTTCCACAGTGACTCAGTGGGAAAAATCCACCTGCACTACAGAAGATTCAGGTTCGATCTCTGGGTCAGGAAGATCCTCTGGAGAAGAACATGGCAACCCACTCCAGTATTTTTGCCAGGAAAATCTCATTTTTGCCAGAAAATCTCCCTGACGGGGCTACAGTCCATGGGATCACAAAGAGTCAGACATGAGTAAAGCAAGTGAGCATGCAGGCACACACAGATAATACTCTTTTAAATTAAATTTTCTTCCAGGTTATTGTTTGTTCATTTGGAGAGTTCTCTTTAGCATTGTTTGTTGATCTAAAATCTCTGGTAATCTTTAGTGGATGATTTATTTGTTTTTAAAGGGAAAGTCTGGGCTGATTAATGTAGGTGGTGGGCATTGGTTTCTTCTGTAGTTGGATAGACAGTTTTCCCCAGGTAGCCTCTCAGATGAGAGAAAATCATATACCTGCAGAATAAAAGCAAAAGATATAGGTCTCCAGAGTGTCTAGTTAGGTACTGAGCATGTGGAATTTTCAGAGATAGGCAATCCCACATCTCCTAGTCGGAGCATTTAGCATGCATCAATCTCAATGCCACCTTAACATACTAATATGGTCATTAATATTCATCTCCATGCAGTTTAAAATTTGCAGATAAAATGAGTTGGCCAGTACAGAGAAAAAAATATGCCTAGAATATAGTTCTGCACTATTTATTTCAATTACAGGTCTGAGGTAAGAGTACCAATGTCACCAATACAGAGAGTTGCAAAGGGACATTTAAAGGAGAGCTTCATACAAGGTTTTGATGAATTCTGGAGGCAATAGTGTCTGCAAAAGAGAATGTGCCTGGGGAAAGGTGATGGAATGGACCTTTTCTCTCTGTCTTGGGAGTGTAAAATGAATTTAGGATTCAGGGAAAAGAGAATAGGGACAGATGAACAATTCACGCATGGAATATTAAGTACTTGGGAAATAGGAACCTAGTCTCTCTCCATTTTTACCTTCCCTTCCTCTCAGGGAATCTCAACTCTATCACTGAAATAAATAGGGTGGAAGTACACTCTGGGAGCATTATGTAAGTCTGGCCATGTTGCCCAGCTTCCTGCCTCCAGGCAGAAATCTAGTTAAATAATTCCGGACAGATGGATGCCTTGCCTTGGAAAGCAGGGACACAGTTAGGAGTGAGGATGGACAAAGAAGCAGCACTTCTGCCTGCTTCCATCTGAAACTAGTGAATGTCTTGTTTTGTGCAAAGGCAGTAACCATGCTGTTCAAATGACTGCATGATTCTATGGTAGCAGGTGGGCTTCACGCACACTCTGTTTTCCATATGGGCCAGGTCTATTATATTTTAAGGCATAAGCATGTTGCCTGGTATTGTGTTGGAAGTAAATTGCCTTTCTACGAGGGCGGGACATGTGTGTGCTCAGTTACTTCAGTCGCGTCTGACTCTTTGTGACCCTAAGGACATTAGCCCATCAGGCTCCTCAGACCATGGGGATTCTCCAGGCAAGAGTACTGGAGTGGATTGCCATACCCTCCTCCAGGGGATCTTCCCAACCCAGGGATCGAACCTGTGTCTCCTGTGCCATTGATTCTCTATACCACTGAGCCACTGGGAAGCCCCTACGATGGTGGGCAAGTGGTTAAAACCAGTTGCTCTCTGTTTGGGTGGTGATATATATGACAGATGATCTCCCTGTGTATAATACACCCAAGGCTTTGTGCCATTTCCCACATGCTATTCTTAAGAGGAGAGTGAATAACATCTCGCTTTACCCCTCCAATTTTTGAACCGTTTGAGAATTGAGAAAGGAATCAAATATCAGCTTTACTACTGATAAAGATAGAGAATAAAAATATAACTTTTACAAATTCTCTCCATTGCAATCTGATCCTCAACATAGTCCTTAGACCAGCTCACTGAAAGATGAGGCTACTAATTAGATATGTACCAGGAAAGGTAAAAGAGTATTTGCTTCACTATGTTGAGCCTCTGTAGCAGAATTAGAGATGGATGAGTATTCAGATATTCACATAAAGGACAAACAAGTCTTGACCTAGATATGTGTGCCGTATTATTAATAAATCAAGATCAAAAGAAGATGCACGTATTGTCAGGGCAGGCAAGCTCAAAGAGGAGAACAGAGAAGACGCTGTACAAGTTCTTTCTTGCATTGTTACCTTTCAGATAAATTGCTCTTTGTTCCATAGGATGAAACAAATCATCTCTTTCCTAATGCTTCCAAGGTAATGGGTATTCTTATTCTAAATATGAAAGTAGAGGGGATGAAAGAAAAACAAAATCCTACATTTTCTACCTGTAACTCTGTCTGCAGCTCTCTCACGTTAGAAAGGGCAGCAGAGCACAAGTGAGCAATAATAACATGGTTATGGAGATATCACTGAATGGTATTTAGAATAGTATTTTAACTGTGATGAATTACACCTGAGCATTGCAACTACCTTATAGCTGTTGGCAAAAACCACTCACTTGCCTAAACAAAGAGAATGCTACCAAGTGACTGTTTCATAATAATATTGGTAAAGGTCTAGGGGAAGTCATAAGAGAATAAAATGCTACAGTTAGAAACTCCATAAATTACAAAGATCCCCTTTTCTAGCACTGTTCATCAAAGAATAACAACGTTGCCAGAGGTTTTTGTTGTTTAGGATCTTTGATGTTTTGTTTTTTCTCTAAGGACTCAGGGCTTCCCATATGGTGCTAGGGGTAAAGAACCCACCTGCTAACACAGGTGACATAAAGAGACTCAAATTCAATCCCTGAATGGGGAAAATTCCCTGGACAAGGGCATAGCAACCCACTCCAGTATTCATGCCTGAAGAATTCCTTGGACAGAGAAGCCTGTCAGTCTACAGTCCATAGGGTCTCAAGGAGTCAGACATGACTGACAACACTTTGTTTTTTTATGGCTGTAATATTTTTAGCATTTTTATTGAGATATGATTCACATGCCCCAAAGTTAACTTTTTTAAAGTGTACAATTCAGTGATTTTAGTATATTCACAGAACTGTGTAACTATAACCTGTATCTACATTTTGAACATTTTTATTACCTTCAAAAGAACTGTCATACCAAGTAGCAGTTGTTCTCCACCAAACCCCCATCCTAGGTAACCACTAATGTGTTGTCTTTCTCTATAGATTTTCCTATTCTGGACAGCTCATATAATTTTCAGATATAAAACTTTCTGTTTCCAGATATGGTTTGTCAGTATTTTGTTAAAATGTTTCATCATCTTTTTTTTTTTTTTTATGAGGGGGTGTTGACCTATAGTTCTCTTTCTTTGGAATATCTTTCCCAGGGTTTTTTTAATCAGAATAATATTAAAGCATAAACATGGGATGGGAAAGATAACCTCTCTTTATATTTTTAGAAGACTTTGGTATTAACTGAGTAGGAACTATTTTTTTTCAAGATCTGGTAGAATTCACCAGCCCTATGGGCTTGGGCATTCCTTCATGGAAGTTTTAAAATTATTAACTCAGTCGCTTTAATTGTTATGTCAATTCAGACTTTCTGTTTATTTTGAAACAGTCTGTTATATTGTATCTTTTAGAAGTTTGTCCATTTCATCTAAGTAGTAGTTTATTTCACTTGCATACAAGTTATACATGGTGTTCCTACAGAACCTTTATTGTTTCTTTAAGAGAGGTAATGATTTTCTTCTTTCATTCCTGATTTAGTAATTCGAGTCTTCTCTTTTTTCTTGGCTGTCTAAGTAGATACTTGTCAATATTGTTCATCTTTTCAAAGAATAAGCCATTGTATTCATTGATTTTTTAAAATTGGTTTCTTATCTTTTATTTCTTCTTCAATTTTACTATTTTCTTACTTCTGCTCACATTGAATTTAGTTTCTTATCCTACTTTCTTGAGCTATTAGATTAGGCTATGAATTTGAGGCTTTTTTAAAGATAGGCATTTACATTGAGTTTCTTTCTGAGCACTATCTTTCTTGCATCCCATTATTTTGGTACATTTTGTATTCATTTTCACTTTTTTCAAGGTATTTTCTAATTTTTTTTTGACTCAGTGAATCTTTGGAAGTGTAATTTTTAATTCCTACATATTTTAGAGTTTCCTAAATTTCTTTCTGTTGTTGATTTATAATTTAATTCAATTGTGGTTGGAGAACATACATTGTATAATTTCAACCCTTTATGTATATTGAAGTAAGATTAAGGCCTTATAACTAAAAACTTTTTATTTCACGATGTGTGATTTTTTTCTAATAGGCTTCATAACTGCTTTTAGCTAAAGGATTACAGCACTAATATACTGTTATTGACATATGCATCAAAAAACCTGTTCTTTTATCTCAGTTTTGAAGAATAAGTTTGGGCAAGTCATTTAAGTTCTCTGGACCTTTGTATCCTCAGTATTGATAGCTAATATTTATATCAATATCAATCATAATATATTAAATAATGTTTCTTTATAGCTATTATGTTAGTATATATCTAGATAGATATGTTATATGTACTTCTTTTCCTCTTCTTGAAGAAATAGAAAAATATTTATTTAATCTTAATTAATAGCCAAATTGTTTAATGCTATGTGTACTCCATCACTAAGTCATGTCTGACTCTTTGCAACCTCATGGACTATAGCCCACCAGGCTCCTCTGTTCATGGGATCTTCCAGACAAGAATACTGGAATGGGTTGCCATTTCCTCCTCCAGAAATTGTTTAATATATGTACTCAAAAGCTATGGACTGGAAGTTCGTTTACATCAATAACTTGCCTGTGGTGTCTATGGAGCATGAAGATAGTATATATTAATTAACTGAGAAAATACAGCTATAGACAAGAAGAGCTGGGGAAGGAAGTGGTGTGTTTTATGAATGAGTTTCCTTCATGACCTTTGCCCTATATACAATAATCAAAGATAGCTATCATAACAATATATTGTGGAAGTTATTTTATTTCTGATGGCGAGTATAATTAGTGAAACACTTAAAAAAATAATGTCTAATAAAGAAGACTATGCTCTAAAGGATAATTAACCAAAGTTTATTAGAGACCCAAGGTATCTGCCAAAGTGAAGATCAAACTTGAATTTCATACTGCTCATATCTCCCAGAGTAAGTTCTGAGAGCTTACCCCTTAGGTGAAAATATATTTCTCCAGATAATTAGCTTTCATTGAGCTCCAATTGCTTTCTCTTCCTAAGCTTACTGACTGTATTTATTTTGCTCAGATGTGTAATTTCAAGACAGTAAAGTCTCCTTTTCACTTGGGGTGTTGTTATAAGAATAAGAGCATCAGAGTTTTACTAGCTAAAGGTATGTCTCCCCATCCATATCTAGAGAGGGATTTGTGTTTATGGAAGCAGAGACATTATTGGAAGTCATAAGCAACTGACTAGGAAATTAGTTGTCAAAACTTATTACCGAGTCACTTTGCTGTACAGTAGTAATTAACACAACACTGTAATTCAACTATTGTTGTTTAGGCACTAAGTTCTGTCTAACTCTTTTTGGAACCTCATGGACCACAGACCACTGGATTCTTCTGTCCATGAGATTTAGCAAGCAAGAATACTACTTCAATAAAAAATAAATTAAAAAAAATTAAAAAACAAACGTGCTTTTTGTATTAACTAAGCAAGTGAACTCAGACAATTTCCTTAACTTTTGGGGCCTCAGTGTTCCCTGTCTTTAAAATAAAGAGCTGGGAATAAGTAATCACTAAAAAATCATGTTGAATTTTTTTTTTGACTCCACAGTAAATGGGAGTTTTAAAAGAAAGGATCACTCTGTTTCTGCTTTCAAAGGGACCTGCCTCCACTTAGGAATCCAAAGGGCTTTTCATTTGTTTTGTTGTTGTCATGGTTGGTTGTTTCTGTTGTTTTGTTTCTTTAGCTGAGTGACGAACAACAGCAAACAAATAAAAGACTCTCACCAAAGTCAGTCACTCTGCGACCCATGGACTGTAGCCCACCAGGCTCCTCTGTCCATGGGATTCTCCAGGCAAGAATGCTGGAGTGGGTCTCCATTCTCTTCTCCAGGGAATCTTCCCAAACCAGGGATCGAACCTGGATATCCTGAGTTGCAGGCAGATTCTTTATGATCTGAGCCACCAGTATGCCCTAATAATTACAGCAGAATACTTCAAAAGTGAAGATGAAGATGAAGTCCAAAAGCTTGTGGATCTTTAAGGAAAGTGTGTCTTATCTCTTTGGATTTCTCTGGAAGCCCCCACGAACAGCTGAAATGGGGTCTTGTGGAACTGTGATGGTTGGAGCTTCGCAGCAGTATCCAGAATGCGTTTGCCACTGGCAGGGATCTTTGGTGGGAAAGCTCATACAGCAAAACCAGCAAAATGGATCCACATTCTCTATGTGTGGTATGGTTGAAATCATGCAGAAGCCTTCACTTACGGCAGATAGCTTTGCTCAGAGGAGAGAGTAATATAAATAACACAGTTTTCCTGCATCTGAATTTTAGTACCTAATGGTTATTTCTGGAGCCATGTGTAACATTCTTTTGTTTATGCCTTGACAAAAATATAGAGAAAAAGTTAAGACCCTGATTTGCTGAGAGATTCATGCTACAGAAAGTTAACTGGATATTAGCAATGATCCTCTGAACTTGTCAGTTTTATCTAGATAAATAAATTCATCTAGAAGCGAATAAAATACATACAAACCAAAAACTAGGCAAATGAGAGATAGTACAGAGTCATTCTTTTCTATTTTGACTGGACTTGTTATAATATCTATATAATTGATATTAGATAAAACTACCTATATTAAGTTATATTCCACACACTTATTAATCAAAAGTGCTTATTAAGCAATAATTAGTTAATGCAATCCTGAATACTATCATTCTAAAATCATTGTAATATTAATAATTAAAAATGTTAAGGCAGAGTTGAGGAGAATAGGTGCCAGTATTGCTTGTCTGGGTTCATTCCAGACTCTGTGGCTTACTACTTGTAGACCTTGAGAAATTTGTGTAACCAACCATTTTGATATTCAGGTTTCTCACCTGAAAAAATAGGTTAATGATATTATCTACCTAATGATATTTATGGGAAGATTAGAAAATTTAAAGTATTTCAGCAATGCCTGGGACACTCAATAAGTGTTAGCTAATATTATTCATCTTTTTATCCCCTGTAAAGCCTTCCTAAATGATTTTCCTACAGTAGGGTTTTAAGCAGAATTTGTTGTAATGAATAGAAAATGGCTGAAAAAAATTTATTAGGAGACTAACTCCTTTTATGCTTCCCTGGTGGCTCAGCAGTAAAGAATTCACCTGCAGTGCAGAAGCTATAGGAAACTTGAGTTTGATCCCTGGATCAGGAAGATCCCCTGGAGAAGGGCATGGCAATCCACTCCGGTATTCTTGCCTGGAGATTCCCCTAGACAGAGGAGCCTGGTGGGCTATGGTTCATGGAGTCACAAAGAGTTGGATACAGCTGAAGCGACTGAACACACAACTGTAATATAAATTTTGTATCATAAATTTCAGATTTGTATTTATTTTTTAATGAATGATATTAATGTACCATTTAATGGTGAAAAGTGGTTAATTATGCATCGAATATACTTTCTCTCCAAATATGACTGGCACTGGAAAGGTGTGCTAGAATCCAATTTTTATTTTTCTGCTATTTGTTGCTACCGTAGTAAGGTACATCTCAAAGGCATTCATTAAGAATGAAATGTTAACACGTCAATTCAATTGATATTTAGTGAGTTGACAATGAGTGATAAAGATCTGCTAGGTAAAGTCTTCTCTCTCTCTTAGGCGTGCTTTATGGAGAATTTCCAGCTGACCATTGAAGGAGATGGATATTTGGTGACTTTTGTGTGTTTCTGAGAAACTAGACTGTGGAAGTGCTGATGCCTACTTTGACAACATTTCCCCAGGTAGCATATGAAGAACTAAAATATGAATCTTATCTCTGTTATCATTTTGCAAGACAGAGCCAAATTGGTGTAGGAAATTGCCTATTCAGAAGTACGATACATCTTACCAGGAACACTAATTTACTTGAGACTTGTATTCCTAATAGTAACCTCAGCTTCATTACACAGTTTTAGGGACAGATTCAAGGTAATATCTTGTTTATTTTGTTTTGTTACAGTTGTGTGATCTTTCCCAGTTACTGGGAAAATTCCTAAGGTACCCAAATACCAAGATGTAATCTCCTGGTACAGTAGGTCATTACTGTTCTTTCCCTGTTTGTGAAACTAAGGACTACAGGCAGCTGCCTGATTGCTCTCTAGCCTGAACCAGCCCTTCTTCTGAATCTCAGGCTGCCAATCCAGATACACCTGTGAAGAAATTAAATGTAGTGTTTATTTCAAGTGCAACAGCTTGAACAAGTATAACAATTTTATACTGGTATTTCATTCTTCGACACTCATATCCATTTGTTGGGCAAGTAACTTACTATTTTTAGATTTTAAAATTTTGCATGTATTAAAATGGAATTTCAGACATGAAGTATATATGGGTTCTTTGACTGGAACATACACTAACGGTCACACATCCCCCTCTTTTCTAAATTGAGACATAAGACTGGAGAAGAGAAGGAAACTTTACAAGGTCACCCCTGTGAATTATCAGCAGAACTGATATCAAAATACAAAAGTTTTCAATAGAAATTCAGTATCGCATCTGTTGCTCAAAGCTTATTTCATCTCCACAGTCACCTTTAGATCTAAAATTTGCAGAATATCCTTCAACTCTGTCTCCCGGAGCACTATATTTTATCCCTCGAGGCAGAGCTTAAAGGTCAAGTTCTTACTGAAACTTTCCCCAGTACCTTTAAACATTGATATGGATTCCATCTCTGCTTCTCTAGTATTTGATTCTTATCTCTGTCATAGTACTTAGCTTATCACATTTCAATTATTAATATATTAGTCTATCTCCCCAGTTGCACCTGGAATGCTTTTGCTGTCTAAATCTCTGGGGTCATTTTGTTACCTAACTAGATATAGGGTGCTTAAAATGTTTTCTGAATGATTGAATAAATGACGTTCTTTCTTGGATCTGAGACTAGGTATTTTCCTAGCTTTCCTCACCAGTGCTACAAAGCTTCCCTAAGAACTCACGAAAAGAGTCAAATTCATTCAGTCAATAACTTCATAATGAAGTACTTTGTCCTTTTGTAATGACTCTTCCAGTGAAACACCATTAGGCAATTCATCTAATTCATGAGACACAATGGACTGCTATATTTTTAAAGGGAAATTGATCTACTATTACTTTTACACAATACTTTCAATTTTTGGAAAAATTTACATTCATTGTCTCATTTGGTCTTCACAAGATCCCTGTAATATAAATGAGCACAGATCCTATAGCATTCTCACAGATGAGTTCATTAAGACAGATAATCCAAAGGATATCATTTTGAATTAAGGTTTTCTGACTCCAAATTTAGTTCTCATTGAATTCCAAATGATGCCCTTTTAAAACATTTGAACATTCCATAAAAATAAATCCTCGAATGGATCTGTTCTCTAAGTCACTAAAGACTTTGGGTTGCAAAGTGTTGAAACCCAGCACAGAATCATCTAGAGATATAACTTCAGGCATTCTTAGTTCCAGCCAGTCAAACTAGGTTACCAGATATAAATACTTTGCTTTACTCATCGTTTGGACCAATTCCTCTCTGTACTTAGTCATGTGCGACTCTTTCTGGCCCCATGGACTGCAGCCCTCCAGGCTCCTCTGCCTATGGAATTTTCCAGGCAAGAATACCAGGGTAGGTTGCCACTTCCTACTCCAAGAGATCTTCCTGACCAGGGATCAAACTCACCTCTCTTGCAATTCCTGTATTGGCAGGTGGATTCTTTACTACTGCCTCTACCTTCAAAGTCCAGTTCCTCTCTGAATTGGCTTTAAAACTGAGCAACCTCTCCCCACAGGAAATTGTAAAATGACTGTGAACATCTATATAGTTATAACAACTTGGCAACCCAAGGAGTGACAGTCAGTGGCCCAAGACCTGACAGTCAGCGGCCCAAAGTGAGTCATGTGCTCATCACAGACCCAGTCACTGCAATTGTAAGAACAGAGTTTTGTGATTGATGTCAAGTGGATGAGGGACTAATTCCTGGAGCCTGATGTGGCATCAAACCCAAGAGAATGATCTAAGGTAAAAGTGGAAGAGAGCTTCTACCATGCAAATAGAAGTGCCATTTTCAGGAGAAGAAGGAATCAATACCAAGCTAATGAAAACAGCAGCTGCTACTATTGTTATCTTTGGAAGTTTCAGATGTTATCAGATGGAACCTTTCTGACTTTCTTTGAGAATCACCTATTTGTGGGTAGGTCAATCCAACAAATATTAAGAAACTGTGGTTCAGTAACTTGAATATCAAGTAAAAATTTTTTAAGTCACCTTGTTCAGACATGAGATCTGAGAAAGCCGATCTTATCTATTTGCTGTTCCAATAATAAATTCCAATAATAAAATTAGAGTTAGGGTTAGAGAAATAATTAAAGAACAATTTAAAAAAACTGGCTGAGAGATTGCAGCTGTGCATGAGAGGGACAGATTCCCTTTTGCCTGGTGTATCATCAGCAGATCTGTTGGCTGAGTTGTACAATATCTATTATTTTTAGTTATAAAGAAGGTGAAGAGAGCACAACTAGATTTCCAGATCACAGCAAGTGCTATGACATAATCACCATTTGTTAATATCTTTATTACTGTGTATGAATACATTTTACCCCTCTATAGAAAAATTCTTCTATCACTTGAAAAGCAAGGCAGGTGGATTAGGGCATCATCAATAGAGAATGAACATGGATTCCCCTCCATGCCTTTCATGTTACCATTCAAGAGCACAATAGAATTTTAAAATAAGAAGTATGAGAATTCCACCAAAGGTGGAATATTATCCTTGTCTTTTGTTAATCATTACCAGGATTGAGGTTGAAGATGGAGCATATATCATATACATATTCTACTTTAACTCTACTTTGGTGGGAAGGTCCTTCTAAATGTGAGCAAGTTTTTGTTTAAGCAGATCTTTATAGAAAACCAGCTTGGAACTAAGGAAATAAAGGACTAAAGTGAAAATTTTGTGATTTGGAGTCACACAGATCTGGTGTCATTGATTCATTCACGTAAAAAGATTCGTTCAGCACCTGTTCTATGGCAGGCAGTGTTCTTGTTATTTTTCAGTTGCTAAGTCGTGTCTGACTCTTTGCAACCCCTTAGACTGCAGCACTCCAGGCTTCCCTGTCCTTCACTATCTCCCAGAGTTTACTAAGACTCTTGTCCATTGAAGCAGTGTTGCCATCCAACCATCTCATCCTCTATTGACTCCTTCTCCTCGTGCCCTCAAACTTTCCCAGCAATGGGTCATTTTCAATGAGTAATAGATAATGTTCTAGGTGCTAGAAAGGAATCAGATAATGTAACGGAGAACATCCCTGCCTTCATGCAAATTACAGATTAGTAGAGGATTTGGAAAATTTGTTGTAAAGGACTATTGTAATTGTGTTTTTGCAGGCCAGGTGGCCTCTGTTGCAACTGTTCAATTCTGTCATTGTGGTGCTAAAGTGCCATCAGTTACACACAAACAATGAGTATGATTGTTTGCAAATAAAACTTTATTTAAAATAACAAGCGTCGTGTTTTATTTGGCCTATGGCCAAATTTTGACAGTTCTTGGTCTAGTAGAACACTAGTTAAGGTCTACCATTTAATTGGGTACTATTTATTTTTCCAACTTTGTTATTATATTTTAAATGCTATTCACAGCGGCTACTTTACAGAGGAATTGCAAAGGTAAATGGAATAATGCATAAAACATGTCCTAAAACTTCTGAAGGGAACTTGATAAATATCACTTACTGCTGAGCTTAATTCCTCATTTTAGACATTTAGAAACCAGGAAGCTAGGGAGTCCCATACCAAGTGCATCCTGTTCTTGGTCATCTTGTTCCCTATTTTTTCCCCCTTGGCTGCAGTGGGTCTTTGTTCTGGCATGTAGGATTTCTCTAGCTGCAGAGCATGGGCTCTGGAGTGTGTGGGCTCAGTAGCCCCATGGCCTCTGGGATCTTAGTTCCCTGACCAGGGACTGAATTCATGTTCCCCTAAGCTGGAAGGTGGATTCTTAACCGCTGGACCACCAGGGAAGTCCCAGCTTCCCTAGTTCTTTAAGCTCTGTGAATAAAAATGTTCCAGTGTATAACCTTGTAGCTTTGACAAACTAGAATCATTTGGACCCCAATTTGACTTATATGGATAAACATTATTAGAAAACAGATATTTACTTTGATTATAAACATGACCTTAGCAAAAGTACAATAAGAAAAAGTTAGACGCTTCCTTTATTTGATATATGATGAGTAGTTAAAACAATGATTTAAGAACAACCATCAGCCAAGTGACCCATGAAGTAACCTTTAATTCTCTGCACTGCATTTGGAAGAGATATGAATATCTGGGAGTGGAAGGAAACAGTCACCACAGAAAACTGAAGAAAATGTGGGAGAAAAGGCTTCTTTCCATTGTCATTTAAATTGTTCCAGTAAATCAATAAATCATCTAGTAACTGGGAAAAAAAAAAAAAAAGAATAGCCTGGTTGGTCAATGACTATGTGCATGCATGATATGTCTGGATTTTCTGTTTGAAGCAATGTGGAACACACAAAAAAGCACACAAAGGATGCATAAAATGTTTTCCTTATAGGTTGGAGGATTCTGGTCAGATAGATAAGAGCTTTGTTAGCTCATTTGATATGTTTACTATTAGGCAGGTTTTCTGCTAGGCACTGAGGACAGGGCAGTGAATAAAAAGAGAGATACCCTCTCCTCCTGGAACCTGCATTCTGGTGAAGGCTCCAGATGCCTAACAGAATACACAAGATTTCTGAAAAGCAGAGTATGCTTGTGGAAAAGCATAAAGAAGAGAGAGTAAATTGGGAGAGTGTATTTATAAGGGCGAGGATTGTAGTTTCTTTTTATGTGTGTGTTTCTTGTTTGAGGATGGTTAAGGAAAGACTTAACCATCTCACATGCATACATATAGTATTCATGTATGGATATAAGAACTGGACGATAAAGAAGGCTGAAGAACTCTGAACTGTGGTGTTGGAGAAGACACTTGAGAGGCCCTTGGACTGCAAGGAGATCCAACAAGTCCATCCTAAAGGAAATCAGTCCTGAATATTCATTGGAAGGACTGACACTGAAGCTGAAGCTCTAATACTTTGGCCACCTGATGCGAAGAGCCGACTCATTGGAAAAGATCCTGATGTTAGGAAAGATTGAAGGCAGGAGGAGAACGGGACGACAGAAGACAGCTGGTGTCACTGACTCAAGGGACATGAGTCTGAGCAAGCTCTGGGAGACAGTGAAGGACAGAGAAGTCTGGCATGCTGCAGTCCACGGGGTTGCAAAGTGTTGGACATGACTGAGTGACTGAACACAACAAAAAAACCTTACTGAGAAGGTGACATTCGAAAAAATGTTTGTAGGAGAAAAGAGAGTGGGCCTTGGGAACCACTTTTGGATAAGCAGATTGTGGTGTGCTAAGTCGTTTCAGTTGTGTCTTGACTCTTTGTGACCCCTTGGACTTTACCCCACCAGGCTCTCTGTCCGTGGCATATTCCAGGCTGGAATATTAGACCAGGTTACCCTGCCCTCTTTCAGGGGATCTTCCTGACCCAGAGACCGAACCCACATCTCTTATATCTCCTGCATTTGCAGACTGGTTCTTTACTGCTAACGCCACCTGGTTGAGAGAGTGAGTTGGGATAATTTGTGTCTAAGGGGTGGTGGAGGTAGTTGTTTTTATTTGTTTGTTTTGTTTTCTCATTTTGTTTCTTTTTTAAGGATCGTTAAGGAAAGACTTGCTGAGAAGATGACATTTGAGAAAATGCTTGTAGAAGATGAGAGACTGAGCCTTGGGGACCACTTGTAGATAAGCAGATCAGGCAAAGCAAGCAAGTGTAAAGGCTCTGAAGCGAGATCATTCCTCCTTTCTAGAAGCAGCAGGCAGGCCATTACATCAGGAGGCTCAGAGTGATGGAAGGGGAGAGTAGGTCATCGAGGAAAGAGTGATATGCAGTGAAGCCTGGCTTGCGTGGGGCCTTCAGGGCCACTGGAGGGCCTTTTTCTTCTACTTTTAAGGAAATGGGAAGTCGCTAGAGTGTTCTGAGCAGAGGAGACACAGGCTCTGGCTGAGATATTATAAAGATCAAAGGGGCTTCTCTGAGATCAGAATGTAGGGAGATGGCAGGGAATCCTGAGAGCTAAGATTACACTGTGAGGATGTGAAACACTAGCTCAGGTTAATCTAATACTGCTACTTTGTTTAGAGGGACAAAAGAAGATTCTTAAATAGTAAGCATCCACCCACAGTTGTTACTTTCATTATTAACTGGGAGAACATGATTTGCTGTGGCTTCCAGAAATCAAAACAACTATCCAAAAAGCTAAATTAAATTTTTAAAAATGATAATAATAATGAAAAAGAATAACTGCCTTCTCGCCCTGCTGGACATTCATCCTTGAATGTCCTGGATTAAAAATGAACAGGCTTCCCCTTGCTTCCCTGGTGGCTCAGATGGTAAAGAAACTGCCTGCAATGCAGGAGACCTGGGTTTGATCCCTGAGTCGGGAAAATCCTCTGGAGAAGGGAATGGTTATCCACTCCAGTATTCTGGCCTGGAGAATTCCGTGGACAGAGGAGCCTGGTGGGCTACTGGCCCATAGGGTCACAAAAAGTCAGCCACAGCTGAGGACTAACACTTCTGCTTTCCCTTGACCTTGGGAACTGTGGATCCCAAATTTTCCCTGGCCTCAATGGTCTGGACCATTTTTCCTTCCCTTCCTTTACATCTCTAGCACCCTCTTAGTAATGCTTTCTATCAGTGAGTACTCCCTTTGGAGCTGGGCAGCCAGACTCTTGCAACCTCAGCTGAGAGCTCCAGCTGCAGCTCATACCCTCAGCTGAACAGGCACTGACGGTGCTGTTGTGAATTACACTGGGGTCTAAAGCCTGAAATTCCTTACTGCCATGTCTCCAGCTCAGCTGCTGAGTTACAGTGTGGGCCCCCTGCTGGACTGTGTCTCAGTCCCTTCACCTCCAAGCACTGAAGGCTCATCTCGGGCATACATTCAGTGTGTAATAGCTCTATGGAGCCGTGGAGGCCCGGGGTTAGCACTCCCCCACCTGGGCTCACACACCAGGATCTAAAAGTGGGACAGGAGAGAGGCTAGTCTGACAGATTCTGTCTGACTCTTGTTATCCCTAAGTGCCTGGACTAGCATGTTTTCTACTAGGCTTTGTGCATGTGTGCTGAGTCACTTCAGTCATGTCTCACTCTTTGCGACACTATGGACTATAGCCTACCAGGCTCCTCTAACCATGGGGGCCTCCAGGCAAGAGTACTGGAGTGGGTTGCCATGCCCTCCTCCAGGAGATCTTTCTGACCCAAGGATCAGACCTGCGTCTCTTATGTCTCCTGCAATGGCTTTGCTTCTTCTCTAGTCAAGGAGCTCATCTTTGATCCTCAGATAGTACTGCCACTCCCTCAAACTGGCACTTCTTTGGACAGGACCCATGGATCATGTGCCTTCAAATCCCTATTGTTCCACATCGTTGTTGATGCCTAGTCGCTAAGTTGTGTCTGACTCTTTGGTGATCCCATGGACTGTAGCCCCACCATTTTGCTCTGTCCATGGGATTTCCCAAGCAAGCATACTGGAGTGGGTTGCCATTTCCTTCTCCAGGGGATCGTCCAGACCCAAAGATTGAACCTGTGCCTTCTGCATTAGCAGGATGATTCTTTACCACTGAGCCATCTGAGAAGCCCATAGTCCTAATAAGTTCTAATAAGAGTGTTCTTATTAAAAGGAATGAATGAATGAATGTCTCGAGCTATTTGAAAAGCCCTACCAAGAACTTCCCAAGCTTTCTGTTTATTCTTATTGTCATTGTTTAATCTCCTGAATACATGAAAATACTTAATTTTGTCCATGTTGGCAGTACAGCCTTACCTTTAATATAATCACCATTTATTTTTGAGGGGATGATATACAAGGTGTGAATGTGATTATGATCTACACATATTCCAAGAATAGAGGAGATAGAGAAAATTTTCTTTAGGTAGCAGGGTTTGAGCTTGACAATTAAAGAAGCATAGACTTGAAGCAGACGGAAAGATTTTCAGATGAGAAGAGAAAGAGAAACAAATGAGTGTAAGGATGACCTTTGGATATTAAGGGTAATAGGAGTGGTGAGGATACTCATCTAATTGTAACCGGTGATGGGGAGCAGAGAGAAGGAAGGATAATGAACAAAGTAAAGCCAAGATGTGTGTCAGTCTTTGCCTGTATTCTCCCTTCTGCTCCTTTCTAGTCTCCTCACTCTCCAATAGTGTCCCTATGCTAAACCGAGTGAACTGAGATAATGATGGGATTAACCCTTGCATACTTGTATTTCAGATCCATATTTTAACTACTGACACCTTTTATCTCTTTTCACTACTTCTGCTCTTACAATCTGTTTTTCCACTGAGCTGCCATGATGATCTTTGTAGACTGTAAATTAGATGCTCTCTCTTCTGCTCAAAACCCTCTAATCACTTTCCATTTTCTATATGCATTATTTTAAAAAATATTATTTTCCATTATTGTTCATCATAGGATTTTGAATATGGTTCTCTGTGCTGTACAGAAGGACTTTGTTGTTGATCCATTCTATGTACAAAAGCTTACATCTGCTAACCCCCAACCTTCCACTCCACCCTTCCCCTAGCCCTCTCCCCCTTGGCAACCACCAGTCTGTTCTGTGATTCTGTTTTGTAGACGGGTTCATTTATGCCATATTTTAGATTCCACACGTAACTGATACAATATATTGTTTGTCTATTTCTGATTCACTTCGCCTAGTTTTATGATCTCTAGTTGCATCCCTATTGCTGCAAATGGCTTTATCTCATTCCTTTTTATGGCTGAGACTATCCCATCGTATCTGTACCATGTCTTCTTTATATATTTTTTTGTTGATGGACATTTGTTTCCATGTCTTGGCTATTGTGAATAGTGCTGCTCATAGAGGTGATGAACATGAGGGTGCATGTATCTTTTGAATTATAGATTTGTCTGGACAAAACTATATATAGTTTTGCCCTGCTCTCCATAGTGTCTGTACCAACTTACATTCCCACCAGTAGTGTAGGAGGGTTCACTTTTCTCCACACTCTCACCAGCATTTGTTATTTGTAGACTTTTAATGAAACTGTTCGACCAGTGTTGCGGTGGTACCTCATTATAGTTTGATTTACATTTCTCTAATAATTAGCAATGTTGAACAACTTTTCATGTACCTATTGGTCATGGGTGTTTTGTCCTTGGAAAAATGTCTGCTTAGTCCTTCTGCCCATTTGGCCATTGGTTGTTTGTTTTTTTGTTCATTTTATTCATTGTAAATGCTAACATCTACACAATGGCCCTCACAGTGAAGGTTTGGGTTTTATCCTGTAAGCACTAGGAGTCGATGAGAAAGTTTGAGCTGAGTAGTGTCTAACAATTTCATGCAGCTAGACTAAAATGCATCATCTCCCCATCACCTCTTCCCATCTTTTCTTCTGAACTCTCACAAAATAAATCAATTCAAAAGGCTTTAGCTGGTAAAGTGAAATTCTCAACATCCCGGGGGTGGACCAAGTGCCTTTTCACAGCTTCACTGTTTGGGTCCAGATGTGGGCATTGCCTGTGAAAATGGAATCAAGTCAGACATAGTCTAAGGAACATAGGCTGCTAGTTCACTGTCTGGTTACCCTGACTGGGTCCATCTGGAGAAGGCAATGGCACTCCACTCTAGGACTCTTGCCTAGAAAATCCCATGGACAGAGAAGCCTGGAAGGCTGCAGTCCATGGGGTTGCGAAGAGTTGGACCCTAACTGGGTCCATTAGTATAAAGCATAAACAAACCCTGGATAAATGGGACTGGCCATTTTGTCACCACATCTGATGGTGGTACCCCAGATATTCTTATCTTACTCTCACCCAGATGTTCAGCTTTCCTGACGTTCAGCTTTCCTGCCACTCAGCTTTTTCTGGCAGGTGTAGCAATGGAGAATGCCCTGGTGATCTGAGGAAAAATGACTTCTTTTTCAGCTCCTTGCAAAAATAGATTCAGTTAAGTTCAGTTCAGTCGCTCAGTCATGTCCAACTCTTTGAGACCCTATGAATCGCAGCACACCAGGCCTCCCTGTCCATCACCAACTCCTGTAGTTCACTCAGACTAACGTCCATTGAGTCAGTGATGAAAACCAGCCATCTCATCCTTGGTCGTCCCCTTCTCCTCCTGCCACAATACCTCCCAGCATCAGAGTCTTTTCCAATCACTCAACTCTTCACATGAGGTGGCCAAAGTACCGGAATTTCAGCTTTAGCATCAGTACGGTGCTCAGCTTTCTTCACAGTCCAACTCTCGAATCTATAGATGAACACTGGAAAAACCATAGCCTTGACTAAAAGGACTTTTGTTGGAAAAGTAATGTATCTGCTTTTCAATATGCTATCTAGGTTGTCATAACTTTCCTTCCAAGCAGTAAGAATGTTTTAATTTCATAGCTGCAGTCACCATCTGCAGTGATTTTGGAGCCCCAAAAATAAAGTCTGACACTGTTTCCACTGTTTCCCCATCTATTTCCCATGAAGTGATGGGACCAGATGCCATGAACTTCGTTTTCTGAATGTTGAGCTTTAAGCTCCACTTTCACTTTCATCAAGAGGCTTTTAGCTCCTCTTCACTTTCTGCCATAAGGATGGTGTCATCTGCACATCTGAGGTTATTGATACTTCTCCCAGCAATCTTGATTCCAACTTGCGCTTCTTCCAGCCCAGCGTTTCTCATGGTGTACTCTGTCACCCTTAAATAAGCAGGGTGACAGTATATAGTCTTGACGTACTCCTTTCCCTATTTGGAACCAGTCTGTGTTCCATGCTCGGTTCTAACTATTGCTTCCTGACCTGCATATAGGTTTCTTAAAGGGTCTGCTCTTCCCATCTCTTTGAGAATTTTCCACAATGTATTGTGATCCACACAGACAAAGGTTTTGGCATAGTAAATAAAGCAGAAATAGATGTTTTTCTGGAACTTTCTTGCTTTTTCCATGATCCAGTGGATGTTGGCAATTTGATCTCTGGTTCCTCTGCCTTTTCTAAAACCTGCTTGAACATCTGGAAGTTCACAGTTCACGTATTGCTGAAGCCTGGCTTGGAGGATTTTGAGCATTACTTTACTAGCGTGTGAGATGAGTGCAATTGTGTGGTAGTTTGAGCATTCTTTGGCATTGCCTTTCTTTGGGATTGGAATGAAAACTGCCCTTTTCCAGTCCTGTGGCCACTGCTGAGTTTTCCAAATTAGCTGGCATATTGAGTGCAGCACTTTCACAGCATCATCTTTGAGGATTTGAAATACCTCCAGTGGAATTCCATCACCTCCACTAGCTTTGTTCTTAGTAATACTTTCTAAGGCCCCCTTGACTTCACATTCCAGGATGTCTGGCTCTAGATTAGTGATCACATCATTGTGATCATCTGGGTTAGTGAAGCTCTTTTTTGTACACTTCTTCCATGTATTCTTGCCACCTCTTCTTAATATCTTCTGCTTCTGTTAGGTCCATACCATTTCTGTCCTTTATCGAGCCCATCTTTGCATGAAATGTTCCCTTGGTATCTCTAATTTTCTTGACAAGATCTTTAGTCTTGCCTATTCCATTGCTTTCCTCTATTTCTTTGCATTGATTGCTGAAGAAGGCTCTCTTATCTCTCCTTGCTATTCTTTGTAACTCTGCATTCAGATGCTTATATCTTTCCTTTTCTCCTTTGCTTTTCGCTTTTCTTCTTTTCACAGCTATTTGTAAGGCCTCCCAGAAAGCCATTTTGCTTTTTTTCATTTCTTTTTCATGGGATTGGTCTTGATCCCTGTCTCCTGTACAACGTCATGAACCTCCATCCATAGTTCATCAGGCACTCTATCTATCAGATCTAGTCCCTTAAATCTATTTCTCACTTCCACTATATAATCATAAGGGATTTGATTTAGGTTATACCAATTTCCAACATCCGCTGGATCATGGGAAAAGCAAGAGAGTTCTAGAAAAACATCTATTTCTGCTTTATTGACTATGCCAAAGCCTTTGACTGTGTGGATCACAATGAACTGTGGAAAATTCTGAACAAGATGGGAATACCAGACCACCTGACCTGCCTCTTGAGAAATCTGTATGCACGTCAGGAAGCAACAGTTAGAGCTGGACATGGAACAACAAAATGGTTCCAAATAGGAAAAGGAGTACATCAAGGCTGTATATTATCACCCTGCTTATTCAACTTCTATGCAGAGTACATCATGAGAAATGTTTGACTGGAAGAAACCTAGCTGGTATCAAGATTGCTGGGAGAAATATCAATAACCTCAGATATGGAGATGACACCACCCTTATGGCAGAAAGTGAAGAGGAACTAAAAAGCCTCTTGATGAAAGTGAAAGAGGAGAGTGAAAAAGTTGGCTTAAAGCTCAACATTCAGAAAATGAAGATCATGGCATCCAGTCCCATCACTTCACGGGAAATAGATGGGAAACAGTGGAAACAGTGTCAGACTTTATTTTGGGGGCTCTAAAATCACTGAAGATGGTGATGCAGCCATGAAATAAAAGACACTTGCTCCTTGGAAGAAAAGTTATGACCAACTTAGATAGCATATTCAAAAGCAGAGACATTACTTTGCCAACTAAGATCCGTCTAGTCAAGGCTATGGTTTTTCCAGTAGTCATGTATGGATGTGAGAGTTGGATGTGAAGAAGGCTGAGTAGTGAAGAATTGATGCTTTTGAACTGTAGTGTTGGAGAAGACTCCTCAGAGTCCCTCGGACTGCAAGGAGATCCAACCAGTCCATTCTGAAGGAGATCACCCCTGGGATTTCTTTGGAAAAAATGATGCTAAAGCTGAAACTCTGGTACTTTGGCCACCTCATGTGAAGGGTTGACTCATTGGAAAACACTGATGCTGGGAGGGATTGAGGGCAGGAGGAGAAGGGGATGACCGAGGATGAGATGGCTGGATGGCATCATAGACTCAATGGACATGAGTCTGAGTGAACTGCGGGAGTTGGTAATGAACAGGGAGGCCTGGTGTGCTGTGATTCATGGGGTCGCAAAGAGACACGACTGTGTGACTGAACTGAACTGAACTGAAATGGTCTAGGGGTTTTCCCTGCTTTCTTCAGTTTAAGTCTGAATTTGGCAATAAGGAGTTCATGATCTCAGCCACACTCAGCTCCCAGTCTTGTTTTTGCTGACTGTATAGAGCTTTTCCTACTTTGGCTGCAAAGAATATAATCATTCTGATTTTGGTGTTGACCATCAGGTGATGTCCATGTGAAGCGTCTTCTCTTGTGTTGTTGGAAGAGAGTGTTTGCTATGATCAGTGTGTTTTCTTGGCAAAAGTCTATTGGCCTTTTCCTTGCTTCATTCCATATTCCAAGGCCAAATTTGCCTGTTACCTCAGCTGTTTCTTGACTTCCGACTTTTGCATTCCAGTCCCCTATAACGAAAAGGACATCTTTTTTGATGGTAGTTCTTAAAGGTCTTGTAGGTCTTCTTAGAACCATTCAATTTCAGCTTCTTCAGCGTTACTGGTTGGGGCATAGACTTGGATTACTGTGATATTGAAAGGTTTGTCTTGGAAATGAACAGAGATAGTAATCAATTAATAAGGCTTCTAAAGTATATTAACAATATTGCTTCAGTTTTACACATACCAATAGATCTCTATTCATTTACCATTCTGTCTTTTACATTCCTTTCTCAAAATCTTTAAAACTCAAGCAAAATAAAGCTGAGGCATCCAAAACCTCCCTTTTTCCTGAATAGGTGCATTTAAACCTATAGGACATTTTTGCCCAAATGGTTCTGGTAGTTCACTTACTTTTCACTTTGCTTACACAGTGCAGGCCTTATAGGTTTATTATGTTCAGCGATCATTCTGAAGAGCAACTTGTACATAAGGCCTGCCAGTGCAGCAGAAAAGAGGAGTGTAGGTCTGGTGTTCTTTCCCCAGCAGACTGAATCCTTAGGGTTGTGTTGAAGCTCATCGGCTGCCATTGCTTCTGAGATCCCCTTGGAGTTTCTATTTCTGATTCTTAGTTTCCAGGAAAGGCTGCACTCGGATCTCCCCATTCACTGAATGCTGCATGGCCTTGTGGCTTGCCATGATTGGAGCTCTCTAAGGAGATGAAGAGATGCTGTGACTTCAGCTATTTTTGCCTCATTGGCAAGGTTAGCAGCTATCAGATTCTACCAGGCAGCAGGAATATAGATCTTGCTCTCCTGGAAGCCCCTGTTAAAACTCGAGGGTAGCTGAGAAATGAACAGCATCCTGACAGGAAAGAGAACAGCGCTAAGGATAATAATAACATATTGTGCTTGCCTGATTTATTTCATCCCCCAAATTCCTGCTTGCTTTGCCAACACTCTATCAGCTAATCCTAATTGGCAAGTATTATTATTAGCATTTTATAGGTGGAGGACCAGGAGAGGACCATCGTGAGCACTGAGACCCTAAACAAGTAGTCATAACAAAGTTGATAGATTCGGTGAGTTTCCAACCAAACTTTGAGAAAGGCACATACGAGAAAAGAAAAAAATATTCTGATCAGTATTTTCATTTAGTTTGAACAATATTGATCTACTTTTAAGGGTTTTTTTTTCTTTTTAACTTTGGGGTTATTCTACAGAGCATTCATTCAAGGTTTTGAAAGACCCTTATTCTTGAATTTCCTGAGTTATCTGTAATTTTTTGAAAACCAGTCATTCTTTTCTTTTCCCAACTTGCAGGATACCTCACTTTCCTAGTGTTATTCCTGACTCATTAATTGCTCCTCATCTTCCCAATCTTTAAGTTCTTGGACCACTTCTTTCATTTGCTGGCAACTTGATAAATCTCATGAATTTACATATCATGATGCTATACATGTGATATATTATCATGTGTGTCTCTGTGTGAGTATGTGCGTTCCTATTCCAGGCCCCTCCAGGTGTCTGCTGCTAAGAGGAAACTCTCAGGCGGGGGGGCCTATCACTATGAATCCATCACCAAAGATAGTGACTATCTGATTTTTCCCATCTTTCAGCTTCCTCTAACTCTGTCTCCCTAGCCCACCTAATTTTGCGGAAAGTTGGGAAGTCAAGACTCTACTGTATAGTTCAGGGAACTCTACTCAGTGCTCTGTGGTGACTTAAATGAGAAGGAAATACAAAACAACAATAAATAAAAGGCGATATATTTACACATACAGCTGATTCACTCTCCTGTAAGGTAGAAACTGACACAGCATCGTAAAGGAACTATACTCCAATAAAAGTTAATAAAAAGAAAAAAAAAGGTTTATGAAGGCTTATACTCTCTTACTTATTGCTATAGGCTCTAAAATAGTCTCCTTAGCCCTTTTATTTTCATTCTAAACAATCTCTTCAGCTCCATGCTAAATCAGATATCACTAATTCATGGCTTAAAATAATACTATGTTCTCAGTGCTAAAATATGATATCCAAACAAGATTGTTCATTGTGTTGTTTATAACAAAAAATATTTACATAAAATTTATCTCATATATGTTATATAACAAAACATTTAGAAGCAATGTAATGTCAAAATAGATTATATCTATGGGTTGATCTTTAAAAAGAATTATAGAAAAATAGTTAACTTTATAACTGATGCTTATGTAGTATGCAAAGAAGGAAGCTGCAGAAAAAAGATGTGCAGTATAAATCCATTCTGCTACCATATATATGTGAATGTGTATATTTGGACATTTATTGTAAAATGATTTAAATAATTGCCTCTATCCTGTGGCTTTTATTTAATCTATTTTATTTATTGTGCTGTCCTAAATTTTGTATAAGGAGTACTTGGTATTTATTACATAAAAGAAAAACTCTTAATATCCATTGATGATGAAAAGTAAATGAGTTCATTGATTCTACATTCAGTGATAATATGGCCCCATTTATTGGTCTAAGAGAAGTATCCCTATTTCTTTTGGGAAAATAAGAACTCTTTGAAGTGCACAACACTGGCTTATGATTTCATTGCTTAAGTTCATCAGTCAAGGAATTGTTTTGACAAAATGAAGGACTCAGGCAGAAATTAGGGTGAGAGTCTGAGAAAATATGCAGATCTCCACATATTACTTTGTGTGGAGAAGGAGAATTTATGCTGAATGTTCTGTGACCGTAGGAGAAAAGTTTCTGTACTTGGATAGGTTCTGCTGTGGTCCTCCAATTGTGTTCTTGTGTCCAACTCTTTGTGGTCCCGTGGACCATAGCCCGCCCGGGCTTCTCTGCCGACGGAGCTTTCCAGGCGAGAATATTGGAGCGGGTTGCCATTTCCTCCTCCAGGGGATCTTCCTGGCCCAGGAATCAAACCTGCATCTCTTGCCTCTCCTACACTGGCAAGTGGATTCTTTCCCACTAGTGCCACCCGAGAACCAGGAAGAAAGAAACTGAGGAAACACGGAGACATCCACACATTACTTTGTATGGAGAAGGGCAATTCGTACTGAACATCCTCTGACCATAATGAGAAAAGTTTCATCACTTGGACAGTCCTATCACTTTTTACAGTTCCTACCTATTCCGAAATAACAGAGATCTCAAAAGGATCTCCAGTTCCGCCACTGTGTTTTTTTAGCACTGTTCTAAGAACAAACGGAAAGAGGAAAGCATATAAATTGGCGGCTTTCCTTAAGTCACCACTTTGTCTAGAAAGAATTTTTACTGAATCAAGCGATTAGGCATGTATTGTTAACAGCATGCATTGTTGAGTACACAGAGAGAGATTAATGTGGTCTAGAAGAGTCAGGGGAGATTTCAATCATATGTTGGCATCTTAAAAGATAGACTCATCAGTATGAAGGGAATATTATTTTGGCAAGATAAACAACAAGGGACATGCCAAGAAGGCTGATATTGAATGGCACCTGTGGGTGACTGAGTTAATAGAGGATAAGCTTGGGTATCAACTTGTGGGTAGGGTAAACATTCTAAGTGTGAAATGATATGCAGACTCAAAGTCTGAAAACTTGCCTGATGGTTCATAGTGACTTTCTGGTAAAGCCAGTGGTTACACACAGGTCTCCATCTTATTAGAGGTGAGATGAGAATTAAGAAATCGATGGGAATTTTTCCTTTAAAGATATTGATCATCCATCCTTGGATCTGGTCTGTGGGAGTCAGATGTAGCCGTTCTTCAATATTTTGAGTTATCATAGCATAGCGGATGAGCTCAGGGCCCTGGAATAGAAATGTCCTAAGTTGTAGCCTATCTCTACCACTATGCAATTGCATAACCTTGCCAAATGGGTACCTCAAACCTAGATTTAATTCTACCTCAATTTCATCTAGTTATTTATTAAATGGAACATTGGATACTGATGAGAAAGAGAGAGGTTTGTAGCAGTGGAAGGTAAGAGTGTTAGTAATTGGGGCTCCAATTTTAAAAATATCTCTGAAGAAACACAGGGAAGGGAAGGGAAAGTAGCTCAGTCATGTCCGACTCTTTGTGACCCCATGGACTTCACAATCCGTGGAATTTTCCAGGCCAGAATACTGGAGTGGGTAGCCTGTCCCTTCTCCAGTAGATCTTCCTGACCCAGGAATCAAACCGGGGTCTCCCTGCATTGCAGGCGGATTCTTTACCAACTGAGCTATGAGGAAACATAGGAAGCAAATCTTATGTTGGCTGTCAGGTGACGCTAGTGGTAAAGTACCTGCCCGCCAGTGCAGGAGATGCAAGAGATGCAGGTCCAATCCCTGGGTCAGGTAGATCCCCTGGATGGGAAGTGACAACCCACTCTAGTATTCTTGCCTGGAGAATCTCTTGGACAGAGGAGCCTGGGAGGCTACAGTCCATAGCGTTGTACAGAGTTGCACACAACCGAAGTGACTTGGCATACACAGCTAGCCAGTTATAGGCAGAGGCTTTCTCTGCCACTCCCAGAGAACTAACTACAAAGCTCCCTAGTCCTTCAGGTGGGCTAATGGCACCTACATAAGAGAAGTTCACATGGGTTCATCTTACCATGTAAATCTCAGCTTGCTTATCACCCATGGTGCCTATTGTAGGATCCAGTATTGCTTGAAAGTTTGTAGACTCTTGTATATGACTCTTTCACTGTGCTCCAAATTGTACTGCTTTTCCATCAGAAAACTTTTTATCTAGGACATTGATAATCCTTCCCCAGCCTTCTCTCACAGAGTCTCCCTATCCGTACACTTTCTTTCCTTCTGAGATTTCTTATCAGGCCCCCCTACGGCACAGTGATTTTGTGCAAACCCCTCTGATGTGAAAACTGAGAAAAATCTTTCTGGAATCTTTTTGAAGCTTTGATTGATGTAAAGCACAATAAAAGCACAGCTGGAATTGGAGATACCAAGCTCTGCTTTTTGGCTCAGCATCCAAGAGAAGGGGGAATAGCGAGCTTTGTTTGGTCTTGAATGTGAAAGCAGAGCCAAGATGAAGCAGGGTGCCATTTATAAAAATACTTTGGAGCAATAACTGTGCTTTGAAACTAATGAGAATAATGTTTAGATTAATAGCTTAGGTCATATTTCATGTATTGTATTAAACACGAGAGAAAAAGAGCAAAAGGAGAAAGTTGGCTTACCCTTCAGAAATCTACACACATCACTAATCAAAGGACACATTTTAATGTTCTTGCAAAAATGCAATAAATGCTAGCTGAAACCTCCTACGAAGCATTCGATTTCTTCTACAAATTTTTGCCATAATCTTTTGAAATGTAGGCCAAATTACTTTTTCCAAATATCTGTTTAGATGAGATTATTAAGCTTTTTAAATGGAAAGGTTCATAGAGCACCTTGAGATCTTAATACAAAAATATATCTTCTAATCTTTAGTAATACATATATCTATATATTTTGAACCTGATACATAAATATTCACAGGTCCATGATGAATTGTTAGCTCAGTGAATGCAAGATGTAAAGCAAGCCAATTTCAAAGCAATTCAAATGTGAATAAAAATAAACATGCCTATATCTTAGTATGTAAATATTAAATAAGTAAAAGTGGTTTAAGAGTTAACCATAGCTAAATATTGTATATATACATATACATACATATATGTATTAGTATTTACTGTTTTGTTACTGTTATATTTGTCTCCATTTTCTTAATACCAATTTCTAGAATTATTTCTTGAAGAACAAAAACAATTTGTTTCATGAAACAAAGCCATTTAATTTAGAACACTTTTATTTATTTATTTTTAAGTTTTTGACTGCACAGCTTCCTGGATCTTAGTTCCCCTAAACCAGGGATCAAACGCAACCTCTTGCAGTACAAATGCAGAGTCTGAACCACTGGGCCACCAGGGAATTTCCTAGTACCCTTTTTAATAGCTGCTTAAAGGTTTTATTTTATTTAAACAAAGGAGATATTCTGCTCATGTTGCTGGAGTTACAGAAGTAGATGTTTCTCGATTTTTTAAATAAAAATATGAATCCAAATAAAAATATGAATGCATTTCCCAGAAAACATTTGCATACATGTAGCTATTTTCTGTAAATTACTTTATCTCCAGCTGAATGGGAAATCTTATCATGGCTCATAATCATTTCATAAAATCATATAACATCAGTGATTAGAGAGAATTTAGAGATCAACTATTCTAAATTAACTCATTTTACAGATGAGGAAACTGAGACTCACTGAGGATGATTTATTTGCAAAGGCTATGTAACCAGTTTATAGCAGAATTATAAAAACTCTTTCAACATTCCAAGTCAACTCGTCAATACTACCACCCTTCCAAAATCAGAAAAGGCCTGTGTTTCATATCAGAGAATCAAGATTATCTAATCTAAGCCTTAAAATTAACAATTTTGGCTTTGAATACAATAATAGTTCAGAAACAATCAATTTTTAAGAGACTTCATATACTCTAATCCTGGGAATAGACAGATCATGTGTTCATAGGACTCAGTTTTATTGATTTGAATTTTATTTTTAGAAGGGAACAATTCTTGGGAATGAAAGTTTTTCTCACCCAGAAGACCTAGTAATATACAGTTAAGTTCAAAATATCATAATATATTTACTAGATTTTTAAAAACATGGTTATTTTTGAGAGAAGAGACTATAAGCTTAATAGAAGTAGTTTTATCTGAGAATTAGTCGTTTAGCTTTTCTTAAAAAGAAAAAAAATAATGGCTTCCCTGGTGGCTCAGATGTTAAAGCGTTTGCCTGCAGTGCATGAAACCCGGGTTTGATCTCTGGGTTGGAAAGATCCCCTGAAGAAGGCAATGGCACCCCACTTCAGGACTCTTAGTTGGAAAAATCCATGGAAGGAGGAGCCTGGTAAGCTACAGTCCATGGGGTCACAAAGAGTTGGACACCACTGAGTGACTTCACTTTCACTTTAAAAATTGGGAAAGTTTTCTCTTCTTTTATTTTTTCTACCCATTTTTCTGAATCTTTTCCCAGCTCCTAGCCTCCTAGAGAGTTTTCTCTATCTCTGTGTGTGTATAAAAATAAATATTAGATTTTATGTTTTCCAACTGTCTCATACATAATCGCTTTGTGTTATAGACTGCTGTGTTTTTACTTAAATGTTTCAGGTGATTATCAATGTAAATTCTTTCTTTATTTAAATTTTACTTTATTTTACTTTACAATACTGTATTGGTTTTGCCATACATCAACATGAATCCACCATGGGTGTACATGAGTTCACAATTTTGAACCCCCCTCCCACCTCCCTCCTCACACCATCTCTCTGGGTCATCCCAGTACACTAGCCCCAAGCACTTGTAAAAGAAAGAAACTAGAACACCTTCTAACACCATACAAAAATAAACTCAAAATGGATTAAAGATATAAACATCAGACCAGAAACTATAAAACTTCTAGAGGAGAACATAGGCAAAACACTTTCCGGCATAAATCAAAGCAGGATCCTCTATGACGCACCTCCCAGAATACTGGAAATAAAAGCAAAAATAAACAAATGGGATCTAATTAAAATGAAAAGCTTCTGCACAACAGTGTAAATTCTTAATAGTTTTGGGGAATTCTGATAAATAACAATGAACCCCGTAGACAAGAAAAATTCACCGAAGTATCAGGAAGAAGGAAAGAAACTTTGGCAGGAAAGATAATCTGGTATAAGAAATAGAGGAGATTTGAGTTAGTATAGGTCAGAAAGAGAAGAAAATCTTTCAAAAACTAGAAAGTAAGAGCGAGAAATTAAAAGGATTGCTTGTGTCTATGAGTCATGTTTATTCAATCTTTCATTTATTAAACAAATATTTACTAGACAAATGCTATTTGTCTTATGCTTGGGTCTTAGTCCCATTCTTAGGACTCAAGGTGTATCAGTGGGCAAAACTAATAGGATCACTTCTCCTAAGAGGCTTCTATTGTAGAGCAGGGAGACAGTAAATTACAAACTTAAGTAAAGGATATAGTATCTCAGAATTTGAATCGTGCTAAGCAAAAGGGCTAAAGGAACAGTGGCTGCAGAACTAAATGAGTTGAGCATGAAAGACCTTCTAAGAAGATGATATTTGAGGAAAGACTTGATTGAAATGAGGGACATAACCACACAGATGTCTAGGGATAGGGTATTCAAGAGCAGCAACCACTCACTGCAAATTTCTGAAGGTGTAAAAACAGATGGCAGCGTGGAGGGAAAGAAGGGCTGAATGAAAACGAGGGAGGAAGATTGGTAGGAAATGAGGTCACCAAATTGCAGAGAAAGCATGTGATTTGTTCTTATCATCACCAGCGTTAAGCATGGTGCCTGGCATAGAGTGAGTGCATGGTGTATGCGGAAAGAATGACTAAGTAAACAAGTGGGAAGGTAGGATCTAGTAGGACTTCCTACCATTTAAATGGGAAGAGTAACTGGGATGAGATGACACTTGCTTGAACAAGATGGTTAAATATCTGTACATACGCCAGCATGACTGGATTTGTTTGAAATATTTCTGATGTGAAGAGGAGAGATCAGATAATGATTTAGGGCTAGTGTTGTACATCATGACGCAAAATAATCAGTGTCACTCAGTCTGATTTGGTTATTTTATGCTTATTTCATTTTCCTCTCCATTCTTCTTACCTGTCCCTCCTTTTATTGCTCTTCTCTTTTCAACTTCTTTTCCTCTTTCATTCTACCCTCAATTCCAGAAGTAGTCCGAGCTTGTGGAACTGAACACTATGTAGCAGTGATTTCACTCAGGTTTAAAGACATTTAGATTAACAGCAGTGAGGCAGTGCTTTTGTGTACTTTTACTGTACATGACTATATAGAGTACACAATTATACTATCTTTATTTCAAGCCCAGGATGTCCAGAAACAAGCAAAAAAGCAGCAAGGATGCAGCTGCTACTACTGTATTTTTCAAGATAATACACTCTAAGATTAAAAATGTTCTCTTTGTTTTTTGTGTTTGTTTTTCTATATTATTTGTGTGAAAACTATTATAAACCTATTATATACAGTACTGTATAGCCAATTGTGTTAGTTGGGAACCTATGCTAACTTTGTTGGAGTTATGAACAAATTGGACTTAAGAACACACTCCTAGAGAAGAGCTCATGTTTATGTAGGGGACTTACTACACACAAGCAAAATGTCCTTGTCATAAAAACAACCTCATCCCTTTCTATTTGTCTCAGTGTGTCTTTGGAGAAATATCAACATTCTCCTTTTGGATAAACACTTCAAGGGGTGTGTCCTTTTATGGGTTAATTTATCTGCTATAAAACGTCATGAAACAACCTCTAGTCCAAATGTTATAGAATCATGAAAAGGAGGAGAACTGGTTGATTTTACTAGATCTCTCAAGATCTTAAATACTGATATGATTTATCGCCTCCATCCCATAAGGTATTTTTTTTGTGCATAGGTGGGACTTCATTTCTCCTCTGAACATAAGGTTTAGAATGACCTTGGAAGGAACTGGAGGTTTTGCACACCTTAGCAAGTATTTGAGTTGATAACATTTGGACTGTCAATGCTATAATCCCTCCCCTCCCCACTTCCACCTGCAAGAAGAAGCAAAGACCAAAATCTACCTGGAACATCTGTTTTCCTAAGATGACTTTTTGGCATTTGTTATTATTAGATTAATGCCTGCTTATTGGGAAAAATGCACACTATACAAAATAATATAATAAAATGCAAAACCCTCAAAATCAAGTCCCTCATTCCTCAGAGTTTATCAGGGTTAACGGTTTAAAGTGAATTCTCCAAAAATTTGTCTAAGTTTCATTAAATATAGTATACTTATAGTTTTAAATAATGCATTCAAGCCATGTACACAGTGCTCTCTTTACCGCTTCACATCATTTCATGCTGTTGTGTATAGATCTTCCTCACTCTTTCTGAAGATTAAATGATATTGCTTGGGTGGATTGCTCTAAGGTATTTAGCTGGTCCTTTTTTCTGTTCTTTCCAGTTGATCATTATTGCAAATGATGCAAGAAATTCCTGTGCATACATATTTGTGCACTGAACTCCATTTGATGATGACTGAAATCTATTGAAAATGCTTTAAAAAGCACTTCATATTATTTCTTTAAAAATGAACTGTGTAGATGGAACCTATAAGAAAGGAACTGCAAAATACCCCTTATTTCATGCAATCCTAAAATATAGACACTGACTAGAAGGTGGATCATGCTTAATTATTCATTTTCTTCTTGGAGAAAAGGCAAATTACAGGGAGCTAAAAGGATTTAATATGCTTTAATATGTAGGAAAAATAGAAAATATGATTCCTCCTCATTGTGAATTTCCATTTAGAGCACTTCCTTCATCAGAAGATTCTTGTTAGTTCATGCTTCATTTGAGTATCAGTCTTGAAAGAAACGGTGAAATGCATTTTCCGGGTTTCTCAGAAAAGATGTACCAAATTTTGTGAAGGCACTTAAATTCCATAAAACTGTAAAAAGATTAATTACAGTGATTTCCACCCCTCTGTAGGGCAATGATTTATTTTTCCTTCCCTGGGTTATGAAGAAGGCCCTCCATAATTCGATGTTACTTCTCTAGAAAATTTTTTCCATTTGTTTGCTAATAAATGTTTAACAACTAGCTCACTTCCTACTAGAAGAAAATATATCTATTATGTTTATATATAAAATATACATAAAATGAAAGCATGCATACAGAAGTTTATTTTACATTTGACAGATATAAAACAAATGGAATTTATCATTATTAATGAAATATGCAATCCACTTTATAGCAATAGTGAATTGATCCTCATGTAGTGTTCTCATTTATCTTAGCTGAACTGCTGTTGTTGTTATTCAGTCGCTAAGTCATGTTCGACCTCTTTGACCCCATGGACTGCAACATGCCAAGCTTCCCTGTCTTTCTCCACCTCTTGGAGTTTGCTCAGACTCATATCCAATGAGTCATTGATCCAGCCATCCAACCATCTCGTCCTTTGTCATCCCCTTCTCCATTTGCTTTAATCTTTCCCAGCATCAGGGTCTTTTCTAATGAGTCAGCTCTTCACATCAGGTATTGGAATTTCAGCTTCATCAACAGTCCTTCCAATGAATATTCAGGATTGATTTCCTTTAGGATTGAATGGTTTGATCTCATTGCAGTCCAAGGGACTGTCAAGAGTCTTCTCCAGCACCACGATTTGAAAGCATTAATTCTTTGTTGCCCATTCTTATTTATGGCCCAACTCTCTTATCCACATATGACTACTGGAAAAACCATAGCTTTGACTATATGGACCTTGTCAGCAAAGTAATGTCTTGGCATTTTGATATGCTGTCTAGGTTTGTCCTAGGTTTCATTGCAAGGAGCACACATCTTTTAATTTCATGGCTACAGTTACCATGAGCAGTAATTTTGGAGCCCAAGAAAATGAAATCTGTCACTGTTTCCACTTTCCCCTTCTATTTGCCATGAAATCATGGGACCAGATGCCACAACTTTAGTTTTTTAATGTTTGAGTTTTAACCCAGTTTTTGAACTCTTGTATTTATAGCCAATTTGTTCAATGCACATGAATGTAGTTCCAACAAAAATGTTAGTTAATATTCTACTAACAATAATAAATGACAGAAATCAGACAATAAAACAAAGTTACCAAGATGATGTCACTGAACGCAGAACTGAGAGATTTCATAGCACATAATTATAAAGTATTCCTGCCATACATTGCAGTAGACATGGATGGTAGTACAAAGTATGAAGATCTCTAAGAAATGATGTTTTGAATATCTATTACTTTTGTTTCTAATATAATTTGCTGAACTGCAATTTATATAATTTTATGTTTAATAATGGTAGTGGTCAATGACACAAAATTCCTAAAAGTTTGATCGTTGAATCTGGTGAGCTTGTGAAGTAGTTTTAGCTTACTACTGGTTCATATTTCATCATTTCCAAGAGGAAAATCTACTATATTCAGGACTGTCTCTCAATGCCCCTCAAGACTAATAGACAAAAAGAATTTTAGTTCCTGGACATGCAAAGATTGGATAAACTTTGAATTTTTGGAAAATTTAAATAACTGAGTTTGTTTTGAATTTAATCAACTGAACTTTTCGAAAGCATAAATAGATGGCCTACTTTGCATAGATTTTGAGATTCTAACAAGAGTCTCTTATCCAGATGATTATTTTATGAAACAGCCAAATTGCAAGCACTAGTGAAGGAGGAAAATATCCAATGGCTTCCCTGTCCCTTCTAACAAGAAAACAGGTGAATAATTTAGTAATGTGTCCTGGCAAAAGTATGTTTCTTTGTGTTTAAAGTTATTTCAAATATTTACACTTTTGTTCCAGACTTAGGGAAATGTAAAATAATAGATTCTTCTTTCTAATAAACAAATATTTAAATAATTATGTTATTATAAAGTCATCTCCCATTCTTTCATCTTGTGGTAAATTTAGTAACATCTTAACAAGATCCTTTTACTCATTAAGCTCTGTTTCTTGCATAGTCAGTCATCTGGAGGGGCAAGGAGCACCTTTCTTTCTCCTTTGTGTCCTTGCAATGTTTCATTTCTTTTTGTTTTTTTTTCAATAGTTTTATTGATATATGTTATATACCATCAAACTCATGTTTAGAATACATATTTCAATAGCTTTTAGAATATTTACAATTATGCATTTACATTAAAAACAGCTTCCAGTACCACAAAATGGGGACAGAATTTCATTATTTCATTTTAGTGATCCTTGATTGCAAATTCTTCTTGTGAGGGTGATTATTATATATACTTTCAATTCTTTTTCTTATTCCCCATTTCATTTTCAGTAACTGCTGTACTTTTTAAAACTAGAACTCCATTAGTGAAACATGCACACACACGCGCGCACACACACACAGACCCCTCAATGTTTGGAGGACAAAAGAATTTTGGGTTCCAGTCATACAAACATCAGTGATCAAAGCAAAGAAATACAGGAAAACCACAGAATGGGAAAGACTAGAGATCTCTTCAAGAAAATACCAAGGGAATATCTCATGCAAAGATGGGTACAATAAAGGACAGAAATGGAATGGAAACAGAAGCAGGAGATATTAAATGGTGCCAAGAATACACAGAAGAACTATACAAAAAGATCTTCAGGACTCAGATAACCACGATGGTGTGATCACTCACCTAGAGACAGACATCATGCGATGCGAAGTCAAGTGGGCCTTAGGAAGCATCACTATGAACAAAGCTAGTGAAGGTGATGGAATTCCAGTTGAGCTATTTCAAATCCTAAAAGATGATGCTGTAAAGTGATGCACTCAAAATGCCAACAAATCTGGAAAACACAACAGTGGCCACAGGGTGGGAAAAGAATCCATTTTCATTTCAATCCCAAAGAAAGATAATGCTCAAACTACTGTACAATTGCACTCAGAGAAGGCAGTGGCACCCCATTCCAGTATTGCCTGGAAAATCCCATGGACGGAGGAGCCTGGTGGGCTGCAGTCCATGGGGTCGCTAAGAGTCTGACATGACTGAGCGAGTTCACTTTCACTTTTCACTTTTATGCATTGGAGAAGGAAATGGCAACTCATTCCAGTGTTTTGCCTGGAGAATCCCAGGGACAGGGTAGCCTGGTGGCTACCATCTACAGGGTCACACAGAGTCGGACACAACTGAAGTAACTTAGCAGCAGTAGCAGCATGTGCTAGCAAAGTAAGTAATGCTCAAAATCCTCCTAGCCAGGCTTCAACAGTACATGCACCATGAACATCCAGATGTTCAAGCTAGATTTTGAAAAAGCAGAGGAACCAGACAACAAGTTGACACTGTCTGCTGGATCATAGAAAGAGCAAGAGATTTCCAAAAAACATCTTCCTCTGCTTTATTGACTATGCCAAAGCCTTTGACTGTGTGGATCACAACAAAGTGTGGAAAATTCTGAAAGAGATGGGAATACCAGACCACCTGTCTCCTGAGAAATATGTATGCAGGTCAAGAGGCAACAGAACTAGACATGGAAAAACAGACCAGTTCCAAATAAGGAAAGGAGTATGTCAAGGCTGTATATTGTCACCCTGCTTATTTAACTTATATGCAGAGCACCTCATGTAAAACGCCTGACTGGATGAAGTACAAGCTGGAATCAAGATTGCCAGGAGAAATATCAATAACCACAGATACACAGATGACACCACCCTTATGGCAGAAAGTGAAGGGGAACTAAAGAGCCCATTGATGAAAGTGATAGAGGAGAGTGAAAAAGCTGGCTTAAAACTCAACATTCAGAAAAGATTATGGCATCCAGTCCCATCTCTTCATGGCATATAATGGAGAAACAATGGAAACAGTGAGAGACTTTATTGTGGGGGGCTCCAAAATCACTGCAGATGGTGACTGCAGCCATGAAATTAAAAAATGCTTGTTCTTTGGAAGAAAAGCTATGGCCAACATAAACAGCATATTAAAAGAATAGATATTACTTTGCCAACAAAGGTCCATCTAGTCAAAGCTATGGTTTTTCCAGTAGTCATGTATGGATGTGACAGTTGGACTATAAAGAAAGCTGAGTGCTGAAGAATCAATGCTTTTGATCTGTGGTATTGGAGAAGACTCTTGAGAGTCCCTTGGACTATGAAGAGATACAACCAGTCCATTCTAAAAGAAATCAGGCCTGATATTCATTGGAAGGACCGATGCTGAAGGTGAAACTCCAATACTTTGGCTACCTGATGTGAAGAAATGACTCATTTGAAAAGACCCTGATGCTGGAAATGATTGAAGGAGGGAGGAGAAGGGGATGACAGAGGATGAAATGGTTGGAAGTCATCACCAGCTCAATGGACATGAGTTTGAGCAAGCCCCAGGAGCTGGTGATAGACAAGGAAGCCTGGCATGCTCCATTCCATGAGGTCACAGAGAATTGGACACAACTGAGCAACTGAACTGAACTGAAGCAAACATTAGAGTCTGCAGTTTTTGGTAAAGGGGACCTAATGGGCTGAGCTATTGGAAAGTATAAGAAGTAGGCGACCTACTTTACATAAATCTTGAGATTCCAGCAAGATTCTCTTATTCAAATGATTATGAGTTTGAAACTTCAATTGAAATCAAATTAGCATGAACAGGGCAGAATCTGTTTTATTAGAGACCAGGGAGGGTATCCGCCTTAGAGCAAGAATAGTCACTGAAACAGTGGGCTCGCCTTGGTGTAACATGGTCTCACCTCGACAAGGAGGATGACTTTGCAGATTCCCCACAGTGTTTTGCTTTTTATGTTTTCATTTAATGGTGTGACATCCTATGACAATTATCATTATTTTGGGTCCCATTTTCCCTTGGAAGCAGCTTTGACACAGATCAATGCGTCTCAGTGTCGTTTTTTATGGCGCTGCAACATCAGAAAATGACAGCTGGAAATCTTAATTGGTCCAGTGACAGGAAATATAATGACTGTTCACAGTGACTTATTTTATCTGACCTTGTGCTTAATTCAAAGGTAAATTTTCATCTCACTATTTGAAAAGAGAAAGTGGTGGGCTGATGAGTGGGGCAGATGGCCCAGAGAAAGAGCCTCCTTTGGAGAGAAATTGGTACTGGTTTGGGAGCTGTTATTAAATTAGACTTTAAGTGTTGGTCTCAAATAATGGATACCAGGGTCTCTGTGCCTATTTGAACTGCCAACCTTTCTGCTGCGCCTGCCATTAGAAATGGCAGCAGGCACTGGATGCAGCATGGAAGGTTGCCCACGAGTGACTGGCTGGAGGCCCTATCACAGAGGCCACCAGACAGCTGTCAGACAGACTGGCATTTGATCATTACTGACTTGGTCTGGAGCCCAGTGACTTTGACCCAGAGGCAAAAGGTTTCCTATAATACCACCCAAATTGCTCAATCCCCTGGTCCTAGAGAGAAAGCTGTTTCTAAAATAAGGACATCATGTCTGCCCTACTGAGTCCAGCTATTAAACCAAGATTCCAAATGTCCTTTTGGCAGTTAAAAACAGATGTATATAACCAAAAAAACATAAAAAAAAAGATGTATAAGCAAAGTATTAAATCTCCAACATCTTTAATTCACCTTGGGCAAAGGTGTAGCATAGAGAAGGAGGTGGCATGATTCAGTGAAAAAATGCTGGACTTAGGTTGAGATAGTACCTCTGAGCTTCATTTCTAATGTTTGCCTAATTCACTGGGTAATCATAAGAACTAAAGAATAGAGTGCATATAATCAATAACTGTAAGTTTATTTTAGATTAAGATTTATGATGAAGGTGAGGGTGATGATGATGGTAGTCTTAGTGATGAATGCAATATTTTTTCTTCTATAAGCATGTCATTGTTTTCTTACCGTATAAAATGATATCAAGGATGCTGTTGGTAATGGATGTAGTATAAGATCATTAAAGTCATAGACTTTAAAGTAAAGCACTTTGCAACAATAAATTGCTTTAAACCAATAAAGGAAAATTAAGACCTGTCTTGAATTCTGACCCCAACACCCATGAGCTGGCCATCTAGAGTTTCATCTATAAATAAACTATTACATGGGGCTGTTGAAAGAAGTAAGTGACAAGAGGCATGAGAAACTGTTAGTTCAGCACCCAACACATGATTAGTACTAAGTGCATTTCAACTTGTTCATGTCCCTTTCAATGCATTAAGTGCAGAGCTTGTGTATTTCTCAGTGAATCATTCACCAGATTGAGACCAAGAGTGATTCACTCAGCAGGTTTCTTTTCTACATGTATGTTTGTGTTAATCTAGGTCTCCCAAGAAACAGACACAAAGATCAGATTTTCTAAAAATTAAACTTTTTCAAAGAAAATGAGGGATGGAGTTAGTAGGAAGGCTGAGGAATCACTGGACCAGGATGTACTTTGAATTCCAAGTGAACAGAAGTTGGTTGGAAGCTTCCTGGATCACTGTGCTTAGTTGCTCTGCTGCTGCTGCTAAGTCGCTTCAGTCGTGTCTGACTCTGTGCGACCCCATAGACGGCAGCCCACTAGGCTACCCCTTCCCTGAGATTCTCCAGGCAAGAACACTGGAGTGGGTTGCCATTTCCTTCTCCAATGCATGAAAGTGAAAAGTGAAAGTGAAGTTGCTCAGTCGTGTCTGACTCTTCGCAATCCCATGGACTGCAGCCTACCAGGCTCCTCCATCCATGGGATTTTCCAGGCAAGAATACTGGAGTGGGGTTCCATTGCCTTCTCCAAGTTGCTCAGTTATGTCCAACTCTTTGCGATCCTATGGACTATAGCGCATCAGGTTCTTCTGTCCATGAGATTCTTCAGGCAAGGATACTGGGTTTCCATTTCCTTTTCCAGGGGATCCTCCTGACCCAGCAATCGAACTCGGGTCTCCTGTGTTTCCTGCATTGCAAGGAAATTCTTTAACCACTGAGCCACTGGGCAGACCAAGAAAGATTTAGTAAGGCTGTCAAAGGACAGATGCCTCCTGAGAACAGAGTCAGCTGTTAGAGGGGCTCCATGTCTTACAGAGTGAAGCCTCTATGCTCCACCCTTGGTTGGAAGCAGCTTGAATGAAAACACAGCTGAGGTACAAATGTGGCAGTTGATTTCAGAGCCCCGCAACTGGGTCCCTTCCATCAAGCTCTCTGAACTTGGAGGTCAGGGAGGCACATTCTACAGCCACCTTGCCTTTAAAAACTGCAATTGCTTGTTAGCTATTATTAACTCATTCGATCCTTGAATTTCAAAGTAGATCTTTTCATAATAGTTGCTGCATTGCTCCAGGTGTTAGCTGGTGTTGACTGTCTCCTTCTGATGTCGTCTACTCTTCATGAGCAATTAAGTAAACTTGCCTTCTTTACTGGTTCATCCTCCCCAAACATGAGAAACAAGGGAAGTTCCCTAAACATCTGAGCCCAGTGCTACCTTCTTCATCCCTTTGTCATGCCCACTTCCTGTAAGAAATGCCTCTTGTGCAACCAGGAAAGTCACATCTCCATGTGGGAACATTGTATCTGTTTCCTCTCAGTGAGCTCTGCCTCTTGGTCCCCGTGTGAGCATTATGCTTCTTGCCCAGTTCCTCTTAATCACATGCTTGCCTCTCTGTTGGTGGGACTGGTTTTTAGGAGTGGGATCTGTGTTGGAGGTTTTATGACTGTCTGCCTTTGCTCTTTCACCAAAAGAAAGTCAAAGTAAGGGAAGTAGTCAAACGGGTCACGTGTCAGGATTTATTCTGAAGAGTGCTGCCATTTTATTCTGCATTACTGCAGCACTGGCTCCGCTTGATCCCCGAGTCACCATTCAAAATGGAAATTGATTTGGTTTTTACCATCTTTGAGTTGCAGATAAACTCTAAGTCAGGCTCTACTGATTCAAGGTCTTCTGCTTCCAGAAATGGAGATCATTTGTTCATTTCAGCTTTTCAGCAGAACGCTTTTTGTGGGCATGGGGTATGGTCCACCTCTCAGAAAGGCTTGCTAAAAGAATAAATGAATGAATGAATGAATACACAAATGAATGAATGGAGTGAGAGTGTTTGAGAAATTTGGTGCCTCAGAACTGTATGATTTTATTTTGTGTTTTCCCTTATGCTTTGAATTGTATTAAGCTAGACAATTCACAGGATCAGATCATAATAGGTGAGAACCAGAAAGAAGTTCTCACACAACCTGTTCTAGTTCATTGGGAAAAAAATAAAATAGGAATTGAAGGGGAGTGACTTCAACTGAAGGTCATACAGTTAATAAAGACTAAGTCTATACTCTACCTTCCTCTCTACACTCTACCTTCCTCTCTACACTCTACCTTCCTCTCTACACTCTACCTTCCTCTCTACACTCTACCTTCCTCTCTACACTCTACCTTCGTCTCTACACTCTACCTTCGTCTCTACACTCTACCTTCCTCTCTACACTCTACCTTCCTCTCTATACTCTACCTTCCTCTCTACACTCTACCTTCCTCTCTACACTCTACCTTCCTCTCTACACTCTACCTTCCTCTCTACACTCTACCTTCCTCTCTACACTCTACCTTCCTCTCTACACTCTACCTTCCTCTCTATACCTTCCTCTCTACACTCTACCTTCCTCTCTACACTCTACCTTCCTCTCTATACTCTACCTTCCTCTCTTTTCACTTTCAGCTAAACTTGCTACTTTCCCTTTTTATTTTTATAGTTTATTTGAAAAGAAACTGATACTCAAAATTTACAGAAATTCCATTCAAATACTCTAAAATCCATTTGAAATAATGAAGACACAGTGAATTTGCCAAATAAGACTTACCCCAGTCATTCATTCATTCATTTAACAAATATTGAGAGCTTAGTATGTGCCGGGTATTGTGTATATGCTAAGAAAATAGAAACACAAAGACAGGCAAAGTCCCTTCCCTCCTGGAGCTTCTATTCTAGTTTATATTTAGAGAGACTCTTTCATCTATGGAGAAGGAAATGGCAATCCACTCCAGTATTCTTGCCTGGAGAATCCCATGGACAGAGAAGCCTAGTAGGTTACAGTACATGGGGTTGCAAAGAGTCAGACATGACTGAGCGATTTCACCTTCACCTTTCATCTATGAGTGTCACTCACCAGCTAGATGACCAAGGACAAATGCCCCCATCCATCTGAGCCTCATATTTCCTTGTCTTCATAATGAAATCAGTAAATCTCACTTTGCTTGGTTGTTGAGAGAACCAAAAGTAAAGGTAATTTACTTCGCAAAACGCCAGGCACATAGTTATAAGAGGATCAAATCATAATATACTTATGCACATAGTTATAGCTTTTTTCCTTATCAAGCCTGGGTTTTCCAGCTGCCCTGATTTCAACCCTATTGTTTTCCTTCTTACAAAGAACTACAGCATGGTAGAAGCCTTACCCAGAGCAATCCCTCACCTACTTAATTTCCAACCACATTAACTTTATTTCTGCTCCACAAACACTTTATTCTTCCTTTAGTGACTTTGGACCTGACACTCTGCCTGAAACATCTAACCACTGCCCCCAACTTCCCTCTCAGGCTTCCTTCTGTCGTTTATATCTGCTTCACTCTTGCTCATCTTTACTCTCAATTTAATTATCACCTGGCAAGAAGTCATCCCCTACCTTGCCAGGCTTGATCAGATCTTGTCCACATACTCTTACAACAGGTCCACTGACGTAACTTGCAGGGTCCAGCCCAAAATGAATATGTGGAACCCCTTGTTCAAAAAGCAAAAGTATTACAAAAACTGTTAGATTATAAAGCTTCTCTCTCCTTCTTCCTTCTTACTTAATTTATCGTGATGCTTTTTATTTGTTATTTGATGTTCTTAGTAAAGAAAAGTTAAATTTTGTAACTACCAGCATTCCTTTAATGCATTATTAAAATATAGTATAACATTTTAAATGATTGTATTTTGACATTTATCATGATAGTGTTCAAAGCCAATTCTAATAGCAAATATGAGTTTAACATGTATGCAAAAACAGAAATTGCACAATTCCTATCTTGTATTTCATGCATGCATGTATGTATTTCCTTCTTATCAAAACAAAAGAAATGTTGCACAAAACTAATTTAAGTGCTTTTATGGCAAAATAGATGGAGAAACGGTGGAAACAGAGACTTTATTTTTCTGGGCTCCAAAATCACTGCAGATAGTGACTACAGCCATGAAATTAAAAGGTGCTTGCTCCTTTGGAAGAAAAGCTATGACCAACCTAGACAGGATATTAAAAAGCAGAGACATTACCTTGCTAACAAAGGTCTGTCTAATCAAAGCTATGGTTTTTCCTGTGGTCATGTATGAATGTGAGAGTTGGACTATAAAGGAAGCTGAGTGCCAAAGAATTGATGCTTTTGAACTGTGGTGTTGGAGAAGACTCTTGAGAGTCACTTGACCAGCAAGGAGATCCAACCAGTCCATCCTAAAGGAAATCAGTCCTGAATATTCATTGGAAGGACTTTTGTTGAAGCTGAAATTCCAATACTTTGGCCACCTGCTGCAAAGAGCACTCATTTGAAAAGACCCTGATGCTGGGAAGGATTGAAGGTGAGAGGAGAAGGGGACGACGGAGGATGAGATGGTTGGATAGCATCAATGACTCAATGGACATGAGTTTGGGTAAACTCCAGGAGTTGGTGATGGACAGGGAGGCCTAGAATGCTGCAGTCCATAGGGTTGCCAAAGTTGGACACAGCTGAGGGACTGAACTGAACTGACTGGAGAAGGAAAGGGCAACCCACTTCAGTATTCTTGCCTGGAAAATCCCATGGACAGAGAAGCCTGGCAGGCTACAGTCCATAGTGTCACAAAGATTCAGGCACAGCTGAGCAACTTCCCTTTCCCTTTCACTTCTTGACGTGCACATATTCTATCAAGTTTCTCTACTTTCAGCTTACTGATGGATGAAAAGGGCAGACAAGAAAAGGAAGTGTGGGTTACCCTTTCACCTTTGCTTCAGCATCACCCTATCCAGCATAAGTGGTTAGCTGATAAAGGAAAGTAACATGAATAAGAAAAGATATGATAGACTTTCTGGGTTGCTCATATTTCTTTCAATGTCATTAGCCCCTTTCTGTGTTCAAAGCAGGTGCCTGATAGAAAGGGTTGCCTCTGGGTGCTGTCAGTGTGCCTGCTTACTCAGTCTCAGATGTAAGATACTTATATTCTTTTAAGTAGCAATGAACCACCACATATCCTAGTTTTCACCAGGATTCCGTGCTACATATAAATGGGGGCAGAAGAAGGATGGTAGACATTTATATTGCACTGTCTGCTCTAGTCAGCTGCATATTCCCTTCTACCAGTGGGCTTAATTGTAACACACAATTTGCAACTTTAAATTATCAAAATATTTCCAGACAGCAATGAGAGAGCATTAAACCAAGTCTGCAGCTTTTCTGAGCATGGGCTTTCATGAGATTCCTCAGACCCTGTGCCTATGAAGCTGGTTTTGCTTAGAGCATCCAGTGCTTTATTTTATTGCATTTTATTTTATATTAATATTTTATTATATATTTACTTTATATTAACAATGTAGTGATATTTTCATTTGGACAGCAAAGGGACTCAGCCTTTTTTATTTGTTTGACATGTTCTTCCATGATTAAACCATAAATTGCATGGGGCAATGAGCTTACACATCTTATTCACCTCTCCTCAGTAAATATTTTCAAGTGTATCAGTAAAGATATGCACATGGATGGAAAGACCAGGAGTCTGAAATCTTCAAGAACAAAATCAAGGAATGGATTGAAGGTAATGTTGTTGTTGGCCAGTCACTAAGTTGTGTCTGACTTTTTGAGGCCACATCGACTGCATTACACCAGTCTCCTCTGTTCTCCACTATTTTCTGGAGTTGGCACAAATTCACGCCCATTGGGTCAGTGATGCTATCTAACCATATCATCCTCTCCACCCCCTTCTCCTTTGCCTTTGATCTTGCCCAGCATCAGAGTCTCTTCTAATGAGCTGGCTTTTCCCATCAGGTGACCAAAGGATTGGAGCTTCAGCATCAGTCCTTCCAATGAATATTCAGGGTTGATTTTCCTCAGGATTGACTGGCTTGATCTTGCAGTTCAAGGGATTCTCAAGAGTCTTCTTCAGAACAATTCAAAAACACCAATTCCTCAGTGCTCAGCCTTCTTTATGGTCCAGCTCTCACATCTGTACATGACTACTGGAAAAACATAGCTTTTACTATAAGGATCTTTGTCAGCGAAGTGGCGTTTCTGCTTTTTATTACACTGTCTAGGTTTGTTAACTTCACACTTCAGGGAAATTAATGACAGAGATTAATATGCATGTATATAATTAGATTTCATAGGTACACTCCATAGTTATTAATTCCCCTCTTCCTTGGGGTTATATTTTGCTTTCTAACTCTGTATGTTCTGCTTGATCAAACCTTAGTCATAAAAATAATCAGTGTGATGGCTATCTAAGAAAAGATAGCTTCTTCTTCCTCTGTGTGTGTGTGTATTTTAATGAATATAGCACTCATGTGCATAAAGGAGGAAGATTTCCATTTCATTAATACTAGATTTTTCACATTAAGTTCCAAAAGGAAATGTTTCTTCTATTTGATAGGTCTTATTTTATTAGCCACATAAAGTGAAATAACAGTTTGTTTAACAATATCAAAAACAATAGAGACTCACTGCTACTTGCTTTCTTTTGTATAAATGTTAATGTATTTGTAGCTCTACCCCACTGGTTGGTAAACCAAACATTACCAAGTTACCGTTGCCCTATAATGTAATTCAGTCATTTTTAATAAATCCAGACTTTAAAATGGTTTATCATTATCTCTATAAGCTACTAGAAACAGATTTCCTTCCTGAACTGCTGGGTCCTGCAGCACTCTAGCTAATGAAAGTGGATTTGAAAACATCATTCAATTAAGCAAAACTGCTGAGATTTGTTTTTTTGGTGTTTTTGTTTTTTAGCCAAATGTAATATTGAGCAAAATCTGTAATCTCACACTCTGACCTTCTTCATAGACCTTACTCATTTAAATGACAATCCTCTGGTCCCCAATGCCTAAACTTTTTTTTTTTTTTTGGAAATGTTTTTAAAAGAATCATTGTGCAAGTCTAGAATTTCCATAAACTTTAAATGAAAAAGGATATGTTTAAACACTAATGCACTTTCATTATGTTTCAGCAATAAAAGAATAGATATACTATATAGAAACGTTAATCCATAACCACCTTATAACATCAAATGAATGAATATATTTGGCTGTAATAATCAGCTAGCAGAGACATTAGCACAGAATGGTGAGAAGAGTGTATAATTCCTAGATTTCAAATATAATAAAAATTCATAATTTAAAAGAGTGAATAATGACCTTGTGACAACTGGACTTTGGTGAATATTATTGCCACTGGTATGAGCTGATACTGATTCAGAAATATTCATGACATATTACATCAGGAATATGGTGATGAACTAGGCGGACATAATTTCTGTCCTTAGGGAACTTATAACCAGGATCAGTGACTTGAGAAAATCAGTTCTATCCTGAGTTCTTCTGGCTTTAAAACAACATTCACTTAATTGCACAACCATCTTCCAGATATTTATTAGAGACTGAGTGTTGTCAGAAGCAGAAAATAATTTGTACACAGCTCCTAATTTCAAGGAACTTTTATTCTATGCATAAATAGCTGTTGAAAATAGAATATGTAATGCCCCACAGAGAGATTTGGCTAAGATACCATGAGAAGGAAAAAATGTAAATGATTTTCAGATAGTGACATCAAGGCTTCCTTGAAAAAAAAAACAAAAACTTTTGAATTGAGTCTTAGGAGATGTAACAGATTTTTAAGTGTTGACAATGAGGGAAAAATAGGAATTCTAAGCAGAGAGCGTAGAAGACTTGAGGAGGGGAGGACACGGGCAAGCGTATAGCATGATCCCATGTGGCTGGGGGCAGTGTGGGTATGGAATGCTCTGTGGATGTCCTCTCCTTTACCTTAATGGCCTGCTCTGGTGCAATCCTCATTTATGAAGATTCTCAGTGCAAGTGTTGCCTCATTGATAAGTAGTGTGTCTGGTATTTTCATCCCCTCCATTGTATTGATGGGTTCTGGCTAACTAGATGTTGGATTGGATTGAGTAGGAATCATGAGAAAATGTGATTGCAAGAATGGATTTGGAGACTTCCCTGGGAGTCCAGGGGTTAGGACTGAGTACTTTCACTGCCAAGGATGCAGGATCAGTCTCCAGTTGGGGAACTAAGATCCCACAATTCTGGGTGGTTTGTGGAGAAGGCAATGGCACCCCACTCCAGTCCTCTTGCCTGGAAAATCCCACGGACGGAGGAGCCTGGTGGGCTGCAGTCCATGGGGTCGCGAAGAGTCGGACACAACTAAGCAACTTTACTTTCTCTATTCACTTTCATGCACTGGAGAAGGAAATGGCAACCCGCTCCAGTGTTCTTGCCTGGAGAATCCCAGGGACGGGGGAGCCTGGTGGGCTGCCGTCTGTGGGGTCACAGAGTCGGACACGACTGAAGCGACTCAGCAGCAGCAGTGACCAAAATAAAGCACACACATGGACTGGAACCAGACACTGAGGACCTTGAATGCCACATTCAGAAACTCAAAACTACTGAGGACTTTCCCCCTGAATATAAAAATAATAATAGCTAATAATTTTTGTTATGGGCACTATTTTAAGGGCTGTACTAATTTGATTTTATATAGTCTTAGAATCACCTGATGACATAGGCAATACTGTTATTCTCATGTTAGAGAAACTGAAGCCTCAAGTTTTAGCGACTGGCCTAGAACGTGAGTGAGTCAGTGGTGGAGCCAAAATTTGAACACTGGTATCCTGACTCCAGGATTAATACTTAAGTACTATGCAGAACAGTGCTAGAGCAAGAGGAATTTTTCAGAAATATCTGGAGAGAATCAGAAGGAGGAAGCTTGGTCAAGGATCTCAATTTGGAAGGAAGTGCAACAGAAAAGACAGTGATTATGGTGAAACAAGTGAAAAGGAGAATTTTGAAGGGATGTGTGTGTTGTCCATTCAGAATTCAAAGGGTTGGCAAATTATTGCACATGAGGGGCAGAGAAGAGAAAGACTATGAGATCTGAGTCTACAGAACTGGGAGGCAGACAATCATATTCACAAAAAAATAAAAAACCCGGAAAGAAGCGAGTTCCATAGGGGAGGTCGTAGTTCTGTGGTCGGTGGAGCAATTTATTTATTATTTATAAATTACTCAGATCTGAGTGTGACGTCCTTTCATAATTTCTGTTCCTTAGGGGAAGCATGCTGTCTATAAAGCAATGCAGTTTCTTAAATGCCACTGTTGCCGTTTGTTTTCTATTTTTGTAGTTATATTTTTTTCAAAATCAAAACGTGACTGATTTTGGAAAATAAGCAGTCTACTTAGCATGTTTTTGTTAGAGGTTTAGAAGGAAAGTCAGGATTTTCACAGAAAATAAACTTTAGTAGGGGACAGACTCAGTTCAATTCAGTCGCTCAGTCGTGTCTGACTCTTTGCAACCCCATGGACTGCAGCATGCCAGGCCTCCCTGTCCATCACCAGCTCCTGGAGTCTAACCCAAAATCATGTCCATCGAGTCGGTGTTGCCATCCAATCATCTCATCCTCTGTCCTCCCCTTCTCTTCTCACCTTCAATTTTTCCCAGCATCAGGGTCTTTTCAAACGAGTCAGTTCTTCACATTAGGTGGCCAAAGTATTGGAGTTTCAGCTTCAACATCAGTCCTTCCAATGAACACCCAGGACTGATCTACTTTAGGATGGACTGGTTGGATCTCCTTGCAGTTCAAGGGACTCGCAAGAGTCTTCTCCAGCACCACAGTTCAAGACCATCAATTCTGTGGCACTCAGCTTTCTTCACAGTCCAACTCTCACATCCATACGTGACCACTGGGAAAACCATAGCATTGACTAGATGGACCTTTATTGGCAAAGTAATGTCTCTGCTTTTTAATATGCTGTCTAGGTTGCTCATAACTTTTCTTCAAAGGAGTAAGTGTCTTTTATTTTCACAGCTGCAGTCACTATCTGCAGTGATTTTGGAGCCCCCCAAAATAGTCTGTCGCTGTTTTCACTGTTTCCCCATCTATTTGCCATGAAGTCAGAGGACAGCCTATCGAAGCAAATATAAGGATTTTTGTCACTGGGCCTTCAATGAATAACAAAAAAAAAGTGTTTTTATTTGAAAAAAATAGTATTCTTATATAGTTTTAACTTTGAAAGAGTTACTCAAATTTAATAAATCTGCTTCCTTACCTGTAAAATGGGAACAGTATTGAGAGTAATCTCATAGATCTGTTGTATTTAATGAGATATGTATGAAATCTTTGCAGAATATCACCATAAACTAAGCCCATAAAATATTAGATACCAGTGTACATTTCTGTCAGTCCTTATATTCACTGAATTTCCTCACAGTCTGTGCCTCACTGTAGAGAGTTGAGTATACCTAATATTTGTTGAGAGGTAATACATAACTGTTGTTTTTGAACCAATTATAACAGTCTTAAACTATTCTTTCTTAGAATCTGCAGCAGTTAACATTTGTATTATGATGTAAAAGGGAAGGAAATAGGAACTGATTTTTACACTTTCTATAATCAGAATTCATACTTCATACTATCCATTTGACACTCTGAGTTTGATGTAAAAACCTTAAGGAAACAGAGAATAAGGCAACATTGACAAAGAAGAATGAAACACATCCTAAAACAGTGGGTCTTCACCATGCTCAGACACAGAGGCACATGGAACTATATTGTTATTATCTGAAACAAACAAATGGAATTTTTAGTGACATAATTCTTGATGTTTAATTCAATCTTAACATCTGGGAACAATTTTATTACATTAAAACATTACTGCAAAAATTAAAATCACTAGAAATTCACAGCTCTGTGAACACAAGTCCACAAAAACTAAAAGTGCTTGAACTAAGTAAACATGTGTGATTTTTTTCTGGAGTTCTTTGGCAATAAGTTTCACTACCCCTTTTATTGCCTTTTAATGATCAAGATATTTAACAACAATAAAATTCAGAAAAAAATGTATGGTAAAATAATATGAACCGAAATCAGTATGATCAATCAATTTCTATTTTCTTCCCCTTCAAAATGCAAGTCCTGACATTGTTTGCTTGTTTTTGCAGCTGAAGAACACAGTCTTGCTTGTCAACCACCAGTGTTCCATCTGAGTGTAATTCCGAATCACAACTCAGAAGTGAGAACGGAAAGGAGAAACCCTTCGTAAGGGTAAGTTGGGCTTATGTGGCAGTAATTGCAGCGCTTTAAAAAAGGATATAGAGGTGATATTCTCCTATGGGTATAATAAGAATCAATGGTGAGCTGTAGCTGCCAAGAAAACTAATTAAATAGACTACGTTAACAGCAAAATCCTCTCTAGAGCAAAAGAAATGACATTTCTTCCTGTTCTGTAATCAAGAGTAAGCACCTAGTTTCTTACATTCAGTTCAAAACATAGGATTTTAACGTGGGTAGAAATAAACAAGCACACTTCCAGGATTGTGCCTCCGGTGTCGCCAACAGCAAGTGCATCAAGTGCCGCATTCTGTGCTTAGTAGCTCGGTTGTGTCTGACTCTGCGATGCTACGTACTGCAGCTCGCCAGGCTCCTCTGTCCATGTGATTCTCCAGGCAAGAATACTGGAGTGGCTTGCCTGCTCTCCTCCAGGGCATCTTCCTGACCCAGGGATCGGAGCCAAGTCTCCTGTATTGCAGGCGGATTCTTGATCCTCTGAGCCACCAGGGAAGCCCATGAGTGCCCCACCCCACCAAACCCCAGCAAATCACCTTTGGCCCAAGCCTCCAGCAGGAAAGGAAAGAATCAGCAGAATCCAGTAGAAAATGTGAACTCAATAAAATGTAGACATGCTATTTAGTAGCTGGAGGTGTGACTAAACATGACAAGATCTGTCATCTGTACCTAGTGTTCAGTGCAGTGGCTGGCAACCATACGTGGCCATGGGTATTGAAATGGATAGTCTGAAGAGGTAGGAGCTGTGCATGTGAAATAGACAGTATATTCTAAACCTTAAGTATGAAAAAATGCCAAATATTGCACTTATGATTTTTATACTGATTACATGTTGATACCATGTTTGGAGTATTTTGATTTAAATAACATATTATTTATTTAATTTTATCTATTTGTGTTTATAGTTTTTAACCTGGTTACTAAAAAGAGATTAAATACATTTGTGCTTTACATTATATTCTATTAGACAACATTTTTTTAGACTGGGTTTTTTTTTTTTAATGTAAAGATGTTAACTATTTTAGACTTGTGTCTGTCACAGTTACTCAAATATACATAGCATACTAGCAGCGATGGGCAATATGTCAACAAATGAATGTGGCTGTGTTCCAATAAAGCTTTATTTATGGATACTAAATTGTAAATGCCATACATTATCATGTACTATGAAATATTACTTTTTTTTTTCTAACAATTTTAAAATGAAATAGCTATTCCTTGGCCTATAAAAATAGGTTCCTCATGGGCCAGAGTTTGCTAACCCTGTATTTTATTCTAGATTTTACTCTGCATTTATTATCTTTGGCCCTTACTAAAATGACTTAATTTATCTAAAATGGTAATGTTTATAAGCTTGATTATAAAGTCCCCTCTCATCTGCCAAGTTGTTGGAATTCCAAGTGGCATAGCAGGTAAATAACTTTATAATTTGAATCAAAGATAAAATAGATTAGAATAAAGTAAGTTGATTCTAAAATAAGTAGTAAATTTCCTGATGCTAGAAGTGTTTAAACAGAGGGAAGTTTCTAGAAAAGGATTTTGTAGAAGAAAATTCCATGCTAAATGTGTGATTTAATCAAATATGTAATAACCCCTTTTCAAACACCAAACAGTTTGTTTTATTTTGTTGTTACATGTTAAGTCAGTTTTAGTTAAAATGTTGTGGGAAAAATGCAACAAGATTTCAGAGTTCAGGTTCTGACTTCTATCATGGAAATAATTTATTATATTGTGAAGGGTTTAGCAGGAATCTCAGATCTGATGGGTTGCATTTTTCCATTTTGGTAGTAGAATTCAGTAAGGTTTTTAACACAAGGGGATGAGGTTATGTAGAATAGATTAATACAAGTCTTTCTTTTATCTATCAAAGTAATATTAGTAAATTATCTGCAATTTACTTGAACACATAACCAATGATTTGAAATAAGTTGATAATTAATATTTTAAGTTGTACTTTGATAAATACCCTCCCAGTGTTTTGATCTTTTCTGACAATTCCTAATGCTCTTCAGCTGTTATAAGTATAGAATATACGATGCAACTACACTGAGTTTACGTTTCTTGAGTTAATAAATTGGTCTCAATCACTAATGGATTCTTTATACTGATTGAATTTACATGTTGAATTGATTTAAATTGCCTGACCATATTTCAAGGTTAAATACAAAAGTATGTGGAGCTATTAATTTTGTGTTGCTGTTGTTGGTTTGAATGATTTAGGTACTTGAAGCTAGAGCAGGAATTAAATTAATCTGTGCCTTCACCTTAGCCCAGCCTTTCTCTTTGTATAATGTATCTGTGACATTTGTCTTCATTCCGAGAGAAGATGAGGAAAACTCATCCGAACGAATGACCGGTTCTCATTAAACTGATGATTTTGAGGGAGATTTCCTTTGATTCCATGTAATGATGCATTACCTTCCCAAAGAATGAATTTAGCAATGAGAAATCTAAATCTGAATGTATACCAACCCAAATCAATCAAATCATCCTAACAATTTCAAGGGCAAAAGGGGAACAATAGCATATCCTGCAGCTGCTGACAAAGAAATCAGCATGTCTGGTGCTTGGGTCTCAGGCGTGAGGAGCAAATATTCCCAGTAGATGCTCTGCTTTCTCAAATCCACATGAGCTGGACATTTACAACTTTGTTCTAAAGGATAGAAGACATGGAGTAGTTTTTACCTTTTAGATTATAAAATGTAATCCTATGCAAAAGTCCTTTGAAACTAGCCCATAAAATTCTCTCATAGTCTCTCCAGAGAAGTGAAATTTCGGTTGCAAAACAACCTTAATCCTTAAAGCTTCTATGAAAACTTAGGTGGAAGACAGGACAAATAAGTCTTTGCAAACAAGCTCCAAGGGAATACATGTAGCCCACATCCATCAGCCACAGTGTATCTCCTATTACACACAAATTTGTCTTAGTGAAAGGGAAAAGCAGACCATATTGATTTTCTTCATCTCTCTGGGGATAGAACCTCAGAATTGGTCAATTACAGTATTTCATATTTCCGTATTGCTAGCCTGGGCATATAATAGTTGACCTAACTAGCAGGCAGAAGCATATTTTATCCAGTTAATGTCTGTATTCCTGGTTGTGTGTAACTTAAAAGTCAGCTTTAGTTTCCAACATATACTTTAGAAAAAAATATCTTATTATATTGTAGTTAGTGATTTCATGCATTGGAGAAGGAAATGGCAACCCACTGCAGTGTTTTTGCATTGAGAATCCCAGGGACAGGGGAGCCTGGTGGGTTTCTGTCTATGGGGTTGCACAGGGTCGGACACGACTGAGGCGACTTAGCAGCAGCAGCAGCAGCAGTGATTATGAAAGTAACATAGGCACTATTAAGAGACTTTGGAAAATATTGAAAGAAAAAAATTAAAAGCCCTTCTATCTCTACTACTATTTATATTCAAATATGTTTCTTTTCAGTCTTTTTTCATACTTTTACATTTATTTATTCAGTTCATATACATAATGCCCAATACATACCAAGAATTATACTATCATTAGCACACATAAAGGTGAATGAAAGAGATATTGTTTTTGCACTTGCAAAATTTATCATTTAGTCAGAGACAAACACACTAATGCAAAATAACATGCTTTACACTTTAATAGCATGAGTCAGAATATGATGGTCACACATGAGAGGAAAAAATAGCACAGACTTGGAGAACAACAGAAAAAGCTTATAAAAAATACTGACTATAGGCCTACAATTGGGTGGCATTAGGCAGAAAAATACAAAGGATAGAAGTGGAAAAGTATTGACTAAGAGGAAAGAAAGGTAAAATGTTTGATGAGTATTTTAGGAAGTAAATAGCTGATGATGATAGCTTCAGAGGGTGAAGAGAAGCCATGAATCCATGAAAGTAATGTCAGTTCATTAGGCCATCAACATAAGCTAAGAAACTCTAAAAGAGATCTTAGGTACAGTAACCTAAACAAGATGGAATCTTACATTCTGTTGTGTATCGATACAGAGGACAGTGAGTGATCTGGTTGGGCAACCCACTCTGTTATGCCAAATCTCAGAGAAGTTGCTTCCTTCAATTTCCTTCTCTCTTGGGGCCCCCACGTTTCCTAGGGCGCCAGGACGTGGTCATACAGTCCTTTAGGTCCCCTGCACTGCAGCCAGGTTCCACCCTGAAGGAAGAAATGAGGAAACAGACGATACACAGTTTCCTTTTAAGAAACTGACGTACAATTGTATATATGCCATCACTGAGAAACTGGGAAATGTCACTCCAGGTCAGAGGACAGAATGCCTGCTAACTTAAATTTGGAAAGAAAGATTCTGTGCTAAAAAGAACAGAAAATTTGCCTCGCCATGGTTTGTATTCTGGATTGTATCTTATTGAAATTTTGAACGAGGGGAAGTTATCGGCAGGTGTGAATTGTAGACCTTGCCTCGAGAGTAGAGGGTGAACTGGAGGTTAACAGGGTTGGAGAGGGGACTGCTAGCTGAGAAGCTGTGCAACAAAAGAAATTCAGGCAGGGATAATGGCATCATGGGCTAGGACAGAGGCCGAGGAATTATGAGGGAAGAAGCAGTTCATTCATGATTCAGAGTGAGTCACTGATGAGGAAGAATGGGAATTTTGGATGCCTTGTCTCATGTGGAGGGTGATCATGAAGGAGAGTGAGAAGTCAAAATGTTTGGCTTGGTAACTAGTTAGATGCTGCCATTCACTGATTATATCCATGGGTTTTGCACTGTTTTAAAGATGACCACAGAATCTAGTAGCTTAAAATAACAACTCTTTGTTTAGCTTTGATCATGTGGGGCAAGGCTCAATAAAGCCATAGTCTGCTCATCTCAGCTAGACTCATGCATCTTGGGCCACCTGTGTGTCAGCTAGGATTCTGAGGGTGATGTGGTTTGACAAGGGTATCTCAGCTTCAAGTTTTTCATCAGCCAGAATGCAAATTGCTTATTTACATAGTTCCAGAAGATTCCGAGAGCAAAAAGACTGGAAGTGTCCCTATGCACGAGCACTTTTAAAGTCTTTGCTTATATCTTATATGCTATGGTTTCATTGAACAATGTAAGGCACATAGTTACACCCAGTTGCTATAGGAAGGAACCATGAAACCTTGAGGGCTATTACTGCAAGACTCTGTTAAGCTGGTATAGAAAGCAATAAGCATGGTGTAGTGGAAAAAATTTTGCTAGACTTGAATTTTGGAGATAAGGTAGGTGGAGTTTCCTTCTGGGAAACAGGTCTGTACAATTTTGAGCACTGCTTCACCTCTTTGGACTTCATTTTCTGCATCTCTCTAGAGACTGAGTTGGACTGGCTCCAATGCCCTTTTTCCTCTCTTAAAATTTATGACACTAACTGATTAGCATTTTGTTTCTGATGGTATAAACAAAAGGCCATTTTGAAATTTGAACTGTCAGATATGAATTCTTTCAAAGAGAGGAAGAAAAAAAATGGAGAAATGGAGTAAATAAAATCTTTATTCTACTGGGTTTTTTCTATTCCATTGACCTGTGATTTCACAATTTGGCACTGTTTGTCCAATTGTCATTTGCCACACTGGCCTTATGTTAATGTTTATTTGTTTATAGAAATGTGTGCCAGCATTAGTCAGCAAGTAAATTATCTTATTCTTTATGACGTTTAATGTTAAATATAAATGATTATTTTGAAATGTGTTCTTTACTGTTCATCAAAACTTTTAGCCTGGATTATTTCCTAAGTTATATTTGTGACCTATTTAGTAACTAACTGTAAATCTGTGACTAGTTAGCTAGTTCCTGAAAGTTGGCCTCTGTTCAACTGTGCCAAACAGAAATATAGAGACAGTTTTGGGTGAAGTAGAAAAGAAGAGCTTTATTGCTTTGCCAGGCAAAGGGATCCATAGGTGGCTAATGCCCTTAAAACTACCACCCTGGAGTGGGTAGTGAGGAGGCTGATAGTGTTCAGTGAGAAAGAGGTGGTCAGCATGTGCACGTTCTTCTGATTGGTTGGTGGTGAGGTAATGGGGGAAGGGCTTCCCTGGTGGCTCAGTGGTAAAGAATCTGCCTGCAATGCAGGAGACCCAGGTTTGATACCTGGCTTGGAAAGATCCCCTGGAGGAAGGCATGGGAACTCATTCCAGTATTCTTGACTGGAGAATTCCATGGGCAGAGGAGTCTGACAGGCTCCAGTTCACAGAGTCACAAAAAGTCATACACGACTGAAGTGACTCAGCAGCAGCAGCAGCAGAGGTAATCGGGAGTCAGCATCATCAATATTCTGATTCCAGCCAGTCTGGGATCTGCGTGCTTGTGGGCAGCATAAAGTTGACCTGTCTCACTTTGGCATTTTTGTATCTGCAAAACAGCTGAAAGGACGTGGCCCAGAAAATTATCTATATTCCTAGAGGAAGAACTAAGTGTTCTTGGCTTTAATGGCTAAAGTATTATCATTTTGTCTTGTTTGTTTTTTCCTTTCTTTATGCATTTTTTCAGTTCTCTGATTAAATGTATTTGTTGATTAAAGTTTTTCTACAGACAAAAGGCAGGCAGAGAACACAGGTAGGAATCTATTCTGGGAAGCCCTCATAGGGTCTTGCTTAGTTGCAAACTTGGTTTGTCTAAAACTGGCATTGAATTCCTCCCTAATTACAATATCACCTGTTGTGGAAACACATGCCACCATAACCACTCAGTTTGTACTGTTTATCATCACATGTCAAGGAACTACATAAAGCCATATGATGTGACTTTAGTACTAAAATAAATAATGTAAATAATTTTATTTAAATCAATAAAATTTTATAGGAGAAAATAGCACTCAGAAAATCTAAGCATATTGGGTCAATTTATATGGTGAAAACATCATGCAAACTGTAACTCACATTTAAGTTCAACTTCATCACAAAAACCATCCTGAATAGAGTCAGAATGTTTCCTGAGTAATAGATTCATTATCTATAATAATCAAGAGGCTGCAAAAGTGTTTTCTGATAAGGCCATTGTAAACAGACTGGAGGTGATGTGATGTGATGAGACTGGCCTTATTATTATAGCTCTACCTTCTGAAGTTAGCCATTCAGATGAGTTACTTACTGCCTTTAACATGTCTGATACTGAATTCAGTCTATAAAAGATATTTCAAAATGTGTTAGTTCCTTCCTTTCCCCCTTGTATGTACATCAGCTTTGTGACTCATTTAGCTTGGTCTTGGCTTGATTGTTGTTTAAGGAAAGAGAGATATAAATGAACAAATTTTGTTAACTATTTTGATACAGTGAAGAAGGCTTCATGTACCTAATTTGACAATTGTCTAAGTGGATCATTATAATATTTCTAGATGTTGGATCTTCTGGGAAATGGCCAGCTGGAGCACTGAGTAGGTCCAGAGATACGGATTCTAGTGCTATTTTGTCATTAGTACACCCTGTAGTCCTAAGTCTCAGTTTTCTCCTATAAAATAGGAATGAAATCTATCTGCCTGACCAATTTCACAGAGTAGTTAGAAGGGTCAAACAAATCATTTTTGAAAGCAAAATAATGGCAAATATCCTACAAAATATGAATTTGTTATTAAAACATCTAGAGTAAGTTTTTTCAAACAGTCAGGGCATTATGTGAAACCAACCTTTCTTATTGGGTTGTCCAAAAATTTTGTTTCCATACTATCTTACAAAAAACCTGAACAAACTTTTGGGCCACCCAACACGCTGGCAAATGGAGATAGAAAAGGGCATAGTGTAAACACATAACGAAATCCAGTTTGCCTTTGGGATCCTGACATTTACCGGATGTGGGTGGAGAGTACTGAGCCCTAGGCTATGTGACGTTCTCTTCTCAAATGACTGTCTGAAACTTCAGTATCCACTGTGTGGTTACCTGACTTTCCTTCACTCTCAACCACCCTACCCATTTTTCCATGCTTTCTTCAGTCCATTTTCTCTTTGTCTGAAAAACACAGATGTATAGATACTTATTTCAGAAGAAAAGTAATATTTCTTATATACTATATACAAAGTGAAGCAGATAGCAAATCCAACAACAACAAAAAACCCACATATACACAGTGGCTTTGGCTGTAGCGCCTTATGAATTATCAGATTATGAATTTACAGAATATTCATATAATGAAGAACATTTTACATCTTTTCATTATGTTTCTCCTTCCTGCCAGAAAACATGCACACACATGGGTCTATAGTGGTAAAGAACACCCATGTGAATATTCCCCAGTCAGAAGAAATGGGCTGTTGTCTTGCTTTTTATATTTGTGATAGTTTCATATTGATTTCATTACTGGGAAACCAAAATGAATTGACAGAGAGAGCAATCAACACACAATGAACCCACTGGAACCTCTAACGTGAGATTGGCAGCTTCTGTTAATACAGCCAATTACCAAAGGTACTCAAAGAGTAAGTGATAGCCAAAATAAGCCACATGGTTTCGTGGGCCACATCCCGCATTATCAGTGAATGCAGAGCAGACATAGGATGACAGACTGCTTCATAAATATAACATTTCAGGTGAATGTCCTGTTTGTACCATGTTCTTCAAGCAAATACAGATGTTTGTGGTAAGATAAGAGCTTATTCTCTGTGTGTGAGAGAAAGAGACAGACAGAGAGAATGAGAAATGGATGTGTATTGATGCCAAGGTATAAAAAATATATTAGGAAAAATGATTTTAAAAAATAATTCAATCTAATCCTTTCCACTATATAGATTGCTTCCTGTGCTACAGCATAAGTTTGAAATAGAAAAATCAGACTTCTAGGAGCTTATTGCTTGGATGCCGTGGCTAACAATTAATGTTTCATTTACTAAATATCTGTTGAGCACTTGCTGTGTGCAGGTTCTCTATGCTATGCAATGGAGATATAAAATTTAAAAAATTAATCCTCCATTTGCAACAACATGGACGAACATTGAGCACATTATGCTAAGTGAGAGAAGTCAGAGAAAAACAAGTACTATATGAGAGAGATCACTAATATGTGGAGTCTAAAACTGGAGGGTGTAAAAGAGGGATCAAATTTGTACTGTTTGTAATGAGTAGTAAATAAGCTATAGATATCTAATATATGGTACAATGAATATAGACACTGATACTGTACAATACAATTTATGCAGTATGATAAATATGAGACACTGCCAATCACAGTACATCATAATATGTAAATATATCCAAGAAACATGTTGAATATCTTAAACTTTCATAATGTTACATACCAAATTTATTCAGTGAAAAAGACATGAAGCTTATCCTCCTGGAGTTTATAGTTGGGTAGACGAAAGAGGATGAGATGGCTGGATGGCATCACTGACTCAATGAACATGAGTCTAAGTGAACTCCGGGAGATGGTGATGGACAGGGAGGCCTGGTGTGCTGCAGTTAATGGGGTCGCAAAGAGTCAGACACGACTGAGCAACTGAACTGAACCGAAGGGAGAAAGAAAATTAGGAAACTTGAATCAATCTAGTATGTGACAAGGAAGTATAGGATGCTATTGGAGGTTCTAATCCAGATTTTGAAATCAGTAAAGATTTTCGGTTCAGTCACTCAGTTGTGTCCGACTCTTTGCAACTCCATGAATCGCAGCATGCCAGGCCTCCCTATTCATCACCAACTCCTGGAGTTCACTCAGACTCACGTCCATATAGTTAGAGATGCCATCCAGCCATCTCATCCTCTGTAGTCCCCTTCTCCTCCTGCCTCCAATCCCTCCCAGCATCAGAGTCTTTTCCAATGAGTCAACTCTTTGCATGAGGTGGCCAAAGTACTGAAGTTTCAGCTTTAGCATCATTCCTTCCAAAGAAGTCCCAGGGCTGATCTCCTTCAGAGTGGACTGGTTGGATCTCCTTGCAGTCCAAGGGACTCTCAAGAGTCTTCTCCAACACTACAGTTCTAAAGCATCAATTCTTTGGCGCTCAGCCTTCCTCACAGTCCAACTCTCACATCCATGTATGACTACTGGGAATACAATAGCCTTGACTAGATGGCCCTTGGTTGGCAAAGTAATGTCTCTGCTTTTGAATATACTATCTAGTTTGGTCATAACTTTTCTTCCAAGGAGTAAGCGTCTTTTAATTTCATGGCTGCAATCACCATCTGCAGTGATTTTGGAGCCCAAAAAATAAAGTCTGACACTGTTTCCACTGTTTACCCATCTATTTCCCATGAAGTGATGGGACCAGCTGCCATGATCTTCGTTTTCTGAATGTTGAGCTTTAAGCCAACTTTTTCACTCTCTTCTTTCACTTTCATCTAGATGCTTTTTAGTTCCTCTTCACTTTCTGCCATAAGGGTGGTATCATCTGCCTATCTGAGGTTATTGATATTTCTCCGGGCAATCTTGATTCCAGCTTGTGTTTCTTCCAGTCCAGCATTTCTCATGATGTACTCTGCATATAAGTTAAATAAGCAGGGTGACAATATACAGCCTTGACATACTCCTTTTCCTACTTGGAAGGAGGTAATTAATATTCAAACGAAGATCTAGGAGTTAGTCAGGGAAACTGGGAAAGCAATGATAGGTAAGTCTTTTCAATTAAAGCAATAGCGGTAAAATGTGATAGTCAGAGCATGGGTCATTTTAACAAGCATTCAGAATATCTGGAGTCTTCCCCATGTTGGGGAGGAAGAAGAAGAGCAAGAGATGAGACTGGAGAGGGAGGCAGAGAACACATCCCAGAGGGTGGTGAAATTGACCTAATTGAAGGATTTTGATCTGTGAAAAGCATGGTCATCAAAACTTAGTGAATCTATTAATAATAACTGCTCTATGTAGCTTTGTGGGCGTGTGCTCAGACATACACATACACTTTAAATACAATGTTAAGTCATTGTGGGAACATACAAGTGGAAGAAAGCAAGTAAAGGATTTGGTGAAATGTGTGTTTAAAGATAATGGAACTTACTTGAGTCTTGGAAGTCTTGTCACCAGGTAATTTTGCAACCTGCCCTTTAGCACCAACCCAATGTTGGTGAAACCTGCTCCTGCCTGGGTGGTTGGGTTTACAGCATGTCAAGCACTCTGGTATGTCTGAGGAAATCACAAAGCCATCAAGAAATCACTTTTGCTCTTGACATGCTCCTTTTCAACTTATCAAGGATGATATTAACATACCCGTATTTCCTTGTTCTCTATCAAATACAGGGAAGTTAGATACAATAGTTTTTCAGACATTCAGTCATGTCCAACTCTTTGCAACCCCATGGACTGTAGCATGCCAGGCTTCCCTGTCCTTCACCAACTCCCCGAGCTTGATCAAACACGTCCACTAAGTCAGTGATGCCGTCCAGCCATCTCATCCTCTGTCCTCCCCTCTCCTCCCTTCAATCTTTCCCAACATAGGGTCTTTTCCAATCAGTCAGATCTTCTCATCCGGTGGCCAAAGGATTGGAGCTTCAGTTTTAGCATCTGTCCTTCCAATGGATATAGATCATCTCCAACTTTAGAAATTATACCTTGGAATGAATTTCAGGCACTATTCTTGAGATTCCAACCATTAGTCTTAATTTGGTACTTGCTAGCCATATTTTTGAAAGTCTAAAATATCTTCCATTTTAAAAAGTGCTGTGTTCTATTTGCAATTTTTTAAGGAATCTCCACACTGTTCTCCATAGTGGCTGTACTAGATTGCATTCCCACCAGCAGTGTAAGAGGGTTCCCTTTTCTCCACATCCTCTCCAGCATTTACTGCTTGTAGACGTTTGGATCGCAGCCATTCTGACTGGTGTGAAATGGTACCTCATTGTGGTCTTGATTTGCATTTCTCTGATAATAAGTGATGTTGAGCATCTTTTCATGTGTTTGTTAGCCATCCGTATGTCTTCTTTGGAGAAATGCCTATTTAGTTCTTTGGCCCATTTTTTTATCGGTTCGTTTATTTTTCTGGAGTTGAGCTGCATAAGTTGCTTGTATATCTTTGAGATTAGTTGTTTGTCAGTTGTTTCATTGTTCAATACAGGATACAGGATGCATGGGGCGGGTGCACGGGATGATTCAGGGAGAGGATGTGGGGTGGGAGGTGGGAGGGGGCTTCGGCATTGGGAGATCGTGGACACCTGTGGCTGATTCATGTCAATGTATGGCAAAACAAATACAGTATTGTAATGTAGAATAAAGTATTAAAAAAATAAAATAAAAAGGACAGACTAAATTTCAAAAAAAAAAAAAAGTGCTGTGTTGATGGGCTGTGCATCTGAAATGAGGAATTGCCCCTTCTGGGTGTGTTCTTATAGTATTATATACTAAACTGCTCCAACTCCTCCATTCGTGTGACATAAAGGTGTGTGATGGTCTCATTTCCCTTTTGTTACTAGTGAAAAATTGACTGACAGAGAAAGCCATTAGCACATGACGTCACTATTGTAATTTCTAGTGCGGTCTGTTGGTTGTTTCTGTTAATCCTCCTCCATCCTGGCTGTTATTCTCTAATTACACTTGAATCTTAGTGTATGGTTCTAATTCAAATCTTGTCCCATATGTTGTCCACTGGGATATTATTTCCTTAAGGAAAATAGTGTTTTCCACCATTGTACTAGTTGATTACGGTCGATGTTCAGAAGCAGCTTTGATGTGTGCAGGAAACTGGTTTAGAAATTGATATTTTATCCATCAATGAAATATTCACAGCCACTGACAATGATGACTTTTTTTACTAATTTGTTGAGATGACTAATTAGTGGAATTTGTAATATTAACTTTGATTTTGATAGTGTGGTTCTTAGAACCAGGTCAAGTGTTCCTCGTCTTCCTTCATCTGAGTCTCAACCTGTATATTCATGCTTGGTTTAACCATCTGTAGTTAGTTCTTGGCTGAACTGTGATGGTTTTCTCTCCATGACATGTAATATCACAAGGATTCTCAGGTGGCACAGTTGGTAAAGAATTCTTCCAATTCAGGAGATGCATAGATGCAGGTTCAATCCCTGGGCCAAAAAGGTTCCCCTGGAGGAGGTAATGACAACCCACTCCTGTATTCTTGCCTGGAAAATTCTATGGACAGAGGAGCCTGGCACACTTTAGTCTAGAGGGTTGCAAAGAGTTGGACACAACGGAGAATGCGAGATGAAGAGATAAAATTATATTACATGTCAAAGGATACTAGGAATCAGAAATAAGAAAACAGAAATGACCAAAGTTCCAGGTGCAAGTTTCCATCATTATATACAACATTTTTAGTTTTATTCATTTAGTCAACATAGGTCTAGTGAACATTTATTTAAATTTTACATAAAAAACAACAACAAAATTTTATTGAACTCTGAATATATACCACACCAAGCCCTGGAGTATATTGGTGACCTAGGTAAGCATAGTCTCTGAACTCAAGAAGCTTATATTGTAATTGGTGAAATAAATACTAAACAAACCAATGTTTTTAGTTTCTGGGGTGTACTATAAATGTGATAAAAATAGTCCACAGATTGGCTTACATTCTTCTGAATAATTCATCATGCACAGTATTCATGTTTCCTTTACTTTAAAATTATACCATGCTGTTTATATTGTTAAGTCATTTTTCTATCTCCACTAGCCAAGATATCATAAATTTCCTTCTAAACAAAAAAATCAACATTGGTATAGTCACTCCACAATCTATAATGGCATAAAAGTACCATAGTTATTTAAAAACATACCGTCATTTTGGAAACTCAGGCTGTTTCTCTCGCTTCCATGTTATGAAGCATTTCTGATAGCCATTCTCACAATGAAGGCATACATATATCTTTATGATTGTTGCATCATTGTATTTTCCAAAGGGAACATGACAGTATTATAAGTTATCTCTTGGTAAACTACAAAATTGTCTTCTAGAAAAATTTAATCTTTTTTTCACTAGAACTATGTAGAAATGCTTATTTTCCTACAACTTTGCCCATGATTCAGTCATGTCCAACTCTGTGCAATGCCATAGATGGCAGCCCACCAGGCTCCCCTGTCCTGGGATTCTCCAGGCAAGAACACTGGAGTGGGCTGCCATTTCCTTCTCCAATGCATGAAAGGGAAAAGTGAAAGTGAAGTCACTCAGTCGTGTCCGACTCTTAGCGACCCCATGGACCGCAGTCCATCAGGCTCCTCCACCCATGGGATTTTCCAGGCAAGGGTACTGGAGTGGGGTGCCATTGCCTTCTCCAAACCTTGCCCATACATGTATTTACATTTTGTTTTTAGTTTTAATTGTTAAAACTTCTTTCTGAGTTGTCTGACATTTTAGGTTGCTATGCCTTTCACAGTCCTGGTTATGTACTTCTCATCCTCAGCCTGCTGCTATCAGATGTCATTTTGGACACTGGTCCAAGGAGACAAAATTGTGCTTCCTTCAAAATAGGTTCAAGACTTAGTTTCAGCTCCCTGTCCTCAGAAATGAAGTTTCCTTTTCTGAAATCTGCCTTTTAGCCACCCACTAATTCCTGATCTTCCAACTTGTCAACAGTTATTCTTGGGCAAAAAAAAAAAAAAAAAGGGACACAGGAGATTTTAGTTTCAATTTTGTTTAGTAACCACGAAGAGATAATTATGTACGTATGGAGGGTTCCATTACTCAGAGCTGTAAATTTCATGTGTCTAAATTCTTAAAAGTTTTTTTTTTTCTTGTTACAGCAGAACTCCTTCACTTTCTTCACTTTTAGTTAACTTCAAAATTGATGTCTAGGATGACTGCCAGTAATATTATATCACCCCATATGTTTTTGCTTAATTACACTATTTCCTGAATTCATTTTTTGAAGTTAAGATTTTTCTCCACCTCATCATCAAAACATTATGAACATTCTCTGTCACTCTGAGATTAGAAGATGAAAACCTCTTTTAAAATTATATCTATTTGAAATATTTCCAGAGTTTGGGGAGGGGGATGATAAATCATCCTGATCATTTAAATCTGTGTTATAAATCACAGGATATCTGAATCTTATGGTACATGGGAGTCAGTCATTTAAATGGCAAGCCCATTAAATCCTAGCAAGTTTTAGATGGCTTTCAAATTTGAAGTATATTTTCAATTTACAGTATGTTAAAGCTCAGGTTACTTTTTTGCCTAATATATTTGTGTTGCTTCTATTCATGGTTCATGTATCAGGATAATAAAAAAAATTGCATCTTATCAATACTTGGATAATACAGAACACTGAGATAGGTTGTAACTCAAATAGAATGACCTCTAGGGAAGCTTATATTTCTTTTTGTTTTTACATCTTCAACAAATCATAAGTGATCTTGAGGTAACTAGAATGTGTTTGTGAGGAGATCCTTAAAATCATCTGTCAAAAGGCAAATGTAAGGTTTTTTTTTTTTTTTTTTTAATTTACATTACTTCTTTTTATCACTTGAAAGAACAGAATAACCATCTAATACATATCACCAAACTGTAATTTCAAAATCATGTCCATTTTTACTAGTGTGTTTCTCCACTAAATATTCCATATTTTCTCTAATATTTGGCATAAACCTATACTTTAATATTTAAAAATTCCTCTAATTCCTCTCCTTCATCACCCGTTATATATCACAATTCTTTAAATTTGAGTGATTAAAAGACACCCTCTGAAAGAAAAATAAGAGTAGTTACAGAAATGCAAACAAATCTTTATTTTAAATTTAAAAATAGAAGGGTGATTTTGCACCTGAGAAACAGAAATGTTATAGGTCCTTGGCTTCCCTGGTGGCTCAGATGGTAAAGCATCTGCCTGCAATGCAGGAGACCCAGGTTCGATTCCTGGGTTGGGAAGATCCCCTGGAGAAGGAAATGGCAATCCACTCCAGCACTGTTGCCTGGAAAATCCCATGGATGGAGGAGCCTGACAGGCTACAGTCCCTGGGGTTGCAGAGTCGGACATGACTGAGCGACCTATGGTAGTAAAGTATATAATAATGAGAACATGGAAGGAAATTATAAACATGAAATGATCAATTAAAGCATTCAGTGATTTTTAAAATGAGGAAACCAGAATTGAAAGACACACAAGTACCCCAATGTTCATTGCAGCATTGTTTATAATTGCCAGGACATGGAAACAACCTAGATGTCCATCAGTAGATGAATGGATAATAAAACTGTGGTACCACAATGGAGTATTACTCAGCCCTTAAAAAGAATAAATTTGACTCCATTCTAATGAGATGGATGACACTGGAGCCGATTAGACAGAGTGAAGTAAGCCAGAAAGAAAAACACCAATACAGTATACTGACACATATATATGGAATTTAGAAAGATAGTAATGATGACCCTGTATGTAAGACAACAAAAGAGACACAGAGGTATAGAATGGACTTTTGGAATCTGAGGGAGAGGGTGGGATGATTTGGGAGAATGGCATTGAAATAGGTATACTATCATATAAGAAACGAAGTGCCAGTCTATGTTCAATGCAGGATGCTTGGGGCTGGTGCACAGGATGATCCAGGGAGATGATGTGGGATGGGAGGTGGGAGGGGACTTTGACATTGGGAGATCATGTACACCTGTGGCTGATTCTTGTCAATGTATGGCAAAACAAATACAGTATTGTAACGTAGAATAAAGTATTAAAAAAAAAATAAAACTAAGGCCCATACAATATATAAATCAATAAGAAAAAAATCAGAGTAGCACCATTTTCACTGGAATAATTTTTATGCTATTAGATGAGCAACACCTATATGGACTTTGATGTGCTTCAAGATAATGCTGTATATAATGTGTGAACAAAGCTGCTTGTACAAAGCATGAGGTAGGACCCATATTTCTGGGTCCTATCAAAGATCAAGTGGGCAAACTACATGAGCTTAAGTACCAGAAATCTGTACTTTAATAAGCACATAAAAGAATTCTTAAGCCATTGGAAACTATAAATAAATATGTTAGAATGTAATTTTTTAGAAAATGTAGAAAATTTAAACAATATCTTCAAGATTGACACACATGTGACCTTTCAAAACATCAATATAGGTTTTTGATTACCAATCCCTTGCTCTTCCCACAGAGCTAAACTGGATATATATTCAGATGTTCTTGGTTTTGAGATTGATCTCCAGTACTTCTCTTTTATGCCATCTAGTTAGAAAAGGTATGATATGGGAAAGAAAGTATCTGATATAGGACCTTGTACCCAGAAGATATTATGAAAAAACTGATTGGCTGAACCATGCTCTGAAGGCCAGGATTTCACAATATGGGTATCCACGGGTTTCTGTCACAGCTCACATTGGTAACTTTAAACAAGCAATGCAAAGGTCAATCACCAAATCTACTCGCAGAAGAGAACTGTCTTGGAGTAGAATGTGTATGAATTAAATACAAGAAGGATTCTCAGACTATACATATTTTAGGCCTCAGAACATATCCCTGATGAAAATTATGAAGTTGCTTTCCTAAAAGTAATTGTGAATTTTATCATTTATATCATATCAATACAGACCTATAATAAGTACATGAGACAAAAATAATAAAACAACTCTAATAGCAGAAAATGAAGAGGAACAAAAGAGCCTCTTGATGAGAGTGAAAGAGGAGAGTGAAAAAGCTGGCTTAAAACTCAGCATTCAAAAAACTAAACTTATGGTATCCGGTCCCATCACTTCATGGCAAATAGATGAGAAAAAGTTGAAACAGTGACTGATTTTATTTTCTTGAGCTCCAAAGTCACTGTGGACAGTGACTGCTACCATGAAATTAAAAGACACTTACTCCTTGGGAAGAAGCTATGACAAACCTAGACAGCATATTATAAAGCAGAGTCATCACTTTGCTGACAGAAATCCTAATAGTCAAAGATATGATTTTTCCAGTAATCATGTATGGATGTGAGAGCTGGACCATAAGCAAAGCTGAGCACTGAAGAATTGATGCTTTTAAATTGCGGAGCTGCAGAAGACTCTTGAGAGTTCCTGGGACAACAAGGAGACCAGGGAAGTCTACCCTAAAGGAAATCAACCCTGGGTATTCATTGGAATAATTGATACTGAAGCTAAAGTTCCAATACTTTGGCACTTGATGTGAAGAGCTGATTCATTGGAGAAGCCCCTCATGCTGGGAAAGATTGAAAGCAAAAAGAGAAGGAGGAAGCAGAGGATAAAATGGTTGGATAGCATCACCAAGTTGATGGATATAAATCTGAGCAAATTCCAGGAGATGGTGGAGGACGGGGGAGCCTGGTGTGCCGCAGTCCTTAGGGTTGCAAAGAGTCAGACATGACTTAGCAACTGAACAGCAACAAACGTCTCTGTAGACCAAGAGTTAGGTATTGGTAAAGGCTCTAAGTTACCATTGAGACCAACAAGATTGATAGGAGATACATTTAAAAAACATAGATACAGTACAAAATTACCTTTCGCAAAATCATAGGTTATTGTAATTGCATAGTCCTCTGTCTTTCGGTAATAGTAAAACCCATTTGAGGGCATGAAAGATTGCCAAGTATATTAAACTACTGCTTTCCTCTACCTCTCTCACTCTGCCCTTTTCTTTTTCTTCTTCTCTGTCTCTCTTCTATTCTCTACTTGCAGTGTGTGCATTGCTTGGTCACATGGCCGTGAGCCTTGAGTATCTTTTGGGTTATTTTGTGTGATATATGAGGCTAGATTCATGGTGGACCACGGCGCTCACCTTGTGGGTTGGTCCAATTGATTATTATTTTTAATTAATTTATTATTTTTTAAATTAATTTATTTTAATTGGAGGCTAATTACTTTACAATATTGTATTGGTTTTGCCATACATCAACATGAATCTGCCACGGGTATACATGTGTTCCATCTGAGAGTTTCAGAGAAGGAATGAGCAGAAATCTGAGTCAGCTGTTAACAGACTATTTAGGAAAGTGTCTTTGATGAAGAAAATGAACACGTAACTTGCAGAAGGAGAGTTTACCTCCTATTTCACCAGTTCTTTTGCTCCTAGCCATCTCCAGGTCTCTCATTGTCCTTGCCCCTCCAAGATAATGTGTAACTGAAGATCAATGGCCTGGCCTGTTGCTTTAGGAGGAAAAGAATATTCTGCTTGGAAGATCCACTTTCTGTATGTAAATAAGAGCAGTGTTCTTCCTCTCACCAAATGGGCACAGAGTGACTTGGTTTTCAGACATTTTTATCTTCCATAGTTGTTGTGTCTTCAAAATTTCCAGAAGCTTGGAGCAATGGGGCCCTGCACCACCTTGTTGCTGTCTTTTTCCAGCACACCTTCTTTTCCAGACACATTCCCAATCCTTCCCAGACAAGAGGACCAAACTTTTCTCACTTCCATTTTTATCTCCTCTGTCCCTCCAGATTGTCCGACCTTAACTCTTTTGTATTCTTCCTTATCTTGCCTGTTGTGATTTAAAATGTAAGTCTATTTTGGGTCTCTGCTACAGTTTTTCCTTTTTCCTCGAAGTCATAGGTGAATCCAGGTCCCGCTATGTGTCTGTACAGAAATGACATTTCATGTTAGTTTCCCTGTGATTTGCCTGGAGAATCCTTAATTCAATCCCATAAAGCCCCACATTCTGGAAGACTTGGTTTGGGAGACAGAAGGCATAGCTCTCAATTCTTTGTGACAGGTACAGTGTAGAAGTCATTAAAAGGCCATTCCATCCTGTCATATTAATCAACATTGCGATTCTTTTTTTCACTTGGGTTGTGACGTTACTTTCTGCATCTTGTTTGTTATTGCTGGAGGTTCAAAGTTAATAGTCACCTGCTTTGGATTTACCCTGCTATCCTTTACCTGCTGCCTCTGTTGTCTACTTTTCTGCAAAGAAATATTGTATAGGCTTTCCCCTTCACCGACTTGGATTCTGTTAAATTTTTCATTCAAAAGAGCGCTGAAGGATTTGTGATGGAATCAAAGCAAAGTGCATTCTTAAGCTATCCATGTTCATTTCAGTTTCCCCATACATCTTCAATGTCTCTTAAGAAACTATTTCTCTAATTTCTATATTTAAAGCAAAATGTTTTGAATTAACTACCTAAATATATCTAAAATGACTTGAAATTATTTAGTTCAAGATAAGTATCACATATAGGATAGTATGTTCAGTTCAGTTCAGTTCAGTCCAGTTCAGTTCAGTTGCTCAGTTGTGTTCGACTCTTTGTGACCTCATGAATCACAGCACACCAGGCCTCCCTGTCCATCACAAACTCCCAGAGTTTACCCAAACTCACATCCATCAAGTCGGTGATGCCATCCAGCCATCTCATCCTCTGTCATCCCCTCTTCTCCTCCTACCTTCAATCTTTCCAAGCATCAGGGTCTTTTCAATAGTATGGTCTTTTCAATATAGTCTTTTCAGAATAGTATGTGGGTCTTTTCAGGACAGTATGTGGATGGTGGTAAAACATTCATATTAACTATAAAGTTTAGGTTTCCACTTATCCGTGGAATATTACAACTCCAGCTGAACTGATTATCCAGAGCAGCAGTGGCGGCCTGTGTATTCTGCCTCTGGATGGTATCTTGTCTTTGTGTCATTTTCTTTTTCCTGATGATGTCTCGTCTCCCTAGTAAGGCACCAGTTTCTCTGAGAGCTTTGTTCTCTTCTGTTACAACCTGTTATACCTGCCTTTATTTTAGTCAAGCGCCTCGTGGCTGTAGTAGACTAACTCACCATTATCTCTTTATCCATCCCATCGCTAGATTCTCCAGGACAGCAGCTAGGCCTTCGTCCTCTCTCCTGGCATAAGGCATGACATGTTGTGAGTGAAGTCACTCAGTCGTGTCCAACTCTTTGCAACCCCATGGACTATAGCATACCAGGCTCCTCTGTCCATGGGATTTTCCAGGCAAGGGTACTGGAGTGGGTTGCCATTTTCTTCTCCAGGGGATCTTCCCAACCTGAAATATTGTGAGCACTCAGCAAATTGTCCTTGTCCTTGAGTTGTATTTAAGACGATTATTTCCATCTCCCAGAAGAGCATGGTGCAGAATAAGTATTCAACAAGGTTTTTTGTTACACTGGTTTGCTGCTTCTAGATATGTTTTTTCAGGACAGTGAAGCTAGAGGCTGAACTTTTTTCTTCTTGCTATTTAAAGCTTAACTCTAAATGAAAAATTATAACTGGCTATTTATGACAGATGCTCAAAATTCTTTAACATTATCAAGAAAAATTTTCCATGTTTTCAAGAACACTCTAGATCACCTGAATGGTTTGTGTCTTACATTTTAAAAATTAATTTATTTTAAAAAATTTTGATACATTTTATTTTTAGAGCAGTTTTAGGTTTACAGAAAAATTATGTAGACTGTACAGAGTTTCCCTCTGTCCTCTTCCTTATCTCTCTCTCATACACACACACACAGTTTTCCTATTATTAATATTCTACATAAATGTGGTACATTTTTTATGCTTGATGATAATTGGTAAACCAACATTGATACATTATCATTAACTTATCATAAAGTTCATCATTTATGTTGGACTTCACTCTTTGCTTTACAGCTTCTGTATCATTTACTAAGTACTTAATGTCATATATCCATTCTAATAGAATATTTTCCCTTCCCTAAAAATGCCCTATTAGTCTCTGTTCCAGCTATTCATCCTCACCCACTCACTTCTCTAAATCCTAGCAATCATTACTCTTTTATTATCTCTACAATTTTTCTTTTAATGTCACATATTTGGGAATCACCAACTATATCATCTATTCATATTAGCATCTTCCACTTAGTAATATGCAGTAAATGTTCATTTATTTTATTTTGTTAAATTCCATGGATGGAGGAACCTGGTAGGCTCCAGTTCATAGGACTGCAAAGAGTCGGACATGACCGAGCAACTTCACTGACTGGCTGTTATTTTGTACCCTTAGAGTTTCTTTCTTTTTCGTCGGTAAGCACTATTCTGTTATATAGATGTATCACAGCTTGTTTATCTCTTCACATACTGAAGGCCATCTTGGTTGCTTCTCATTCTTAGCAACTGTAAATAAAGCTGCTGCTTTTTTGGTCTGGCTTTTGTGTGGATATACATTTTCAACACATTTGAGTGAAATTTATTTTTTTCATTTATCTACCATTTTATTTCTACTCCTACTAATGTTTTTGTGACTTTAGATAGAACACTTTGCAACATTTACCTAGTGAAAATAAGGGATTACAGTGCTAGGAAGGTTTATAAACTGTAGTTTGGGCTTTCAGGGGAAATATTGTACAGTATTTGGTTAGGTTGGCTCAAAAGATAAGTGGTGTGTGTGTGTGTGTGTGTGTGTGTGTGTGTGTGTGTGCGCGTGCGTGCGCACTTAGTCATGTCCAACTCTTTGTGACCCCATGGATTGTAGCCACCCAGGTTCCTCTGTCCATGGGATTTTACAGGCAAGAATACTGGAGTGGGTTGCCATTTCCTCCTCTAGGGGATCTTCCTGACCCAGGGACTGAACCCACAACTCTTGCATCTCCTGCACTGGCAGGGAGATTCTTTGCCACTGTGCCACCTGGAAAGGGGTTAGCTCAAAAATAAGTAGGCTGTGTTCAAATACTGTGTTTTTAACTCCTCACTCAGTGGTCCCAGAGAAGTTGCTTAACTTTGCTTCAATTCCCCCATGAGGTGACAGGGCCTCTCACACTTTTGTTTTGATGCTTAAATGAGATAACGTGTATATGTGCTTGATAAAGTGAATTATTTTTGTTTTTCCTCATTTATCAACATATTTTTAACTGGGGGTATAATTGCTTTACAATGTCTTGTTAGTTTCTGCTGTAGCCAATGTGCATCAGCTCTCTGTATGCAAATATCCCCTTTTTCTGAGCCCCCTCCCACCCCGCATCCCACCTCTCTTGGTCACCACAGAGCGCTGAGCTGAGCTCCCTGTGTTATACGGCAGAGTCCCTCTAGCTCTCTGCTTTACACAGGGTGGTGTATATATGCCAGTGCTACTTGTGGACCCAGTGGGGAAGGAGAGGGTGGGATGAACTGAGAGAAAAGTCAATTCTTTTCAGAGATACTATTATGTAGATGTAGAGTCAGACAGGACTGAAGCGACTTAGCAGCAGTGGCAGCAGCAAACCTTACATAGATCAGTTTTGTGAACAAAATTGGAAAGTATCAATTTTGTGAACCTCAGAAACAAAGTTTGTCATTTGTTCTTTCTCATCAGCTGTTCATTGAGTGTTACCATGGGCCAAGAAGTATGCTGGTATTTGAAAAATTAAGAAGAAAGAGAGAATTCCTGCTTTCAAGGAACAAACATCCCCAAAGAAGCAAGGTCATTTCCATATAGTGTGAAGGAAGTCTGGAATTTGATAAGGAAATTGACATTGTCCTGACTTTTGTCACACAAAAGTCTACTTTGCACAAGCGCTTATTTGTACACTTAGAATAAGGTCCTAGAGACCCTTCTCAACTACTACCTCGCTATGGATACTCCTGGAATTTCTTTTTCATTTCCAATCCTCATTCCTTTGTTTCTTATTTTTAGCTATGTATTTGGACACTTAAATTACCTCCTAAGATAGATGTGATGATTAGAAGACATAATTAATAGATCACCTAACACAAAATAGGGCTTCCCAGGTGGCATTAGTGGTAAAGAACTCCCCTGCCAATACAGGAGACTTAAGAGACCTGGGTTCGATCCCTGGGTCAGAAAAATGCCCTCGTGGAGGGCATGGCAACCCACCTCAGTATTCTTGCCTGGAGAATCCCACAGACAGGGGAGACTGGCAAGCTATAGTCCATGGGGCCGCAAAGAACTGGACAGAGCTGAAGTTACTTAGCAAGAACACCATAAGTGCTTTAAAAAAATTGGCTATTTCTGTTAACCTGCGGATTTTCATCAGATAGTTTAGACACATTTTAGGTTGCAAGAAACAACTAATTTTTCAAGTGTCCTATTCACAGGGCTCCGAGCCTTAGAGAGATAATAACAAGTTCAGGATATTCTGAACCACTTGTGAGCTCGGGATCAACAAATCAGAAGTCTATTTTGGATTCAGTTAATTTAGTTTAACACTCAAGATTTAGTTGAATTCCTTGTTTTATTTAAAGAGACATGCTTGGTGCTCTATAACTGTCCTGTACTGCTAAACAGTGACAGAAGTATGATGTCTAAATTAATGCCAGCCATACTAATCAAAGGTTATTTGCTTTACTGTTTAAATAGAGATTATTCATGGCATGAGCTGATGTGTTTTGATTTCTCAACATGTCAGCTCTAAGATCAGAGTGGATATTTTAGCCTTGTGATACCTCACTATAAATAGGCATAAACTATAAATTCTTATGGATGCAGTTATAAATTGCCATTTGGGATCCTTTGATGCTGGAAAAAATATAATGACCCTGAGCTAGAACATGGCAGTGGGGGTGACTTCTGTCTATAACATGCTATAAGCCAGCGATTCTCCATGCAGAGATTCTATTACTTTCTTCTCATCTTATTATAAAACTTAAAAAAGAAAATCCCTGCTTAGCTACATGTTTGGATTCTTGCCCTACTCCTGACTGTACATATGTCCCAGACACCTAGAACAAGGTTCTGCTGGGCACTAGGAGGTAGACATTAGTAAGACACAGAGTCTAGCAGTGTGGTCCAGTCTGACGCGTCTTATTAGATGATCTTACCTTCTAGTCCTTAGAAGCCGATATTTGGGGTGTTAACAAGGCAGGCAGCATGATGACTATTACCAACTCCTTATGCCTACAGTAAGATACTATTCTATCTGGATTAAAATTCCACCTCTGGTGCTTAGTAGGTATAATCTCGGACAAATAAATTAGTTTATGATTTTAAGGGGGTCACGGTGAAGCAGACAGAACACAACGGGACTCCAAGATTGTTTCTGAGGCATGTGTGAGATGATTTATACACATCAGTGCATGGGAAAATAACCACACGCCACCAGCCATGTTTATGATGACCAACCCACCCCAGTATTCTAAGCAGATGAGTGTAGTGCAGAGGTGGTGTGGTGAGGAACGAATGATCCCTCCTCTGTTCTCAACGACAGTGTGCTTTTCATCTGTGCTCTAAAAGGGCTCAATCACTTTGCTTTCTAGTGGCCCCAGTAAGCTCTCCCATGCTTAGGAGACTGCCAGGATCTCTGATTTATCTCCCATTTCAAAATCCTTCTGTAGCTCCGACTTCTTTACTAAATTATTAATGACCCATTCTTTCTTTCTCCTTTCATTCACATCCAGTAGTTAGTACTCAATGTACTATTTCTCAAGGAAAAGGAAAAAAAAAAAAAGAAACTAGCTTCAGCTCTCCTCCTCTCTCAAACCCTAAGAAACTGAAGGATGGTACTAGGATGAAAGCAAAGCCGGTGAATCTATGAGCGAAAAATACAAAATAAACATAGTGCGCATCTTACAGTCACTTAAGAAACAGAGAAAAGCTGAAATCTAGACTGTACAGTACCTTGCTCTTTGAATTTCAGGAAATACCTGAGTTGACACAAAGCCAAAACATACAAGTGAGACTTGGTGGCGTAAGTAACAGTCTCAAGCTGATTCAACGTGCACAGTAAATTTATTTGGCAATTTGCACAATTTCCTAGGATCACTTCAGGTTGCCTCCCACCTCCCATCTGGCCTGGTTAGCAGATTGCTATTAGTATGTTAATGAAATGCAGACTGCCAGCACTGAAAACTTGGTACCTGGGTATTCCTTGACTCGTCCCTTACACAAGCTGTGATACTCTCACTCAAAGATAAAATTGGCAGCAGCGGCATCAGGTTCCCAGTGAATTCTTTCCTCCACAAGATGTTTAGGCTCACCTGGGATTCTGAATGAGAGTTTGGGAAAGGACAGTCAGGAGAGTTTCTTCAAAGTGGCCATCCTCAATGTCCACCTTCTTAGTCCTTGCAATGGCTTCTGTCACTGACCACATCAGCCCATCACCCTTTTATAGTGTACTTATGGGGGCCATGAGCTCAATAAAACCAGGGCAGTTGAACTTGACATAATTTCTTCTTTAAAAGAGGTGTCACTTTTGGAAAGGCCCCAAAGGATTTCTGACGCATCAGGAGACAAATAGATTGATAATACAGCTTATCTGAGCCTCCTCTTTCACCCACTTGTATACCTGGGAATGCATCTAATTTGGAAAAGTCTGCCTTTTCAAATGAAGGTTAAATCAGTCAGGAACACTCAGAAGCAGATCATTTGTAAGCTATTTTTTTTCCATGCATATTTTACTATATGTATAAAATCAGATCAAGAGTTGAGGAGGTTTATTAAAGGGATAAAAAATACCTTTATGAGCAGCCATATTTCATCCTGGAGTCAATCATGCCGTAATGAGTGCCAAGCACAGGAGGTAGAATGAAATGGAATGTTTGAGGCAAAGGAAATCTCGGTGGAAATTAACTTGGCCTCAAAAGAGCCTTTAAAAACAAAATGCTGCCAACAGCCAGTCCAGCTGTAGATTTGAAGGTCAGCATTCTAGAAGGACAACAGATGCAAATATCATACCAACCATTTACAAAGTTACTTTGGTAAAAGAGAGAACGTATTCCTTTAACTGGAACTGCTATGGTGCTGCTGGTGAAATCACAGCTAATTTGCTCCCCACACCTTTTTCTGACACAGGCACTATTCCTTTTGATCCAAAGATCACCATGGCCTTGGAGAAGCTGTCACTTTCATGGGAATAAACGACCTTAAATTCACTTCCTATGTCTACAGCAATCACTACAACGGGCCCCCTCCTAAAGGACTAAATTAAGGAGTAAATACAACGTTAGAAATAAAAGCAACATAAGGGGAAATGAATGAAACTTTTACAAAAAAAAAAGCAAACTGAAAGGAACACACGACTGTGTCTGTCATTAGGTCACTATTTTGTAATTCCCGCTAAAGAAGTGTCAGAAGAAAGTGACAAGTGTCTCAAGAAATCTGTGGTATCTGAGTTAAACTTTTCACCTCTTTTAATGAGTAGCTCCATTAGGAATTGGGGATATTTTATTAGGAGAAGTGACTCATTCACACTCAGATCAGAAATCTCTTGTCTTTTTATATTATTAAATGGTTTTATTGTACATGGATCGTGCATTAGTAAATTGCAGTGTGCTGGTCACTCAGTCATGTCTGGCTCTTTGTGACCCCAAGGACTGTAGCCCACCAGGCTCCTCTGTCCATAGAATTCTTCAGGCAAAACTGGAGTGGGTTGCCATTTCCTTCTCTGGGAGATCTTCCTTACCCAGAAAGCGAACCCATGTCTCCTGCATTGCAGGTAGATTCTTTTGCTGTCTGAGTCACCAGGGTTTCCCTTATTAGTATACATGCTGTTGCTAAGTCACTTCAGTCGTGTCCGACTCTGTGTGACCCCAGAGATGGCAGCCCACCAGGCTCCCCCATCCCTGGGATTCTCCAGGCAAGAACACTGGAGTGGGTTGCCATTTCCTTCTCCAGTGCATGAAAGTGAAAAGTGAAAGTGAAGTCGCTCAGTCGTGTCCAACTCCTAGCGACCCTATGGACTGCAGCCCACCAGGCTCCTCCATCCATGGGATTTTAAAAGTGAAGAAATCTAACAGAAAGAATAAAATTTAAAAAGGTAAATTTTATATGCTTTTGTCTCTTCAGCTCTCTTTTATACTGTGGTCAAATGCAGGATTTTATTATGAAACAGAATGTATACCAATAACAATATTCAAAGTATGGATAATAAAGTTCATCATGACTAATTGCACATTGAATCAAACCAGTGAGTCAACAGACGCAGATATACATGACATGATACTATAGAAGAGTTTAATTATCTCCAGTGGAACTTAAGGGCTTTCTAGGATGATTAACCCAAGGAAGTGACCCACATTAGAATTATGTATGTGAGATTTCCAATTTAAGAGTAGCTGGTAAGCCCCAGCTGGTAAGAGATATTTTGCTATCATTATCAACATATTTGTTTATTATTTACACTTATATAATATAAGTGTATTTTACTTCAAAGAGCCTAAAGTGTTACCCTGAGACTTTGACACTTCTGATATCATAAAATAAAAGGGAGGAAAACTAAAGAGAGAATAAGAATGAAAGAAAAAGAATAAGTGATAGAAAGAGTTAATAGTTGCAAATGACTGCTAATTCAAATTTCCTTTAGGGTGCCTATAGTGACCTGCAGCCTACCAAAAATACTAGTGGCAATAGAGGATGACCCAATGTAATTGAATAAACTCACCAAGTTATTTTATAAGTATTTCATTTAATCTTTACTACACTCCTATAAGGTAGGAATTCGTGCCTCCACATTATAGATAAAGAGCCAGCTCTGGGAGGATTAATGAAATCAGCCAAAGCCCAGTGACTGCTCAGTGAAAGCATTGGAATTTGACCCAGGTCAGTCTGATTCTCAAGTTCAAGAAGTTTTCATTGCCTTCTCCTTGCTCCCAACACAGCTGCATTTTTCAAGATATTGTTAACTGCTGTATTGAGATGCTGAGAATACCTTAAGGACCATTTGGATATCCTTATTTGCTGCCATGAGAAATAAGTCACTCCTGCAGGTTTTCAATTTTCTAAATGTCCCTGAATCTTAATCCATCTGACACATGTTCAAAATGACTTGAGTCAGATAGATAGGGCTTGACAGCTCCAACGGGAGCTCCCTAAACAGGAAAAAGTTTTCTGTTTTTTAACCAGTGTTTGATTACTGATATAGCTCTGCTTGAGATGACTTAATTTTTCCCCAGTAAAAAGAATGAATCATTGTTCTCTTAGATTTCATATTCAGCGTCAGAAGGAAGACTTTACAGACATCCCTGAATTGCAAGAACATGCATCTGTTGCCCACGTGAGCATATATTAGAATCCCATGTCTGTGGAAACCCAGCCCTGCCTCTGAAAATAACTTTGAGTTCAGAGCTGTAGGAGTTTATACTGAAGTATTGTTGAACAGATGGCATAATTAAATATGTTTATCTGTATCATGCTGTCAATTTTTAGAAATACACCTAATTAATACATGAAGTAATACACAAATATACAAAAGAATGTGGTAATAGTTTTTGTTGTTGTTGTTGTTTAAGGTTTTTAACACTGGGGTGTGCCATTAGTGGTTTGCTTTTGCTTGGGAATATCCAGAATTTATTAAAAGAAGCCCAGTGGAAATCTAGTAGGTAATGAATTGTTTATAGTAAAATATAATAAACCTGTCAGGAATGGATTTCTAATTTGATTAAAACAATCCCTGGTGACCAAAAAGAAAAAAAGAGGGAATAAAGGTTGAGAATATACCAACCAATATGGTCTGACTCTAGAGAGAAGAAATGTAAGAGCTGAAAAAATGATTAAGCATAGGAAGTCTATTTTTCATTGGGTCTGAGGTGTCTAATTTTAGGAGAATCTTAGTATTCCTGCCAGATGGTTTTCCAACAGAATAGTATAGTAAGAACCGTTTGAGTGTTGGACCCATCAGGCAGGACGTTGAATCCTGATCCTCCTATATGTTAGGGACATGACCTTGCAAAACTATTTAATTGGTCTAAATTCATTTTTAAATCTGCATAGTAGGGATAACTAGTACCTATTTCATAAGACAAGATCAAATAAGATCAAATAATTTCTAGCATTTACCAATAAATTTTAGCTATAGTAATATGCAATATTTTAACCAACAAAAAGATTTTGTGCAGATATTTCTTCCCCCTGCTCCTCTCCTCCTCTAATTTTGTTCCTAAGAATCCCTGTTTCCACAGCCACCCAGTATACATTCCCAGAACACTGTAGAGCAAAGATATTCCTAGGAGATTCCCATCGGATAATGTAACTTAATTCTAGGAGCACGCAATAGCTGAGAACCATTTTGTCCAAATGTCATGGTAGTTTATTTGGGACGTCACTAATTTTTTCTCTAAAATTGTCGAATAAGAAACTGATCACTGACGCAATGAATAATTTCTAATTCTATATTGTTGAAGACGTCAGGACCTTAATTCAGTATCCCGATGCCAAAGGCTGAATTGTGCAGAAAAACTAGATTCAGTACAATGCCTGGCCCATGATAGAAAGGTATCAGCATCGCCAAGAGAGAACTATTGTTGCCATAGAGATGGGTTGTTGGTGGTGGTTTATTCATTAAGTCGTGTCCAACTCTTATGGCCCCATGGACTGTAATCCACCAGGCTCCATTGTCCATGGGATTTCCCAGGCAAGAATACTAGAATAGATTGCCATTTCCTTCTTCCAGACACAGGGATCAAACCTGGGTCTCCTGCATTGCAGGTGAATTCTGTACTAACCAAACCACCAGAGAAGCCTATAGAGATGGTATAGTCATCAGCAAATGAGGGCAGATTCAGGTGTCCAAGGTCAGAGACAGCAGCCTACTCCCTATACTGCATATTTCTGTGATCTCTATATAATCAGTTTATGCCCCAAAGACTGAGATTTGCTTATCTTCTTTTGCTGCTGTCATGAAATACTTGTTTTGACATGAAATTATCCAGTCAGTTTTTAAGACTGGAGCCAGTGTATATTTGACAGGTATAAGAAATGCTGAAATTTAATAGCAGATTTCAGCATGCTACAATCACCTACATTCACAATAAATATATTGTTGCATTTAATTTCAGCTGAATGGCAGTTGTTCTATAGCAGGTTTATGGAATAGAACTTAAAGAAAGACACTACAGGTTTATGACAAATTTATCATTACAAACTGCCCAAATCAATTATGTCCCTCAGATTTGTCACATTTTTTCTACTTCCTTATCACTAAGACTTTTAAATTTATTTATTTTCTTTTTAAAATCACGTTTAACTACCCTAGCACATTACTAAATGGTTATGCATTACCCAGCAGAGACTAATTCGTCCCTCAAATCAACTTAATCCATTGATTCAGGCTTGTGGATGTTCATTCTTTTAACCATGGGATTAAATATGTATTGTACAATCATCATAGCCATAGGATACTTAGACAATACTTGAATGGTTGTCAGGAAAACAATGTGAATATCCAGTCTTTTGTAATATTGAGCTACATGTACACACACACACTCATACACACGTACATGCAATAGCTGTCTGTAAAATCTGTGTCAAGTAGATAGAAGGTCTTTTTTCTCTTTCAAGGGCATTGCTAATTATGCGTGCATGAGTTTAAGTATTTGCATGTATATGTGTATGTGAACACAGATTTCATTTTCCTTAAATTATTATCCTGCTTTCTGTTCACAGTGATACTATTTTATGTTTTAATGGTTTGATAATCTTTCCATGAAGTGTGTAACAGATACTATTATTGAAGATATTTATTCTAATGTAAAATCGGCAGAGAAACTTACAAATTAAAAGACAGATATTTTGCATGTATTATCTCAATTAACCATTCCATTCAGCCATAGCCCTATAGTGGAGATAATCTTATCTCCACTTACATGTAAGAAAAATTAAATCATAGAAATGAAGCAACTTATCTGTGGACACAAAAGTGTTAACTATACCTAAATATTAAGAAACGTGGAGTAGGAATGGCAACTGCCTCCAGTATTCTTGCCTGGAAAATTCTATGGACAGAATAGTCTAGTGGGCTATAGTCCATGGGGTACAAAGAATCAACACAACTGAGCACATACATACATATTAAGAACTAAGTATACAAAAATTAATATTTGTGCTCCATTCTTTCTCTGAATCAGACTTTAAGCTACTGTATTATACTGCTCTCCTATAGAGTCTGGCTTTCCTGCTTTGTTTTCTAGATATTCCTAGTATATAGTCAATGCTTCAAACAGATACATATTTAACAATTGAGAGGGTAACAGGCAGGAAGGCCAGGGATCTCCAAATGGAGGAAATAGCCTGCAAGTCGGAGAAGGCAATGGAACCAAGGCAATGGCACCCCACTCCAGTACTCTTGCCTGGAGGATCCCATGGACGGAGGAGCCTGGCGGGCTGTAGTCCATGGGATCGCTGAGAGTCGGGCATGACTGAGTGACTTCACTTTCCCTTTTCACTTTCATGCATCGGAGAAGGAAATGGCAACCCACTCCAGTATTCTTGCCTGGAGAATCCCAGGGACGGAGGAGCCTGGTGGGCTGCCGTCTCTGGGGTCGCACAGAGTCGAACAGGACTGAAACGACTCAGCAGCAGCAGCAGCCTGCAAGTGTCAGACATTTTTATCTCTCTTAAGCAGCAGGAGGAAACAAACTAGCAGTATTTTTTCCTTCTCTATACAAATTTAACAGGAGGTTTCTCTTAAAATACTGTGTTGCCATAATGACACCTGGTTTCACCTGAAGTTAACCAATGCCTTTTTCTTATGGAAATATTTACCTTAAGCTATGCTAATGTGCTATGCATTTACCCCAAACTCTGCCTTCGATTCTGCCTTTTGGCTCAGAACCTACTTGACAAAGCAGTATGTTATACTCAGATATTATTCCTCTAATCTATGTAAATGAAACCATTTGTATGGTGATCTGTCCTTCTGCAAGATTCAAGTTAATCATTTTATGGCCCAGGATGAACCATTTGGTGCCAAGATTATCCCAAAATGCATCTTATGGGTGAGGGGCCTGATGCCATTCTGAGTTTTAAGACATTCCTTTCTTTCATTAACAGACTGCTAGTGACTATATACGGAGAAGGCGATGGCACCCCACTCCAGTACTCTTGCCTGGAAAATCCCATGGATGGAAGAGCCTTGGTAGGCTGCAGTCCATGGGGTCGCTAAGAGTCGGACACGACTGAGCGACTTATTTCACTTTTCACTTTCATGCATTGGAGAAGGAAATGACAACCCACTCCAGCGTTCTTGCCTGGAGAATCCCAGGGATGGCAGAGCCTGGTGGGCTGCCATCTCTGGGGTCGCACAGGGTCGGACACGACTGAAGCGACTCAGCAGCAGCAGCAGCAGTGACTCTATAATATCCAGCTGAAGACTAGCAGAGGGGTACTCTTTCTGCCCCCTTCTGATGCCTATGTCAGAAGCTTTCTCTATCTCCTATATACTTTAATAAAACTTTATTACACAAAAGCTCTGAGTTGATCAAGCCTCATCTCTGGCCCTGGATTGAATTCTTCTCCTCTGGGGGCCAAGAATCCAGGCATCTTTGCGTGATTCAACAACAACTTTTCACCATGAAGTTCTGAAAACTAGATCAAGAGCTAGGATTCTATTGAAGATTCTGTAGGACCTCAACCACCACAAAATCCTTGCCTAATTGTTGTAGATTCTGATCTTCTGATTAAAGTTATCTCTATCTGGAATTCCTGTTGTACTTTTTCTGAAAAACTCCTACTCTCTCAAGTTGTAATTGAAATGCAGTGTCCTCAGTGAAGTCTTTCCTGATCTAAGAAAAATGTATTATTTTCCCCTTCTATCTTGCACATGGCTTCACTGAAACATAAATGCTTTCCCATTTATTTTCCTTAGAGTCTGTAGATTCTATGGGGTCAGAGACCCTTTTTAATCCACATAACACAATGGTTCTTGAACTTCAGAACATACCAGAATCACCTGATACTCTTTAAAACACAGATTGCTGAGCCCTGCCACACAGAGATTCTAATCCAGTAGGTCTAAGATGGAGCCCAGGGATTTGCATTTCTAACAAGTTCACAGATGGTATTGATGCTGCGGGCCCAGACCTCAACAGGAGAACCGCTTATGTATCAGCCGACACATGAACACATATTCAAGAAGCATCTTATTTTGTGGCCTTCATTCCCGAGAAAAAGTTGATGCTCAGTTCTTAGTATGAAGAATAGTGGACTCTTAGCCATCAGCTATGAAACTGACTCCCGCTCAGACAGACTAGAGCATCAGAAGAAATTACAAAAATATATTTGAGATTTTGTCTTTCTCTCCAATCTTTTGAAATAAAACTGAGATTAGGAAGCAGAAAGGCAAACTTTTAGCTTGGAACGAATAAAGGAGCTTCAGATTTCTGTACCTTCTGCTTTGAGTCTTTAGGTGCTTTGATTTATTTATGCAAAATACGAAACTAATTTGTATTTGTTTGCCATATTTTGGTGAAGTAAACATCACATGATAGGAATTAGACTTGAATATTAATTTAATGGAAGCTAGATTTAAAATAGTTGTCTGAGCCTACATGAAATCAAATCAATTAATTGATGTTCTTCAATAAAATAGTTCCACATTTTGTATTAAAGTTGGATTGATATGTTTTATTTCACTGACCAAAATGACTGATGGGGTACACGTCACTTTAGACCCAGTAGGATGTGTCCCTCCTCAAATGTTGTGTGAAGATCGCCTGTAACTTTCATTGTGTGGGGGTGCTCAGTTGTGTCCGCCTCTGCGACACCACGGACTGTAGCCTGCCAGGCTCCTCTGTCCAGCAGATTCTCCAGGCAAGATATACTGGAGTGTGTAGCCATTTCTGCCTCCGGGGGATCTTTCCGACCCAGAGCTGGAACCCACATTTCCTGTACTGCAGGCAGATTCTTACCACCGTACCACCTGGAAAGCCCTATAACTTTCATAGTCACCTCTAATCATCTTTGAACTACCATAGTTCTTTCTACTTTTTATTGTCCTCTCCTGTTCAAGCCAGTTTTTAGGGAAGATTCTGATGTTAGTCATTTTCACTTTACTATGACTTTAAGTCCTACAGTCTCCCTTGCTTAGTTCCACATTTATCATAGCCTTAAAAATAAACACTTTTGTATCTGTCAAATACCTGTCAGTCAGTAAAGAAATGGCAAACACACACACATGCACCTGCACAAATATATTTTGTTTTCATATATTTATGAATCCCGATTCCATAGCAGACCTTCCTTGAATTCTGCAAAAGCAATTTTGACAGAAGATTTATAATTAGTTGTTATCCACAAGGATTTTCCTGGTTCCACAGACAGTAAGGAATCTTCCTGCAATGCAGGAGACCTGCGTTCAATCCTTGGGTTGGAAAGATCCCCTGGAGAAGGGCATGGCAACCCACTCCAGTATTCTTGCCTGGAGAATGCCACGGACAGAGGAGCCTGGAAGGCTACAGTTCATGGGGTCACAAAGAGTCGGACACGACTGAGCAACTGACACTCTCACTGTTCATGATAGCACAAGCATGCTTATGTCTGCTGCTGACTTCTGTGTCCTTTCACAACTAAGAGATTTAATCAGAATTATTAACTCCAGACTGGAAGGGACAGTTCTGGCCACCTAAGCCAAGTATACCACCTAAGAGGATGGACTGGACAATGAATAAGATGAAACAATGTGTAAGATGAGACTCCTCTGCAAGGTGATCCTATCTACAGCCAATAACTAATGCTAGCAATATATTTCTTTTAATATTATAAATCTTGCCCCTCATTTAATTTTGGTTCTATCTCATGGAAATACATTTAACATCTACACCCCAAAGACTATTTTTAAAAGATGAGTTAATGTCACCTTTGAAATGACCTTATGTGGCCTTATTATACCTACAAGGCAAAAAGTCCTGATTTACTTACTCATGGAAATGATAAATTTGATCTCTTGCTTAAATTATATTTGTAATATTTTTGTGTGTGTGATTACCCCTAAAATTAATTAGGAGAAATACATCAATCATGAAACACTTTCAAAAGAAAATCCAAAGATCAGTGTTTCCATGTGTCTTGCATCAACCCATTTCTTGGTGTATGATGTAAACTGATACACTTTATAATCGAATGTCTAGAGTTAAAGCTTGGTGCCTTGCCAAGTGAATCCAGAATATAAGGCTCAAAAACCTATCAAGCTCAGATGAGCAAAAACATCATGTATTGCTATGAACTGAGTTTCTTATATGTCATGACAACTCTGAACTACATCAGGTTGTTTTTAACTTTAAATGGCAACAGGATGTCTCAACCACAATAGGACTGACGTGTTATAAAAAGAAACTTCTCGCTTTTGAGATCTGTGCATTGTAGGGTGTTTGATGGCAGCACTGGCCTCTAGTCCCAGCTGTCAGCAGTATTGTGTGCTCAGTCGTATCTAGCTCTTTGCGACTCCATGGACTGTAGCTCGTCAGGCTCCCTCTGTCCATGGGATTCTCCAGGCAAGAATACTGGAGTGGCTTGCCATTTCTGTCTCCAGGGGATCTTCTCCTCCCAGGTGGATTCTCTACCACTGCACCACTTGGGAAAGCAGCACTCTCCCAGTTCTAATAACTGAAAATGTTTCCAAACATTGATCATTTTTGCTATTGTTGGTAAAATTATTAAAGAATGGTGGGTCCTCTTGTTTTCTTTCCTCTCAGAAATCCTCCAGATACTTTTTACAATATATTCTTTCTTTCCCTGGGAATCTTTCAGATGTATATATCAAAATTTCTCCCAGAAGAAAGAAATAATGGTAATATTCTAGTCTGCAGATTATTCCAATAGAGAGAATGCCAAAAGTTAGATTCATCTCACTGAAATAAGAACTGTGAATCTGAAATGAATCAAACTTGGTAGACCACCTTAGTCCTCGCCCTCTCCAAACTATAACAAAATTAAATCACACCATGCAGCTTAAGAAAATTGTTACATATATGACCTACAGAGAAGTGTACACCATCCTTAAGGAAAACAGGAAGTAACCCAAACATGGCTGGGAGAAATATTGTTGTTGACATAAGTTATCCACAGTTCAGATAGTGCCAAATAATTGGTCTCATCACAATGATATATACTGTACAACACATCCTACTGTTGTCACCATTATCAGACAATGAGCTGCATCTTTTTCCTACTGTGTAGTTGTTGACATGGAGAGACTCAGTCAAGAGTAAGAATAAGAGCCTCTGTCAGCAAGCGTTGTGCATCATTAAATTTTACTAAGAATTTTCCTTCTTTTATTTATTTTATATTGGAGCAGAGTTGATTTACAGTGTCGTGTTAGTTTCAGGTGTACAGCAAAGTGATTCAGTTAGGCATATACATACATTTAGTCTTCTTCAGATTTTTTTTCCCCATATAGCTTATTACAGAATACTGAGTAGAATTTTCAAATCAAGGCTACATTACTGGCCTCAAAGTCCATCAGCTCTGGCGTAAGCCACGATTTGAACAACCTCTTCTATATTTTTGTTCTTATGTCTTCTCATTGGCTTGCATTCTCATTGGCCTCTTTTGTGCTGTGCTATTTATGAAACATTAGACACATGGTGAGGATTTGTAAATGTAATATTGGAAAAGAAGATTTCCTAATGAATATATGGGTTGGCCAAAAGGTTCATTCTGGATGTGAATGAACCTTTTGACCAACCCAATAATATAAGGGATTTCCTGGTAGCTCAGACAGCAAAGAGTCTGCCTGCAGTGTGGGAGACCCAGGTTCAATCCCTGGGTCAGGAAGATCCCCTGGAGAAAGGAATGGCTACCCACTCCAATAGTCTTACCTGGAGAATTCCATGAACAGAGAAGCCTGGTGGGCTTCAGTCCTGTCCAGTGGTTGTGACATTTGTATTTAGAGAAAAGGAAAATCAAGAGCAAACCAACATGATATATGAGTTGGAAACCATGACCTTTCTAGCACGCATTTGTTCTGTTTCTCAGGGAATCTCCTAATTTTCTCCTGTGGATCTTTCATTAGCTACATGTTTATATTACCAGCTAGCCTAAGGATGCAAAACACTGTGTAGCTAAAAGCTATTTAACTCTCCCTCCCCAGACACACACAAAGAAACGATAAGACTCATGGACACACACTCTCACAAGAGGAACAGAAACACTCACACTCTCCCTGTTTTCGTCTCTAGGTGCTAAGGAATACTAACAGACTCCCTGCTCACTTCAGAGTTGGTAACTTCATCAAGTTACTACATGCCAAGCACCAAGCTCAGCATCTGGCTGCAAAGCTGTTTAATCTCTCTGGGAGTTTATTGGTTTAAATCCATGACTAACAATCATATAAAAAATATGGCAAAACCAGATGTCTTTAAATTCCAATAGTTTTTTTTTTTTTTTTTTGAAGCTGAAGTATGTTTCTCCCATTTCTTAAGTCTTCTCACATTCTAGAGAAATTCAAACATATTTCTTTTCTGCTTTGCTCTGTTCCTTTATGTGATTCCATATAGATGTACCAGAGAACCAGATCTATAAGATATTGACCTCGAAAACGTCTGTGTTTACTATGTTTGAGGCTGTTGTCTACAGCTCCATTTCAGCCTTTGAAAGGCTGACAAATGAGGTTATCATGAATGGATATTGTACTATTTTAATCTTAATTTTTTTGAATATTTTTAAACCAAGATTCTCCAGATGAAGTATATTTATGAATATAGATGTGAGAAGTAAAATGACAAAGCATACCCTTAATTATCTTTGTCATGTGAATATTATTTGGTTCATATCTCTCTTTAAGAGTATTAATTGAAAATAGTAACAGTTATACTCAACAACCTTCCAGGAGTGTCCTAAAAGCTTTAAAGAAATTGAATCATTCAAGATTAAACAACACTGACTAAGTTATTTTTATTTTCCTCTTTTTAAAGGTAACTGAGGCACCCAGAGATTAAATGATTTGACTAATGTTCATAGAGGAGTAAAGACTGGTATTTGAAACCAAACTTCTTAGTTGTAGAGATTTCCCACTCAACATCCATGCTATGCTATATCTCTGCTCCCAGGTGATGGTCAGTTTGGTGAGGATAGAAACTGTTTCTATGCATTCATGTGGATCTGTCTCTGTGTGCAGTTATGCATGATCACATTAGAGATAAAATTATGCCAGAAATATTACTTTATTTTGGTGGAGTCATAATACAACATTATGTCTGAAATACTTACATTTTACAAGAACCTGCTGCATATTTGAAAACTTGATTTTCTATATTCAGATGTATCTAACCTAGTTTTTTACCACAGAATATCATACCTTAGCCAAAACTGTTGCATTTTACTACAGCAGATCTTGTGCTCCTTAAAAGGAAACAGATGAGGTCATTAAGCTGACTTTGTGAGCTATACTTATTTCATTCAAATGCTGTGCAGTGTCAGGGAGGGTTGGTTGACTGGTACTTTGTCATTATTCCCCTTTAGAAGTTTCTCTTTCCTCCTTAATTAGATTCTCCACATACCTGGCACCTTATCTCTTTGGATGAAGGACACTACCTCTATTTCATTTGCAGGGAGTGTTGTTGTTATTTAGTCACTAAGATGTGTCCTACTCTTTTGTGACCCCATGGACTCTAGCCTGCCAGTCTCCTCTGTCCATGGGATTCTCCAGACAAGAATACTGGAGTGGGTTGCCATTTTCTCCTCCAGGGGATCTTTCCCCTGCATGGGCTGAGCCCACACCCCCTGTGTCTCCTGCACTGCAGGTCAATTCTTTATGACTGAGCCACCTGGAAGCTCCTTTACAGAGAGTACTTCAGGGTAATTATTGCTCTTGGGGATGGGGTATTGGAATCTGTTTCCCAGTGTTATTTTTCCATTTTGGGATTATATGTTCCTAATAAAATGGAAAGTATGTTACCATGTAATACAGCAGAGACTTAAAGTTAACATTTAATAACTCAGTCAGCTACTTGGCTTAGAAACCAATCTGTCGCCCGATTCTATCACCAGAAACTTTTGCTCAACAAGTAAATATCTTAGCAATCTCAGTCAGTCAGTTTGGTCACTCAGTCATGTCCCACTCTTTGTAACCCCATGAATTCCAGCACGCCGGGCATCCTTGTGCATCACCAACTCCCGGAGCTTACTCAAACTCATGTCCATTGAGTTGGTGATGCCATCCAGCCATTTCATCCTCTGTCACCCCCTTCTGCTCCCGTCTTCAATATTTCCCAGCATCAGGTTCTTTTCAGATCAGTTCTTCACATCAGGTGGCCAAAACACTGGAGCTTTAGCATCAGTCTTTCCAATGAATATTCAGGACTGATTTCCTTGAGGATTGACTGCTTTGATCTCCTTGCAGTCCAAGGGACTCTCAAGAATCATCTCCAACACCACAGTTCAAAAGCATCAATTCTTCAGTGCTCAGCTTTCTTTATAGTCCAACTTTCACATCCATACATGAGTACTGGAAAAACCATAGCTTTGACTAGATGGACCTTTGTCTGTAAAGTAATGTCTCTTCTCTTTAATAAGCTGTCTAGGTTGGTCATAGCTTTTCTTCCAAGGAGCAAGCTTCTTTTAATTTCATGGCTGCAGTCACCATCGGCAGTGAACCCCAAGAAAATAAAGTCTGATACCATTTATATTGTTTTCCCATCTATTTGCCATGAAGTGATCGGACCAGATGTCATGATCTTCGTTTTCTGAATGTTGAGTTTTAAGCCAACTTTTTCACTCTCCTCTTTCACTTTCATCAAGAGGCATTTTAGTTCCTCTTCACTTTCTGCCATAAGGGTGGTGTCATCTGCATATCTGAGGTTATTGATATTTCTCCTAGCAATCTTGATTCCAGCTTGTGCTTCAAACAGCCCAGCATTTTGCATGATGTACTCTGCATATAAGTTAAATAAGCAGGGTGACAATATAAAACCTTGACGTACTCCTTTCCTGATTTGGAAGCCATCTGTTGTTTCATGTCCAGTTCTAACTGTTGCTTCTTGACCTTCATGCAGATTTCTCAGGAGGCAGGTCAGGTGGTCTGATATTTCCATCCCTTTAAGAATTTTCCACAGTTTGTTCTGATCCACCCAGTCAAAGGGGCCCATATGAATAATTCTTACAATTTTTCAAAAATCAGCAAAAGAATACAAAGACTTTAAGGGCTGCACAGTTGACTCAGTGATAAAAGTTTCACCTGCCCATGCGGGAGACCCAGGAGAACTGGTTTGATCCAGGGGTTGGGAAGATCCCCTGGAGAAGGAAATGGTGACTGACTTTAGTATACTTGCCTAGAAAATCCCATGGACAGAAGAGCCTGTTAGTCCATAGGGTTACAAAGAGTTGGACACAACTGAAGCAACTTAACATTCATGTATGCATATAGAGTTTAAGGGCTTCAAAGGTGGTCCAGTTGTAAATAATAGACCCGCCAATGCAGGACATCCAGAAGACCTAGTTTTGATCCATGGGTTGGGAAAATTGCCCTGGAGAAGGAAATGGCAACCAGTGACTCCAGTATTCTTACCTGGAAAATCCCATGGACAGAGGGCCTGGTGCGCTACAGTCCACGGGATCACAAAGAGTCAGACATGCGAAGGGTACATGCAAATGACAAAGAGCACAGCTGAGTATGCATACACGCACAAAGAGTTTAAACATAGCTGCTTTGTCAGCTTTGTAACTTCAGACCTTCCACTAAGCCTCCTTATGCTTCAGGTTTTCTCATTTGTAACATGAGAATGAAGAAGCCATCTTAAAGTATTTGGGATTTTATTTTCCTCCCATCATTAAAATTCAAAGGATGCTGAAATTCATTGCCTGATGATAAATGAGGCACTTAAAGAGGTAAATATAGTTCCTGATTAATAACATAGTAGTATTTTGTACAGGATGAAGAGGAGTCTTTGAGAGATTTAGCAAATTTCCTTCTTTCTGATTTTCCTTCGTTTTGCTATGCTTGCTGTATGAAATGAACTCTTCCAAAAACAAAAAAGAATGTCTGAAATTTCAGAGTAAAATGTGATAGGAATATGGAAGAACTTTTAATAATCCTTAAACTTTTATGCTTTCCCAGAATCTTTTATTTTTGCTGACATCCTCTCTGTTTTCCTGGCACATATTAATTATTTAAAAAGTTATAGATATTAGCAAGTTTATGATATGAAACTGTATGAAGAAATAAGATCAAAAATAGAAGAAAAAAAAAAGAGAACTGATTAACTCCCATTAAACCCTATGCAATTTGAGCTCCAGGAACTATAAGAATTTTTCATCCATCTCTATATTTTTAGAATCTACCACAATATGTGGCACAAAATAGAAAATGATGAATGGATATTGAGTGAAAGAATATGACAAATGTTATCCATAAGAGTCAGGAAAAGCTGAGAATAACAACTACAATCACCAGAACTACAACCACAAAAATGAATGTTAATTTAGTACCTTTCATGAATATTAACACATTCCATTCCTCATCACAAAACGGTTGTATGATTCTCATACCCACAACCAATGAATGAGAATTACTATTGGTTAACCTCCTGGTCAATGCTTGTTGTTAATTTTTTTTTTAAATTCTAGGCAACCTTGTGAAGAGATAATGACGTATCCTTTTGGTCTAATTTGTATTATCTTTCTTAGTTAAGTCTTAGTCTATCAGTTGCATCCAATTATTTGCAACCCCATGGACTGTAGCCTGCCAGGCTCCTCTGTCCATGGGATTCTGGAGGCAAGAATACTGGAGTGGTTTGCCGCTACCTCTTCCAAGGGATCTTCCTGACCCAGGGTTTGAAGCTGTATCCCTATGTCTGCTATATTGGCAAGTGGGTTCTTTGGAAGCCCCTTCTCTGCCTGACATTTTGCTAAACATAATACCCTCTAGGTCCATGCAAGTTGTTGCATATGGCAAAATCACATTCAATCTACTGTAATAAAAAATTTCCAAATCCTCTGGCTTAAAGTCATCCCATTTGGGGTCTTCAGGAAATGTCTGATAGAATTGTTTAAATGTCCCTATTCAGTCACTCAAGAGCCAAATATTCTACTCCATCATGCAATTGAAAGGTCAGAAATACTTGGTAAAGGTCTAATGAAAATTTGTCTGCTTTTATGGTCACCAAACATTTTTACTGTTCCTTCTTTTAGCAACGTGTTGCGTGCACTTTCTCTCTTTCTCTCTCCTCTCTCTCTAAGGAAGACAATCCAATAATTATATCCAGCCATATGGCATCAGGCACAAAGTCCAGTATTACTGGTATGGTAGACTGGATAGCTCCCCTCCCCACGTCACTCTACACCTGCTCAACTGCTATATTTCTGCTCTAAAATCTGGAAAGTAGTAACATGTTTTGTTGCATGTTGGAAGAAGCTTTGCAAATGTAATGAAGGTTAGGAACCTTAAAACAAAAATCCTGGATTATCTGAAAGGGCTCCGTGTAATCCAAGAAGCCCATGAAAGGAAAACAATGGCTCCAGAGAGAAAGAATAGGGTGATGATCCAGAGCACACTTGCGTGTGTTTCCCTGTCTAGGGCCCATTTTCTGACAGGGATTCCTGAATTCCCCTTGAACTGACATGAAGACAATCCTGAATAGCCTCTGCTTACACTCTAGTGTTACTGTCTGGTTGGGGTCCTTGTCTCTTCATTCCAGAATATATATTTTTCTCCTCTGTTATCTTCCATGACCATATCAGAAATGGGCATTGAAGAATTTGACCTTCTTTAGAAATGAACAGTCCTTTAGCCTGTTTCCTGCTGATTGATTGGAAGTTTCTCTAGCAGTACAACTGCTTTAAAAGCCTATTTGATACCACAAGCCAAAAGGCTAGCCCATGTCCTTTGTATAGGTCTTAGATTTCTAGGCATGCTTCTAAGACTTGTATTTCTGTTTCTTAATCCATCCTCTTTCCCTCTCTTTCTCTCTCTTTCTCTCCTTACCCCTCCCCACCTATGTAACCATGAGTTCTAGGAGCTGATCTGGCTTCAGTGAAAGAGAGATATTTTTCTAAACCATGTCCTCCAGTTGGGAGGCTCAAACTTCATTGTGTCTTCATTCTGATCCATTCATATCTCATATCTCATATCTCAGTTCAGGTCAGTTCAGTTGCTCAGGCGTGTCCGACTCTTTGCGACCCCATAAATCACAGCATGCCAGGCCTCCCTGTCCATCACCATCTCCGAGAGTTCACACAGACTCACATCCATCGAGTCAGTGATCCCATCCAGCCATCTCATCCTCGGTTATCCCCTTCTCCTCCTGCCCCCAATCCCTCCCTGCATCAGAGTTTTTCCAGTGAGTCAACTCTTTTCATGAGGTGGCCAAAGTACTGGAGTTTCAGCTTTAGCATCATTCCTTCCAAAGAAATCCCAGGGCTGATCTCCTTCAGAATGGACTGGTTGGATCTCCTTGCAGTCTAAGGGACTCTCAAGAGTCTTCTCCAACACCACAGTTCAAAAGCATCAATTCTTTGGCGCTCAGCCTTCTTCACAGTCCAACTCTCACATCCATACATGACCACTGGAAAAACCATAGCCGTGACTAGACGGACCTTAGCCAGCACAGTAATGTCTCTGCTTTTGAATATACTATCTAGGTTGGTCATAACTTTTCTTCCAAGGAGTAAGTGTCTTTTAATTTCATGGCTGCAGTCACCATCTGCAGTGATTCTGGAGACCAAAAAAAACAGTGGGGAAATGATGGAAACAAGGTTCCCATAGTACTTTGCATATACATCTGTATTAGAGCTGATCATATGTCTATATTTCTCTGAAAATTTCTTTGAAGCCATCAAATGAAGAGGCAGTGTAATGTGTCCAAGTGTTTGTTTAATTCAGAGAGGCCTAAGGGCAAAAATGAAAGAGTCCTCCATGGTCTATCATCTTTTGCACTCTAGGAATTTAGTAGGAAATGGAGTAGGAAATGACAACCCATTTGCAGTAAGAAGTGGCAACCCACTCCAGTATTCTTGCCTGGAGAATTCCATGGACAGAGGAGATTGGTGAGTATAGTTCATGGGGTCTCAAAGAGTCAGACGTAACTGAGCAACTAACACTAGGAATCTATAAATTGGTAGTTTGTAATAAAGAATTGATCATTAAAATAATATATAGTTACTTGAGCTAAAGCTGCAAAATCCTTACCTCTGGCTCTGAAGGAAATAATTTCCCAGCCAACAGTATTGTCAGAGGTATAAGAAACATAGTGTTAAGACCTTCCTAACTGCAAAGAACCATCTCTTCAACTTTGCAGAGCAGGTGTAGCCAAAACATTTATTACTCCAGCTGGGCAAGCTTGAATACTGTAAACTGCAGTTTATAATATTGGAGAATTCCTTGCAGTTGAAAAACTAAAAAAAAAAAAACAAATTAACAAGTTCAGATGCAACTGTCTATGGAATTTTAAGCTAAAAAATGAGAAGTATGAAAAGCAATAATCCTATGCCTGAGTTTTTGTAGGAAGAGTGCCCATAATGTGAGTATTTTCTGCATTTTTTCCATTCATGTTGTTGTGATCTAGCAAGCAACACTTCTTATGCAAAAATGAATGTTTCTGTGTCTGAGGGTTGTATTTAGACAGGATTTTTCAAAAGCCAATGTACAGTGGCAATTAAGTATGACTCATCCCACGTTAAAACTTTGCAAAGAATTTGCTAAAATCACCTTACAAGGAATTCATTTTAAAAGGTGAGCCAATAAACATCTAGAAATTCTGCAATGAACTGAAACTATGAAACAACTTTTTATGCTAAAGTTTTTATTTTCAGATTTTTAGGAGATTTTTATTTTGGAAACAATTTCCCATCTCTTGGAAAATAAACTCTTGATGAGTAGTATTTATTTATTTTTCCCTTTGAAACCCCATGCTAGGATGATTTTGCTAAAACATTTGCCAGCTTTGTTTTACCTCTTGATCCAGAATGTGGGCAGGCAGAAGCCCTCTCAATATGTTGCTTGATTCTGTGTTCTTTCGTTTTTGAATCACAGCTTAATGACCCTCAGTCTTAACTGGCTTGCTGTGAGGACTTTCTTCAACCTTGATATTTTTGTTAACATTTATAATACTTATTCAGTAAAGGTACTCTTGTTGCTGATTTTTGTTTCCTACTTTCTTTTACCCCTTTTCCTAAAATAACTTCTGAAGACTGGTTTACCTATAAAACTTTCTCAAAATATATTTCCTAGTCATTGACCCTGATGATGAGATAAAGAACTGCCTGTACTGTCTACAGCAGTGGCTTCTGTGAGCATCTTAGGTGTTTCGGATGGTATATAAGCTTCCACCCTAGGCATCAGGTTGGCATTTTGCATGCTGTCTGTCACGTCCAACCATCTGACGAAGGTTGGTGAAACCTTCTGGCCAGCTGGGAACATTATATCTACAGGTGAACTGAATTGTGGGTCCCTTTGGCCTAGAGTTATCTTAAAGGGCCAATAAAATCCCTGCATCCTTATTCAGATATAAGACTTCTTTTTATTGTCGTTTGCTTGGTTGTTGTTTTTTTTTTTTAATGTTTTCTTTTTAATTGAAGTATGGTTGATTTACAAAGTTTCAAGTGTACAGCAAAGTGACTCAGATTCTTTTCCATTATAGGTTATTATAAGATATTGAATGTGGTTCCCTATGCTATACAGTAGATCTTTGCTGGCTATCTTGTTTATATATAGTAATCAGTATCTGTTAATCTCAAATTCAAATGTGTCTCTCCTCTTCCTTTCCCTTTTGGTGACCATAAGTTCGTTTCCTATGTCTGAGTCTATTTATGTTTTGTATATAAGTTTATTTTTATCATTTTTGACTCCATATATAAGCATATCATATGATATTTATCTATATATGACTTCCTTAGTATGAACATCTCTAGGTCCATTCATGTTGCTGAAAATGGCATTATTTCATTCTTTTTTATGGCTGAGTGTAGTATTCCACTATATATAGTAGAATGAACTTGAACAAACTCTGATAGATAGTGAAGGACAGGGAAGCCTTGGCATGCTACAGTCCATGGGAGTCACAAAGAGTTGTACATAACTTAGCAACGGTACACCAACAAATATATATATGCATGCATATTGCAAATATAGATACTATATATTATATCTTCTTTATCTATTCCAGATTTATCAATTCTAAAGGTAACCTCTTCTCTTAACTTCTTGCTAATGCAGGTCTTCTTTTGGGAACCTATGAAGTCCCATTTTGTTTTAAAGTAATTTCTTCATGTTCTCTCTCCAATAAACAGAGGAAATAACTTGATCACTATGGAGTGTCTAAAAACATTTGGCAAGTCTGCGACTTTTTCTATTTGATATGTACATCTTGTTTTAAATTAGAATTTTGAAATGACATTTTGGTATTTTCTTCCTCTTAATCATTCTGCTAGCTGCTTAGATATTACAGAATAAAATGGCATCATAAAATAAAGGATCTATTAGGGAAAATGTAGCTTAAGTCTTAAAATTCATTGCTTCTTGGCAGTTGAAGAGAAGGGCCAGCAATTCCATAGCAGGAGACAGAGTTGATTTCAACTCTTGTCTTCATACATTCTCATGTGGAGTCAACTGGTTTTCACCTTGGTGACAGGCTTATGTACTGGTTGTGACTGTTCCACTATACAACTAAGCACAAAATTGGTATATAATAATTATCAGTAGATTTCTGTTGGATGAATGTAGTAAATAACAGCCCTGTATATTTCTCCTATTATGCATTAACCACTCTCTTGTTATCACAGTAACCATTTTATGAGTCTCATCTATTTGCAAGACAGTGGAGATTATTTATAATATCTAATTAATCTTACAACATCCCTTGAGATAGTCATTATTATCACACTACTGCAGATTCGGAAACTGTAGCTCAGAGTGATTTAAAGACTGGAGCAAGGTGTATACCCATTCAATGGTAGAACACAGATTGGAAACCCGGTTAGTCTATATGCAGAGCCTATTAGACAGCTGTGTTGTTCACATTAGCACTCCTAAAGGCACACTTATTTTTGTAGAACGAAACATCGTATCTTGCAAAGCTCTTTTTGCACAGAACAGAAACTCACATGGGTTTGCTTATGAAATAATTATATAAATTTTTAAATGAGAATGCACAGTTATATTCTGAAACCCAAGTGCAAATAAGAAACCATACTTCAAGGGAAGCTGAAACCAGGAATTGGGAGATTCCAGGAATTGAGATCATTCTCTTATAAAGCTTTCAAGCTAGTGAGAATACAGGAATTAATTGAATAAGCATACAAATAAATGTAAAAGTGTCCCTGTCTGAAGTACATCGAGGGGAAATTTCATAGTGATACAAGAAAAAATAATTCAGGCTTGCACAGAAGATCTCACTTGCCCCAGTCTGAACATTAAGGAGTTGCTGATTAGGATTAAAAGAAGATGAACTTTCCATAAGAAAGTCATCTTACTTTTAGAGACTGCACCCAGAAGCTATTACTTCCAAAAGATCTCAGATCTTTCTGATGTAAATTGCCTCCAACTATTACTCATCATAACCTGTAATTTTTGTGGCACTTTAGTACAGTTTACAACTATTTATTTATGTGTGTTGATTTTTAAAATATCTATTTTTCCCACTCCATAGATTAATGGAAACGTATGGGCAACCTTCAGGACGGTTGCTGTTCAGTCGCTTAGTTGTGTCCAGCACTATGCAACCCCATGGAGTGCAGCATACCAGGCTTCCCTGTCCTTTGCTATCACCTGGAGTGTGCTCATACTCATGTCCATTGAGTCAATGATACTCTTCAAACATCTCATCCTCCATTACCTCCTTCTCCTCCTGCCCTCAATCTTTCCCAGCATCAGGGTCTTTTCTAATGAATTGGCTCTTCACATCAGCTGGCCAAAGTATTGCAGCTTCAGCTTCAGCATCAGTCCTTCCAATGAATATTCAAAGTTGACACCCTTTAGGGTTGACTGATTTGATCTCCTTTCTGTCCAAGGGACTCTCAAGAGTCTTCAACAGCACCACAGTTCAAAAGCATCCATTCTTTGGAGCTCAGCCTTCTTTATGGTCCAACTTTCACACCCATACATGACTACTAGAAAAACCATAGTTTTGACAATAAGGACTTTTGTTGGCAAAGTAATATCTCTGCTTTACAAAACACTCTCTGGGTTTGTCATAGCTTTCCTTCCAACGGGCAAGTGTCTTTTAATTTCAGGGCTGTAGTCACCATCCACAGTAATTTCAGAGCCCAAGAAAATAAATTCTGACACTATTTCCATTGCTTCCCCATTTATCTCCATGAAGTGATGGGACTGGATGCCATGATCTTAATTGTTTGAATGTTGAGTTTTAAGCCAGCTTTTTTCACCGTCATGAAGAAGCTTTTTGTTCCTCTTCACTTTCTGCCATAAGGGTAGTGTCATCTGCAATTCTGACATTATTAATATTTCTCCCTGCAATCTTGAATCCACCTTGTGCTTCATCTGGTTTATCATTTCTCATGATGTACTCTACATATAAGCTGAAAAAGCAGGGTTACAATATACAGCCTTGACAAACTCTTTTCCCAATTTGGACCCAGTCTATTGTTTCATGTCTGGTTCTAACTGTTGCTTTTTGACCTGTATACAGGCTTCTCAGGAGGCAGGAGGCAGGTAAGGGGGTTTGGTAGTCCCATCTCTTTAAGATTTTTCCAGTTTGTTGTGATCCATGCAGTAAAAGGCTTTAGTGTAGTCAATGAAGCAGAAGTATATGTATTTTCTGCAATTCTCTTGCTTTTTCTGTGATCCAGTGGATGGTAGCAATTTGATCTCTGCTTCCTCTGCCTTTTCTAAATCCAGTTTGTACATTTGGGAGTTCTGGTTCATGTATTATTGAAGCCTGGTTTGAAGGATTTTGAGCATTACCTTGCTAGCATGTGAAATGAGTGAAATTGTGCAGTAGTTTAAACATTCTCTGGCATTTCCATTCTTTGGGATTGGGATGAAAACTGACCTTTTGAAATCCTGTGACTACTGCTGAATTTTCCAAATTTGCTGGCATATTGAGTGAAGCACTTTAATAGCGTCATCTTTAGAATTTGAAATAGCTCAGCTGGAATTCCATCACCTCTACTAACTTTGTTCATGGTAATGCTTCCTAAGGCCACTTGACTTCACACTTCAGGATGTCTTACTCTAGGTTAGTAATCACATCATTGTGGTTATCTGGGTCATTAAGATCTTTTTTTGTATAGTTCTTCCTTGTATTCTTACCACCTCTTCTTAATATCTTCTGCTTCTTGCCACCTCTATTAATATCATCTTCTTTGACATGGTTCCAGCATTAATAAGCCAATCAATAGTGACTGCAATCAAGAGTTTGAATAAGCTCTGATAGTTTGTAATAGACAGGGAAGCCTGGCATGCTGTAGTCCATGGGGTCACAAAGAGTCAGACACTACTGAATTGGGATTCTTCTGTTTAGAAGACACTATACTACAGACCAGGGATACACATGTAAACTCAGACAGAATTATGCCCTTAGAAATATTACAGTCCAGTAGGAGAAGCCACATAATAACCAAATACTTTTATAGCTCACATAATATTCTAGAAAATAATACCTCTGAAGGAAAGGAAATCAGAGAAGTGTGGGGGAGGGATGACTACAATTTTAAAAAGAATGGGAAGGAAGGGCACCCTGATAATATGACATGTTACCAAAGTGTTAAAGCTGGTGAAGAGTCAATATATGTAGATATCTACCTGCTCAAAAGAAAACAGACTTCAGGACTTGAAAAATACCTGAAGAACTTTAAATACAATTTCGTGTCTTTTATGGTACTTTCTTTTCATGTGTCCCTTTCTAGTTAATGCCACTTTGCTACTCTTCTCTTAGTTCTTATCCAGATTGCCAGCATGGCCCCAGTACATTTCAGTGTAGAAAGACGGAAATAATGATGACAATCTTTTCAAAAACTGTTACATCAATGTGTTGCACATGATGTGGTTTAGTAATAGATCCTTCTATTACGAACTGAATATGGATTAGCAGTTGAAGTTGTTTCCAGCAAATGAAGCAGACAAGACAGAAAGAAGAATATGTGTGAGCTCTAGGAACCTGTGTCATTCTGTTTCAGCGGACATGAACAGCTGGTTAAGTTCTGAATGCAAGACAGGTTATCTTTTGTTTTTCTCATAATTTATTAATTCATGGTTTATGGAAGAAGTTAATGTCTTCAGTGTACTTGGTTCTGCGCTAAGTACTAGAAATAAAACAAAGCAGATATGGCTGCTGCCTAAATGGAGATAAAGTATATAAATAAAGATGTAAGGTATTAAATGAACATTTGTAGTTTCAATTTTATTTCTATGTCTTGGTTCCCAAACCAGATAAGAATCTCATGGAAGGACCTATGTATCTCTATCTCAAAACCAGATATAGTGCAGTGATCACAGTGGGTAGTAACTCAGTTTAAATTTTCAGTACGTAAGGACAGAGGTAGCAGTGATGTCAGAACTCCTCTAGTCCACCTAATGTCCATCTTTATATTGCAGAGCTAATAACACTGAGAAATATAAAGAGACTTGCAAAAATCAGAGATGTACATCGTTAGTTGCAGTGTTTGGACTTGAAAACATCTGGGTGCTATATGTACCAGATCATCCCATTTATCTGTCTTCCCTTTCTTTCTCATAGTTAATTGGCTTAGTTGAGAAATATGTGTGGATGTACTTATATGTACATATCTTCCCACATGTAATAATTTTAAGTAACTTGTATCTATTGTAAACTTTATATATATATATATAAACTTTATATCTTTTTAAGTAGCCCCTATTGTAAACTTTATACCTATATACCCCATATTATATATATGTGTATATATATGTATTATTATACGTATTATATGCATTATATTACATAATACATTATAATATATTATAATACATTATATTATATATTATACATGTATATATATATTTATATATAACCCATATTATATATATGTATATATATTATATGTATTATATATGTATATATATGTATATTATGTGTATGTATATGTATACATATGTATATATGTATATATACATATGTATATGTATATATGTATATATACATATGTATATGTATATATATAAACTTTATATCTTTTTAAGTAGCCTCTATCTATTGTAAACTTTATATATATATAAAACCCATATTATATATATGTATATATATGTATTATTATATGTATTATATATGTATTATGTATTATATGTTATATATGTATATATATGTATATATATGTATATTATATTATATATGTATTATATATTATATATGTGTGTGTATATTATATATGTATTCTGTTATATATATGTATATTATACATGTGTATTATATATATATATATATACATATTATTATATAGGTAAAATATTTTAGAAAGTTTTTCTCTGTAAACTTACCATTTTCCTGATGCATATTTTTACAATACTCTTAGTTTAATATCATTCATTCTACAAATTTCATCCTAAATTTCAACTTCTTTACAAGACTGTTTCAAAAACCTGACTGGCCATATCTCCCTAAAAATGTAAGCCTATTCTAATCATTTCAAATTGTACAGAACCTAGAACATAATAAACATTCTGGTAATTAATTTTGAGTTAAATAGGTGTACTATTTATTACTCAATCAAATCATAATTTTCTCAAGGGTAGGAAACTTATTTTATATTAGTTTGATTCCTTCTCAGTTTCTGGCACATTTGTGAGCATGGACACATAGAGTATGCAGTGTTTATTACCAGAAACAACCTTAATAATCCAACTCAGTAATTAGAATAATCTAATTAAATCTTCTTATATTATAGAAGACAAAAGTTTTTCACAAAGTTAAATAACATGTTTTTCTAGGCATTGAAGCTAGTTGGTTATATTGAGATTAGAATCCTGGTCTCATAAAATTCTGATAAGCTATGTTGCATTCCTCAATTAGTACTCAATAAATTTTGTTGAACTGAACTGAACTTCATAGTGTGTGTATGAGAGTGTATGCAAGGTATGTTCCTACTGAGACTGATTTAAAATATTACTGATAGTATGTATCGGCCTGCAAAGCCAGATATAAAAAGTAAAATGGAGCTATATCTATACTGCATACAACCCACTCAGGTACTTTAAATAGAATAAATATTTGAAAAATCACAATGATAATGAAATTAATTGTTCTCACCATGTCAAAATTGGCATTTTTGTTCTGCATTGTGAATATCTGACAATCATCAGCTTGAGTCATCACCCATGACATTTGCTTCATCTCTTAACATACTATTGTAAAAATAAAAAGTTTAGCCCTCATCCTTTTTAATGAATTACTACATCACCTTACTTAAAAGTCTCCTCTGAGATTCCCAAAACTTGGCTTCAGTTTTCTCTTAGAACCCATGTGGCAGAAGTTTGTCAACAGACATTAAGAAAGTTATACCATGGAGTAAAAGATCCACAGATCTAATAAAGGCTCATGCCTCTTTTACGCATGAGAAATGGGGGCACAGAATGAGAAAGCACCTTCTCTAAGCTTACATAATTGGAAATAGAATTGGGAATTCAGAATCCCAACTTCAAATTTTTAATATGCATGTCTTCATAGAGATGAAACCAGCAAAACATAAAAGATGATTAGATTATGGTTGAAATCTTATTCTATATATTTTAATACTGTAATTTATTTTGGTGTATAAATTAGGGATATTACAGTTCTTTGAATAGTCAATTAAATTTTAAATTTGCCCACATTTCCCCCATTTTCCTGTACACTCCATTCCATTGTGTAGATCCAGGTTTCCACTGGTACCATCTTCATTCTGCCTAAAATACATCCTTTAACATTTCTTGTGGTGCCTGTCTGATGGTGATTAACACTCTCAGATTTTGTATTTCTGAAAATGATGTTATTTTGCCTTTACTTTGGAAAGATAACTTTGCTGGCTATAGAATTCTCGCTTGACCATGTTTGTTAGTTTTCCTCTTATTAATACTTTACATACACTGCTTCACTTTTTTCTGACTTGCATTTTCCCCAATAAACCCCTGAAAAAACAATTGGTATAGATGATCTCATTTACAAAGCAGAAATGAAGACACAGATGAACAGAAAAAAAAATGTATGGACATAAAGGGGAAAGAAGGTGAGTGGGTGGGATGAATTAGTAGATTGAGATAGACATATAAACATGAATGATACTATGTATAAAATAGACAGGTTTCCCTGGTGGCTCAGACAACAAAGAATCTGCCTTCAAAGCAGAGACTTGGTTCTGATCCCTGGGTCAGGAAGATCTCCTGGAGAAGGGAATAGCTACCTACTCCAATATTCTCACCTGGAAATTCCATAAACAGAGAAGTCTGACAGGCTATAGTCCTCGGAGTTGCAAAGGTCAGACACAACTAAGCAACTACACACTTTCACTTTCACTTCATAAAATAGATAACTAATGAAAACCTACTGTATGTCATAGGGAACTCTACTCACTGCTCTGTGATAGCATAAATGGAACAGAAATCCAGAAAGCAGTGGGTATATGTATACATATAGCTGATCCACTTGGCTGTGTGGTAGAAACTAACAACATTGTAAAGCAACTAGCATGTTGTCGTTCAGTCTCTAGTCAAGCCCAGTTGTTTGCTACCCCGTGAACTGCAGCACACAAGATGCCTCTGCCCTTCACTGTCTCCTGGAGTTTGCTAAAATTCATGTCCATTGAGTCGGTGATGTTTTCTAACCATCTCACCATCTCCCGCCCCCTTCTCCTTTTGCCTTCAGTCTTTCCCAGCATCAGGGTCTTTTCCAGTGAGTCAGCTTTTCACTAGTCTTTTTAAACCTAGGTTTCATTCTGGATAGCTGTTTTTTTTTTTTTTTTCCCCTGTGTCTTCCAATTATACTTGCATCTGCAGTGTCTAATCTGTGTTTAATCCTACCTAGTATATTTTTCATCCAAGACATTTTCTGTCTTTTGAAGTTTAATTTGGGTCATCTTTATATCTTCTGTATCTCTAAACTTGTTCATGCTTTTCATCTACTTTCTTAATATATGAATTTTATTTATAGTAATAAACATTTCTATTAACTCTTTCATCATGGTCAACTTAAAGTCTGACTATTAATTGATATATATATGTTATATATGTGTGTATATATATATATAATTGTAGGCCATATGTTCCTGCTTTTTGCATGCATGGTGATTTTTTTTTAACTAAATTTCAGATGTTGTAAAATTTCTGTTAGTGGTTGCTGGATTCTTTCTGTTATTGTTTCTTCCAATATTTTTGATCTTTGTTTTTGTATACAATTAAGCTACATGGTACTATTTAATTTCTTTGAACTTTTCTTTGAAGTTTAGCAATCATAGCAGCCATTGGTCTACATCTTATTTGAACTCTCTACTGAGGCAATATGATCTGAGGTCCCTATTCAATGATCCATCTGTTAGAAAGTCTTTCCATTCAGTCTGGTTAAAAATGAAATTTTCCACATCCTGTGTGAGTACCAGGGGATTTGTCCACTTGTCTCTTTCTACTTTTCAAAACCTATTAGTTTCCTCATAGTTGTGTACTGGTCATCTAAGGACTTGATTGAAAATCTTATCAAATCTCTGGATTCTTATAGGCTACTAATCTTTCTTCTCTTGTATTCTGCCCCTCAAATTCTAGGCATTTTTGCCTCCCCAAACATTAAACACTGTCTCCTCAACTCAGAAGAAACAGTAAGCTTGTTTAAATTCCTTCTCCTTGCACTGGGGCCTAAAGTCTCTCTCTGAGTGATCAGTTAGGATAGTCATAAGCATCATCTCTTTATTTTGAGCTTCGTTCAGAGGTCAGTGTCTTATGTCCATGTCCATAGTACAAGGCCTGAGAACCATGTTGGCTTAGTGCATGCTGCCATAACCAAGTAGCATAGTCTGGGTGGTCTGTGCACAACAGAAATATATTTCTCCCAGTTCTAAAAGCCGAACATCTGAGAGCAGGGCGGTAGCATAGTCAGGTTATGATGAGGCCCTTTTCTGGGTTGCAGAAAGCCAGCTTCCTTATGGTATTCTCATACACTGTGAACGGAGAGCTCCGGGCTCTTCCTTCATTTAAAAGAATTCCATCTCTCATGGGGCCTCAACCCCTATGACTTCACCTAAACATAATTACCTCCCAAAGACTCTATCTCCAAATACCATCACACTGAGGGTCAGGCTTCAGCCTAAGAATTCGAAATGAGGGCTGAAAATGAACATTCAGTCCACAGCACAGTGTTTCATATACTTTCTTTAGTTTTATTTGCTGAATTCTCTTGATTGTTATGGATGCATAAAGTGTTTAATCTTGAATTTTTTTTTTTTAAATCTAGAGAGTAGCTGGCTTAATTTTCAGCATATATTGCTTTATCTTTAACTGTCATTCAGGAGGCTCTAAAAGTGTGTCCTACTCAGTATGGGTGAGGTATAAATTTCATGTCACTTTTCCCACTGAGTTTCTTGAGCCCTATTGTATCAGATTGGAAGAGGCTATTGCAAGGCTACTAGTCAGATTTTCTTTTAATCCTAGCTTTAACATTCAATGGGCTTCCCTTATGGCTCAGCTGATAAAGAATCTGCCTGCAATGAGGGAGACCTGGGTTAAATCCCTGGGTTGGGAAGATCCTCTGAAGAAGGGAAAGGCTACCCACTCCAGTATTCTGCCATATAGAATTCCATTGACTGTATAGTCCATGGGGTCACAAAGAGTCAGACACGACTGAACAACTTTCACTTTAATTTTCAACGAGACAAGTTTTAGGTGACATAAAGCATTCAGCATTCGTTGAAATGATGTAGGAGAGATAGGCAAGTCAGGTGGGCTGATTCAGGTCATTTGCAGCCTTCACTGCTTTTGTTAAAGAACTTGGATTCTACTCTGTAGTGAGTGGGACTCCAAGAGATTTTGAAGCAGGATGATGATCTCATTAAACCTATGTATAAGAGGATTAATCAGCCATAAAATAAATTGAGATGGGAAGATAGGAGGAAAAGATGCTTGGAGCATATAGCTTATTCTAAGCATGAATTAAGGACTAGAATTAGCACTGTGATGTTTTGTATACACATCCCAATTAAATTAAGGGATGAGCTTAACTGACAATCAATGAAATTAACACTGAGTCCCCATTGTAAATAATGGTGGCTTTAGGGAGGCGGGGGGGAAATGTTATCTCTACTGAGGAAACTGAACTTGCAGTACTGAGAAGTTCAAAATGAAATGATAGCTTATTTCCCAAGCAACTGGGATGTGACATGAACTTCTACCACCTGGATCTGTTCCCTGGAACAGAGGCTGCTCTGTCTTTGGCACAGAAGATGAGATGTTTGGCTTACAGAATGTGCCAACTTGTGATTAAATGAAGGCCACTTAGTGAACGCTGAGCTTTCTAGCTGATCACACATCTCTAGATCACTTTTCAATAATGAATTACTTCTTCTATATCACTTGCCAACATCTTTCCTTAAGCCTACCTAACACATTACCTGGAGGAAAAGCACTAGCTTTAGTTTTTCTCCTAAACGTTTTATCAGATCGAATTGTTTTTTGTTACACAGAAGATTAATTAAACTGGCTCTTTAAGCTGGTGAAAATTATTAGCATGAGTCAAGAAATGTGTTTATGTTTGTGTGGGAAGAAATATGTGGAAGAGGATCACTACAAACTGAAGCCAGTCACTAGCTCGTATTTTAGAGCTTTTATTTGGAAAAAAAAAAAAAAGAAATTGACTTCTTGGTGTTTTCCCAAATGTGTGCTTAGGTGCTCACTTGTGTCTGACTCTTGGCGACCCCACAGATTGTAGTTAGCCAGGCTCCTCTGTCCATGAGTTTCTGCCAGCAAGAATACTGGAGTGGGTTGCCATTTCCTCCTCTAGGGAATCTTCCTTACCCAGGGATCAAACCCACAGCTCTTGCATCTCCTGCATTGGCAGTGAATTCTTTACTACCTTGGGAAGCTTTCCCAAGGCCAGGTCTCAAAAGATAATCACCATCCAAAAGAGAAGCACAATATGTTTTCTAAAAGGGAAGGGGAAATATTTGTCCTGGATTGGGGTGGGGGCGGAATTGTAGGTTTTCCATAAGATGTTTGGAAAAACCCAAATGAATTTTTTTAGCCAACGCAAAATGTGGAAGCAGAAAGGTGGGACAGGGATTCTCCACAAGTGCACGTGCATTTTCAGAGAGGATTGCATGATAAACTTTGAAGGAGATCAATCTTTGCGACCATGGCAATGATCAATATTAAGCAAGAAGCCAGAATAGGAGAGAGTTTCCCCTGGTGCTAGTGATGAATAATCTGCCTGCCAATTTTAGGAGATATGAGACCTGGATTCAGTCCTCGGATCAGGAAGATCCCCTGGAGGAGGCATGGCAACCCACTCCGATATTCTTGCCTGGATAATCCCATGGAGAGAACAGCCTGGTGGGCTATAGTCCATAGGGTCACAAAGAGTCAGACATGACTAAAGCAAGTTAGCAGGCATGTACTAGAACAGGAGGGACAGGGCGATACACAGAGTTGGGAGATGGGAATTTGATTTGTATTCCCCAATGACCACCTGCCTGACCCACTTGATCACCTTACCTCTTCAAGCTTCACTTCCCTTATCCTGAAAATGGGAAGACTAGATGTAATTTGAGCTACTTCTAATTCATACTTAAGCTGTTTTATGCTCAGGACATTATGTCCTCAACATGATAAAGGTGGGGAATGCTTTGTGGGCAGGCTTGCTGTGTGTAGATACACTGTGAATGTGTGTCCATGACTGTGCATATGAGAAGATATGAGTTTTCCATTTCTGGTAAGATATACATTTGTTAAATAGTTCCACTTTTTGCTGGGTAATGGAGTTTTACAGAAGGAAGTAAATGGTTTGTGTCTCTTAAAGAAGCAAGAGCAGCAACCGCGTGTCTTGAGAGCCACATTAAAAGTGTACTGTTTCTTGCATTGTCTGTTCATTTGGGTGGGAACTGAAGTGCACAATAAAAGCCTGAATTAAGTCAAAGACTAAATGAACCAATTAATTCTTTTTTCTTCAATACAATGAAGGTGCCAAGCAGAGTGTAGAGTAGCCTGAATTTGACCCTTACACGTCTCCTAATATGACTTTCTTTGACAGGCACAGAATTCTTTTCCTATCCTCCTACAGCCTCAAAGCTATATACACACTCAAAGTAAAGTAAAGGGATGTTGACAGCAAAATATATGTATTAATATGTTTTTAATTAAAGTATTGTTGATTTGCAATATTATATTACTTTCAGGTATACAGCATAGCATTTCAATATTTTTATAGGTTATACTCCATTTAAAGTTGTAAAATAATGACTCTATTTCCCTGTCTTGTATAGTATATCCTTCTTGCTTATATGTTTTATACATAGTAGTTCATATCTCTTAATAACTTACCTATCTTTCATCTCCCCTCTCTACACTGGTAACCACTAGCTTGTTCTCTTATGAGTCTTTCTGCTTTGTTATATTCATTCGTTTGCTTTAGTCTTTTAAATTCCACATATAAGTGGCAATATAGGGTATTGAAAATAATTTTTAAATTCTTAAAAGAATTTTGTGTTATTCATCACAAGTTTAAGGGACTTCCTTGTAGTTCAAATGGTAAAGAATCTGCCTGCATTGCAGGAGACCGGGGTTCTATCCCTGGGTCGGGAAGATCCTCTGGAGGAGGGAAAGGCAATCCACTCCCGTATTATTGCCTAGAGAATCCCATGGACAGGGGAGCATGAATTTAAGAGATGGCAGTTGAGCATATCGTTTCCAGTGTATCTATAGACAGGATTCAAACAGAACTGATGTTTAATGACTGCTTTGTACCCTTGAGCAAGTTACTTAACACTTCACTTTCTTCATCTCCATTATTATCTACAATAATAATCCTACTTTAGATGGTTGCTATTTTATTGCATAAGATAATTTATTTTAAGTGGTAAACAAAATGTCAAGCACACAGTGACTACTCAAGGAATGGAAGCTGTCATTATGGTCTGCACCATTCTCGGGTATACATTCAGTTCAGTTCGGTTCAGTCACTCAGTCGTGTCCGACTCTTTGGAACCCCATGAATCGCAGCACGCCAGGCCTCCCTGTCCACCACCATCTCCCAGAGTTCACTCAGACTCACATCCATTGAGTCAGTGTTGCCATCCAGCCATCTCATCCTCGGGTGTCCCCTTCTCCTCCTGTCCCCAATCCTTCCCAGCATCAAAGTCTTTTCCAATGAGTCAACTCTTCTCATGAGGTGGCCAGAGTACTGGAGTTTCGGCTTTAGCATCAGCCCTTCCAATGAATACCCAGGACTGATCTCCTTTAAGATGGACTGGTTGGATCCCCTTGCAGTCCAAGGGACTCTCAAGAGTCTTCCCCAACGTCACAGTTCAAAAGCATCAATTCTTTGGCACTCAGCCTTCTTCACAGTCCAACTCTCACATCCATACATGACTACTGGAAAAAACATAGTCTTGACTAGACGGACCTTAGTCAGCAAAGTAATGTCTCTGCTTTTGAATATGCTCTCTAGGTTGATCATAACTTTTCTTCTAAGGAGTAAGCGTCTTTTAATTTCATGGCTGCAGTCACCATCTGCAGTGATTTTGGAGCCCCAAAATATAAAGTCTGACACTGTTTCCACTGTTTCTCCATCTATTTCCCATGGAGTGATTACTATGTATTTTCTCATTGTATAATATGATAAATAATTTGCTTCAAAGACAATAGAAAAATCACTGGACCTCTAGAGCTGATGCTGGTACTTCTCATTGTATAATAGTACAAAGATTCTCTAATTTTCTTTCACCTGTGAGCAATCGCAGTCAAATTCTTGCATAGATAGAGTGATCCCCACCAAGATGTGATCTCCTAATGAACCAGGCAAGAAAGCAATATGGTCTGCAGGTTGCTCAAGTCCCAATTCTTTCCTTATCATCTACACATTGAAGTGCTTTTCTATCTCATCAACCTACCCTGAAATTACAATAAAAATAACGTTAATCTTGCAGGATAATTGTGAGAAATAGAAGAGTTAATATAAGTTATGTGTCTCTTTAAAATTACCTACTATAATGTATACTAGATCTCAGACCTCTACATGCTTATTATATTAATTAATTTAATCATGATAACAACAAGAGTGTGCTAGAACCCTCAGTCTGGCTCTTGACAGCCAGTTATTAAATAGTCAAGAATTTTGTGAGCTGTTTTGTCAAACTGTTGATAATTTCTAATACACACAGGTACCAGTGTGTGAGTGAAGTTGCTCAGTCGTGTTCGACTCTTTGCGACCCCATGGACTGTAGTCTACCAGGCTCCTCATTCATGGGATTGTCCAGGCAAGAGTACTGGAGTGGGTTGCCATTTCCTTCTCCAGGGGATCTTCCTGACCCAGGGATCGAACCCAGGTCTCCTGCTTTGCAGGCAGACACACCGTAGGAATAGGCAGATGCCACATCACTGTAACAACTGTGTGAGGCAGGGGCTACTAGAATCAACTCTAATGGACGGCTAAGACACTGGGAAAATAAACAATTTGTTTAAGAGTTATAGTGAGTGCCAGAGGTGACATTCAGACCCATGCCATCTAACTTCTCAGTTTCTTCACTTAACCTCTGTATTATGATATGATGTCTTTTAAACACTGCATATTAAATGCTCAAAAATGTCAGCTATGCTTAACATTGAGAAAGGCACCTCCCTCACTGCATTGCTATCTTCCTCTTTCTCTCTTCTCCCTATTTCTCCCTTAATCTTCCAGTCGTGACCTTGGGTGTATAGGCAGGAACTATATTATCATTATTGTTATTATTGAGTTGGCCAAAAAGTTCATTTGAGTTTCTCTGTAACATCATACAGAAACCCAAACACACTTTTTGGCCAACTCAGTATTATTATTCATGCAATACATTGAAATCATTAGCACAAATTAAGATCATCAAGTCTCTTCAGTATGCAAAATGTTCAGTGGAGGGAGGAAGCAGTATAGCTTAACACTGGCTGTAGTCTAAGCTGTTGGGAACTGGGGTAGACATGCCATTTGTAGGAATGTCCCCATCCCTGCTGCAAAGGAAAAGAAGTCTATAAGAGAGGAGTGACAGCGGTAGAGAGCTCTTACCAACTTTTACTTATGTCTGCGCAAGACTGCGGTGTCTCAGCTCCCAAAAGCACATCAGCTGCAGGGCACTGTCATTTCATCACCCGCTTTACATTAGTCGGTTGTTGTTTTTGGGTTTAAATGACCTGAGAGCCAGGTTCAGCTGTGCCACTTGTGAGCTGTGGGGCTGGTGGGAAAATAAATATGCTATCTGTTTCCTCAACACTAGAATGTGAAGAGTGGTAATACCTATTTTTCTGGCTTGAGATGATACTTGAAAATGATAATGGAATGTAAGAAGTGTGAACTAAGAAGTGGTATACAAATAATAGCAAGTCAATACTGTGAGCAGAGACATGGCTGTTACACTCACATGGTAGTCTTCACTTTCTAAGGTCAAGAATCAGACACAACATAACCAAATATATATTGAGAACTTATATATGAGACTTTGCAGTGAGCTGGGGATTTCAGGAGGTTCCTCATATAGTCCTTGACTTCAAAAGACTCAGAGACCATAAAATTAAAGGGTCATGCATAGATAACTGCAATAAATACTGGAGTAATCCAGAATATGGAATGAATAATTCTTCCCTGAAGTGTTAGAGATTATCAGATCAGTTCAGTTCAGTTCATTTGCTCAGTCATGTCCAACTCTCTGCGACCCCATGGACTGCAGCACTCCAGGCTTCCCTGCCCATCACCAACTCCCAGAACTTACTCAAACTAGTGTCCATTGCATAGGTAATGATATCCAACCATCTCATCCTCTGTCGGCCCTGTCTCCTCCCACTTTCAATCTTTTCCAATGAGTCATTTCTTCACATCAGGTGGCCCACGTATTGGAGTTTCAGCTTCACCATCAGTTCTTCTAGTGAATATTCAGGACTGACTTCCTTTAGGATGGACTGGTTGGATCTCCCTTCAGTCCAATGGACTCTCAAGAGTCTTCAGTTCAGTTCAATTCAGTTCAGTTCAGTAGCTCAGTCGTGTCCGACTCTGCAACCCCATGAATCGCAGCATGCCAGGACTCCCTGTCCATCGCCATCTCCCAGAGTTCACTCAGACTCATGATCGAGTCCATAATGCCATCCAGCCATCTCATCCTCTGTCATCCTCTTCTCCTCCTGCCCCTAATCCCTCCCAGCATCAGAGTCTTTTCCAATGAGTCAACTCTTCTCATGAAGTGACCAAAGTACTGGAGTTTCAGCTTTAGCATCATTCCTTCCCAGGTTTGATCCCCTTCAGAACGGACTGGTTAGATCTCCTTGCAGTCCAAGGGACTCTCAAGAGTCTTCTCCAACACCACAGTTCAAAAGCATCAATTCTTCAGCACTTAGCCTTCTTCACAGTCCAACTCTCACATCCATACATGACCACAGGAAAAACCATAGTCTTGACTAGACGGACCTTTGTTGGCAAAGTAATGTCTCTGCTTTTGAATATACTATCTAGGTTGGTCATAACTTTTCTTCCAAGGAGTAAGCGTCTTTTAATTTCATGGCTGCAGTCACCATCTGCAGTGATTTTGGAGCCCCCAAAATAAAGTCTGACATTGTTTCCACTGTTTCCCCATCTATTTCCCATGAAGTGATGGGACTGGATGCCATGATCTTCGTTTTCTGAATGTTGAGCTTCAAGTCTTCAACACAGTTCAAAAACATCAATTCTTCTTTATAGTCCAACTCTCACATCCATACATGACTGATCTAAAAACCATAGCTCTGACTAGAGGGATCTTTGTTGGTAGAGACATAATCTACCAACCAAGAGACAACTATCAGAATTATCAGATAGAGACATCTTAGTGCTAATGTAAAAATTAGTATGGAAATTCTAGGTAGACTAGCTAAGTGTAAATCCCAAAAGCCTAGTTTAATAAGAAGTAATCTGACATGAGTAGACTGTTCAATTCTGGCTGAAGCCATAAAAGTGCTAAATTTAAACTTGTGACCCCATGTTTCATTTAATATTTACCTCTCAAGTTTACCCTGCCTTATTAAGTAGCTTCTTTTATTTCCAAAAAAGAAATAGCACACTGAAAATCTGGTAATACCTGATTTTTATATATAATTGAGACTTTAATCCCTCCCTTTATATATATATATATATATATGTATATATATTTTAGTTACAAAGTAATGCATGTATACATCCTCACTATCAAAACATTCAAGCATGTATAGTGTAAAGACAACATAAAATGTCTCCGTCCTCCTCACTTACAATCAATTTTCCAAAGTGTATTGTGGTTAACTCTTGATGAGCATTCTTCTAGGACTGATAGATTTTAGTATATATCTCTAAATAGACATTTTTTTCTTATGCATATGAGTTCTTTCTTACTTTTGGTTTCTGGCATCCTTTTGCTTAACTGAATTTTTTTCTGCATCTTGATTTTTACTTAAATTCTTATGTTACAATACCATTTTAAATAGCAGATGTAGGTCTATATTATACTTTTTCAGATGTTATTTTATTGCTATCATCATTACCATTAGAAAAACATCATATAAACATAATAACACACAAACAATACTAAAAAAAAATCTAGAATGAAGAGTATCTTTTCCATTCCTTCCCCAAACTCACACTTTCCAAATGTAACTACTATGCATAAATTTTCCTTCCAGAACATTCCAATTCTTATAGATATCTTAAAGGTATCTATCTATATGTGTGTGTGTATATAAAATGTTACCCACATATGTAAAAGTTTTAAACAAAAAGTATTATAGAAAAACTGTGCTACATCTAGCCTTCTAATAATGAGAAATAAAACTTAGAGTGTTTCAGATATCATCTTATATAAACAACCATATTGGTTTTAATAGTTAATAGTATCCTTGTCATACCAAGAAATTTGCTCTGCCACCTTCCTATTAACAAATTTACGTTAACTCCAAATTTCACTGCCACAAATATTACTGCATTACATGTTCCTCTATATAGAAAACTTCACTGCTGTGCACCTCTGCCAGAATATATATGCCAGGCTTTATTAATTCATTTCTAAGAGTGGTGAGTCTGTTTACTTACACATTTTTTACTCTGTAGCATGCACTCATTGCTTCAGTGACTACTTAGTTAGCACCAGTTAAGTTTGAGGCACGATGCTAGGCAGGAGATGAGGTGGCAAGTAAGGGAAACATTGCAGAACATATGGAACCCACACTCTACCAGACAAAAGATAGATAGCACCAAAAATAGATGGATAAATGGAGACCTGGAGATATAAAAAGGTAGATAGATGGGCAGATGATGGAGAATAGATAGATATAAAAGGGAAATTATGCCATATGATGAGCAATATTAATATATAGATAAGGTAACAAAGTAACTTGGAAAAGGGAGCCATTTTAAATACTACTAGTCTCTTTGAAGGTGAAGCTGAAGTTGCTCAGTCATGTCCGACTCTTTGTGACCCTGTGGACTGTAGCCTACTAGGCTTCTTTGTCCATGGAATTCTTCAGACAAGAGTACTAGAGTGGGTTACCATTCCCTTCTCCGGGGGATCTTCCGGACCCAGGGGTTGAACCCAGGTCTCCCACATTGGAGGCAGACGCTTTAACCTCTGAGTCACCAGGGAACCCAAGTCTCTTCGAAAAAGGTGGTTTTAACTGAGACTTTAATGATCATATCCAAAAGAAAGTTACAAAACTTATAAATGAAGCTAGTATTTCATTATCAGTTACTTCTTTGAAATAGTGATGCTATATAGTTTTTCATGGGTTTTTGAAAGCTTTGTATTTATTTATCAAATGGTTCTCCATTTTCTCCACCCATTTTTCCATTGAGTCATAAGTATTTCCTTCACTGATTTATAATGTGTGACCCTTTACTTTTTAGAGTACTTAAATTGAATTTTCAAGAATTAAATTTGCCCCAACCAAATGCACTAATATATTATGGATAAATCCAAGTGCTGTTAATTTTGCATAATTATGCTCTTAAATTTTCCAAATATATGTCTTAGATACAGACAAGTTCTACTATGTATTTGCTTTTAGAATTATTTAATGGTCCTGCTTTAAAGATACCATAACATATTCTATAGCAGAACCCAAAGCTTAATACTGAGCTATGATTTTTGAAGAAAACCTCAGAAAAGACTCCATGTTAAGGTTTAAATGTTCAATGACATTCCAATATTTTCCAAAAACAAGGAACATCAATTTATATTTCTTTTTGCATTTGACTCTAACCTTGCCACTTAGGCAAAGAAAAGACAAAATATGAAAAGTGATGTATCAACTGTGATACTTGTCTTTGCTTCTGTCTTTTGAACACTGTAAGAAGATAAGGCAACCAAAGTAATATAAATTTAAAAGTTTTTTTTACAATTCATATACTTAAGTTGAAGAAAGAAATGAGAAACATCAGCCATCACTTGTTTTTTAGGGTTTTCAATTGTTGATTTTCCTCCCAGCAGCCGTTAATTCTGTGACACTAGCAGACAACTTGCAGTGGATCCATGGAACCTTCAAGGTTTTATTAGTTTGTTTTACACTGTGTCAACCATTGAAATGTTACTTACTCAACGGGAGTATAGAAAACTGTAAATTTATCTCTAGTGATAGAATTTCCATCTTTAAATCTTCTCTCAGCATAGATAAGTCATCATACAGGCTTAATTTTAGGCTTTTGCAATTTTATTCCTTTTCTTTGTGTTTATGAAAAATGACTCACATTTGTCCTTAGTGAAGGGGAGCCAGAATAGACAGACCTGAGACTTAACCTCACATCTGCTATGCTTTAGCATCACGATATTAAACAACTGGATTAACTTCTCTCATCTATAATATACTTTTTTTTTGTAAAATAAAATTAAAGTTTTTTATATTGTGACACTGAGAAAATTAAGTGAGAGAGTGTTGCAATGCACTTTGGTCAGAGTGTTTACACAAGGTAATCAGTCAATAAAAATTATGGCTTCTCTCAGAAAGGAACAGAGAGGAACTAACAGCCAGTAAAAACAGCCAAAAAATAATAATAACAAAATGACAGTAAATACTTATCTGTCAATAATTACTTTAAATGTAGATGGACTAAATTCTCCAATGAAAAGAATGAGTTGCTAAATAAACTAAAAAAGAAAGGACTCATCTACAAGAAACTCACTGAAGAAATAAGGATACAGGCAGACTGAAAATGAAACAATGGAGATATTCCATGAAAATGGAAACAAAACAAAGACTGTAACAAAATAAAGAAAGGCATTATATAATGATAAAAAGTTTAATCCAAGTAGAGGATATAACATTTATAAACATATATGCATCTAATATAGGAGCACCTAAATATACAAAGCAATAATTAATAGACCTAAAGGGGATAATTGACAGTAATACAATAATATTAGGGGAATCTAAAACTTCATTTACATCAGTGGGTATATCATCTAGACAGAAAAATCAGTTAATAAGTGGCAGCTTTTCACTATATATTATACCATCATTTCATGTCAAATAGATGGGGAAACAATGGAAACAGTGACAGACCTTTTGGAGGCTCCAAAAACACTGCAGATAGTGACTGCAGCCATGAAATTAAAAGATCCTTGCTCCTTGGAAGAAAAGCTATGACCAAGCTGGACAGCATATTAAAAAGTGGAGACGTTACTTTGCCAGCAAAGGTCCATCTAGCCAAAGCTCTGGTTTTTCCAGTAGTCATGTATGGATGTGAGTGTTGAGCCATAAAGAAAGCTGAATATCAAAGAACTGATGCTTTCCAACTGTGGTGTTGGAGAAGACTTGAGAGTCCCTTGGATAGCAAGGAGATCCAACCAGTCCATCCTAAAGGAAATCAGTCCTGAATATTCATTGGAAGGTCTGATGCTGAAGCTGAAGCCCCAATACTTTGGCCACCTGATGAGAAGGACTGACTCCTTAAGAAAAGACCCTGATGCTAGGAAAGATTAAGGCAGGAGGAGAAGGAGATGACAGAGGACAAGATGATTAGATGGCATCACCAACTCAATGGACGTGAGTTTAGGCAAGCTCTGGGAGTTGATGATGGACAGGGAAGCCTGGTGTGCTGCAGTCCATGAGGTTGCAAAGAGTTGGACATGACTGAGTGACTGAACTGAACTGAATAGATACTGTACACACTTAAAAGATATATACAGAATATTCCATGCAAAAGCAGCAAAAATTCTTCTCAAGTGCATATGAAACATTATCCAGAATAGATCACATGTTATGCCACACAAAATGTCTCAGTAAATTCAAGAAGAGTTCAATTATATCCAACCATCATTTCCAAACAATGATATGAAACCAAAAATCAGTTAAAAGAAAAAAATATGAGAAATATTAATGAATGTTTATCAAATAAAATTTTAAGTTATTAATTTTAAAATACAGCAGAAAAGACTGACAAATTCATACATCCACAAAGTCCTTAGGTGTTACTGTCCTGGAACCACATATGCCAAATTTCTTAGTAAATACTAGTTTCTATTTTTTTTTAATCAAAGTATTAATATTACCTTTATATTTTATAATTATTCAAAACCATGGAGTTATTCTTTACTTGTTCTATAGAGAAGGTTCATTAAAAAACGGAGGAGAATAAATGAATAGAATTACAATTGATATGCTCTGTTCAACTCTCCAGCTGGTTTACCTCCAGTTCAGTTCAGTTCAGTTCAGTCGCTCAGTCGTGTCCGACTCTGTGACCCCATGAATCACAGCACGCCAGGCCTCCCTTTTCATCACCATCTCTCGGAGTTCACTCAGACTCACATCCATCAAGTCCGTGATGCCATCCAGCCATCTCATCCTCGGTCGTCCCCTTCTCCTGCTGCCCCCAATCCCTCCCAGCATCAGAGTCTTTCCAATGAGTCAACTCTTCGCATGAGGTGGCCAAGGTACTGGAGTTTCAGCTTTAGCATCATTCCTTCCAAAGAAATCCCAGGGTTGATCTCCTTAAGAATGGACTGGTTGGATCTCCTTGCAGTCCAAGGGACTCTCAAGAGTCTTCTCCAACACCACAGTTCAAAAGCATCAGTTCTTTGGTGCTCAGCCTTCTTCACAGTCCAACTCACATCCATACATGACCACAGGAAAAACCATAGCCTTGACTAGATGGACCTTAGTTGGCAAAGTAATGTCTCTGCTTTTGAATATACTATCTAGGTTGGTCATAACTTTTCTTTCAAGGAGTAAGCATCTTTTAATTTCATGGCTGCAGTCACCATCTGCAGTGATTTTGGAGCCCCCAAAAATAAAGCCTGACACTGTTTCCACTGTTTCCCCATCTATTTCCCATGAAGTGATGGGACCGGATGCCATGATCTTCCTTTTCTGAATGTTGAGCTTTAAGCCAACTTTTTCACTCTCCTCTTTTACCTTCATCAAGAGGCCCTTTAGCTCCTCTTCACTTTCTGCCATAAGGGTGCTGTCATCTGCATATCTGAGGTGATTGATATTTCTCCCAGCAATCTTGATTCCAGCTTGTGTTTCTTCCAGTCCAGCGTTTCTCATGATGTACTCTGCATATAAGTTAAATAAGCAGGGTGACAATATACAGCCTTGACATACTCCTTTTCCTATTTGGAACCAGTCTGTTGTTCCATGTCCAGTTCTAACTGTTGCTTCCTGACCTGCATACAGATTTCCTCAAGAGGCAGGTCAGGTGGTCTGGTATTCCCATCTCTTGTAGAATTTTCCACAGTTTATTGTGATCCACACAGTCAAAGGCTTTGGCATAGTCAATAAAGCAGAAATAGATGTTTTTCTGGAGCTCTCTTGCTTTTTCCATGATCCAGCAGATTTTGACAATTTGATCTCTGGTTCCTCTGCCTTTTCTAAAACCAGCTTGAACATCAGGGAGTTTACGGTTCACGTATTGCTGAAGCCTGGCTTGCAGAATTTTGAGCATTACTAGCATGTGAGATGAGTGCAATTGTGTGGTAGTTTGAGCATTCTTTGGCATTGCCTTTCTTTGGGATTGGAACGAAAACTGACCTTTTCCAGTCCTGTGGCCACTGAGTTTTCCAAATTTGTTGGCATATTGAGTGTAGCACTTTCACAGCATCATCTTTCAAGATATGAAACAGCTCAACTGGAATTCCATCACCTCCACTAGCTTTGTTCATAGTGATGCTTTCTAATGCCCACTTGACTTCACCTTCCAAGATGTCTGGCTCTAGATGAGTGATCACATCATCATCATTATCTGAGTCAGTACTTCCAATATTAAAAGTACTACTTTATAATGAAAAGAAAAAAAGGTTTTGCCCAAAATCATATTGTGTCACTGTGTGATTCTGTTTTTGTTGGGATCTGGGTTTAAAAATGTGTAGTATTACGGATATGTTCAATCAGTACAATTTAAAAAATGTATTAACTGCCTATTTTATTTAGAATGCTGCTCTAGGACCTTGGGGTAAGAGAGAGAAAATATGGTCAAGGTACCTGCTATTCCAGATTTATATTGTAGAATATTAAAAATTTTAAAGCACATTATTTCACATGACAGCTCCCTGAAATTAGTTTTTTTTTTTTTTTTTTACCATTTTGAAGATTACAAAACAGGCTCACATACATTGATCACTGTTTCCAACTAACAGATGTGGAATTGAAGTGTTTTTTATTCTAAAACCCAGGCTATTTTCATTGTATTTTTGAAAGGTATGGTGTTCTGTAGTTTGAGACAACTTGTATAGACTATCCAGAAAAAAAAAAAAAAATTACACACTTGACACAACTTTCTTTTCTGGGCATAAAGAAAGTGGATGGCAAAGTACTGTGTGTCAACCCTGAACCAATCTGAAGCCTCCAGCTCCTACAGAGATAGATAATATGTTCCTGCGAGGACTCCAGTACGGAAACCCCACCTGTGACACTGAGCGTGAAGTCTACCTTAATCAAGAGGAGGAAAAGGTGCAAAAACACCCTGTGGTCTTTCGTAACTAGTTACACTTCTTGAAACAAGATAAGAACAGGATGAATATAAAGACCAAGCAAGGAATATTCGTTCACAGCTTTCTGCAGCCCCTTCAGTTACTGGATGAGTCACATCTCTGCTCTGTAGCAACCCTGTAACAACAGGAGCCTCTGTCTCTCCTTCCAATTTGGTGGCTCGAAATAGTATCAAGGTTTATCTTCTGTCAGGCTCCACATACTTTTATTTATAATGAAGATAACTCTGAATGAGTGAGATTTATGTACATTCTATACAGATCTCTGGAGAAATTTTAGGTGGTATTTACTTACCTAGAGTCATTTTCATTTTAAAAATCATCTCCCAAATGGTTTCATCATGACAATATTATCACGTCTTCTGAGAAGAATGGCTAGTATTGGGTGTGCAGGCTAAGGGCTAGTTCTTACTTCATTTCAGTGAGGATTTGGATCACATTGGTCGCTATTAGACAATGGTAAATTAAATTTTGTTTAACATTTTACTGTCTTCTAAAAGTCAGTCGCATGTATTCAGTAAAATTGGTTCTTTGAAGTGTTCTATAAAAAGGGAGAAGAGGGGCTTCTGTAATCAGTTAAGCTTGATAAATTCTCCACATGTTGTCTCCCCTCATAAAGGCTCGTGGTGCATAAAATCGAGGTTTAGATCCTCCAAACTGCCCTTAAAATGGGATCTGATGAACTTTTGTTAGGGCAATGATTCTATGATTGGAGGCCCTTGTCTTCATATCAAACTTACGCACTCCTATTAGAACATGTTTCTTTGAAGCCCTCAGCTAAATTGCTATGACACAAAGAAGTCAAGCTAAATTCCCAAATATCCACATGTTTGTATGGAAATTCTAGTTAATAACTAAGCTGCACTAGCTCTGTTTTTTTTTTTAATTAAAGCTTTTAAAATAATATCAATTGCAGAAATATTAAATGAATATGTTTAAGGAAAGAAAATGTAAAACAAAATTTCTATTGTTTGATAACTTATTCAGCAGTGCTATGTCCAGCTCTAGGCAGGTCTGAGTTGTGGAGGATATGTGGAGAATGATTTTTAATTCTGGGTGAATTTAAGAAAGATAGTGTCAAATTCAAGAGCTTCCAGGGGAGGAATGAACAGGATAGTGAATGAGCTGTAAGTTTTGTTGTATGACGAATGGACAGAAACATCTAGGGATCAAAAACATTGACATGCGGAGACTGAGGGCTGTCATTGTGCTGTCTTCAATGGTGCTCTACTGGCTCCATAGCTGATATGTCAGCTTTCACTCTTCCCCTAACTCAGCCTTTACACAAATGCTAGAGTGATTATTTTAAAATGTAAATGGTGCTGTATCATCGCCATATTGAAAACCCACAGTCCTTACCATGATCTGTAAACTATGACTAATCTGTCCCCTGCTTGCTCCTGAACCCATTTCATATTCAACTCCAGCCCACACAGATTTTCTCATGAAGGTTCCGAAACCCTAAGCACACTCCTACAGCAGTCTTTGATCTTAGAATTTCTGTTGCCTGCAGGGCTTCATTCAGCAGCTGTGCAGGTGTCTCATACCTTCATTTACTCAAGACTTCTTCAGATGTCTTCTAAATGAGAACTTCCTGACCAATTCGCTCCGCTCTCTACTCAATCTCTGCGTCACTTTTCTACCAAACACTGAGTACTAGCTGATTGATGTTTTACCTTTGCAGGCAGACCTCAGAGCTGGGTGGTTTGGTTTCAGATCACCACTGTGCAGGGAATTTCACACTGAAGTGAGTCACACAAATTGGTGGCTTCCAACTGCATATGAAAGTTATGTTTACACTAGACTGTCACCTATTAAGGCTGTGGGGGTTCCCAGGCAGCACAGGGGGTAAAGAAACTGCCTACATGTATACTATCGTATATGAAATGAATCGCCAGTCCAGGTTTGATGCATGACACTGGATGCTTGGGACTGGTGCACTGAGAGGATGGTGCGGGGAGGGAGGGGGGAGGGGAGTTCAAGATGGGAACACGTGTACACCTGTGGCGGATTCATGTTGATGTATGGCAAAACCAAGACAATATTGTAAAGTAATTAACCTCCAATTAAAATAAATAAATTTGTATTTTTAAAAAAGAAGACACAAGAAAGGTGAATTCGATCCCTGGGCCGGGAAGATCCCCTGGAGTAGGAAGTGGCAACCCACTCCAGTATTCTTGCCTGGAAAATCCTATGAACAGAGGAGTCTGGTAGGCTACAGACCATGAGGACTTTAAAGAGTAGGACATGACGGAGCTACTGAGCACATTAATTGTGCAGTAGTATTATATCTTAAAAAAAAAGTACATATTGTATTTGAAATATATCTTAATTAAAATACATTTTATTTTAAAATATTTTTATTGCTAAAAATGCTATTATACTGAACCCTCAGCAAGTCATATTGTGAACATCAAGGATCACTGATTACAGATCACTATAGTAAGTATAAAAATAACAAAAATTTTGAATTAGTGAGAGAATTATCAAAATGTGACTGAGAGACATGAAGTGAGCAAATGCTGTTGGGAAAAAAAAGTGCCAACTTACTTGACTCCAGGGTTGCCACCAACCTTCAATTTCTGGGGAAAAAAAAGCAATATCTATGAAACACAGTAAAGCAAAATGCAATAGAATGAGGTATGCCTGTATTTGTTTCTATTGTCTTCATATTAATGGAAATAGTAATGCTACGAGAGAGAAATCTTGTGATTTTAACAGCATGACACAGTAGCATATCATTTTCCTGTTTGTACAAATTTGAATGTCATTGGCAGCAGGGAGATGGAACTCAGGGTGTGTCCAAAGTCATTCGAGAATGAAGATGAACACATTTGACCCATTGCTCTTAAGTTCATCCTGAATATTCATTGTCGCCAACAGGCAATGGAAGAGAATAGATGGTATATGGAAAATATTGATGAACCAGACCTTAAAACAGTACATATCACTGCCTTCCACATTTCTTTTGCTAGAACTTAGTCCTATGGACACATATCACCATTGGAAAGATAAGTAAATATAGTTCAGCTGTCAATGAAAGCAGGGAAAATAATTGTTAACTATATGGTTATGGAGGTTAAGTAGACTTATTGTAGTGATCATTTCACAATACATGCATATATATATATAATCATTATGTTGTACTCCTGAAGCTAATATGTTAATTATATCTCAAATAGATTAATTAATTATTTAAAGAAGGAAGGATAAAGAGGTTTGGCAAATAACTACCTAGATTCTGCCATATTGCAGAATCAAATTAGAAGGTAAATTTCATAAGACATGATTATAGTTTGAATACTAGTATATCCTTATCAGGCTTCCCAGGTGGCTCAGTGGTAAATAATCCAACTACTAGTACAGGAGATGTGGGTTTGATCCCCGGGTCAGGAATATCCCCTGGAGAAGGAAATGGCAACCCACTGCAATATTCTTGCTTGGAAAATCCCATGGACAGAAGAGCTTGGGAGGCTACAGTACATGGGGTCACAAAAGAGCTGGACACAACCTAGCCACTACACAATAATATCCCCATCACCTAGGACAGTGGCTGATTTATAGTACATACTCAAGTAAAAGTGAATAAATATAATAAAAATATCACACTCATGTCAGTATGAGTTTGCAAAATGAAACACAGAGACAGTGTTTCCTGAGGTTATAGAGATAGTGAAAGTCAGAGAAGAGACATGAATTCAGTTTACCTGGCTCTTGAGCTCGTGTTCTTAACTGCTTTAAACAGTGATTCTCTAGTTATTCAATGAATGAATAACTACACTAGCAAGAAATTTCCAAAAGTTTAGGAAGTCCATTCTATCTGGGATGGGCACCCTCATAGAAGGTAAGTTCTTCCTTGCTGCCAATATATTCTGAGGCAGAATGGCATCACATAAGAAGAATGAAAAGATATTCCTCCCTATGTAGAAATCTGAACTAAGCAAACCCCGGGAGGTGGTGATGGACAAGGAAGCCTGGTGTGCTGTGGTTCATGGGATTGCAAAGAGTCGGACATGACTGACAGACTGAACTGAACTGAACTGAACTAGGCGCATTCAGCAATTATCCCAAGTTCAATCTAAGATTCTCTGTTTCCCCATCCTGCTCTCATAATACATTTCATGCTGTAGCAAAGTAAATGCACTTAGAATCCATTCCATTTTTATTAAAAATCTTAATTCCTTTATTTTTCTTATCTTTTCTTTTTCTTTTTCTGCTATTTTACTGGGGATGTTACTTGAGAACCCTTTAATGAGAAAGGTCACCTTCTGTTTTACATCCTAATAATAGAAGATTTATGTATGGGGTTTATAGACTGAAGGAGAAATGTTAAGCCTAAATTCTAATTCAGAAATCTATTTTTGTGATATGCCTTTAAATGTCATTCACAAAAACCCATCTCCTTCTTTACATAGTATAAATATGTGTACAGTAATCTTTCTTCCAGACGGATGCAGTTCACATTCTGACTTCTATGTTATGGTAATGGTTTCTGCACCAAAAAATGTAACGTAGGAAACCAGAATACTTATAAGACACTACACTGTATAAAACTTTTCCATTCATAAAGTCCCTAGATATTTCTTGTCTATTTAAAAAGTAGTATAAAACACAATATTTATGAATGAAAAGTCTATAGTTGCCTAGTTATTTTTAAAGTTATGGATACATAGGATTTTATAGATCAACCAGATATACATTAACTAACAATTCTCAAAAAACATTGATAATTACCAGTATTTAATGGTGTCTGTGATCTCAATGATTTCCAGTGGCCAAATCATTGTTATCCTATTTCTTGTCATTTTGATTTTTTGTTTTGTTCTTGCTGATTTTCTCTCATAATTTTGCTTGAGGTATGAAATGTAGAAGGACTTGGGATCATTGAATTCTATGTCACTAAGATTTTTTCCTGTGATCATGTATGGATGCGAGAGTTGGACTGTGAAGAAGGCTGAGCACCGAAGAATTAATGCTTTTGAACTGTGGTGTTGGAGAAGACTCTTGAGAGTCCCTTGGACTGCAAGGGGATCCAACCAGTCCATTCTGAAGGAGATCAACCCTGGGATTTCTTTGGAAGGAATGATGCTGAAGCTGAAGCTCCAATATTTTGGCCACCTCATGCGAAGAGTTGACTCATTGGAAAAGACTCTGATGCTGGGAAGGATTGGGGGCAGGAGGAGAAGGGGATGACCGAGGATGAGATGGCTGGATGGCATCACAGACTCGATGGACTTGAGTCTGAGTGAACTCCAGGAGATGGTGAACAGGGAAGCCTGGCATGCTCAGATTCATGGGGTCGCAAAGAGTCAGAAACGACTGAGCGACTGAACTGAACTGGAGTATTGACTTTTCTGAAAGTCTTGCATCTGAGAAAAGATCTAATTCTTTCAAAATTAGGCAGGGATGAGACCTACTTTCACTAGTATTTTCCAAGGATTCTCATAGCCAAGATATAATTATCATTTTTGAAAGTAGCCATAATACTGAAGAGTGAGCTCAGAGCAAATGTTTTAGACAAGGCTTTCACATGATATTTTCCTGAGTTAAAGCTGGTGATCTGTTACAGAGAAGATAATGAAATTAAAAAAAAAAAGGAAGAAATGAAAGCAGTGAGGAAGAGATAGAGAATGATAGATAATTCTAATTTTTTTAAAATTGAAGTATAGTCTGATTTCCAATTTTGTGTTACTTTCAGGTTTACAGCAAAGTGATTCAGTTATATATACATATATATGTCTATTTTTTCAGATTCTTTTTTCTTATAGGTTATTGAGTAGATTTCTCTGTGCTCTGTAGTAGGTCTACGTTGGTTAATTATTTTATGTATAGTACTGTGAATACATTAATCCCAGTCTCCTAGTTTATCCCATCCTCCTTTCCCCTGTGATAACCATGTTTGTTTTATATGTTGATTGGCCTGTTTCTGTTTGATACGTAGGTTCATTTGTATTATTTTTTAAGATTCCACATGTAAGTGATAACATGATATTTGTCTGTGGCTTACTTCACTTAGTATGATAATCTCTAGGTCTATCTGTGTTGCTGCCAAAGGCATGCTTTCATCCTTTTGTAAGGCTATGTAATATTCCTTTGTGTATATATTCCACATCTTTATCCATTCATCTGTTAATAGACATTTAGGTTGTTTCCATGTCTTAACTATTGTAAATAGTGCTGCAGTGAACACAGGTACATATAGCTTTTCAAATCATGGTTTTCTCCAGATATATGCCCAGGATTGGAATTGCAGGATAATATGGTAGCTCTATCTTTAGTTTTTTAAGGAAACTCCATACTGTTCCCCATAGTGGCTGACTATATCAATGCTTTATCATAACTGCTGACTGGCTGGCTATATTATTTATGTATGTTTACACATATGTGGGTAGTATACGTATATTTGTATATATCTGGTGATTTCAGTATTGTGCTTAATGCTTTGCTCATTAAGTAATATGCTTATAATGCTGGATTCTTGCAAGTAACCAGTTATGAGTGCATACTCCCAGTGAGATAGCATGTAGATAGCCAAATAAAATGTTTCCACCTTCCTTCACTACCCATATTTTGTGGTATATTACTGGGAAGCACTGATACAAGCTGCTTTTAAAATATTTAATTATGTCCTCAACTTATTCCTAAACTCTATCCTATTATCCTTATGGAAAAAGGTACCCGATAACATGCTCTTCCATAATAAGTGAATGTTCACAGTAGGTACAAACTTGATATTTAGAACTCATGTAAGGATCTTCTTCAAATACTTTTAAAAGCATGATAGGTGTCCCTCCATAGAAAATGAAACAAGATCCCCTGGGAAATTTTCTTTGTACACACTAAAACAGAATGTGCCCAAATGCTAAGTTAGTCTTTTTCAACTTTATAAAATAAGCCTAATTTATTTTAGTTTATTTACAATAAATATACATGGTGTTATATATCTACTTCTGCTTTATTGACTATGGCAAAGTCTTTGACTGTGTGGATCAGAACAAAATGTGGAAAATTCTTAAAAAGATGGGAATACCAGACCACCTGACCTGCCTCCTGAAAAATCTGTAGGCAGGTCAAGAAGCAACAGTTAGAAATGGACATGGAACAACAGTTCTAAATTGGAAAGGAGTATTTCAAGGCTGTATATTGTCACTCTGCTTATTTAACTTATATACAGAGCACATTATGAGAACTGCTGGGCTGGAAGAAGCACAAGCTGGAATCAAGATTGCCGGGAGAAATATCAATAACCTCAGATATGCAGATGACACCACCCTTATGGCAGAAAGCAAAGAACTGAAGAGCTTCTGGATGAAAGTGAAAGAGGAAAGTGAAAAAGTTAGTTTTAAACTCAACATTCATAAAACTAAGATCATGGCATCTGGTCCCATTACTTCATGGCAAACAGATGAGGAAACAATGGAAACAGTGACAAACTTTATTTTGGGGGCTCCAAAATCACTGTAGATGATGACTGCATCCATGAAATTAAAATACACTTTCTCCTTGGGAGATAAGTTATGACCAACCTAGATAGCATATTAAAAAACAGAGACATTACTTCACCATCAAAGGACTTTCTGGTAAAAGCTATGGTTTTTCCAGTAGTTATGTATGGATGTGAGAGTTGGACTATAAAGATAGCTGAGCATAGAAGAACTGATGCTTTTGAACTGCAAGGAGATCCAATCAGTCCATCCTAAAGGAAATCAGTCCTGAATATCCATTGGAAGGACTGATGCTGAAGCTGAAACTCCAGTACTTTGGCCACCTAATGTGAAGAACTGACTCATTTGGAAAAAACCCTGATTCTGGGAAAGATTGAAAGCAGGAGGAGAAGGGGACACCAGAGTATGAGATGGTTGGATGGCATCACCAACGTGATGGACATGAGTTTGAGTAAGCTCCCAGAGTCGGTGATGGACAGGGAAGCCTGGCATGCTGCAATCCATGGGGTTGCAAAGAGTCAAAGAGTCAGACATGACAGAGTGACTGAACTGAATTGAACTGAAGAAATATCTATCTATCTATCTATATATATATATTCATAATATGGTCTGATAATTGGTTTAGTGGAAATATATGTACACGGTATATTAGAAACAAGGAGAGGAACATTCAATTTTTCCCAGCTGATATAAAAAAGTGAAGATGGTGCTAAAATTTAAAGAACAACTAGAGAGTTGACCACAAGATGGTGTGCTCATTCACCTAGAACCAGATATCATGGAGTGTGAGGTCAAGTGGGCCTTAACAAACATTACTATGAACAAAGCTAGTGGAAGTGATGGAATTCCAGCTATTTCAAATCCAGAAGATTATTCTGTTAAGTACTGCACTCAATATACCTGCAAATGTGGAAATTCAGCAGTGCCATGAAATTAAAAGACGCTAGCTGCTTGGAAGAATACTTACAACAAACCTAGATAGTGTATTAAGAATCAGACACATCACTTTGACGACAACAGTCCATATATTCAAAGCTACAGTTTTTCCAGTAGTCATGTATGGATGTAAGAGCTGGTCTATAAAGAAGGCTGAGTGCTGAAGAACTGATGCTTTCAAACTCAAGCTGGGGGAGTCTTGAGAGTCCCTTGGACAGAAAGGAGATCAAACCAGTCAATCCTAAAAGGAATCAACCTTGAATATTCATTGGAAGGACTGATGCTGAAGCTCTAATATTTGGCCACCTGATGTGAAGCAACTCATTGGAAAAGACCCTGTTGCTGGGAAAGGTTGAGGGCAGGAGGAGCAGGGGCTACAGAGGATGAGATGGTTGGATGGCATCACTGACTCAATGGACATCAGTTTGAGCAAGTTCCCAGAGACAGTGAAGGATAGGACAGCCTGGTGAGCTGTGGTCCATGGGGTTGCAAAGAGTCAGACATGAGAAAGCAACTGAACAAGAAAAAGAGAGCTGTCAGGTGGACAGAGCAGGAAACTCTAGTCCATGAACAGTGATATGAAAGAAAATGATATTTTCAAGGAATTAGATGTGCTTCAGTGTTGTTAGACTGTAAAGTAAAAGTGATAAGATTTTGGAAATTGGAACCCTGGAAAGGGAGACCATTAAAAGGAAAAATCAAATATCTTAATTCACACATAAGTGCTGCTGATGAAAAAGATGTTAAACTGCTTTTTGGTCTGAATTGTATTTCCCGGAAACACATGCTGAAATCCTAACCTCTGACAGCTGTGAATGGGACTTTATTTGGAAATAGTACTTTGCAACTGTGATTACGTTAAGCTGAAGTCCCATTGGATTAGAGTGGTCTCTAAATTCAATGACTGGTGTCTTTATGTTGTTGTTGAGTTGCTAAGTCCTTCCCTATTTATGTAGGATCAGTTGTAATGTCTCCTGCTAGGGCTCTAGGTCAACTGGACTGATCTTTGGAAATGGCTGGAGGAGTTAAAGCTGAGTATAGGACCCAGGCTCTCCAAGAGCACAGAGGAGAATAACTCCTGCTGCCAGACTGGTTGACTGTGGCTATGAGGAAACTGGATAAGCATATAGGGGCCTTTTAGGATCTTGGGAGATACAGATGGGTGGTTCTCTTGTTTGAGCCTGTGTCTAATTTCTAGCTCATGAGGCTGCTGTTCAGCAGGAGCTAATGCTGAGTAGAAGTCTAATTCAGGATCTTTGCAGGAGTAGACCAGAGTATTTCTTACAAAGTCCCTGTGTCACCTAGAATATTCATAGACTGTGGCTGGGACAGGCTGTAGCTTAGTTACAAGATACTTTCAGAACTGACGGATTGACTGAATTTGGTGGGCCCACTTTCAGAGACTCAACAGATAGTGGCCAAGAAGGTCTGAAGTTGGTTCGTGGAACACTTCAGGGTCCGTGGTCAGGACTAAGTGTCCATATGCCTGTTTCCCACTGCAATGGTGGACACGGTCTTTTCTCGATCTCTTGGTAGACAGGGATGGTGACAGACCCCAAGCTATTGCTAAGTTCTCAGGGGTCCTGAGACATTTGTGTTTTTGCAGCCAGGATCACAGTCAGTTTCAAAGGATCACAGTTAACTTTTTGCAAATCTGACTGGCTCTTCATGGTCTTGGACTTTAGGGGTTCCACAGTCTCCTCCTGAGTCCCAGAGTACCCTTGAAGGCACTTTTGTCTGTGGATGGATGCCGAATTATTGTTGCTAAGGGGAGAATATGTGTAAGAAGCATCTCATTGCCATTTTATTGATGTTACATCACTCCCCACATCTTGATTTTGAGCTTGTGACTTTCTTAACTATGAGAGAATAAATTTCAGTTGTTTAAATCCAACCTTTTTAATGGTACTTTGTTATAGTAGTCTCAGGAAACTAATACCCTGCTCAAGTGCATTTGATTTTTAAAGGCCACATATGTAGAGAAAACTTCATTAGAAAAACTTCTCTGGGAATTTCCCTGGTGGTCCAGTGGCTAAGACTGTGCTTCCAATGCAGGGAGTCAGAGTTTGACCCCTGGTCAGGAAACTAAATGCCATGTGCTGCAACTAAGACTTTGCACGGGCAAATAAGTAATTTTTAAAACAGAAAAAATTCTCCAATGTTCATACACAAGTTAAGGCACTTGGCCAAGGCTGATAATCCCATCTCCAACTCTACCACACAGTGAACGGCAATTCATATATGTTCATAATTCAACTGCCTCTTCTATTAATACCAAACTGTCCTAACTCATTGGAATCAGAGAATGACACTATATTAAGAAGAAAGTAGCTACCAAGTGACTGTATAGTCTATACTTGAATACTCAAATGATAATTGGCTCACTGCTTTCAGAGGAATCTATTCCACTCTTGGATAGTTTTGATGGCCTTGACACTTATTCGTAGTTAAGCTGAAATTGCATTTCCTGTCATTACCAAATAGGGTTATTGTTTTTCTGTGCCTTGGGGCACACTAAATAGATTTCATTGCACTTTACCAGAACAAGCCAGGGATCCTGATTCCTGGCCAGTATCCTGCAAGTCTATTTGCTTTCTGCAGACTCTATACCCTTAGAGCGTGGCTCACGTGACATGGTTTCAGTTGACAGCCCTGTTCCAGTTGCTTCCCTCATCTTGCTTACATTAACTGTGTGCAGTGGCATTTCAGCTCCATGCCTTTTGCTGCTAGTCAGCACAGTGTGGGCTGTGTTCTCCCATGAAATCATGGTATGGCTAGTTCGCCCAAGTAAAACAAGGCTTAATTAAATCTTAATGTTGCACCTGGCTCTTACAGAACTGTTATTTTCACTTCCTTGTGCCATTAGCAGAATACAGCATGAGAGCGTCTGGAGGACAGAATCAGCCTCACTCACAGAGTAGCGTTTTGTTATCATCCACAGTCTCTTTTCACTGAGCTTACTTTTTGGCTCATCATAGAAGTCTCAATTTCTCTTTGCTGACAAAGAGACATATTTGTAGCAATGTTCATTATTTTTGAGTTATGAAAAAGTCTTAAAATTCATTAAGATCTCTGAATGCAAAGAAGCAAAATTTAGTACAGAAAGTTTTGGGGGTTTCCCCCTCATGGTGCTACCCAGTAGCCTCTTTCATATTTGTGAACTGTCTAAATTAAAACTACTACTCTTCCAAGCCCTCCAAAAGCTAAGTAGCCTATAAAATAGTCCTTATTTGAATGGATATAATTTCTCTCCTATCTTTCATTTATGACAGAAATAATCATCATGATTATTAATCTCTGGTGAAACAAATAAACTAAAAGACTTATTTTTAAACAAGGAGTTCCTGCTTAGGAATGCTGGAGACTACCAGTTTTTTTCAGTCTTGTCATGAATCATCAGAAAATGTCCTGTACCTCAGCTTTTAAATGTTAATCCAGTAGTTGACTCTTATTGCCTGCCTTTGAGAAGTACAAGAGAAAATGTGATTTCACGGCTTGATAAATACATGTAGCTTGTCAACTACTTTAGTTGTCTCTAACAGTTAAAAAAAAAAAAACTGCAATATGTAGACTTCTTGTCCTATGTCATTAAACTGATAACAATGTCAATGTATTCTTTTTGGCAGTTCACCTCTTGCTTTCTTAACATATTTACTACAGATAATAGTAATGATATGCTCTGCTTATTTTGAGATTGAAAACCAAAGAGCTTAGAAAACTTCTTGGACATCACATCTTGATTCTCATGTTGAATAAGAATAATTTTAAAGTGGCTATAGGGTATCAGCTCTGCTTTAGATGAAATACTATGAGACAGAATACTGAAAAGTCTCTCTTCAAAGCTGTACAGGCCACAGAAAAGTAAAATATCAAGTTTGGGTGTAAATGGTCATATGTTGATTCTTACTATGCAAGCTAATTTATTTTAAAATATATGTGAAACTATTTCAATTTGAGTAGTCTGTGTATAAATCCAGTTAATATCTACATTACATGCCTATCAACATGTGTAAAGATCATGAAATCACTTATCTATGTATATATGTATACATGTATGCATTGATCACATTCTTTAAAAAGAAGGATCTCAAAAATATCCACAGTTAGAAATTAGAAGTATAAAATGAAATAAAATCTGATTTTCTAAAGGATGTGAAAATTTCATAAATCAAATATAGAAGCAGTCAAGTTTATTGTTTGTTTAATCCTTAATTTTTACAGTAGTACCAAAGTCAATGAACAGTGCAGTGAGTGAAGTCAGTTTTCTAAATTACATTTGACTTGCCTTGTCTGACTTACTTCACTTGGTGTGACAATCTCTAGGTCCATCGATGTTGATGCAAATGGCTTTATTTCTGGCTGAGTACTGAGAAAGACAAATACCATATGATGTTACTTGTATGTGCAATGTTTAAAAGGGGGGGTTACAAATGAACTTGTCTATAAAACAAATATTGAGTTATAGATGTAGAAAACAAAATTATGATTAACAGAAGGGAAGGGAAGGGAGGGACAAACTGGAAGATTGCAATTGACCTATACACACTAATATATTTTTTATAACTAATGTATATATAATAAATATCTAATAAGGACCTCCTATATAGCACAGGCAGTTCTCTATTCTGTAATGGCCTATATGGGAAAAGAATCTAAAAAGAGTGAATATATGTACACATATAAGAGATTCACTTTGCTATACACCTGAAACTAATACTACATTGTAAATCAACTATACTCCAATAAAAATTAAAATAAATAAAGTGCATTTGAGATATTTTTTGTTGGTGCTTAGCAGACCAAATATCTAGGAGATATACAGACCAAGGAGAAGTTATGTAAGACTCATCTCCAACACTTGGCCTGTGCATGGCTAATTTATAGGAAGTGTTTATTCGGTGAATCTCTGACTAGCAAACTGACAGATGGACTGCCTGACTAAATCAATGGCTACTAAAACATACTCACACACTGAACTGAAAGCTAAGAATTGTGTTGAAGCTATATAGTTGTTGATGAATATTATCTTCTTAATGATGGCAAATGAAGATAGAAGCTCTCTTCTTGATCATTCATTTTCTCCCAGAGAACACTAAAGCTCAATGAATTTGAAATAAATCTGAAACACTGACACTTTTCATTTGGTTCTTTCTACAAAGACATGAAGAAGAGTTCTTCCTATGCGAACAAGACACCTCACATGAGACCATAGGCCATGTGTCCTCCACGAAGGATCTGTGTTAAAAGTCCTGTGGTAGAAATCAGTGACTTTCTGCATGGATCCATGTGGAAGTCAGTTCAGTTCAGTTACTCAGTCATGTCCCACTTTTTATGACCCCATGGACTGCAGCACACCAGGCTTCCCTGTCCATCACCAACTCCCAGAGCTTACTCAAACTCATGACCATCAAGTTGGTGATGCCATCCAACCATCCAGTCCTCTGTTGTCCCCCTTCTCCTGCCTTCAATCTTTCCCAGCATCAGGGCTTTTTCCAATAAGTCAGTTCTTCGCATCAGGTGGCCAAAGTATTGGAGCTTCAGCTTCAGCATCAGTCCTTCCAATGAATATGCAGGTCTGATTTCTTTGAGGATGGGCTGGTTTGATCTTTTTGCAGTCTAAAGGACTCTCAAGAGTCTTCTCCAACATCACAGTTCAAAAGCATCAATTCTTTGGCTCTCAGCTTTCTTTATGGTCCAACTCTCACATCCATACATGACTATTGGAAAAATCATAGCTTTGACTGGACGGATGTCTGTGAGCAGAGTAGTGTCTCTATTTTTTAATATGCTGTCTAAGACCTTCTAGAACTAACACCAAAAAAAAAAAAAAAGGATGTTTGTTACATCATAGGGGGTTGGAATGCAAAAGTAGGAAGTCAAGAGATACCTGGAGTAACAGGCAAGTTTGGCCTTGGGGTACAAAATGAAGCATGGCAAAGGTTACCAGAGTTTTATCAAGAGAACACACTGATTGTAGCAAACATCCTCTTCCAACAACACAAGAGAAAACTCTACACCTGGACATCACATTATGGTCAATGACAAATCAAATTGATTATAGTTTTTGCAGCCAAAGATGGAGAAGCTCTATATGTCAGCAAAAACAAGACTTAGAGCTTACTATGGTTCAGACTATGAACTCCTTATTGCAAAATTCAGACTTAGATTGAAGAAAGTAGGGAAAACTGCTAGACCTTTCAGGTATGACTTAAATCAAATCCCTTATGATTGTACAGTGGAAGTGAGAAATAGATTCAAGGGATCAGATTTGATAGACAGACTGCCTGATGATCTATGGATGGAGTTTTATACATTGTACAGGAGGTGGTGGTCAGGACCATCCCCAAGAAAAAGAAATGGAAAAAGGCAAAATGGTTGTATGAGGAGGTCTTACAAATAGTTGAGGAAAGAAAAGAAGCAAAAGGCAAAGGAGTAAAGGAAAGATATACCCATCTGAATGTAGAGTCCAAAGAAGAGCAAGGAGAGATAAGAAAGCCTTCCTCAGGGATCAGTGAAAAGAAATAGAGGAAAACAATAGAATGGGAAAGACTAGAGATCTCTTCAAGAAAATTAGAGATATCAAGGGAATATTCCATGCAAAGATAGGCACAATAAAGGACAGAAATGGTACGGACTTAACAGAAGCAGAAGATATTAAGAGGTGGCAAGAATACACAGAAAAACTGTATAAAAAAGATCTTAATGACCCAAATAACCAAGATGGTGTGATCACTCACCTAGAGCCAAACATCCTGGAATGTGAAGTCAAGTGGTCTTTAGGAAGCATCACTACAAACGAAGCTAGTAGAGGTGATGGAATTCCTGTTGAGCTAGTTCAAATCCTAAAAGATATTGTTGTTAAAGTGCTGCACTCAATATGCCAGCAAATTTGGAAAACTCAGCAGTGACCACAGGACTGGAAAAATCAGTTTTCATTCCAATCCCAAAGAAAGGCAACGTCAAAGAATGTTCAAACTACAGCACAATGGCACTCATCTCACACACTAGCAAAGTAATGTGGCAGTCAGCAGAAGGCTTATGGTATGTTTTCCTCTGCTGTTGCTATAGACAACCCTTGGCAGCAAAGCTGACCTCCAGCATAGACCTTCTCCAGTAGCCACATTCAGCATTGAAGATTTCTCACCAGCTGCCTCAAATCTGGAAATATTTCCTTGTCCTATTTGTCACTTCCAATCCACATACAAATCCCACTTAGCTTCCTTTCAAAAAAAAAAAAAAAGTCTCCCAATCTATCCACATTTCTCACATCAATTTCTATCACTGAATCTAAACCTTTATTTCTCTTGCCTGGAGTTTTGCACTGTTCCTCAGCTTCCCTCCCTGTACCCAAGCATATCTTTACAATCTATTTTCTACACATTGCTTAATATCTTCTTTAAAAATATAAAGCAGATCAGACTCTCTTATATATCTTACATGTTCTCTATTACACTGAGAATTCAATCCAAAAATATCATCCAGAAATCTAAAATTCCTTGCATTTTTCCTTCTTGTCTACCTCTCCAATGTCAGTTTCTAACAATATCTTTCTTATCACAGTCAGAATGCAACATTTTCTTGTTTTTCCCTTGGACAGGTTAAGTGTTGCAAATGATCTAAGTTGTTTTGGTCCTGAACAACATATATGCACTGGATTCCTTGCTTTGAGAGATAGTAGAAGGCAAAGAAGCCCGAGCTGAATAAGGATTAGCTATCCTTTCAGTACTAAGTAATAGCAAATCAAAGTCACTCACCTGATTTTGCCAAGCAAGCAAATGTTTGTTAGATGTGCATGCTTGCATTAGTGAGTAAGCACAAAAGAGTTCTAAATATGCTACTAAGTTCCACCTTTTGTTCTTTTAGGTGCTCTGAATGCCACCTTTCAGCAGATAGCATTCCAGAGGCAGAGGCAGTACATCCTTTTAGTTGAATCAGACAGTGAAATGTTCTAATTCATGGCTTAGCAGTGAATGATTTATGCATCAATCCTCAGGTATATAATCTGACATAAGAATGTAAGTTTCACATCTCATTCAATTCTAAAACCATGCTAATAAAAACAAAGTTTTAAAAATGGATGAGGAGTGTCCCCCAAATATGTAGGTCAACGTACATATCATGAATATCCTTAATTTCACCAGTAAAGGCCCATTTCCATAAATTTTAATGCCAAGTATCAAGACATTTATAATGCCAAGTATCCAGACCAGTTTACTTATTTCTAATAATTGTGATAATTAGCTGATGATCTTGTGTTGACGAAGAGATTTTAAAAAGAAAGTTTTGGTAGCTATCTTTCGAATGTGAAATTTCTCATATAATTCTAGCTGATAACCTTTGGATTATGGGTTACTGATTGAAACAGATAGCTTCTTTTATTCCTGGAGTCAAATTTTAAGGAACTGAAACATATAATATCATACTATCAACACTGAAGTAATATCTGTTATTTGAAAACAGTTTAACATTATTTCAAGGATTTTCCAAGTGTTGTCGCTGTCTAGTAAATGGTATAAAAAAACACCCTTCCTAAATCCCTACACATACCAGCTCTTATCATCCTTCAGGCTAAAGCCCAAATGTCACCCTTTCAAAGAGTCTTTTTCTGACCAAGCTATCCAAAGAATTAGTAAGCACAGAACAGTAAAGATATACACAACTAAAATAATTTTGAGCATTTCTATTTGTCAAGTACTAGGCTAATCACTGTCTATTTGTTCTCTAATTTAATCCTCAGAGAAAGCCTATGGATTAGAATATTTACCTTCATTTTACAGATGAGGAAGTGAAACAAAGACTCTTGCCAACAGAACATACTGAGGAAGTGGCAGAGGAGGGATCTGAATCTCCTGAGTCTCAGTCCAGTGTTCATGCTACTGACAGTTAAGAAACACCATCTGACCCCATCCTAGTATGATAACATCATTCTATTTATTTCTTCATAGTTTTTTAATAATCCGTAAATGTTTTTATTTAACTCTTTTTACTCATCTCTTACCAAAATATAATTTCTCCAGGGCAAATGATAATGGCTGGCTTATTCATTATTCTATCACAGAATCTAATACATATCCTAGAACATAGTTGGTGTTCAAGAAATATAGTTTTGCAAAAACAAATAAGAGTGGTAGAACACAGGGAAAGCATTGCAAAGTCCTCTCTCTCTCCTTGACCCATATCACTCCAGAGTCAAAAGAAAGCCATGAAGGTTGGCAGTGCTGAGTCTTTCTGACATTCCCAACTACCTGTCTTGCATCTGGTATCACATGAACTCAATCAAGGACTTGCTGGGGCTTATTTTGACATCTGTTGTGGAGAAGGAACTGCTACATTCCATCCATCTCTGCAATATTGCTGGAGCAATAGCTCTTAAACCAAGCCCACTTACAACAGAATCCTATATAATTCAATAAGACAAGAAAACATAAATAAAAGGGATACAGATTAGGGAGAAAGAAATAAAACTTTCTTTGTTCATAAATGACATCATTGTTTGTATAAAAAATCTTTAATTATCAACTAAAAACTACCAGAATAAGTGAGCACAAAAAAGTTGCAGGATATAAAGTTAATATACAAAAGTTAGTCTCTTTCCCATATATAAGCAATAAACAAATAAAATTTGATGTTAACAACATGTTGCTATTTATACTGGGTTAGCCAAAATATCCATTCAGGTTTTTTGTAATATGTTATGGAAAAACCTGAATGAACTTTTTGGTCAACCCAATATTAGCACCACAAAAATGAAAAACATTTAAATCTAGCAGAATGTGTATAAGATATACATGAGGAGAGCTATAAAATTTTGGTAAAAATTATCAAGGAAGAAGTAAATCTATGGAGAAATGTTTCACATTCATGAATAGAAGACTCAGTAATGTCAAGATGTCAATTATTCACAATTTAATCTATAGATTCAGTGACAATTCTGATTTTAAAAATATACCAGCAAGTTATATGACAAACAATCATAACATTTATATGTTTTTGCTTTAAGGGCTTTCCTGGTAGGTCAGCTGGTGAAAAAAAAATCCACCTGTAATGCAGGAGACCCTGGTTCAGTCCTTGGGTCAGGAAGATCCCCTGGAGAAGGGAATCTCTACCCACTCTAGTATTCTAGCCTCAAGAATTTGGGTCACAAAGAGTCACACATGATTGAGAAATTTCCAATATCACTAGTCCCTAAGATGTGTCTGACTCTTGTGACCACATGGACTATAGCCCACCAGGCTCCTCTGTCCATGGGATTTCACAGGCAAGAATACTGGAGTGGATTGCTGTTCCATTCTCCAGGGGATCTTCCCAAACCAGGGATCAAACCTGCATGCCCTGCATTGCAGGAGAGCCACTGAGTCCCTCTAAAATTTACATGGAGAGGCAAAATATTGAAGGAGACAAAGTCAGAGGACTGACAATACTAGACTTCAAGACTTACTGTGAAGCTATAGTAATTAGGACAGTGAAGCTATTGGTGAAAGAATGGACCAATATATCACTGCAACAGAATAAAGAGTCTAGAAAAAGACTCACATAGTCCTGACGAAGAAGCAAAGGCAAATCAATGGAACAAAGACAGTCTTTTCAATAAATCATGCTGAAACAAGTAGACATGCACAATGTAAAAAAAGAAAAGAAAGAAAATAAAAAATAATCTAGACACAAACCTTATACCTTTAATGAAATTTAACTCAAAAGGCACCATAGGACTAAACATAAAATGCAAAAGTATAAAGCAGCTAATATACAAGAAATTCCATATGACATTGGCTATGGCGATGAGTATTTAGTCATGCCACCAAAGGTATAATCCATGAATGAAATAGTTGGTAAAGTTTATTAAAATTTTAAAAATTCTGTTCTGTGAAAGACACTGTCAAGAATGCATGGAAGGGGAGAAAATGTTTGCAGAAGACACACCTGATAATGGAGAGTTATATAAAATGGTTAACATGTAAAATTGAAAAATATGAAAACAAATAACTCCATTAAAAAATAGGGCAAAGACTCAATAGATACTACACCAAAGAAGATGTACAAATAACAAATAAATATCTGAAGAGATGTTCCATATCATATGTCTTTAAGGAATTCAAATGAAAACAGCAACAGCACACTACTACACACCTATCAGAATTTCCAAAATTAAAAATATTGACAACATCAAATGTTGGTGAGGATGTGGAGCAATAAGAAATCTCATTCGCTGCTGATGAGAATGCAAAATTTTACAGGTACTTTGGCAGACAGTTTGGTGATTTCTTTTAAAACTGAATATGCTGTTATCATATGGTTCAGCAATTAAGCTTCTTGGTATTCACCCAAAGGAGTTGAAAACTTATGTCTGCAAACACTTGCACATGGATGTTTATAGAAGATTTACTCATAATTGCCAAAACTTGGAGGCAACCAAGATGCCCTTCAACAGGCGAATATGTAAATAAACTGTTGTATATCTACACAATGGAATGTTATTCAATACTAAAAAGAAATGCCTTATCAAGCCATAAATAAAACATGGAGAAATTTGAATGCATATTATTAAGGGAAAGAAACCAATCTTAAAAGACTATGTACTATATGTTTCCAACTATTTGAAGTTCTGGAAAAGTCAAAACAAAGGAGACAATAAAAAGTATTTGTTTCCCTGGGTCAGTGGGGAGGGGAAAGGGATGAATAGATGGAGCAAAAAGATTTTTAGGGCAGTTAAACTACTTTCTTGCCTTGAGAACCCCATGAACAGTATGAAAAGGCAAAATGGTAGGATATGAAAGAGGAACTCCCCTGGTTGGTAGGTGCCCAATAATCTACTGGAGATCAGTAGAGAAATAACTCCTGAAAGAATGAAGGGATGGAGCCAGTACAAAAACAATACCCAGTTGTGGATGTAACTGGTGATAGAAGCAAGGTCCAATGCTATAAAGAACAGTATTGCACAGGAACCTGGAATGTCAGGTCCATGAATCAAGGCAAACTGGAAGTGGTCAAACAAGAGATGGCAAGAGTGAACATCGACGTTTTAGGAATCAGCAAACTAAACTGGAGTGAAATGTGTGAATTTAACTCAGATGACCATTATATCTACTAATGTGGGCAGGAATCCCTTAGAAGAAATGGAGTAGCCATCATGGTCAACAAAAAGTCCGAAATGCAGTACTTGGATGCAATCTCAAAAACGACAGAATGATCTCTGTTCATTTCCAAGGCAAACCAATCAATATCACGGTAATCCTAGTCTATGCCCCAACCAGTAACGCTGAAGAAGCAGAAGTTGAATGGTTCTATGAAGACCTACAAGACCTTTTAGAACTAACACCCAGAAAAGATGTCCTTTTTATTATAGGGGACTGGAATGCAGAAGTAGGAAGTCAAGAAACACCTGGGGTAAAAGGCAAATTTGGCCTTGGAATATGGAATGAAGCAGGGCAAAGGCTAATAGCATTCTGCAAAGAGAATGACCTCGTCATAGCAAACACCCTCTTCCAACCACACAAGAGAAGACTCTCCACATGGACATCACCAGATGGTCAACACCGAAATCAGATTGATTATATTCTTTGCAGCCAAAGATGGAGAAGCTCTCTACAGTAAGCAAAAACAAGACTGTGGCTCAGGTCATGAACTCCTTATTGCCAAATTCAGACTTAAATTGAAGAAAGCACAGAAACCACTAGACTATTCAGGTATGACCTAAATCAAATCCCTTATGATTATACAGTGGAAGTGAGAAATAGATTTAAAGGACTAGATTTGATAGACAGTGCCTAAAGAACTATGGACGGAGGTTCGTGACATTGTACAGGAGACAGGGATCAAGACAACCCCATAGAAAAGAAATGCCAAAAAGCAAAATGGCTGTCTGGGGAGGCCTTACAAATAGCTGTGAAAAGAAGAGAAGTGAAAAGCAAAGGAGAAAAGGAAAGCTATAAGCATCTGAATGCAGAGTTCCAAAGAATAGCAAGAAGAGATAAGAAAGCCTTCCTCAGCAATCAATGCAAAGAAATAGAGGAAAACAACAGAATGGGGAAGACTAGAGATCTCTTCAAGAAAATTATCGATACCAAGGGAATATTTCATGCAAAGATGGGCTCAATAAAGTACAGAAATTGTATGGACCAAACAGAAGCACAAGATATTAAGAAGAAGTTGCAAGTATACACAGAACTGTCCAAAAAAGCTCCACAACCCAGATAATCATGATTGTGTGATCACTCACCTAGAGCCAGATATCCTGGAATGTGAAGTCAAGTGGGTTTAGGAAGCATCAGTACGAAAAAAAGCTAGTGGAGCTGATGGCATTCCAGTTGAGCTATTTAAAATCCTGAAAGATGATGCTGTGAAAGTGCTGCACTCAATATGCCAGCAAATTTGGAAAACTCAGCAGTGGCCACAAGACTGGAAAAGTCAGTTTCCATTCCAATTCCAAAGAAATGAAATGCCAAAGAATATTCAAACTACTGCACTGTTGCACTCACTCAGGCTAGTAAAGTCATGCTCAAAATTCTCCAAGCCAGGCTTCAGCAGTACGTGAACTATGAACTTCCAGATGTTCAAGCTGGTTTTAGAAAAGGCAGAGGAACCAGAGATCAAATTGCCAACATCCACTGGATCATGGAAAAAGCAAGAGAGTTCCAGAAAATATCTACTTCTGCTTTATTGACTATGACAAAGCCTTTGACTGTGTGGATCACAATAAACTGTGGATAATTCTGAAAGTGATGAGAATATCAGACTACCTGACCTGCCTCCTGAGAAACCTGTATTCAGGTTAGGAAGCAACAATTAGAACTGGACATGGAACAACAGATTGGGTGACAGGGTGACAATATACAGCCTTGACGTACTCCTTTTCCTATTTGGAACCAGTCTATTGTTCCATGTCCAGTTCTAACTGTTGCTTCCTGTCCTGCATACAGATTTCTCACCAAGAGTGAACTCTACTGCAAACTATAAGCTTTAGGTGATAAAGATGTTTCGATGTAGGGTCATTAATTGTAACTAATGTATCACTGTTCCAGGGGGATGTCCATAGTGTGGGAGGTTTTTCTTATCTCAGTCAGTTCAGTCGCTCAGTCATGTCCCACTCTTTGTGACCCCATGGACTGCAGCATGCCAGGCCTTCCTGTCCATCACTAACTCCCAGAATTTACCTAAACCCATGTCCATCAAGTCAGTGATGACATCCAGCCATCTCGTCCTCTGTCATCCCCTTTCAACCCGCCTTTGATCTTTCCCATCATCAGGGTCTTTTCAAATGAGTAAGTTCTTTGCATCAGGTGGCCAAAGTATTGGAGTTTCAACTTCAGTATAAGTCCTTCCAATGAATTTTATGTTTATGGATAGGAAAAATAGGGGAACTGTAATTTTCATTCAATTTTTGTGTGAAATTGAAACTTCTCTACAAGCTTATCAAAAGAAGAATACAACAGACCATCTACATCTATATCATTTTAAGAATTATGTTCCTACTTCTCAGTGTGGCATGTGAGATATCTCATGAGCTTGTCCATGCTTAACCATGCATGTTAATCTCCGACACCCACAGCTCTTTGTGTGCATGTGTGTACACACACACACACACACACACACACACAGCAACACAACCTTGCCCTATATTTCTTGCTAATCATTTAGAACTTCTTGTTCATTGAAGCAAAGTCTCGAGGTCTTTTCTAGATTGTCTCTCTCTCTCTCTCTTTTTTTTTTTTGTCTAATTCTAACCTGTCTTTCAAGTCTTGTTTCTTCAGAAAGCTGTTATTCATTCTCCTCCAATCTAATTCAAATGCCTCTAATTGCACCCACGATGTACCTCCTTTTATCACAGAAGATGGCAGATTATCCTAAAAATGTTTATATATTTATATAGTTGACCGTATCCTTCAACAGATGATGAGTTCCTTGAAGAAAAATCTGTATTGTTTTAGCACAGTTCTTTGTCCATTGTTGGTGGTCTAGAAATATCTGTCAGATAAATGAATGGAGACTAGGAGGTATGGAGTAAGCTCTGATCTTAGGGCATTCCCAGACTTGACAACTGTGTATGGCAATCTGCCTTTCAGGGAAAGTGTGTGTAGTTGCTGGAAGCATTTTATGTCTTTGGTGGAGAGGGCCAGTTTCATTCCCTGGTGATGTCAATATGGCAGCTTTCACCAGCATGAAAGTCCTCTGGCACTGAAAACATATAAAGTCTGGAAGCTGTTTATGAGACTCAGAAGGTGAGTCAATAGACCCTGTTCCAAGTTGGCAAGCAGGAACAAAGTCCTAAACAGCTAAAACTCCATAATTCACATTGAGCTTCTCATTAATTTAAATGTTAATGTAAATTTAAAACATGTTGTATTGATTTGGAACTATTTTTGTATGAATATTGCATAACTGAGCTGTGTAGCAGCAGAATCCAAATGGACATCTCTTCACACCAACTTATAATTAAGAAAAAGATAAGGCTTTCTCTTCTCTCTCTTGTTTTTTCATGTAAGATCATTTGTTTTAGTTATAAGGTCTAGCTTATAGGAGAACCTCTGGCTTTGAGTGCAATTGATTTGACCAGGCCTTAGCAAAAAGATCAAATTCTGAATCTATTTTTTCAGAATATTGCACATGTAATTTCAAATATATATGGAGACCGGTGTCTTTTCCATTTCACTGATGAGAAACTTAAAGTCTCTGTGATCATGCTGGTGATTTCAGTCAATTTTCTTAGTTCTTCATCCAGAGTTCCCTTTCACTGGGATATTTCTTTATTTAAAAGGAAAACATATTTTTCAAAGGATGTCTTAAGACACCATGTAAGAGAAATAATGCTGCTGAGGACAGTGATGATGAAAATGCTTATATCTGCTTTCTTTTTTTTTTTTTTTAGAGCAAAATGTGATTTATTTAATTTTAAAATTTAAGTCAATCAACCACATAATAATAAGAATATAAAAGCATACAAAATTACAGAATGACTATTCAGCCTTACTGCCAGGCTTTATAGATATTTTCCACTGCAAATTGAAATTTTATATATATATCTGCTTTCTTACTCTGGGCTAGATCCTGATAAAAAAAAGAGTCTTTTAACACAATTTCTCACTTAGTCCCCAAAGCAGCACAGAGAGGGGGCTTCTCTCTTTACCTTATTTTATGGATTAGGAAACTGTCCCAGAAAGAGAACGTCACTTTCCTCTAGTTCCACAAACAGGAAGGGATGTGGCTGGTCCTAGGGGTCATGTTGGTTTCACCTCAAAGTCTTTTATAAGCACTGTGCTGAACCTTAAATCACACAGCAGGATTGATACATACAGACCTAGAGTAATGGATTTCTTTTTGAAGAGATGCATATGAGCGTGTAATTAAGGATTTGGTGTCACAATGGAAAAGCTCAGGGGATGGAAGAAGTCCAGAAGCTTGGTTCCTAGTTCCTAAACACCTTGTATCTTATTTCCTTCACCTATACACTATGAAATTTGAACTAACTGATTAGCGAGGCCTCTTCCAGCCCCACGTTCTGTGAATTTGTGTAATAATATGATTCATTTTCTTCTGATCAACAAACCCTCTGCCTGGTTCTTCCTTTCACAAACACCCACTCCAGAGTTTCTTCACATCTAATGCCTCTGCCCCTACAGGCAGCCCCACCTAGATCAGTTCTCTATAGTCTCATGCATACAAAGCAAACATTTTGTTTGCAACACATTTCTTTGAAACCTGCCAAATACCAGGCAGAAAATTTAGGCCAAGATGGAGAAAGCAGCATTTTGTTCCCATGAACATAGAAATGAAATACAAAAAACATAGTCCTAGAGAGAAATCAGACAAGACCTCCATATGTCAAAAGATGAATATTACCAGTGCATTCAGATAATAACAAACCGAGGGAACCTACTCAAATATCTGGTGGCCTAGGGGTAGCCAGCAAGGTCACAGATCTACAGTACATAGCATAGTAAGGCCTAAAGGCACTGGGATCACACAGGCTGCTAAATGCCACTTATCATCTCTTTTTGTGCAATTGACTCATGCCTCAGTTTTTTCACCTATAAAATAAGAATCACAAGTCAAAAATTTCAGGATACATAGGGTACTTATAAGGCTTAATGTATAAAATAAAGAGTTTAAATTAATATCCATTATTTTAATAACGACAACAAAAAATGTTCATGGGTTAGTTTAAAAATTATCCTTATAAATAGTAATTTCAGTTATTATTTAATTCTCAATTTTAGTAATTACCGTTTTTGCAGGACAATGATACATGAAACATTAATTAAATATGAATATTTCTCCCCCAAATATTTTTTCCTTTGGAAGATATCTGACAGGGGTTGAGGGAACACATGACATAATGTCAGATTATGTAAGCGATTTTACAAGTAGCCTTTAGTTTTCCCAGTTTCTAGAGAATTCAGATTTCTTTCTCTCAATGTTAGGATAGCAGGAAGACAGACAGCTAAGTCACTGGCCCTAGAGGATTATGAATCCTGTGAATTAATTAAAAGTTCAATTTTGTTAAGTCCATGAGATACGCTGTTGATTTACTCAATAGAAAAACCTGAAAATAATTTATTATAGTCAACTTTGTATCATTTACTTACAAGTAACTAATTGTCCAGCAGAGATAGAAGCCAGGAATTGAGTACCTAGAATAAATTTTTGAAAAATTCAGGCTTTATCTAAACATGAGGGGTTTGCAACCATAAATTCTTTTTGACCATTCTACCTACATCACACTAGATCCTCAGAAGGAAAATCATCACAGGATTTGAAAGATGGGAGAGGACTTGCAGGCCATTCTGCACAAAGTTCTTAATTTTATACATGGAGAGATAAAGACAGAGAGGTTTGGATACTTGCCCAAAATTTCCTAGCTAATTATAGTAGGGTTATGAATTGAATCTAGTTCTGATTATTACTCCAATGCCCATATTTACTTATTTTCTTTGATATATCAAACAGAAATCTGTAAATTACAGTGTGTATTTTCTAGGCTTTTTTAAAAAGCCAGATAGCCATTTGGCTATTAGGGTTAAAATAAACAGATAATCATCTCTGTTGTTCTGCGCTCATGACAGGGGATGAGGTAAGAGTAAGAAGTCTCTTGGGACATCCCTGGTGGTCTAGTGGCTAAGACTCTGCACCCTCAAAACAGGGGGCCTGGATTTGATCACTTGTCAGGGAACTAGATCCCACATGCTACAACTAAGAGTTTGCATGCCACAACCAAAGATTTCATATGCAGCGACAGAGATCAAAGCACTTGCATACTACAGCTGCTGCTGCTGCTTAGTCGCTTCAGTCGTGTTCTACTCTCTGCGACCTCATAGACGGCAGCCTGCCAGGCTCCCCGTCCCTGGGATTCTCCAGGCAAGAACACTGGAGTGGGTTGTCATTTCCTTCTCCAATGCATGAAAGTGAAGTAGCTCAGTCGTGTCTGACTTGTAGCAACCCCATGGAATGCAGCCTACTAGGCTCCTCCGTCCATGGGATTTTCTAGGCAAGAGTACTGGAGTGGGGTGCCATCGCCTTCTCCATACTACAGCTAAGACCCAGCAAAGGCAAATAAATAAATTTTTTTAAGTAAGAATTTTCTCAAGATTTGTGTATAAAAATTTATTCATACATAAACTTCTTCAATGAAATACATATGATACATAATACACTTCAATAATACAATGCAAGGGCCCTTCTCTAGTGACTTAGGTGGTAAGAATCTGCCTGCAATGCAGAAGAACTGGGTTCGATCCCAGGGTTGGAAAGATCCCCTGGAGAAGGAAATGGCAACCCATTCCAGTACTTTTGCCTGGAAACTCCCATGGATGGAGGAGCCTGGTGGGCTACAGTGCTGTATCTGCATCTATATGTTGACGTTTATATCAATGTCTCTCTATATTAAAAAGATGAATGACGAAATAAATTTTATTGGAGGAGAATGACAGGCTGGCATATCTAACCCTCAATTTGCTCTCAGTTTCACAGTACGATTTAAACATATGATATTTATGTTATCTTCCTCCAGGTATAAAAGAAACATTATCTACAGAAATCCAAAACACTTCTTTAACCTTTTGGATTTTCTCAGGAAGATCAGGACCTGTGGAGAAATTTTGATAAGGTAAGTTCCGGGTGCCACTAACTGCTTTCTTGCGACTTTCATTTTAGCTTAAAAGTTGAGGGGAAACAGTAATGTTCTAGCAGTCAAAAGAGTAAAGAAATGGAGAGCCAGATTCCACTTTCTATAAATGATACAGTTAATATCTGAGAATGTTGTTTCAGTTCAGTTCAGTCACTCAGCTGTGTCCGACTCTTTGCAACCCATGGACTGCAGCACGCCAGGCTTCCCTGTCCATCACCAACTCCCAGAGTTCACTGAAACTCATGTCCATCGAGTCAGTGGTGCCATCCAACCATCTCATCCTCTGTTGTCTCTTTCTCCTCCTTCCTTCAATCTTTGCTAGCATCAGGGTCTTATCCGAAGAGTCAGTTCTTTGTATCAGGTGGCCAAAGTATTGGAACTTCAGCTTCAGCATCAGTCCTTCCAATGAACACCCAGGAATGATCTCCTTTAGGATGGACTGGTTAGATCTCCTTGCAGTCCATGGGACTCTCAAGAGTCTTCTCCAACACCACAGTTCAAAAGCATCAATTTTTCAAGCTCATTTTTCTTTATGGTCCAACTCTCACATCCATACATGATCACTGGAAAAACCATAGCTTTGGCTAGATAGACTTTGGTTGGCAAAGTAATATCTCTGCTTTTTAATATGCTGTCTAGGTTGGTCATAGCTTTTCTTCCAAGGAGCAAATGTCTTTTAATTTCATAGCTGCAGTTACCATCTGCAGTCATTTTAGAGCCCAAGAAAATCAAGTCTGCCACTGTTTCCATTGTTTCCCCATCTATTTGTTGTGAAGTGATGGGACCAGATGCCATGATCTTAGTTTTCTGAATGTTGAATTTTAAGACAGATTTTTCACTCTCCTCTTTCATTTTCATCAAGAAGCTCTTTAGTTCTTCGTAGTCTGCCATATTGCTTGTGTCATGTGCATATCTGAGGTTATTGATATTTCTCCTGGCAATGTTGATTCCAGCTTGTGCTTCAGCCAGCCCATCATTTCACATGATTTACTTTGCATATATGTTAAATAAACAGGGTGACAATATATAGCCTTTCCCGAACTAGAACCAGTCTGTTTTTCCAAGTCCAGTTCTAACTGTTGCTTCTTGACCTACACACAGACTTTTTAAGAGACAAATAAAATGGTCTCATATTCCCATTTCTTTATGAATTCCCACAGTTTGTTGTGATACACACAATCAGTAGCTTTGGTGTAGTCAGCAACACAGAAGTGAATGTTTTTCTGGGACTCTTACTTTTTCAATGATCCAACGGATGTTGGCAATTTGATCTCTGGTTCCTTTGCCATTTCTAAATCCATCTTGAACATCTGGAAGTTCATGGTTTACATACTGTTGAAGCCTGGCTTGGAGAATTTTGAGCATTATTTTGCTACCCTGTGAGATGAGTGCCATTGTGTGGTAATTTGAGCATTCTTTGGCATTGCCTTTCTTTGGGATCGAAATGAAACCTGAAATTTGCTGGCATATTGAGTGCAACACATTCACAGCATCATCTTTAAGGATTTGAAATAGCTCAACTGGAATTCCATCACCTCCACTTGTTCTGTTCATAGTGACATTTCCTAAGGCCCACCTGACTTCACATTCCAGGATGCTTGGTCTAGGTGAGTGATCATACCACCTTGGTTATTTGGGTCACTAAGATCTTTTTTCTACTTCCTGGTGGCTCAGATGGTAAAGCGTCTGCCTACAGTGCAGGGGACCTGGGTTCAGTCCCTGGATTGGGAAGATCTCCTGGAGAAGGGAACAGCAACCCACTCCAGTACTCTTGCCTGGAAAATCCCATGGACAGAGGAGCCTAGTAGGCTACAGTCCATGGGGTCACAAAGAGTCGGACACGACTGAGCTGTATTCTTGCCACCTTTTCTTAATATCTTTTGTTAGATCCATACTGTTTCTTTTATTGTGCCCATCTTTGCATGATATGTTCCCTTGGTACCTCTAATTTTCTTGAAGAGATTTCTAGTCTTTCCCATTCTATTGTTTTCCTCTATTTCTTTGTATTGATGAAATGTTTGCACTGATTTCTTTGCATTGAGGATCAATGTTGTTTCATTGTGCAACACACATCCCTAACATTTAGCCCCATCATTGAATAGATTTACCCATCCATTCCAGGAAGTCTGGGGCAACTGCAGGCTCCCCTGACATGGTAGCCTGCCCTATAAAATTTCCAGCGTGGAGTAGCAGGCATGAGTGTATCTATGTGTAAATATCCCATCCTAAAGAGGAAAGTGAAAGAATGTGTTAAAGTACAATTGATAAAATCTGGCTCCCCAAGTCACCAATCACATAAGCAATTCTAATGACCAAAAAAGGAGAGAGTAAGAAGAGTAAAGAGAAGTAAGAATAGCTAAGATAATGGAAGTTTTTTCCCCCCACGTGGAGAAATAAAGTAGAAATACAGAATAAGTATCCTTCCCTAATACTATTGAAAAATAGGAGACTCCTGCTAAGAAAAGGAAGGGCTCTTCAAAATTTGCATAAGGATTTTGTTAACCTAGTGGCACACTAAGAGAAGCCCTCCTGAGCAATGGAAGTAGCCACAGCACTGCGCTGGAGAAGCTTGCTCTAAGAATCAAGCCAGATTCTAAGCAGAAATTTTGCCAACTGCCTACCAGACATCATGTATTATCAGAAGCACAACGGACACGTGGTCTGTATTGTCACAGAGCAAATATGATAGACTGCCGGCATTTGTGGTTTTAGCTATTTTTAAAAAGCCCATTACATGCATATAGTAATTTTAAAATCTTTAGGCATACTCTTTAATCATTCTGTGAAGATGGTATGAGGGAAATAGTTTATCCAGGTAGTAAGTGAGCTTAGCTACTTTTCAGTGGACTTGTATCAATGGGAATTGTAATTATAATTTAATATATCATCTGTCCATTGCACGTATTTGTTGGTCAAAATAAAACCAAGGAAAGGGAATTTCTTGGAAGTAGAGGGAAAAAATCATAAGCTTGAAGAAAAGTAAAATAATAGATTTAATATAGGGCTACAAACCAAGGCAAGTATCTGTGGAAGGTCTCAGCAGCAGTACCCACTTAATATTTTCAGCTGGATGGTGCTTCTAGAATGAACAAATCCTGTTCCTTTCATGTTGATATTTCTTCATCTGAGATTCAAGATGATGCAAGACAATTCTGATTTATTTTGGTCATGCAGTTTGGTCAGATGTTAGTGATTTGTCCTACCCCGGGTTATACAGGAATAGCAAAAGAATCCATATGGATTTTAGTGATTTGTCCTGCCCTGAGTTATACAGGAATAGCAAAAGAATCCATATGGATTGGACAATTTTATCTTCAGTGATGGAACAGTGGTCTTCTGGATTTGCCACTCCACCAAGAATACATATAATGGAGAGTAATTAATCATGATTAATTAACAACAATCAAATATGGGATAGGGCTATCCTCCAGATGAAGGAATTTATATTTAGTAATATTTATTGCACACCACCTTATAGGGCAAAGTGTGTATCACCTATTAACATGGATATATGTGCCATAGTGACATTTAGAAAGTTGATTATTAGCAAATGTCTCTTGGGTATATGCTTTAAAAATGTCAAGGGACTACCAGATTGATCAACCTTTTAACCTGACACTCAAAAGTTGTATTTCTGCAGGTTTTATGTAAGCTTGAATGTATGACATCACGTAGTTCCCTAGAATTAAAAACCTTATGCTTAAAGAGAGAACAGAACAAGTAAGGACATATAAAATGAAATTTACTAGGGTACCCAAACCTAAGAATCTTTCACAAACAAAAACCTTTAAAGAGGGATAAAGAAGGCCTAGGTCAGTAAGGCTTCCTATTCCAGGAAGAAACAAATGCAAATCTTAATTTAGAATCCCAATTTAACACCTCAAGATTCTTCCAGATTAAGTTCAACCAAAGATGTACTCACTGTTGATATTTAGTAAATGTTAGTTGAAAAAAGAGATTGAATGAATAATTAATTTTCAATGTATTAGACAATTTTTCAAAATATACATGTTTAACCATCTGTTTTTAAATGACTCAATACCAGTTTTCTCCCCTTTCTCCATATCTTCAAAGCCTATATACATCATGCTTTTAGCACAGTATTAGGAAATCAAAATGAAAAAAAAACATAAAAAAAAAGACACAGGTAACTTAAAAGGAAACTACTATCCATCCCTGATAGATTTATCTTACAGAATTTATCTCAGAAGTTCAAGGCTACCTGATTCCTGGGCACCAATAAATCACAGCAAAATAAAATCAGATTATAGCATTCTCATTTTAATTTTATCTTGAGATTTGTGAAGTTTCCAATCTGATTTTGAGTCAGTTAGTAAAATGAACGGATAATGAGTTCCATAGGAATTTTGAGTATTTAGGAAATTTTCCAAGAATCTTTTGCAAAAACATATTAAAATCTTAGGGGAGATTAGAAAATCCAACCATTCCTTTGATTAATTACCACAGCTCTTCCCTATGTATTGTGTATGAACTCTGGCATGCAGACTTTTGTCCCATTTGGCAATGTTATTAAGAATTGGCCTACGAGTACTCATTTCTGATTTCTCCTTGCTAATAGAAGGACTAAGAATTATTGTCTTCTGAAAGGTGGTTATATGAACAGAGCAACAGATTTGAACACGTAAATTTCCAAAAAGCCTTGTCAGGTTTGTGATTCATATACAAAAATTAGATATCTACATGGGTTAAGTTACAGTGGCTGTTCCTTGATGATTGGCATTTTTATTTAGGAACAGATAGAATTCCTCCTATTCCTGGAAATATATCTATAAATTACAATCCTCTATCTAAAAAGAGATATGTAATTTCAAGTGAAACAGTATTATTGCCCCAGTCTAAAGAGAACTAGAAAGATATTTGCTATTATCACATCCATGGGAATTTTTGGATAAAAAGCACACAGCTTTTTTTTTTTTTTTTTCCAGTTTGGGTTGTCTCTTTGGGCAGTATTGATCATGACTGAAATAGTTATTAGAAATGACTCACGAACTTCATGGTTATAGGAAAAGCATGCCCACATTCCCATGACTCAGGCCCTGGTTAACAAATCTTTACACCATAAATCTGATGTAGCCTTATTCAGGGAGATTTCTAACCCTATGGGATGCCTCCTTCTAGCATCTTTAAATTAAAAATTGAATTAAAACACCCAGTAGTGGCAAGAGTGTAGAGAAATAGTGTTTTATAACATTGTTGATAGTGTAACTTGATGTCACTTTCTGGAGACTAACATGGCATGTTGTCAGAAGTCTTTAAAATGTGCCTGCCCCTGACCTGATATTTTCTTTCCTAAGACTTATCTTAAAGAAATCACTGAACAAATGAATATAGATATATGTACATGCATAATCTTTGCAGCAATATAAATAGGTGCAATCTATTGGAGACAACCCAAATGTCTGAAAAACAAAGGATTTATTATAATATGGCCTGTTGATATAATAAACCACTATTCAGTCATTAGCAATGGTGCTGCTGTTCTGAATATATAGACATGAGACATATTCACAATACATTAGCAATTTAAAAATCGGATTACAAGAATCTATGCAAGAGTGACATCAATAATTATATGCTACATATATGTTATGTGTTGTATATGTATCAAAAGAATGTGAGTGATAGGATTATGGCTTATTCTTTTGATATATTGGTTTTGAATAGAAATAAATAGACATGTAAGTATACAATTTGAGAGAATAAAATAAATGGCAGATTAAGGGAAAAGCTCTTCAAAGGGTAAGACAAGACCCTCTACCTCTATGAAAAACCATACACTCATAGGACCTCTTTATGATCCATAGTGTCTTCACTTCAGAAGGCAGCCTTGACAGGAAGTGAATTTTCCTGGAAATGGGGCTGAGCTGTGATTCCCATTGTCCTACTTATAAGTGGCAGCATCTCTTCACTGTCGCTCTGTGTCAGATTTGGGGGACTGTGGCCACTAACAATATGATTCAAAAGCATGAGGGAGGGGAACTTCAAGTTAAACAAAACCATTTACAAATAGGACTAAACAAGACTGAGAGATGCACCTCCCAGGGCTAAGGGATTGAAAAGAGGCACTGAAGGAGGAAGGCAGGAATACGTGTGCTCAGAAACAGGGTAAAGCCAAGATGAGTCCTGCCGTGGAACTTGCCTGATTCTCAGTGAAAGCAGTGCATGAGTGACAAGCTTGTGAAGCACATAAGCAAGGGGACCCACTGAGTCCTGCTTGGGGGATCTTGAGCCCTTTCAGAACCACGATCCAATATTTGGAAGCAGCTAAATGCTCCAGTTCAGAGAAGGCAATTGCACCCCACTCCAGTGCTCTTGCCTGGAAAATCCCATGGGTGGAGGAGCCTGGTGGGCTGCGGTCCATGGGGTCGCTAAGAGTCGGACACGACTGAGCGACTTCACTTTCACTTTTCACTTTCATGCATTGGAGAAGGAAATGGCACCCACTCCAGTGTTCTAGCCCGGAGAATCCCAGGGACGGGGAGCCTGGTGGGCTGCCATCTATGGGGTTGCGCAGGGTCGGACACGACTGAAGCGACTTAGCAGCAGCAGCAAATGCTTCAGTTAATGCCCTTTAAGCCCTCTCTCCTTTCATCCAGATTGTTGGCACTGCTCCTTCTAGAATGTTGAAATATCGACCAAGAAGGAAAACCAAAAATCTAAAAGTTGACAGTGATGTTTCCTTTGAGGAACTTACTGAGGACTATAGGCCAAGAATCAGCCTCTCAGGTAGCTCTGAGGAACTGTCCCAAAGAGGTAAAGGAGGAAGAGCAGTCTACAGGAGATTTTCCTGGAAAAAATAAAATAAAAAATGTATTTCATCATCCAGAGATTACTGCTAATCATAAAAATTGGATATCTCAAATAAATGATTTTCACGCTTTTCTATGTATAGGAAGATGCAAGAGTCTGGGCTCATTAAAATTATCCCTTTGATATGCATTTTAACTATCTAAGGCCAATAGTCTATTTTTCTCCATTCGAATTTCCCTAAGGGATCACTATTTGGGAGTGACTGCAGTGGCTGATGGCTTGATGCAGGGCAACATTTGTTGTGTACAAGAAAGGGCAGGCAACATTTTTTTGTCCACAAGAACCACTGTCATACTGCCTTCATGGAGTAATTAGTGATCCTGAGGTAAGGAAGGCGTCCTTTGCAGTTAAGGCTAAGGCAGGAGCAGTCTTGTAAATCTAAGCTCCCTGGAAATCACTTTCCACTTAACATTCTTAGATGAAGCTGTGTTGGTGCCCTGAAAGATTAGGAATTTCTCTGCTAAGAGGTTTTGAATGGGAACCTCTTATCTTATCATTACTATTATCATAAAAATAATGGCTGGTAACAGTAATGGAGGAATGACTTCCTGAAACCAAGCTCCTTCACAGGAATTATCTCAATGAATCCTCAGGCACACTTTCTACCTTCATTTCAAAGAAAGAGATATTGAGGGGGAGAGAAGTTAAGTAAGTATTCAAGGCCATTCTAATAGAAAGGAGGTGAAGCTGGGACTAAAATCTAGGCTGTATGATTCACATATTCTTAAACTTTGGCAGCTCTCTTGACTCTGTGTAGAACTGAACATATTACAATGTCTGTTTATGGTGACTGTTGTTTGAAGCACCAGTGATAATCAGACTGATATCAGATTTAACTAAGCCAGAGGCCCACAGGGCTCAGACTGGATGTTTCAGATCTTCTTCTTCTTCTTTTAATAACAAAAAGAGGGTGTCAACTACAAATTGGCACTTGCCAAGGGCACTTGCTGGGGGCTTCCCAGGTGTGGCTCAGTGGTAAAGCATCCTCCTGGCAATGCAGGAGACTCCTGTTGGATCCCCGGATTGGGAAGATCCCCTAGAGAAGGAAATGACAACCCACTCCAATATTCTTGCCTGGGAAATCCCATGGACAGAGGAGCCTTATAAGCTACAGTCCATGGGGTCATAAACAGTCAGACACGACTGATAGACTGAGCATACACACAACACACACACACACACAAATATTAATAACATTATATGAAAGGTCTCCATTGCTTTAAAACAGAAAGATGTTCAAAGCATATAGCATTGTATGGTAGTATCGTACCTGAAAGGGGAAGAGCACACTCTAAGGGTGATACATTTGCTAAGTGGTAACTATTTGGGAAACAGAGGTGAAATGAAAATTACCTGTGAAGTCTCAGCTGTTCCACAGCACATTTCAGCTAAGAATGCTTAAAAATAAAATACCCGAGAAGACAAGCTATTTGCGGTTAATTTATACATGATCTTATTTTCTCTGTGTGCCAGGTAAGATTTCCCTTCAAGGTTGTCACTGCCTCATGGAGCACTCACCCACTCACTCATTCAGTAAATGTTTACTGATCTTGTATATCAGGCCAGGGAGCTAGACACTGTGGTGACCTAGGTGACTTCGAGTTCTTTTCTGTGGAGGGGAGCAGGGACAGACCCGAGGAGCTTAATATCTTAATAGTATATGGTAGAGATGAGAGGAACAGATGCACATTAACATAAAGATATATATGCTTGCCCACATATACGCACATGCTTTCCTGCCACGCTGCAGGAGAGAAATATCAATCACACTGAAGATATTAACAGAATGTCTGGGTGGCTTCCGCCTTGATCACAGATTTCATGGATGAATTGAGTTTTGAAAAGTTTGGGGGAAAAGTGACAGAATAAAGTATGGTGGCACAGAGTATGGAGACATTTTCGATTTGGGCAGAGAGGATGACACAAAGGATCTGAAGAGTCCTCAGGGTCTTCAAGGAGTGTAAATTGAATTAGGCAATGGCGCGGGTGAGCCAGTTAGGGAGGCTCAGATAGCAGCGTTGATGCCTGTGCTTTTCAAAATATTTTTAAGTGGATTCTAAACAAAAGGCAAAACAAGACACCCTCTCTAGATCCTTTCTTTAGATTCTAAAACTCTTTGTACATGAAATAATATGTAATGATTACACTTAACTCTAGTGGGGGAAAAAAAAAAAGTACAGTGAAATCCTTCTCAAGGATGAATGTGTGCTAAGTCACTTCAGTTGTGTCCAACCCTTTGCGACCCTATGGACTGTAACTCACCAGGTTCCTCTGTCCATGGGATTTTCTCCAGGCAAGAACACTGGAGTGGGTTGCCATTTCTGTCTCCGGGGGATCTTCCTGACCCAAGGATCAAATCTATTTCTCTTGTGTCTCCTGCCTTGGCAGATGGATTCTTTATTACTAGCCCCACCTGGGGAGCCCTCCATTTCAAGGATTTTGGCTTTAAATCAAACGGGTGAAGCCCCAGCTTTGCAAATTACTTTTAAAACTTGAAACAGTTACTTATTTCTCTTGTCTTTGGATCCTCTATACAGCAGAGTTTTGCATGTAAGGAACTTAGCATACTCATAGACACACAGTACATGTTCATTAAACAGAAGCTAGGTTACTATCAATAATACCTCTTTACTGTCTCATTGAAAATAAAGCACAGATTAACTGATGCACAGTAATATGCAATTCAGGTTTTTCTTTAAAAATATGTATACTGAGATGTCACCATATCCTGGAAATCGTGGCAAACAATGTGGTACAAAGTAAACATTAAGAGAATAGAGTCCTACCTGCCAGGGTGTCAGCATCTATCAGAACATTTTTAACTAACTGCAATGACGAGCTGGGTCATGATTTGTCTTCTGATTTCTTCTTTCCTTATCTATCAATTCCTAAGAAATTCAGGGCTCTATAGAGCATTTTTTGCTTATCAGAAAACATTTCAAAATGCCTCTAGCACACTGTACTATGGAAGCAGGTTTTTACTTTAAAAAATATGCCCTGGTTAACAAAATACTTTAATCTTCATAAGATATGATGCTCACAAGAGGGCTGGGAGGAAGCCCAGGACTGGAGGGGATGAATGGAGGGGTTGGAAGCTGACTGGAGCAAACTGACATTTCAAGGAGTGAAGCGACTTGCCCACGCTAACAGAACTAGGGAGTAAGAAAGCAGGAATGTCTTCTTTAGGTTGCCTCTATATAGAATAAATGAGTCACCTGTTATTCCTTGGACTTCTGGGGGTGCCAGGCCTAAGGAAATGTGTGAGTCTCTGACATGTGTTTGTGAAATGTTCAGAGTTCTTGTTTCACCAATCTTTCTTTTCTCTAGTCAAATATAATTGTTGTTCGTGGGCTTCTGAGCAGTACTAAGATCACACTTCTGCTCCTTCCTTCTCCCTCTCCCTTTGGTCAAAAACACTTCATTCTGCAATAATAATAACTGGAATAAAGGATGCTACATCCACACAATGGAAAAGTATTTAGCCACAAAATGAATGAAGTTCTGCTATATTCTATGACATAGATGAAACTTGAAAACATTATATTGAGTGGAAAAAAACAGACATAAAAGATGACATATGGTATCATTCCATTTATATGAAATGTTGAATATGAATATGATATGGATATAGTTTGATATCAATTTGAATATAGATTTAAGCGAACCTATAAAACAGAAAGCTGATTAGTGGTTGCCAGAGGCAAGGGAGGAAGATGGGAATAACCTGACCACTAATGGGTAAGGAGGTTCTTGTTGAGGAGACAAAATGTTACAAATGAATCATCTGTTTAAATGAGTGAATCGTGTGGTATGTGGGTCATATCTCAATACAACTGTTAAAAAGAATAACAGGAATGGCCCAAATTATTATAACCATGTCATGTTGCATGGGATATTTTATATGTCTCAACTTGGCATATATTAAGTTTGCATATTTATTTAACCCTCAAAATAACCCTCTGAGGCTGGTACCATTTTTACTTCCATTTTCTTCTCTGTCTCTCTTTTATATTTATTTGTTTTGGCTGTGCCCGACCTGTGCTGCAGCATGCGGACCTTTAGGTGTGACATGCAAACTTTTAGTTGCGCCCTGTGGGACCTAGTTCTCTGACCAGGGGTCAAACCTGGACCCCTTGCATTGGGAGCAAGGAATCTTGGCCACTGGACCACCAGGGAAGCCCCTCTGTTTTCTAATATGAACAAACTAAGAAAAATTAATCATCCAAGGTCACACAGTTAGCAAGTGACAAAGTCAGGGTTTGAACTTAGGAGTCTGACTTCAGAATTCCGCTCTTTCCTACCTTGCTAGTCACACACTTCTGACAGCTTCCTCTGTTGTTATATCCTCTATGATCTGAACACGTGGCAGCAGTTGCTGTGCCCAGATTCCAACTGTGCCCTTCCCTGCATTATTCATTTGATTTCTCCCTTCCCATTTATTTTCTCTCCACACTTTTGAGGTATAATTGGTAGACAGTAAACTGGACATATTTGAAAAATGCAATATCATAAGCCTGGGCTTATGTAAACACAGTCAAACGATCACCACAATCATGATAATCAAGATAATAAGCTTATCCATCACCCCTAAAGTTTCCTGATGTTCTCTTTTGTCCTCCTTGTATTCTGACTCCTCCTCCAACGCACTCCCAGCCATTCTTGATCTTTTTCTGTCATTACAGATTCACTTTTATTTGCTGGAGTTTTATGTAAAAGGAATCAAACAGTATGTAATTTTTAAATCCACATTCTTTTCATAATTATTCTCATATTTATTCACATCATTTCATTTCAAAAGTGCAGTGCTTTTTACTGGTGAGTAATATTCCATTATATATTTATACTGCAGTTTGCTTATTCATTCAGATTTTGATGTGCATTTGGATTATTTCCAGTTTTTAGCTATTGAAATTAAAGATACTATGAACACTGGCTAACAAATCTTTGTATGGACACATGCTTTCTTTATTTTTGCATAAATACTCAGTAGAGCATTTGGATCATCTGGTACCAAACTCTCCTACCATTTTACAGTCCTACCAGCAATGATTGATAGTTCTAGACCCCTCTCTTTCTTGCCAACACTTACTGATCTTAGTCATTTTAATAGGAGTGTAGTATCTCATGCTGGTTTTTAACTTGCATTTCCCTAATCACTAATGATGTTGAGCATCTTTTAACATGCTTACTTGTCATCTATATGGTTTATGGTTTATTTGCCATTATTCTTGTTAGAGTTGTCTGTTTCCTTATTCAGTTTTGCGAGTTCTTTATGTATTCTGGTTATATCTTTTGTGAGATTTGTAAATGTTTTCTTACGTTCTGTAACTTATCTATCCCTTATCTTTAAAAAAATAAGTGTCTTTTTAAGAGTCGAAGCTTTTAACTCTGGAAGTCCTATTTATTAATTATTTTTTTCTCTTATGGATCATGCATATTTTATCTAGCACATTTTTGCCAAAGTCAAGATAGTGTAGTTTTAGGCATGGGTAGATCTAGGTACTCCATAGCTAGTATGTGAAATCTATCACTGTTCATCTCATAACTCTGTTCTCATCACTGCTAGCATTTTTCTCAGGCAGTCTCTCCTACATGGCGGCCAAGAAATCCCCAAACAACTATAGGTTTACATTATCTTGGCAACCTCAATGGATCAAGTTCCTTCCTTATTGTCCTTGTAAAACATTTTGTGGTTGGCATGCCTTGAGAGACCTGCCTTCTCACAACCGACTCTTCTGATGGATTGGTCAAGTTATCTGCTGCATGCTCAGTGGCCAAGTCGTGTCCGACTCCCTGCAGCTCTGCGGACTGCAGCCCATCAGGCTACTCTACCTCATGACTGTAAGAAGTGCTCAACCCTATCTGAGTGTCTGAGCCTTAAGACCTGGAAAAAAAAAAAACAATGAGAAACAGTATCAAAAGAATAATTAAAACATGGTAAAATGTCTAAAGTAACCAACGTCTACTACTTTAAATTTTTATGTCACCCAAATAATCTGGTTACACAGATAATTGCCCAAATTTTAGAAATTGAGGAATTGAGGCTTAAAGAGATAGAAGAGTGAATCAAGTTCACTGTTATAGATTCCTATGACTGCTGTACCAAAGAACCACAAACTTAGTGGCTTAAAACAACACAAATATCTTATGTACGAATGTGAGACTTGGACCACAAAGAAGGCTGAGCACCATAGAACTGATACTTTTGAACTGTGGTGCTGGAGAAACCGCTCAAGAGTCCCTTGGACAACAAGGAGATCAAAGCAGTCAATCCTAAAGGAAATCAACCCTGAATATTGGAAGGACTGATGCTGAAGCTAAAATGCCAATTCTTTGGCCGCCTGATGCCATCAATGCCGACTCATTGAAAAAGACCTTGATGCTGTAAGAGACTGAGGGCAGGAGGAAAAAGGGGGGCGACAGAGGACTAGATAGTTGTATGGCCTCACCAACTCAATGGACATGAGTTTGAGCAACCTCTTGGAGACAGTGAAGGGCAGGGAAGCCTGGCATGCTGTACTCCATGGGGTCACAGGGAGTCAGACACGACTGATAAATTGAACAACAACAAGTGTTTCTAGAGCTCGGAAATCTAAACCCAGGCCCCAGGGGATAAAATCTGGGTGTTAGCAAGGTGTCTTTCCTTTTGGAGGCTCCAGGCAAGAGTTCATTTCCTGACCTTTTTTTTTTTTTAGCTTCCAGTGGTTTCGACTTGTGGTCCCTTGTTCTTTCTCAGAGATAGCAGTGTGATATTTTCACATCCCCCTCTCTGTTATGTTGACCTGCCTTACTCTTCCTGGGGCCCTCCTGAATAATCCAGTATCAACTCCTTGACTCATCCCATCAGTGAGGTCCCATTTGCCTCATAAGGCAACATAACCACAGGTTCTGGGGATTAGGATGTAGGACTCCTGAGCGGGGGAGGGGCGAGTGGGCATCATTCAGCCTAACGCAGTTGCAGCGCTGTTAAGTGGTCGTGTGGAGTGGCAACCTTGAATTCATGTTTCCCACAGTGAAAATCAGTGTCTTTTCTACTTTATCACAAATGTATCACATACCAGTGGCTGTGTATAAGTTTGTGTAGGTTTCAAATTTCTAGAGAGCAAAGAATTTCACTTACCATTTCACCTACCAAACTCTGTGCACACGTGTGTGTGTGTGTACGTGTACGTGTGCTTGCCTGTGATGGGCAGGGGGAGGGGGTGCTTTGTTCTAAGACAACAGGAAGAGGCAGAAAAACAGGTCCCATTTCGCTTTGCACCTTGCATCATTCCAGAGAGGCTGTTGACTTCTTGACCCTCCCTCTTGATTAACAAAGCAGTAATGTAAATTTGTTTGTACCTCCTTTATTTGATAAATTCTGTTTCTAGCAGAAGAATATGGATTCCATCAGTAGGCAAATTACTTAATAGTTTTCAAATGACAACTATAATTCTTTGTCAGCTGTTCGTACACGTGCAAAGAGAAACAGAGAACCAAGGCAGTTGCATAAATCATTTAAACAATAAACCTCCATTGGCTCAGTTATCTGATTATTTGAACAAGCATCTGGATACAATTTTAAGTTTTTCTCTAACATTTTTAGTTTGCTTGAACATTTGGAGGCGTTGCCTTGTAATCATTTATTTCTTCAGTTCTCTAAATTCAATTTAACAAACATTTAACAAGCAAATAATATATGCTGGAAATTATGTTCACTTCTACTGTGGATGAAAGGGCAAAAAACAAAAAAACAAAGACTCTCATTCTTGTGGAGTTTTCAGTTCCGACAGGAGACTATTACACCAATGACTGTGATATGGCAGAATGATTGAGGAACAAAGATAAAGAGTAAAAGTCTTCAGGGAGAAAACTGTAATTCAGTTAGGAAAATTTAGGTGAAATTTCTGCAGAAGTATTTGGAATGGGTTACAGTTTGCAAGGTAGAGACAGCATAGGAGAGTGTTATCAGTGGAAAGAGCCACAAAGCAAGGAGGCAGAAAAATGGAGGACTCATGTAGGGAGAACCTCAAGTCCTCTAGTTAAGCTGAGAAGTAGGGAACATACAAGGAGTTCCCAAGATCTAAGAGACTGAAAGGAACTGTTTACCTCCAGCATCTAAGAATATCTAATTTATTCATTCCAGTACCCTAGTTTTCAATATGTTTGTACTGAGAAGATGATCAGGAGACACATTGATTTCTAAAATGGGGGTGGGAGGGATTGGGTGGGGGGGAGAGGGGCGGAGAAGGGAGGGTGATACTGCCATCTAGTGGACAGAGGCCAGGGATGCTGCTAAACATCCTACAATGCATGGACCATCCCCCCACCACAGAATCATCTGACCCCAAATGCCAAACTGTGCCACAGATAATAAACCTTACAATAACCTTATGAAGCTGTATTGCTTTTTCCTTATTTGACCAGATGAGGAAATGGAAGCATCTGAGAGTACACATCTTGCACCAAATCATTAAATGATAAATGGCAGGCCAACATTAGGGTCCCAATCTAGAGAGTGAAGAATATACATATAATCAAGCAGCTAATGAGAGTCTCTGAATGTGGGCACGTCAGTCACTGGAGCTGTAATTACATGACAATGCAGGTCAGATGCTCAGCCCAGGGCCTGACACATAGTAGGCACTCAGTAAACATTCCCTGCTGTTTTCAACAACCACTGGGGCTTTCAGAGCAGCATCAGCTATGAGGGGGCTCCACTGAAGGACAGGGAGGCCAGGTACTGAAAAATAGTCTGGGACCAGGGCAGGGTGTTCAGAGTCTGAATGGAGTGAAAGCAGGTGGTCTGTGCAGGAAGAGACAGGTGCCAAAAGATGGTTACCCACAGGGAACTGGGGAACCTGACAAATGAAGGAGAGTGTGGGTGTGTGTCAGGGGGGAGTTCTGAAGGTGACTCTGATTCTGAACATGAGAAAGTAATTTTCACCTCACCACCATGAAGGGAACAGCTGCCGTGTTAGGAATGATGATACTTACCTAAAACAGACAAACTGAGACACAGAAAGGTAAAACAATTAGTTCAAGGTCAATGGCATTTGAAGCTTTCTTTTGAAATATAGGGAGAGGAAAAGCTTGACCTTTTAAAGATACAATAACTAAGTCTTTATAGGAGAGATAAGGACAAAATGACATTTCCTTTAATATGCTTCCAAAAAAACATTTTAACATTTGTTTTGCTATGTACACATATATAGATGAAATGAGATACACAGAGATACCAAGAAAGGCTCCCCGGAAAGCATGGGTGAGGTTCCGTATTTTTCTTGTTGCTGTCACATGTGTTGCATTATTATGGGAGAACCAATAAAACAGAAACACGTGGCTGGTGAGGTAGCAACATGTGGGAGAGATAAGGGGACCCAGGGTTACTCAAAGCTGGGTAAAATATATTTATTAACAATACCAAATATCACTAATACTTAATGAGCGCTCATGAGATGCTAGTAACTGTGCTGACTATTCCTTATACGTTATTTCATTTTAATCCTCATAACTCTATGAAATAGATGTGACCAGTTATCGAAGAGGTCTCTGAGGCTCAAGCGGTTAGTGACTTACCCAAGGTCACACAGCGAGGAAGTAGTGAAGCCAGGATTCAAACCTCAGCTGACGGATTCAAGTGTCCAGGCTTTGACACACTATTGTACAAGTATGGCTGGAGTTCCCTGGTGGTTCGGAGGGTAAAGAATCTGCCTGCAATGCAAGAGAGACCCAGGTTCGGTCCATGGGGTCAGGAGGATACCCTGGAGAAAGGAATGGCAACTCACTCCAGTATTCTTGCCTGGACAATTTCACGGAAAGAATTCCATGTCACAGAGTCGGACATAACTGAGCAACTCACACACACACACACCCACACACAAAAACACACATATGTGTGCTAGATACTAGGAACATAAATGCTTCCTTGTTTTGTAATTTGACGGAATAAATATATCAGACTGACTGCAGAGTTGTAATTGAGTTAAGCCTGACCTAAGGGAATTAGCAAACTAAAATGGGCTGGAATGGGTGAATTTAACTCAGATGACCATTATGTCTGCTACTGTGGGAAAGAATCCCTTAGAAGAAATGAAGTAGCGATCACGGTCAACAAAAGAGTCTGGAATGCAGTATTTGGATGCAATCACAAAAATGACAGAATGATCTCTGTTTGTTTCCAAGGCAAACCATTCAGTATCACAGTAATCCAAGTCTATGGCCCGGCCAATAATGCTGAAGAAGCTGAAGTTGAATGGTTCTATGGAGACCTACAAGACCTTCTAAAACTAGCACCCCCAAAATTGTCCTTTTCATTATAGGGAACTGGAATGCAAAAGTAGGAAGTCAAGAGATACCTGGAGTAATAGGCAAATTTGGCCTTGGAGTACAAAATGAAGCAGGTCAAAGGCTAACAGAGTTTTGCCAAGAGAACACACTGGTCACAGCAAACACCTTCTTCCAACAACACAAGAGACAGCTCTGCGCATAGTCAACACCAGATGGTCAATAATGAAATCGGATTGATTATATTCTTTGCAGCCAAAAATGGAGAAGCTCTATACTGTCAGCAAAAATAAGACCAGGAGCTGACCGTGGCTCAGATCATGAACTCCTTATTGCCAAATTCAGACTTAAATTGAAGAAAGTGGGGAAAACCACTAGACCATTCAGGTATGACCTAAATCAAATCCGTTACAGTTATACAGTGGAAGTGACAAACAGATCTGATAGACAGAGTGGCTGAAGAACTATGGACAGAGGTTCATGACATTGTACAGGAGGCTGTACAAAACCATCCCTAAGAAAAAGAAAGGCAAAAAGGCAAAATCAGTATCTGCAGAGGCCTTCCAAATAGCTGAGAAACAAAAGATGCAAAAGGCAAAGGAGAAAAGGAAAGATACACCCATTTGAATGCAGAGTTCCAAAGAATAGCAAGGAGTGATAAGAAAGCTTTCCTCAGGGATCAGTGCAAAGAAATAGAGGAAAGCAATAGAATGGGAAAGACTAGAGATCTCTCCAAGAAAATTAGAGATACCAAGGGAACATTTCATGCAAAGATGGACTCAATAAACAACATATATGGTATGGACCTAACAGAAGTAGAAGATATTAAGAAGAGGTGGCAAGAATACAAAGAAGAACTATACAAAAAAAAGATCTTCATGACACAGATAACCATGGTGGTGTGATCACTCACCTAGAGCCAGACATCCTGGAATGTGAAGTCAATTGGGCCTTAGGAAGCATCACTACAAACAAAGCAAGTGCACCGGGGTCCGGCCCCCACAGGATCCAGGGAAACCCGAAGGAGAAACGGCATCGGCGATTGATTTAGAGAGGGAGAGAGACAGATAAGAATGTTGTAGATAAGAAAATAGGGGAGAGAAGAAAAGAAGCTGATGTTCCTTGGTTTATACAGAAAATCAATAAAGTCTCAAGACAAGAGACTTGCACCGTCTACGTGAGGCCACAGGTGCCTTCCCAGTCTCCCGAGGGAGTGAAGGCACAGGGGCCTTCCCAGTCAGGTCTTAGAAACCCAGGCAAATAAGTAGACACAGTGGATCTCTGTACTCCAGATGGGAACCAGCCTGAAAGAGAGAGTAAGAGGAAGAAAATGATTGACACGAGGAGATCAAGCTGCTTTGACGAGCAAGATCCGTAGCTTTATTTTTAAACAGTACTTATATACCTTTTTGTACATAGAGGGAAATGAAAGATGCAAGGTCATACAGAATCAGCCCAACATTCCAGCAGTTTTGCCCTTATCGAAACCATGATTTTTTTCTGCATACCTTTCCCACAAATACTGTTGTGTTCAGTATCTTCTGGCCTTGGAGGCCTGTGAACATTGTATGACCCTCTTTTGATAAAGGCTGCTCAACCAAAAACTTATTTTCCCTCAAAGTGTTTTTTCTTTATATTTCTAATCTATGTCAGCCTCAGAAAGTGCCAAAAAGAGTTATGTTTTTCACAGAGCAAAGGTGCAGCGAGTTACAAGAAAGAGCCAATTAGCTCAAAAGTCTGATATGGTTAAATTCAAGGCTACACGTGTTTTTCTTGCATTCTCACTATGTTAACTAACACATTCCCAGGTGCACAGTGGATAAGAGATATGGGAACTTAGCAACAGGCATTGGCCCAATAATGAAATCCTACACCAGCACTAGCACTGCTCTAATAACTTTTAACTCTTTCAAAGGCTCTGTGTCTTAGGCTTTGTGTGCTTCTCACACTTGGGAGGCTGTAAATAATTGTATGCATAGCTACAAGAGTTTGGATATATGTGCCAAGCAAGCTAGAATGCTAACAGAGGGGGTTTGATTTGAGATATTCCTCTCATGTCCAGGAGACTTATTAGCTATAGCCCTAAGTTGATTTTCTTCAGAGAAAGGTGGTCAGGGTTAGCCCCCTGTTAATGTCAGAGGAGTTGGTGAAAGTCATGAAACAGTAAAACAGACAGATGCTGGTTTTGGGGTAGAATGCTCGAGAAAGCCTAGGGAGCCCCTTGAGCTCTGAAGCCTTGCTTAACAGTTCTCTTCCACATGACCCTGTCATGGGTGGGATCTCCCGTGGCAGTTCCCGGCACAAGTGGAGGTGATGGAATTCCAGTTGAGCTATTTCAAATCCTAAAATATGATGCTGTGCAAATGCTACACTCAACATGCCAGCAAATTTGGAAAACTCAGCAGTGGCCGCAGGGTTGGAAAAGGTCTGTTCTCACACTCATCTCACATGCTAGCAAAGTAATTCTCAAAATTCTGCAAGCCAGGCTTCAACAGTATGTGAACCATGAACTTCCAGATGTTCAAGCTGGATTTAGAAAAGGCAGAGGAACCAGAGATCAAATTGCCACTATCTGTTGGATCATCAAGAAAGTAAGAGAGTTTCAGAAAAGCATCTACTTCTGCTTTATTGACTATGCCAAAGCTTTTTACTGTGTAGATCACAACAAATTGTGGAAAATTCTGAAAGAGATGGGGATACCAGACCACCTAACCTGCCTCTTGAGAAATATGTATGCAGGTCAGGAAGCAACAGTTAGAACTGGACATGGAACAACAGACTGGTTCCAAATAGGGAAAGGAGTACGTCAAGGCTGTATATTGTCACCTTGTTTGTTTAACATATATGCAGAGTACATCATGCAAAATGCTGGGCTGGGTGAAGCACAAGCTGGAATCAAGATTGCTGGGAGAAATATCAATAACCTCAGATATGCAGATAACACCACCCTTATGGCAAAAAGCAAAGAACTAAAGATCCTCTTGATGAAAGTGAAAAAGAAGAGTGAAAAAAAGGCTTAAAACTCAACAGTAAAACTAAGATCATAGCATCTGGTCCCATCACTTCATAACAAATAAATAGGGAAACAATGGAAACAGTGACAGACTTTAATTTGGGGGCTCCAAAATTACTGCAGATGGTGACTGCAGCCACGAAATTAAAACATGCTTAGTCCTTGGACGAACAGTTATGACCAACCTACTGCTGCTACTGCTAAGTCACTTCAGTCATGTCCAACTCTGTGTGACCCCATAGACGGCAGCCCACCAGGCTCCCCCGTCTCTGGGATTCTCCAAGCAAGAACACTGGAGTGAGTTGCCATTTCTTTCTCCAATGCATGAAAGTGCAAAGTGAAAGGGAAGTCACTCAGTCATGTCCGACTCTTAGCAACCCCAGGGACTGCAGCCTTCCAGGCTCCTCCATCCATGGGATTTTCTAGGCAAGAGTACTGGAGTGCTAGACAGCATATTATAAAGCAGAGACATTACTTTGCCAACTCCCGGGAGCCAGCGTGGGGAATCCCACCCATGGCAAAGGTCATGAGGAAGAGGCCTGATGGGCAAAGGTGAGATCAGGCCTCGAGAGGCCCCCTTCTCGAGCATCTACTCCAAAACCAGAATCTGTCTGTTTTATTATTTCATGACTTTCACCAACTCCTCTGACATTAACAGGGGCCTATCCCTGACCACCTTTCTCTGGAAAAATCAACTTAGGGCTCTAGCTAATAAGTCTCCTGGACATGAGAGGAATATTTCAAATCAAACCCCCTCTGTTAGCATTCTAGCTTGCTTGGCAGGTTTATCCAGACTTTTGCAGCTACGCATATGATTGTTCACAGTCTCCCTGCTGTGAGAGGCATGGGAAGCCTAAAACAGAGCCTTTCAAAGAGTTAAAAGTTATTAGAGTAGTGCTGGTGTAGGATTTCATTATTGGGCCAATGCTTGTTGCTAAGTTCCCATATCTCTTATCCACTGTGCCCCTGAGAGTGCATGGTTAACATAGTTGGAATGTAAGAAAAACAAGTGTAGCCTTGAAATTAACCACATCACACCTTTGAGCTAATTGGTTCTTTTTGTAACTCCCTGCACCTTTGCCCCGTGAGAAATGTAACTCTGTTTAGCATTTTCTGAGACTGACATAGATTAGAAACATAAAGAAAAAACGTTTCAAGGGAAAATAAGTTTTATGGTTGAGCAGTCTTTATCAAAAGAGGGTCATAAAATGTTCATAGGCCTCCAAGGCCAGAAGATAATGTACACAATATTATTTATGGGAAAGGTATGCAGAAAAATCCTGGCTTTGATAAAGACAAAATAGATGTAATGTTTGGGCTGACTCTGTATGACTTTGCATCTTTCATTTCCCTCTATGTACAAGTTAAGGTATAAAAGTCGCTTTTGAAAATAAAAGTAATGGGCCTCGCTCACCAAAGAAGCTTGGTCACCTCGTGTTTTTCTTTTTTCTCTCTTTCTTTCTTTCTCTCTCCCTCCTCCTCCTTTTCTTTTTCAGGTGGACCCCTTGGAACACAGAGGCTCTCTGAGTTCACTTTCCTGCCTGAGCTTCTAAGACTTTATTAGCTTTCTGTGTAAACCAAGGAATATCAGCCTCTTTCTTTCCTCTATTTACTTATCTACAACATTCTTCCCCTATCTCTCAAAATCGTTCACCGATACCATTTCTCCTTTGGGTTCTTCTGGATTCTGCAGGGGCTGGACCCCGGCAGCCAACAAAGGTCTATCTAGTCAAAGCTATGGTTTTTCCAGTAGTCATGTATGGATATGAGAGTTGGACTACAAAGAAAGTTGAGTGCTGAAGAACTGATGCTTTTGAATTGTGGTGTTAGAGAAGACTCTTGAGAGTCCCTTGGACTGCAGGGAAATCCAACAAGTCCATCCTAAAAGAAATCAGTCCTGAATATTCATTAGAAGGACTGATGCCGAAGCTCCAATACTTTGGCCACCTGATGCAAAGAACGACTCCTTGGAGAAGTCCCTGATGCTGGAAAAGATTGAATGCAGGAGGAGGAGGGGACATCAGAGGATGAGATATTTGGATGGCATCACTGACTAGATGGACATGCATTAAAGCAAGCTCCGGGAGTTGGTGATGGACAGGGAAGCCTGGCATGCTTCAGTCCGTGGGGTCACAAAGAGTCGGACATGACTGAGTGACTGAACTGAACTGAAGGAGAGCTGTAAGAAGTTTTGTTCAAGAGACAATAGACATCTGTCTCAATCCCCAACTTTATTCCTTATCAGTGCTGTACAATTGGCTTCTGAACCTCACTTTTACATCTTAGCCCTTCTTGCAAAAATCTAAATTCATCATCTTCCCTGTGAATTTCTCTGAGGAGAGGATACAGCATGAACAAGAAAGGCAGTACCCTTGATCCCATGGACAACCCATTCTAGCAGACGAAGACTAACAACTCCACAAACAGAATAAAAAAAAAAAAAATCAGATTAAGTGTTCTGCCCCAAATTAAAATAAGGGGATGTGATAGCCATTGTGCAGCTACCTCAGATGCCTGAGAGAAATGGCATCTCTCAGTTCAGTTCAGTTCACTCAGTCGTGTCCAACTCTTTGCGACCCCATGAATAGCAGCACACCAGGCCTCCCTGTTCATTACCATCTCTTGGAGTTCACTCAGACTCACGTCCATTGAGTCCATGATGCCATCCAGCCATCTCATCCTCTGTCGTCCCATTCTCCTCCTGCCCCCAACCCCTCCCAGCATCAGAGTCTTTTCCAATGAGTCAACTCTTCGCATGAGGTGGCCAAAGTACTGGAGTTTCAGCTTTAGCATCATTGCTTCCATCTCTCAGAGGATCAAAAAGATCAGTGCCTGCAAAGAACAGAGAGGAAATGTTCTAGGTGGAGGGAATAGCTAGTGTGTGCATGAGTCCTCAGTTGTGTCTGATTCTTTGTGACCCTACGGACTGCAGTCCATCAGCCTCCTCTGTCCATGAGATTCCCAGGCAAGAATACTGAGCAGGTTGCCATTTCCTACTCCAGGGAATACCTAGTGCCAAGACCCTATGGTCTACACAGAAAGAAGACCCTTCCAGAAGGAGAATCTAAGGTGTGAGAAGAGATGAGGAAAGATACATTTGAAGAAAGGCAGAAGGATTTTTCAGTTTATGCATTGTGCAAGGAGATCCCTTTGAGTAGACCTCATCAATTTTTACCAGGGACACGTGTCCAAAAGTTTAGCTTTCAGGGCCAAGAAAAAGTTAAAGATATCAAGAAAAACTTAATTTTACCTTGGCTTTATCAATTAATATTTCATATGAATAAGAAAGAGTGAGTGAGCCCCAAATTCTCAGCAGTTTCATTTATATCTGAAAGGTGTGTTTTTGACACTTCAATCAATCAGTGGGTCCCATTAATCTGCATATTGTGCTCCTAGAAGCTGCTTTTCTTCTTGATCTTTCCTTTTCTTTTTGTTCTCAGGAAATTAATTCATGTCATTTCCATTTGAAATCCTGTGCCATTGACTGCACAGGCACTGCGAGGCACCGTTCTATGGCTTGAAGCTGAGTTTAATGGTGTTGCTTGTCAGCAGCACCTCAAGGAAAAAGAGTCTGGACTGCCAGGCCCCTCAGCTCAGTGGTTACATACAGAAGATGATTTGGCACAGGTTTGTAGATCTGTAGGTGGGGAGAGCCAAAATACCCCACTTTGGTGACTGATACTGGCAATTTGGTACTTAACATTTTTCCAATGTCATTATTTTGCTGTGAAAGGAACATTTGAGTGAGGATTTGTAAGATGTCATCAATTCACTTTAGAATTTGGCTTTCTGTAAGGGCTGGAAATGTTGGGAGCATTTTCTGCAGTTCTTGTCTGAGACAAACCGATTTGTTTTATGAAAGGTTGAATAATGTCGATCACATCATTCCGTGGATCTACATGAAAGTGCTTCTCCAGGCAGACATATTCTGATAAAAGCACACAATTTAAGGGACCAAAGCCCCATAAAAGTCACCAGTCTAGCAAGTCTCAGTCTTTAACACCTTTCATGTCATTAAAATGAATAAATATACAGCAGTTTGATAAAATGTCCCCAACTTTGGATTTTGCCAGCTATTTACATTTTAAAATGTTACTAAATAAAAATAAGAAAGGAGATCATAGTTGAAAAATATAAGAAAAAATTCATCACCAAATGAAGATTTTTGTTTGCAATTCAACTAATTTACAGGACAAACCCAGTCCATTGGCCTTACTCAACTCAGTTTGCTGTGCTGGACTAGTGGAAATTTAATCAGGGATGATGTTTAGAAATTGCTTATATAATCTATACCTGCCTTAAGGACTCAGACACAACTTACAACATCGGCTTGAACAACTCCAATGGCAATCTTACAAGGGCTCATTCCTCATGAAGAAGGCTTTATTTACAGGAAGTGCTTGATTACATGAAATGGGAGTCACGTACAGGCACCAGGTCTAACGTCACACATGTACACACACACACGCGTGCAAATAGTAAGCATGCACATTGGTAAAATCTTGCAGATTTTAACACCTGACTTTGTTTTATGCCCTTCCCTCCCCTGCGCCAAAGCTGGAGCCCTGTTTGGATCCTCACAACCTCCTTTAGTTTCCTAATTGGTCTCCTGTGTGCAAGTTGCTCCTCTTCTGCTGTATACTTGCATAATGTCCTTTGGGATGCCTTTTGAAATTCCCAAACTTACCATGTTACCCCCTTAACTTAATATCCCTCAGTGATAAATGATACTGATATTTGAAATGAACTTCTTCTTCTTTAAAAAAAATATCCTTTATCAGGCTGCTCTATTCAAGTTCATTTTGTGGCATTTCATCCCTTTCCCTGCTGCACTTTCTCCTAAAGCTCCAGCCCTAAAGAATTTGCAATTCTCCCAAAGTACAAACACTGAATGTTTGTCAAATTCAAACTCAGGTCTGTGTGATTCTAAACTTACTGCTCTGGACACCACTCCATGCTCTTTCCTCGGATCAAGCATATCCTTTTTGTGAATATACATGAATCCTTTCTGAAAATGTGAGCATCTTGGAAAATAGTGGAAAGGTCCTAATCCTTTGTCTGTACATACAGAACTCAATGAATTTGGTGCTTGATAAAATTTTATTAAATAAATAAATGGACTGAATTAAGTTGGGCTAAATTGTTAACTAGCACTTACATGGAAATTTGTTTTCATAGTATCTTTCTTACTGGAGAAGAAAAATATATAATATGGGGCCTTGGGCTTCTATAAAGAAGAATAAAACAGAAAAGACATCAGAAAGGGGGTGGAACTCTCCAAAGATAAGCTGTTTTCCAGTATCATTATTTTAGCTCTCTCTGACCCTAGAGGTAAAAGAAGCAGAAACAGGAATAGAAAAAGAGAAAATTCAGTCACCTTTTAAACTTAGCCACTAAAATCAATAAGACTCACACACACACACACAAAAAAAGGAGGCATCATTAATAAGAATTAAATTAAATTCTAACATAGCATACTATTTTTTTAGTATTCTTGAGTCTTTTTCCAGCTTTATTAAGATATAATTGACATATAACACTGTATAATGTGATGATTTGATACATGTATGTATTGTGAAATGACTACCAAAATAAGATGACACCTCTATCACTTCATCTGATTCCATTTTACTTGTGTGTGTGTTGTAAGAACATTTAAGTTATACCCTCATAGAAACTTTCAAGTATATAATACATTATTATTATTTTTTTTAATTCATTCATCTTTCAGTAGACACCTGGATTGTTTCCACATCTTGGCTATTATAAATAATGCTACAATGAACAGAAAGGCACAGGCATCTCTTTAAGATCTTGATTTTATTTTTTCCATACACACACACACACACACACACACCCAGAAACGGAGTTGCTAGATCACATGATAATTCTATTTTTAATTTTTTGAGGAAACTTTATACTACCTTCCATAGTAACTGCATTTATATTCCTACCTACAAAGCACAAGAGTTCTCTTTCCTCCATAACCTTGTCAACACTTGTTACTCTTGCCCTTTTTGATAGTGGCCATTCTAACAAGTATGATTTGCATCTCCCTGATGGTTAGTGATACTGAACATCTTTTTGCACACCTGTTGGCCATCTATATGTCTTTAGAAAAATATCTGTTCAAGTCCTTTGCACTGTGACATAGCTGCTATCCTCGTGAAAATATAAACTTCTGTTAAAATTCATACAATTTTAAGAAAACATTCTTTTCAGAAAGATTGTCAGCTAGATTGCAGTAGAAGTCAAACACTCAGTCCTTTCACAGTCCCCCAGTGTTCACTCTGTTCAAAGCACCACAAGTCCATGAACATCCCACAATCTTCACCTGCGACAGGGATATTTATTTTATAGCTCATTTCCTGTGAAACTCACATAATGTTCATGACTTTAAAGATCCTTTCCCCATTTTCAAAGTCACTCTGAGCAGTATATCTTCTATATATTATGAAAGAGATATATATCTCTTACAGAGGTTTATTTATAGTGTTTGGAGAATTATTTCATTCCACTGATAAAGGTGTTTCTATTTTTGTGTGAATACAGTACATTAGTTTTTAAAGTCTGCAGTATCTCCTAGACAGTCATTTACTTCCCTTAAAAATGCTGTGAATTTTAGAAACCTGGACATTTAAAAATGCAGATGGTTGAGCATTCTTTGAATCATGTTCTACTAAATCACTGGCGGCCTAGAATCACAGATGCACTCACGCATTTTCAATGGACAGAGAACTGAATTTTGAAGTCTAGGCACTTCATTTCCTGAAAACACAATAGTAGTATGGTAAGGAAAACAAGGCTATCATTTCTTGAATTTGCACTGCATGGCTAATGCAGAAATAAAGTGACATACTTTAGGAGTTGTTTAGTATCAAGTGCTGATTTAGCAAGATCAAATGCAGCTGTCTTCCCAAATTACACAACTGGATTCACACCATCTTCTAATTCCTGGTGGGGTTTTAAAGATACCTTTACAGGCAATTTTCTTCTCAGTGCAAAGACTCCTAATTTAGACAGTACAAAGATGCCACCACGCAGCTTCTCTGTACAAATACCAACTTTCTTAGAAACATTTGATAAAGGAGGTTGTGTTCTTCAAGAGCTTGGGTCACCGTTTAAAGAGATAATGCCATTTGCAGCAACATGGATGGGCCTAGAATTTACCATACTAAGTATATGTGGAATATATATATATATGTAACTGATACAAATAAACTTATTTACAAAACAGAAGCAGACTCAGAGACTTAGAAAATAAACATGGTTACCAAAGGGGAAAAGTTGGGGAACTATATTAGGAGTTTGGGATTAATGTATACACACTATTAAATACAAAATAGATATTAATAGATAATCCACAAGGACCTATGTATAGCACAAGGAATTCTACTCAATATTCTGTAGCAACCAATATTGGAAAAGAATCTGAAAAATAATAGATGCATGATGTGTATAACTATATCATTTACTGTACCACTGAAACTAATACAACATTGTAAATCAATTATATCCTAATATAAAAATTAAAAGAAAAAGATTTCTAAAATGTAATTGGGTCGAAGCTGATGTAGAATTGGTTTCCAAATTGTTATGCATTGTTCCTTTCAGCTTTCTGTTACGTTAAGTAAGTCCTAGAAGGTGTCATGTTGCCTAGGGTGGCCTGAGAAAGGACACAGTCTCCCTCAAGATGTTCCCCCTTCACTCATGCTCTTCCTTCCCAGATGTCCTTCGTGGTTCGTACACTTCTAGAAAAAGCACATCACAACTACCTTCGAAATCTAGACTCTCTTGATCTCTGCATTTCATCTAGTTGATCACACCTTCTGTAACTAAGCATATCATTTAGCTAGGCTTTAGCCCTGCCAACCTTTGGGCTACAAATTATGTTTTCCTTAGAATAAACTTTATTCTCTGTCCTCTGGCTGTGAGTCTGCATCCATCAATTGTAGTCTAACACTCGTGAAGCTTGAATACATTACATTTAGTTTCTTTAGATGTGAAGTCCTCTGTGAAAGCCCCCATAATGAGGCGGTTGCTGTCACCTCTGCTGTCCCTTTGCACTTCTTTCTGGTAAAATTTTGACCAGATCTTATTATACCACCATTGCTTATAATTACCATACTTACTATCTACCCACTTTCCTCCCACAACCAAGTAAACAGTTTATTCATCCAACTGATCAAAATGTATTTGGATGCCAAAGGGCTAGGCACTGTGCTGAGTAATGCGGGTACCAGTAAGTATTCAATTCCAGTACTTCCGCAAATGGATTACTAGCATATTTTTCCCACTTACCTGGAAGGTTACTTGTGGATTTCTCCTTTATTTCTAAAAGCTATTCCTAAGAACTATTTATGACTGAGAATATGGATCCTTTGTTCTCTGCATTGCAAATAGTTTTCCTTGTATTTTTTTTTGTTATTATATATACGTTTTATTTACTGTTTCTTCTTTTAAACTTTCTCACCAGTCTCTTTTTCAGAAACTAACAAGTTCTAGAGAGGGGATGGTATGGATAAGAAGAAAGACTAGTGCAAAAAGTCAGCTGAGGAAATTGAGAATGGTCTTAGTACTGTAATACAGTGAGAGAACTGGGCAGATGAATGAGTCATTCCTGAATTAGCATCAACAGATGTGATGAGGAAAGTGAAGGCAGTCCAGGGAGGCAGGGATAACTTCCATAGTACCTGGCATAGAATGGGAGGTAAATATTCATCTGCGGAAATAAGTAAGTGACTGGCTAAATGGGGAATTTTCTTTCCTGCAAAACCCAGTTCATTAGGGGAATTTGTTATTTGTAAAGAACAGACGTTGTGATGATCACTCTGATTCTTGACTCATTTGTCATGTGATTCTACAGAGGCCTCTCATTGTAGGCAGCATGATCTGCTCAATTCCTTAATGATGGGTTCCACCAAGCAACTTGCTTTAGCCAGTGGGAAGTGGGTAGATTTGATTCATACAGAAACTTGAAAAAGTACATTCTGCTTGTTCTCTTGAACTTTTGCTTTTGTCAAGAAGTTTGCTCGGGTTGCATTGATGAAGGAAGTTGAGTTATCCCGATCACTTTAGCTGAGACTATTCTAGATAAGCTCTCAGTGAACCTAGTCAAAATCAGAAGAGCCATTTAACCAATCCCCTGTCTGATCTACTGAATCATGAGAAATAACAAATAATTACTGTTTTCAGCTACCAGTTTTGGAATGGTTTATTATGTAGCAATATCTAAGTGTTACAGAAGTTATAATTCTATGATTAAATGACTTCATTTGGTGGCATGTTTTCTAAGTTTTTCTATTTAACAATTGCACTAAATAGCTCCTATTGCTAAACCTCTGTGAACTGCAGTAAGAGGAATAGTCAGTAAGAGACCAAAAATTCTGACCTTTCCTAATGTCTTAATCTTGTATGTGTGCATGCTCAGTCGCTTAGTTGTGTACAACTCTGCAACCGCATGAACAGAACAGCTACTGTAACCCACCAGGCTCCTCTGTCCATGGAATTCTCCAGGCAAGAATACTGGAGCGGGTTGATATTTCCTACTCCAGGGGATCTTCCCAACCCAGGGAATGAACCCATGTCTCTGGCATTGGCAGGCAGTTTCTTTACCACTGGGCCACCTGATAAGCCATGTCTTAATCTTAGATATTCATCTATTCAACTAGGTGTACAGTATTAGAAACACAAAAAGCACTCTCATGAAATCAACCACGGTTTAGTGGGAAAATAAACAAGCAAATGATTTGCATTCATTGCAGTCATTAGTAATAGGAACTCTTAATGATCTCTGAAGCAAAATAACTTTAGTTGGACCCCTTTCTTCTGCCACTTCCTAGGTGGACCTTACTCAACCTCAATTCCATTTTCTTTATTTATAACATGGGATGGTAACTCCATTTTCTTTATTTATAACATGGGATGGTAATTGTACCTACTTCATAAAGTCATTGGGAGGATTGCCTGCACTGACATCTGTAACACACTTAGAACTGTGTTTTATACTCATAAGCAGCCATTAAGGGGCTTGGTTTTTTGTTTTTTTTTTTTTAATTAAAAGCTGAAGGCACAGTGAAGTAAGACTATGGAGGTACAGACTCAGTGGAGGGGGAGTAGAGGAGATACTTGAAAACCTGTAAATTCACAAATCCCTGGACTTTGGTATCTTCAATATATTTCAAGGAACAAGGAATAGATGATGCTTATGATATCTTCCAATTATGTACTACAATGTTCTTGTACAATGTTCTTGGAATATTGTATAACCTAACACATACAGTAAGGTGAGGGTAAGGTAAAGTCGCTCAGTCGTGTCCGACTCTTTGCGACCCCGTGGACTGTAAACTACTAGGCTTCTCTGTCCATGGGATTCTCCAGGCAAGAATACTGGAGTGGATTGCCATTTTCTTCTCCAGGGGGATCTTCCCGACCCAGGGATTGAACCCGGGTCTCCCGCATTTGAGGCAGACGGCTTTAACCTCTGAGCCATCAAGGAGCCTAGCTCTAAATAAGTTCCCACTAAAGATGTCATTTCATCATTAAAACAGTTCTCAGAAGAAGCTGATCTAATGAAGTTAATTCACATGCCATTCATTTTACATGATGACAGAGACAAGCCTGATACTACTATCCCCCAGGACATTCTGGTCCCTTTTAATAGTACTGGAAGTGAAAAGAGAGAATCTTGCCAGAATGTGTTAACATGAAGGCTCAAATCTCATGTGTTGTGCTTGAATAGGGTAGCGTACAGCCTGTTATATCAGATTAATAAACACATTAATAAATGCATTTGTTTTCTCTATTTGGAAAGCAAAGTTATCAAGTTCATTCTCTTTGCTATTTTGTATTTTCAATTACAAGATGCTGTCCTCTGCTGTTTGCTAAAGATGATACCAGGTAGAGTCATTGGCACATAGTGAAATAACATAATTTCGTTTCCCCACCCAAATGCCTACAAATCAGGAAAGAATTAACCTAGACTTCTCAAAGTTCATAGAACAAACCTTCCCAGTTAAGCACGGTGCTCCTCTTCCTTTAATTTCATCACATTTTAATGGCATCTTTCCTGCCCATGCTTTTGATAACTAAATGAACTAACTGGAAGTGTGACAACATGATCAATCCATTACTTTTTGGGCAATTATTTCCTGTAAAAGAACTTTCATGAAGAATTTTACTTAAACACATATGCTGTCATCATTGACAGTATCTGGTAACTCCCACTCAATAAATATCTATATTTATGTCATTAGTTAACAATTTGTGTGTGCATTTGTACAACAGTTAGCATGTGGACTACTTATTTCAATTCTCTTTGAGTAAGATCATTCTGAGACAAATGTGTCAATTTTCCCCATGGAGTTACAAATTCATCTCTGGGATTCAGTGCTGATCATAACAGTGTGCACACCTATGACTGTCTTAGATATGTTCCTGAAATCTAGAAACTGTAGCAAAATTGGAAGAGCTGGAATTGAGTAGATCTGAGTTCAAGACTTGCCTATGTCTTGCAAACACATATTTACCAAATATGTGGCTTTAGCATCACTTTCCTTATCTTTAAAAATCTCTCAAGGGGTTGTTTTGAGTTTTAAATAAGGTGAGTGATTGATGTATATGCGAAGTCAGCAAAAGAAAACCATGCCATAGGGGTGACCCCAAAACACTGTTTGAGTTTGAATCAAAAATGAAAGCCAAATGACTAGTTGAAGGTCATATGGTGTGAAGGAGCAACTGAAGTGGGAAAAGAAATTGTAGCTGCTGAATGGGAAGGTAAATAGAAAAGGGAAGATCTTCCTTTTTCTTGTTGGTTAAATAACACTGATCCTTCACTGCTGCTTTGTTTGATAGATTAATTCATTCTGAAAGGCTTTAAATATATCTGGTAGGTAGCTAATAATCATCTTTGGAAAACAAATCATTGGCCTTTTCCCTTGCTGTCAAAATCCCTAAAAGAAAATTTTCATTTCAAATGGCTTCTAGCTTAGTTCAGAACCAGAAGGTAGATTCCTTTGAAGCTATCTAGAGCAGCTAGTGAAAGCACTTTTTAATGGTTTATTAGTTGGTAAACTGTAATTGGCATATAAGGGTAAGAGCTTCAAAAACAAATTAAACTTACAGTCAACTGCCCACTAGAGTTTTGAATCAATCAATACAGTTGTCTTTTAAAAACAGAAGCAATGCTGTTACCCCTGAACAAATTCACATTTAATGCAATTCATAACTATATCAAAGTTCTCCAAAAACAGAGAAATTAAGTAAATTACAATCCATGTGTAAAGAAAGGCTTTTTTTTTTTTCCTTGCAGATGCTGACATCGGTAATACATTTTAGAATATGTGCTTAGTACCCAAAGAAATACACAGATATAGTTCTTTTTAAACTCTAAATGAAGAAATATTGTTTAGTCACTAAGTGGTGTCTGATTCTTTTGCAACCCCATGGACTATAGCTCTCCTGGCTCCTCTTTCCATGGGATTTTATAGACAAGAATACTGGAATGGGTTTTTATTTCTTCCTCCAGAGGATCTTCCGACCCAGGGATGGAACCTGTGTCTCTTACATTGGCAGGTGAAGTCTTTACCCCTGAGCCACTTGGGAAGACCCCAAAGGAGGAAATACCCATGTACTATAAAGGGAATAGCAAAAAATTTGTAACATTTGGTGTGAATTTCGATATGACTTGAATGTTTACTTAGTAAGATTTTCCTCCCCTTTCTGTTGAATGTCCCTACTTATTATGATTTGTAACATAAAGATTCAAATCTTACATATATAATATGCTTTAATAGAGTAGTCTGCTGCTGCTGCTGCTAAGTTGCTTCAGTTGTGTCCGACTCTGTGTGACCCCATAGAGGGCAGCCCACCAGGCTCCCCCGTCCCTGGGATTCTCCAGGCAAGAACACTACAGTGGGTTGCCATTTCCTTCTCCAATGCATGAAAGTGAAAAGTGAAAGTGAAGTTGCTCAGTCATGTCGACTCGGCGACCCCATGGACTGCAGCCCGCCAGGCTCCTCCGTCCATGGGAATAAGAGTGTTCTGCTGCTGCTGCTTATGCTAAGTCAGTGGTCAATTGCCTGTTAAAACTGTTTTCAAGCCAAGTACGCATTCTGACTTTTCAAAAGTAAACTAGCACAGAAATCATTGATGATGCAACTCGAAACAAAGAAAGTTATTTGCCTTCCTCTGGCAGTGAATATAATGCTTTATTGTCTGAATTATCATTCATTTTATCTATTTCATATCTCAAGGTCACATATGTGAATGGCATAAAAATATAACTATTGTTTACCGAAAAAAGCCTCTGATAATTGTATAGTGGAGAAAGAAATCCACATAAATATGTTATTAATCATATTACTGTGTGCGCCCTTCCATCTTTCTAAGATGCAATGAAGTTGAAATATGCCACCTGCCCCTGCCCCTAAAATAAGTTGATGGAAAAGCCCATAACCAGGAGAGAGGGATGTTGGAATTGAGTTGTCAAACTGTCCTGGATGTCTTGTACAAACTGAACAGGCCAATTTACTGCAACACTGCATAGGCTGAAGGCTCCTATCTCGCGTCTACCGTGTTTCCTCCTGATGTTTTATCCTGCAGGACCACACGCTCCCTCCCTGGCCGCTTTGCAGCTCCTCCTAGACTCTGACTGGCGCATCCTAGGTAATAGTACTGTGTTAATCGTTGCCTTGTGAGCAGCTTCCTTACCGAGGGAGGGAAGAGGCTCGTGTTCAGCTTTCAATGAATGCAACAGCATTGTGTAATTGATATTTCAGGATGCTAATGGTGATTTGATTTCTATGTCTTCCCCTCTGTAGCTCCAACTCCTGGCTTTCAGGATGAAAACAGCCAGGCTTTGAGAGAGGAAAAAAAAAAAAAAGATAACTTCTCCCACACCACCCCTGAGTTTCTCTGCTTATTGCTAACCTCCAAGCGCGGGGTGGCTCTGAAACGCGGCTGTTCCGGCTCTGCCCTCCAGGTGGCAGCGGTGCCACACCGCAGAGGCTCCAATCCCCGCGTCCCCGACTTCGAAGTGTTAATGCAATTGACCAATCAGTGCTAAGATGATGGGAGGTAATTGGGTAATTGTATTTTACTGATCACAAGCAGAGAAAGGGAAAGGAAAAAGGGAAAGAAAGAGGGGCAGAGGGAAGGGGACCGCAGTCCGAGAGGAGATTTGGGGAGCGGGGACGCAAACCTTCGGGACGTGGCATTGGCATAGAGAAAGGAGCTGCCGCCCGCCCTGGGAGCGCATTTAATATCGGAGGGGAAAAGAGGGGGAGAGGGCAGCGGGCGGGGGAGGCAGAGAGTTCCAGCCGAAGTGGATGTTAGGGGACTGGGGTTTATGCCGCGCTGGGAGCCGCGAGCCGGGGCGATGGCGCTAAGGACAGCGCGGAGCAGCTGCGCCCGGGTAACGCAGCTCTTGGCGGAGGACTAGCCGGCGTCGGGAAGGTCTGCGAGAAGAGGGACCAACTTGTGGCTCCAAAATGTACCCGACGCAGCTGGAAATGAGATCAGAGCTGCAGTTTCATTCGAGAAGGATGAGAGGAGCCAGCGACTAAGGATTTTTTTTTTTAACTTCCTTCGTTCCATTTTCTATCCTCTTTCCTTATTTTTTCACTTGCCTCACACCCCCGTGGAGCCCCTCGCTTCGCCCTCCTTCTTTGAAATAAAAGCCCAATTTGAACTTCTTTCGTCGCGGCGCCCCTGGATTCGCAGCCCGCTGATGGATGAGAAGGGGACCCGGTGGCTGGCAGGGGCCACCGGCGAGGGACCGCGTCACGCGTCTCCCCCGTGATCCCAGCCCTGACCGCGGAGTTCTGCTACACCTGGAGAATCTGGACCGGGTGCCGGGGGTGGGGGGCGGGGACAGAGGAAGCGCAAGCCACCCTGAGCCTTCAAAAAAAAAAAAAAAAAGAACAAGAAGACGAAGTAGCTGGGGGAAGGAATGGGTTTCTTCTTGACAGCTGACGGAGCCTTGAAATTTTCCTCCACTACCTCCGCCCCTACCCCCGCCCCCCGCCCCCCGCACTCCATTTAACGTGAGATTATGAAATTGCAGAGGCGGTGGAGGGAAGGAGACAGGATATAACAAGAGAGTTTGGAGGGAGAGGGTGGCTGGCCGGGTGGCTGAAATCAAAATCCAATTGCGCACTGGGTTGTGATGAGAAATCTAATCAGATCTTTGGAGAAGGGGCCGGCCGGAAGGGTGGCGAGTGGGGGAGTTGAGCCCCAAATTCTTCTTCGAGGTGGGGGCTGGGGAGAGGAATTGGCGATGTAAAACGAGACTTTTTTATTTTTATTTTTGGTGGCGGTGGCGGTTGGGTGCGTTGCAAAAATGAAGGATGCGGGACGCAGCTATCTCTTGGAACCGAAGGCAGTGGATAAACTGATTGTGCAAGAGAGAAGGAAGAATGAAGCTTTTTCTTGTGAGACCTGGATCTTAACACACATGTGTATATGTGCACACAGGGAGCATTGAAAAATGAAATAAACCAGTGTCAGACCCATGCGGGGTTGATGTATTCTGACATAAATAATTAACCATAAAAACAGCGACCCCCTCCCCAAAAGGAAGGATAATTGGAAATGGAGAACCGTGGATTCACAAAGAAAAGTATGTGCTTTTTTTTTTTTTCTATAAAGGAGAAAGTAAGCCAAGGAGATATTTTTTGGAATGAAAAGTTTGGGGCTTTTTAGGAAAGTAAAGACTTGATATGGTGGTGTTTTCTTTTTGAATTTCCCACAAGAGGAGAGGGAATTAATAATACATCTGCAAAGAAATTTCGGAGAAGAAAAGTTGACCGCGGCAGAATGAGGCATTGATTGGGGGAGAGAAGCCAGCAGAGGACAGTTGGATTTGTGCCTATGTTGACTAAAATTGACGGATAATTGCAGTTGGATTTTTCTTCATCAACCTCCTTTCTCCCCTCTACCCCCCTGTTATTTTTCTTTTTTGGTGTCAAGATCATGCGTTTTCCGCTTGTTCTTAACCACCTGGATATCCATCTGGATGTTGCTGTGATCAGTCTGAAATACAGTGAGTGAACCTTTTTTTTCTTATTTATTGGTGAAGAAAATGGCCATGAATTTAGCATCCCTGATCCCTTTATCCCTTCACCCCCTGAGTATGGTTTCTAAAGACCTGGCTGTGGGAAGCCAGAAAATAGGGAGAAGGTGGCCCACACGTTTGCTCCATTGGGCTGCGCTCACTGATAAGCTGGTTTGCTACAATGATGCAGGTTGTCTGCAACCGGGCAAACGCCTTTGCAAATGTTCATCAGGGAAAAAAAAAAAATTCCCCAGGAAAGCCTCTGCAGTGTGGGGCGCCTTGTGCTGCGTGATTGACACTCAAGAATGCGTTTAAGTTGCCTGGCAGCCCCAGAGTTAGATTCTCAGATGTTTAGCCATTGGAAATCGAAGGGACCCAATTTAAATTTCATTATCCAACCTGACATCGCAGATCAACAGAATGTATTAACACAAAAATATGATAATAAACCCAGCAGATGAAGGATGCCTTCTGTCCGGTGGGGGGTGGGTGGGGGGTGGAGGGAGGGGGAGTGGGATGGGGGAGGAAGTGATGGAGAGCAGCAGCTGGCTGCCTGCACATCTCTCTTGCACACACAAGCTGGAAGGTACCTAGATGCTCCTCAGTGCTAGGAATGAGAGGATCACCCCCTTCAACCCCACCCCCTCTAACCACTTCTGTGAGTAATAGAGAGGCCATCCATGAAGGTGCCTGGGGACAGTTAGTTGCCTTCAGTTTTGCCAGAAACCTTCCCAATATGATCAGGTCAGGGCCGTTTTTAAGAAAGAGGCAGAAATCTAGTGTCCTGTGGCAACTTAGATAAAGGTCTGAGGGTTGACCATCACTGCTTCTCCTCTGCCAGCTTTGTCTTGGGGGAAAGAGGCCACTGAAAGAAATTTTTAAAAAGGTTGAAAATGCTTAGAGAGCCTGAGGGTCTGGAAGATCTCCGTTTTCATCTCTTCCATCCCCCATCGCTGCCAGGGTCAGAAAGCTGGCTTTTCTTTAGTTTTATTTTATAACAGAACTCTGCCTGTCAGTCTTCTGGTATTTCTCTCCAGGGCCTTCTATCAGAATCATAGACTCATGTAACTTTAGAACCAGTAGACTCCCCAGAGATCTCATGCCAATAAAAAGGGAAACTGAGGCCTGGGAAAGCCATAACTCTTTGGTGAATGGCCAGATCATAGGAGACAGATGACTCCCACAAGAGCTGGTGAAAGTCAGTTTAGGATCCAAACTGGACAGGAACCAGTCATACTTGGAAGGAATGACTTCTCTCCCCCAAAGCTACCACATTTATCTAGAAGGGTCAAGGAAGGTACTTATCCTGAGAGCTGGCAGTAAGATCCTGACATTCCAGACCTCAAGGTCAGTCCATCTCTAGCGTTGATATCTTTTCTTAAGTTCTTTTTTTTTTTTTTTAGTTAATAGAAGAACTCAGATAAGCCTCTCCTTAATACTGTTTGAAAAGAAAAAAAAAAAAATCCACGTTGCTGGCATATCCTAAAGGAGATGAAAGGCAGCAGTTCTGGGTCCTTTTGGTGTTGGGCACATTTATTCCAGTGAGTGGTGGTCCCTGGAGAGTCATTAAAGAACTGTGGAGTTAGATTTATATGAGAGAATGATAATGGAAACCAGAAACTCCCTGCTAAAAGCCTCTGAGTCTGTTCTTTCACTCACGTCATCTATTCTTATCCTTTTCATTACCCCTAACTAAACTAGCCTACAGCTGAGCACTTCTCTAATTTATTTTTCTGGGCACATGTTTCCAGTTGGGACAGAGCTCAGGCGCTGCATTTACTGACCTATGAAAATAATCTTACAGGGCTGTGTTTGTCCCCCCCACCCTCCTGACATCCGTGTAGGTTTCTACATATTTTATTCCTTGCAGATATTTTTTGCATGTTTATTTTGTTTTTACATGACCACTGTTAAGTCATTAGTGGTGGTCAGAGATTGACACCAGTTTTGTCAAGTTCCTACTCAGCTGCAACTTAGCACAACTGATAAAAAGAAAAAGAACAAGAAAAAGTGTACTCTGAGGATTTTTCTTGCGTAGCTCAGCTCTGGGATTCACACGGTTTCAACCCAGCCAAGCAATCAGCCAATCAGGAAAGCGGATTTTTCTATCTTCCTTTCTTTATTTCTTCCTTTCTGTCTGTCATTTTATCTTTCTTTCTCTCCTCCCTCCCTGCCTTTTTTTCTCCCTGCCTTTTTTCTTTTTTTCTCTCCTTCTTTCTTGACATCAAAATTTCTTCATTGCTCCTCTGATTCAACATGCATCCCTCTCCTTCACACTGTCACCCCCTCTCCACATTTACACCCACATGCAAACTTTACTGAGAAAGAGGGCGAAGGGGATGGGGGATAGGGAGAGAAAATATGAATGTGTTTAACATCGTGGGCTGGAATGTGTCCTCCCACCCACCTCCACTTGAAGCTGTTCTTCCAATCTGGAGATGATGGAACATCTAAGGATGTCATCCTTTTTCAAGCTGGTGAATCATGTCACCAGCACAACATTTCAGGACATGCATTGCCCAGACTGGGGTTTAGTTCCTTTGGTTTGGCAATCAGAGTTGGCTCTGTGTTTTAGACAACTTGCTCGTGGACTGATGAAAGAACTGTGGCCAACTGTAGATATGGAAACTTAGTTCATGAGCTTCTTTCAGGACCGCACTTGGTACCCTCTGAGTGACATTTGTGAGCAGGGTAACTGTATATTGGAATTTGTTGAAGACCACAGGCCCCAAAGCTGCCAAGTTTTGCAGGGTTTCAAGTTACCTTTTCAAATGCCTTCCTCCTCTAATTTAACAGCTATGAGCCTCAGGCACTACCTTTAATTTCCCTGGCCTTCAGCGTTCTCAACTGTGGGATGGGAATAATATTAACAAATAGGACTTAAGCAAATTAGAATGGTCCTGTGAATTTAAAATAATGGTATGCAAAGCCCCAGCCTAATAGGCTCTCTAAGGAGAGCTGTTTGTTATGGTTGTTCTTGGATTAATCTGGATTAACTTCCTGGGAATGAATACAGGCTGGCCAAGCACTTTTCAAGTTCTGATGGCTACACTTAAGAACCAACAAGTATGCAACTTACCCCACAGTGGTTGCCAGATTCTTCTTTTGAGGTCTTATGAGGAGAGAGTTTTTGTGATATATCATTGTAGATATGAAATATTGCTTCAAGCTGGAAATTGAAAATCAAGATTTTCTTAGAAAAATAAGTCTCAGCAAAAGTAATACTTAAATGAGATTTTTAGGGGAAAATATTGCTATCTTGTGTTCTATGTTCTTTTGGTCTAAAAGTTGCAGAAGATAGGTATATATTAATGGTATAATTTTGGCTACATATTACATTATCTAGATGTGGAATGCACAAAGTAAAGGCAGGTTTCTTGGCAATCATATGATTAAATTAGATGGTTTAAAATTACATTACTAATATTAAGATATTGGAGAAGGAAATGGCAACCCACTCCAGTATTCTTGCCTGGAGAATCCCAGAGATGGGGGAGCCTGGTGGGCTGTAGTCTATGGGGTCACACAGAGTCACACACAACTAAAACCAACTAGCAGCTTAGCAGCAATATTAAGATACCCAAGTCCACAATTTGGATTCACAGTCTTCCTAGTTATAATGAATCCCTATGTTAGTTATATATCTTCATTTTGTGAAAGGATGAAGACTCACTAGACTCTATGGGATCAAGATTTCATGTGGACATATGTGTCTTCCTTTTTTGCACATGCAAATCTTCCAACACCAACTCGCCAGTAGTTTTCTGAGACTGTCAGTCAGGGTCACAGTTTATCATTTCATTCTCTACATCAGCAGCTAAAAGTTCTGTCCATTTCCTCGATATGCTTCTGGAAACCTGTTCTCCCACTGAGGGAAAAAGAATCCTACTGTTTTAATTATTAGTATTCTTGATGTCTCAGCTGTGGATAAGACAGTCAGGCTGAGGAGTTGCCCCCTGGATGTTTGTACTGCTTCTTTTCAATTAGGAAAGCAATTTGAATTCTATGTTAGCCTTGGAAAAGCATCCCAAAGTTAACTATTTTCACTGATTTTAAAAAGAGATGGAAATCATTTGTGAACGTTGTTACCATTTTGTTAATTTTACTTTTGGTGTGCTTCTTAAAGGTGACTGAGAAACTGAGTAAACTCAAACTCCAGCATCTTGATTTGAATACTCAGGTTTCCACTGGGCCTCGTGTTATGTGAGCCATTAACCTCTCTGAGCTTGTTTGCTTATCTGTAAAAGAGAGGTAAAAACAACAACCTTTTGGGTCTGACTGATATAAAGATAGAATCAGACTGTCATATGCTGTGCACAACGTGTTCAATAAATGCACATTTAAATTGAGCATCTCTGATTTTACTTTAGGTAGCACACAGTTTGCAAAAAACCAATAGGATCTTGTTTGAGGGAAGCTGTTCATATAAATTCTTGTTGATATAGATTAAAAAATGAAAAATTATAGACAAGGTTAGAGTAACACAGATAGATTTAGCTGTTTTTGGTAAGGTCCTAGACTTTCAAAACATATTTGAAAGTGCTTTATTGAATGTCATTTGTTTAAGAAAGATTACAGCATACTTTATGAATTGTGGAAAATGTACTATCTGTCCATGTAAACTTTAGATTGTCAAGTATTTTATAATATAGGCATACAACATAATAACTTATAAACAGTGTGTTAGAAGATGCTTCCAAGGGATCAAGAGTCTATTGCATGTTTCTTCAAAACGATTTCTCTGGAGAAATGTAAATTTGGAAGTTGAAACTCGATTGGGCAGGTCTTGTGGCAGAAAAAGTGTACTTGTAACACTCTTCGAGGGCAAGGATTTTATCTGTTCTTTGGTGTGTCCTTAGCACCTCAGAAGAGGGTCTGAGACCTGGTGTGACTGCAGTAGATATTCCTTGAATGTCTAATTGAACTTAATTAAGAGAATCACCTCCAAAGAACTCAAATGCAGGTGGATACACAGAAGCAGCCTGGTCTTTAGGAACCTCTGGAAGCTTAATGAGAGATATCAGTGAGTGCAATGGCTCTGTCTTTATATGTGTTTTCATACCTGCACATACGCAGAGATATTAAGCACCCTTGGAGTGGTTTCTTTCTGTTGGAAAAGCTGAGATCTGAAAGCTCTGTGATGCAGTGTATTTTTCTTAATCTTAGTGCTGTCAATAATGGACTGTTAACAGTTGATAAAATCACCTCATCTCTCTTAGGGTGGTCTTATATTCTTTCCTGTTAAATAATGGTTAAAAACCAAGAATCTCTCAAGCACTAAGACTTTAGGATTTTGAATTCATAACTGACTACCAAGAAATTCAAGATTCCTAGGAGTTGAAAACAGATAAAATTTCTGATCCCAGCTTGTCAAAACGTGGAGAACAGCATTGTATTCTGTGAGAAAGCCAGAATTAATGTCACAATGACAGATATGTAGAGTAAAAAGATAAAGAAAGCATCTAGAGTGCGTGAAAAGGAAATAGAGTAAATCTGGAGTAGGCAAACATTGGATCTCAAACATTTTCCACTCTTTGTTAGCTGGAGGATCCTAAGTAACTTGCTATGTCTCAATTTTGCTCAACTATAAAAATGGAGATCGTTTTTCTGGCAGCTATTTTGGGAGCACTAATTAAGATGTCTAAATGTTTGGCACGTGATTAGTACACAATAAATGCTAGCTCACTTTCTTTCTTCTCATTGAATTCTTTGGTTATTTTCCACAGAAATGGGAACATTTAACTGAAAGTCTGTGAGTGTTTTGCTTTACATTTACTGAGTATGTAAATGAGGATCTTTTGCAACTTTGCTGTCAAAGTGGATAATGTTATTTTTGATAATATTTTCCAATGTCGGATTCATAGTGAAGTTTAAAAATAATGAACAACTTATGTAAGATTAACAAACTTATTTCAGTTTAGACATAAGCCGATGACAGCTTTTTATGCTTGTGGGTTCTTTCAACACTTCTGAGGTTATGGGCATAATTTTATAATTATGATAGCAACTACCATTTATTGAGCATTTGATATGTACCAGATACTATGGTGATAATATAACATATTTTTCTCCAAAGTTCTCACTTAGGGAACTGAAACATAAAGAAGATAAGTAATTGGTCTAAGCTTATCCAAAAACTAAGTGATAGAGCTGGAGGTAGGGGCTCCATCTGTCAGGACTTTAGAAATAGGCTCAGAATCAGTAAATGCAAACAATTGCCTTGGTAACGAATAAGCATGGCCACTCACTGTCCTCTATCCTGATACTCAAACTGAATATCTTAACTGGGACTCAGATCTCTAGTTTTCCTGTTTGCTGAAACAAAGGTTGTAATCAGATGTTACATTATAAATACCTTGCATCTATCTTTTGGTCAGTCTGTTTTTAATACCCAAGTATGCCCCTACCTGAGAAAGAGATAACTCCTAAGAAAGATTTGGGAAAAATTGTCTTAATTCACTCAACAGAACTACTGGACAGAAAGACTTTGTTGCAAAATGCTATGAGATCATCTGGAAATTCATGATCGTGTGAAATATAAGGTCAATGCTAATTATAAGTTCGGAGTTTTGTAAATGGCATCCGACAAATCTGGTGGACTCCTATTTGTGGGCAACCCCCCCATCACCTGAGCTCAGTCCTTGTGATGTCTGATCTCTGTAGCACTTAGTGTCATTAGCGCCCCCGGCTTTCTGAAACTCTTCCTGTGAGGTTGATCTGCTGTTTGCTATCACCTCCTTTATTCGCTTCACTTTGTCCTCCTCCTGTCCTCCTGCTCTCTCCTGAAATGTGGAAAGCCTCTTCTATGAATCAGTTCTATTCCCAGTCTCTCTGCATCTCTGAGATGTCTGCTGGGCTTGTTTGGAGAGATGATGCTCAAATCTTTGGCCTCAACCACCTTGTATAATCTGACAAGTCCTAAATTTCCAGGGCCAGCAAAATCTCACTTTCTTACCTGGACTTCTGTAGGCCTCTCAAACCTAATACACTTATTGTGCTTGATTACTTTCTCTACAGAAGCCTATATATTTTCAGTTTCATATCAATATCTCTTTAAACACTAATCAAATTATTCATCCATCTACTCATTGTCTCAAACTTAGCTTTTCTATCCCTCAGTCCAGCCTTTATTGCTTCTTTCCTAGGTACCTTCCAAGGTAATCTTTCTGATGCTAATTTTTCTTCAGTATGGTCCAGCATTCATATTTCCTTCAGAGGGGCCTTACTAAGAAATAAAGCTGAGCATTCCCTCTTCTATATTCTATGAATATAGAATGAAATTCAGATTCTTCTAATGATGCACACTCTGACCAGCCTGTTTATTCCTCTTGTCTGTTTGCCATACCAGAGGTGCACGAATGTATGCCCAGTTATGTCCAACTCTTTATGACCCCGTGGACTGTAGCCTGCTAGGCTCCTCTCCATGGAATTATCCAGGTAAGAATATTGGAGTGGGTTGCCATTTCCTACCCAGGGAATCTTCCTGACCCAGGGATCAAACCTACATATCTTGCATCTCCTGCATTTGCAGGTGGATTCTTTCCCAGTGTACCACCTGGTCTCCCTGCCATACTGAATGTTTTATTTCTCTGGAGATATCCCAGGCGAGTTTTTGGCTCCAACTTTATGAAAGCTACCCTGTTTGCCTAGGATCTACTCTTCACAGGTCAAATTTCAGTACTGGTTACTGCCTCTGGGAAAATCCTTCCCAGCTCTCCTAGACTCACGGAATCCTCTTCTCTCTGTTACACCAGCATTTTGTTCACAGAGCTGTGATAGCTCTGATTACTCATATCAGTGTCTACTTGGCTGAAACCTGCTAGATTGTGACTTCTTTTAGGAAAAGAACCGCATGTTACCTGCTTGTCCTCTCCCACATCTAGTTAATTTAGCGCACAGGAGTATTCAAATGTATTTTGGTGGAGTCATCCAAGGAGTGGACTTATCTAACACATCCTTCGGGTGAAGAGCTTCCTTGAATTCAGTCTGGTACAGGCCATTATTTTCCCACTAAGATCAGCTTTTCATTCTTTTTCCTCTAAGGATCCACGTTGCGAAACTTAATTTTGCCCAATAAATGCGTTGCAACTTGTTCCCCCACTTTCCTAGTTACAGACATATGCATGCCCATCGCCACTCTTGCAATGTGCTGATTGAACACTGTGACCTTGAGTTGATATAAACTGAGCCAAAAGATGTTTTGCAAAAGACCTTACACCATTAGAGGAGTACATCCATGACTTCTAATTGGCTTTTTGAAATATTGATAAGAGTGGTCTTTAAGACTTCCAGTCTTTAAAATAGTTCTGGAAATATATTTTGGTGCTAATCCTATGCTCTAATTTAGAGCTGCTAATAGGCTCAATGCAGGTTTGGCTATGCATACACCTTAATGGCATTGTTTGCAAAAGAATATTGTTCCCAAAAGTGAAGGTGCGACTTGGAGCTGAGCATTGCAGGAGCTGCACAGTTGTATGAAGGGGACCTTCTTAGTCAGCAATGACTATTGGAAAGAATCATGACTTTTAATTTTGGGTCATGCCCAAAATAAGGGCTTATGCAATGGCAGAATAAAAAAGATATTTTCTTTACTAAAAGTGTCTGGATTAAAACTTTGGTGAGCTGCAGTCACTTTTTGCAACGTGCAAATACCTGGCTTTATAGAGTACTTATTTTTTGTCTCTAAGGATGATTACTACTGTCCTCTGATTGTTAAAATCATCTGTAATTGTAGATGTGGTCCTGTCTAGAACAAGTCACTTGATTTATTTGCAGTGTTTTAATAAATATCCTATGGTCCATATAGTTTTTGGTTTTTTGAGCCTAGGAATCATAGTATTAAGGAACTCATTCTCAAGACAATAGCTTGGTTTTCTTTAACCACTGACTTGATAATGATATTGGAAAGTTCAGTAACTAAAAGTTTCATTTTTAAGGTGCACGGCATTTTGAAAACGTAAAAATTGTGCTTCTCTAGGATGGTTTAAGGTTGAATGTGAGCTGATCTCAGAATGTGCTAATTTTTACAACCTTAGGGGAAGGAGGGAGAGAAAGGGAGGGAGGGAGGAAAGGAGGGAGATACGCAGAGAGAGCGATCACTCTGTTCTGAGCCTGGCTTCAGTGCTGTTGTAACCTGGGCAGAGAGAAGGCTGAGTATAGTTAGTGGATCTCTAGAGAGAAGCAGGTCCCTGGACAGGGACCAGAGCCTGGGTGTGGCGAATGAATTCAAATGCATTATGGGGAGTGATTGGGGAACTGTGATTTCTTCTAACTGAAAAGGCAGAAAGTCAGGAGCTATCCTAAAAGAGTTAACGTCTACACAGTGCTGTTCAGGGAAGGCAAGAATGGAACTAGGGAGGCTTTCTCTGTATTGTTTGAATGTTGCCATGGCAATCGTTTCCAGCAGAAGTTACATGTTTTTCAGTTCCCCAAAGCCGCAAACAGGGTTTCCTTCTCCTTCTCATCCTCCCCCTACCCTTCCCTGCCTCCCTGAATGCTTAGCCTTTATCTTTCCATCCTTATTTCCCATTCATCTGTCTTTTCTTTTCTTTCTTTCTTTTTTTTTTTCCTCACCTTCTCAACTCTTTCCTTATTAGCCACAAAAATATTCCAAGTCCAGGAGTCACTTTTAGGCAGCAAGTGAGTCAGACATAGAGCTTCCTCCTTGGCGTTCTGTATTCCCACTTGTGTTTACCTATTAAAGACCTAATTAGATGGAAGCTGTGGTTGGAAGCAGGGTTGGGGCTTTCCCTTGTTGGTAGGACACAAAACGTATTCTAAGTGTTGGTGTTGTGGTGTTAATCGGATCGCTGCAGGCAAGTGCAGAGCAGCAGTCTCTGACAATTAGAAAGAACAATGACTTTCCTCTGACAGAGCCCACTCTCTTAACTGGAGAAGGATTAGCATGCATTGCAGGTCTCTGGAAGGTTCCTGTAGACCCTGAGAGAGAGCTCTGCCTTGCAAATGCTTCCTGTCTCTTTCAAGGAAGGCTGCTGCCTCTCCTTGAGCTGATTTTTACTGCCAAAGAAAGAGACGTGAGAGGACAGTGAGAGATCTGGTTCCGTGGGTGATGGGGGATCTGTTGCAGACCTGGGCCGGAGGATATATTGTGGGGACGTTCAGAAGAAACCTTTGCCTGCTGAGTGCACGTGGCCAGTGAATTGTGAAATGGGTCTCATTAGAGCCTTTCATATCCCGGCATGTGCCAAAGTGCTTTGCCGGCACCGCGCCATCACTTCAGGTCCAACCCTGCTGCTGTTGGCTGCAGCCAAGAAGGGACAGAGGCTCTGTCTGTATTAAAGCTCTCAGTCTCATCCTTCTCTGTCTACTGTTCATTGTAAGGTGGCTCTGGGCCTTTCAGTGTGGGCCAGGATGAAGCACAACACATCTAGGTGTTTGTAGAAAGGACACATGAAAGGTTTTGAGCATCACAGACAGGTTGGAGGCAGCCAGTGGGTTCCTGACACCCAGAGGTCCCCTCTCTTTTCCTACAGCTGGCATCAAAGTTGTCTCTAGACTTCCCGGCACATATGCCCAGATACTCACCTGAAAGAGATGATGGGTATTTCAGGGCTGAATGAGTCATTAGCATTGCTGTTGTTGAATTGCTAAGCTGTGCCTGACTCTTTGTGACCCCATGGACTGTAACCTACCAGGCTCCTCTGTCCATGGAATTTCCCAGGCAAGAATATTGGGGTGGGTTGCCATTTCCTTCTCCAGAGGATCTTCCCATCTTATCAACCCAGAGATGGAACCTGTTTCTCCTGCTTAGCAGGCAGATTCTTTACCACTGTGCCACCAGGAAAGCCCTGAGTCATCAGAGACTTTGTATTGTTAATTAATGAGGGACTTTGGCTTTGGGGGAGATTCATATGCTAGAAATTTTAGAATCAAATTTTATCTCCCAAAGCATAGCCCCATTTGATCTTGTTGTTCAGTCACTAAATCATGTCTGACTCTTTATGATTGGATGGACTACAGCCTATCAGGCTCCTCTGTCCTTCACCATCTCCTGGAGTTTGCTCAGATTCATGTCCACTGAGTCGGTGGTGCTATCTAACCATCTCATCCTCTGTTGCCCCCTTGTCCTTTTGCCTTCAATCTTTCCCAGCATCAGGGTCTTTTCTAAGGCTCAGCTCTTATAATCAGGTGGCCAAAGTATCGGAACTTCAGCTTAAGCATCAGTCCTCCTAGTGAATATTCATATTCAATAACCCCATTGGTAGTAGCTGCCAAATGCTGAATGCTGTATACCAGGTACTGTGCATGTCTCTTATTTAGACTGGCCAATGATTCTATAAGATGGATAATTTGACAGCATGGACACAGGAGCCAGATCGACTGGAGACCTGTCCCTGCTTAGATCTGTGGCTTTGGCCATTTACTTACCCCTTTGAACCTCACATTCTCATGTGCAGCATGAGAATAAATAGAGTACAGAGTTGTGGTGAATTATAATTGAAATAATGCATGTGAAGCTTTTAGCAGAATGCTTGCGTGTAGAAAACACTCAAGCAATTATTTGTAAAAATGTAAGAGGTGTTTTCATACAACAATATTATGAAATAATCACTAGGTATGTGCCTCAAGGCAGAACACAATTAAAAATAGTTAAGGGCAGATTGCTTAAAGAAAAAAGGAAAAATAGTATTGGAAGATGAACTTGTGAATTTGGAATGGTAAATTCCTGATATATTTGGTGTAACTCTAGTTTGAAAGAATAGATAGGATCATTGAAACAGATTTTTGTTGCGTTCATTCTAGATCAAAAATTTAAATTCGACCGTGTTAGAGTTTTCTTGTGAAACTGATGTATCAGCTGTGATGTCTTACATTGGAAAAAGATAAAAGATCTAACTAGATTAAGCAAAAACAAAGAATTTACTGACATATGCAATTGAAAAGGTCTGCAGTGCATGGAGTTCAGTTATGATTTGATCCGGATGTTAACAATGTCATGGGAATTCTTGCTCTATTTTCTCTGTAATTCTCTTGGCTCAGTATTCTTACATGGACTATTTTCATCCTCAGGCTATCGGGTTTGCACTGTCTCATCCCTCCACCAAAAAAAAGAAAGAAAAAAAAAAAACAGATTCACACTCTTATCCCATTATTCCCAGAAAGCATCCTGAGATTAGACTAATTTAGGTCATATGCTCACTCGTGGACCAATCACAGCCTTGACGGGAATAGAACTGAGGGTCAGATGCATCCCTAGATGGAATTTAGGGGCTCTTGAGAGACAAGAAGAATTTGTGACTGGAGAGATAATCACAAATAACCGTAGGTCTAATGGTTACAAAGGACTTCCCTAGTGGCTCAGATGGTAAAGTGTCTGCCCACAATGTGGGAGACCTGGGTTCAATTCCTGGGTCAGGAAGATCTCCTGGAGAAAGAAATGGCAACCCCACTCCAGTATTCTTCCATGGGGTGGCAACGAGTCAGACATGACTGAGTGACTTCACTTTCACTTTCACAATGGTTGCAAGCAGGAAGGATGGGTTATTTTGTTTCACATTGTAACTTGCTACAGGGATTAATTTTGTTTCTACTTCTCTGTAAGGCTATGTTGTATATAGGTATTGAAGGTTTAATAACCAGCCAAGGAGTTCTGTTCTTCCAGCAGTCATCTGGCTGTAGCTATCAATTTTTCAGAGCAACAACTTCATCAGCATTCATGCTATTTTTGCATTGCTCCTCTCATCTCTTAGGAACAAGTCCTTACTTTCGAAAGGGAATTTACAGGCTTTTTGGAAGTGAAGAAACAAAAGCAAAAACAAAAGAATCCTCTTCACTTTATTGGTAGAGGTTTTAAATCATTTCAAATACCCACACTCCTGGTCAATTGCACCAGCCATGTGTATGCTTCTATCCAGCTTTGATTTCACTGAATTTGCCACTGCAAAGATCTCAACAGTCACACCATCCATTCCTAAATTCTCCATTTTGTCCACCCAGGGATGGTGACTCAGGTAATATGACACAGTATCCTTTGCTTCTTAATGGGTGAGGTAGAGGAAATAAGTGTCTGGGCTTTGAATACAAATATTTGTTGAAAAGTCCTGTTCAAAGCAGAGACTGCTCAGAAGTTTCTAGGACTGGGAACAATCTCTTTTGTAGTCTTCACACTCTGTAGCTATATTAGTGCATAGTATAGGTACTGTATTCATACTTATGCAATGACATGCTTCTGTCATGCAATGATTTGAGACTCAAACCACGTTCACATGCTTCTCATAGAGAAAATTACTGGTGGAAGAGGCTGTGCCTAGAAAGTTAAAAGAAGATGGGCATTTTTGATTACCGGTTATATGGTAGTAGTAGCTTATTTTACATATTTTATCTCACAGCCTTACAAAATTTCAATAATAATAACAATAGTATCAGGAACCAATAATTTGTTGTTGCTGTCCAATTACTCAGTTATGTCCAATTCTTTGCAACCCCATGGACTGAAGCAAGCCAAGCTTCCCTGTCCTTCACCATCTTCCGGTGCTTGCTCAGACTCATGTCCACTGAGTCAGTGATACCATCCAACCATCTCATCCTCTGTCATCCTGTTCTCCTCCTGCCTTCAGTCTTTCTCAGCATCCGGGCCTTTTCTAATGAGACAACACTTCGTATCAGGTGGCCAAAGTATTGGAGCATTAGCTTAAGCTTCAGCCCTTCCAATGAATATACAGGATTGATTTCTTTTAGGATTGACTAGTTTGATCTCCTTTAAGTCCAAGGGACTCTCAAGAGTCTTCTCCAACACTACAGTTCTAAAGCATCCAATGGTTAAAAAGAAACCAATAATAGGAAACATTTATTGAGTAATTACTACATATAGGTGCTATTCCATATGCTTTAGCTTTGTAACAACATTGAATCCACAAGCAAATAAGTGCATTTTTATTATGAAGAATGGAAAGTTTGGAGAGGCTTAATGACTTCCTCAAATCACAGAACTGATAAATAGCAGTTTTGTTTTGAACTTTGGGTCAACCCTGCAGTTTCTGTGCTTTGCTGTGCTGCCTCTTACAGGAGATTACTGAACTAAAAACAAAAACAAAAAAATCTCAAATTTGTTTTTTTAAGTTTCAAGAAATTGAAGTGCCATAGTAAGTCTTTCCTGTAACTTCATTTGCTTTTTATTTGCTCTGCCTTCCCCTCCCCTTCTTTTCTTAGGTAGTCTCCATGTTGACAATCCATTATAGTATTTTTCAGCCTCTAGTTTAACCCAGGGCAGCTGCCCCACCACAACTCTAGATGTAACAGTAAAGCTTTACCTTCTCCATTTATTTTAAATATAACCATTCGAGGTCATCACACATAAACCTAAAGAGGTGTTTTAGGAGGGCTTCTTGTTTGTCATATATTGGGGAAAGTGAAGAAACCTTTCATCTCTCAGTCGTCTCCTGGCAACTGAACTTTCAGTACCTCTGCAGATATTAGTGGTTGGCAGGCCCTCTTCCTTAAGAGACTGTAATACTAATAATCACAAGCTTGGCTGCTGAGGCTGTGCCATGCATTTCTTTACTCAGCTGTAACCATCAGAAGACATCTTCTTCCATAGATAGAAGAGGAACACTTGGCCCTTTCCTCAGTGGTTCCTAAGACTCTTTACTCTTCCCCATGAGGATGGTACATGGGAGAGGCAGAAGGGGACATAGCTCTGAGACACTGTTTTTGCTGTCGTTCCCAAGAAGCTACCCAACAAAATTGCTATTCTCAGCTCATCTGGGCATCAGGCCAGATCGGAGGCAATGCCCCGAATCAGTTTTCTTTCTCTTTCAGCATACCTCCCTTTCTTTTGCTTATGAGACAAGCCCTGCAGGAGCAGGGAAAGCAGGCACAACACTCTGTCATGGCAGGAGCTGTGGACACAAATGCTTGCTCACTTAGTGCCCGTATACACACATACAGATGCACACACGTGATCCCCAGAGCCTCACCTCCCCGTCCTGAATTCCTACCTGACTTCTGATGGGCTTTGTAGAGACATGTGTCATTTAGTTTTCTCTAGGGCTCAAGATAAAAAGAGAAAGAACTATGTACATGATAATAGGCTGTGGATTCCGGGCATGGTTTGACAGCTGAGAAATATTCTCCTGATTGCCTCCCATGTATTTGACCCAATATCTTCTGTTCAAAGGATATAAAGTGATTTAAATATCAATTGTGGCTTCTTATCCCCCACTCTAAGGCCTTTTAAAGAACAAATGGAAGAGGCTTGGGCTAATCACTATTTTATAATATCTGAACCATTGCTTCCTGTCCCTTAGGGCTGGCAAGACAGAGTAGGTTCTTATTTTACACTCTGTGTAGAATATGCCCCTTTCTTAACCTAATGCGGGCTTTTAGCACTTATCAGGCCCAGATAACTATAATCATGTCCTGATTTATCCTTCTCAGTCCTGTCTATCTTTATCACCAGTTGTTTATCTTCCAAAGGCACTGCTTCTGTGGGTTCTACTACTAAAGCCTCACATGAAATAAGTGCTGGACCCCCAAACCTGGCATTCTGCCAGAGGGACTCTATTTCTCAACTCTTTCTCCTCTCAGTTTCAGTTTGTATCTTGGCTATGGTGTTCAGGTCTGTTCAGTCGCTCAGTCATGTCTGACTCTTTGCCACTCCATGGACTGTAGCATGCCAGGCTTCCCTAACCATCACCAACTCTTGGAGCTTGCTCAAATTCATGTCCATTGATTCATTGATGACATCCAACCATTTCATCCTCTGTTGTCCCCTTCTCCTCCTGCCTTCAATCTTTCTCAGCATCAGGGTCTCTTCCAATGGTTCAGTTCTTCTCATCAGGTGGCCAAAATATTTGAGCTTCAACTTCAGCATCAGCCCTTCCAGTGAAAAATTCAGGACTGATTTCCTTTAGGATTGACTGGTTGGGTCTCCTTAAATCCAAGAGATTCTCTACCCTTCTCCAACGCCTCAGTTCAAAAGCATCGATTCTTTGGAGCTCAGCTTTCTTTATGGTCCAACTCCCAAATCCATATATGAGTACTGGAAAAAACATAGTCTTGACTAGATGGACCTTTGTTGGAAAAGTAATGTCTCTGTTTTGTAATATGCTGTCTAGGCTGGTCATAGCTTTCTTCCAAGGAGTAAGAATCTTTTAATTTCATGACTGCAGTCACCATCTGCAGTGATTTTGGAGCCCACAAAAATAAAGTATGTCACTGTTTCCATTGTTTCCCCATCTATTTGCCATGAAGTTATGGGACTGGATGCCATGATCTTTGTGTTTTTAATGTTGAGTTTTAAACCAGAATTTTCACTCTCCTCTTTCATTTTCATCAAGAAGCTCTTTAGTTTCTCTTTCCTTTCTGCCATAAGGGTGGTGTTATCTGCATACATGAGGTTATTAATATTTCTCCAAGCAATCTTGATTCCAGCTTGAGTTTCATCCAGCCTGGCATTTCACATGATGAACTCTGCATATAAGTTAAATAAGCAGGGTGACAATATACAGCCTTGATGTACTCCTTTCCCAGTTTGGAACCAGTCCATTGTTCCATGTCTGGTTCTAACTGTTGCTTCTTAACCTGCATGCAGATTTCTCAGGAGGTAGGTAAAGTGGTCTAGTATTCCCATCTGTTTAAGAATTTTACACACTTTGTTGTGATCCACACAGTCAAAGGCTTTGGCACAGTCAATGAAGCAGAAGTAGATGTTTTTCTGGAACTCTCTTGCTTTTTCTGTGATCCAGGGGATGTTGGCAACTTGATCTCTGGTCCCTCTGGCTAGGATGTATTGTTTTCATTCTCTATATCCTGCTCTGTAAGGGTAACCACTCTATGTACCTACTATCTGTTTTCTCACCTGGACTGAATGCTCTCTGAAGTTAGTCCCTTGGCTGTCACTTTTGTGTATTCACCCCAAGCCTTACCTATAAGACATGCTCAGTATAGGCTTTGCCTTTGGGAAAAAAAAATTTTTTTTTCTTTATAAGCTTCTAATTGCTGATCTAACAAGATTTTAGAGAACAGTGCTTTGTTTTTAATTAGATTTGCATTAATTTTCTTAATAAAGAGCCTCATAGATTCTACTTGGGGACAGGCAAACCTTTTCTGTTAGAGGACCCCATCTGACAGTGTCTTTCTTTGACATAAGAGGAATTCTCTTGTGCTGAGTTTTCTGCAAGGTACCTTTAGAGAGCGGTTGTTTGAAGAGCAGTAGATCAGAGCTTCAGGTTTCCTGTGGCTGTTTGCTTAGTAGGGATGTGAAAGTACCAAGTCAAAGCAATGTGCTTCTGTGGGCAGAGACAGGTGTGTCTTCTGTGGAGGTCTACTAGCTTCCATTTTTCTATAGTGTTCACAGGATGATGGCTTTCCCAGGCTTGACCAAGGTCCACGTTTATGATTCCATTTCCCCCAACTTCCTGTGCTATGAAAGTTACAAACAGCGTAACAAAGAAGTTTGACCATTTCACATCTCCTGGCCATATTTCCATATTCTTCTTATACTTGACATTGATTCCTAAGAATCCACCAAATGGGCAGGTGTGTTGCTGAAGTTTGCAAGAACAAACGTGAAAGAAGCCAAATGTAGTGAGTTTCTCACAAAATTATGTTGCTATGATTTAAAAACTGACTTTTATTCTTTTAAATTTCTTGTCATTTTATTGGGTTCCAAATGACCTTTTCAAAGGTGAATGATTATGGTAATCAATGGCATTTTAAAAATATTCTGCTAATTTCATTATAGTTGGCCAGATAAGTTACTGTGTCTGTGTGGGCTCATTGGTCTGTGACAAATGACTCTTGTATCTGTCATTAACTTCAGTTAAATGCAATAGTTCAATAGTCTAGAACACGGCCGTGAGATATAAATATGAGAGCCTAGAAAAACCTGAGCAGGTGGTTCTGAGTGAAACAGGAAAGTGAGCCTGCATCTCTGCAGCTTCCCCAACAGCATTTTGGTAATGGTCATTTCCCACTGTTGAATGCTGTTTTCAAACAGAACTTTTTCCAGGACTGATGCTGCTACTCCCTGGCCTCAGAACTCTAAGCAAGTTTCCTGTCTGTATCCTTCAGTGTCTGTAAAATGAGGAGCTGCATATAGATGCTCTGCAGTATTCCTTTGAGCACTCTCTTTCTAGAGTCTAAGGCATTTCATAGAACTATTTGCAGGAAACAAGACTGCATTTGCCAGAGAGAATGAAAATGCTTTTTCCTTGTCCCTTTTCTCAGATATTCTGGCCAGCTTATTTCCTTTCTTTACATCTTCTTGCCCTTCTCTGTAGTCTTTCTTTTTTTTTTTTGTTTAATCATGCTTGTCAAATTTCTTTCTTTCTTCTCCTGTCTCTTTCTTGCCAAGTCCCTTGCATTAAAGTTGCCTATTTTGCGTGTGTGGCAATTCTGCAGGGTAAGCACTTCACTTTAGACTTGCTTCCACTAATTAACTACAAAATTAAGTAGGTGAATTCATTGATTCAGCACTTGGTTTGATGTTTATATTAACTCATTAAAAGGGAAGCCCTGGATATGGCCAGAGGCTTGACGGGAATCTGTCCCTCCCCCTGAAATTTCCTTTGACTTCCCACACTAGATAGCGATCTTGCTGTTTCTCAGAAGTATTCATGCATCTGGGGAGCAGCCAAATGACCAAGCAGCAGCGTCAGACAGGAATTCCATTCTCTGTGACTACAGAAACAATCCTTGCTTGTTCTTCTCCTTCTCCCCAAGCTTCCTGCTGTGCCTTCAGTTGGACTGTCTTTATGGGTACGTGTGTGCCCAGTCCTTCAGACTTGGCTGACTCTGTGCGGCCTCCTGGACTGTAGCTCGCCAGGCTCCTCTGTCCCTGGAATTCTCCAGGCAAGAGTTCTGGAATGGTTTGCCATTTTGATATCTGGAGAATTTCATTTTGATGCCTACTGAGATGTCAGGCATGTCTAGTCCATGTCAGATGCCCACCCGGAACACTGTCCACCTACCCCCAACCCCAAGAAGAAAGTAGGTCTGCATACCTGGTTGAAACCTTCACTGTGTTGCCATCAAAAAGAACTCAAGTAAGAAGATTTTAGGGTTCCATACCCTGCATTAGAACTGTCAACTGGTTTTCAGAAAAAGGAGTCACTTAAAATCTGGTTTTGTTTCTGTTTTCAACAATCAAATCGTGTTTCATCCTTTTGTGCTTTCGCCCGTAATAACCACAAGTGAATAACAGTTATGGTGGTCATTTGTCACAGAATTGTATTTACCTTTATGATTTGTGTAGGGATTTGCAACTTCTTTCACATCCCAACAAATAAGGATCTAAATGAAAAAATATATGTTTATGGTAAAATGGAATGGAACGTGGTGGCTTGTAATACAATAGTTTCCACTGTAAAAGAAGGCTTTCTTGGAGCCCATCCAAACAGTTCAGTTACTTGTCTAAAGCAAATGGACTAGACGAATAATGTACGAAATAAACGTTCTTTGCTTTCCTATACCTTCTTTATCTCATGTGTCTGTTAAAAGTCCTGAACTATGTGCTCTTGCCTTAAGACAATTTTAATTTTATTTGTTCCATTTAGTATATTGTGTGCATTGATTGTTAACATAAATTGACGTTAACTTTCTATTATAGCACAGCCTATGTTGTACACACCTTTACCATGGTACTTATCACATCTTCTAGTAATTACGTGTTTATTATCTATCTTCCCCACATAATTTTGAGTTTTTCCTGTGTAAGAGCTAGACTTCTTCATGTACCTCTTCGGTACATAGTAGGTAATCAATGTTGTAAGAAAATTAATGGAATAGTGAACACTTGAAGCTTAGAATTTGTTGAGAGCAAGATTTGATCCCTCTGTTGATAATACAATTTAAATTTGAGTAAAATTTCCATTTGTAACATTCAATAGCATGATATTTTGAATTAGTCTATCTAATAGTGCTATTAAATTTGTTCTAGGCCTTTGTGTTTTAGGACACTACTTTAGGTCTTAAAACATATCTACACATGGTTTTAAAAATATGATGAATGAATATAACTTAAAGAACTAACTAGTTTTAAACAAGTTACCCAACAATGTTTATTAAGGAAAAAGAAAAGTTCCCAGTATAATCAGTAAGCTCTACTTTTCATAGTGTAGCTATCTTATACTTGTAAGTTTGTTCTGAAAAACACAGAGACAGAGTGAAGAAATCTAAGGTGATAATAGCTTATCTTAGGTCAAATTAAACTGTTAATTGTTAAATCCCTTCCAAAATCCTATGGTATAAACAAAACATATGAGTTTTGCCTAATCTTTGCATTCAAATTCAAAAATATTTCCATTTGATAATATTTGAAATTTATATATATGTGTTTATATGTATTAATATATAAACATAGACATATATGTACATATGCCCATGCATATAAATATGTATGTATATGTGCACAGACATGCATACATATTCATTAGTAGATCATAATTTAGAAGTATGGTCTTAATTTCAGTATTTTGCCTATAAGATATAATGTTAATAGCATTATGCTGTCATTAAAATTATGAATAGAATGTGGGAGATAAGGTTAATGGAGGGTTATTTTGCATTTGTACAGGAATGACCTCATTTTCATTATAAAAGGGATTATATATAGTTGGAATTTAGTGTAGTATAGTTGTGGCTCATTCAATAAATTATATAACAAAATATTATTTCAAAATCACATTCCTTTGAAAACCTGATACCATTGTTTTAACAGTTTTGAACAAAGATTGTAGCCTGACTACAAAGTTAAAAGACAATTATTTGTATAATAATTTATATAATGTTTTGTATATATTATATTTGTATAGTAATTTGTATAACAATATTATACAAATGTTCACATTGATTTCCATTTGAGAACTTGCTTGCTGCTAAATTTTAGCTCCTAACATCTTTTTACAGTTGAGCTATAATAACTGATTAAAATAAAAGAGTTTCACCAATATTGGGTACTTTGGCTAGTTTTGATACAGTTACATAATTCTGGACTCTAGGGAAGTGTGTGCATTCCACAAAGTAGGATCTGTGACTAAAGGCAGGAGAGCTAGTGTATATAGATTAGTGATTTTGAGTGAAGAATTTGAATTTGCACGCTTTTTAAAAGATAAACTCAGGATTTTTCTTTGCCTTTTGAAGCAGTAATGCATTTGGTGTTTTTGCAGTATCAGAAAAAGAAAATGAATCATAGGTTTACACTGTATTCATAGAGTCTGGATAATTTAATTAATGTTTTTATAATAAGACTTGCTTTCATCCAAAATGTTTTTTGGTTGGGACTTTGAACTAAATGAAGATGTTTTATTGAAATTATGATTTCTAACAACAACTTTTTTTTTTTTTTTTGATACTCTAAGTTGAATGAGTCTGAGGACCATTGTTGTTTCTCTATAGGATATTTACCCCTTCTCTGCACATACACATAATTTTTCAATTATATCAAGGGGTTCACAGAATCTCTCCCATTGATCATGGTTCTTGTTTCATAGATGTGATTCTTATTAATAGGTTTACCTGGATCATCTACTAATCTAGAACTCATAGCAATTTCCTTATGTATTTATCATTGCCTTCAATTTCTGAATCAAACATGAGTGAATAAAGAAAAGTTGAAATTCATTATACTCCCAGGTACTCATTTTATCTTGTTCCTGAGTATGCAGTATTGGATCTATTGTAGCCTCCTCTTTGTGAATGAGTTTTTTTGTGGCTTTTTCTTTGTCTTGATTTTTTTTTTTTCTGTTTGCTTTTGGTTTTTCATTTTTGAGGCTGTTGGAGAAAAATGTTAGCTCCAAGAAAGCCACCAAATAACTCTTTTCTCATGGAAATCTCAAATTTTTTTCAATTATTGGTTCCATCTCTTCAAACAGCTTCAACTCAATGAAAAACTTTCAGGTTTCTGGAACTCCTGTATATCTCTGTTCAGGCTGCAGTCAGTTTGGAGACTGCCCATTGTAATGTGCAGACATGGATGAATGTGTCATGCTAAGATTTTTAATGATATTTTATAGCACTGAACTTCAGATAGAACCTTTTGGAATAGGACTGAATGCTGGTCTGACTAGATTTATATCAATAACTGAATGAGGTAAGAGATAAAGCAAGTGGCCTGCACTCTGTGGTTTGTTTTTAGTTTGGCAAATAATAGGATGTGATAAAAAATAAAATGCTGTCACTGACGCTCTGGGTCTGGGATGTAGTTGAGAATGAAACCATTGATGTCCACCAGATGATCCATATGTGCCAATCTTGGTCATAACTTTCCTCCCTAAGAGTAAGCATCTTTTAATTTCATGGCTGCAATCACCATCTGCAGTGATTTTGGAGCCCCCAAAATAAAGTCTGACACTGTTTCCACTGTTTCCCCATCTATTTGCCATGAAGTGATGGGACCAGATGCCATGATGAATCTTGCGCTTTAAGCCAACTTTTTCACTCTCCTCTTGCACTTTCATCAAGAGGCTTTTGAGTTCCTCTTCACTTTCTGCCATAAGGGTGGTGTCTTCTGCATATCTGAGGTTATTGATATTTCTCCCTGCAATCTTGATTCCAGCTTGTGCTTCCTCCAGCCCAGTGTTTCTCATGATGTACTCTACATATAAGTTAAATAACTCTTCCCTGGTGGCTCAGATGGTAAAGCGTCTGCCTGCAATGAGGGAGACCTGGGTTCAATCCCAGGGTTGGGAAGATCCTCTGGAGAAGGAAATGGAAACCCACTCCAGTACTCTTGCCTGGAAAATCCCATGGATGGAGGAGCCTGGTAGGCTACAGTCTATGGGGTCGCAAAGAGTTGGACATGACTGAGCAACTTCACGTTCTTTCACTTTCACCAGTTTTGAAAGAGTCCCTCGTGTGCCCTCACTCACATAGGCAAAGGGAATCTACTTGCAAAGTGGATGAGACTGAAGAATGAATGCCTCAAACCCCAATGAGAAGTTTAGGGTTGAACAGAAATATTATTTTAGTAGTTTGAGAGGGCAAGGAATAGCCCCAACTCCTATTCCTTGAGTCCATTTCAGCCAGAGCCAGGACCTGGGCATAGCTGACATAATTCAGTGCAGAACAGATTATCAAATGTCTGTTTTGTAACATGCTTAGCAGAACTGGACATGGAACAACAGACTGGTTCCAAATAGGAAAAGGAGTACGTCAAGCCTGTATATTGTCACCTTGCTTATTTAACTTATATGCAGAGTACATCATGAGAAATGCTGGGCTGGAGGAAGCACAGCTGGAATCCAGATTGCCGGGAGAAATATCAATAACCTCAGATATGCAGAAGTCACCACCCTTTTGGCAGAAAGTGAAGAGGAACTCAAAAGCCTCTTGATGAAAGTGCAAGAGGAGAGTGAAAAAGTTGGCTTAAAGCTCAAGATTCATAAAACTAAGATCATGGCATCTGGTCCCATCACTTCATGGCAAATAGATGGGGAAACAGTGGAAACAGTGTCAGACTTTATTTTTTTGAGCTCCAAAATCACTGCAGATGGTGATTGCAGCCATGAAATTAAAAGACGCTTACTCCTTGGAAGGAAAGTTATGACCAACCTAGATAGTATATTCAAAAGCAGAGACATTACTTTGCCAACAAAAGTCCATCTAGTCAAGGCTATGGTTTTTCCAGTGGTCATGTATGGATGTGAGAATTGGACTGTGAAGAAAGCTGAGTGCCAAAGAATTGATGCTTTTGAACTGTGGTGTTGGAGAAGACTCTTGAGAGTCCCTTGGACTGTAATGAGATCCAACCAGTCCATTCTGGAGATCAGTCCTGAGTGTTCATTGGAAGGACTGATGTTACAGCTGAAACTCCAATACTTTGGCCACCCCACATGAAGAGGTGACTCTTTGGAAAGACTCTGATGCTGGGAGGGATTGGGGGCAGGAGGAGAAGGGGACAGAGGATGAGATGGCTTGATAGCATCACCAATTCGATGGACATGAATTTGGGTGAACTCCGGGACTTGGTGATGGACAGGGAATCCTGGCATGCTCCAATTCATGGAGTCGCAAAGAGTCACACACAATTGAGTGACTGAACTGAACTGAGCCACTAGCAATATATGCTAGTTAAGAAATTCGCTCAATTACATAGAGTTTTAAAGTTAGTAATGGAAACAAATTTAACTTTCATTACCAGCCTTTGTGTTCCACCATTTCTGGAAAGTCACTTAACCCTTCTGAAGTTCTCTTTCCTGATCTGTAAAATGAAGTTGTTCTACTGTCTTTTCCCACATTTAGTGCTGCTGAAAAGATAGAAACAGATGGCAAAGCAGAGGAAACTATAGAATTTATATATTAAAAAAAATGCCTTGGTTTTCCAGTCTACTGGAAAGGAAGGGATCCCTTGGGGACTGGTTTTTGAATGGCAGGCTAGTCGTTTTTCTTTAGATAGGATATACATCTGGGTTGAATTGGGAGTGAAAACGTTGACGAAAATTATTTTTGGATGCATAGAATGCATCCAAATCTTTAGTGCCTGAAAACCTCTTATGAATTTTGACATGTTATTCAAGTTGTGAGTTTACATTTCCATGGCAGCACCTGGCTTACAGTACGTGCTCTGGGGTCATTACGCTCAGCCTGTTTCCTAGTAGCCACCTTATTGAAGAAGGAAAAATAGAAAAGAGCATTAGAGCTGGCTTATCCAGATTGTTTGTGTACACTACGGTGATCAAAATCACCAGATACGCGTGATAACGCTCAACTTCATTCTGCCTATAAACAGTCAATGATCTTGTTAGTTGCAGCTGTACACCCAGTGGGAGCGGAAATCTTTGTTTATTGAATTTCCAGCTTCCAATCAACTGTGCAAGGAGCAACTGTGTTAAAATGAAAGTCAATACTCCTCCTCTTCTCCTTTCTTCACCTCTGTCTCATCAGAAGAAGGATTTGGGTTTTTAGATTGGTTGAAAATGTAGAGGATTTTATATAAAATTGAAGAGAATCTTAAATCTTAATATTTATCTCTGCTTTTTTTTTTTAAAGAAAAAGAGTGAATGTTATGGGCTGAATCTTGTCCTCCAAAATTCATATTTCAAAGTTCTGACCCTCCAGTGCCCCTGAATGAGACTGTATTTGGAGATAATGCTGTTAAAGAGGTAATTAAGTTAAAGTGAGGTCTTTAGGGCAACTTCTAACTCCAAACAACTGCTGTCCTTATAAAAGGACAGGTGGACACAGACTTCCATGTACATAGAGAAAAAGCTGAGAGAAAACAGTAAGAAGGAAGCAAGTTAGAGATCTCAGAACTTAGAACTTCAGGTAACTTGACCTTGGACTTCTAGCCTCCAGAACTGTGAGAAAACAAATTTTGGTATTTTAAGTCACTGTGGTATTTTGTGATGGCAGCCTGAGCAAATGGATACATAGCGTTTTCCTTAATTGAATTGGCAAGCCATGACGATCGTACTAGAAAAATGGTTTTATTTATGTATCTATCAAAAGAATGGATTCTCTCATAATCACCTCCAGCAAGCATAGACCATCAACTCGCCTGTCCACCAGAATGGGAGGAATGTACATCACTTGATCTTTTACGAGAATCCTTGCCTTAACTTTAGAAACCGCACATGGGGGTGAGGTTTATATGTATGCAGGAGACCTGAGTTCAATCCCTGGGTTGGGAAGATCCCTTGGAGAAGGGAATGGCTACTCACTCCAGTGTTCTGGCCTGGAGAATTCCATAGACAGAGGAACCTGGCAAGCTAGAGTCCCTGGGGTCTCAAAGAGACAGACGTGACTGAGTGAATTTCACTTCCCTGGGTGGTATAACTTCCTTCCATTCAGCAGTTCTTTCAGGAGATACAGATTCCAAGAAGGAATTCCAAGTTCTAAAAGAGTATTATTTAGCCAGAATACTAGGATCTGCCCCACAAATAAAGATCATCTCAAAGACTCATTAGAGTTCCTAAAACTTGCTCTGCAGGGATCTTTTCCTCCTAAAGTGGGGCAGGGATAAGAAATTTACATCTCTTGGAATACACAAAATCAAAGCTATTTATCAACAACCTATGGACTTTTCATATGAATTTACTATTTACTGTGTAGTACTTAGGAAGATAGATCTCAGGTTAAATAAAGGAGAAAGAAAAAGTGAAAGTTTGTTAATTTGATTTTGTTATTGCTGTACAGCAGTGGTAATAGTTAGCGGTGGTATGGTGGGATATTTATGAGCAAGTATGATAGACTTTGAACTTTGTCATGGTTGGATACTATCACTATAATCTCCTGTAGAACTTATGTTTCCTAAATATTGCTTTCCTTGCCATAGAAATAATAGCAAATAGGCATAGTAACAGTCCCTGTAAAAAGAATGCTGGTAATATACACTATATGCTGTTATCATAAAGGGGAAAAGAGTAGGGACCTCCTAAACTGTTTGTCTCATAGAAAGAAATTAGTAAATGTTAACCACTGTTATTGTTTATAGCATTTACTTTCAACATATTCTTTCAGTGGAACAATTTTTAAGTTAAACAGACATTTTATGTTGACTGATTGTTAGGCATCATTGTGATTATCTCTCATTATGAGAAATATCATATTTGTAGCATGAGGGTTATCGCTAGGATGAGATGAGACTGAAAAGTCCTTGAGATAGCAACATCAGCTGTACATTTTAAATAAATTTAAAGTAATCCTATTTGAAGCCTGTAAAGCTAAGTTTCTATCTGAAACACAGAGCCTTTAAGTACTAATATTAGCTTCATCCTTCAGAAGGTGAAAGCTGAAAAGTTTAGAATTCAAACCAGGTTTCAAAGGGGCTGAAATCAACAGGGCTTGGTAAAGTAAGATACTTAAATGACTTCACCTAAAGTCTCTAAATCAGTGGTTTTCAGTCCCTACTGTGCATCAGGATTTCCTGAAGAAGTTTAAAGTTATCAATATGGGAGCATTACCTGCTGATTCAGACTCTCCAGGGATGAGTAAATTTCCAAAAGCTCCATTAGTGATTCTGAAGTGCATGCAGCCTGTGTTGATTACCATGATTCTAAATAGACTCCCCAGATGGGTCCCAAAATGTCCTGTGTGAAACAGTGTACTTTTAACCTTTTTATTTTCAACTGAATTCTTTGCCAGTGCCACAATTATAAGTTATCTAAATTCTAAATCAGTCTTGAAAAGTTATGGCATTTTTCCAAAAGAATGCTTATTTATGTTTTCATTTTTAAAATATATAATATTTTAGTATAATTTCATGGTGAATTTTAAAGCTCTGGCATAAAGTCATAGAAATATACAATCAGATGCACCTGTTTCTTCTATAATATCAGAATCACAAAATGATTTGCTTTGTACTTAATTTAGGAAGCATCATGATTTTTTTCAAGTATTCTTGGGTTGAAGGACTGTGATGCAATGTGAACCCATGATCCTCCTGTATCTCATTTGCAAGTACTTTTGGCTGCAATACTTAATAGTATTATATTCTCATTGTAGAAAGACATGGACTAGATAGACACTATAACAATTCTATACTAGATAGATACTATAACAATACTATACTATAGTATAGTATAACTATACTGTAACTCACCAAGTAGAAAGCACTGTTTGTGTCTGAGGGACCTCACCATCTGATAGGATGGAACCTAGAATAAAAGACTCTCTCCCCAGAAAGGCATTCTTACCCTTTCTTGTATTGTATGGAAAATCAGTGATACAGTAAGGGCAGGATCCTTTGCTGAATAGGAAGCTTCATACCACTCTATTAAAAGATTGAATTTCTCTTCTTTCAATTGACTTGCTGTCCATATGTAATTTCATCTCCAGATGGAAGAGGAACAGGGAAAGCAATGATGGTTTGAAGAAGGGAGTTACAGAAAGCACTGATTACAGAAAGTTAAATATGTTCCAGGAGATAGCAGGGAGTCTTTTACACTTTCTAGTATACAGACCTATCATTATTATTATTATTTTTATTGAAGTTCATTCTGTATTCCCCTACCTTCCTTTCAGTTTACAGTTGTACTCCCATTGGAAGCAAACTTAATAGATGAAAACTCAGACTTGCACATATTATACCTTAAGGTACAATTATTAGCTTTACATAAAAGTTCCTCACAAGGTCCCAAATGGAGCCTCATTTAAACACAATAGCTTCCTAGAGATCATGTTTGTACTTGACTACATTGAAATAACTTTAATGTATGACTAATATGGTATAATAATTGAGTTATAATAACTCCAAACAAGTTTTGATACATATTTATCAGGAACCAAGACGATGTATGTTGTTGAATTTAGATATGAAGTTGGACATATTTCTTAGGTTAAGAGAATTATCATAGTCTATCTGATGATACATAACAAGTTTTGAGAAACAATTAGTTACTCAACTCCCCTCACCCCTGCCATGACAGTATGCTCTCAAGATTGGAATTGTGTAATAGAAGCTGTGCATGCCATTGAAGATCAAAAATGGGAAGGTCTTGGGATAAAGGCAAAATTTAAATTGGCCTTTGGCAGAGAGGAAATTAAGAGTGATGCATATGTGTGTGTTGAATAGAGAGGAAGTGATTCATGCCCTGAAATCCAACATTTTTTAAGTGAATTTTATATCAACCAGTGTAAGGCAATGGGAGAAGATGGATGTTAGTGCCAAAGCAATTTTCCATCGAATTCTGTCTCAATCATATTCCACTGGGGCAAGATTCAAAGCCTTTCTTCTTCTTCTTCTTCTTTTTTTTTTCATCTTTGAATGAGGTTAATAAACTTGCCTTAGAGAGTCGTAAGGATTTCATAAAATATCTAAGCAGTGAAAGTCACTCAGTCATGTTCGACTCTGTGTGACCCCATGGACTATACAGTCCATGGAATTCTCCAGGCCAGAATTCTGGAGTGGGTAGCCTATCCCTTCTGCAGCGGATTTTCCTGACTCAAGAATCGAACTGGGGTCTTCTGCATTGCAGGCAGAGTCTTTACCAAATGAGCTATTAGGGAAGCTCCGAGCAGATATACCCGAGCACAGGATTTTATAAGTGTCTGTGACTTCCTTTTCTACCCTTAGTAGTTTTAGCAATATTGTATTCACTATAACACATGATAAACTTGGTGAAGTATTTAGATGGTGCCTTGGGAACTGTTGGAATAGGACTTGACCATAGCAGTTCATATTTTTAAAATTTATTTTACAAAGTCACATTGGAAAATGTGCTCCACAGTTTTCCTGAAATACCATATTAGCTATTCTACAAATGTAGAAATGGACTATCTCCATGTGTTCAAAACCTGTCAAATTCTTACTTCTCATCCTGCAAACAAACAAATTATGTTTAGATTTGCCATTGCCCCTTCAGCAGCTCAAATCACTATGAATTGTTCAGACTCTTAGCAGGAGGATTATAACGGTTTATTTATGTATGCATATAATCCCTGTATCGAATGCAGACCACATACTTGTCTGCCTGAGCTAATTTTTATTGATACATTTTTTGGTCTTGCTCCTAACTCTTCTGCTCAGATTTTAATTCCTGACAATGCGTTAGTGCCAAATGGCACTATCAGTGCTGTTAGGAGTCGAGTTTTGCTGAAATATTCAATGCCTGCTGTGTCTATCCTCCAGAAAAAGAGAACAATTCGATCTTCTTCATTGGTTGTGACTTTAGTTGAAGTGTGGTTCTTAATTTAAGACACTTTGGGGTTGCAAAAGGAGATAACAGAGTATTTAGACTGTGGAGGATTTATAAAGAAGGGTAAACTTGGAGCCCTTTTAAAATGTCTAAATCTGTCAGGTTCACTTTGAAAAATAAGTTTCCCAACATTATGTCTACTCTCAAAGCATATTTAAATTGCTTCAACAGCTGCAATAATAAAACGACACTGGAAAGCACGAACATGAAATACATGAGGCAAAGTAAAAGGGCAAAGTAATGAGATCAATCATGCCAAGAGGATAATGAAAGACAGACCTACAGAGTCTACTCAGGGAAAAAAGACATGGAAGCAGATATTTATAGCACACTGGAAGGGATGTTGATAGAATTTTGCACAAAGTGCGATGGGAAAACGAAAGGAAGCAACATTAACTGTGCTCGAGATGGGAGGGGAATGAGGATAAGAAGAGAAAGCTTTATTCAAATTTCTGTTGCCTTCAAAACAGCAGGTTTCTCAGTTATTCCCAGCACAAAAATACTTGGTCTGACCTTTTAAGTGTATGGCATGAAATCCTGACCTTCAGCTATTTAATTCAGTGTTGTAAAGTGATCCTGCAACAATGCATTTCTCTGTTTCCCTGAAGGAGCCCATTAGTCATATATGTGGAAATGCCATATATGTAGAAACAGATGGTCTATGTTTCTTTTCTTAAAAAAAATTATTTTAGATACTTATCTAGCTATTTGGCTGCCCTAGGTCTTAGTTGCAGAATGCAAGCTCACTTTTGGTATGTGGGATTTAGTTCTGTTACCAGGGATGGAACCCTAGCCTCCTGCATTGGGAATGAGGAGTCTTGGCCAATGGACCACCAGGGAAGTTCCTGTCTGTGTATGTTTCAAATTTGTGAATTTCCTAGCTGGTGGATAGACAGGCAACTGAGAGACTGGAAGATGTGGAAAGTACTCCCCAATTTTTGTGCTGGGGAATGAGAGCAGGTTCTGAAATGATAAGCACAGTTGATCCTAAAGATGAGATCCCTCTTCTTGGCAGTTCTACCCAGGATAAGGGCTTGTGAGGAGAGGCAGAATGATAATATTGTAATTCTCATCCAAATCAGGTTGTAGACATGGCTCTTCAAGGAGAGCCTGGATGTGTTCATCAGGTTAGAGGGAAAAGAATCTTTTATAGCCCACAGAAAGCAAATCCTGTATGTCTAATGGTCAGAAAATTCAACTTGAAGAATATGCAGGTAGTTCTTTTCTGGCCCTTTTATGTCTCACCACTTTATGTATTATGGGATGACTAAGGGGGAGTGAGTCCAAAGCACAAGTGGCAGATAATTTCAAGTTATTCGCCAAACTAGCTTTAAAACCAATACCTTTTTAAAAAGCGATTTTGAAACTGAGAATCGCATTAAAGCTTGGGAATGTGGGGAAAAACCCTCTCCTACCATAAGTGATTTTAAAGTGTTGCCAACTAATGTGCTTATAGCAAATGATTTTGCCTTTTCAGTCTGTGCACTGGAGACAGTGTTCTCTTCCAGAAAGAAAAGAACATGGGTTTTGGATGTACATAGTATTTTCCATTTTCAAATACTGGCTCTTTCACTTATTGAGATGGTAGCTAACATTTAATGAGAGTTTATGCCAAGCACAGTTCCAAGTTTTGTTTTGTTTTTATGCAGAAGTGTTTAATAAGCAATAGAACCAGCTGTTAGAGTGCAGAGACCTAGTACAATGGATCAAACAAGATCTAGATTTCATTTATCTGTCACATTAACAACAAAGAGGTAAATGGCTTAGGTAGGTGTGATGTGCTTGTCCACAACATCCTCCCAGCACCCAGGTTCCTCCTTCATGCTGTTGGGTTTGATCCTCTTCTATGTAGTACTGGATGTCTAAAACCAAGCCCCCATATCAGGCTGTAGGACAAGTAGCTTCATTTACAAACCTGATCCTGAAGCAGCATATATCACCTGTACTCACATTTTGTCATCTAGAACTTAGTCACATGAACAGCCTTTCTTGCAAAAGATAAAGAAGACCCTAGACTCTAACTGAGTAGCCTTCTATTCTGCCAATATGGGAAAGATTAAAGACAAAAGAAGAGGGAGGCAGAGGATGAGATGGTTAGATGGTATCACTGACTCAGTGAACATGAATTTGAGTAAACCCCAGGAGACAGTGAAGGACAGGGAAGCCTGGTGTGCTGCTGTCCATGGGGTCATAAAGAGTTGGACATGACTGAGCAACAAGGGAATGAGTCTGCCATATTGCATGATTCCTGGGATTGCCATTCCTATAGGTTATAACGTGAATGGTGATGCTGAAGTTGGACTGCAGAATAGCCCTGTTTGGAAAGCAGTAAAAGGAAGCAAGGGAGAGTGGATGTGGGAAGACAATGAGCACTTTCTGTCATGGTGTATTAACCTCTTTAAGCCTCAAAATGACCTACCAGGTTTATTTTCATCTTTACAGGCAACTCAATCACATTTGTTTAAAATTACTGATCCCATAGCCAGAGCACTGTGAAATCCCAGCAATCTAACACAGAAATTGTGCTCTTAAACACTACTGTAGTCCCTCCCTGCCTTAGAAACCAATCTTGTAGCTATCTTTGTAATTGTTGCTGGTGTTGTTTGGTCCTAAGTAGTGTCCAGCTCTCCTATGACCCCATAGACTGTAGCCCACCATGCTCCTTTGTCCATGAGATTCTTCAGACACGAATACTAGAGTGGGTTTCCATTTCCTTCTCCAGGGGATCTCCCTGACCCAGGAGTCGAACCCATGTTGCTTGCTTAGCAGGCAGATTATTTTACCACTGAGCTAGGTACACTTAATACATCAATGTTATTAAGATCCTACCATTCAGGGAGTTGTGTAGTATTTTGTAGAGGTTTTGTATGTGTCTTTTTCCCCCACTGGGGATATGAGGTAGCTCAATTCATTGAGTGTATGGTGAAAATTTCAAATTGTGCCCATTCATGTCCTTTCTTCAGCCTCATCAGTGCACATAACTTTTGTTTCTAGTGTTAGGTGGTTATGTTCTCTGTTTTAAAGATACGTGCTTTTAGAATTGAACTTGGCTACTTGTGTCATACCCTTCCCATATCTCATAAATTTTGAACTCATTTTTATTGCCCAGATTTATAATCTTGTCAGTTAGGCAAGATGAAAGTGGTTTCTACTGTCTTCCAGTAAAGACTATATTTGCTACCCTACTGAAGAATCCCTTCTCCTTAGCACTGGAAAATATATCAGCCACACCAAATGGTTCTCCCTTCTGATAAGATATAACTCTAACCTACACATTTTGGGGGAACTTTATGAAAAGAGGGAGAAAATTTTCACTTGACTCATTTTTTTTTCTTTTTACTAGAACATTCACTGTTACTTTTTTTTTTTTTTTAAAAATTTTAAACTACATAATTTTTTAAAATAATTGTTTCTTCTATATATATTTGGCAATCATTTTGTGTACACATGCACTTTACATTTTTCTGTTTATCTTTTGGAAAGAGGCAGGATTAGTTTTTAAAATAGCCATATGTGGAGAGATACTACACTTGATCTTTGCCAAAAGGCCGAGAAGCAATGTCAGTGATTGCTTGTTAGTGAATTAGTGCTTTATTCCTTTTTAATATTTTAAATTGGAGTATAGTTGATTTATAGTGTTGTGTTAGTTTCTGCTGTATAGTAAAGTGACTCAGTTATACAAACATATGCTTTTAGTTATTCTTTTCCATTATGATTTATCCCCGAATACTGAATCTAGTTCCCTGTGCTATGCAGTAGGACCTTGTTGTTTATCCATCCTATATATATATATAATAGCTTGCATCTAATCTACTAACCTCAGTTAGTGCTTTAAACTTGTATGTTATTTTCAGATGAAAATTTGGTTACAGGAATGATGGTCTTTGAGAAAGCTCCTTGGACAAGTATTTGTTTTATTTCTGTAGTTCTCTTAATTGCATGGAAAATAGGACACTTTGGGGGTGGACCGCTTTGGTGGTTTTTAAGGTAAAACAGCCCACTTCCCTAAATTTGTCTTTGCCACTCAACTTGTAAGCTGTGAAACCCTGGGCAAATCAGTACTCTTTGTGTGTCTTTGTTACTTCATTTACAAAATGCAGATAACAATAGGCTGAAACTTGGAGAGTTAGTGTGAAGATTAAAGAAGTTAAATGGATGTAAGAATGCCTGGTACATGGTAAGCAACTGATAGAGTTTAGCTGTTTGTCATCATTTTTTTCATTGTCATCTTTCTGTGGACTTGGTTAATAATCATTCTGTTATCAGTATGTTCGTATTTCGATTGCTAGATGTATTGGTTTCTTGACACTGAGAAGTTCAAATGCAGCAAGTGAACTATGTATTTCTCACTGGTTTAAGTGAGGAATGGACAAAAGGATTTTAAGCAAAGAATAGTTTGAAGAGTCTGAATTTCTTTATTCTTACTATTCAGAACAGATTTAGGTTAGAGTCAAAATGTAATTATAGGCTTAATAAAAGACAGGTTTCAACACTTATGGTAGAAGGAAAAGTGTGTTGAGATTGTTATTTGCCATATCTACTAAGTAACTTAACTGGTCATAAAGTATAACTGATAATTTTTTCTGTAGGTAGTTTTTGGTTAGAACCTACAAGTGATACAAAAAGAATATAGACATAAGATTGAAATAGTGCTGCACATCATATTCAGACATGATATAGCCCTGGACCAAAGAGTATAACTCTTACTTGAGTTTTTTAAGATTAAGGAAAACTTACAGTGAAATCCATTAAGCCTAAGTTTATGTTTCATCAGCTCAAATTGTATACCCAGACCAATGACTAGCAAAGGAAATTAGGAAACCATGAAAAAGGCTAAGACATATCAAAAATCTTATATATATATATATATATTTATATGTAAGTGAATAAATTATATGTATAAATATATAAGTAAATATATTTAAGTAAATGTATAATATGTATATATTTGTATACCTATAGACATTATATCTAGAAGAATTACTTCAATTAGATAGTTATATACCATATAGTTATATATAGTTATAATTAGATAGTTCAAATAATTACCATTCTCCAAACACATACTGAAAAAACTGAGAGCCAAAATGAGTTGAAAGAATTGAGAAGTTTAGACAGAAATTGTTTTTGAGGTGGATTTTTTCAAAGCTTCCAACTATAGGTGAAACAAGTTCATGTAAGTATCTGAGCATTTTGATTGGGTCCAAGTGCAGACTTGCAGTCCAGAAAGTTGGATACCTCACTGTAAAATAGCCTCCTCACTATAATTGTGGTAATGTCAGATTTATGTACAGACTATGAGCATGATCTAAATAAATCATAATGCTCAATTTTGCTATTTTTAAGAGACAAGCACATTGCCGTAATATTTAAGTATACAGAGTAGCTCACTTTGTAATTCCAACATTCCTAAAGGGCTAATTCTATTACAGAATCTTATACTCTGTTGATATTTCTTCCATGGCCTAGTATAGCACTTAACAATGTCTACTGACTTTCAGAAAGTAAAGAAATGTGTTTTCACATGGAACAAGAAGTTCAGGGAAAGAGTGGTTCCAGTTTATCTCCCTGGTTCAACAGCAGCATCAAGGCCCAGCATCTTTCCTTCATTTTGCTCTGCTGTTCTCTTCTTGTCACCTTTGTCTTTAGTTAAAGGCCTCCTGTGGTCACAAGAGATTGTAACAGTGCTAAACATCGTATCCAGACATGAGATAGGCCAGGACCAAAGAGTTTGGCTCTTTCTTGAGTCTTTTAAGATTAAAGAAAACTTTCTTTGAAATCTCAATTAAGCCTATTTTATGTTTCATTGGCTCAAACTGTATACTCAGACCAATCACTAGCAAAGGAAATGAGGAAACCATGGTGTCTCAGATTAGTCAGGATCCATTCTCTGAAGCTTCATGAAGAGCTGCATGGAGGAGCTGAATAAACCAGAGGTTTACTTAGGAATGAGAAAGAATGAGGATAAGGATATATGATTTTAGGCATCAAAAGTGTTTCTCACACTTGGCCTGTAGTAGAATACTCTTGTGTTCTTATTTTTATGAAAAAGAGAAAGGAGGGAAAGCAGAAAGGAAGGAAGGAAGAAAGGAGAGGGGAAAGAAAGGAAGGAAGAGAAGAAGGAAAGAAGGAAAAAAGGAAGGAAGAGGAGGGAAAGAGGAAGGAAGGAAAGAAGAAAGCACTCGTTTTCTGTGCTTTGTTTAGTCTCACTACTCAGCCAATAGAAATCTTCTGGCTTGTTTCTGCCAGTTCCAGGTAGAGCACAATAAATATATCATCAGGCCAAGCATTAGAATCACATTGTCAGAAAGTGATTAGAATTGGGTGGCCACTGCTTCTTTCTTGGCAAAGGGTCAGTTCATTGCAGTAATGTATTAAATAGCCCTTCAGAATAGAAGAGCCAAGAAACAATGTCCTTTGGAACTAACACTCTTAAACAGTATCTAAATTAATGGAAAGTGCCTGCACTAATGAAATAAAACATCAGGGCTTTGGCAGGAGGTGATTGGCAGAAACACCCGATGGCTTGATACATCTGTCTCCTGAAGACATAAATGAATTCCTCCTTCTAAAAGAGAATGAATAACTGTGGCTGAAGCTAAAGCAGTGGTTTAAAGAAAATGACTTCCTGCCTTCTGCCAGAGTGCCTAGGAGGACATTTCTCAGCCCGATATCTTCGTGCCTTCTAAATTAGGATCCTGGCGGTAAAGATAAGAAAAAATTATCAAGAATGCTACACCATTTAGTATTTAGTAAGAGAAGATATGATGAAGAGATATCTGCCTTCCTGATTTGTGAGTTTGGGGAGCTATTATTATGCAGTTAATTGATAATTTTATAAATTTCTTCATTCATTCATTAGTTCATTCATTCATACATTCATGCTATTACTAAGGGGTAGCTGCTTTTTTTCCAGGTAGTGTTGTACTGGGAACATTAGGGTTTGCAGAGGCCAAGGTCCTAGGTTTGGGTCATGTGTAGGGCAGTGGAGGAAGAGAAGGGAATTATACTATGCACTCTATTAAGGCCACCTCTACATAATTCCTTTCTAACACTCCTTACTATTCTGTAGGACTTTTCTCACTACCGCCAGTTCCCGGAACAGAATATCAAGGCTTGGATATTAAGTTCACAGTTTAATATGACTCTCATTGGTGGTGGTGATCTTGGCTTTGAACCCAGGATTATGGCATTCCACAATTAGAAGTTTTCCATCATGAATCAGATTGTTTTCTCCCTAGTCACAAATTTACCTTGATATCTAGATACCCAGATAGCCTGACTAATAATTCTCTATTATTAACTCATGAAACTAGCTCCTAGAACTTGTGAGTAGATCCAAGCCAACCCAACAAAACGGAAAGAGTTACACATCTTAAGGCTGAAGTCAACTAGTGGTAGTAATAGAAACCTATGTATTCAAGAATATTAAACTCATGCTTAAGGGATGAATAAATGGACTCTAAAGTGAGATTTTTGAGCCTTTCTAGAAGTGAAATATGAGTTTGGTATATCAGTGATGTAATATCAATTTGTCTTCTACAGGACATTTTGGCTTCCCTATAAAGACTTAGCCATCTCTCATATGAGTAAAGTTGACAGACAAATGGCCTTGAGATTTTACCAAAATATTTTGCATGTGTGTGGCAAGTCATTTTTTATAAAGTGCCTTCCGATCCAAGACTGCAGTAACACTAGTGACAAGCATGGGACAGAGTCCACTCTTTCTATTGTGTGAACGAGGAGACTGAGATTCAGAGAGGTCAAATAGCCTGCACAAAGTCTACAGCTCATGCAAGAGCAGACACATTCCATTTTCCTCTCCTTTGCTTAAACACTCTGTGGGCTAGCCATTATTGTGCTAAACAAATTACTTTGCATAATTCTAAAAAAAAATAGCTCTCTCAGAGATTATAAATAATCTTTGGTGGTTTTCATATCTTTAGAGTATCAGGACAGATATATCAGAGAACTGAGTATTTATCACACTTGCCTTGTTGACACTTCAGAGTAATAGCTAGAAATTATCATGAAAGTTTCAGGAACTTTCTTGTGCTTTTCAAATATGTCAGGCCTGCTCCCTACACATGGTTTTGAACTTTCTGCTTGAAATGGTCTAGAGCAGGCAGCTTTATGGCATAGCCCAGATTGCCTCAGAGTTGTGCTCAAACGTCACCTAATCAGAGGGATTTTCTTGACCATTGATATACAATCTTTGGTTATTATATCATTGATGTACAATCATTGTGCCCCTCTGGTCTTTTGCCTTGAATGGCATGGGAGCACGCGCTCAGTCCTGTCCAACTCTTTGGGACCCCATGAACCATAGGCCTCCAGGATCCTCTGTCCATGGAATTTTCTAGGTGTACTGGAGGGGGGGGTTCCATTTCCTTCTCCAGGAGCTCTTCCACGCTGATGTCTCTGGCATCTCCTGCATTGGAAGGCAGGTTTTTACCACTAGTGCCACATTAAGTATTTATCATATTAGATATAATTAAGTTTTGTTGTTACTTCAGTGTAAACTTTAAGAGGCAAGGCGTTTCCTATGAGTGTGTGTGTGTGTGTGTGTGTGTGGTATTCACTGGACAGCCCCAATTCCTAGAAGAAGGCATATGGTAGGCATCCAGTGAATATCGTGGAATAGATAATGAAAAGCACATAAGTATAAATATGTGTAATTTAAGAAATTTTAAGACATGTAATACTTAAAAACTTTACCAAACTGACTGAATACTTAAAAAGTAAGTTCAGTCTCTTAGTCATGTCTGAATCTTTGTGACCCCCTGGATGGCAGCACCCAGGCTTCCCTGTCCATCACCAACTCCCAGAGCTTGTTCAAACTCATGTCCATCGAGTGGGTGATGCCATCCAATCATCACATCCTCTGTCATCCCCTTCTCCTCCTGCCTTCAATTTTTCGCAGCATCAGAATCCTTTTCATGAGTCAGTTCTTCCCATCAAGTGGCCAAAGTATTGGAGCTTCAGCTTCAGCATCAGTTCTTCCAATGAATATTCAGGAGTAATTGCCTTTAGGATGGACTGGGTGGATCTCCTTGCGTCCAAGGGACTCTCAATAGTCTTCTCCAACACCACAGTTCAAAAGCATCAGTTCTTTGGCAAGCTTTCTTTACGGTCCAACTCTCAAATCCATACCTGACTACTGGAAAAACTATACCTTTGACTATATGGACCTTTATTGGTAAAGTAATATCTATGCTTTCTAATATGCAGTCTAAGTTTGTCATAGCTTTCTTCCAAGGAGCAAATGACTTTTTATTTCACGGCTGCAATCACCATCTGTGGTGATTTTGGAGCCCAAGAAAATAAAACGTCTCACTGTTTCCACTGTTCTCCCACCTATTTGCCATGAAGTGATGGGGCTGGATGCCACGATGTTCATTTTTGAATGTTGAGTTTTAAGCCGGCTTCTTCACTCTCCTCTTCCACTTTCATCAGGAGGCTCTTTAGCTTCTCTTCACTTTCTGCCAGAAGGGTGCCTTCTGCGTAGCTGAGGTTATTGGCATTTCCCCGCAATCTTGATTCCAGCTTGCGCTTCATCCAGTCTGGCATTTTGCATGGTGGCCTCTCTTCTGGCTCAGCTGGTTAAAGAATCTGTCTGCAATGTGGGAGACCTGGGTTCTATCCCTGGGATATAAGTTAAGTAAGCAAGGTGACAATACACAACTTTGACATACTTATTTCCCAATTAGGAACCAGTCGGTTGTTCCATGTCTGGTTCTAACTGTTGCTTCTTGACCCGCACACAGATATCTCAGGAATATAAGAAGCAGGTATGGTGGTCTGATATTCCCATTTCTTTAAGAATTTTCCACAGTTTGTTGTTTCCACAGTTACTCTTTTAAACCTTAAAACAAGACAATAAGATATCTCAATGTTTTCCCAGTTTACAGTTGGGAAATCACAGGCAGAAGATTAAATGACTCATGCATGTAGGACAAACCCTGTCCATTCTGATCCTTTGAAGGGAAGAGAGAACTGGTAACAGAGAAAGTATTTTTCTTTGGTAATCTAATTTATACATCATGAGTACATTTTGAGATAGTTACCATTATTCTTATTTTATAGATAACTGTGATTTATAGAGATTAATGAATAAGTTTTAGGTCTCTCAGCTACAAAGTATTATATCTGGGGTTCAAAACAAGATATAAGTGATTCTGCACCAGCTCTGTGTACCAACCTGCTTCTTTGCTTGGTATTTAGACAAAAATACTAAGTAAACAAGCGAACAAACAGAAGGAAATTGTTTTTTTCGTTGTGTTCTGGTATACTCTGTTTTCTAATAATAATTTCATAAAGCCAAATATATTCCAGAGACTTAAAATTGTTTACCACTCTTTTTAATTTTCAGGGTCCCAAAATAATAGCTAAATATTTGAACATAAAGGTATATATTGAGAATCCAGGTGAATGATAACTTTGGAATTCAGCCTAGAATCCTTCTGCAACCATAATAATGATCTTTAGAACTTGTCTGTATTTGTATAAAGGCCAAGTAGCATTCTATACACTGGGGGATCAGGTGAAATTTCTTCTGATCAAAAATCTTTTCTCTCCATGGTCACAGTCATCTCTAAAATTTTACCCAGATATCATTAAAGTGTTTGTGTTTGTGTAAACACTTCATTTAGTAGCAGAGAAGCACTTAAGGTCTGGGAAAATGAGTCTAGAGTCTCTATTTCTCAAAAAGAGAATACTGATGTCTTGTGCAGTGATATGTCTATATAAAAGTGTTTCAATAAAACATTGTATATGTGAATAAACATATATTTTAACATATGGATTATATAAAGCTTTGATTGTTGACATTCATTTGTCATATATTCACTACTGCAACAATATAGGAGCTTTCCATTTTGTGTATTATGGGTCATAAGAACAAGTAAAATTGATCCTAAGTACACATTTAGAAGCTGGGCTACTGTATCTTTGCCATCCTGTGCATCACACAGAAACCCCGAATGAAAACAAAATGGAGTAAAAATCTTTAGAAAGAGCTTTTATTTTTCCTCTCCTCCTAGAAACTTAAGTCAACACTTAATGCTTTCACCCTTACCAAGATACAGTGAAGTCTGTCTGTGATGACTTGGGACCTTAACGTGTGTGATAAGATGTATTTGTCTTGAAAGCTATCTGTTCCCTTTGGCACTGTGTGTATGTGTGTTTTTGTGTGTGTGTGCAATTGCTTGGTTGCTAGATGTGAATAATGTTTTGTGGTTTACATAATGCTACCTAGAGCATTTCATTTTACTCTTCAGTTTCCTTGAAATGGGCTTCCCTTGTGGTTCAGCTGGTAAAGAATCTGCCTGCAATGCAGGAGACCTGGGTTTGATCCCTGGGTTGGGAAGATCCTCTGGAGAAGGGAAAGGCTTCCCACTCCAGTATTCTGGCCTGGAGAATTCCATGGACTACAGTCCACGGGGTCGCAAAGAGTTGAATACGACTGAGCAACTTTCACTCTTCACTCACTTCTTTGAAATAGGAGATTAGATAGATAGACAGAGCAATACATATACAGAGATAATAAGTTAAATATAAGTATAAATGATTCATTGACGGTTGCAGAGAAAATATCTGAAAACTTGTTTGCATCCTAAGAACTGAAATCTGTTTAAGGCAGGAAGTAAACATTTTTAAATTAAAGTTCTGTAATTTGTTGGAGCCCAGGAATTTCTTTAAATTGAAATCAGAGAAAAGGATATCGGTTGATATGAAATGAGGAGCTGAAAGTTATGTTTGTTTCTTATCTCAAGTATACAGACCCTTCAACACCTGAATGAACTCTTCCACACATGCATATTACCCTGAAATTCAGTAACTTTTACCTTCCTTCAGGGACTTCCTGGTGGCTCAGAGGTTAAAGCGTCTGCCTGCAGTGCAGGAGACCTGGGTTTGATCCCTGGGTTGGGAAGAGCCCCTGGAAAAGGAAATGGCTACCCACTCCAGCATTCTTGCCTGGAGAATCCCATGGACAGAGGGAGCCTGGTCGGCTGCAGTCCACGGGATCGCAAAGAGTCAGACACGACTGAGTGACTTCACCTTACCTTCCTTGCTGCAGCCTTTGAGGATGGGAGTGGGGGGTGGAAGATGGGGTGGTGGGGGGCCCTGACTGAGGGCAGGCCAGAGGGAGAGGGAGTGAGAAAGTTTGAAAATGCCTCGGGTTATAAGTGTGAATATGAACATGGCTGATGTTTGGAGGAAGATTGGTTGCACAACGGAATGCTATGTACTGAGTTCCTGGCCTCTTGTTATCAGAGAAGAACCGTGTAGTAAATTTTGCTTCTTCCACTGAATAGTTAAATGGCATCATGAATTTTTTTTTTTTTTTTGCTTTCCCTGATATTTAATTACTTGCTCTTTCTGGGAGGAAGGATAATTCCTCTTCCTTCCCTCGTAGCTCAGTCGGTAAAGAGTCTGCTTGCAGTGCAGGAGACCTGGGTTCAATCCTGGGTGGGAAGATCCCCTGGAGAAGGGAATGGCACCCCACTCCAGTATACATGCCTGGGAAATCCCATGGACAGAGGAGCCTGGAGGGCTACAGTCCACGGGGTCATAAGAGTCGGACACAACTTAGTGACTAACCAACCCGTATTATAATGAAAAGTGTAATGAATGTATTTAAAACCAAAAGCGACCAAAGTGGCCAATAAAATATGGCACTGAAGTAATGGCATTCTCCAGTTTGCAGAGCATGCCTGTGGTTCTGAGTGGCCTCCTCTGTAACTACTCTGGAGAGGCTGGCCTTGTGCTTGTATTTCTTTCTTACAAAGATTCCTGACCTGCCAAATGCACTGTTCCTGCTTGTACTATCCCAATGAAAGTATCTGATTTTGGTAAAACTACATAAACCTGAAAAGGCAAATCTCTGTCATTTTTAACTAAAACATCAAGTAGAGAAATAAATGGAGATATGCAGAGTCAGTTCACTTCTAAGGTGAGAAAAAGTCTTTCATCATCATAACTTGCTGTTAAGATCACAGTGGTTCTGTTTTTTCCATTCAAATAAATAGCTAACTAGTCTACAGAAATAAGCAACGTCAGATGACTTTAAATTGTTCTGCACTAAATTGGGAAGAGATGAATATCTTGTCAGGAAGAAAGGCAATATCATACTGTCTGTGCTGTTCATTTAATCAAGTCACTCTGATTTGGAAATTTCAAAATAAGCATCACTTTTTTCATGAATGGATCTTTGACGGGGGCCGGGGGTGGGGTGGGGGAGCTAGAAATGCACTGCATATTTTAGTGAACAAAGCATTTTAAATATGATGTATTTAGAGATACCAGATTGCTTTTATTTATTTTTCAGAATGTAGTTTTTCAGGAAAGGTCACTAATGTGTGTGCGTGTACATATGTAAACAGTGTATTAATATATATAATTTCTATATGTAGTATATGTATCGGAGAAGGCAATGGCACCCCACTCCAGTACTCTTGCCTGGAAAATCCCATGGACGGAGGAGCCTGGTAGGCTGCAGCCCATGGGGTCGCTAAGAGTCAGACATGACTGAGCGACTTTACTTTCACTTTTCACTTTCATGCATTGGAGAAGGAAATGGCAACTCACTCCAGTGCTCTTGCCTGGAGAATCCCAGGGACGGGGGAGCCTGGTGGGCTGCCGTCTGTGGGGTCGCACAGAGTCGGACACGACTGAAGCGACTTAGCAGCAGCAGCAGCAGCAGCAGCAGTATATATATATATATATATATATATATATATATATATATATAATTTTGATTCTTAAATATGTAGAGAAAAGCATTTCTTTTCAGTTTGACATCTAATGACGTGCGATATCACCTTCTTTGAATCCAGAATGTAATTTGCAGTCATGTTGCTTCCTAGGTGGCTCACTGTTAAAGAATGCATCTGCCAATGCAGGAGACATGGATTCAATCCCTGTGTCAGGAAGATCCCCTGCAGGAGGAAATTAGAACCCACTCAAGCATTTTTGTCTGGCAAACCCCCTGGAAAGAGGAGCCGAGTAGGCTGCAGTCCATGGGGTCGCAAAGAGCTGGACCTGAATGAGCAACTGAGCACTTGTTTCACTTTTGAAAGAGCATGAACTTAGTGCATTTTCCAATACTGTATGCAGTTATTGGGAAATGAGACTGATTTGCTTCCAACCAATAGATTTAATTAACTATTTGTGATAGGTCTGATACTTCTGGGTATATGAGGCTAAAAAAAAGGACAGTCACTGTTCATGTGGTCCCCATGAGCTAAAGCAGCAGTTGTTAAGTGAGGGTGATGCTGCCTGTCATTCAGAAGACATTTGACAATATCTAGAAACAAATTTGGTATCACAATTCAAGGGGAGATGCTACTTGCTTTCAATAACTAGAGTCCAGGGATGCTTCTAAACATCCCACAATTCCAAGTATAGCCTTATAAAAATTATTCATATAGCCCCCAATGAAAGTAGTGCTGAGGCTGAAAATCCTTGTCTGTAGGGTAGAGGAATATATTATGCACGATAATAAATGCTATGTTAGAAACATGAATGAAGTGCTGGGGGAACTCAGAGATGAACTGGAGGCAGGGACGTGTTGGAAAAATCTTTGTGAAGCAACTGACATTGGTGCTTGGCCCAGAACAGTGAAGAATGGTTTCCTTAAGGGAGGGTGGAAAGGCAGAGAGTCATTCTTGGGTAGAGGGGCAAAGATGAGCAAAACATAGAAAATTAATCATGCCACAAGGCTTTAGCCGTATGCAGCCACCACTGAGGCAGACTTTGATTCATGATTATATGCAGACCAGGGTAATGCCATAACTCTATGTGGTAGAGATTTTGTTTGTTTCAAATGTGGCTTTTAAGCTGTATATTCAAAACCTCTTAAGAGAGGAGAAGGCATAAAATCATCTTCTACTAGCAGGAGGAAGCTTTCATGGGCGTCCTGGCTTCAGTTTTACCATAGTGCAGTCTGTCTGTTTATAGACTGACTGCTAACTCCTCTCTCTCTCCAGGATGCTCTAGAACTTGAACTCTGGACAAGAGCTTTACACAGCTTAGAGCTTCTTGAGAGTTAACTTGATTTCAATATCTGGAAAATCCAGAATATTAAGACCTTCAAAAGGCTCCCTGACAGAAAAGAAAAAGACAAGAGAGTGATTCAGTGTTTGCTTAGTCCAGCTGGTACTGTGCAGTGGCCCCGAGTGTGGGCTCTCAGAGGCGCTCCTCGAGAACTTGCCCCTTGTGTGACTTTTGATAAGTAACAGAATCTCTTTCACTTTTACTTTCTTCTTCAAATGTGTATCATGATATCTGTAATGTAAGATTGTATTGAAGATTAAATACAGTCCCATTCATTGCCTGACTTGTAGTAGGCACTCAGTATTAATTATTTTCACTCTGCCCATTGTGCTGTGAAAATCATGGGGATCTGAAGCAAGATTTTAGCCTTCCTGGTTGGTAAAGGAGACTTGCAAAGGAATGTCTTTATAACGGGAAAATGTGGAGTGCTGTGGGCAGATAATGAGGTTTTTAAGAACTGTTCAATTAACAAAATGAAGGGAATGTGGTACACGTAGTGGCTATACTGAAGATGTACTTGAACTATTGATACTGATGGTACTTGTGGTGATGTTAAGAGCTCTATATTTCAGTTGGTATCAAAAAGGAGGAAATTATAGAATTGGGAGGGGGCTGGGGGTGTGAAGTTGAAAGCAAGCAAGATTAGTTTACATTAAAAAAAAGTCAGTCTCTTGAGTGATTAAAAGACAACCATAAAGTCCTCCCGGGGAAATGGTTATCACTTATCTCCTGCTGAGCAGGTGATATTTTCCCTCTCTTGCTCAGCTTCCCGATAAATTATGGCAAGAATGGTAAACAAATTATTTTCTGCTGTTTGTGAGCATAGAAGATATATGTCACATACATACATTTTGTTTCTAATGTTTATTTTAGTTTAGAATTTCATTAAATAGTGAATTTTATCATTAAAAAATGACCAATTCTAACATAAAAACATTGAAATCAAAATATGATACTTCTACAGATAGCCTCTTATGTAAACAGTGATTTGAGGGTTCAAACTAGGATTATTAAAATATCAGAAGATGGATATCAGTCTCCTTTAGCTAATATCTTTCCCCTTGGTACAAATATTAGCGGTGAAGGAACCACATGCTTCTGCTCATATTTCTCCTGCTAATAGGAGATGAGATGATTTTCAACACTGTTAAGTTAGAAGAATGAATCTGTCATATATGTCACCTCACAGAAACATCTAAATGAAATGCAATGTTATCATTTTTCCACATCCCTTAATCACCATGGAGATTAAGTACTAAATCAAAATTCTGCAGAGTTAGCTGAAACCAAAGTAATATTGAGTATTCAATATCTGGAACAAGTATGGAACAATTTTATTCATTTTTAATTTCATTTTTCCTAACAATTGAAATTGAAATCCGAATTCCACAGTTCAGGATTCCCTAGCTTTAATCTGTGTCATATAGTGAGAACCATAACATATACTGAACACGAAAGTGCTAGTCGCTTAGTCATGTCTGACTCTTTGTGATCCCATGGACTGTAACCTGCCAGACTTCTCTGTCCATGGGATTCTCCAGGCAAGTATGCTGGATTGGGTTGCCATTCTCTTCTCCAGATATCTTCCTGACCCAGGATCGAACCCATGTTTCCTACACTGTAGGCAGTTCTCCAACTGAGCCACCAGGGAAGCATAACATGTTAACAGTCTACAAATATTTAGAGTTTATGATAGTATTAGAATGATCAAAATGATTAAAATAATAGCTATAAAAATAATACACCAATATTGAATCCTAAACCCAATGCACAGTGCTAGCAGAATTTTATTTAGTTCTAACAATGATCCTCTAAATAGAATTTTAAAAACTTTATTTAAGCATAGTTGCTTTACAGTATTCTGTTATTTTCTGCTGTATAAGAAAGTGATTCAGTTATACGTATAAATTCTTTTTATATTATTTTCCATTATGGTTTATCACATGATATTGAATATAGTCCCCTGTGCTATACAGTAGGATTCTGTGGTTCATGCATCAATGTATATTCACCTAATATAGGAACACCCAAATACATAAAACAAATACTAATGGAGAGAAAGAGAATTATTATTCACATTCTATAAATAAAGAAAATATCCCTTAGAGTAGATTAAGAATGTGATTGAATTCATGCATCCTGGAGAGGGTGATGGAATCAATTTAATTTTTCAACGAATCTGCAGTTTATAAAATAAAATAAAGTAAGACAGAATGGAATAGGGTGGAATAGGATAGAAATAAAATAGAACAGAATTAAAAACTTAGTTCAGTTCAGTTCAGTTACTCAGTCATGTCCGACTCTTTGCAGCCCCATAAACCACAGCACGCCAGCCCTCTCTGTCCATCACCAACTCCCAGAGTCCACCCAAACTCATGTCCATTGAGTCAGTGATGCCATCCAACCATCTCATCACCTGTCGTCCCCTTCTCCTCCTGCCCTCAATCTTTCCTAGTATCAGGGTCTTTTCAAATGAGTCAGCTCTTTGCATCAGGGGGCCAAAGTATTAGAATTTCAGCTTTAGCATCAGTCCTTCCAATGAACACTCAGGACTGATCTCATTCAGAATGGACTGGTTGGATCTCATTGCAGTCCAAGGGACTCTCAAGAGTCATCTCCAACACCACAGCTCAAAAGCATCAATTCTTTGGCACTCAGCTTTCTTCACAGTCCAGCTTTCACATACATACATGACCACTGGAAAAACCATAGCCTTGACTAGATGGACTTTCGTTGGCAAAGTAATGTCTCTGCTTTTGAATATGCTATCTAGGCTGGTCATAACTTCCCTTCCAAGGAGTAAGCGTCTTTTAATTTCATGGCTGCAATCACCATCTGCAGTGATTTTGGAGCCTAAAAAAATAAAGTCTGATACTGTTTCCACTGTTTCCCCGTCTATTTCCCATGAAGTGATGGGACCAGATGCCATGATCTTAGTTTTCTGAATGTTGAGCTTTCAGCCAACTTTTCACTCTCCTCTTGCACTTTCATCAAGAGGCTTTTGAGTTCCTCTTCACTTTCTGCCATAAGGGTGGTGTCACCTGCATATCTGAGGTTATTGATATTTCTCTTGGCCAGAGTACATCACTTATTATACGATGTTCTTGGTGAGACTTTACATTCAGTTTTGAGAGTGTAGAAAGAAAAAGATATAGATAGTGATGAGAGAGAAAGAGAGGGAAAGAGAGAAAGATTTCTTACTGGGAGATATGGTGTGAAACTAAAGTTTTTAGAACAACTACTGTAAAGAATACTTTGCTCATATATTTCACCCTATGTTTCTATTACACAAAACAAAATAAATATAATTTTCATATTATACAAGTTCCTGGTTAGCTCATTTAGTATCTAACGATCTGAAAGACTGACACTTATACAACATTTCAGCCAACTGTCAATTCCGTAGAGTTACTATATGGAGAAGACTGAGCAGACACCCTGATCCAACATGGCACAGTTAATTAGTGGCATATTTGAGAGTAGAATGTGGGTATCCTACTATTTAGGGTTAAGTGGTGTGATTTTCTTTATTTTTGTTTCCTTTCTTCTTCTTCTTTTTTTTTCCTAGGAGTGAGGGATTAAATGAATAAAGCATCTTAAATAAGTTGTAGGCTGTGAACTACAGTGTGTCTATAACTCATGTGGACCTATCCACTGCAATCAAATTACAATATTGACTATTTATTTAGAGCCTTTTTGTAAAGCACTATGTATTCAGTTGCTCAGTCATATCTGACTCTTTGCCGCCTCATGGTCTGTAGCCTGCTAGGCTCCTCAAAACCCTATACTTAGGTATAAGTTATGCTTCTGATATAGATGAGAAAAAAGTTATTTGTAAAAAATATGTGACATAAATAATTGATTAAAAAATGTAAAGATTTTTGAAGTGAAAAAGGCAGACTGTTACATTGTTTAGAGGAGGGAGACAGAAATTTGACTTGATTGAGAATTTAATTGGTAAGGGAGTTTCGGAAGAGACAAGATTGTGAACACTTCTTAAGTGGTCTCACAATACACCAAAACTGATGGAGATCTAATCAATTCTGAAAAGCTTACTAGGCTAGCAGTTGAAAAAAATCAGAATGGACACAACAGAAATCACAAAGTAACTGAAGAATGAACTGTTCAGCTACTAGGTGACTCTTTTTTGTTGTTGTTTGTTTTTATTTTTTAATTAATTAATTAATTAATTTTAATTGGAGGCTAATTACTTTACAATATTGTGGTGTTTTTGCCATACATTGACATGAATCAGCCATGGGTGTACATGTGTTCTCCATCGTGAACCCCCTCCCACCTCCCTCCCCATCCCATACTGCTGGGTCATCCCGGTGCCCCAGCCCTGAGCACCGTGCCTCATGCATCGAACCTGGACTGGTGATCTATTTCACATATGATAATATACATGTTTCAATGCCATTCTCTCAAATCATCCCACCATCGCCTTCTCCCACAGAGTCCAAAAGTCTATTCTTTACATTTGTGTCTCTTTTGCTGTCTTGCATATAGGGTCATCATTACCATCTTTCTAAATTACATATATATGCATTAATATACTGTATTGGTGTTTTTCTTTCTGACTTACTTCACTCTTTTAATAGGCTCTAGTTTCATCCATCTCATTAGAACTGATTCAAATGCATTCTTTTTAATAGCTGAATGATATTCTATTGTGTATATGTACCACAGCTTTCTTATCCATTTGTCTGCTGATGGACATCTAGGTCAGAGAAGGCAATGGCAACCCATGCCAGTACTCTTGCCTGGAAAATCCCATGCATGGGGGAGCCTGGTAGGCTATAGTCCATGGAGTCGTGAAGAGCTGGACATGACAAGTGATTTAGCAGCAGCAGCAGCAGCAGCAGCAGCAGGACATCTAGGCTGCTTCCACATCCTGGCTATTGTAAACAGTGCTGCAATAAACACTGGGGTACACATGTCTCTTTCAATTCTGGTCTCCTCAGTGTGTGTGCCCCACAGGGGATTGCTGGGTCATAAGGCAGTTCTATTTCCAGTTTTTTAAGGAATCTCCACACTGTTCATAGTGGCTGTTCTAGTTTGCATTCCCACCAACAGTGTAAGAGGGTTCCCTTTTCTCTGCACCCTTTCCAGCATTTCTTGTTTGTAGTCTTTTGATAGCAGCCATTCTGATCAGCATGAGATGGTACCTTATTGTGGTTTTGATTTGCATTTCTCTGATAATGAGTGATGTTGAGCATCTTTTCATGTGTTTGTTAGCCATCTGTATGTCTTCTCCATCTATTGAGTTCTTTGGCCCATTTTTTGATTGGGTTGTTTATTGTTTTGAAATTGAGCTGCAGGAACTGCTTGTATATTATTGAGATTAATTCTTTGTCAGTTGTTTCGTTTGCTATTATTTTCTCCCATTCTGAAGGCTGTCTTTTCACCTTGCTTATAGTTTCCTTCGTTGTGCAAAGCTTTTAAGTTTAATTAGGTCCCACTTGTTTATTTTTATTTTATTTCTATTACTCTTGGAGGTAGGTCATAGAGGATCCTGCTGTGATTTATGTTAGCGAGTGTTTTGCCTGTTTTCCTCTAGGAGTTTTAGTTTCTGGTCTTACATTTAGATCTTTAATCCATTTTGAGTTTATTTCTGTGTATGGTGTTAGAAAGTGTTCTAGTTTCTTTCTTTTACAAGTGTTTGACCAGTTTTCCCAGCACGACTTGTTAAAGAGATTGTCTTTTCTCCATTGTATATTCTTGCCTCCTTTGTCAAAGATAAGGTGTCCATAGGTGCATGGATTTATCTCTGGGCTTTCTATTTTGTTCCATTGATCTATATTTCTGTCTTTGTGCCAGTATAAAGTGCCAGTCTTTGTGTCTTGATGCCTGTAGCTTTGTAGTATAGTCTGGAGTCAGGCAGGTTGATTCCTCCACTTCCATTTTTCTTTCTCAAGGTTGCTTTGGCTATTCAAGGTTTTTTGTATTTAGATACAAATTGTGAAATTATTTGTTCTAGTTTTCTGAAAAATACCATTGGTAGCTTGATAGGGATTGCATTGATTCTATAGACTGCTTTGGGTTGTATACTCATTTTCACTATATTGATTCTTCTGATCCATGAACACGGTATATTTCTCCATCTATTTGTGTCATCTTTGATTTCTTTCATCAGTGTTTTATAGTTTTCTATATATAGATCTATTGTTTCCTTAGGTAGACTTATTCCTAAGTATTTTATTCTTTTCTTTGCAATGGTGAATGGAATAATTTCCTTAATTTCTCTCTGTTTTCTCATTGTTACTATATATGAATGCAAGGTATTTTTGTGTTAATTTTATATCCTGATACTTTACTATATTAGTTGATTACCTCTAGTAATTTTCTGGTGGAGTCTTTAGGATTTTCTGTGTAGAGGATCATGTCATCTGCAAACAGTGAGAGTTTTACTTCTTCTTTTCCAGTCTGGATTCCTTTTATTTCCTTTTCTTCTCTGATTGCTATGGCTAAAACTTCCAAAACTATGTTGAATCGTAGTGGTGACAGTGGGTACCCTTGTCTTGTTCCTGACTTTAGGGGAAATACTTTCTATTCTTCAACAACTACTAGGTGATTCTTTAGGGGTCTGTTGATATTATAATTACATTTTTTACTAGGTATTCATGAGCTACTAATTAGAAAAAGTCTGATATTGTAGTTATTCCAATGAGCATGTGTTAAAAAATCGAGGTGCAGTGGAATACATCAATGCTTCTAATGTAATATAAATGGTAATAATGAATACTTAAAGGTCAAATTCTACCTCTTCCTTGAAGCCCTCTTAGAGTGTCAAAGTCAATTTACACTGAGCTTTCATCTTTTAAGAAGTTCTCTAATATGAAATTAGCTTCATTGCACTTAACACTTAACTATTGTGCTAGATTTTAAAAATATTATTTTATTTGTACATCTAAGCTAATTAAGCTTCACAACCCAGATAATCACAATGGTGTGATCACTCATCTAGAGCCAGACATCCTGGAATGTGAAGTCAAATATTCCTTAGAAAGCATCACTACGAACAAAGCTAGAGAGGTTATGGCATTCCAGTTGAGCTATTTCAAATCCTGAAAGATGATGCTCTGAAAGTGCTGCACTCAATATGCCAGAAAATTTGGAAAACTCAGTAGTGGCCACAGAACTGGAAAAGGTCAGTTTTCATTCCAACCTCAAAGAAAGGCAATGCCAAAGAATGCTCAGACTACCTCATAATTACACTCATCTCACATGCTAGTAAAGTAATGCTCAAAATTCTGCAAGCCAGGCTTCAGCAATACGTGAACTGTGAACTTCCTGATGTTCAAGCTGGTTTTAGAAAAGGCAGAGGAACCAGAGATCAAATTGCCAACATCCACTGGATCATGGAAAAAGCAAGAAAGTTCCAGAAAAACATCTATTTCTGCTTTATTGACTATGCCAAAGCCTTTGACTGTGTGGATCACAATAAACTGTGAAAAATTCTGAAGAGATGGAAATACCAGACCACCTGACCTGCCTCTTGAGAAATCTGTATGCAGGTCAAGAAGCAGCAGTTAGAACTGGACATGGAATAACAGACTGATTCCAAATAGGAAAAGGAGTACGTCAAGGCTGTATATTGTCACCCTGCTTATTTAACTTCTATGAAGAGTGCATCATGAGTTACGCTGGACTGGAAGAAACACAAGCTGGAATCAAGATTGCTGGGAGAAATATCAAGAACTTCAGATATGCAGATGACACCACCTTTATGGCAGAAAGTGAAGAGGAACTGAAAAGCCTCTTGATGAAAGTGAAAGAGGAGAGTGAAAAAGTTGGCTTAAAGCTCAACATTCAGAAAACGAAGATCATGGCATCCGGTCCCCTCACTTCATGGGAAATAGATGAGGAAACAGTGGAAACAGTGTCAGACTTTCTTTTTGGGGGCTCCAAAATCACTGCAGATGGTAACTGCAGCCATAAAATTAAAAGACGCTTACTCCTTGGAAGAAAGTTATGACCAACCTAGATAGCATATTAAAAAGCAGAAACATTACTTTGCAAACTAAGGTCCATCTAGTCAAGGCTATGGTTTTTCCAGTGGTCATGTGTGGATGCAAGAGTTGGACTGTGAAGAAGGCAGAGCACTGAAGAATTGATGCTTTTGAGCTGTGGTGTTGGAGAAGATTCTTGAGAGTCCCTTGGACTGCAAGGAGATCCATCCAGTCCATTCTAAAGGAGATCAGCCCTGGGATTTCTTTGAAAGGAATGATGCTAAAGCTGAAACTCTAGTACTTTGGCCACCTCATGCCAAGAGTTGACTCATTGGAAAAGACTCTGATGCTGGGAAGGATTGGGGGCAGGAGGAGAAGGGGACTACAGAAGATGAGATGGCTGGATGGCATCACTGACTCAATGGACATGAGTCTGAGTGAACTCCGGGAGTTGGTGATAGACAGGGAGGCCTGGTGTGCTGTGATTCATGGGGTTGCAAAGAGTCAGACCAGACTGAGCAACTGAACTGAAGCTAATTAAGCAGATTGTAAACTTCTAGTTGATGTTGAACGTTTCTACTCACATGTTTTTTTGTATATGATGAGTATGGATTTGAAGGTTGGTTATTGGATAGAGGGTTTTAAAATGTATATAAATGTTTAGAAAATTATTACATTAACTCCTGCCAAATTTTCTTTCTTTCTTATGGTATTAGCTGAAGTGAAAGTGAAACTGTTACTCTCTCAGTTGTGTCTGAATCTTTGGGACCCTATGAACTGTAACTCTCCAGGTTCTTCTGCTCATGGAATTCTCCAGGCAAGAAATATTGAAGTAGGTAGCTATTCCCTTCTCCAGAGGATCTTTTCAACCCAGGGATTGAATGTGGGTGTGCAGTATTGCAGGCAGATTCTTTACCATCTGAGCCACAGGGGAACCCTACATTCTGCCAATTACTCTATTTGTATACTTGGTATATTCGTAACTAGTATTTAAAATGCTACAGGCAGATAGCAACTCTTCTTTATACTTAAGCCTCAGCACACTATACCAAACACAATGTCTGCACTTAGTAGATACCAAATGACTTGTTGTCAAATGAAAAGTGAATGACTTTAAAAAATAATTAGTGTGATAGATATATAGGAAGCCTAGTACAGAATGAGCATGGGGAAGGCTTTCAATAAACATGAGTTGAATGAACGTGTGAGTCCTAACCTTTGCCTTTAAATAGCTGTGAGACATAGTGAAATCACTCCCCACCCCTTTGGAGATTCATTTTTTTCTCATCAATAATATAAGGTATTTGGATTTATGGTTGGTTTTCTACTTACTTTCAAACTCTAGGAATGTACTTCAGTACTTCCACAAGAATGAAGTATTTTCTTAGCCAATAATAGGTATCTAAAGTGCCTTAGATTATGTTGGGACTAAGATATTCTTTAAAAGGAAGAGCTCCATGCTAAAATATTGGTGTAAATTACAGTGTGGAAATTTACCTTTTTAGATCAGCTTGAACTCATGCAATTTAAAAGTTCATCCTGCTGTTATTATAATAACACAGGAAATGAGGAAGAGGTCCTGCTACTCCAGAAGCCACATTCAAATGAATTTGACATTAATTTCATAGGAATGTTGGAGATAGTAATTAATTGCAAAGGCATATAATAGTTCCTTTACTACAGATAGAGAGAAATGTATGTTCATCTGTTATGTATAAGACAAGCATCAAATAATAATAATTTTTAAGAGATTGGAATAAAATATTTTATTTCTCTCTTTTCCTTACTCCATATTCTTTATTTATTTAAGATAGCATGATGAGCCATTTTGTTGAATTTCTTCTTTGATAAACTCTTGGGTATACTACGGGCTTGTTTTTCTCTGCTCAGGCAAGTTAAATTAGCAGGTTGAAAGATAAAACATTGCTGGTTTGATTGATCTATTGAAATATAAAGATGGTTATTGGTTGGTATTTTTTAAGCTCTAGAATAAAAAATACTGAGCCTGAGATGTTTATCTGTGACTTAGTAATAGTCACAATAATAACAGTAGTAAATAATAGTAGTAATATATATACTAATTAAAAGCTCTATTTAATTTTATTTGCTGCTTACTATGCTAGGCACTGGGCTGGCATTAAATTTTACATGTGCAATTCAATGTATTCCTTATGGCAGTGCTGTAGGACATGTTCCATTATTGCAGAAGGGGAAAATGAGCACTTTTACCAAGGTTAATATTTAGTACATGGTGAGTCAAGACTCGATAAACTTCTAGTCTAATAGAAATGCAAATGAAAGGCCATGCATAGCATTCACACAAGGTAGCCTGAGTACTTTATCTGAGACACGTACAAGGATGAATTTCTAAGATTGCACATCCATGTATTGATTCATTTGTTTATTTGTACAGCCATGCTCTCAATGTTCACAGTATTATTTTTATCCAGAATTCCTGAGCTGGCATGTCCTTAGAACCCTTCCAGTACTTTCCGTTTTTAGAATCCCTTTCTATAGCATCCCTGAGAGCTATAGAACCCTGATTCTTAGTACTTTTACCGATAAACAGGCTCCCTGATGGCAAGGAATATCTGCTGTTCAGTTCCGACAGTTGGGGCTTGAGACAAACTAGATTTCCCTGTAACTTTCGTTCTTGGTTTTGCCTAATAAGGCCAATTAAAATTTTATGATCATATTTTTTCAACAAGGTAACACTTCTTTGAGGCCACTATTTGCCCCTTTCTCATCACCAGGTCTTCTGACAGGGTTAATTAACATCTCAGTGTTTTTGTGAGGTTAGAAAAGGACAATCGTGTAAAGTATTTAGGAATGTGACCAACACATAATAAGTGTTCTGTAAATAACAAATGGTAGTGATAGTGCTGAATAGTGACTTGGCCAAAAAGTTCTTTGGGTTTTACCATATGATATGTATGTTCATTTGGGCTTTTCCATATGTTATACATGTGATGTCTCATAACATCATATTGAAAAGCCCATATGAACTTTTTGGCCAACCCAATATTTACTGGATTAGATTTTGTTTATGGAATTCTTCTTCACTTGGTTGACCATATTTTGTCTATAATTGGCTTCCCTGAAGGCTCAGATGATAAAGAATTTGCCTGCAATTCAGGAGACACAGGTTTCATTCTTGGGTCAGGAACATCCCCTAGAGATGGAAATGGCAACCCACTGCAGTATTTTTGCCTGGAGCATTCCATAGATAGAGGAGCTTGGTGGACTACAGTCCACGGGTCAAAGAGTTAGACAAAACTGAGTGACTAACACAGTGTTTAGTTGTAAATACTAGCTTTCCTTAAATATGTACTGCTAATACAACACAATGCTTCAGGTTCGCTGGTATACCTCATTAAACTGAGCCAAATCAATTGAACTTTGGTTTAGTGATTGACTTCGTTGATAGGGTCATTGGCAGTGCCCACTTTCACATCCACAGTAACTGGATTCTGCCTCATTAAGTGATTATATGTAATGTCCTTTAAAAAGCCTAAACCATTGCCTGACTTTCTGATTGCACGTTAGAAAACAGCAGTAATAAAAAGAAAAAAAAAAGGAAAGATTGAAACTCATTGTAAAAGTAAATAGAAGCAATTTCAGTGATATTCCCTTGTATAATAAAGAGGACTGGAAAATAAGTAAATGTAGTTAAAGCCTGACCAGTCATCATAACAGGTCCTCCCTTCAAAGTCTGAATTAGCCCTTTTCACTGGGCATATCAATACTTCATTTATTAGCATAATAGAATTGTAATAAAACAAAGATTTCACTACAGACTAGACAAAGCCAGACAATTGACTAAAAGATGCTAAAATGTGCAACTCCCTGGAGAATAAAGTCCCTTTAAGGTCGACTTTGAATGACTTTCCAGTCAGGGATTCTTCCAGGAGGAAATGCATCTTTGTCTGAGGTCAGGTCAAGAGCAGGTTTTCCAGGGCTCCAGAGAACCTTAACAAGAAATCTTTGAGGCAAAGCCCAGACAGAGGGAGTCAGCAGATCCTCAGAAGTGGGGACGAATAGACTTCCCATCACTCTGGACAGCTGCAACACTTTTCAAGCAAAGAATATGCCAACAATCATTCCCTCCTGATCTGTCTGTCTGTGGTGGGCACAGCAAGCTCTGAGGTTCTGAAGGTGCCAGCTAAGAAACAGTGTCCACAGGCTGGAACACCAGCAGTGCCCAGTGCCACCTAAGTATCTTTTCATCATCCTGTATGTTGCTTTTGGAAGGTGGGGATGTTCTAGGATTTAACTGCTCATTTTGTGGAATAATAGCATTTTCAGGCTATACGGGATCTTATATCATTGAATCTATTCACCTCATTTCTCACTCACAAAACTGAGAGTGAGAGAGGGGCTTATCCAGAGTTACTCAGCTAGTCAATGACAGATAACAGTGGAACCTGTAGTAATTTGTGTGGCCTCTTTCAGCTTCCCTTTCCAAATCTATAAAATGGAAGTAAGGGATGCTGAAGCTGAAGCTCCTATACTTTTCCCACCAGATGCAAAGAGCTGACTCACTGGAAAGGATTCCTATGCTGGGAAAGATTGAGGGCAGGAGGAGAAGGGGGCAACAGAGGATGAGATGTTTGGATGGCACCATCAACTCAATGGTCATGGGTTTGAGCAAACTCTGGGAGATACTGAAGGAAAGGAAAATCTGGCTTGCTGTAGTCCATGGGGTCACAAAGAGTTGGACATGACAGCAACTGAACAGCAAAAGGGTAGATCTACACTACTTCTCTACGGTAGAGATCTATACTACTTATCTACTAGTTTTTATTCTAATAGTTGACTTATGTAATTTTTAATCTTAGATTCTTAACTTCCAATGTGACTTTTCCACTTTGCAATGATCAAGAAGTTTTTGCAAAAATGATCCTTTTGGTGTCTACATGATGGTGTTTACACATTCTGATGAAGGCTCATATTTTGAAGGTTCATATTTTGCATTGTGTACAGATACATAACTCAGTACAGCGTATGGACTTGGATTAAACATTTTGAAAATGTACCCTGCTTTGGAATATGATTGATAATTCATTGCATCCTATTGCTCTTTGTGACCCATGGACTGTAGCCTGCCAGGCTTCTGTGTCCATGGAACTTTCCAGGCAGTAATTCTGGAGTGGGTTTCCATTTCCTCCTCCATGGGAAATCCCGAAGCCAGAGATAGATCTCACATCTCACACTGCTTCTGCAATAGCAGACAGATATTTTACCACTCAGTCACCTGGGAAACCCCCATCAGATTAATATGCATATCCAAAAGTGAACTAAGCATGTTACTGGAAAATAAATCAATCTGTTCACGTGTTTGTTGGGATTCACATATCAAGGGAATACCATCTAGCCCGGTTAAGGTCCCCCACCTTGCCACACAATATAGGCACTTTCTAAATTTTTCCAATTTTATTATTAAGTGTTGACAAAGGATTCTGTTTCTATCAGCTGAGGTTTCTAGCTGAAAGATAGCAGCTAATGAGAGGTTTATGTAAGCACAATTAGAAATAAACAAGATCTAGAGAGCTAGCACATTAGGAAGATGGTTGAGTTCTTTCTGTCCCTTTAGCAGGCCTTGTCTCAGAGGTCACTGAATTCTGCCTTAAGAGTATCAGATATGTAATTGGTTGTCTGAACTCTCTACTTTCCCTTGGCATGTTGTATATTTACATTGACTTGAGTCACTCACTTCTTTAAATATAAATATGAAGCAGAAATAAATCATGTGCAATATTCCTCTCTTTTTGATATGTTCAACTCAAATAAACATTTACTAAAATACTAGGTTACAAAGTAGTGGACCATGCTCTGGGAGGAGCATAAGAATCATGAAACTTGGTCCTAGGAATCCTCAGTTTCCCTTTAGACCAGTTGATTTGGAAGGGAGGCATACTAGCCAAGTATTGGGCTGGACAAAATGTTCATTTGGATTGTTCCATAGCAACTTATGAACCTGAAAATCTTTTGGCCAGCCCAGTACAAGGCAGGCTGAGCTTAAACATCCTAGATCTGGAAATACCATGTTAGAGATCTCAAAGAAATAGAAATCAGCTTTGCTGGGAAGGGAGTTAGGAAGGCTTCATGAAGGGGAGAATGTGGAACAAAATCACTTGCATGTGGAAGCCAGTGGACAGCTCGAGACTGAGCCATTTTTATATTGTAGGTCTATGAACTGGAGAGTAAAAACAAAGAGACATAGGTTAGTGTAATTTGACTAACAGAGTCCAATTATGAGAATAAAATCTCATTCTCTGGAATTCAAGCTAATACTTAAAGTTTGAATGGGATTGTTTGAGGGAGAACACAGCAGCGCCGGTGTTTTAGCTGTTGCTTCTCTCAAACTTTGATTTTTTTTCCCCCAGTGGGCCTAGTTTATTGGAAACTTCAGGAGAAACGATCACCTTTTATATAAATACCTCCCTTAGCTTAGGGATATGACATTTCAGAAGGTACATGAGTCAGAGAGGGGAGAGAAAGGATTTCAAACTGCCTTTAAAATGTGTTGCTATATCAAGTCATTTAGCCACTAAGTGATCCTTCTGTACAACTGTAACACTCAGATATGATAAGGAAGTTCATTTTTTTAACTTGTATGAATTTAAATTCCTTTGTAAATGAATTTTGCCATGATAGTTACTTTAAAGTGTTTGTTGGTCATGAAGAAGAAGCTTTTTGTATCTCTTTGATATGCTGTCACTTAGCGATTTAAAATAATAATTCTCTCTAGATCTTATTAGTGATTGCTAATTGTCCTAGCTGGTATCATTGCCTGGGTAGAATGGGATTGGGATGTTATCTCAGATTACTATAGTCAATGCCATGTGGGGATCAAGTGCAGACAGAAGTGAGTATAATCAAAGAATAATAGCCATTATCAAATCCAAGAGCAAGTTTGGGGCCACAGGAGGTGAAATACACTGAAAATTCAGAAGTCCTCAGGATCATATCAAAAAACAGAACAGAGGAGGTGTGAGGTGTGACGTGTTTTGTTCTTACTGGCTATTGATTATGTTGGCTGAGATTGGCTTACAGGAACACGGAAGTATTTGAAAATGGTAGCTCAGCTGATAAAGAATCTGCCTGCCACACAGGAGACCCCGGTTCGACTCCTGGGTCAGGAAGATCCTCTAGAGAAGGGAATGGCAACACACTGCAGTATTCTTGGGCTTTCCTTGTGGCTCAGATGGTAAAGAATATGCCTGCAATGCAGGAGACCTGTGTTCAGTCCCTGGGTTGAAAAGATCCCTTGGAGGAAGTCGTGGCAACACACTCCAGTATTCTTGCCTGGAGAATCCCCATGGACAGAGGAGCCCGGTAGGCTACAAACCATGGGGTCACAAAGAGTCAGACACAGCTGAGCGACCAAGCACACACATTACCCACCCACTGAAAATACTCTCTTCAGGGCACAGTTGAACATGTGAAGCAGGGCCTGTTAGGCCATCGGCCCACTCTGTCTGTAGGTTCCGCATCAGAAGATGTGACCAACTATGGGTCAGAAATATTCAGGAAAAAAAAAAATTCCAGTTTCAAGAAGTAAAACTTGAATTTGCCACTCTAGGAACTGTTTGCATAGCATTTACATTGTATTTACAACAATTTTCATAGCATTTATACTGTATCAGGTATTATAAATAATCTAGAGATGATTTAAAATATACAGGAGGATGCCTGCAGGTTATATGCAAGGACTATACCATTTTATGTAAGCGACATGAGCATCGGAGGATTTTGTTATCACTAGGGATCCTATAACCAATCTTCCCGTGGATACTGAGGGTCAACTGTATAAACATCAGATCCTTTTGCATTTCACTGAGCAAAGTGGTGGACTTCTCCTGTGGTTCAGTGATAACGAATCCATTTGTAAAGCAGGAGCCACAGGAGATGAGGGTTTGATCACTGGTTTGGAAAGACTCCCTGGAGAAGTAAATGGCAACCCATTCTTGTGTTCTTGCCTGGAAAAACCCAGGGACAGAGGAGTCTGGAAGCTACAGTCCATAGGGTCACAGAGTCAGACCCAACTGAAGCGATTTAGCACACATGAGCAGAGTGATATACCACCGGTGTTAAAATGTGTTCTAAACTTATCTGAATTAAAATCCAAGAAAACAATAGACAAGAGTGATCCTAGGAAACTCTGTTTTTAAAAACCCCATTCTGCTGTGGCTGTTTACAGGTCACTCTGCACCTTTGTCATTTGTTATGTCACCACTTTATTCTTCAACTTTTCTTCTCTCCTTCTCACATTCTGATGTTGATGCTATGAAATATCATTGTTTCCGTTCTAGTTACAGGTAAAAACCAAATGTCAAGGGCATAGGTATTTTATACTGAGAGTTGTTTTGAGTATCATGCAGCATCCATCCCCTTTGTTTTTGAGGTTAAACAAGCACACAAACAAGACTTGAAAGGAATTATGGGAGAAGGTAGAAAGAGGGATATGAAAATAAGGGGAAGGTAATGAGGAAATGAAACTAACAGGTAGCAAACACTTTGCTAGCTCCTTTGTATACATGGTGATGCTCAGTCCTTGCCATGACCTTGCATCTTGCATTGGGGACATCACTGGGTAAACAGAGAGTAAGCCAGGTAGAGATCAAAGTCATGCAGATGGCCACCTACAGAGCTGAGCCCAGAACCTGGATCTCTAATTGCTCTCTACCACCAGGCTGAAAACAAGGGACAGTGGTGGCTGTGGGGAAAGTGCCATCCTTCTTTGTTCACAGAATAGTTTGAACCATGCCAAGACAAGCCATTTAGATAAAAGGCAGAGAAAGAACCGAGTCAAGCTGTAGTTCCACTCCTTCCAACCAGATTATTCTCTTCTTTCATTTTGTTGACCGTGAACAAAATGAATGTCAATTATTGAGTGCAAAGATGAATTTATTTAGGAATAGCAGAGAAATTACGATTCAGGACAAGAAAATTATGGAGAGCCATAGGTGAGTTTAAGAAACAAAGGAGAGGCTAGCTTCTATTAGGTCTTGGAAGAAATGGAGGAGGGTTATTTGCTGGGCAGAAAGAGCGTTCAGGGTTGTGATGATCTCTTATGTGAGCAAGATGTGCCTCTGTGGAGAGATCTGCCCTTATAGCTTCCCGACTCCATTTTAAATAAGATTTCCTTCATCCATTTTTAGGCTTTGAACCTAACATGTATGGACTGCTTTATGGGGATGGTTCTCTTTGTACATGAATATGACCTATTTGTTCCTTACTCAGCAATTTAGAACAGTGTTAGGTTAGCCCTGAGCTGTTTAACCTATTAATAGAGAGTCTGTATATGCTTAACATGCAGAAATTGATTTTTTAAATAAATCAAGATGACTGTTTTTTTCCCCCTTTATATTCCCTATCTAGACTTAGGTATTATTAGTAAAATGTATTCTTAGTTCTGCCCATTTGCTATTTTCTTTTAATTTAAAGTATAATTTACAATGTTGTATTAGTTTCAAGTGTACAGCAAAGTGATTCAGGTATATATTTATGGTATATATATATACACACACACACACACACACACACACACACACACACACATGCACACATACACACATACTCTTTTTCAGGTTTTCTTCCACTACAGGTTTTTGAAGATATAGTTCTCTTTGCTATATGATATTTTTGTATTTTTACCTATTTTGTTCACCTATTTTGTGTATAATACTGTGTATATGGTATTCCTAATCTCCTAATTTATCTCTCCTCCAACTCTCCCCTACCCCCACCATCACCTTTGGTAAACCATAACATTTGTTTTCTATGTCTGTGAGTCTATTTCTGTTGTATAAATAAGTTCATTTGTATCATTGTTTTAGGACATTTAATTGCTATCATATAATAGTTGTTTTCCTCTGACTTACTTCCAATCGTTCTTTAAAAGATTCATATTAAGCACTTAACAGAGACATTACTTTGTCAACAAAGTTCCGTCCTGTCAAGGCTATGGTTTTTCCACTAGTCATGTATGGATGTGAGAGTTGGACTGTGAAAAAAAGCTGAGCACTGAAGAATTGATGCTTTTGAACTGTGGTGTTGGAGAAGACTCTTGAGAGTCCCTTGGACTGCAAGGAGATCCAACCAGTTCATTCTAAAGAAGATCAGTCCTGGATGTTCTTTGGAAGGACTGATGCTAAAGCTGAAACTCCAGTACTTTGGCCACCTCATGCAAAGAGTTGACTCATTGGAAAAGACCCTGATGCTGGGAGGATTGGAGGCAGGAGGAGAAGGGGATGACCGAGGATGAGATGGCTGGATGGCATCAGCAACTCGATGGATGTGAGTTTGAGTGAACTCTGGGAGTTGGTAATGGGCAGGAGGCCTGGCGTGCTGCAATTCATGGGGTCGCAGAGTCAGACACATCTGAGCAACTGAACTGAACAGAACTGAACTGAGATACTAGGAACTGTGTTGAGAGTTGTATTAGGATTAGTTGTGTTAGTTGTATTAGGATTGTCTGAACTCTGCTATGATAATAGATCAACACTGAAATCTCAGTGGATGAACACAACCAAAGTTTGGTTTGGTTATCATGGGCTTTACTGTTACCATAACCTCTTGACAGGCCAGGTCCCTGTCAAGTGCTGTGATAGGTGCCCAGACTGCTTTTCTATCTTGTGACTTCCCCTTCTCAACATGTGGCTGACAAATCGTTTTCACAGGGAAAAAGAACCAGAAGTTCCTTGGAGAGGATTTTCTCCGCCTCCTCTCCCCAAAGTTACATATACATATACATACATTATTGGATTATAGTTGCTTTACTGTTGAGTTGCTATACTTTAAAGCATACTCTAGTAGACTTGCTATACTTTAATAGTGTTCTGTTAGTTTCTATTGTACAGCAAAGTGAATCAGTTATACGTACATCCCTCTGTTTTGAACTTCTTTCCCATTTGAGGTCACTGCAGAGCACTGAATTCCCTGTGCTATTACGGTAGGTTCTCATTTGTTATCTATTATACATAGTGTCATATCTATTTTATACTGGATATCAATAAGTGTATCCATTTGTGGAGGTCATCCAGTCCCATCTAACTGTGAGGACTATGGCAGGGAGGCAGATTGGAGGTCTGGCCTTCTCATGTCTGAGAAAGAAAAGAATTAATTGATGCTGGTGAGTGCTGTTGGTATATCACAAGTTCCGAGAGAACACAGATTACATTTCTAAAGTCATCTCCAGTGAGAGCTGTGCAGTTCTATGAGGGAAACAATAATTATAGGAGAATATTTAGGGTCTTATTACAATTTGGCAGAGCCTGTGGTCAGGCCAACAAATGAGAATTTCTTTCTCATTTGAAATAATTAACTTGAGATTTTAAAATTCCTTGTGTTCTCTTGTCTTCATGCCGTTCACTTTGTTTTCTTCAATAGAGGTCAAAACATGTTTAAAAATTAAGCCCGGGTCTTCAAAATTCCTTTCTGGAACTAGTGGGCTCATGTCAACTGTTATTTCCTTGCTAGTGGAAACCAGGAAGGGCAGAATGAAGACATGTGCCCTAATGGCTCTTTTGTTGTTGCAGTTGGGTAGCTGCTCTATATAATATCTCAACATTTATGACTTGAATCATCAAATATGGTTACAATTTTCTGGCGTTTACCATATTATACAAACAACAAGGTTTAAGGAGAGATCTATACCGTGTAGAGAAATAAGAGAAGAAAAAAATAAAAAAATACAAATAAGGCCATGCAAGTATGTTTAGATGTGAAAGCATGAATGGTCCATGGTGTTGGGCTGAAGATGACATATTGCTGGGAAGTCTAGTTACTTTCTTTTGGCTTGGTAATGAATTTCTCTTAGAACTCTTTTACATAAAAATAACTGAAAGCCAAAATATTCATGTCATGTTGATGTATAAGGAAAGGGAGAATAAGCATCTGTACTGTTTTATGAAAGTTTTTATTAGGGTGAGAACAATGTTTGCTGTTTGTAACTGCTTCATACTGTTAGGTATCTTGTCTGTAGACCTAAATATTTGGATTTTCATTATCAAATGTTTCCTTTCTACAATTGCTTTCTGTGCCTTGATTTTGAATTTTCACTGACTTTAAGTGATATCCGTATAAGGAATTTTTGTTAGGGTCTCTAAGTAAATATTTTCAATCAGTCTGGAGAGGAGCTGTGATGACTTTTCAGATTTTGGAGATAAACTAGAAAGGCAAACTGTGACAATTACACGAATAATAATGATGATAATATAATCATGAACATTAATTGGGCATTCATTATAATCTAAGTATTAGGCTAAGTGTTTCACCAGTACCTTTTCATTTAGTTTGCATAATTATGAGAGGCAGGGGCCATTATCAGCCCCATTTTAACCAGAAGTTTGGGTTTCCCAGGCGGCTCTAGTGGTAAAAACCATGCCTGCCAATGCAGGAGATAAGAGACATGGGTTCAGTCCCTAGGTTGGAAAGATACCCTGGAGGAGGGCATGGCAACCCACGCCATTATTCTGTCTCACTTCAAGACCAACTGGCAACGTCTGGAAATACCTTGTTGTCATGACTGAGGGAAAAATGCTAGTCACTTAGTTGTGTCTGACTCTTTGTGACCCCATGGACTGAACCAGACTCTTCTGTCCGTGGAATTCTCCAGGCAAGAATACTGGAGTAGGTTGTCATTTCCTTCTCCAGGGAATTCTTCTGACCCCGGGACTGAACCTGAGTTTCCTGCATTGCAGGCAGACTCTTTACTGACTGAGCCACCAGGGAAGATTGAGAGGAGTGGTAAAGATATGCTAACCTTCCTGCAATGCATAGGGCAACACAAGTATTATCCAGACCAAAACTTCACATCACCAAGGTTGATTTGTACAAAATAGTCCTCTTTTGTTAGATAACTGAACTTATGTAACTAAAACCTCAGTCTTTGGAGTCAGTAGACCTGGGGTTCAATTCTGGCTTAAGGCTTGACTTTGAGAGTTCAAGCTTTGTTGGGAAGATCCCCTGGAGGAGAGCATGGCAACCCACGCCAGTAGTCTTGCCTGGAGAATCCGCATAGACAGAGGAGTCCAAGTGGCTATGGTCCACTGAGTCGTAAAGAGTTGGACATGACAGAGTGACTATACACAGCACAGCACATGCCTTAGTTTAATTGCTTATCAATTGGAATAATAATACTTACCCTACCGATTGTTCTGAAGATGAAATGAGAGAACATATACAAAGTGATTAGCATCATCCCTGGCATTAAAAATGATGAGCTTTGGTTAAATAGTCCAAAGAGACTATTGAGACTTTGAGACCCTCAAAGACTGCTGTTGACCAGGTGATAGAAAGAACTGCCTCTAGATCAGGCAACTTTTTGTTTTAAGTCTTATTTGGGTGATCTTGAGCAAATGCCTTAGAAAAGTCTGTGCCTCAGTTCCTGTATCTATCAGATGAGGGTATAAGGAGTATGTGTCTTCTAGAATTTCTAGAGTTTAGAGGTTTAAATGATAGTATAAAGATAAAGTACTTAGAACAGTGTCTATGACTTAGAAGCAGACAGTTGTTAACACTTATTATTCATTTACTTAATATTGTTAGATAAAGCATAACATGTATATTCATTTTCTAAGTAACTAAACCTTACCATTTAAAATACCAGCCCACTTTTTTAAAAAACAGAGTGACGAAAATTGTTCTAAAGTTATAATTTAAAGTCCCTTGCTTTTTAAAAAAAAAAACAAAACAAAACAAAACTAAATACTCTTTATCATTTCATTGTTCAGTCAGGAGCTTTGTCATCAAGGTTTCGTTTCTTATACTGTATTAGGAAATATAAAGCTTTTAAAACTATTGGTGTATGAGGATTTTTCTTACTGTAGGCTACTGGACTGTTTCATTCTTTTCTCTACTTTTTTTTTTAATATTGTTTTTTGCTTCCTTTCTATCAAAATAGCCACTATCTTACTCTTGTAGTTTATACCTTTTCTTGACCTTTCTAAGTATTGCATTTGATTAGTTGCTCAATATTTATTGAACACACTATATGCTATGCTCTCTAAGATATATTAGTGACCCAAACTAAACAGTCATTTCTTGGGGTTTATAATTTAGCAGAGGAAAACATTAAAGAATGATGCTAGTTAAATAATTATTTAATTCAAATATGATCCATGCCGAGACTGAGCAGTATCTGCTGCTATACTTGGGGGCAAACCCTTTTAGCATGAGATATAAAACAGGCCTTCATGGGGAATTGATCATTAAGTGACCATCTGAAACGTGAGTGGGAATTAGCAAGGCGAAGAGAAAAAGCATTACAAGCAGATGCAATAGCGTGTGTAAAGTTCCTGGTTTTGGACAAGGCATGGCACTAAATTAAGGCACTGTTTTAAAGCCCAGTATGGCTAGAGACTGAAAAAAAAAGTCCAGGTTGGTGGAGTATTGATTAAGTGATAAAGATAGTCAAGGTCATGTTTTACTTTTAAAACATGTAAAAGTTTGACTTTATTTAATAGACAATAATGAGCCACTAGATAGTTTAAGACATGACTGAGCAACTGAACTGAACTGAACTGAGATAGGTTAAGCTTCTTGTTGATATGATAGATTCCATCTGAGGAATGGCTAAAAAGCAGGAAAGAATGGAGGCAGAGACACCTGCTAGAATGCTACCACAGTGATCCAGTCAAGATATGATGAAAGCCATGCAAACTGTATATCTACTGGAAGTGAACAGTCTGAGAAATAAAACTTAAATTTTCTCTGTGGCAGGAAGGAGGATATTTAGTTTTCAGACTTGGAAAGAATTTTTTTGACCTTTTTGGCTTATTTATCTTTGACTTTGTTCTTGACTACATTCCAGAGGATTACAATTGATGAACAGTCTATTTCCAAATGAGCAAAAATCCAAAGGCACAGCAATTAAATTTTATTTGTATAATGCTTAAAAGTATCTGTTACTGCATTTAATCAGCAGATTTTCGTACCAAGTGTCTCCAGGACTTTGGTCTAAATTGATGCACCTTAATTTATTGGTGGTATACAAAATTTCTACCTCAATAAGCCATCATGTACAATAGAAAAAATATTTGTTTTATCTTACAGAGAAAGTTAAAATTTACTGACAGTGGTCTTCCATTTTGTTTTTTGCACTATAGGGAAGATATAAAAATGTGGACTTACCAGTTCTTGCTTTAACTATTACTGTTCTACTAAAAATACAAATGCCCATCAAGAGATGAATGGATAAAGAAGATATGGTACATATATACAATGGAATATTACTCAGCTATAAAAGGAGCAATAACTGGGTCATTTGTAGAGACGTGGATGAACCTAGAGTCCATCATACAGACTGAAATCAGAAAGCCAAACATAAATATTTTAGAGTAACATATATACTTGGAATCTATAAAAATGCATCTATAAAACCTATTCAGTGGTCTATATATGTATATTTCTAATTTATGTGTCTAAAAACAAATATAATACTTTCTTTCTCATGGGATGTCTCAGAGAATAATGAACTCTTTTAGACAAAGTGCTTGATTTAGCACCTAACACATAATATTTAATATATCTAACAAATGAAAAGAGTGAAAGTGTTAGTCTCTCAGTTTTTTTTTTTTTGACTATTTGCAACCCAATGGACTGTAGCCACCCTGGTTCCTCTGTCCATAGAATTCTCCAGGCAAGAATACTGGAGTGGGTAGCCATTCCTTTCTCCAAGGGCTATCCTGACTCAGGAATCTAAGCTGGGTCTCCTGCATTTTAGACGGATTCTTTACCATCTGAGCTACCAGGAAGTATGTATAATTTAGATATAAGCTTTATTATCACACATTAACTATCTGGTTTTTTTTTACAAATGTATGCATGTTGATTGATAATGTGACATGTTTATATGTATGTGTGTGTGCTAAGTCACTTTAGTTGTGTCTGACTCTCTTGCGGTCCTATGGATTGTAGCCCATCAGTCTCCTCTGTCCATAGGATTCACCAGGCAAGAATACAGTGATATTCAAAATCACATATATCCTTATAGACATCTTTGGTAAAATTAGTTTGCTTTTGCATTTTTGGAGGGGAGGAGAGTGGGTTATTTATAGTCTGGCAATCTATTTATAAATTGAAAGTTGAATGTTAGCCCTGAAGTTATGACTTCACATGTGTTGAGAGTCTGACAGTTTCTGTATCCTGATCTCTCTCATTTACTCACTTATTCCTTTATTCATTATATAAACAAATGTTGATTAGGTTTCTACTCTGTGCCAACAACTGCAGCCTATCCTTAAGAATATTACAGTCTGCTAGAGAACAAACCGGAAAGCAAGTAACTGCAATAAAAATGATGTGAACAATGTGCAGTGCATCCTTTTAAAGTAAGAATGTATTCATTCTCCTAGATAACATCTGGTTAATTATTATACACATATTTGTGTACCATTAAACTAAATAGAGAAGGATAGAAATTAAATAGAAGAAAACCTTAAGGAACACTTCTTTCTAAGTATCTATTTTTATTCACCCTCTTGCCTTCATCTACCACCTACATACTAAAGACAACCAAATGATTATCAGTAATTGCTATCGCTTTTTCTTACCCCAGAATGGAATCCTATTTTCATCTGACTTTTGGCAATCTGTTGGGAGATGTTCCATAGATCTCTCAAATTCATTCTGCTTAAAACAAATTCGTTATGTTCTTTCCTCTCTCACAAAAGTGGATTTTCCTCCTATACATGTCTAATTCTTGTTAAATGTATGATCACCCACGAAGTCACCCTGACTGAAGTCTCAAAGCCTCAGTCAATGTTGACTGCCTGTCTAAAGGCTACAGCCTATGCTTTATCAAAGACGACTCATCGGCTGCCAATATTCTTCCTTTCCCTTTAGGTAAACACATGCACACAAAACCTTTATGTCCCAAATTAGTAGGATAAGAAAACAATCTCAAGTTGCTAGGCAGCAGTGCTTAAAGAGAAAACTCAGAAAATTAAGTCAGTGCCTTCGTTATTAAGTGTTATCACAATGTTGTCCCTTTCCCTGCCAGTAGAAAATGTTTCTCTTTAACACAGAATGCTGTTTAAATTCTATTGATCTATGAACTTCAAAAACATCCTCATACACATTTCCTCATTGATATACTTGCTGAATTTCTCTTCCCTTCCCATCACTAACATTCCATGCTTCTAAAGGTAGTTCCAGCTATGAATCCTAGAGTCCTTTTCAAATGCCCAAATGCTCAAGATATGGATGGGGAATTCATACTTCAGCTCATATTTATGAAGAAGTAGGCTATTTATTGTTATTAGTCATTGAAAATATAATCAACATCACAATAATGAAAGATATCACAAGTTGGCCCTTATCATATTCCAATTGCGCCTGAAATTTCTTTCTGGTCCATGCTCCTTATTTTTTTTTTAAAGATATTTTTTGATATGAACTATTTTTAAAGTCTTTATTGTATCTGTTAAAATATTGTTTATGGTTTATGTTTTGGATTTTTTTGGCCCTGAGGCATGTGGGATCTAAGTTCCCCAACCAGGGACCAAACCTGTACTTCCAGCCTTGGAAGGTGAAGTCTGAGACACTGGATTGCCAGGTAAGTCCCTGGTCCATGCTCTCTGAAAAGCCATTTATTAATTCATGAGCATAAGTGTAAAGGTCCATAGTAAGCAATGAATCCTATTCTCCCTTGTAGGATGTATTAAAAAATAATTATAAGCATTTAGAGTTTTATACCTCCCTGAACTTGGGAAAGTGTTTCTAATTTTCTAGGAAAAAATCACTGGGAAAATAACTATAATTGTTTCTTTTTTCCTTCCTTCCTTTTTTTAATGTATTTTTAAATAGTTCTTTATCCTGCCAAATATGAACTATAGGTGAAAATGAAAAGCTTAACTATGTCTTTAAAGTGTGTTGTTTTAAATGGAATAGTGCAGTAGACACAGAGGAAAAAACTGCTTTGAGGGTGAGGAATAGTTAAAGAAGACAGTTACTCCTTGAAGGGGTAGAAAGAGAGAAGATTCAATTTGCTCTGAATATTTCTTAAGTTAATGGATTGTTATATCCTGAATTCTCGAATGACTATATTTTCCTTCTATTTTTAAAAGAATTGAAACTGTGGTGTGCCGTGATGCTCACATCCTTTTTTCGCCTGTGTGTCCTGACCTGGTATGATGGCCCAGCATTGTCAGCAAAGAGTTGTGTCATTGCTCAACACATATTTATTGGTCTATGCAGTCACCCTACAGATCACTTCCCAGTATGCCAAGGGGAAAAATGGAACTTACTTCCTCCTTGATCAATGTGTTATCATATTTATAATATGGGGAAGGAAAAACTGGACCAAAGAAGAGCTTGTAATTCACAAATGCCAACCTCTCAAGTGCAGACAAGAGTCATATATTTGAAAGGATGACTTCTGAGCATCATCACACAAGCAAAGAATCATTGTTAGGAGTTACTTATAATTCATGAAGGAGCACTTTAGGAACATACTTCTAATTATTGTGTAGCACGTATTCTGATTTCTATAAATCAGATTAATGTAGACTTGTTTGTATACCATAGCTTTCAGTATGAAAGTAAAGGAAACATTTATTAACTGTCTTTTTTCCCTTCCCTGAGATGGTTTGAAGTAAGACTTTCATAAAAGGCTGTAAATCACAATGCATGTTGTAGTTTCCTTGGAATGAAGTCCAAACTATAGTCTATTCTGCTTTGCCAGTTTGTCTGGAAGCCACACACACATGGGCAAATATGGGGATCAAAATTCAATTAGATTTGCCCCATGGAAGAATGAAATGCTTCACACGTGGAGGCTGCCCATTAAATATCATAACCTTTCTGATATTGCTGAGTTAAGATGGGTTAATAGGACTTTATTTTGAAGAGATGGTTGAAGGAGAGAAGAAAAGAATGAGTTGGGAGATATGGAGGTAATGGAAAAAGGGAGCGCTTCTGGTTTCCAACATGGGAATTCTGGAGTCAAAAGATTTAAATTCACATCCTCCTCCTCCTTCTTTGCCTACCACATCTCTCTGCCTCAATTTTTCTCTTTTGTAAAACAGCACCGTAATAAATCTATCATACCGGTTGCTCTCTGGATTATCGTTATTGATGTTTAGTTGCTAAGACATGTCTCTTTTGTGACCCCATAGTCTATAGCCCACTAGGTTCCTCTGTCCATGGGATGTCCCAAGCAAGAATACTGGAGTGGTTTGCCATTTCCTTCTCCAGGGATCTTCCCCTCCTAGGGATCAAATGCACAGATTCTTCACCACTGAGCCACCAGGGAAACCGATGGGGACCAAATGACTCAGCATGCTCTTTACCTTGCAGTGGCTGGTCTTTCTTGAGTAGTAGCTTTTTTTTTTTTTTTTCCCCCGCCTTATTGTATGATATCTTTAAATTTTCTTTGAAATTAAAAATTCATGTTCTATTTCAAGTCTCTTGATTTGCAGTAACCATGGTTAGAAATTTTTGATACTTTGTGGCCCTTTTTTTCTCTTCGTATTCTTAGACTCTGTCCTTCTCTTTTTAGCACCCATTGTTTCTACACTTTATGTGACCCTGTGCTCTCAATAAGAAATAATTGACTCAAGAATGCAGGGAAATGAGCCTGCATTCAAATGAAAAGTTGCAAACCCTCTGTCAATCTAAGACTGCATACCTTTATATTCCCCTGTCTCCATCCAGAAAACAAACAAATCTATGCTTCAGTTCTATAGCTTTTTTTTTTTTTTTTAAACTGGAGAATAATTGCTTTACAATACTGTGTTGGTTTCTGCCATACAGCATCTATAATCAGAATTATGTGTATATCCTCTCCCTCTGGAGCATCCCTCTGCTTCCATCCCACCTCTCTAGGTCATCACAGAGTGCCAGGCTAGGCTCCTTGTGTTATATAGCAGCCTCCCACTAGCTAGCTGTTCACACATGATAGTGTATCTATGTCAATGCTGCTTTCTCAATTCATGCTACCCTCTCCTTCCCCTGCTGTGTCCTTTTGAGCCAGATATGTACATAAATATTTGGGAGGAGAACGGTATTAGACATAAACTCATTGACCTAGTTCTAACTTTACAGAGAAGCAGTATTTTGGGGAAGCTAGAATAGAGATATAGGCAGGCTGAAAACTGTCATCATCATAATCATCACCTTGAAAAAGCATCACCTGCTTACGTGGATTAAAAAGAAAACTATAAGAGGAGTTTTATAGGCTCTGTTAATCCATTAGGAGGAGAGAGAGGAGGAGATACCATTGATTTACTGTGTGTTTAAATTATACTCAATTTTAAAACCAACTTCTTCTGCTAGAGATCCCCACCATAAAAATTACATAGCCTCTCCCTCCCAGATTCCCCATTCAGTTCATTTGCATCGTGTGTCCTCTGTTTAGCCTTTTTTTTTTTTTTTTTCCCAGAAAGGACACTTTTTATTTGAGTTGCTTCTCAGTGCACTGTGTTCCAGTGTTAATTTCATGTTATGGCACTGTATGGGCGATAACAGAAAACAGAAAAACAGTTTTTGAGGTCTCACTTTTCAGGAACGGGGGGTGTGAGAGTCAGTTAATAAATAAGATCCTCCAGAACCTGAGATTGTTGCTGTTGTTCAGCTGTTAGGTCATGTCTGACTCTTTTTGCAACCTCATGGATCATGGCCTACCAGGCACCTTTGTCCAAGGGATTTCCCAGGTGAAATATTGGAGTGGGTGGGTTGCCATTTCCTTCTTCAGGGGATCTTCCCAACCCAGGGATAGAATCTCAGTCTTCTACATTGCAGGCTGATTGTTTATTCCCTGGGCCACCAGAGAAGCCCAGGACCTGAGATAAAAGACTGTAAACTCAGAGAACCTAGTTCTAAATAAATATCTGATGAGTTAATAAGAATTTAAATAACTATTCAAATGCAATATGTACAGCTTGTGTGGTGTGTGTGTATGTGTGTTAGTTGTTTAGATATGTACGACTCGTGTGACCCCATGGACTATAGACGTCAAGTCGTCTGCCCATGGGACTTCTCAGGCAAGAATACTAGAGTAGGTTGCCATTCCCTTCTCCAGGGGATCTTCCCAACCCAGGAATTGAACCTGGGTCTCCCACATTGCAGGCAGATTCTTCACTGTCTGAGCCACCAAGGAAGCCGTGTGTGTGTGTGCGTGTGTGTGCGTGTGTGTGTGTGTGTGTGTGCATGAAATAAACTATATTCCAAGAGGAAGGGGATTTAGGCTATTATATTATATATTTTAAAACTTCACATTGTATATTTAAAAACTGGGCTCAGAAATGAATTTTCCCGAGATCATAGAGCTTATTAGGACCAGATGCCAAACTAGAAACCAGACTTCTTAGACCCATTGCTCTGTGGAACATTCAAGACTAACTCCCATAAATGTTCTGTGTAGACTTTATGGAATCTGACTAAGAACTAAGGAGAAATGGTTTTGACTGGTTTTAAACTCTTTTCAAGCATAAGCAGGATTATTACTGTTACATGAATGCTCATAAATGACTTTCCATCCCATTGGGCATCGGGGAATATATCAGCTTGGAGCTAACTCTGTACTAGGGAAATGCTACTGGCAACAATCCACGTCATTTGCCAGGGCGGCAACCACCTTTCACAATCGAATCAAGTTTAATGCATTGTTGTGGTGGATTTGAGGCATTGCTGAAAACTGCTCATAGGAAATACATAAAGTTTTGCTGTATATATCAGAACAAAAGAGGGAGTTAATTTATTGGTCTAATATTGATCTGGCCTAAATTTTTTTCCTGATAAGACAGGCTAGTCATCTGGTTCATAACGGAATGAGTGTTGGACCCTGAGTCAGATGATTTGAAATTAAACACCCGAGTCAACATATAACCACATGATTTCTGGCAAATCACTGAATTTCTCTGAGCCTCAAGGTACTCTTTTTAAAAAATAAAAGAACAGCTTCTCGATCATGTATTTGGGGGAAATTATATAAGTTAATCCAGGTAAAGTTGAATTGCGCAGTGCTTAGTTGCTTCATTTGTGTCTGACTCTGTGTGGCCTCGTGGCTTCTCTGCCCGTGAGATTCTTCCAGCAAGAATACTGGAGTGGGTTGCCATTTCCCCCTCCAGAGGATCTTCCCTACCTAGTTATTGAACTCAAGTCTCCTGCATCTCCAGGCAGATTCTTTACCCTGAGCCACCAGGGAAGTCTTTGTAACCATAAATCTATTTTCTATGTCAGTGAGTTCATTTCTGATTTGTATGTAAGTTCACTTATATCATTTGTAATTTTAGATCCCTCTTACAAGGAACATCGTGATATTTGCCTTCCTTTGTCTGGTTTACTTCACTGAGTAAGTGTTAGTCGCTCAGTCATGTTGGACTCTTTGCGACCCCATGGACTGCAGCCCACCAGGCTCCTCTGTCCGTGACATTTTCCAGGAAAGGATACTGGAGTGGGTTGCCATTTCCTCCTCCAGGGGATCTTCCCAACCCAGGAGGGATCGAACCCAGGGCTCCTGCACTGCAGGCAGACTTCCACTTCACTGAGTAGGATAGTCTTTAGGTCCATCCATGTTGCTGCAAAAGGCATTACTGCACAGTTGTTGTTGTTGTTGTTTTTTAAATTTTTATTTATTTTAAGGACATATTTCAAAGCAACTAATATTTTTCTTTTAGCTCATTTTTTCCAATAAAAGTATTTTAAGCTGAAAAAATTATTTTAATTGGAGGCTAATTACTTTACAGTATTGTGGTTTTTGCCATACATCGACATGAATCAGCCATGGGCCTACCTGTGTCCCCACCATGTTGAACCCCCCTCCCACATCCCTCCACTCCCCACCCCTCTGGGTTGCCCTAGATTATGGCTGAATAATATTCTATGTATATATATGACATCTTCTTTTTGTTTTTAAGTTTTTAAGTTATGTTGACAACAGAGGAAGCTGAATCACTTAATCCTAAAGTCATCAAAAAGCAACATTCCTCTCTGTCTTCCTCTCAACCCCTACAGAAGTTTAGACTAACTCATGACAAAAGTTTTACGTATTCAAATAGATGATACCTGTTTTATATGAGCAATAGACGTAGGCCATTATTTCAGCTTCAACTGGATAATTCATGTTTTTTTTTTTTACACAGGCAAATTATAGGGATTCATTTTCACATCAGATTTTGTTGGTATTTTTCTATTTTACAAGTGCTTTATGTCCTGTCAATAATCATGGTCTATACAACAGATTCTTATAGCTTACTGTGGTGATTCCATTTTATTTTAAGAGGATAGGATCAACCACCATCTTTCTGACATTGTCAGGATGAGTTTCTGCCTGACTAGATGATAGGAGATAAACAAGATAACATCTGGAGGATATTTCAATATTATAAAGCTCTAGAAGTAGGACCAGTAAAAGTATGTGAATGGATGAGTCTCACTGTGTTATTTGTGATTCCCATTCAAAATAATTTATTAATTCAGTGCCTATTTCATGTCACATTATTCCTGAAAGGTGAAGAGACAAACTGGGTTGAAACATGTTCTCCATATGAAGTAGCTCCATCTTTGGGGGTACAGGACCTGGAGAGAGAAATGTATTTTAGTGTGGTGGATACAATGCAGTACTAATTATCCTGTTAATTTCTCCTAACTACATTTGAGGTGGAATCATTTCTCAAAACTATGGTGCTTAAACTAAAACTTTGGGGGAAAAGAGATTGGCTAAGGGAGGAAGACTGAAGGAAGACTGAGATCTTTGCTGCTTCTCCATGCCATTTTTGTCAGTCACTCCAGTACTTGTGGAGCATAAACTATTATGATTTCAGGTGGCCCTTCAAATAACTACTAAGAGAGCACACCAAAGAACAAAGCAAACTCTAAGCACTAGAGTTGAGACAAGTCGTAGCAAAGGAAGGACTAGTTGTTAATGGGAAATGAGGAAGGTGCCTTGGGATGAAATTATAGTAATTTATTGAATATTTATTCCATGCAGGCTAAGCATTTTCCATATATTAACTTGTTTAATCCCCCAAAACCTGTAGGTAAAACTTATTTTTTTAAATTTTATAGATGAATTAATAAATACAGGCTTATAGGAACCACTTGGTTATTTTCTAATATGCATTTAGAAAATGAATAAAAGTATTGTACAAAAAACAGATTTATCTAAGTCTAAGGTCATGATCTTTGGGTTATGTTGTCTTGTCTTTAAAAATTGTGGTTATCACATTGCGTTTATCATGGATACTACACGTTTTAAAAAGTGCAAGTTGCAAAAAGCTGAAAAAACAGGCAAATAATGAAAGAAGAGGATTTGGCGGACCAAGACATTAAGAGATGAGTGGTTATTAAATAAATCCAAGTTACGGGAAGGGGATTAATACCCACGTGTTGAAAGATACAAATGCTAAATGAAACTGGAATTATATATAACCCAGATCAACACTGTGCAATAAGGATTTTAATAAATGCTGAGGCTATTGAGTATTTGGCAGCCTTCATAGAATAAAAAGCTATTGGATTTTGAAAGTCATCTCATGGGAAATATTGGAAGCTGAATCACTTGAGGGGTATAAAGCTAAATTGGATAAAATATATCTCTGATCTCCAAAATGTTCTCTCTGTGTTAAAGGCATACACAAACATACACATTCAAAACAACTTTTAAGTTTTACAAACTGCATGTCTCAGTGTATTGAAATAATGAATATAATATAAGTAAGTAAAAACTTAGAACAGAAAACCTTTCCAAAAATCAATTTCAGGTAGAAACTAAAAAATTGTAGAATAAGTTGGAGAGACTAAAGACGCCTACAGTTGGATGGAAAACATGCAGTCATTTAAAAATAATTAGTTTTGCAAAGGGATACATGAATGGAAGGTCTTGGAAAGGAAGCAAAGAATTAATTTCCCTAAAGGCACTGCAGATAAAACTGTGGTTGGCACATTTCATTCTGCAGATACCCCTCTTATTGGTATTTTGTCAGTTCTCTTGGGTGACATTTTGGAATAGTGTGTGCTCTAATGATTGTCCAATAATGCAAATGAGAAAGGCATCTTTCAGACACATCACTCTGGACACACTGAGCCCAGTCTTGATTAGTCCTTTCTTAAGGAGATCTAAATGGCAGAAGTAGTTATCCAGATCTCTAGTAAGTGGGAGTTTGGGGCTCTGTGGATTTCCCAGGTGGCTCTGCCAATATAAGAGTTGCAGGGGACACGAGTTGGATCTCGGGGTGGGGACACGAGTTGGATCTTGGGGTCAGGAAGCTCCCCTGGAAAAGGAAATGGCAATCCACTCCAGTATTCTTGCCTGGACAATCCCATGGACAGAGGATCCTAATGGGCTCCATAGGGTTGTTAAGAGTCAGACATGACTGAACAGTTAAATACCGACGAAGCCCTTTATCTTGTCTGATATCCCTGGATTCTCCTTATTTAACAATGAAAGAGAAGATTATGAGATTAAAAGGAGCCTTTCAACTGGCCTGATATTTTGTGTTTGTTCACTCTGACTCCCGGGTCAGACTGGCACTCCTGGTCCTGGTGCCCTATGCCTATGTAAATGCAAGTGTTCTTTCTCCTACTTTTTTAAAAAGATTTATCTATGTATTTCATCTCTTGCATCTTAGCTTATCCAGGCCTCAGTGGTTTTTCTAATAACATTATATGATGCTGTTTGTGCCATTTTCACTTGCACCCACTGTATTCAACGAAAATCTATCATGATTTCCTGTTGCAAACAAAATAATGGATTTGTCTTCCTGTCACTCAACCAGTCCATATTTCTTACCTTTTAAAATAATTCCTCATATTTCTTTTATCTTCATTTTTAAATCTTTTACCCTTTTTCTCCATTGTCTTGGATTATATGTCTCTGAAATCCTTTGCTTTAGTCCTTGCTTAAGTGAAAACTGAATTGAGAAGCAATATAAATGCCTAGGGGTAAAGGAAATGTTTAAATGTGTATAATACATCCATATGTGGGCTATGCTGCAGTCATTAAAATAAGGCTTACAAAGAGATTTTAATACTGTGGGAAAATGATGATTATATATAGTAAATTCTTGACGTCTACAGGGAATTCTTCCTGTTCCCTTCGAAGGTGTCTACATTTTTATTAAGAGGATAATAATAGTAGCCAATACTTACTAACTATTCAAAATGTGCGAAGACATCTTGAGTTGCCCTGCATCTTATTTAATACAGAAAAATACACTGAGGCTCTACTCAGTTAAATAAGTTTTCCAAGACTGAGTACTTCCAGTGAAGCAATGATGGTTAAGAAGAGGGAAACCAGTCAGAATGCCTGAGTTAGAGCCGTTGCTTCATCACTTGTAAATTATTTGCATTCACTTTGTGTCTATTTTATTAACAATATAGCAGAGATAATACTGGTTGTGAGGATCGAATGACCACAACACCGGGAGCATAGAAAGCTCTAGTCAGAATCAGCTGTCTGTCTATCCAGATGATGGTATCATGCCTGCTTAAGTGAATATCTACAGATTCAGTGGAAGGACGGAAGTTGCATCTGAACCCACATGTGCCTGCCTCTCTTCAGTGTATCCCACCTCCCAATGACAGCTTCACTATGAATGCAGCTCAATACACATCCCGCAATGAAGACAGAGCAAGAGAGCCACACTGAGGTTCAAATTATAGGCAATCTAATATACTCATTCATCAGCTTCAATTATTCACATTCCCTGCGTGATTCAAATTTGTATTTTAGAAAATACAAATCATTACCGGTCAGGGCAATTTGAAATAAAGTAACAACAGTTGAACGCATGAATGCCAAAGACTATTATAGTGTTAAGAGAGGAAAGCTGAAAGTCAATTAGAGATACATAGAATTAAGAATGCATTTAAAAACAGGGATGGGAGGAGACAGCAAATAACAGAGAAACATGCCAAAATATTAAAAAATATTATATTTGGATTATAAGATTATGTGTGGGTTTTCTTTTAAGTATTTTTATTTAAATGTCTTGTGTGCTTTTTAATATTCTGTGAAGTGCCATTTTGTTTGAAGTGTTGCAATCGTTTCTGACTCTTTGAGACCCCCTGGACTGTAGCCGCCAGGCTCCTCTGTACATGGAATTCTCCAGGCAAGAAGACTGGAGTGGGTTTCCATTTCCTTCTGCAGGGGATCTTCCCAACTCAGGAACTGAACTCTGGTCTCCGGGCATTGCAGGTAGATTCTTGACCATCTGAGCTAAAGATTGTTTAGAGTAAATAAAATATGATAAACTCAGTTCTCCAAAATTTAAAAAAAATAGAGACCTACAGATCTAGACCTTTTAAAGTTTAGGTCCATCTTGAAAGCTGTTGCTTTGACTAGAATAAGGATTTTTAATACATGTCAAATGATCCTGTGCAGCACTGGCAGTAATAAATTAGAGTTACAGGGGTCCTTTTTGTTCTTTGCAAGGTCACCCAAGGAAGAACGTGATCACTCACACTTAGGCTTTCATTCTAATAAGTATAAATAGGAATTAAAAAAACGAATTTTACAGGGCAAATGCCTACTTAAAATATAAAATGAAATAGACTGACTAATGGTCTCCATCCATCAGTAGTCTACATGTACGTTCCATGATGTGATATGGATATGATAAACCTATTCAAATGAAATGCTCAATTCCTAAAATTTTTATGATGCTTAACAGTCTTTGGCAGGCTTAGGAATTGACAGACTTTTCTGCCATAAATCCAGACACATTTCAGTGATTCTCACTCTAGCACAAATGACAAGTGATTACAGGAAACCATAGTCTTGAAAGATTTAATGTTCATTGGTGTTTGGACAATTATAAACAGTATACAAAGTGGTCCTGGTGAAATGCAGCCAAGGGATATTTGACATGCTAAAATTCCCTCAAGGAGGGGTGATGCAATTACTCTATAATTTCTTACTTTTTTAAGGGGAATAATGAATGATTGGGCTTCCAGGTGGCACTAGTGATAAAGAATCTGCCTGTCAATGTAGGAGACACAAGAGATGTGGGTTCGATCCCTGGATCAGAAAGATCCCCTGAGGTAAGAAGTGGCAACCTACTCCAGTATTCTTGCCTGAAAAATTCCAGACAGAAGAGCTTGACAGGCTACAGTCTATGGGGCCACAAAGAGTCAGACATGACTGTGACTGACCACAATAAGTGGTTATAATTTAATCCATTTATTCACTCAACAAATATTAATTGACTATCTGCTTTGGACCAAGTACTATTCTAGGTATTGAGAATAAAGCAGTGAACAAAACAGACAATAGGTCCTGACTTTTTCAGAGCTTACAATTTAGGATGTTTATGGGTAGGTTGGTAGACGGGGAGTATGAAAGTAACCTTTATAAAGGTGTGTGTGTGTGTGTGTGTGTGTGTGTGTGTATATATATATATATATATGTTTAGAGCAACATTGTCTTATAGAAATTTCTTCATTATCAGATATTCTGTAGCTTTGCTGTCCAGTATGGTAGTCACTGGCCAGAAGTGGCTATTAAACCCTTGAAAGAAGCCTAGTTCAAGTGAAGGGCTAAATTATACATATTATTTCACTTTAGCTCATTCAAATGTGAGCTTAAACACATAGGGTAGTAGCTACCATATTGGAGAGCAAAGGTCTGGGTAGTTTAAGGATTCAGAGCCTATATGAAGAGGTGGACAGGGTGTAGAGGTGTAGTGAAAATTATAAATAGAGTGGTCAGAAAAGATAACTTGAAGAGACATTTGGTGAAAAAAGAGGTGAAAGAATAGGTCGTGCAGATATTTAGAGGGAAATTTTCCTGGGCATAACAAGTGGGAACTGCTAAGACCTTCAAGTGGTTGCTATGTGTCTTGAAAGAAGAATGGCAGTGTAGGCCACTGTAGATATAAGAGAGTGAGTATTTGGGCAGAAAGTGGAGATGTGATAAGGTGTCAGGAACTTTGCAGCTGCTGCTGCTACTAAGTCACTTCAAGTGTCCAACTCTGTGTGACCCTACAGATGGCAGTGGGATTCTCCAGAAGAATACTGGAGTGGGTTGCCATTTCCTTCTCCAATGCATGAAAGTGAAAAGTCAAAGTGAAGTCGTTCAGTCATGTCCAACTCCTAGCGACCCCATGAACTGCAGCCTACCAGGCTCCTCTGTCCATGGGATTTTCCAGGCAAGAGTACTGGAGTGGGGTGCCATATCCTTCTCCAATCAGGAACTCTAGACTACATTTAATTATGTGTGTGTGAATATGTGGGACTTCCCAGGTGAAATTAGTGGTAAAGAACCCACCTGCCAATGCAGGAGACATAAAAGATGCAGATTTGATCCCTGGGCCAGGAAGATCCCCTGGAGGAGGGCATGGCAACCCACTCCAGTATTCTTGCCTGGAGAATCCCATGGACAGAGGATCTGGGTAGGCTACAGTCCATAGGGTCTCAAAGAGTTGGACACTACTGAAGTGACTTAGCACGCAGGCAGGCATGGACGAATATGTATAAATTCTTAGTCTGAAGATTTAAGATTCAAAACTCACAAGAGCCTCTTGGTTACTCCAAAGTCATTTTTGGACCTGTAGGTCAGCTAGAATATTTTATTGGGTCACATTTTTATTTCATAATTGAGTCTAGAACTTTAAATATTTAGCAATTCTCTAAGTAACTCTTGGACATGCATTTCCCCGCCATGCTGAGTAATACTGATGACCACAGCCCTCTTTAGGCCTCTCCTTACCCCAGCAAATTTGTTTCCGTCCTTGGGACTGACTGAGTTTATCTTTAAAATTTAAATCTAATGGAAACGTGTTGTGGATGAAAACAAGCCAGTTTTTATAGGCAGACAATTCTGTAAAATTAATGAGAGTTATAGGTTGTGGCACAGAAGGAGATCTGAGTGCAAAACATTTTAGAATTTAGAGGTTTTATCACATAAAACTGTACAGGATGGTAGAAATTTGACTTCAACTTCATCTCATTGTAATATCGGTCACATTTTCAACCTTCTTGGCACTTAGCTGCAATATAGCAAACTTTTATCTTAGATTTTGGCTTTACCTATGAGTTTATTTTTAAAAGGATCCTAATTGCTTTGTAAGGGTAGTTATTCAAAGTTTATCTTTAATTAAAAATAGTGTCTATCAGTCAGCCAATCAATCACTCAGTCACATTCAACTCTGAGACTCCATGGACTATAGCCCACCAGGTTCCTCTGTCCACGGAATTTTCCAAACAAGAATACTAAAGTAGGTTGCCATTTCTTATCCTAGGGGGTCTTCTTCACCCAGGGACTGAACCCAGGTCTCTTGCATTTCCTGCATTGGCAGGTGGATTCTTTACCACTGAGCCACCTGAGAAACCCTTTAAAATGTATATTCAGGGTCATATTTTTATTCAGTTAAGCTTCAGTATTTTAAAATTGCTGCTTTTTAAATTCGTTTTCTTATTTTATCTGTTTGGCTCAATAGTTATGTCAGGAACGTGTAGTTGTTGCATAAAGAGAGATGATAAAGAATGAGAAAAGACATTAATATTGTTTGAGTGCCCACTGTGTGCCAGGGTCTGTACATATAGTAATGCTATCTGTTATTTTTGAGTGACACTCAGTAAATTTATTTTATGGACAAAATAATGAAGAAAGTCTGTTATTATTTCCTTATAGATATATACTACTCACTACCCATGCATTATATCATTTCATTTGCATACCAAACTTGCAAAGTATCTAAAATTGCTTGTATTTTGAAAATAAGAAAATTAAGGAGATATAAAGTATGTCTTAACACACACTAGTACATAATAGAACCAGTACTCAATCCAGATCATTTTTAACTGTAAAATCTATGTTCTTGCCATCATATTCTGTTTCCAATTATTGATATATGAAAATATATAAAGTAATATCTTTACATTCTAGTTTTGCTATTTACTATCTGTATTCAGTATTTTTAGGGTCTTCTCTGGTGGCTCAATGGTAAATAATGCTCCTGAAAATGTAGGAGACAAGGGTTCGATCCCGGGGTTGGGAGGATCTCCTGGAGAAGGAAATGACAACTCACTCCAGTATTCTTGCCTGGAAAATCTCATGGACAGATGGGCCTGGGGTACTATAGTCTATGATGTCACAAAAGAGTTGTATATGACTTAGTGACTAAAAAGAATAACAACAACAAAAAATTAACCATTTCTTACAGAAGTTATTCTTGCTAGCCCTTCATTTCCTTGGCTATGAAATAGAGATTTTTGTTTTTAGCATTCACTTAAGATTTATTTAGGACCTGGATCTAGACACTTAGTATATAGTACACTGATTGTTTTAGTAATCATTTTAAAAATATTTAACTTTCATTTATTTTAAAAATTAAAAAATTTAAAATTTAATCAAAATGGGGATTATATTAATATTAAATATGCTCCACAGTTACTGTATTATATGAGATGATCCATGTAAGCATGCAACAAAGTGCTTAGAACAGAGGAATTATTCATAAATTCTAGCTATTATTAATCATTTTATCAATGTTTCTACATGTGTAAGCAGGAAATGCAAGATGTTATTTGGCATATTAATTCCATGTGGTATAATAAAATAGATTTTCTAAACCTTATGCTCCTTCAGTCTTTCCAACCACACCACTCCGAAATTTTGATTTTCCATAATTTACAGATTATATGCAACCAGATACTATTATTAATGAGCTAACAGGAAAATTGATTAACCTCCTAATGACTTCCTTCCCCAGAACTGAAAATGATCCTGGATTTCCTCAGATGCTTGTGAGGACTGCTGTCTGCCTGTAATCAGTGTTTTTAAAAAGATTGACTTTGGCATCTTGTCTATCCACATATCCTCCCACTTCTAAAGAACATGAGGTCTTCCCATTACTTGAATGATGTGCAGCCAAGGACAACTTAGTGCAGACATCGACAGGCATGTTGCTGATGCAGTTTGTTTTCATTTTCACTTTATTTCATAACTGCAGATATTCACAGAAAGATATCTTTGTTCCAGTTTCTGGGAATTCGCTGGCTCCTTTTCTCAAAGTTTCATGTTCATTTTGAGTTTCCCAGATCCCTTGTCTACCATCGTCCCCTTATGGGTCTCATTTTAGAAGAGAGGTGGTCTGTTTTAATTCATTGATCCATCTGGTATCATAAAAACCTTGTCTTCCTTCTGGAAAAGAAACCCAGTGGGACAGAAAGTAAAATCCTGGAAGGTGCTACTTTGCACCTCCTAGGTAAATGCTGATCCACAGAAAATAGGAAAAATCAGGGAGAGAATAAGGGACATCAGTGTTCTGTTGGTGTCTTGGTCTTTTTGGCTGGCTAACTTTGGAAAGTATTGTGGGTATTTTAGCCCCAAGGACATAAGGGCTTGTGATGGCTGCAAGAACAAGAACACCCACCCATCCTCCACTACAAATAAAGTGGCCAGGGTTGTCTTCATTATGTAAGTTTTAGCAGCAAATAAAAAAGTCACAGAGGATCTGGGGTTCTAGTCATAGTATAAATCTGTAGTTTTAGCAGTTATACCATTCAGTTGAAACTAAATGAAATGCAAGGGAAAGAGAAGGAGATAAAGCTTATAGTTTCATACTTAAGTAAAACCTTTACCCAGAACAATGGATAATGGAAATGGCACCCCAAGATAATATATTAAAGGGACCAGTGACTGAATAGTAACTTTTTAAAACTGAAGTAAAAATGATTTATAATTCCATGTGAGTTTCAGGTCTACATCACCAGATGGTCAACACCGAAATCAGATTGATTATATTCTATGCAGCCAAAGATGGAGAAGCTCTATACAGTCAACAAAAACAAGACCAGGAGCTGACCGTGGCTCAGATCATGAACTCCTTATTACCAAATTCAGACTTAAATTGAAGAAAGTAGGAAAAACCACTAGACCATTCAGATATGACCTAAGTCAAATCCCTTATGATTATACAGTGGAAGTGAGAAAGAGATTTAAGGGCCTAGATCTGATAGATAGAGTGCCTGATGAACTATGGAATGAGGTTCGTGACATTGTACGGGATACAGGGATCAAGACAATTCCCATGGAAAAGAAATGGAAAAAAGCAAAATGGCTATCTGGGGAGGTCTTACAAATAGCTGTGAAAAGAAGAGAGGCAAACAGCAAAGGAGAAAAGGAAAGATATAAGCATCTGAATGCAGAGTTCCAAAGAATAGCAAGAAGAGATAAGAAAGCCTTCTTCAGCAATCAATGCAAAGAAATAGAGGACAAAAACAGAATGGGAAAGACTAGAGATCACTTCAAGAAAATCAGAGACACTAAGGGAACATTTCAGGCAAAGATGGGCTTGATAAAGGACAGAAATCATATGGACCTAACAGAAGCAGAAGATATTAAGAAGAGATGGCAAGAATACATGGAAGAACTGTAAAAAGATCTTTTGCGACCCAGATAATCATGATGATGTGATCACTAATCTAGAGCCAGACATCTTGGAATGTGAAGTCAAGTGGGCCTTAGAAAGCATCACCACGAACAAAGCTAGTGGAAGTGATGGAATTCCAGTGGAGCTATTTCAAATCCTGAAAGATGATGCTCTGAAAGTGCTGCATTTAATATGCCAGCAAATTTGGAAAACTCAGCAGTGGCCACAGGACTGGAAAAGGTCAGTTTTCATTCCAATTCCAAAGAAAGGGAATGCCAAAGAATGCTCAAACTTCCGCACAATTGCACTCATCTCACATGCTAGTAAAGTAATGCTCAAAATTCTCCAAGCCAGGCTTCAGCAGTACGTGAACCATGAACTTCCTGATGTTCAAGCTGGTTTTAGAAAAGGCAGAGGAGCCAAAGATCAAATTGCCAACATCTGCTGGATCATGGAAAAAGTAAGAGAGTTTCAGAAAAAACATCTGTTTCTGCTTTATTGACTATGCCAAAGCCTTTGACTGTGTGGATCACAATAAACTGTGGAAAATTCTTCAAGAGATGACCACCTGACCTGCCTCTTGAGAAATCTGTATGCAGGTCAAGAAGCAACAGTTAGAATTGGACATGGAACAACAGACTATTTCCAAATAGGAAAAGGAGTACATCAAGGCTGTATATTGTCACCCTGCTTATTTAACTTACATGCAGACTACATCATGAGAAACACTGGACTGGAAGAAACACAAGCTGGAATCAAGATTGCCGGGAGAAATATCAATAACCTCAGATATGCAGATTACACCACCCTTATGGCAGAAAGTGAAGAGGAACTAAAAGCCTCTTGATGAAAGTGAAAGAGGAGAGCAAAAATGTTGGCTTAAAGCTCAACATTCAGAAAACGAAGATCATGGCATCCAGTCCCATCACTTCATGGGAAATAGATGGGGAAACAAAGGAAACAGTGTCAGACTTTATTTTTGGGGCTCCAAAATCACTGCAGATGGTGACTGCAGCCATGATATTAGAAGGCGCTTACTCCTTGGAAGGAAAGTTTTGACCAACCTAGATAGTATATTCAAAAGCAGAGACATTACTTTGCCGACTAAGGTCCGTCTAGTCAAGGCTATGGTTTTTCCTCTGGTCATGTATGGATGTGAGAGTTGGACTGTGAAGAAGGCGGAGCACTGAAGAATTGATGCTTTTGAACTGTGGTGTTGGAGAAGACTCTTGAGAATCCCTTGGCCTGCAAGGAGATTCAACCAGTCCATTCTGAAGGAGATCAACCCTGGGATTTCTTTGGAAGGAATGATGCTGAAGCTGAAGCTCCAGTACTTTGGCCACCTCATGCGAAGAGTTGACTCATTGGAAAAGAATGATGCTGGGAGGGGTTGGGAGCAGGAGGAGAAGGGGACGACAGAGGCTGAGATGGCTGGATGGCATCATGAACTCGATGAATGTGAGTCTGAGTGAACTCCGAGAGTTGGTGATGAACAGGGGAGGCCTGGCGTGCTGCAATTCATGGGGTCACCAAGAGTGGGACACGACTGAGTGACTGAACTGAACTGAATCTCAGGTCTACAGCAAAGTGTTTCAGTTATTTTTTTCAGATTTTATTTCATTTTAAGTTATTCCAAGATATGAAATATCTATGCCTGAGCCATATAGTAAATCCTTGTTGCTTGTCTATTTTATGTATAGTAATTTGCATCTGTTATCTTCTATTCTTAATTTGTCTTTCCCTCCCTCCCCTTTGGCGACCTTGTTTGTCTTCTATGTCTGTGAGTCTGTCTCTCTTTTGTATCAAGACTCAGCTGTATTTTGAGATTCCATGTATAATTGATGCCATTAGTAGCTGTCTTTCTCTGACTTTAATAAGTATAGTGCTCTCTACGTCCATCCATGTTGCTGCAAATGACAATATTTCATTCTTACAGCTGATTCACAATTTTGTGATGGTTTCAGCTACACAGCAAAGTGACTCAGCCATACAGAAACACATCTATTAGTTCTAATAGAATATGCACTTTTTAACAAGAGGACTCCCCCTTCTTATTTTTCTTATTTGGTCCATTTGCTCACAAAAAAGATTAATTCCATTACCAGCTTTGAACAAAGAGGGCCATGTTTCTCAACTCATAGACCTTTTCCCTCTTGGTTTTCTTGAATGCTGGAAAACTAAGAATTTCTGTCTTAGTTCTTTGATCTTTGGACTTGCCAAAAGTTCCTGTCCTTTGAGGTCTCTCCTTAGTCTTTTTGCCTTCCTAGCAGTTTCTTGGAGAAGGCAATGTCACCCCCACTCCAGTACTCTTGCCTGGAAAGTCCCATGGATGGAGGAGCCTGGAAGGCTGCAGTCTGTGGGGTCGCTAGGAGTCGGAAATGACTGAGTGACTTCACTTTCACTTTTTACTTTCATGCATTGGAGAAGGAAATGGCAACCCACTCCAGTGTTCTTGCCTGGAAAATCCCAGGGATGGGGAAGCCTGATGGGCTGCCGTCTCTGGGGTCGCACAGATTCGAACACGACTGAAGTGACTTAGCAGCAGCAGCAGTTTTTAATTCTTTCATTTATGTATTTATTTATTCTTGAACCAGTCCTGAGCTTTGTCTTTTCCCAGACTGTCTTAGTGTTTTTTTTTTTACTTTATGGGTAAATTTCCATGGCCCCTCTGCAGTCAAGATCTGGGGTGTGTCTATTATTTATTTCTTAGACACAGCAAGGGTTTCCTGCTTGTTTTAACATGTTGGTTTCTGAGTTAACTGAACTAATCAATCTAATGAATTTTCCTAAAATTATTCAACAACTGCGGTAACTCCAAGAGCTATCTGGATAGCAGTTAACAGAACTAATCAGTGACACTCCCAGGGCTGAATTTAGTGTGACTGTATATGGATTTTTGGGGGCTGTTGGGTGGAGTATGTTTTGAAATTCCCTGGCATGAACTGGAAATAACTCCTGCCATCCTGAAATGTATTAGGCATCTAGAAAACACATTTAAAACATAATAAAATAGTGGATGTGAAAGTGCTAAGTAAGAAAGGTGGCTATATGGGCACCTTTAGAAGGTATAGGTCAGGAACACTGAATAGGGACCTGACTTATGGTTTTGACTTTGCCACTGATAAGTAACTTTCGGCAGCTCTCTCAACTTCTCACCTAAGTGGATATAATACTTATATCATGGGGATAGTGTGGAGAATTTTATTGGAGATGGATTGTTAAAGGCTTTGTAAAAATTGACTCAATGTGGAGATGCTGGTGGTGGACATAGAATAGAAACAGTAGCAGAATGAATATCAATAGCATGATTCGTGGTAATCCTGGAGGGGGACAGTTCAAGCATTTGTTACCCATTGGCCTGTTTCTTGGTTCATTTTAATTAGTATTATTATTATTTTATTTTTGGTTGTGTTAAGTCTTTGAGCAGTGTAGGTTTCTCTGGCTGCCTTAGTTGCCTCAGGGCATGTGGGATCATAATTCCCTGACCAGGGATGAAACCCATGTCCTGTCCCCTTCCCTGAAAGGTGAATTCTTTACCACTGGACCACCATGGGAGTCCCAAGTTAATGTTAATTATGCAGATGGTAGCGAGGGTTTTGGGGTAAAGCCATGCAGGCCACGCCAGCACAACTCCAAGAAGCGTCAGTACCAGCCATCTGATATAAAAGAGCTCACCACCTCCTCAGCCATTCCTCTGCTTATTTTGCAGACATTTTTAAATATACTGACTATGCATGGCTTAATTAAAATGGCAAAAAAAAAAAAAAAAAAAACCGAAAAACCCCAAAACATAGTGTATATAGTGTTAGTCTTCTTGGGTTGCCCTAACAAAATATCATGGACTGGCTGGCTTATACAATAGAAATTTGTTTTCTCATAGTTGCAGAGGGTGAAGGTTTGAGATTAGGCTGCCAGCATGTTGGGTTTTGATGAGAGCTGTCTTCTTGCCTTGTGAATGGCCATCTTCCTGCATGTGTCCTTACCTGGTAGAGGGAGAGAATGTGTATGATTCTTCTTATAAGGACACTATTCCTATAGGATCAGGGCCCCACCCTTATGAATTTGCTGCTGCTGCTGCTGCTGCTTAGTAGCTTCAGTCAGGTCCAACTCTGTATCGACCCTATGGACTGTAGCCTGCCAGGCTCCTCTCTCCATAGGATACTCTAAGCAAGAATACTAGAGAAGGTTGCCATGCCCTCCTCCAAAGGATCTTCCCGACCCAGGGATCAAACCAGGGTCTCCTGCATTGTAGGCAGATTCTTTACCACTCAGCTACCAGGGAAGACCCCTTATGACCTTCAGTTCAGTTCAGTTGCTCAGTACAGTTGGTAGAAAAGAAGAAAATGAAAGTCACTCAGTTGTGTCTGACTCTTTGTGAGCCCATGGACTACAGTCTGCCAGGCTCCTCCACCCATGGAATTCTCCAGGCTAGAATACTGGAGTGGGTAGCTCTTCCATCTCCAGGGGATCTTCCCAACCCAGGGACTGAACCCATGTCTGATGCATTGCAAGCAATACTTTATCATCTAAGCCACCAGGGAAGCCCAAGAATACTAAAGTATGTAGTCTATCCCTTCTCCAGCAGATTCTCCTGACCCAGAAATTGAACCAGGGTCTCCAGGCAGCTTATTTACCAGCTGAGCTAACAGGGAAGCCCAGAAAAGAAAGAAACTCAATTCTTTATTTATTTAATGCTGCAACCTTGCTTTGTCACATGGGGTGAGATCTGTCTTTGCTCACAGCTTTCTGAGTGGGGGTTTTATATATCAGAACATCATGATTTTAAGAGAGGAAGCTGGCCTTAGGGATCATGGTGTTCCAGCTTGATCTCATTCCAGTCCTTTTTTTTTTTTTTTTCCTGACTACCAACGAAGAGAGGTCATCATAGTTCAAGAGAATCTGCTTATTGTCATTCAGCTATTAAATAGCAGAGCCAAGATTCCTGACCTCTTGTCTCCAGTCTGGTGTTCTTTCCACTACACCAGTTCTTCCAACTTTTGTCCATAGATGATCCTCACATGACATATCCCCATAGGTTCTGGCAACACCCAGTTTTATCATATTAGCTAAAATGCTATTCCTTTTGCTCTTACTCAGTGAAGAAAAATTTTTTTAAAGTTAATGAGAAAAGCAGTGACTGGGTGCAATCTTGAATATCCTCCATTTGTAATATTCTGTCTTATAATGCACATCAGTTCAGTTCAGTTGCTCAGTCGTGTCCGACTCTTTGAGACGCCATGAATCACAGCACACCAGGCCTCCCTGTCCATCACCAACTCCCAGAGTTCACCCAAATTCATGTGAATCGAGTCAGTGATGCCATCCAGCCATCTCATCCTCTGTCATCCCCTTCTCTTCCTGCCCTCAATCCCTCCCATCATCAGAGTCTTTTCCAATGAGTCAGCTCTTCGCATGAGGTGGCCAGAGTACTGGAGTTTCAGCTTCAGCATCAGTCCTTCCAAAGAACACCCAGGACTGATCTCCTTTAGGATGGGCTGGCTGGATCTCCTTGCAGTCCAAGGGACTCTCAAGAGTCTTCTCCAACACCACAGTTCAAAAGCATCAATTCTTCGGTGCTCAGCTTTCTTCACAGTCCAGCTCTCACATAGATGGAGTCTAAAAGAATGGTACTGGTACATCTGTTTATAGAGGAATAGAGAAGCAGGCATAGAGAATGGACTTGTGGACACAGGATGGGGGAAAGGGGAGGTTGGGATAAGTTGAGAAAATAGCTGTGACCTATGTAGACCACCAAGCGTAAATAGAGAGCTAGTGGGAGCCTGCCGTATAGCACAGGGGGCTCAGTTCTGTGCTCTGCGGGGAGCCATCCCATCCCTGATGGCTAGGATGGCAGAGGAGGGGGTTGAATAAAGGCTTGAAAGGGAGGGGATATATGTATCCATACAGCCAATCCACTTTATTGTACAGCAGAAACTAACACAACATTGTAAAGCAATTATACTGCCCTAAAACTTCCTATCAAAAAATTTTTAAAAAAGAATGAAGACATTTTTTCCAAACTTTGCTACTCAGACACATATGATAACAAGTTACTTGAGACACTCCTCAACATAGGAATCCAATGGTATTTTGAGAACTGGGTTGAGAATAGTTGGTCTAAGTTGAATTTAGCTTTTAAGTGTTGTAGGCCATTCAGCTTTTATCAACAGAACAGGGCAGGTGTTGCGGGCATCCTGATTCCAAGATGCATAGCCTAAACCTCTAGATTTAAATCTCATTTTCTATGGTATGGGCATCATCATCTAGTTGCCTTTAGTTGGTGCTCTCTCCAGCTCAGCCACCTCACCAGAATTTCTCAGTGATTGCTCCTTGAGTTGTGGTCTCTTCACGGCCATCCTGCAGTGGTAGCATAGCATGATGGCTAAGCACACTGAGTCTGTGGCTTCCCTTGCTCGGAATCCAAGCCTGGTTTCAGTGTTTACTAGATGCGGGACCCTGAGGAAGTTATGACATCTTTGCACCTCCACCTGCTCATCAGAGAAACAAGGATAAAGATAGTATATACTTCATAGGGCTGCTATGATGTTTATTCATCATTGACCATTTGTAAAGAGCCTACATGTAATCTACATTTAAAACATTAAAGAACTTGTTAGAATGCCACACATAGTGGCTATTGTTAGAAGTATTGGCATTATTATTATTACCTTTTCATTGTAAGGAAATCCTCAGTGTAACTCTTTGCACATACTGGAATAGATATGAAAAATCATTTTAATTCCCGAATGTTTAGCTTCCTAGTAGATTCAGAGATTGTTTTTTGTAATGCTCTTATAATTCTGTTCCTTTCCTTGTGTTTATCTTGCTAGGCCATGTAAGAATTGTGTGTTTTTACAAACTTCAAGAAGTTTCCAATCTAAGCATGTAATTACCCTGAGTGCTTTGCTCCTAAATCCACAATAACAAGCATTTAGTTTGTTTTTCAGAGCTATTGTGCTTAATTAATATTTATTCAGGACTTAGTGAAGTCATGAAAATTGGCAGGTGTCTTTACCTAAACAGGCAGTGAATATATCAACAGTTGCAGTCAGAAGAATAACGCAGCACCAGTAGTTTCTTAGATCACTCACACTCATGCCGAGTCTGGTAAGCATTTTTCCACATTTACTGTCCGACCTGCCAAGTGCACTCCCTGGCCAATAATCATGCTATTAAGGGTATTTTAAAATATTAGCATAAAATATGAACTTTATTTCATGAATATTGAAGAAAACTAAAAATTGCAGTGACCTCAGCATGCAAGCCTGCTGGGCTGCCGTCTCTGGGGTTGCACAGAGTCGGACACGACTGAAGCGTCTTAGCAGCAGCAGCAGCATACAAAGCTCATTCTGTTTCATAGACATGCCAGAAAATAATGCAAAGTTGGTATGAGGGCCATACAGAGGCAGAAGGGATTCAGGTTTCTTCTCTGGCTCTGCTCCAATATTTTAGCACAAGGCTTTCAGCCTAAGATCAAAGTATAGTCCTTGAGGGTTGCTAAAGCTCCAGCTATTATGTCCACATTCTGGGAAGCAGAAAGGAAAATAAGAGGAAGAACATTTTGAGGTCATCTCTAATCTGAATTTACTCCTTTAAAACGTAATTCTTGGTATTCTTATAGGACACTTTGATGTATATATCATTTAGTTTGAATTTAATCATATAACTATACCTAGGTAGAGAACACTCTGGAAAGTGCCATCTTGTGTTTGGAACTCAGTGTAGCCTCCAAACTAAAGCTATAATTTTAAGGAGGAAGAGGAAGATGGCCTTTTGTATACAGCTAGCACATTTAAAATTAACCTTTTATTTTGTCTCTTGGTAGTTTGTTGATTTTCCTTAGTACTTAAATGTTTTTTTTTCTTTAAAACAAATATTTTAATTTTATTTTTATCTGGAAAAAAGCATACAAGTATAAAAGGGAACAGCAAGAACTTTGACATGTCATCGTGTCATTTTTTTAAATCAGTACTAGAACTTGTTCAAAATGTGAAGATACAGAACCACTATAAATTTCTGGAATCAAAGACTCCAAATACAGATGAAAACAGATTAGTTATAAAATGTCAATTCATGAAATATTCCATTTTCTCTGTTTTTTTTTTTTTTAAATCAGGAATATTCTATAGAAACACTGTATACAAAATAAGGCAGACTGTTAGAAATTCAAGTGTAAAATTTTTAGGAAAAATAAGTGTGAAGTCCAATTTCTTTCACTTTAGGGAGTCGCATGCAAAGCCAGTGCTGGAGCTCTGGCTGCTGCACAGAGAGCCCTTTCGAGCTCTTTTGGGGTCACTAGTTTGTTGTTCAGTCACTCAGTTGTGTCTGACTCTCTGCGACCCTATGGAGTGTTTAAAATATATTTACTTCCTATAATATGAAGCATTTTTTCATATCCTTTAAAGTCTCTTTACAATTCAATTGTGATTTTTTCTATTTGATTTTATTTTATTAAAGTTTATTAATATAAAGTGTTATTTTTCAAAAAAATACAAGTAAACTTCTCATAAAAGCATCATCAAAGAGAGCAACTTTACCTTTTATTCTTCTTACTTAATAATCTGCTATGGAACTTCATGTGCAAGGCACTGATTTAGGTGCTGAGAATAAAAGAGAGAGTGATACACAGTGTCAGCCACTAGGGGGCGTATGTATGAATGGGGGAAATAAACCTGCAACATAATGTCAAGTTGTGGTGAATAAAGCATAGTAAGGATTTAGAGAGGGTTGGGAGATGAAGAGTGCTATTTTTGAGAGGGTGATCATGATGGCCACTCCAGCAGGAAGAACGGAAATACAAATGTCCTGAGGGGAAAGATCATGAAGGGGGCTTTCCCTGCTGTGCTCAGGAAGAACAAGGAGGACTCCAAGGATGGACAGGGAGACTGGTAGGAGATGCGTTCAACAGAAGAGAGATCGCAGCCAAGTAGACCAATAGGGGAGAGAAGGACATCCCTTTGAAGAATGCAGATAGCATACTGCAGCAGGCAAAGAAAAATAGAACATGAATGACCATGTTTTTGTGCTGATTTTCCCTTCTTCAGTTCATCAGTTATTTAATGATTGTCTGCCACGTGTGAGATGTTTCAGTTACATCCAGGAGGTAAAGTATGGATAATATGGAATGTTTCCTCTTCTCAAAGTGCTTACTCTCTAGAGACTTCAGGTCAGCTCAGGAAGCTTATAACCTCTGCATTCTGTACCTGTATAGCCAGGAAATTTTATTCTTTCCTATTCTCCTCTGCTTAATAGAATCTTTACTTACGAGATAAGCCTTGTATCTTATAGCTTAAAAGTAAGGTCATTTGTCTCCCTTTCTTGAAGATATTCAGAAATCTTAACCCCCATCCTGTTATTGAACACATCTGTTTTTAAAGATTTTTTAAAATATGGATCATTTTTAAAGTCTTTATTGAATGTGTTACAATAATTGCTTCTGTTTTATGTTTTGGTTTTTGGACATGAGGCATGTGGGATCTTAGCTTCCTGACCAGGGATCTAACCTGAACCCCTACCCTGAAAGGCTGTCTTAACCACTGGACCACCGGAGAAATCCCTGCACTCTATCTCGTGTGTGTTGAATTTTGTGTATATTGTCCCCTCTGACAAGAATGTCCGTCCTAATTTCTCTGACAAAATCTTCTTCTTCTTTAATGGTGTTGCCAGCTCTTTGAAATGATCTCCCCAGCTCTTTCTCACAGAGCCAGCTGCTTCTCTCTGTATTCAGCCTGAGTACGTATATTAGGCATGATAGGGTATTATCAGGATTATTTGTTTATATTATCTTTTTCCAGTAGGACAAAAATTCCTAAGGGACAGAATGCAACGTTTATTTATTGTTGAAACTCTGATACCTAACAAAGAGCTGGGCACATAGTGTTTGGAAATATGTCTTATTATATGAAAGAATCTCCCATGAAAGACAAGACTAATGTTAATGTTCACAGTGTGAAGTAAATAGGAAATTCATACATTGTGTTTTAATTACGTAATTTGTTTCTCTCCAGACATCAGTATTTGAAGGGAAGCTTTTAGACCTTATCACAATTTATTACTCAGTAAAACGTGTGGTTTTACATTCCAGTTAAATCTCCTATGTGATTTACTGTGTATATCCTTTGACGCATCTAGTGGTCTTATGCCCTGCATATTTCTTCAGTTGAGTTGATCTAGATGTAATCTAGGGCTTCCCAGGTGGCACTAGTGGTAAAGAATATGCCCGTCAGTGCAGGAGACTATGAGACGTGGGCTTGATCCCTGGGTCGGGAAGATCCCCAGGAGAGGACATGGCAACCCACTCCAGTATTCTTACCTGGAGAATCCCATGGACAGAAGAGCCTAATGGGCTTCAGTTCATAGGGTTGCAGAGAGTCAGACATAACTGAAGCAACTTAGCACGCACACATGCAGGTGTAATCTATTTCACGATGGACAGTAGGCACAAATCTGTCATGAAAGAGCCTCTTTGAGAGAAGCATAAACCATCGAACAACATTACATTTATAAATATGTAAATTTATTTATGAGATCACAGCTTCTCACTGGATTGTGAACTCCTCAAGGTCAGAGAGTATAGCTTATTCATTCTCACATAGACCATGCAAGTTGGGATGCAGGCATATAACCCCCTATCTGAACCCCTTGGGGCAGTGGCATGGTGGTAACTATTTAAAACCAGTTCTCAGAACATACACACACACACGAAATTCCTGATTTATAGCATTTGCCTATTTTCCTGTATAAATACTCGAACCTTGGCTAATTTCAAGTTATGAAGTTGGAATCACTGAATTGAAGTGAGGAAGTAAAGCATATGATTGACTGAGGCAAAAGCTGACTCCAGCACACTATCATTAGGAATCTAAAGGGTTTAAAAATTCAGATTTCTGAATATGTAAATATGGTACATAGTATGTAACACCTCCAGAGGAATCTAGAAATACTTGTAATAAAAATAGTAATATTTCTGCACTAAAACAAATTGGTTTTCACACAAGAGGTAGATATAAATGCCAGATATATACAAAATAGCTTTCAGTTTTCAGGGTAGGTTTTTTTTTTTTTTTTTTTTTTGCAGTTTAGAACTGCATAAAAATTATTAGGACAATTTTCATATTTAAAAAATAGCACTTCAGTGGGAAACTATTCATGATCTATAACACACAAATCTGAATGTTTGATTCTAGTCCTGTTCATTGTTATGAGCTATTTTGCACCCTTATGAATTGTAAGGAACTGATGGATGTGCAGATTGTGTCTTGTTCAGTAGAACTGACTTCCCTCTTTCAGTGGAAAAATCAGTTTGTCTTAATTTGCAATTTAGCTCAACTTTCCTTTATTCCATAACATTTTGTATTGACTTTGAACTCATAAAACATCTTCTTGGTTCCCTCATAACATTTTTTTGGGGGCTGCACCCCACAGCATGTGGAATCTTGCTTCCCAGACTGGGATCAAACCCATGCCCTTTGCAGTGGAAGCGTGGAGTCTTAACCACTGGACTGCCAGGCAACATTTAAGCAAAATAAATTCTTGAATATGTGCACACTTTTATATGCACACGAGGGTCATGATTTTATGTTTTTGCAAAGTTCTTTGGACATAATATAGGGGAGAGATTAGACATGTGGGGTTTCTGAGGCCAGATTATGGATTGATGCTGAACTGTAAGAGAAGTTTCCCCATGTTCCAATAGCACTGTTAAGTGTTAAGAGCCGGATGAGAGTGGCATCGGCTATCCCGCAAGCTTGATTTCTTTGACTGGGAGAGTTCCAAGGACGCTGGGTGCCTCTGACTGCCATAGGTAAAGGGTACTATGGGACTGGATATAATGCTACCTTTATAAAGTTTAAGTCTTTTTTCTTTTCCCCTATGGTTCTTGCTCTTCATCTGAGTGGGAATCAAGGACACGAAAATACTCAATGAGTCATGAATTACCTAAGATGAGCAGGAGCTTGGATGAACCCATGACTATAAACTGCACTGATAAAATCTGGTCATATTGGTGTCTGGTATGACTAATGGATTAATTAATGTTCTTATTTTTTAGGGAATGAAGGATATTTTAAATATCAGAAAAGCAGCTCTCACAAATCCCTTGATTCTCTAATCCTGGAAAACCGTGGAATCTGGCTATATGTGCCACTGTACCAGATCCTTACTTTCCCACAGTCCGGAAAGCAACTCTGTGTTTATGTTCTTATTCAAACTTCTCATCTCTACCTCCTGATGAATCCATTAGTGAGAACATGAAATGGAAAATAAGAAACCATTTCAGCCTCACCAACAATTTTGTACAATAAACTGAGATTGATGAGGGCTTAGGTGGTGGGTTCACAAACCTGGGCTTTCTTTCTGGAATTGAAACTGTTTCAGGCCTGAGAGACCAAGTTGTCTAATATAGAGGATTGCCACCACTTTCTTTCAAGGGAAGGATCTGTCTAGAGTTTTGCCTGTTTACTTGTTTATTAGTGTTGTGGGCAGTGTTGCTTTGCCCCAGATTCATACTTTTTATTGCATACCTAAGATGGAGAATTCATTCTGCCTAGAGCCAGTGGTGATGATTATGTGGGTTCTGTGTGTTCAGAACAGAATGAGAATTAGTGACATGCAAGTTTAGCCCTTGCCCCCATACACAAGCATCCATGTGCACGCACATATTAAAACAGCACAATCATGATTTATGCTCCCTCTAGTCTATCTCTTTAAATAGTCAGAATTGACACACATCTCCAACAGACAGGGATTCTGGAACTTCAGGTGTGATTGCACACCCAAAGTCACCATAATAGATTGTACATTCACTACTCAGGAAGGATGGTCTCCCATGTTGAGCACTGAGTACTCACTGAAGAATGGCAATAAATAATACTTCCTTTCTCTGTCTTACATCACAGTGGGGTTGATTTCCTTAATTAATTTTCTCAATTTTTGCATCTTTAAATATATCTATTGGTTTACACTGTGTGGCAGGTGCTGTGTTGGCTATTATGGGCTGTATAAGGATAAATAGCTCTGCCATTGAGGAGTTCTGGGCCTAAGAGACGCTAGCATCACTACATAGTGCAATACAATTAATTTGGAAGCATACTTGACAAGGGAGAGACAAACTTCTATATAGGTCATGAAAATAAAAAGATTCCTTTTGAACAGAAGGGGATGATGGAGAAGCAGTAGGGATTATGAATGTCAAATCCTTCATAAAGAAGAAGTCACTTAACGAGGCTGTGGTTCATCCTTCCCTCAACAATTCCCACACTGTGACTTACAGTATTTTCCTCGATGGTGAACCTGCTTAGTTAAAAAATAAATCTCGATTGGCTTCTTGTCTGATCGGTTGCTTCTTAGTAGTAAACCATGCCTGATAATGGGGTATTAGATTAATAAGTTTTGAATAACATTTTAATCTGTTTCCTTTATTATTGGCACAGAGTTGATTGACAATGTTTCAGGTGTACAGCAAAGTGATTCAGTTATACATTATATATATATATATATATCTTTTTCAAATTATTTTTCAGTATAGGTGATTGTGAGATATTGATGATAGTTCCCTGTGCTATATATCAGGTCTTCTATTTTATATATGGTAGTGGGTATCTGTTAACCCTCAAATCCTAATTTTATCTCTTCCCTGTTTCCTCTTTGGTAACCATAAGTTTGTTTTCTGTGTCTGTGGGTCTATTTCTATTTTGTAAATAAGTTAATTTTTCTAGATTCCTCATATAAATAGTATCATATGATATTTGTCTAGATTAATAAATTTTGATAGAAGTGAGAATGTAGGAAAATATCCAGAATTGGGTAATTCCTAGACCTTAATGTGTGGAAGCTTCCAGTGTTTAAGAAGGAAGGGTAAATACGTAATTATGTATTACAATGTCCACAGAGGGAGAAATAAAATAAAAGAACACATTTTATGAACTGTACAGATATTTCAAGGTTTTGACTATAGGAAAGAATTTATCAGCTATTGTCTTTCTCACTCTCCAAACTGAATGTGCAGTTTCTTTCTCTGACAGTTTTAGGTGACAAAAACACCAAGGAACATTGGTACGTTTACCCTGGGCCACTCAAATTTCAGCTAGATTCCTTCCTTTTACGTATGGAGTTAAGACAGCATTACTGAGCACCAGATCGGGCTCCGTGTCATACAGTAGCTTCCCACGAGTTATCTATTCTATGTATGATAACGGGTAGATGTCAGTGCTGCTTTCTCCATCCACCCCACCCTCTCCCCCCGCTGTGTGCACAAGTGCGTTCTCTGCATCAGCATCTCTGTTCCTGCCCTGTGCATATGTTTATCAGTACTATTGTTCTAGGTTCCAAATATATATGTGTGTGTGTGTGTGTGTTAATGTATGATGCTTGTTTTTTTCTCTTTCTGACTTAATTCACTCTGTGTAACAGGTTCTAGGCTCATCTGCGGTGAGATAGGAAAGGAGAGGAAGGCTCAAGAGGGAGGAGATTCATCTATATGCATGTGTTCGTGTGTGTATATACCCACCCCTGGAGCAGGGCATGGCAACCCACTCCAGTATTCTTGCCTGGAGAATCCCATGGACAGAGGAGCCTGGTAGGCTACAGTCCATGGGGTTGCAAAGAGTTGGATATGACTGAAGTGACTTAGCATGCATGTATATATATATATATATATATATATGTATATGTATGTATGTATGACTGATTTGAGTTGTACAGCAGAAACCAACACAATACTGTAAAGCAATTATCCTCCAATTAAAAAATAAATTTTAAAAATGTATGCAACTTTAAGGAAAAAAACATTACTGAAAGCTGTAAGAAAGTCATTCTGATAACCCCTGATCTGTGGGTTGTGTCCTGAATTATTGTACTGATAGCTATCTGAGGTGAAACAAAACCCATCCATTTACCTCTTCTGGATCTGGAGGCACCTCAGACATTCCCTTAGGGAAAATCCTTTGCCAAAGCCAAACTCCAGTCCTAAGGCTCAGAGCCCTCTGTGAAGGTTCTAGGAGGGCTAGACCTAGAAAATAGACATTTCTCTTAGATCTTTGTAGGATCTGTACAATATCAGGCGCATTCCACAGGGGCCCCAAGGGGCACAGCCAGTGTTGTTGGGTAGAATTTATAATGTAATAATGAATAAAGTAAGGGAGAGCTGTCTCATGTCAGGGATGATCAAACAAGGAATGGCTGCCTAGGGAGGTTCTTTGACCCTTCGTCATCATGAGGAAGCTTTTGGTAGGGGGCGTGATGAAGATGCCAAAGCAAAAACTGCACTGGCCAAACACAAACAGGCAAGGGAGACTTTAACACTATTGCAACAAGGAACAGAGGCCACAACAAAACTGAACGCAATTTCACTGAAGAAGAAGAGGTAGGACTCTTTTAAGGGCTGCTGTGTACTAAGGAAAAAGTACTGGAGGCTATTAAAGTCATAGGCCATCTGTGTTTGCTAATTGGCAAAGGAAAAGCAGTTCTTAGACCTTTATGACAGGAGGTAATTTTGCAACTTGGAGCCAGGTGCTTGCCAAGTTAGGGTCTCTACTCTTCCATTGAAATTGGAAGATTGGGTTACTATTTCCTTTGTTGATTATATTTCAAAGAGATGGTTCCCAGGACCTTGAGAAAGACATTCCTGGGTGGTAAAAATTGGCCAGAGGCTTTAATAAATATTTATATTCCAAGAGGCAGAGAAGATATTTAAAATTACAAGTCTTCTAAAATAAATGCTCTAAGAAAAGGGTCTCTGAGGGTCCTAGAATCAGGAAGAAGCCCACCTGAAGATTAATCAAGCTGATGAAAGGTTAAGCTGGTCTTGGTTAAACACATAGTCAAGTGATAAAGCTGGAAATCCAGTATAGAATGTGTGATTCTAGCCTATCATTACTAAAATACTTTACAAACTTGAAATTTATTTCCTGTATCTTCAATTTGGTGACAAAGATTAGGAAGGGGGTTTCTGCGGGGGAATTTCACTCATTTAGCTGGAAAGCATCCAGACATCACCTGCACACAGTTTGGAATCAGATGAACTGGTTCCATTTTCAGTACACGGAACTTTGGTCTAGAATCTAGCACCGGCGTTCCCATTTCCAAGTGAGATACTGTTTCATAATAGTTCTTTTTCCTTCATGGAGTCTTCTCTATGGCTTCCTTCCAGGAGCCCCAATTATTCTCATTCTATTTGTAGAATCCAAAGATTTAAAATTCCATGTCTGTCTCTTTGTAGTTGTTTTCGTCAACATGAGGTAGTGGTGCTTCTAATAAAAAATTACTAACTTCTAGTTTTAGTAACAAACTACCTCATTCGGTTAGGAAAATCCAGGAATTATGGAACTAATTAAATCTATTACATCCCCTTCCACTTCTTTTTTTGCACCTGAATATAAATGCCAACACAGCCTATACTCTCTTGTTTAAAAGAGTCTTGATGATAAGAGGAGAGGAAAGAATCAGTGGAGCATTTATTCTGCTCTTAAAGGCTTTTCAGATATCATTTGGAGCTTTTGTTTTTATTATACAGTATGGTTCTTTATTGTATACTGATATTAACAGAGGCACTGCTGCTAAACTCACAGCTTATTCATGTCATTTCAGCCTGAATGGAAATGAAGGCTAGCGAACTCTGATTCTTTAAAGGAACCACAAATAACAATACCCAGTGGCAGATGATTGAATTTGCCAGTAGAGTTTGTGCAAGGCTTGCTAATTCAGAGGTGCATTTTCAAATATTACAGTGGCTAGGATTTCCCTGGGGAGTTCACTTGGGCACAGCAAGTGAATCAGTGTTTAAATGATATTATTTTTAGAATGATTTGTAAAAAGGATGAAAAAGTAAATAGACGATTTCATAATTAATACTGTAAGTGCACACATTCAAGACTCATTTGTCTCCTCGGGAGAAGTGGCTGAGCCCTCTTCTATGCCTTGCCCTGCAGACTGCTAGACCAGGGGAAATGATGCCAGGGAAAAGCAGTGAATTTGCTTAACAGCTTCCCCATTAAATGGTCAGGCTTTGATCATTACCCTTAACAGCTTTGTCCCCTCCCTTCAGGCACAGACCCCTGCAAGGCTGGTTTCAGATTGCTCCTCTTCTAGTCCCATAATTGCAATTGATAACCGACCATCATCCAAGAACTGGGGACAGTCATCAAATGCTATCAATGCTATCAATACAGTTAGGAATGGCCCTGCCTCTAGCAGGGAAATAAGCCCATAAAGAGTTTTAGCATTTGGAGCCTCAGAGTTGAGTCTAGCCCAACTCGCTCAATTTACACAAAGAGAAATGAGATCCAGAGAGGCTTATAAGACCCGCCCAAGGTAGTATAATTTGTTGGGCACAGAAGGAGAATTAGAACTTGGATGTCCTCTCCCTGCCTGGCTTTGCCTCCAACGGATACCCTTTCTTTGTGATTGAGTAATTGTCTCAAGGTTAGGGGTTTGTGCTGGGGCTGATTTGTGAATGGGAACACAGTTGTTAATCAGTTATGCTTTTCAGAACACTGCCTCTGTTTTGGACAGCCTCCTCTGGCTAGTCTACTTTGGAGTCCCTTTCCGTTGTAATCAACCAGTACCCTCAGAGGAAGGCTGTCCAGGTACTATATTGAATAAGCATTTCCAGCACATTGTTTACCTTAATGAGCCCAACCACTTTCTGATTGCTGAGCTCAATTAGACGTTGTAGAGGTGTTAAACACCTTGCCCCAAATCACACAGCTCATAAGTATAGGAACTGGGATTGGAACAGAGATCTTGGTAATTCTAGCACCTGGGTCCTTAGCCAACTGTTGTTTAGTCGCCGAGCCGTGTCTGACTCTTCTGCGATCCCATGAACTGTAGCCCTCCAGATTTCTCTGTCCATGGGATTTCCCAAGCAAGAATACTGGAGTGGGTTGCTATTTCCTCCTCCGGGGATCTTCCTAACCCAGGGGTCTAACCTGTGTCTCCTGCACTGGCAGGCAGATTCTTTACCACTGAGCCACCAGGGAAGCCCTGGGTCCTTAGCTAATATGCTATGCTAATTTGGCTTCATTATCATCTTCATCCCCCAGCCCAAGGGAACTACTTGCAAGGATGATTCAAATTGTTTGCAGTGAGGACCCTGTGAAATTACATTTGCTGCTTGGTAACTTCTTTCCTCTCTTTCAACTCTTCCTTATCCCTCTGGTATTTCAACCTAAGTTTGATTCCTCCTCTCTACCCCGTCAAGTCTCTAGGGAGACACATGTGCATGGCCCTACTAAGTAGCTTCAGTCGTGTCCAACTCTTCCCAACGCTATGGACTGTAGCCCACCAGGGTCCTCTGTCCATGAGATTCTCCAGGCAAGAATACTGGAGTGGGTTGCCAGGCTCGTCCTCATGGGATCTTCCCGACCCAGGGATCTTCCCAGCTCAGGGACTGAGCCAGCGACTCATATCTCCTGCACCGACAGGACGGCTTTTGGCCACTAGCGCCACCCTAGGAAACACAGGGAGAGACACACCCTATCTTAAAATCCTCTCTCCATCAAAACCAATTTTGCTCTGTTCCAAGCTATGAATCCTTGGGGCAGTCTTAGTTCAAAGTGGACATCTGACGGTCCATGAGGGTTGTTTGGGTCACCCTCACATTGCCTTTTCTGTGAGTTCTTCGGACCTCACCAACCCTTTGAGAAGACAGCCACCGAGTGCATGGGTGAAGTTGTTGAATAGAAGGGGTTCACCCCCACTGCTAAGGTGAAAAAAGAAAGACTCTGTTCTAGTCTGCTTGGGAAGATAAAAGTAAAAGCTTCTTTCTTTGAAGGGGGGAGATTCATTTACTTTTATTGCTGTACCCACTAACAGTGATGCATTTCTTTTCTCTAGGAGAAAAAATTAAAGTCAGTTTTAAAAAATAGCAAGCAAGTTGGAGAAAGAATAGGAGATGATTAGGAGAGAAGCAAGGATTCTATAGATGGATGTTCTGAAATATGTCACTTGTTAACTGAACTCTAAAAATGATGAGGTTGCCCTGGTATGCAATTCCCACTGCCAAGAGTGAGGTTCAAGGCTGGGGCTGGCAAGTTCAGGCTGCCTGAAGTGTGCTTTCTTCTTGCGTGCCCTTGGGGTGGGATCAGCTATGTGTGGTGTGGCTACACTTTTTCATGGCTGGAATCAAGACTCTCCCTCTCTCTCTCCTTTCATCTCTCTTGTCCCTCTCCTGCACATTCATGGATCCTCACATGCATTACATAAATATACACACTATACGCCTACCCACCTTATTAAATCAGGCTTTGTTCCAGACATTTTCAAGAATGGCTCTAGTTTGGTGGATAAAGAAACCACCTGCCAGTGCAGGAGACATAAGAGACACTGATTCAATCCCTGGGTTTGAAAGATCCCCTGGAGGAGGGCTTGGAAACCCGCTCCAGTATTCTTGCCTGGAGAACCCACATGGACAGAGGGCCTGGCAGGCTACAGTCCATGGGGTGTCAGAGAGTCAGGCGTGACTGATGCAATTTAGCACACATACACTCAGGACTTCGAATTTGGCAATCAAGCTTCAGTGCACCGACCCGGCATCCAGTGGTATTCATTCATGCTTATCAGAATTCTGGAAAACTATTTGCAAAATTAGAATTTCTATTTTTAAAAGTTATAATAAGAATTTTAATTGTCAAACAGGGAATTTTGATTCAGCTTGGAAAAATCAAAATCCACAAAGTGAGTGAGTTCGAATTTTATCACCTGCATTTCCAGCTGTATGGCTTTGGGCCGATTATTCTCTCCAAACTGCTTTCTCATTTCTAGAAAAATAGCACCTACTCTGTGGGGTTCCTCTGAGGGTTACAGCAGAGAACATCCCTGGGGTCTCTAGCAGGACATCAGAGGCCCTTTCTCATGTTGTGTATTTCCTTGCACTTCCTGCAAGAAAATTTCCCCATTGTGGAAATTTTTGGAAGCAAAATTAGTAACAGATTAGAAAAAACACCCCTGGAATCAAACAGATTTCTGGGTTTCTTAAAGGGATAAGGCAAGAGTCTGTCATTCAGTTTTATCCAACTCTTGGGATCCCATGGGCTGTATAGCCTGCCAGGGTCCTCTGTCCATGGGATTTTCCAGGCAAGAATACTGGAATGGGTTGCCATTCCCTTCTCCCAGGGACCTTCCTGACCCAGGGCTTGAACCCCAGTCTCTTGCATTGCAGGTAGCTTCTTGACCATCTGAGGCACCAGGAAAAGTCCTTAAAGGGATAGATAGTGTATTACTGTACTCTACAAACTTAATACCTCATAAAATGACCAGTCATTTCTAACCACCAATAAGATATTTTCTTATCTGGTCTTTCTGGTAAAGTCTGATCACTTCTTCAAGGAAGAAAAGGAATCCTTTTAAAATAAAAGTGTATTGAATTACTTTGCAGCTCAAAACCCAACAGCTCACTTCAATCAGGGTGAAAATTTTATTCTTGAAATGGCTCTTTGCAGTGGGACCCCTCCTCCCCCATCAGCCAAAGCAATAGTAATTCTTTGTCCTCAAGGCCCTCTCCCCATTCCTGTTCTTCCAGCAGAGCAGAGCAGACATATTTCTGCCTTAAAACTTTTGAATTTTCCTTTCAGCAGCCTGATTATCTCCTGGATATGCACCCAGTATACTCCCTCACTTCCTTCTGGGGAGATCTCTGCAAAAATAAACTTATCCCCAGTGTGGATTTCTATAATTATCACTATGTGATAGTGTCCGTTGCTAACCTTGTGCCCTGATTCCGTGGTCCTCTTTAGCTCCCTTTATTACCCTTGCACAAACCAGCATCTGTTTAGAAAGCTTGCTGAATAAGCGCTGAAAGGATGTAAATGCATGGAGAATTATTCCATATTTCAGAAACCAGAAAGGCCTATGGACACGGGTGGGTGCCTATGCTTAATAAGAGCTGGCATAAATCTCAACCTAGAATTGGAATTTAAAACTGAACTTTATTTGAGCTTCAAAATGGACTTCCTTGAACTCCCTCAAAGAGATAAATAAATATAAAAATTGATTACATGCCATGATGCATATTGATGTGTGGATCAGGGGTATTTGCATTGATATTATAAGAAAGAATATTTGTGGAGGATCTGTGTATCTCAAAATAATTGTTCATCGAGTCAGGAAAGTAATTGAATCGTTGAGCTTAGATTTCCACTAATTCAAGTGTGTAATGAAATTGTTGTGGCGGATCTCTACTGAAAATAGTTGGCTATAGATTTATGAGTTGGAGTCAGATGTTCCTCTTCTCCCAGTAAGTAAGTAGGGAGACAGTGGTATATATGGTATGTATACGGTATATATACCGTGTGTCTCTCTCTGTGTCTGACTATTTATGTAAATGCAGTAAAGAATCTGCCTGCCACACAGGAGATGTGGGTTTGATCCCTGGATCAGAACGATCCCCTGGAGAAGGGCATGGCAACCATTCCAGTATACTTGCCTGGAGAATCCCATAGAAAGAGGAGCTTGGCGGGCTGCAGTCCATGGGGGTCACAAAAGAGTTGCACATGATTTAGTGACTGAACAACAAACCAAAGTGCAGGGACATGTAATTATAAATTTTCAATGCCTGCTTCTATCCTCTTCTCCTTTCCTTCCTTCCTTCTCTCCCTGATCCAATTATTCATTCAAGGAGTAAATAGTATCTTACAAAAAGCCCTTCCTGACCCTCACCCTATTTCCACTGCTGCCGCTTGCCTGTTTACAACATGAACTTTACCCCAATTGTCTCATATATCCCATTTCATTGAAAATGCTGACGAAGTCATTGTATCCATTTTGTTCAATATAAGCTCTATAAGAACAAGGATTATGCATATGTTGTTTACTCTTGTATTTTGAAGTAAGAGCATAGTCTATGGAATGCGATAGGTGTTTAACACTTGCTTGATGAATGGATGGAGTCATCTAGTGCTGAGATATGAAGCACTGTTCTAGGCCCTAAACAACATTTATTACCAGAAATAGTCTTTGTCTCCCAAGACCTTTCAATTTTGTTGTGGAGACGAAACATTCTCCTAGCATGTGCTGTGTGCTAAATCACTTTAGTCGTGTCTGACTCTTTGTGACCCCATGGACCGTAGCCTGCCAGGTTCCTCTGTCCACAGGATTCTCCAGGCAAGAATACTGGAGTGAGTTGCTATGCTCTCCTCCAGAGGAGTTTTTCAAGCCAGGGATCGAGCCTGTATTACTTATGTCTCCTGCATTGACAGGTAGGTACTTTAACACTAGCGCCACCTGGGAAACCCCTCTCCTGGCACGTGTGTGAGATAGTCTCTCAGTCTTGTCTAACTCTTTGCGACCCCATAGACTGTAGCCTGCCAGACTCCTTTGTCTTTTGAATTCTCCAGGCAAGAGTACTGGAGTGGGTTGCCATTTCCTTCTCCATCTCCTAGCATAGTTTAATGCAGTAGATTATAAGAAGCAAAATGATTGCGATAATCAGTATTGTTGGAATTCAGAGATGAGCCAGCATCTGTGGCCTGTTCCCTGGGGGATGTTAGAGTAGAATTTGAACTGAAAGAAAGGGAAAATGAACAGCCAGAGTCACGTGCAGAACAGACTTGCCACAACAGTGGGTTCATTCAAAGAATGAGTGATGAAAAATTTTGAATTAGAGGGTAGATCTCACCCATGTAAACTTGTAAATGTGTGCTGAGCTATGGGGCTCTCACTCCAGCTACTTGTAGCTACAAGGAAGCCTTGGTCATTTCTGAGCAAGAAAAGGACCTGATGACATCACTCTTTTGAGATTAATATTTGGCCAAGGAGTGCAGCATGGATTATCTGTTGGCAGATATAGTTCACTTTCGTGGGAACCTGTGAATTGATAGGATAGGTGAGTGCCAGTCTGATTAATTATAAACTTCCATCGGTTAGATGAGCAGGTGAATGAAGGTGGTTAATCCTGAGGTGAGCATAATTTACGGAGGCTCAAGTTGAGAGAATTATTACTGCAGGAAGCTTCAGTGTATACAGCATTCATTTTTTTCAGGAATAAATAAACTTCTCCATCAATCCTATAGTTTGTATTTCTGAATGAGTGCTTGGTTCTGGTTAGGTTAGTTATTTTTTTGCTTGTTACTTAAATTTTTGGTGGGAGTGAGGTGGGGCACGTTTTTAACCCTTGTGATATCCAAATAGTGTTTCATATGAACACAGCTCCATGGCCAGCTATCTCTGGATTTTAATGACACACTATCTTCAGCAGTGATCTTGGGTAAGTCACAACTTTAGCCCAATTTGCCACAATCAATGTCCTCATAAGGCTTGTAATTAGATTGCTTATATAGAGAGTCATCAGCCCTTTTAACATGATAGTAATAGTTAATATTTACCCACTGAATGCCAGGCACTCTGCTCAGAGCCCAAGTTGATTATATCAGTTATTTAAATGGATACCTCAGCAGATCTCGGGTTTACTCCATACTCGTGAGAAATGTACCTCACAATGAGAATTGTATGCCATGTTTCTGAGCCCTTGTGCACACACATGCCGGGGGTGAATATGGATGTCTACGTATATGTATTATGTAAGGAAGAAATATGCAAGGCGATTAAAGGCTTGAGGGTAAGTTATAGGTCGTGGTTACCACCAAGGTTTATTTTATCTGTGGTTTATCTCAGGAAATCAAGCCATGGGCTAGCTACATGACACAGTAGGTTTTGCTTTTGTTTTTCCTCTTCATTTCTTTGTCCAGCCTGGAACTGAGCTGAGTGGTTTTTCTTTACTGTCCAAATGGTTGGAAACCGGGCGCTCTAACTGGCTTATCAATGTAGTCATACATCTATTTCCCAGAGGCGTTGTGTCTTTGTGTCACAAGTTCCTGGGCTGTCTAGTTCATCCCTTTTTCCCTCATGTAGTATCTGTGCTAAATTTTTACTGTTTTCCTCATCAAAGCCTTAGTTTACCTGCCTGTTAAGTTCTTATCTGCACTGAGTAAAAAGCTCCTAAACAGAGTTTAGTTTGCAGTGCATTCCACAGATCTGAGTTTTAAAAGAAGAATTGCTTTCTGAGAAGCTTTGGGATTCTTTAAGCTTTATGATACCCCTGGTTCAGGTAAAGTGTCTTTGGCAGCCAGAAAATAAATTCACTTTTACGTAGTACACTGTATAGATTTTTACTAAAACACATTGAGAATTCCATTTGTGGTGATTTTCAACAAATTGCCCAGAACTTATAAATGCTTCATGACTCCACATACTACCCTCATTCTTTGTCTCTTAGAGAGTTCTAAGAAGGTTCATATATATAGATATTTTAAAATATATTTTTATTCATATATATATATGTATATATATTTAAACCTGTTAATCAAATGCTCCTTGTCCTCTGGAACTCAAGAAACTCTTCTGACTGTTTCACTGTTCTTGGAATGTTCAGCTTATTGATATAGTTAACATCCTTCAGACTCAGTAAGTGCCCATATAGTATTATCATAAACCCACATTTAAATGTAAACTGATTCACAGATTTATATAATTTTTATATACAGATTTGTATATTTTTATGGAATTTTACATCAGAAAATGAAGAATAACTTTAGGGAATATATTAACTATAAATAGCAAATAGGTTTCATCCTGAATACCAACTCAGATGGAGAAGATGTGATGATCTAAGTTGCTTTGATAAGGAGGACTTCTAACAGCATTCAGCTCACATGATCAGTTAGTGATGGATGCCTGTGATGTGATCAGAGTGGGAATTCCTACAGTCATGCAAGGGATTTTATAACTGCCCCCTTTTAAGAGAAAGTCAATGAGGTATAGTGAATTTTTAGAACTTACAGGTTTAAAGTGAGGAATAAATGAGTGTTTTGAGTGTAGATGTGAGAAAGTGAAACATCTATTCTAAAGGTAGAATCTAATTTAGGAAGGTGAAGAGAAATAGGAAAGTCATTCCTTGGTGAAGTCATTTAAACTCCAGTCTCTGTATTCTCAATTGGTATATGTGCTGTTTATGGCCTTGGCATCACACTAACCTGCATTCAAATAATTCTGGCTCCCATTTCTTTGAGCCTTCTTTTCCTCAGTTCTAAATATTGAGTCAATGGATGTGATATATGGTATATTTTGATTGATATTTTCCTCTGCTTGGCATAAAGCTAGACAAGCAGATGAGTAATATTTCATAGTAATAACAGTGGTAGCTATTGTTTTTCCTGTTGATATCAGAACTAAATGAACAAATTTTGACCAAATGGAAAAGACTTTGGGAATCTGCAGACATTATAAGCTCCCAGTGACATGTCTTCCCTTCATGGAAATGGAACAGGAATGGGTTTTGAAAATGCTTTGGGGAAAAGGACATAAAAATGAAATGTAACCTCCTACTATCATCACTTTCTTTTTCTTACTCTATGGTACCCAGATTCTCTGACTAAGGTTAGATATAGGATGGTAACTATTAGCTTATTCAGGAATTCTTACTTTCTAGGTTACATCCCTAATTGAAATATTTTCATGACCTAATGACTTCATTAGAATGCCCCTCTTTTTTTCTTCAGGATTCATCACATATTGAAATCTGTGTTCAAGGCATATCTAAGCCAGAAGGTGACTTTTTGGGTTCATGTTCTAATTGATGATACAAACTGCTAATTAAGTGCATCTGTGTCTAATCAAAACATATCTAGAATTAAGCAGTGCAGCTGTGCACCAGGGGAGCCACAGATAGAGCTGATTGATAATGGCATAAGGATATCATTTGTCCTTCGTCCAGTGGTTCCCAAGTCTGGCAGAACCTCAGAATCTCCTGGAGGAGCTTTTAAGAATCATTGCCGTATTCTCTCTGCTTCACTCCCCAAACTAGTACTCTAAAATTTTTATTCTTTTTACCTTCTAAAGAAATTTCTGATGATCAGCTAGGATTGGAAACCATCGGTATAGATTCTAAGTGTAGATGACCTAGAAATAAGACCTGGTTTGATCTAGAGTTCTTCATTTGCTTCTAAATTCTCTCATTTGCTTCAAAATTCCATTTTTAATTCTCCTTATTACATCTTTACTATCATCCTCTTGGGGTTTTGTAGTAGGCTGAAAACTTCAGCTGGTTTTACTTAAGCGGAAAAGGCAGGAAAGCTTTGAGCTTTGTTTCAATGTTGGTGAATATGACAATGTCACTTCCAATATTATGTCTTTTTTTTTTCTGGAAATGTCACTTATTGTCATTCTTTTCACAATCATGGGAATTTGGGGCTAGATAACTAAAGGTAACTCCTGTGTGGGAAAATGGCTGCTTCTTGAAAATGATAATCCTATTAACAACATGGTACATTTTTAATAGCATTTACCTTTAAAAAGTGAACCTATATTGCACAATTTTATCCTCATGGAAAATATTTCCAGTGTTCCTCCTTAGGGCCTTCCTTGTTATTTAGTTGCTAAATTGTGTCTTACTCTTTATGAGCCCATGGGCTGTAGCCTGCCAAGCTCCTCTGTCCATGGGATCTCCCAGACAAGGGTACTGGAGTAGGTTACCATTTCTTCTCCGGGGATCTGCCCAACCCAAGGATAGAATCCTCTTCTCCTACACTGCAGGCAGATTCTTTATTGTTGAGCCACCAGGGAAGCTGTAGGGTCCTTTCTACCTTTAAATATAATCCTGCTCTCAAATGTACACACATATTCAAATGACCACACAGGAGCCTTGGATAGATACAATAAAATTTAAATATTGTTTATCTTTTGCTTCTCTCATTTTTTCAAGTTATGGTTTGAATATTTAGCCAACTTTTCTTCTGATTTTAGTTAACCTGCCTCCTGTCAAGTAGCTGATATGTTATACATGAAGCCCACTACTTACTATGTTTCTCAACCATCACGCTTCTCTTTATAGAGAGCTTTGAAGAAGGTATTATGATTCCTCTTTCTTACAGGTTCAGAAACTGAGGCCCACTGAGATAAGCAGTTTGCCCTACAGAATAGCAACCTGATTCCAAGTCTTCCCAATTTCAAAACTCATGTAAGACCATACTGTCTTTTTGTCTAGTGAATTTACATGAAGAAAAAAATACTGGAATAAAATGGCATACCCTAATAGATAAAGAACAAAGATTTTAAAACCAATTGGTCATGATTTAAGGAAAAAAAAATCAAAAATGTATTTAAAAAATCTTCCTAACAGACACTATGAAATGGAAAACTGAACAATGAAGAACCAAAAAAAAAAAACAACACACACGTCTTTTTGACTTATTGAATTGCAACAAAAATGGAAAGAAATAAGGCCGCAGGGTCAAATTCAAGTTACAGGTGGATGACTTAAATCTTAGATCCCAAGCAGATTAATATAGCCCTGGCCTAGATCCAAAAGGAACAGCAGACAGGCTGGCTTTGTTGACACATGCTCATATTTCTCCATTACATAATAAATTTCCCTGATACGAGAGCATTTAAGAGATTGAAAGAAAGCCTTCATGACTGTTTGTGGTCATTTAATGTTGAAATTTATTCCTTAGAGAAGTTATGAATCAATAGCATATCAAAGACTTGCACAGGTGTGCACAAAGAAAGCTTTCATGTCAAACTATTTTTGCATCCTTTTATTTCACATCATCAAGGTCCACTTTGAAGCCTCTTTCTAGGAATCAGGACCACAATTTGTATTTGCCATCAAATGTAGATTCCACCCCCCCTTATTTGTGGTTAGTAGTTCCCTGTTTTGTAGGGCATGGAAAAGAACTCCTGCTGCCTTTACACCAGTTACAAACAGAGCAAATGCTGCTATGATTTAAATATTTTGTATTCAAGTCTTTTGAAACCATAAAAGTGATAACAATAAAAATATATATGAATAGAAATGTGCATGGTAGAATAATTCGATAGAAGATGAAAAATCAGTACAATAAAATATCTTTAAGCCCATGCTAAAAAATAGTTTATATTTCCTTTTTATATTTTTGGTATAATCTCTATGGACAAATAATCTTCCTGATTTTACTAAAAATCTCTTACTTGATGCCAAATATATTACATTCACATGGGTTCTCTCTAGGCAAATCTATGTGTACTCTCAGGTGCTTCAGTTGTGTCTGACTCTTTGCACACTGTAGACTGTAGCCCACCAGGCTCCTCTGTCCATGGGATTCCCTGGGCAAAAATACTGGAATGCGTTGCCATACCCTCCTCCAGGGGATCTACCCAACTCAGGGAGAGAACCCATGTCTCCTGCATCTCCTGCCTTGCAGGCAAATTCTTTACCCCAGAGCCAACAGGGAAGCCCATTAGTCAAATCTGTAAGGAAAAGTTATTGAAATATAAAGAGAGGTATAGAATAAATCTTTTGCAAACACCATTTAGAGTTTTAGGTTCAAAAGGAAGTCAGAATTTCAATTTGCTTTTTAGAACCAAGATGTTTACATTTAAAAAATGACTCAAAGCTCAGTTGTAGAAACCATACCATTTGATTCTTGGTGGTAGTTCTTTACTATTTTGATAAGACAAAATTGGCTTCTTAGTGCTTCTAGCTAGATTTGTTGCTTTTCCTTCACTATTCTCTATTCTAAAAGAGTTCTCTAATTAGTTATTTTACATTGTGCCCTAAACCGTAGATATTTAAACCTAAGCACCACATACTAGCGTAAGATTCCTGAGAACTCCCTTCTCTCTCCACCCTTCTCCCTCCATTCTTCCCTCCATCCCCTCTCCTTCTCTCTCTTTCTCTACAGACACACACTTTTCCCCTCCCACCCTCATGAATTTCCCTGCTAAGAGCTGATTTCTGGAGTGAGGCTTGGAGTGATGCATCTGTTCCCTGCAGGGTACTGATTGGAAAACTCCTTCATCTATGAAAACCATTTGGAATCTTCTACTCAACCAGGTGATGGAGGAGCTGGTTTTACACTCCAGGAGGTGGCTGAAGGCTGCAGGCAGGACAAAGCGCTTGAGGACATGATGAAATCATCTAACTTGCAAAAAGCGTCTTGACTTCTATTTCTTGTTTCTCATGTGTCAAACTCCAGGAGACAGAGTAGGACAGGGAAGCCTGGCATGCTGCAATCCATGGGGCTGCAAAGAGTCAGACATGACTTAGTGACCAAACAACAGCAAATGTCACACCATTCTCATGGCCCAAAAATGGCTGGGCTGCTTAATCTCCAGGGTCTTTTCCAGTGATGTCAGTATCTGTGGTGCTTGAGACTGGATTGCTCCTTCCTTACAGAGGATCAGATGCAATCCCGTGGGCTGAGAAGAAGAGGGGAGATGGCCTTGCCGTTGTTGCTGTCTGATAACCTGGAAGTTGAAACTGAGCCTTAAGAGGACTGTTCATCCAAACACTTACACACAGAGCTGATCCAATAGAAATGCAGGAATCTAACATTTGGAGCTGAGAACATTGATCCAACAGTTCAAAAAGAAAAAGAAAATCCTCCCCAAAGGCATTTCCCCTTGAAGTGTCCTCGTCTGCACGTGCCCCTGTGACTCGAGCCCGGCTAAAAGTTCAGATTAATTTAGCATTAGGCACAGAGCCAGCTGGCAAAGCCAAGAGTCAGGGTTCAGGCCTCTTAAGATTTCCCCCACCACCTCCACTGCCGAGTGGCTGGAATTCCACCCTCTGCCACGAAACAGGGGAGAAATGATGTGATTTGAGCCCTAGGTAGTCACCATAGTGCCTTTGTTGGCTTCCCAACTTGGCACAGGCTTGCTCCGGCTTGATTGAAACTTGTCAGAGGCAGCCATCCCTGAGAACCGCCTGGCACAGCCCTGCCACTCAGGAGCCACCAGGCGCCGCCTGCACCAAATGCTTCCTGACACGGGGGCTCCAGCCACCCAGAGAGATCAAGAGTCAGGATCCACCACGGTGAGAAGATTTGCTTAAAGGAGGAAGCTAAATCCATCCATCAGTGTCCTTCCCTCACTGAGCAAAATCAGCAAAGAAGAGCTTTCAGGAAATCTACCTCTCCATGGTAGGGGTGCATTTCCAGTCCACGGACTTGGTGAAGGACTAGGCTGATCCCGGCAGCACAGGATAGTTGCATAAGTGGGCAGAGCCAGTGTATAGTCCTTGCATTTGGAAGAGGAAAACATAAAGGTGATGGTGACTCATAGATCCAGCCATTGTAACCTCTGTGTGACCCTGCAGAAGGGGCATCCCAGTTTCTGAGGCTGCAAGGAGACACTGAAACAAAAAGCTTTGTGGTTTGTTTTTCACACACTCGGCCAATTTGTTGAGATTTGTTCTGGCAAGGAATGGGAAGAGAGAAGGAAGAAGACCCTTGTCATGTTCTGTTCTCCATCCATCCAATGAATCTGTGTCTGTCTTCTCCCTTGCATTTTTGCCAGGATTTAAAAAAAAAGCTTACAGACAGGAGAGTCAAGAGAAATTCCTAGACAGAATGAAATAGCATAATGCCAAACTGTGAAACAGAGTAAACCTGCCCTATGATATTCTAGACTCTCTGTTTGTATTGATGACTATTCATTTATTCATTCATTCATCTCTTCAGAAACCCATGAATCCATTCAACACATGGAACATAGACTATGGGCAAGAGCCTCAGGTAGATCTGGTCCAGAAGGGTGAACCAGCATTAACTAGGTTGCTGGCCTTGCTAGAAATTCTTATCAAGTAAATAAGCAAACAAGGTAAATACAGATTGTGGGAAGTGCTGCCCAAGAAATAAATGATCTTATGTGGTAACTGGCCTTTCGGGGAAGTAGAAGAAGGAGAGGCTGCTTGGGAGGTTGGAAAAGGCCTCAATGAGGGCAACAAAGGACTGAGATAGGACAGTGAGCTGCCAGGGGAGCAGGGAAGAGGAAGAACATTTCAGACTTCTGCTGCTGCTGCTTCTAAGTCGCTTCAGTCGTGTCCGACTCTGTGCAACCCCATAGACTTCCCATTCCCTGGGATTCTCCAGGCAAGAACACTGGAGTGGGTTGCCATTTCCTTCTCCAATGCATGAAAGTGAAAAGTGAAAGTGAAGTTGCTCAGTCGTGTCCGACTCTTCGCAACCCCATGGACTGCAGCCAACCAGGCTCCTCCGTCCATGGGATTTTCCAGGCAAGAGTACTGGAGTGGGGTGCCATTGCCTTCTCCTTCAGATTTCTGAGTGTTATCATTTTCTCAGATGCTTGGGGAACTTGGGCTTCTGAGAACCTTCCTCCTTCCATCCTTATCGAGGACCTCTGGTATCAAATTTTGTCTCTGCTACTTTCTGTGTTCGCTTGATGAAGTTTCTTCCCTTCTGTCATCCTCTTTTTCTGAAAACTGGGAATAATAGAAGCTATAAGCTACTTATGGAAGTCTTTCAGCATAAAATGACAGACTAGCACAATACCTGGAAGTCTATAGAAGCTCACCAAATCTTAGGTCTTCTTATTCTTCATGTCTATTTCACCACACTTTAAATCAAATTCCTAACTAAAGTAGCAACTCTTCCTAGAGATAGTACCCTTTTAAGAGGAGTAAGTAATGTATAACTGAATCACTTTGCAGTATAGAAGAAATGAACACATTTTATTTTTTATTTTTTTAAAAATTTATTTATTTATTTATTTTTAAAAATTACAATACTGTATTTGTTTTGCCATACATTGACATGAATCAGCCATAGGTGAACACAATCTCCCAATGCCTCAGCCCCTCCCACCTCCCACCCCACATCCTCTACTTGAATCATCCTGTGCATCAGCCCCATGCATCCTGCATCCTACATTGAACATACATTGGCGCTTCGTTTCTTACAGGAAAATATACATGTTTCATTGCCATTCTCCCAAACCATCCCACCCTTTCCCTCTCCCTCAGAGTCCAAAAGTCCACTCTATACCTCTGTGTCTCTTTGTTGTCTCACATATAGGGTCATCATTACTGTCTTCTAAATTCCATATAAACCAACTATACTTCAGTACAAATATTGATAAAGTTTAGATGTTTTGGTAAAATTTGAACACATATTGGATACTTGCTTCCCTCATAGCCTAGTTGGTAAAGAATCTGCCTGCAATGAAGAAGACTCGGGTTTGATTCCTGGGTCGGGGAGATCCCCTGGAGAAGGAAATGACAACCCACTCCAGTATTCTTGCCTGGAGAATCCCATGGCCAGAGGAGCCTGGCAGGCTATAGTCCATGGGGTCGCAAGAGTCCACTAAAGAGAGAGATGATGATGATGCAATGTTGGTCTTCAGCCTGGGAAGAGTTGAAGCTGGGGGTGGGGTGACCAAAGAGTCTTTTGGGCTCTTGAGTCAGACATTGTTGACAACTGCCTTGTGTAAAGGTTTGGAAGTTGGAAATCATGGTTTTCAGCACCACTATTCTTTGTCTTTGGATAACTAAGTTCAAGGTAGCCCATACTTGGTTGAGAAAATGTCAGTGTTGAAGGAGGGTCTTTCTCTTAGCGGCTCCCAGCCTATTTCTCAGATCCCTTTGTCTTCTCCAGCAATCACCTGCGCTTCCGGTCTGTGCCCACTTCCTGTCCCCTCACTGGCCTCAGGTGGCTCTTGGCTCCCTCTTGGCTCCCTGTTTCCAACCTATATGATTCCTTCTTACACTCCATTCCTTTGTTCTTCTCTGATCATTTTCTTGTTTCCTTCTGCTATCAGTTCAAATATTGACCACAGACCTCCCTTGGTTCCCTCTGCCTCCTTCTGCTCCCACTCCAGAAAAAGACAGCTTGTATAAAGGATGTTATTGACCATTAAGGAGTAACAATAAGAATGGGGCACATTTAAAATCTCAATGTTTAACATTATTCTTTCTGAAGAGCCCCTCAGTTATTTCCTTTTATAGGAGCTTCAGCTTCCTTCTTGATTCTAGGGGCCAATTTAACTTGGCCAGAAGCACATCAGCAATTCTTCCTTTGCCCTTGTAACTAATCTTCTAAACTGGGACACTTTTGAGTGGACAACAGACCTAACCAGAACTGTCCGGGGCAACTGAGCGATCGTGTTACCCAAAGAACACATGCACCCGAGCACCCAGCCGAGCACGTGCCCTTTGCTTCTGACTTTCCTGCTTCTTCCTTCCTACTGACAGGCTCTGGCTGCCACTTGCTTCCTCCCTCATTCTGAACTCTAAGCTCGGTCTTCTGTCAATGATTTCTATTATTGGCTTTTTCAGGACTGCTAGCACTCAACTCTTGACCCCTTCTTAAGAACTTTAGTTTGCACTGCTGATACCCCCAATTCCATCCATGTGTAGAGTGATTTCCAACCCCAACCATATCCATAAGGTCTAACATCTAGCCCCAGACTATCTGTGAGATGGAAGAGTAGATATTGAGAATTGAGAAGGAATACAGTTGGCCTCTGCTGAGATTCACACTTCAGAAATGCAAGCCTTCCAATCAATGTTTCCATTTTCCAAACATTCCAATTTTTTTCCCCCTCTATCTCCCAACCTTTCAGAGAATAACAACAACCAAAAAAAAAAAAAAAAGCTGCACAAGTTTCTGATTGGTTTCATAATTAGATCATTATCCTAGCTTGATCCCATTGTGGAAGCCACTTTCCAGGCCATAAACTGCAGTGTAGAGCTGAAGGTCTTAAAAATCACACCTGAACAGTGGTGAGCCTCTCAGTAATCCACTCCACTTTCCTACCCTTCTGGGTGGCAGGTGGCATGAGGCGACTGATTATTACAGGAAGAACATTTCAATCTGCAAGCTCAGCTGTTGGGTACATTTCTGGAACTGTGAGCAAAGAAAGCAAAGCATTGAATGTCTTTTTTTTTTTTTTGCCCCAAACAGGAACTCCATGGTAATTTCATTATTGATAAGTACAATGGAAAAAAAAGCACTCAAATGCAAAAATTAATGTCCAGTTTGCCTTTTAATGGCCTGAAGCAAATCTGATGGCTTTTGAAATCCAATGAAATGATTGTTTTAAAAGAGAGAGAAAAAAAGAAATGCCTCAATTAAATTCCTTCTGGCCTTACCCCAGTTTGTGTATCCCTGGGTTTCCCTGATTATTTCCACATTTGCAGAGTGCACTTTAGAAATAAAATAATATTTTAATATAGTTTTTCTTCTTGTTAGAAAGCTAATCTTATTACTAGGGAACAGCATGTCATGTTTAAAAGTTCTGTGAGCCCACCACCTGGGTATACTGAGATATCTGCTACCCTTGCAAGGGTCATAATTCTGTGCCTCATTTTGCTCATCTGTAAAATAGGAGTAATAATAGCACTTACCTTGTAACATTGGTGCATGGATTAAATGAGTTAATACATGCAAGATTCTTAGAATAGTGCATGGTGAATATTCAATAAATGTTAGCTACAAAGAAAATTAAGAACACTTTAAAAATACAGAGACAGATTGAAAGAAACACATGAACACAAAAATCACATATCCCTCCAGGCACACTTACAATCTGAGATGTGTTCATTTTTGTTATCATGTGTTTGCATATCTGTGTCATACTGTAAACATGGCTGTGTATCTTATTTTTAACTAAACATTGTCATTGAACATTTTGCAGGCAATTAGCATTACTTTCACTTTTCACTTTCTTGCATTGGAGAAGGAAAAGGCAGCCTACTCCAGTGTTCTTGCCTGGAGAACCCCAGGGATGGGGGAGCCTGGTGGGCTGCCGTCTGTGGGGTCGCACAGAGTCGGACACGACTGAAGCGACTTAGCAGCAGCAGCAGCAGCATTATTTTCATAACTTGGGGGCTGTATAAGATTACAAAATAAGAATATTAAAGGTGATTTATTCTGTGGCATTTAGTTTGTATAATTATTTTAAGTATAAGCTTTACATTGAGAGGCTAAAGTGAGGCAGAAATTCAAGAATTGCTTTTCTGTAACTTATATATACCCTGAAGAACCGGAAATAATTTTTTTTTCCCTTTTCTTTTGGATCTTTTCTTTCCTGTGGTGCTGACAGCAGGGTAGTCTGTGAGATTTATACCTGGGAGTTTAGACAAGGTTGGATGAGACCATGGGGGTTAGAGAGGGACCTAGTTTGGGGAGATAGACATAATAGTGTCTATCTCACAATAGAGTTATGAAGATTAAATTAAATGAGCCTGGCATGTAATGTGCTTAGCATAATAAGTGTTTAATAAATTATAATTAGAATTGTTATTATTAATAATTTTTACTTAGTGCTCGAGAGAGTATATTTTAAGTACCTCCCAATTAATAGGCAGAAACAGATGTAAATACTTGGGTTTGCCTCCTTCTGACTCAGCCCTTCTAATAAGAGAAAGAAGATACTAGGGGATGAAAAATCCTCGCTTTAGTGAATATTCAGTCACTTGTGTTTCTTGTCCACCACTCAGAGAGGAAGGAATGGGCCTCAGGTGGCCATCCAAAGAAGGAAAAAAACTCTGAATCCTGGGCCAGGCTAGGCTTGGGTACCAGCTCTGGGTGACCTCTGACTGTGATGGGGCTAAGCTTCATTTCTCTTCCTCTTCTTTCTTATTGTTCATTTAAGTGCTTCTGTGTCTTTCTCATCGTACTCCCTATTAAGCTCTCTCCTCATGGTTGGCTAAGAATGGACCAGAAATGGATTTACTAGCTATTCAATTACCCACATTATCTTGCTCTGTGGCCATCAAACGAAGCTGAACTAGCCTGGCTCTCAGACGGTCTGCAGCAAGACAATGATTCCTGTTTCACCTGACTCTTTGTGACATCTAAGTTTGTTGTCTACATGGAAAGTTTATCACAAAGCATGCTGCCTCTACTGCACAGGAACCCCACACTGATCTATTTTTCTGTACTGTAACTAACCCTGTAAACCTGAGGAGCAGAGGTGAGCCCAAGAGAGTAATTATCAGTATGCCTTACCATCAAGTGAAGTATAGAATTTTAACCTCAAACTCACTGGAGGGAGATGAGGGAAAAAAAAATCATAAGGACTGGCTTTCTCATTTCTCTCCCTACCTCTTCTTACTCTCAATAAATATTATATGAAGTATTATGTCTCAAATAGAGGAAAGGCGGGAGGAACAGAGCACCTTTTTTCTATTATATCCTGGAGAGAAAGAATGATGATAGTGGGATAACAATGAACCATCCTAGTTTGAGGCACAGAGAACATAGTTTTCAGGCTTAGCATCACTACAACGAATCTCAAAAAATATTCAGAAGGTGTTATTATCTAGATTGATATGATGGGTACTACTGTTTCAGGATATGGGGAGGCATAACTACTTGGTCAAATATGTTTGGTACTTGTAATATGTCATGTAGACCCAAGGTGGGAATTGTTTAAGGTCCATTTTTATCAGGGATTTTGTTCACTTGTCTGCACTGTGCTTCTTGTGGGATCTTAGGTCCCCTGCTAGGAACTGAACCAGTGCCTTGGCAGTGAAAGCACTGAGTCCTAACTGCTAAGCAGCCAGGAAATTTCCCATGGGGGAATATTAATTCAACACATTAATGGCCCTGGGGAAGAAATCTTGCAGTAGTGAAACAGGATGAACTTTCTTTACTTACACAAGCAAAGTTTATTTTCCTCTCTCTCTCCCCTCTCTCCTTCCTTTATTCCTTTATTCATTCTACCTTCTTTTCCTCCTTCCTTCCTTCCCTCTCGCCTCCCTTCTTTCTCCCTTCATTCCTGACTTCCTAGCAAACTTATTTCCCTGTCATCAGTTCAGTTCAGTCGCTCAGTTGTGTTCAACCCTTTGTGACCCCATTAACTGCAGCACGCCAGGCTTCCCTGTCCATCACCAACTCCCTGTGCTTACTCAAACTCATGCCCATTGAATCGGTGATGCCATTCAATCATCTCATCCTCTGCTGTCCCCTTCTCCTCCTGTCTTCAGTCTTTCCCACCCAGTATCAGGGTCTTTTCCAGTGAGTCAGCTCTTTGCATCAGGTGGCCAAAGTATTGGAGTGTCAGCTTCAGCATCAGTCTTTCCAATGAATATTTGGGACTGATTTCCATACAAAACAGCAAATTAGAAACCCTTGCTGTAAGCCTCCTTGCTATTTCCCAGTATTAACCATTAGTCCCTGGCCCTGGCAGCCTATTGCTTTGCTGTTTATCTTGTGGTTGTTTTCTTACACATGCATCTCCTTCCTGAAGATCTGTTGTTAGATGTATCATGGAAGACAGAAATGTGAATCAGAAAGAAACATACCATGGAGGAGCATATAGTCTAAGGCAAGACGATAAGATGTGTACACAATTCAGAAAAAAAAAAAAGATAGAAAATGAGAAATCTCATTTGAGAATTGTAGCTAAAGGGCTACAGATATTCAGGAAAACAAGATATATAACTCTTGCCTTTTTTTCTCTCAGTGACTACTAAGAAATTACCAAGAAACATGATATCATTATATTTTGCAGGAATGGAAAGACTGGAATTATTAAAGAACCTGTGCTATTTGTTCAGAATAGAGCTCTGTGTACAGTGGCCACTAGACCGGGAGGAAGTTCCTTTGGCAGAGTTTCTACTGAATAGCAGGAGGGTCATGACCTTTCCCTCCTGCTTTGCCTTTTGCCTCCCTGCCTCCCTCAATACATCCATCCACCCTTCTGACTCTTCTCAACTTTGGGCTGTTCTAACACTTCATTGCCTTTTTTTCCCCTTTCCTTTTCTGTCTTTTTCTTTTTCATCATGTTCCTTTTCACAATTACTATGTGTGAAATCTATCATCATACTATGGTAAATATATCATCTTATTTACTCTTCAGGCTAACACTGTGAAGCCGTTCCTCTAGTTATATGCTTTTTAAAAGGAGGGAAGTTTGGGGGAAGCCAGTGCCACGCCCAAGACTATATAGAGAGGAGTGGCAGAAGCTTCTCAACCCTAAGTGTATCTGACTGAAGTGTGTGCTAAGCACACAACCCTTCTTCGTACCTCAGGTGGCATCCTTGGATTTTGAGCACTTCTGGGGGTCACAGTCAGAGGCCATATGCCACCTGTCTCTGACCTGAATCCACTCTTAGCTGCTGATGCTGTAAAATTAAAAATTATGGAGGCTTTATGAAAAATGCAAAGCAAAAAGGCTGAATGCCATTTCCACTGAAAGGCAAACACTAGTTTATGTACTTATATGCTCTAACAAACACTTGTACACAAGCAACTACTCGACAGTCGTGAAATTCAGCAACAGAAACCAGCACTTCTGGGTTAGCAGAAGTACAGTGACAGACACAAAAGGAAGAACTGCTCTTAGTAAGGGTCAAGCAAAGAGGAAATCAACAGACGACTGAGATATTTTGGGGGGCTCGCTGTATTCTGAGAGGAAACAATCCCCAGAAATGTGCTCTTTATGTATTCCCTTAATTCTGCTGATTTGGTGCATGATGCATAGACGAGACTTTTGCATATGCTGCAAGGATAACCCCCATCCAACATATGCTCCCTCTGACTTTAGGGTCTCCAGGTTGAAAGCCTGGGGTATGAAGGAGTTTTAAAAGATGCATTTCCACTCTAAGTTACAGTGGAAATTGCCAAGCAAACCATCATATTAGGTTATTCATTGTCATATTTTTAACAAAAGAATATGTCTTTCAATTTTCCCATATGTATGTACACAGGTGACTAGGTTTGTATTATAATGCATGATTTTTAGCTTTTTAATCTTTATGAACTAATACTTTGGCTGATTTGATAATTATATTATTTGGATCATAAATACAAAGTCAGATTTTAGCAATCAAATTTTAGAAATCAAATTCATTCTTACTTTAATTACTGCTCCAATAGTTTTTTTTTTTTTTTTAAGATACCAGGTAATTGAAAATGGTTTCTGTGTAATTATCTACTTAATTAGTTACAGTTCATTTTCAAGGCATCATTCTTGAAAATGTGCCAAATAACAGTTGACTGAGAGACTGTGATATATCTATTATCTTTCTATCTACCTATCTATCAGCTATCTATTATGTTTATGCAAATACACACACAGATACACACACAAGACAGGGGTTATCAACATTGTTAATGGACATGTATAGCCAAAAAGATCAAAGTAGACTTTCCTATCTTTAATTAAAGCATCTTGAACTTCGAATTCTGAGGCTTCATATTCTGGTTTTATCTGGTGACACCTGAGAGTCCTGTCTTCTCTCTGCTCTTCATGTACTATGTTCATTCAATGGTCATGTAACTGACATCTTCAGGGCACCTGCTGTGTGCACAGGTCTGGATCTTTGTGCCCGTGACCCTGCCCTTAAAGAACACTTAGTCTCCAGGGAGAAGCAGGCAACATAAGCAGGTGATCACAGTACAGTGTGATAAGTTACAAACAAGGCAGATCAAGAGACTCCTATTATTTGAATACTTTCTTCCAGGTCAGCTACTCTGTTAGAAACTTCACAAGTGTTCTTTCATTTAATGGTCACCGTGGCTGTAAGTGATGAATATTATTTTTACTTTACTGATGTGAAAACTAAATTCCAAAGAGTTTATGTGAATTATGGAGTCCTCAACAGGAAACTCAACAGCTGGCATAATCAAATTAGCAAAATTCACATAAGGCTTAAGAAAGGGATGGCTTTTCAAAGCTGTCAGTGGTTTGTTGAACCACAAGGCTTGTGGAGTAAGTAACCTTAGGATGGTAGGAGAAGAACTCTTGTAGCGAGAGGTTACTGGCAACCAGAAGCAGAGAGCTTTGCAGAGAAGATCACTTTAAGAGCAATGACATTTGAAGATGGTCACAGAGAACCCAGCTGACCCCACAGAGATGGCCTGCCTTCCTCCCTTCTGATGCAGATGTGCTGTGTGGGATGAAGCCCATCCAAGTCTAGAGGAAAAGGTACCCATTGATTCTAAAGTACAAGCACTTGTCCTACTAGAATGGAGACTGGGTTCGGAGGAGCAAACAGAAATCATGGGACATTTGGTATTTGTATAGGACCTATGGAAGTTTGGGCTTTTCTGTGGCTCAGTTGGTAAAGAATCTGCTTGCAATGAAGGAGATGCAAGAGATGCAAGTTTGATCCCTGGGTTGGGAAGATCCCTTAGAAAAGGAAATGGCAACCTGCTCCAGTATTCTTGCTTGTAAGATTCTGTAGATAGAGGAATCTGGCGGACTTCAGCCTGCTGTGTGACAAGGAGTGGGCTTGCATGCACACAGACATGCACACACATAGAAGTTTCAGCATGAAACAGTCAATCAATCCCAGAGATATTCTGCAACTTGTCTAGTTTGCCTTTACCTTTAGAGGCAAATGGATATGTCTGCACTTTTTGGTTCCCACCAGCTGCAGTTTTGCCACATTCACTGGCTGCTGCTGCTGCTAAGTCACTTCAGTCGTGTTTGATTCTGTGTGACCCCATAGATGGCAGCCCACCAGGCTCCCCCATCCCTGGGGTTCTCCAGGCATGGACACTGGAGTGGGTTGCCATTTCCTTCTCCAATGCATGAAAGTGAAAAGTGAAAGTGAAGTCACTCAGTTGCATCCGACTCTTAGAGACCTCATGAACTGCAGCCTTCTGTTTCATTTTATTTTATTTTGGTAGAGAGGCATGTGGGATCTTAGCTTCCTGACCAGGGATTGAACCCACACCCCTACACTGGAAGGCAAAATCTTAACCATTGGACTACCAGGGAAGTCCCTCTCTTTTGAATCACCTATATGTTGCATTCTCTCTTTTGCTAATTAATTCATAATTGTTCATTCATATGTCTTTTAAAAATATCCAGCTTTAGATGGGCAGATTTGATATAACCTATCCATCTGACATGGAGAAGGCAATGGCACCCCACTCCAGTACTCTTGCCAGGAAAATCCCGTGGACAGAGGACCCTGGTAGGCTGCAATCCATGGGGTCCCAAAGAGTCAGACACAACTGAACGACTTCACTTTCACTTTTCACTTTCATGCATTGGAGAAGGAAATGGTAACCCACTCCAGTGCTCTTGCCTGGAGAACCCCAGGGACTGGGGAGCCTAGTGAGCTGCCATCTATGGGGTTGCACAGAGCTGTACACGACTGAAGCGACTCAGCAGCAGCAGCAGTGTCCATCTGGCAGTGTGTTTATCAAGCGAATGAATTAGCTTTTCCATTTTCCTTGGAAGCTCACTTTTTCCTCTTTGGTCTTTTCCTGCCCTTGGGGAACCTAGCCTCCAAATAGCGGTGAGAAGTCTTGATGGTCTATTTCATTCATGCTGTTTGTGATGTCAGTAATAAAATACTAATAAACATATAGAAGTTTATATGCTTATCAGGATTTTAACATTTATTATATTATTCATTTCTAATAGCTACTCTGCAAACTTGGCAAGTCATATGAATCTCCTACTGTGTTATACTTACCAAAACTGAATTTGTTATTCAAATATCTAAACATTCAATGCAAAAAACCCCACAATGATTTATAAAGCACCTACTATGTGCCTGAGTTAATTTTAGGTGTAAGCACATAGGTTATATCAGTGGGGAAAAATAAAGATCTCTGTTCTTGTTAAGTGAGGGAAGATGATAAAAAAATAATACATAGGAAAAAAGGTTATTGAGTTGGTTGAGTGAGATAAATGCTATATTAAAAGGAAAAGTGGAGTTGGTAAATGGAATAGTGATGAGGAAAGATAAGGTATGAAATTTTGAACAACTGGCTTAAGGGAGTATCTTATGAGAAAGTGACTTTTAAGCAAAGAGTGAAAAGAATTGAGGAAATGAACTCCATAGATTTGAGAGAGATTGGTTCCAAATTGAGAGAATGGGCAGGGACATGCCTGGTCTATTCAAGGAATAGCATGGAGTCAGGTGGGGCTGGAAAGGAAATAGTAAGGGGAGAGAGTTGTAATTAAAAGACAGTGAAGTCATGATATTAGTGATGGTATAAAGTCTTTCAGGTCATTGGAGGGACTATGTTTTTTACCTTTAGTAACATGGACAGCCAGTGGTGGGTTTTGCTGACTTGGCTTGTATTTTTAAGTACGTATCCTTGCAGTTTCATTAAGAATTCATAATAGCAGGACAGATATAGAAACTGGAGACATACTAAATGATATATGTTATAAGAAGAGAAATTTTAGAAGTAGAAGGAAAGAATCCAGGTAAGAGACAAAGTTGTCTTTGAAAACCAGTTTAGGAACTTCCCTGGTACAGTGCTTAAGACTTCACCTTCAAATGCAAGGGTTGTGGATTTGATCCCGGGTCAAGGAGATAACATCTGACGTGCCTCACAGGCAAAAAAACAAAACATAAAACAGAAGCGATATTGTACCAAATTCAATAAAGACTTTAAAAATGGTCCACATCAAAAAATTTTAATTTAAAAACTTTAAAATTTAGAAACTAAACCTCAATCTAATCATGTTATTCCACGGCTTGAATAGCATACTCAGCTCCCTTTAACTATCACCGAATCACTGGTTTACTCATTCATCTAATTATATGTAAATGTTCCTAGATAGCTACCATTTGCCAGACACTGTCCTAGGTGTTGGTGATGAAGCACTGAGGGAAACATGCTGTCTCTGCACTCAGTGAGCTTACATTATAGCGGGGAAGACAATACAAGATTCCTTCACTGTGTAATCCCTCCCAGTTGAATGTCTCCATCCTTCATATGCAGTCTTGCTACACCTTTCGATGTTCTCAGAACATGCCAGATCTCCTCTTTATAACTAGGCAAAGTGAGTCATACTCTTCTTACCTGAAATACCCTTGCCTCACCCAAATTCTCCTTTGCCATCAGAGAACATCTCATTCACCTTCAAACTACCCAATGTATTTATTCAGCTGATACAGCTTTTGCATATTATCCATGTGACTTGTAAATGTGAGGGTCCCCTTCGATGCCCTGGAGGCTTCAGAAGGACAAAACATCCTGATTTATCAGCTTTATGGCCCCAGAATATAGCTCAGGGCAGGGCACAGAGTAGCTGAAGTCGTATATCCTAGTGATGGGCTGAGATGCTTTGGGAGTTCAAAATAAATTAAATGACTAAGGAATGTGTTGGGAAAACAAGAGAGAAACACATAAAACAATTAGAGAGCAGAAGACAGTATGTAATCAAGTGCTGAATTGCTGCAAACTGTGAATCTACAAGGAGGAGACCTTGAGTTCTGGAAGCTTTAAGCAAGGCTGTTGCTTTGGGATTGGTCAGGATTCTGCAGCTCATCAAGGGCAAGCCTTTGCATTTAGTATGTCTGTAGCAGCACTAAAGGGTCAGGGGCTGAGTGTCCAGATGATGAGAAAATGCCATCACTTCTTCTCAGGTGGCACTTGTGGTAAAGAATCCACCTACCAATGCAGGAGACATAAGAGATGTGGGTTCGATCCCTGGGTTGGGAGGATCCCCTGAAGGAGGGCATCGCAACCCACTCCAGTATTTTTATCTGGAGAATCCCCATGGACAGAGGAGCCTGGCAGACTGCAGTCCATAGGGTCACAAAGAGTTGGACACAACTGAGTGGCTGAGTGACTGAGCAGGCTCAGAAGAGAGACTGCCTTGATGAGACAGTCTCCAACATCCCTCGAGAAGTGAGACTCTGACTTCAAGTGGTTTCCATCTGTAGGTTGTTAGTCTAGGTTTGAATCATGTTTTTTAGGGGTAGATGAATTCAGCTGTGAATGTGACTAGATGGAAGATTTCCCAGAAACCAGAACATGAATCTGGTTTTCCCTTCTCATTGGGGAGCCTGGATGTTAAGACAGCAGAGTGACCATTTCCTTTTTCCATTTTTTTCTGAGACTTGGAATTATTGAAAAATCTAGGTGACTTTCTGAATTTTCATTTAATGGTAAATTTAGTCGCTGATGTTAAACCTTTTGCTCTGTGGGTAAGCAACCTCATGTGTTTGACACAATCAAATATATTATGCAATCACCGCTTGATGGGGTTAGTACTCAAAGTGGGTAAGATGTAATTCTTGATGATAAAGTAAGATTATGTTACCTTGAAATAGAAGAGACTAGTACATTCATGCCATCTCTCCTTCTAACTATATTGTGCCATTAATCTACCCACTTCACTTTTACATAATTACTGCAGTGAATTATAATGAAAGGAAAGGAGGTTTGATGTTGAAAATTACAGATTTAGTACCACCCCCATCACAGAGTGGCTCTGTGACTTTAATGAAAGCATTTGACCTCGGTTCCTTCTGCTCTGAAATGGAAATATTATTTACAAATTCTTTGACCTGTCTCCTGGGAGAATCAAGTAAGCTAATGAGTAGGAAAATACTTTACTATAATGCAATAAAATATCCATTGGTTATTATTATGACTCTTGCACGTTTCCTTTGTCTCTGTGAACGGCAATGTTTTATGGATACATACTAGACTGCAATTATGATTGTAGCATAGGAAGATTTTAAAAACACACATGGGAATTTTCTATGGCTACTTTATAAATATGGTTTCAGGCAGGAAAAAAAAAAAATATGACACACCCAGAGCTGCTGGCAACAGTACCTCCTTCAGATTCGTCATGAATTGTAGATGTTCTTAGCCATCTAACAGGCTCTGGCGACAGTTTTGAAAAGGGTTATCTCACGTTTCTGGAAGATTCTAAACTCATCCATTTATTTAGGGATTAAACAATAACCCTGGGGACATGGCTTCTCCACGTGAGAGTGACTCCTGGTCTTCAATTTTATTTAAATCAATGAAACCTAGGTTAAGTAGTCAAGGCCCACAGAAGAAAGCATATTTACATTGTGCCCCTATGGCGTTTCATTCATGTGGGGGGGCTAAGAATGGATTTTATACCATTTGGTTTGTGTGCCTCACATACTTTATTCCATAGCTTATAATAAACTATAATGGAAAGAATATAAACTAAATATACATACATATATATATATATATATATATATATGGAAAACTGAATCACTTTGCTATAAAGCAGACTCTATCACATTTTAAGCCAACTCTACTTCAATTTAAAAAGAAATTTTCATATTTTTAAATAGCTTTTACAAATATTAAGATATTGTTGGATGTCTTAATTGAAATATGTGCTGTGCTCAGTCACTCAATTGTGTCCATCTCTTGGAGACCCTATGGTCTATACCACCAGACTTCTCTGTCCATGGGATTTCCCAGGCAAGAGTACTGGAGTGGGTTGCCATTTCCTCCTCCAGGGGATCTTCCTGACCCAGAGATGCAGTGGGAGTCTCCTGCACTGGCAGGCAGGTGTTTTACCACTGAGCCATCTGGGAACCACCTCATTTAAATTTAAAAGTTTTTTTCCAAAAATAAGCTATGGGGAACAAATATAAATGTAACTGGTCTTGATAAAGGGAGCCCTTGGTCCACTTTCTCTCTATATATTACACACTCCTTGACCTTGGAAAAAGTATATTAACATGTAGCAGGCTCTGAGAAGTCGCATAAGAACTATTTATTCTATTGTGAACAAAAACACCCACATTTTATTCCTTACTCATGCTTTGGGATGCAGAAGGCAATGGCACCCCACTCTAGTACTCTTGCCTGGAAAATCCCATGGACAGAGGAGCCTGGAAGTCTGCAGTCCATGGGGTCGCTGAGGGTTGGACACGACTGAGCAACTTCACTTTCACTTTTCACTTTCCTGCATTGGAGAAGGCAATGGCAACCCACTCCAGTGTTCTTGCCTGGAGAATCCCAGGGACAGGGGTGCCTGGTGGGCTGCCATCTATGGGGTCGCACAGAGTTGGACACAACCAGAAGCGACTTAGTAGCAGCTTTGGGAAGAAAAAGTGAGCCTGAAAATTCCAGAGGCAGAAGTGTCAGCTCTCTGGTCAAGTTGCACTTGGTAGCCAGTTAGAATGTTTCTTTTCCCATACCTTGGATTTCTAATGTCTTAACCCCAGAACACCCTTATGGTAGCCCTTGGATTTCTCATAGCGTCTCTCTAACCTTGGAGACATGAAGACTAGTAGCTTTTGTTGTACCCCCAGAGTTCATTCTGGAATGTCCTCTTATCTCACTTTCTCCTCTGTCCACTTTGCCTTTCCTCTCTAGTGTTTTTCTTTTTTCTTCTCTCTTCTTCTCTTAGTGTAGCTTTACTTCAGGCCTGTGGCCCTTTAGTTGCCTGTGCAATGAGTAGCTTACTTTCACTGAGGATATAATTTTGGGGCTTTGATTTAAAATAGACCCTGCAGATGTTTTCACTAAGTGAGTCCTTTCAAGCATCTCCTTGGGTGCATGAGGTGCTCTGCTTTTGTGTTTACCACTGGAACAGAGTTTCCACCCAAATTAATGTGCAGCTATGACTGCAGGGGGTACAAAGCAGGGATTGTGTGATGACTCACTGGGTAAACAGTTTTTAGTTGCTTTGAACAATTCCTGTGTGTGTGTTGGGTTAGAGGAGAAGATAAACAAATATTCATAAGCAGAAGCCCACTCACCCATCCCACCCCCTTCAGGTAGAGTTTTTAGCAATATTATCATGCATGGTCAGAATGAGACTCTGTTCAATAATACCTCCCATGCAGACTTTTCTGGCACCACTGTCTGTATTACATTATTGTAAAGCCAGGCTAACATTATGAGCTTATCTTCTTGCACAAAAGAAATTAAATGTGTCTCATAACTAAAGTCTAACATTAGCTTGTGTCTCCAAAGGGAAGGGCAATTAGAAAGTTTCCAAATTAACATTCTAATAATATAGCAGGAATCAGTGCTAGTCAGAGGTTTGTTTGCAACAAAATGACCTGTCTTTATATATAATTAGTGCCTATATAGAAATGGTATGAAATATGAATTTTACCAGTGATGTTGCACTTTATATATATATATTTTTTCTTTCTTTTTTTAATGTGGGAGACTAGAGTTGGTCAAGAGGTAGAGGGTGTGATTCATAGTCACTCAGTCATGTTCAATTCTTTTGCGACTCCACAGACTGTCGCCTGCCAGGCTCCTCTGTCCATGGGATCTGCCAGGCAAACATACTGGAGTGGATTGCCATTTCCTTCTCCATGGAATCTTCCTTACCCAATAGTCAAACCTGGGTCTCCTGCATTGCAGGCAGGCTGTTTACCATCTGAGTCACCAGGGAAGCCTGTGATTCATAGTAGATAACAGATTATACAACAGAAAAGTAAACTTGTTGCGACTGACAAATACATTTTATTTTTCCCCCAAATAAACATACACATTAAATAGACTTTATCAAATCAAAGTATGCATATACATATTTTCATATACCTCCTAAAATGCAAAATGTGCACACCTCAGTGGTGAAAATGGTAATTAAATAAATTTATCTCAGGTAATTTCAACCTTAGGATTGACTCCCTACTTCTCAAATATTTATACATTAAGTCCATCTTGTAGGACTTCGATAGTGGTTCAGTAATTAAGACTCTGCCTTCTAATGCCGGTGGTGCTGATTTGATCCCTGGTTAGGAAGTGAATATCCCATATGCCTAGCGGCAAAAAAAAAAAAAAAAAAAAAAGCAAATCATAAAATTGATCCACATCAAAAACATCTTTAAAAAGCCCTCTATCTTGTGTAAGAATTGATCCCCTAACCAGAGTTCTATAACCTTTCCTGTGCAAGAATTTCATTTTTATATAATACTCAAACTGTATGGAAAGAATTGTCTACCAACTGACTGGCAAGTGAGCTATTAATAGTTAACAGAATGTATAAACCCTTTCAAGAGTCCAGGGTCCTCCCACTTGGAGCTCACTATGCCCTTGAAACATAAAATGCAATATCATATTACTCTTTGGACCTTATAGTCTCATATGTAACTGTATATAAATGTATGTAAGTCCATGGGTGTGCGTACTGTTTAGCTTTTATGGCTATTATGAATTAAAAGGCTCCAATGAAATGTTATTTTGTGAAAGTCAAGGGTTAGAATTGCTCATGCAAAAATTAAAGGAGAAAAACTAAAATAAATATGAGACCCAGGGTAACTCCAGCCTGTGCCCTTCTGTGAGGTGATACGAAGGTGGTAGCTTTTAATTAAAATGGAGCCACTGTGTCACGGCAGCAATGATTTGATTTTGCCTGCCTGTCTTGCTCAGAAATTATAGATTGAAAAGATGTAATTAACAGAAAATTAAAGATTCTCCTTCATTCTTAGTTACGTAAAGGATTCCTGTGCTTTTCCTCTTCCAGCTCCCACTTCTCAGCTGGTGTGGGGCCTTTTAAGTTGCCTTTTCACACCACATGAGTCAGTGGCATTAATTAGCAAAGCGGGACTATGATCATTAACTCTGATATGAGGTTTCTCTTCCCCATCTGACCCTGCACAGAGCAGAAGAATTTGTCAGACTAGAAGGCTGGGAACCTTTTGTCCTCTGTGCTTCCAACTTTAATAAACTCCAAGGAAGTCCCCTTCATACTGTGGAAATGGTGAGGGTCCTTTCCTTCCCTGTGATGTTACCAATCCACACAGATGTGGAGTGGGTTCATTGATTCAGAGGTGTTTGGATCTGAACCAGGGCCAGTCTGAAAGAGCCCCTCTTGATCATCCCCAGATCACTCTGCTACTTTAGCTACCTGTGCATCCCTACACAGAGCCCCCCCAGCCTTTTTTATTCTTTGCCACATGACTCCTAAACCAAATGTCTCTCCCTCAAATTTTAATCTTTCAGTGAACTTGCATATCATATCACTGTGCCTGTAAATGGTCCTTCTAACTCTGGCTGGTCCCCATTTGATTCTGCCAAGAACCTCGGAATAAACTCTGCCTCTCAGTGAAACGAATTTCTTCTTCAGTTATGTCCCTTTTTTGTTTCCTGATTTCAAATCTCCTTTCCTCAGGAAAAGTACTGTGCATAAGGGGGTTGGGAGTGAAAGGACCCCCACCTTGAGAAACTGACGTTTTCTACTCTGCTTTAATAGATATTTGCACAGGGATGCAATATTTAATTTCATTTTTATTGGGGTATGTTTGGTTTGCCATATTGTGTTAGTTTCTGCTGTACAACAAAATGAATCAACAATATATATACATACATCTCCTCCCTCTTGAATGCCCCTCCCTCCCGCTCCCCATCCCACACCTCTAGTGCTTGACAGAGCACCGAGCTGAGGTCCCTGTGCTATACAGCAGGCTCCATCTCTTTTACACATGATCATGTACATATTTCAATCTTACTCTCCCTCCCGCGCCTTCCCCTAGTGTGTACACATGTCCATTTTCTATGTCTGGGTCTCTATTCAATCCACACCTTATCCTATTATTCATTCTTTTTTCTTTCCATACTACTTCCCCAGCCTTTCTCCAGAGCCCTTTTTGTATAGAATATCACCACTGATGATTTCTGTGGGGAAACATGTCCTAAACTAGAAAATGAGGAACCACCTAGGCCCGCCTTCTGCTGTGGCTTTTTTCTTTTTCCTTAATGCCTTGTATTAGTGACTAATTTTCACGTTGACACATTTATCCAAACATAACATCGCATGTTTACAAACATCTAAGCTGGAATTAATTAAATCAAGGGCTGTAAAAATAGCTATTAATTATTATCTTCATCCCATTATTTTGAGGGTATGCAAATGAGCAATATTTTCCATTCCACATCTTCCCTGATACACAGTGCCACCACTTTCTACATCTGCTACAGTCTTATGGAGAAAAATGGTTGAAACAGAGCCTGTGTGCTTTCAAGGAAAACCTCTGATTTGGAAGAGAGCAATTTTCCCCGTTGTGGGAGCAATTTGCAGAATTCTAGGTCATATACTGGATGGAAAGTCCTAGGTCTTCTGACAAAGGACCAGGAGTGATAAGGCCAATAGTCGGTATTACTGAGGAATATATAGTGGGCACGCTTTAATTGCACTCCTGGGTGCCCTTGTTGAAATGCCTGTTCACTTGATTGATGTGGGATTCCTGGAAGTCTCTGGCCCAAGGGGTCATCATGCAGGGACAAGATGGGTAGGAGCATTCAGTGAGCCAGGGATGCGCCTGGATGAACTTACATTAGCACACACCATAGCAGTAACTTTGACTCTTTTTGATTGTGACCCACAATAAAAGTACATTTTACATCTCAACCCAGTTATAAACACATATTTATAACCCCCTTATAAACACACATATATCACAAAACAATTTCCAATATACAATGCCCTCTGATATCCTCTTTCATTTTATTTAAAGCAGGTCATGAGCCATCATCGATTGCATGACCAATGAATGGATATTACCAAGTTTGAAAACCATTTTCTTATAGGGCTGCAACACTGCAGCTTGTTTCTATCACTCATCTATGCATTATTCTGTGTGCTCATCACAGCTGCCTGATGCTATGAGAATCTTGAAACATTTTGGATACTAATATTTCATATTTTAACAAGAAAGGTACACATATCAGAAGCATTCATGTTCTTGACATTTCACAAGCTGAACACACTTAGGTAACCAGCACCTGCAACAGGAAGCTGGCAGAAGTCCCCCACCTCAGATGCCGCCTTGGGATAGTCCCCAAGGATGCTGACTGTCCTGACTTCTAAGAGCCTGGATGAAGTCTGCCTATTTAGGTTATATTCACATGTTTTGGTGCTTTATATAAATCATATGATACTCTTTTTGTTTCTGGCTTTTTTGGTTCACATTATATTTATTAAATTCATTCATATTATTGTGAGACTATTAAATGTGAGATTGTTCATTCTCATTTCTATATCTTATTCCTCTGTGTGCATATACACAACTTACCCAATTACCGGATGATGGACATTGGGACAGTTATGGTTTTGGCCTATAAGGACTAAATAGCACTGCTGTAAACATTCTAATACGTGCCTCTGGTAAACCCAAGTATACATCTAAATTGGCTGTAGATACCTGGGATAGGAATTATTGCATTATAGGGCATGACTTTGTTCAGCTTTATTAAAACAACCAATTTTCTAAAGTGGTTGAACTAGTTTATGTTCCTACCGACAGTAAGATGCTTTTAATTCTTATGAAGCAATTCATTTTCTACACAGGAAAAAACAAGGCTTCAGGACTGAAGCAGGTTACAAAAGTCACAGAGCTCATATATTACAGGATTAGAACTAATATTGAATTACAGAGTCAAAGTCAATGGCTTTGTTTGTTTTTTCCTCTCTGTTCCTTATTAACACTTATGGAGGTCTTTAAAAGGTCATTTGTCCATTTTTCATCTTCTCCAAGTCCGCTCACATACATCAACATACAAACACATACACACACTCTTTCCTGCATGTAGATATACATATAGCCTCCCACAACACACACAGACACAAGCACAAAAGAATACAAACAGATATATACATCCAGATATACACAGGTGTGTTTAGAAGCAGATACCTACAGACACACGGATAGACAGACACATACACATATAGCTGTGAACATGGAGACATACGAAGATACATACAGAGATACACAAACACAGATACACATCAAAATACACACACAAGTACTCTGGCATACTTGGTTATATGCCATATTTTTTTCATATTTCATACTTTGGCCAACAAAACAATATGTTCTTTCAGATTATATTTGTATGATGCATGGATTCTTAGTAAACACATGTGCATAGCTTAGTTTTACAGTGATTTTATTTTTACAGTTTTAAGTTTTCTGGAGAAATACATTTATACTCTACTTTGGTAACATGCCCTGAGCTTAACTACTAGATTGGTATCAAACTTGTTCATTCAGTATCTACTGGACATGCCAATGTTCACTTAATTCATAAGCTATAATGTCTAATGTAGGGGTTTATTATCTCCCCTGAGGAACACTTTCTATTCATGTTCTGCTGATCTATGGAGAGGGAGAGATCTTTGTCAATGACTGAAATGTAGATCCTGCAAATTGGAAATCAGGTTAAAATGTCTGCCTGGAATGCAGGAGACCCGGGTTTGATCCCCAGGTCGGGAAGATCCCCTGGAGAAGGAAATGGCAATCCACTCCAGTACTCTTGCCTGGAGAATCCTATGGAGGGAGGAGCCTGGTAGGCTACTAGTCCATGGGGTTGCAAAGAGTCGGACATGACTGAGCGACTTCATTCATTCATTCATATATATATATAGAAAATAGAAAACTAAATATGCATATATAATACTAATATATAAATATATTTATACATATATATATATTTAGTTTTCTATTGCTGTGTAATGAATTACTACAAATGTACTAGATTAAAACAATATATCTTATGAAAAGATGCTCAATACCACTAGTTACTAGAGAAATGCAAATCAAAACTACAATAAGGTATCATCTCATACTGGTCATAATGGCCATTGTCAAAAGTCTACAAACATTAAGTGATGGAGAGGTTATGGAGAGGAATGTAAATTGGTATAGGTACTATGGAGAACAGTATGGAAGTTCCCTAAAAAATGAAAAATAGAGCTATCACACGATGCAGAAAGCCTACTCCTGGCATGTATTCTGAAAAAAGCTTAATTCAAAAGATACATGCGCTGCAATGTTCATTGCAGCACTATTTACACTAGCTAGGATCTGGAAGCAACCTAAATGCTGACCAGCAGAGGAAGGAATAAAGATGTGGCACATGTATCAGTAGAATATTACTCAGCCAGTAAAAATCATAAAATAGTGTCACTTTTAGCAACGTAGATGGACCTAGAAATTGTCATAGAGTGAAATAATTCAGACAGAGAAAGGTGAATATCATATGAAGTTGCTTATACCTGGAATCTAAAAAAATGGTACAAATGAACTTATTGACAAAACAGGAATAGAGTCACAAATGTAGAAAATAAACTTAAAGTTACCAGGAAAAGTTGAGGGGAGGATAAATTGTTGGATTAGGATTGACATGTACATGCTACTGTATATAAAATTGATTACTAAAAAAAAATAAAAATAAAAAAAATTGATTACTAATAAGGACCTATTGGAACTTGGGGAACTCCTCTCAATACTCTGCAGTGACCAATTTTAAAAGAGTGAATATGTATATATGTATAACTAGTTTACTTTTCTGTACAGCAGAAATGAACATAGTATTATAAATCAACAGTAGTCCAATAAAATCTTTTTAAAAAAGCATGCAGTTATCATGCTAGTTTTGGGACAGGATTCTGGGCACAGTTTTTGACTAGATTTTCAGCTCAAGATTTCAAAAGCCTGTAGTCATGGTATCTGTCAGATTCTAGGTAGAGCTGGGGATTCTTTTATAAGCTGAAGTAATTAGTGGTAGAATTCAGTTCCGAGGAGCTTAGGACTCAAGTGCTGGCTCTCTTGCTGGCCGTCAGCTGGGTGACATTCTTAATTCCTAGAGGCCACATGTAGTTCTTTGTCACATCACCCTTTAACAACAACCAGCGGCTTAGTCCTAGGAAGCCAGTAGAGGACTCTTGTTACAATCTCCTTAAGCAGATCTTATATTGTTGTTTTTTCAGTCACTCAGTCATATTTGACTCTTTGCAACCCCATGGAACTGCAGCATGCCAAGCTTCCCTGTCCTTCACTATCTTCCAGAACTTGTTCAAAATCATGTCCATTGAGTCAGTGATGCCATCCAACCATCTCATCCTCAATTGTCCTCTTCTCCTCCTGCCTTTTCTTTCCCAGCATCAGGGTTTTCTCCAGTGAGTCAGCTCTTCCCATCAGGTGGCAAAAATATCAGAGCATCATCATCAGTCCTTCCGGTAAATGTTCAGGTTGATTTCCTTTAGGACTTCCTTTTAATCATAGGGGACTGGAATGCAAAACTAGGAAGTCAGGAAACACCTGCAGTAACAGGCAAGTTTGCCTTTGGAATACAAAATGAAGCAGGGCAAAGGCTAACAGAGTTTTGCCAAGAGAATGCACTGGTCATAGCAGACACCCTATTCCAACAACACAAGAGAAGATTCTATACATGGACATCACCAGATGCTCAATTCTGAAACCAGATTGATTCCATTCTTTGAAGCCAATGATGGAGAAGCTCTATACAATCAGCAAAAACAAGACTGGGAGCTGACTATGGCTCAGATCATGAATTCCTCATTGCCAAATTCAGACTTAAATTGAAGAAAGTAGGGAAACCACTAGACCATTTAGGTATGGCCTAAATCAAATCCCTTGTGATTATACAGTGGAAGTGACAGATTTAGGGGATTAGATCTTATAGACAGAATGTCCGATGAACTATGAACAGAGTTTCATGACATTGTACATAAGGTGGTGATCAAAACCATCCCCAAGAAAAATAAATGCAAAAGGTAAAATGATTGTTCTAGGAGGCCTTACAAAGAGCTGAGAAAAGAGAAGCAAAAGGCAAAGGAGAAAATGAAAGATATACCCATCTGAATGCAGAGTTCCAAAGAATAACAATGAGAGATAAGAAAGTCTTCCTCAGTGATCAATGCAAAGAAATAGAGGAAACAATAGAATGGGAAAGACTAGAGGTATCTTCAAGAAAATTAGAGATATCAAGGGAATATTTCATGCAAAGATGGGCAGAATAAACGACAAAAATTATGGATCTAACAGAAGCAGAAGATATTAAGAAGAGGTGAGAAAAATACACAGAACTATACAAAAACATCTTCATGACCCAGATAACCATGAAAGTGTGATCACTCACCTAGAGCCAAACACCCTGAATGTGAAGTCAAGTGGGCCTTAGGAAGCATCACTACAAACAAAATTAGTGGAGGTAATGGAATTCCAGCTGAGCTATTTCAAAGTCCAAAAAGATGATGTTGTTAAAGTGTTGCACTCAATGTGCCAGTATATTTGGAAAATTTAGGAGTAGCTATAGGATTGGAAAAGGTCAGGTTTTATTTATTTATTTATTATTTTTTTTAATACTTTTTCTATGTTACAATACTGTATTGGTTTTGCCATACATTGACATGAATCAGCCACAGGTGTACACAATCAGTTTTCATTTCAGTCCCAAAGAAAGTCAATGCCAAAGAATGTTCAAACTAACTCACAATTGTACTCAACTCACACACTAGCAAAGTAATGCTCAAAATTCTCAAGCTAGGCTTCAACAGTTTGTGAACCAAGAAATTCCAAATGTTTAAGCTGGATTTAGAAAAGGCAGAGGAACCAGAGATCAAATTGCAAACATCTGTTTGATCATAGAAAAAAGCAAGAGAATTCTATTAAAAAAATCTATTTCTGCTTCATTGACCATGAGAAAGCCTTTGTGTGGATCACAACAAATAGTGGAAAATTCTTAAGGAGATGTGAATGCCAGACCACCTTACCTGCCTCCCTGAGAAATCTGTATCCAGATCAAGAAACAACAGTTAGAACTGGACATGGAACAACAGATTGTTTCCAAATTGAGAAAGGAGTATGTGAAAGCTGTATGTTGTTACCCTGCTTAATTAACTTATATGCAGGGTATATCATGCAAAACCCTGGGCTGGATGAAACATAAGTTGGAATCAAGATTGCCAGGAGAAATAGCAATAACCTCAGATATGCAGATGACACCACCTTTATGGCAGAAAGTGAAGAGGAACTAAAGAGCCTCTTATGGCAGAAACTGAAGAGGAATTAAAGAGTCTCTTGATGAATGTGGAAAAGGAGAGTGAAAAAGCTGGCTTAAAACTCAACATTCAAAAAACTAAGATCATGGCATCTGGTCCCATCACTTCATGACAAATAGATGGGAAAACAAAGGAAACAGTGAGAGACTTTATTTTCTTGGGTTCCAAAATCACTACAGATGGTGATTTCAATCACCTTGGAAGAATAGCTCCTTGGAATTTCAGTTCCTTGGAAGAATAGCTATGACAAACCTGAACAGCATGTTAAAAAGCAGAGACACATTGCTGAAAAAGGTCCATCTAGTCAAAGCTATGGTTTTTCCAGTAGTCATGTATAGATGTGAGAGTTGGACCATAAAGAAGGCTGAGCACTGAAGAATTGATGCTTTTGAACTTTCATGTTGGAGAAGACTCTTGGGAGTCCTTTGGACTGCAAGAAGATCAAACAAGTCTAGCCTTAAGGAAATCAAACTGAATATTCATTGGAAGGACTGATGCTAAAACTGAAACTCCAATACTTTGGCCACCTGATGCGAAGAGAGAAAAGACCCTGATGCTGGGAAAGATTGAAGACAGGAGAAGGGGATGACAGAGGATGAGAATGTTGGATTGCATCACTGACTTGATGGACATGAGTTTGAACAAACTCCGGAGAGTTGATGATGGACAGGGAGGCCTGTTGTGCTGCAGTCCATGTGATGGCAAAGGGTCAGACATGACTGAGTGACTGAACCGAACTTAGCATCAGTTGGCCAAAGTTGGTTCAAAAGCATCTATTCTTTGACTCCCTGCCTTCTTTAACATTATGTAATCACTGCATTGGGGGATTCCCTGGTGGCTCAGATGGTAAAGAATCTGCCTGCAGTGCAGAAGACCTGGATTCCACTCCTGGATAGAAAGGTTCCCCCGGAAAAGGGACTGGAAACTTACTCCAGTATTCTCTCCGGGAGAATTCCATGGACAAGGCAGCCTGGTGGGTTACAGACTACGGGCTTACAAAGTGTCAGACACAACTGAGTGACTAATACACACACACACAATTACGGCAGTGACCTTTCATCACCTTTGCTGTATAATGTACCTAATCAAGGTCATATGACAACCACTTTTGTCATATTCTAGTGGTTAGAAGCTGATTACTAGTGCCGCTCATACTCAAAAGAGTAGAGAGAGTATACAGTGGTATGACTCAAGGTCATCTTAGAATTGTGCCTACCACAGTTGGCTTTAGAAATTTTTTATGTGGTACTTACCACCAAGTAACCATAACTGCTATTATGCTATTATAATCAATGTCTATTCACAGGACATATTGACTGTAGAAACAATTTACTGTCCAGTTCCTACATAACAACATATTGAATTTCAGAATATACACATATTCATGCATATATAGACAATAAAATATATGTAGAATTCCTTTCAATTGCACATCCTAACAGAGGACTGGAATCAGCCACAGTTCAATCTGTACACTTGATACCTGGACGCCAGATGGTTTTAGAATGGAAATATTTTACTCAGTGATTTCTTTAAGAGAGAGTTAATGTTACCTTACTCTCACTTTCAATATGAATAAGAAGAAATTGAGAACATCAAAGAAGGTGATAGCTCCTTTTGAAATGCAGCACACTTTGTTCTAAACCCTCTGAAAGACAGCCAATCCTTATTAGAATCAAGCCTTCAAGATACTGTGAAGCTGTCCTTCTCTCTAGGCTGTTTTATCAAATTTGGTTCAAAATAGTTCTGAAACTTTTTCATGGATATAGATGTACCTGTATGTGGTACAGTGGTTTGGGTATGGATAAGATGCACCCAGCTTTCTGTGAAATAGGCCAAGCCCTGGGTTAAGGGGACCACTCTAAGGACTTTTCTTGCTTGGCTCCTTGACAAATTGGATGCCTGCTTGATCAAGACATGGTGCAATATTGTTGCTGCCCTTTAACAAAATGACCATAGAAGACACAAGACAAAAGAGACAGGTATTGGACATAATTAGAGGGATAATGGAGCCTGCAGATGAGGTGAGATGGCAAATGAGAACCTCTCAGCCAGAAAGGCTAAGGGTAAGTTGGGAATTAAATCCTATTTCATGAAAATGAATGCAGTAAAGGCCACTATATCCTTTTCTTCTGAGTACTAGGTGCTTAGAACTATAAGTTAAAGTGCCTCATCTTTGATTTTGGAAAGCCTGGACTTCTGGAAACCTGGCTCTGCTGATCACCAGCTTTGACTAAATAACCTGGTGTGTGTGTGTGTGTGTTGGTTTCTCAGTTATGTCTGACTCTTTGCAACCCCATGGACTGTAGCCTGCCAGACCCCTCTGTCCATGCGATTCTCCAAACAAGAATACTGGAGTGAGTTGCCATTTTCTTCTTTCTGTAGGGGACCTTCCCGACCCAGGGGTTGAACCCAGGCCTTTTGCATCGCAGGCAGATTCTTTACCATGTGAACCATCAGGGAAGCCCCTAAATAACCTCATCATGTCACTGTTTCCTTACCACTGAAGTGGATGTAAATGACATGACTTACATATAGCATTTATTGTAGTACTTGCCCCTACTAGACACAGTGAGGAAACAAGGGAACAAGCAGAAGAACTCATAGCTGTAAAGATGACAAAACCCTTGTGGATTTCTTCAAGGAGCTCATTACAGATAGGGTGAGGGGTTTTGCTACTTGGGCAGAAGAATAATTACAGAGCAATGTCCTAACTCACTCATGAGAAGAGATGCAAGAATCTGAGTCTGCAGTAGAGATCCCAGGTAATCCACAGGTGATTCCTTGCTGTCTCTCTTACTCTGGACCTAAAGGAAAGAATTTCTTAAAAAAAAAAAAAAAAAAAGTTTTTTCCTGATTTATTTTTGGCTGTGCTAGGTCTTCCTTGCTACTCAGGCTTTCTCTAGTTGCAGTGAGTTGGGGCTACTCTTTGATGGGGTGTGTGGGCTTCTCATTGTGGTGGCTTCTCTTGCTGTGGAGCATGGACTCCAGGGCACACGGGCTTGGTGGCTTCTCTTGCTATGGAGCATGGACTCCAGGGCACACAGGCTTGGTGGCTTCCCTTGCTATGGAGCATGGACTCCAGGGCACATGGGCTTGGTGGCTTCTCTTGTGGAGCATGGACTTTGGGGCACATGGGCTTGGTGGCTTGGCACACATGCTTAGTTGCTCTGCAGCGTGTGGGATCTTCCCAGACCAGGGATCACATCCTGCATTGAAAGGTGGATTCCTAACCACTGGCCCACCAAGCAAGTCCAAGAAGCATTTTCTTTATTAATTCCATCTATATCTCTTTCTCTAACTTTCTACCCCAAATTATTAGAATTCATTTTCTTTCAACCTCTCCACCAAAGGAAAATGGCAAAAGGGAAGCAAAGGTGAAGAGAGTTTGCAAATAGGATGCTTATGAGCTAATGAAGGTCAGACAGACTGAGTCCCTGAGGAGCGGACAACAAAACTGGAACTTAGAAATGACATCTGGGATATAAAAATGGTCAAATGGTCAGTCTCTCTGTTTTTTCTTTTTCTCCGGAACCAGTTTTCCAAACAATAAAAAGATGAGGACGATGAGTAAGAAGTTAAATCACTGGAACTATGAATATGATCCATTGTTCACTTGAGCTCATTCATGAATATTTAAAGTACTGTGTTCTTAGCCAAACTAGAGTCTTTGTAGAATTTTTCTAGTCTCAAGGGGTGAAATATTTGGGAAACAATACTAGCTTTTCTGCATCTACTTTCCCTTTCTTTTCTTCCTGTCAGAAATAGTTTATAGGATTGAAGTAATGAGGAAAAGGACAAAACCTTGTGTATGTCTCAGTCTCAATTGCTTCTATTTTCCCTATAGCTCAGAACAGAGCATTTAATATGTGATAATATTGTCAAATCGGTTGATATGTGTTGAAACAAAAGACTTCTTATCAGGATAAGTTTGTCCTCTTAGCTTAAGTAATTAATATCTGTCTTTATTAATTAATAATGCTCCTGAATTGCACTTCTCTTAGCTTGCCAGCTTTTAGAGGCGACCAAGAGCCTTTTTCTGACAAACGTTAAGTTGAGATAAACATGCGAATTGGCTGTTTTTCAACCTTTCAACCAGTCGGATCAGCTGACTGCTCTTTACAACATGGAATGAATGTTTCAAGTACTCTCATAAAAACAGTCAAGAAAGGGAAAATATGGGGCATATAGTAAAAGTGAACAATCAAACAGGCCAAAGTAGCCACATGAATCCTGCATTTGGTAAAATAATATATTTTGTGGTCAAATATTATAAAAACTTATGAGAACTCAGAAAGACTCATTGAGGTTAACTAGTAGTACTCTATTGAAATGGAAGAAATCCCCTTCAGTACCTTATTTTTCCCCCCAAAATATTTACTGTTTTGTGTTTTCCTAATCTTTGTGTCCTATCATGTATTCCGTCCCTTCCACACATAATTATTTTGTCTCTTTCTTCCAGATTCTTTACATTGTTCAGCAAAGTTTGAATATATGACAGGATGTATTACTTCTAATTTTCAAATAATTCCTGAATGTATTGTCTTTTCATGAGTTCTTTTAGAAATACCAGATACTTGTGAAATATTTAAACATTGGAAATTGCTTGTTGCTGATTAAAAATGATTTATATGTATCAATTTAGAAGCCCTATTCCCAAGTTAATGGTTTATTTAACTGCCATTTTCTTCATTTCCAATCATTAGCAAAAGGTGAAGCATAGCCAGGGAGAAATAAGGTTAAAATTTGAAATTTGAGAGCTTTATACCTGGAATTTCAAACTCTAAATCCCATGATGTTGTTATTAGTAAAATTATAGTAACTATTATATTGAATAGATACAAATTATAGATGGAACCATAAGATGATTTCATTTTCTCTTCCAATTAAAATTTATCCTATTGGAACTAGACTTGCTTCTGCCCCTAGATGAAAACTTTCTGGAAATGTTTATGTGATTATAAGGTCCTGTGTAAGTAATTGACATATTCAAATTATATTAACACTTAAAACTGTGAACTTATTTTAACATTGAGATTCCTGCCTTCTCTAGTACAGGCCTGGTTTTGAGTAGGAAGCCTCACATCACAGTCTAGGGTCTAGACTAGACTGTTTTCTTCTCTTTATTGTCACCTAGTTCTCTTTCCCTCCTCCTCTTCCATCTGCCAACTCTGCCTACTCTTCCTTGTTGGATCATGGTTAGGCAAATCAAGTTAGAGGGGCCAGAATAACTTTTACTTGCTTGGTACTGTCTTGAGTTAAATTAATACCTTGGGGTTTGCCAGACATTTGAAACTGACGTTCTTACGGTGACATTCCATGTGCCTGTGTTCTTTGGTGACCCGCCCTCCACTTTCACTCCCGCAAAATTTGCCTTGCTGAGAGTGAGGATCTGTTCTCTGAAACATCACTGACTCCTTCTGTCAGCCTCTGGGCATCCAGAAATACTTGCAGATTCCTTCTGGTAAGCTGTTTACTTCCTGCAAGCAAACCTTTTGCATAGGATCTAAAATATCTCCAAGACTTTCATCAGCTCCCTCAAATGTGTGAGCAGCATTGGGTCTCTTGCCTTTGAGATTTTTCAGATGGGATTTAGACAGAAACCCCTTGGATCTTCTCTATTCTGCCATCACAGAGTATCTTTAGTATTGAGATGAGGGACAGGATTCTTCTACAATCTTCTCTTTCATGTTGATGATGGTAAGTCATGGCCCACTGATAATTTACTCAAAAGTTTCCTCTAATGATCTTCTTAAACCCTCTCTTTACTAGATGGAAGGTTGGGATGCAAGACCTTAAAGCTAGGCTTCAGCAGTATGTGTAATGAGAGCAAGCTTGCCTTAGAAAAGATGGATTTAATCTCTGGCTTAGAAAAGATGGATTTAAATTGCCAGAGATTAAATTGCCAACACAATTGTGCTGGATCACATGGAAAGCAAGGGAAAGACATTCCAGAAAAAAACATCTACTTATGCTTCATTGACTATGAGGAAGTCTTTGTCTGTGTGGATGCAAACAAACTGTGAAAAATTCTTAAAGTAGTGGGAATAACAGGCCACCTTACCTGTGTACTGAGAAACCTGTATGCAGGTCAAGAAGCAACAGTTAAAACCTTAAATGGAACAACTGACTGATTCAAAATTGGAAAAGGATGATGCCAAGAGTGTATATCAGCACCCTGTTTATTTAATTTATATGCAGAATACATAATGTTAAATGCCAGGCTGAATGACTCACAAGCTGGAATCAAGATTGCGGAGAAATATCAGCAACTCAGATGTGCGGATGATATCACTCTAATGCCAGAAAGTGAAGAGGAACTAGAGAGCCTCTTGATGAGAGTGAAAGAGGAGAATGAAAAAGCTGGCTTAAAAGTCAACTTTTTGAAAACTAAGATCATGGCATCTGGTCCCATCACTTCATGGAAAATAGAAGGGGAAAGAGTAGAAGCAGTGACAGATTTTATTTTCTTTGGCTCCATAATCAATGCAGATGGTGATTGTGGCCATGAAATTAGAAGATGCTTTCTTCTCGGAAAGAAAGCTATGACAAACCTAGAGTGTGTATTAAAAAGCAAAGGCGTCACTTTGCCCATAAAGATCCACATAGTCAAAGCTATGGTTTTTCCATTAGTCATGTATGGATGTGAGAGCTGGAACATAAAGAAGGCTGAACACTAAAGAACTGATGCTTTTAAATTATGGTGCTGGACAAAACTCTTGAGAGTCCTTTAGACTGCAAGGAGATCAAACCAGTCAGTCCTAAAGGAAATCAGTCCTTAATATTCATTGGAAAGACTGATGCTGAAGCTCCAGTACTTTGGCCACCTAATGCAAAGAACTGACTTATTGGAAGAACCCTGATGCTGGGAAAGACTGAAGGCAGATGGAGAAGAGGGTGACAGAAGATTGAGATGATTGGATGGCATCACTGAATCAATGGACATGAACTGGAGCAAACTCTAGGAGATGGAGATGGTGAAAGACAGGGAACCCTGACATGCTGAAGTCCATGGGGTCATAAAGAGTCAGACATGATTTAGCGACTGAACAACAACAACAGGATGTAAGACTACCCACCCTTTCCTTTAGGACTGGCATGCATAAGATAGCTCTCTCCAAAGGAATCTTCTTTATGAGCTTTCTCTGGCCCATCGATATATCTGCTCTGTGTAAGAGGTTATCAGCTGTATGGGCACTTATGACTGTCTCCATTGTACATCTCCATTGTCTCCTTAGAATGTATCATCTACTTTATCTTGGTTCCTTGGCTGAAACCTCCATTTCAATGTTCTTTCATTTATATGGTAAGACATAAAGATGTAGTTTAGGTAGTAATTCTACAAAGGCATAAAAGGCATTCTTTTTAAAAAATTTAATAATTATTTAAATGACTTATCCTGTCCAAACATTATTCTAGGCTCAGGAAATAAGGTAGTGGAAAAGCTATGTAATGTCTCTATACTCACAAGAGTCTTCCCTATAGTGCAAATGGTAAAGAATCTGAATGCAATGCAGGAGATCAGGATTTGATCCTTGGGTCTGCAAAATCCTCTGGAGAAGGGAGTGACAATCCACTCCAGTGTTCTTGTCTGGAGAATCCCATGAACAGAGAAGCCTGGTGGGCTACAGTCCATGGGGTCATAAAGAGTCGGACATGACTGAGTGACTAACACACACAGATACTCATGAAACATATTCTTCTGAATAGCTTTAAAAAGGCAGAAAGAGGGGCTTACATGGTAGTTCAGTGGTTAAGACTCCACCTTTAAATGCAGGGGACAAAGGTTCAGTCGCTAATTGGGGAACCAAGTTCCCACATTCTGTGGTGCAACTACATCTTCGTGTTACAACTAGAGGAGCCCACACATGCCACAACAAAGACCCAGCATAACCAAACTATTTTTTAAGAGAAAAAATAAATTAAAAATGTAATTTCAGAGCAAGAATATGAGTAGCTATGTGCAGATGTGTAGGGGGTCCTTTGAGGAACGTGTGTAAAGGAAAATCTATGAGAAAGTAACATTTGTACAGCACTTATTCTAAGCAGTTGAGAATGATAGAACCTACATTGTGGAATGGAGCTTCCCTGGTGGCTCAGATGGTAAAGAATTTATCTGCAATGCGGGAGACCTGGAATCGATCCTTGGGCTGGGAAGATCCCCTTGGAGGAGGGCATGGCAACCCATTCCAGTATTCTTGCCTGGAGAATCTCCATAGATGGAGGAGCCTGGCGGGCTACAGCCCACACTCACAAAACATCAGACATGACTGAAGCACCTTAGCACACATGTTGTGGAACAATAAATAGTTGTGGGAACACATTTTAATATGAAAAAGTGAAGTGAAAATGTTTGTTGCTCAGTCCTGTCCAACACTTTGTGACCCCATGGACTGTAGCCTGCAGACTCCTCTGTCCATGGGGTTTCCCAGGCAGAATACTGGAGTGGGTAGCCAGTCCCTTCTCCAGAGAATCTTCCTGACCCAGGAATCACTGGGGTCTCCCACACTGCATGCAGATTCTTTACTGTCTGAGCCGCCAGGGAAGCCTATTTTAATATAGAAAAGCACATCTGGACAACTTTGAATAAAATGTAATGAAAACTTGTATAAAACTTTCTGGTTCTTCCTTCCTTAGGACTTGGGAAAAACTCAGGTCATCTATGGAAGACTTCGTGATCTGATCCAGTCAGGTTCCCTATCTTCCTCTTTAGTGGGTCCCACACAGCTGGCCTGTACTGGGATGTTTGTGACCTTGTATCAGGGCTCTTATTACATTTGTTGACTATTCTTAGTCTCTGCTAATGAGATCGCTCAGAGTTCGCTTTGAGTATTACATCTTAATCACTTGATTTCTGCAGACGTTTCTTTTCTCCAAATAAACTCTCCTAAATGCCTGCTGCTCTGTGCTCATTAACCTGGGAACGGCTTCTCTAACTCCAATTTGAACATTTTCTCTGACATCTGAGACTTCTGTCCTGATCAGGATTCTCCAAACAATAACAATGGGAAGAGGATTTGACTCTTGAATGTGAAGAAGAAGAAGAAGAAAAAAATCAATGACCAATTTCCATCTTTAAGGGGATTTTTTTCCTTTATGTGGAAGTATGGACTTCACTCTCTTGCAGTGTATCATAATTAAGATCCACTCTAACTCCACTGTCTGCCCAATTCCCAGTTAATCATTTCAAACTCAGTAAGGTTTAGGTGACTTAAAGGTAACAAAATAATTAGTTAATGAGTAAATAACTGAGCAAAGAGGTGAATATTCATCTGGGAATTTTGTTTTCTTTTACTCTTTTCCTTCTCTTAACACACAATTATTGATACAGGTTTCATGATGAAACAGCGGCCCTCATTTAAATAGACCCAACACAATAGGACTGAATCTACATTTTTCCACATGCTGATAGGTATTATGTTGGTGACCTGCACTTCTTTTCTTTTCTTTTGAAAGTATTTCATTGATTTTGCTGCATTGGGTCCCAGCTACAGCACACGACATCTTCTGTTGCAGCATACAGGGCTCTCTAGTTTTAACACGCAGGCTCAGCAGCTGTGGTACATGGGCTCTCTAGTTGTGGTGTACGGGCTTAGTTGTTCTGCCTCATGTGGGATCTTAGTTCCCCTACCAGGAATTGAACCTACATGCCCTGCACTGCAAGGCACATTCTTAACCACTGGACCATGAGGGAAGTCCTTGGTGACCTGTATTTCTAAACAATTGCCACTTTGATGGATCACAGGAAAGATCTTCTCAGATGCACAAATGTTCTAATTCAGAGCCAGACAGCAGCAGCTCCTTTTCATTGCTGCCAGATATCACATGTCAGAGATATATTCTCTTGGTAGGCTTTAAGCTTGGTCTGGTAAGGTTATTTCTAACTACTGTTAGTTTTGGAATACCAAATCCTAAATTTTCCTTTGCTCTTAAGAGACAAAAGAATATCTTACAAACTGTAATTGATAAATTGAAAATTTAGTTTCAGGTGCATGCATGTAGCTTTTGATGTTGAATTCATTCTGAAAAAAATGGAACTTATTTAGAAATAAGCTTGAGAGGCACTTACCAGAAAAAAATATTATGTAGATGCTCTGGAATAGCTTCTAGGAACAGCTTATATTGGAACAGCTACATATACAGAATAAGGACAAGGATTTCATGTTGCTTTGTTTCTCCCCCAGAATCCAAGAAAATATTCTAGGCTTCTATTTACATTCCATGAAATTGCTCACTCAATATGAAGATGTGGTCTTTATCCAGGGACTTAACTTAATGAACCACAGCACATTGCCACCTCCTTTCTCTGTCTTCATTGAACTACTCAGATACCCTAAATTTCAATAGTCTATCAGAACTTCAGCCTAATCAGGGAGATATCATGCTTGATTGAAATTATCCTTTCTTCAAAAGGCATCACCATAAAAATGGGTATTATTTTGATTAAGTCAATCTCTTTGTGTATTCAGAAGAAGTCCCCAAAGTAAAAGATACTCTGGAAACTACAGTTCTGTAGAAGTTTAAGTATGGAATACGTGCAGGTGACAGAAGTGTGAACTGTTGTAGTTAGGTTCTGAAACTTTGTTAGACTTGTACCCGGAGTGCCAACTTAACCTGAAGAAAATGCAGAATCTCTGACATTCCTGGACATAACCTGAATGGTATACTATTTTCAGGTTATAATCAAATCACTGAGGTTCTTCTTGGATGCCCAGGGTACTGAATTGGAATGGGAAAGAACTGGAACAGTCTTGTTTTGAAACAAGATTTGTCTAAATAAATAAATAAAATACATATATAAATGAACACATAAATAAATAAAGCAAGACTGGTCACTGGGCAGGACAGATGCTTGAAGTAAAATGAAATGAGGCCCAACCAGCCATAAGGGCTAGGACAAGGGCCAGACTAGGAAAGATGATAATATTTTCAAAGGTCTAAGAATAGCTAGGGAAATGGAAGTGCTCTCTTGACACAAATGCTCTGCAAGCATGTGGAGCATGGTGGTGCGGAGATCAGAACAGCTGCTGTTTGGACTGCTGCATTGGAAGGTGGCAGAAGGCAAATTTTTGGTTTCTTTTCCTGTCATCCCCATATCCCTAGACAAATATTCTTGACATTACCTTCCAGGAAAAAGCCTTAATTATCTAATTCTCTCCATTCTGCTGCCACTCTAGATCAAGCCATCTCTCACATGTACTACTGACCTACTTCTTGTGACTTCAGTCTGTACTCATGCTAGAAGTATGATAGTTTAAAAGTCAAATAAGGCTGCATTATTTTTATTCATGGAACTCTGCAAGAGCTTGCCACTGCATATAGTATACAAAGAAATTGCTTTCCTTGACCTACCAGGCTTACCAAGTGAAAGTGTTGCTCAGTCATGTCTTACTCTTTGTGATCCCATGGACTGTAGATTACCCGGCTCCTCTGTCCATGGAATTCTCCAGGCAAGAGTACTGGAGTGGGTAGCTGTTCCCTTCTCCAGGGAAATTTTCCCAACTCAGGGATCAAACGCAGGTCTCCCATATTGCAGGCGGATTCTTTACCATCTGAATCAACAGGGAAGCCCAGGAATACTGGAGTGGGTAGCCTATCCCTTCTCCAGGGAATCCTCTCAACCCAGGAATCAAACTGGGGTCTCCTGCATTGCAGGTGGACTCTTTCCCAGTGCTAATATTCTGTAATGAACTGAATGTTGGCTCCCTAAAGATGTGCTCACATCTTTAGCTCCAGAACCTGCAGATGTGACCTTATATGACAAAAATAATCTTTGCCTATGTAATTGAGTATCTTGCAATGAGGTCATCCTGGATTATCCAGGTGGGCCTAAATACAATGACCAGTGTCTTTATAAGAGACTCTCATACAAGAGATATATGGAGAAGACAAGCAGGCCCTGTGAAGACTGAGGCAGTGGTTGGAGTTGTGTAGCCATAGACCAAGGAATGTCTCCCACCAGAGCTGGGAGAGGTAAAGTGGAATTCTCCCCTAAAAATTTTGGAGAATCCTGCTGATTTCTTAATTTCAGACTTCTGACTTCAGTTGCTGGGAAATAATCAATTTCTGTTGTTTTATGCCATCATTTTTATGATAATTATGTAAACCAAAGGAAACTATTATACTCCTCGTTCACATCTCTTACTCTTCTGCTGTCTCACTTTATTCCTACTAGACTAGCCTATATTTCCCCTTATTATGTTTTAAGTATAACATGCTTCTTGTCTTGTCTGTTTGGACTGCTATAACAAAATACCACAGATTGGATATCTTATAAGTATAAGAATGTATTTCTCATACTTCTGAAGACCAGAAGTCAGAGACAGGTTTGGTTTGCCAGTGTGGTCATGTAAGGGCCTTCTTCCTAGTTGCAAACTCCTCACTGTATCCTCAGATGGAGAAAAGGACTAGGGGTCTCTCTGGAGCCTCTTTTATAAGGGCACTAATCCCATTCAGGAAGGCTCCATCCTTATGACCTAATCACCTCCTAAATGTTTCATGTCCTAATATCATCATGTTGGTTATTAGGATTTAACATATGAATTTGGGTAAGTGGTGGACACAAACATTTAGACTATAGCACTTCCTCAAACTTGGAAAATTTATGTTAGCTGTCTTCTTTGCCTGAAATATTTTTCTCCTATATATATATATATATATATTTACGTCTGAGTTTTTTCTTGTCATTCTTAAAGTTTAATGTCTCTTTTTCAGAGGGGTTTTTCTAGACCAAATCCATGTAATATTTCCTATCAGTCATTCCCTGACTCATCACTCTTAAATTTTCATCTCAATATTCATCTTTTTCTGATCTTTTCTGGTTTGTTTATATTATCTGTCTAAACCCACAAGACTTTTGTCACTTTCTGACTCACTGCAGAATCCTAAGTATCTAGAATCATCCTTGGTATTTACTAAGCATTCAATTCATATTGAATGAGATACCTAACAGAAAACCTATCAGTGCTGGAGGGGATTAAGTTGGTAATTTTGGGTATCTAGAAATGTAAAGAACAAGCCAGACCCTTAGTCACTGAGGGCCTCAGTTCTTGAATATTTTATAATAACAAAGACAAGAGTCCCTGTAAGAAGTTGCAAATAAATATGGAAGAATGGACTTGGGAAAATTGGTAACCTTTCCCTAAGTAACTCGAGAATAGAGTGTAAATCTCCTGGAGTGTAGGATCAAAGATGAATTTGAAAAAAATGATGTCATCAGGCCAAGTATGAGAATTAGACTGGAGAAGATGGTTGGGATCTCTTCTGCCTATTGGTGGAGATCCACCACCTACCATTAAATGATCCTTAAGACTAACAACATTGGCTATAAGTTAGATATGGGTAACCAGAGGTAAAACTGAAACTCCCGACTGCTTTGGCAGAGAAGAGATTTGGCCTTCTGATTAGCTGGGAATAATAATTTTCTAGTGAACTAACTCTAGGGAAGTAGATTCTTCCTAACAGGGAAAGATTCTGATTAGGTTTAAATATCTTTGCTATATGCTTACATTTGAATGCAAGAACTCAAAATGATCCAATATGCTCTCAATGGTGCTACAGCATGGTTATGTAGAAAATCCCATACCCTACAGGGCAGGGCTCACACTGAATCCCCACATTATCTGGCTATGGGGTTAGGCACAGAGAAAATCTGAGATGATGCCACTATTCAGCCTTCTGTACCCTATCCATCTCACCGGCAATTAAAAAGCTTAATGAGGATATGTTAGTCCAATTCAGAAATTAAGTAATGCATATCTCCTGAGGATAATGACTGTCCTATGAGAATAAAGTAAACCAGTAGCACTGTCTTCCACACACAGGAGGTCTTGGAAGTCACTCTGTTGAAACCACAGTCTTTTTGAATTTTGTACAGGTTGGTGATTGCTCTAGTGAAGTATTCTTGGGGGCCTTTGTGACTTTCTCATAGCATTATCTTAATGCTATGACAGCATCCAGAGGCCCATGGAAATCCTATTTTGAGGCTTGTAGTCATTTTATTTTCCAGAGATAGGGTCTGTTGAGGTGTCCTCTCCAGAGGCATAACTTATCTCATAGAAGTGATTTCAGCATTGTTCATCCCTTATGACTTTCCCACAAGTTCTCCATTGTTCTTGTTAGCTGCATATTAAACTCCTTTAAAAATCAGGTTTTGAAAAGACCTTCTCTATGTTTGTATCTGTAGATATAAATGTGGGAAAATACATAGAATGCATGGGTGCTGATGTTTTTGTCTCATTTATTCTCATTTGTGAGGGGAAATGGGATAAGTCACTCATGATTGTACCAATCCTGGTCCATTCTTCATTACTGCACTCATGAAGATAAATGCCACATTTACGCAGACCACAACTATCCTGTGTCCTTTCCGACCAGGAATTTAGATCAGTTAGAGCAGAAGGCTGCAATTTGTAAATCAAGGACACTTAGTATGTACCATCTCTTACTCCCACACATCTTGATCTCCAAGGTGAAATGAGGATACCACTAGGAGCCAAAAAAAATATTTATGTAGCATATAGATTTGCATTCATGTATATCCTTCAGGTACTTCATTCTAAGTAAGAGTTATCTCCCGTGCATGCCCAGAACAGTGTTTTGTAATGGCCATGTACCAGTTAATAGAAGATGGTCTTGATTTTCCCAAGGTTATAGATGGTATAATGAAGAGAATATTGTGGGGGAAAAATGATGAGTAAATCATTAATTCTCTCCATGGGAAAGTCAAATAACAAAGGAGGAAGTCACAGTAGAACTATGAGAGGTCATAATATTTGAGCAGCGATGTTAAGAGAAAATAGCATGAGTACCTTGATGTACCAATGTCTGTACCATTGGATTTAAGGTTATGGCAGAGCAAGTGGTTGACTTTTCTGCTTGATGTTTGTGGACCTGATACAGATAATCAATAGACATGACCTCTTTACATCTCAGTACTGAATGTGCTTATTCTGGTTTTACTTTAATTACCCATTCACAAATTGAATGTTTTAAGCTAGAAGACATACCACCAAAATCAAAATATTGGCTCTTTTTTGGTACATAAACATTTTTACAATGAGAAGTAAACTGAAGAGGATTTCCATACATTTCAGAAATTTGATTGGGAAACTGACTATTTCCAAAATCATTGTTCACCTTTGGGAACTATCAATATTAGCTTGGACTATATGAAATTGTTGATGTCAACAGGTTTTGATTACGAAATAACAGCTTTTTGAGGTTTGCTCTAATTGTACGATTGATTAAGTGATTTAGATTCAAGATGTACTTTCACCACTGTTTCTTTCTTTATGTAAACAAATAAGCTGTTTCACCCACTTATTTAGGAAATACTTACTGAATGCATACTATGTGGCAGTAACTGGGCTGTGCATACACATAAAATGGAATATAGTGCCTGTCGCAATAGGACATGTTGCAGAAAGACATGTAAATGCAATGTGGATGACTAACACAAGAGTTGATAATTGCTCAATAAATGTTCTTTTCATTTTCCTCATATGGAAGTAATAGTAAAATCTGTTCAAGGAACACAAAAAGCAGTTTCCTACAAATTTTGAGAACATTGGAAGAACTCGCAGCATAAGTAGTTTCTTCCCTCCCTTAATATATTCATGTTAAAAAGATACGTTGGGCAGAGCACTAGTCTAGGGCTCCAAAGATTTAACTTCCTATATCAATAGCTATTATGTGTTAGCTTTTGAAACTTGATAACATTATTTAACTTCCTTAAACTTTAACATCTCATCTGAAAATTGAAAAACAAAGTAAAATCACTTCTGCAGGCTTTCCATAATTATGAAGGTCTGATATGATAATGTATGTGAGAAGACGTTCTAATCTTTGATGAATAATAGGAAGTTACCATTCTCATCACCATCTTTCTTGTTTCCAATCTGGTTTTCATGGTGATATGAAAAAAGTCAATGGCTTACCGTTTTAATTTGTATTTTCCATGTTCAGGCATGATCACATATTTAGGGATGTGTACCACATTCAACACCAGATAATCATTTCATAAAAGTGGGAAAATTTATAGCCACTCTCCAAGTGTTTAGAGGTAGTGCTAATGGTAAAGAAGCTGTCTGCCAGTGCAGGAGACATAAGAGATGTAGGTTTGATCCCTGGGTTGGGAAGATACCCTGGAGGAGGGCATGGCAACCTACTCCAGTATTCTTGCCTGGGAAATCCCATGGACAGAGGAGCCTGGGAGTGGGATCCCATGGGGATCACAAAGCATCAGGCAGGATCTATCAACAACAACAATAGCAAAACAAGGAAGCTATGTGTCTAGAGTGAAATGAGTAAGGTGATAGTGGTCGTAAGATAGGATTAAAGAAGGAGAGATGCAGAAGAAAACTCTAAATGGCCCCCTAGGCCACTGGAAGCCTTGTAACGTTATTTTGAGCGACATTAGAAGCCATTGAGCACTGAACAGAAGACCAAATGTGATCTGACTTTCATTTTGATAGGATCCCTCTACAATGTGGAGGAAAGACTGAAGAGGGGCAAGAACAGAGGCAAAGATACCAAATATTGAAACAGGCTGTTGAAATCATCCGATTATAATGGACTAATATGTAGCAGTAGGAGGAAAGAAGTGCCAGTTTTTGATAACCCGAATTTCCATTGTATAGGCAATAGGCTGTAAAGGTAATAAGATATAGAAATAATAGGATGCAAAATTGGGGATGAGACCAAAAATAAAGTATCAAGGGGACTTTGTCCTGAGCTCTTACAAGGATGGTCCCATTATTTGGCACTCAGTAAGAGGTTAAATTTTTTTTTTTTTTTTTTTTTGAAGGCATGAGTGAATGGAGTTACTGTGAGAAAAGTCTTTGTTAGGGGTGGAGGTTGAATTGGAATCAAGAGTTTTATTTCTGGACAGGTTGGTTTTCGGTACCTTCAAGTGGAAGTCTTGCATTAGCAGTTATATACATGTACTACAAGTCTGCATTGCCACTGGAGATAAGTGTTCGGCAGTGTTCAGTTTGTAAATGCTTTCTAAACTCACTGTAGGATTCACTTGGAGAATCACTTAGACAAAGGAGAGGCCCACTAATAGCCCTGGTACACTCCAACGTTTAGAAGGCCCAGATCTAGCGATGGAATTTGAGCAGAGTAAACAAAGAGGTGGGGGAGAGAGAGAGCAGTCTCCTAGGAGTCAAGTACAGAGATTGTTTCAGGAAGGACAGAAAAGTCACTTATGTCAAATGTTGCTAATTTTCACCTAGCTGAAAACTGAGAATCAGCCACTAGATTTAGTAATAAACACATCTTTGACTCCCAACTCTTTGTTTCCTCTCTGCACATACTCATTCCTACCCACTGCCTTACTCTCACATTGTTATAAATACCAGGCATGTTACCTTCTAACTCAAATTTCATATTTTCTACTGAAGGGTTGTTAATGGTTCCTGAAACCATGGGATTTAGGGAAATTTCCTGTAAGTTTGAGTTACATGTTTTTCAAAACCAATTATATAAAATCCACATAGCATCTCTGAAATAAATGCTAATCATATTCAATTTTACTTATACAGTAATAATACTATTTGAGAAGTTTGAGAAGCTCTTTTACTTACATTATCTGTTCCAAACAAAACTCTCTAACATAGCAAAATGCCCAGCTTTGAAGCTTGCACCATCAGACCAAATACCTGCTAATGCCTCCTTGTTGGAATAAAACACAAGCCCCGTCTTCTCTCCTCTTTATTCCTTGATGATTTTAACATCTGCCTCTGTGATGCTCTCTTCAGCCCTCCTCCTGATATGATTCTTTGGTGATTTCAATATTCGTGTCAGTCCCTTGATCTTGATTGCTAACTTCATGGATTTCTTCCATCTGCATTTTCTAGTGGTTTCCTGTTTGTACCAATTGTATGGTGAAGTTTGGGCTAGAAAGATTTGTAATTTGTTGGCATTAGAAATCATTTAATTTACTTTACTATACTTTGCAAAATGCTGCCAGTTCTATTCCTTTGTATTTCTTTGCTCCAAGTACTGTGTGGCCCTCTCTCTTTGATTCTAATTTTTGATTTACCATCGTCACAGGAGTGTTGGGAAGGGAGTAGTGGCAGATGAGGGATCCACAGGAGGAAGAAATGTTAGTATATCTTTTGCTTGGGGATGTAGTAAATATCCCAGTTAGACTTTGCAGCAGTTGCCTATGTCAAACTCTTAACAGCCCATTTCATTTTAATATTTCAGAGTATCTCTTTAACTATTTCCTATCCATCTTCACAAGACATGATCTCATTTGATCTGAAGAGGTAATTCTGAACAGGATGGAGGATCAGAGAAAACATGTGACTTGCTTCAGGTCACTCATCTAATAAGTCAGACGAAATATAGACAACAGACCTTCCAACTCTAAATGTGTGTTGTTGTTTTTGTTTTTTTTTTAATTGGCATTAAACAATGCATTGTTCAAAATGGCCAGTGGTTAAAATAGCTGCCTTGGCTTTTTGCCCAGAAGAGTGTAAAAATACAGTGGCAATTTAATAAAGATTGTCACCAGTGTTGTCTGTGGTGAGGGGGGAACAGCAGATCGAGAAATGTGCTGAATTATCCTAATGGATACTTTTCCCCCTCTTAGATTGGCAAACACACTGCCTGTTTACAGCACAGAGACCACAGTGGAGAGCTAGGTGGGTGATGATTCATGCTAAATCTTTGCCACAATGTGCTGAACACTACAGCAACAGCTAATGTGAAGTGGCTCATTATACACTGTCAAATCCAATAACAGCCAAAGACTGGCTTTGCTGCAGCAGGAGCAACTTGGGGGAAGCCTAGCTATGGCAAACCACTACTGAACTAAAGAAAGAAAGAAAGAAAGAAAGAAACAACAGGCTTCAAGAGAGTGGAAAGGACAGAGTCTCTGAGTCATATTTGCAAATTTCTCTTTGTCACTTCAGAAATGGCCTTCATGGTCCCAGCTTGAAACCAGAGATGGCTCTCCTTGGGATTCCTTTCTCTTGTGAGCGCCTCTCCCTTCAGTTATGCTTTATGGGCTAAAGATAATCTCAGGACCACCACGCACAGACAGAGCTGGAAATGTGGTTCTCTTCTGGAAATATTCCTAAAGCTCCCCTCCCCCTCTCCACCCTCCACCAGCCAGTGATGCCATTCACATAAACACATTTACCTTCTACTGCCCCATGGCATCTGTGGATGGTATTTCTACCTAATAGAGAAAGAAGATCAGAATGCAGGAGGCAGAAATATTGCCTCCTTGCTTTGAGATTTAGGATCATGTGTCTTTTTGTCTTATATTGTGATCTCCTATAAAGCAGGATCCTGGGTTTATTTATCCACTTAATCTAATGTCTATGAGCCATAGTTGACCCGCTACAAATATTTATCAACAAAATTAATGTATTTCCTTTCGTAAAAATCCATATTGAACCTTGAGTTTCATCTTCTCACCTCCCTTGTTCCAGCCTCAGGGCCTGACACATAGTAGATAGACATCAGGTACTTGTTTACTGAAGGAACGAAGATATGAATGAGTCCATCACTCACATGGTTCCCTGCTGCCTAATTAATGTCTCAGCAAACCTCTTCCAAGCATCCGAGACAGAAAAGTCGTGGCTTCCAGTCATTCGTTGCCAGACCACCAAGAATAATGCCCTCAAAGTGGCTGTTTATTTTGGAAAGCAGAAACTAATCTGAAGCTATTTTCTTTATTTTTATATTCAAATGCCTGTAAAACAGAAAAACACCAGAGACCTATTCATTGCTCACAAATGATCTGTGGGGTAATAATGTGCTTGCTCTTCCAGCTGTGCTGCACTTTGGTGCCATCCTGGGTTTAATTGAAAATGTGCTGTGACCTTGGTTTTGTTCGCTGGATATGGGGGAGGGGATAATTGGCATGAGGCCTCCAAAGAACTCCCTCTTAACAAATGTCATTCAGCTAATTTGGGGTTCGCCTGCAGGAAATAACATGTGAAGTCCTGGAAAAACATGGTGCATTTAATTTGCATGCAACTCATATGAAGTTAATGATTTAAAAAAACCCACAACTTTTCTATTTAGCCATACTTATTCATTGAATTCTAAATACTGTGAGGATGATAATGGTATTGTGTCTTACAGTTTCATGTTTCCTCATAATTAAATAAGCAGCTTATGAATTGCAGTCCAAAAAATGTCTGTGTTCCACTCTTAACTTAAGAGGGTTTCCATAGAAACCACGGGCCGCAAATTTAACTGACATTTATTGGACTTGAGGCTATATGTAGCATTGATAGTGCTCTGTGTTTCTCTCTGCCCCTCTGTGTATATGTCTGTCTTTTCCTTTAACCTCCACAACCGTCTCTTTCCCTCTCGGTCCCCTCACCCTCTCCACCTTCCTCCCCCTTTCTCTTATTAGCAATGAGGAAGTAATTTGGACTCAGTTAGATTTAACAAATGCAATAATACTAAAATGAACTCTGATACTTAAGTGTAATTGTGTTATTAGCTGGAAATGTTTTTCTTCAAAAACAAAAGAATTGAGAGTGAAGTTTACTGAAGTGGCACATGCTTATAGGAAGAAAGCTTTAGCTGCCAGTTGAAAGTCTGCAGGCGACATATCACAGTCCACATTCATACCCTAGCAATGGTTTTTCTTTGATTTAGTTACCCCAGACTGATGTTTCTCTTCTGTCCTAATTTTCACTCTTCTAAATGGAACATATAATCATTGTGCTGATCATATTCCAAGAGAAAAAAAAAAGAGTTTAATTAGAAAGACAAAAACATAGTATATACAGTGTAACTGTGCCAGACAGTTTGCTAGGTACTTTCCTTTAGGTTGTCTTAGTTAATGCCACAGAATGTATAGCCAGGCCATGGACTGAAAGGAAAATGAAACTGGAACAGGTGGTTGAAATTCAGGCTCCATCACAGTCTGGATCTAAACCTTGCGTATAGTGCTTCAATATTCTCAGACACAGACTCACAGACTTGGAGAATGAACTCATGATTGTCAGTGGGGGAAGGATGGGAAGGAGGGATTGTTAGGAAGTTTGGGATTGGTATGTACACATGCATTTTAAATGGATAACAAATAAGAACCTACTGTATAGCACAGGGAGCTCTCTTCAGTGTTATGTGGCAGCCTGGATGGGAGGGGAGTTTGGAGGAGAATGGACACATGCATATGTATGGCTGAGTCCCTTTGCTGTTCACTTGAAACTATCACAAAATTCACACAAAATTGCTAATTGATTGTTTGTTGCTCAATTGCCTCCAACTCTATGACCCAATGGACTGTAGCCCTCCAGGCTCCTCTGTCCATGGACATCTCCAGGAAAGAACACTCTAGTGGGTAGTCATTCCCTTCTCCAGGGGATCTTTCTGATCAGGGATGGAAGCCACACAGGCCTCCTGCATAGCAAGTAGATTCTCTATAGTCTGAGCCGCCAGGGAAGCCTTACTCCGATATACAGTCAAAAGTTTAAAATAACATAAATAAATATTCTGTTTCAGTTTCTCAAAGACAGAATGAACATGAGCATTTTTAAGAAATGGGGTTTTATTAGGATGAGACATGCTAATACAGATAGTATACCTTAGTAGTGGTCCTTGTCTTCATCACTTTATAAATGAGAAAAATGAACAGCCTTTAAAAAAGTGAGTCAGATAGCCAAAAGTTGCACAGCTAGTAGAAAGTGGATTTGTCAATTGCAGTGATGAAAAGGAGTGGACTTAGACCTGAAGTCAGTTACTAATTGTGCAGTTTGGGGTAAGTGACAAAGCACTAGAGTATCTGTTTCATGCAGTTTTTATGAGGATTAAATAAAACTGTGCATGTAAAGTACACAGAGAGTCAGCCGTGTAGAAACCTATGGGCTATGCTTTTTACTTTTTCTCTCCCTCCCAACTTTCTGATTTGTTTTGTTTGTATGGACACGAAGTGAAAAAAACAATCAGTCTCCTAACTCTGTGTAATACAACTAGTTTTAAATTATTTCATAATTCATAAACTATCTCAAGCTATCCTGATAACAATGAGAAAGGAAAGATAGATAAAATCGCATCCATTTTATAGGTTGGGAGAAGTGAAATTCAGAGTTGTAACTGACAAGGTTTCCATATAGTGAATGAGGAAATGGAATTTAGACTTCGTTTCCTAGGATTTCTTTTATAATTAAAACTCTCAAAGTCTATTATTCTTAATTTTGTCCCATGTTCATGAAGTTCCATATGGCTCAATGGTAAAGAATTCACCTTCAGTGCAGGAGATGCGAGAGACTCAAGTTCAGTCCCAGGATTGAAAAGATCCCCTGGAGAAGGAAATAACTCATTCCAGTATTCTTGAGTGGAAAATGCCATGGACAGAGGAGCCTAGTAGTCTACAGTTCCTGGGATTGCAAAAGAGTAGGACATGACTGAACACACACACGCATGTCTAATCAGTGTTGAGAGAGAGAAAGTTTTAGCAGGAAAGAAGAAAGGAAGGTGAGGAGGTGGTAACTGCAAAGTCTGTCTCTTGCAGACTGTCTTTAGGTCATTCTCCCAGAATCCAAAGGGAGAAATATAATCTTCAATTCCAGGTATAAATAGGGGTTGATTCTGGAGGGCAATGTGCCTTAATGTCGCTGGTTTAAAAAGGGCAGGGGGAGAAAAATGCTAAAGAAGCCAGGTATCAGTCAGATGTGAGTAGGTATCTAGTGAGTTCACAGAAGAGTATACAGCTAGGACCAGAGAGTGATGGGACAGGATTTCTGGAGAGAGTGATTGTTCCTCCTCCTACCCTTCACATAGGCCCACATGCACACATGCATATTCAAGATTAAACAGAGCAAATATTTCTTTGAAATATAACCATTGTATGTCTCCAGAGAGCTCCTTGCAGGAGGTAAAAATCCTTGCTCTGCCATTTTTATTTGTTCTGTGCCTTTGCTTGCCTTATGGCCAGAATATGCATTGTGTGTTATCTTTGGAATAGTTTCTTTAAGCTCCTTGTTCCATTTTGTGTTAGTTTAGTTAAAACTAAATAAAATAATTCCCAAAGTCACTTAGCTAGACACATGGAGACAGTAGTCATCACGATGTACTAGAACCACAGGGACACAGAATGACTCTATCGAAAACTCCTCTGAGCTGTGGAACTCCCTCTCCTGCTCAGGCTTCCTCCCAAAAGTTACATGACACATGGTACTATTGCCAAATTAGTGGAACTTAATTTCTTTCTTACATGACAGTGACTGATAAATAGAAAGTTTAATATTTTTTTTTTTTATGCCCTAATAGATCATCCTGTTCGTTTGGGGATTGAGGAAAATGTGTAAGAAAAGGAATTCCTACAGGTGCTCTAGAGCAAGATTAACAAACTTTCTTTGGAAGGTCAGAGAGTAAAGTGTTTTGAAGCTGTATAGGTTGTGTTTTTTTTTTTTTTTTTTTGGCAACCCATATAGTTTAGCACAACTACACAGTTTGGCACATTAATATGAAAGCAACCATAGGAAATACATATATGAATGGGTGTGGCAGTGTTCCCATAAAACTCTATTGACAGAAACAAATAGTGGGCCAGATTTTGCCTGTAGATAGTGCTACTGATCTTGGAGGGTTTCTGTTTTTGTTTTTGTTTTTTTTTGCCTACATCTCCATCCATCTTGTGTTTCTGTTCACGTGGCAACTACAGCTTAAGAGACAAAACTGGAAATTGTGTCGTGACAACCATATCATAATTACCCTCATTTTGTGGGTTTTACTCTTTGTTATACTTATTTTTGAATAAATTTTATCCTTTGAGTTTTCCTGTGGCATAGGAAGATATAGGCAGTTTGTCTTCACTGTTTAGAAGGGTACAGAAAATTTAAGTGGCTTGCATTAGAGGTGTCACCCCACAACTATAATATCTGTATTGGGATATGACAATCACCATTGTGATTTTTCAGTCAGAGAGTCAGACACAACAGAGCGACTGAACTGAACTGAAATGAACTGAAAGTGCATTTTTAGGGAATAAAGATGGTGGGAGAGATAACCAAAAGTAATTTTCACTATCTAAATCCTAAAGAAAGTAGCTAACTAATGGCTTGAACAAGGACATGCATAGACTACTGTACTTTCTTACCCCATTAAGACACCACAGGATATCCAGTTCTCATGTATATTCTTGAGTTTTTTCCATGATATATTTTTGGAAATAATGCATTGTAGGCAAATGAATAACAAGGAGTTCTGGCTTTGCATGGTACTGTGTGAACTGAAGCTTGTACATACTGGAACTGAGTCCTCATTTTGCAAGGTTCCATGGTAACTGAGAGCAAATCTGTTATAAAAGAACTGTGGAAAAAAAAAGGGACTTGTTTTCGATAATGCATGACCTCTGGTTAACACGGCAGGGAACAAAATGAGGACTGCCTTGAGTAAATAAATAAGAATCTTATTTCCAAATGTCTGCATTTACCATATAATTCCCTCTTTTGTGGTCATTAAGGAAAACAAAAAAATCACAGATGACAGTCACTTCCATTATCTGACATGTCATCACCCAGGTTTCCTCATTATGCAATGTAAACAGTGTTGAGGTAACATGAAACCAGTTCCAGGTTCAGTTAGGAGGCCATCCCTGCTATCTGTATGCTGATTAAACAACATTGCCTGGAAATCACAGAAAGAGTCTACTCTGTTTCCTCCCCTTGCTCACATTTCATAACCAGACTCAATTAAAGACTTTCCTTATCAGGTTTTTCTGGGTCATTTGGGTGAACTTATAAAACTATTAAGGCATGCTGAAAACTGGAAGGGGACGGCCCTGAGATCTTCAATAAGAGCAGGACCAAATGTATAGGACTTGTTCTGATGTTTTCAGTTCAGTTCAGTTCAGTTGATCAGTCCTGTCCAATTCTTTGCAACCCCATGAACCATAGCAGGCCAGGCCTCCATGTCCATCACCAACTCCTGGAGTTCACTCAAACTCATGTCCATCGAGTTGGTGATGCCATCTAACCATCTCATCCTCTGTCATCCCCTTCTCTTCCTGCCTTCAATCTTTCCCAGCATCAGGGTCTTTTCCAGTGAGTTAGCTCTTTGCATCAGGTGGCCAAAGTATTGGAGTTTTAGCTTCAACATCAGTCCTTCCAATGAACACCCAGGACTGATCTCCTTTAGGGCAGACTGATTGGATCTCCCTGCAGTCCAAGGGACTCTCAAGAGTCTTCTCCAACACCACAGTTCAGAAGCATCAGTACTTCAGCTCTCAGCTTCCTTTATAGTCCAAATCTCACATCCATACATGTATATTGGAAAAACCATAGCCTTGACTAGATAGATGTTTGTTGACAAAGTAATGTCTCTGCTTTTTAATATGCTATCTAGGTTGATCATAACTTTCCTTCCAAAGAGTAAGCATCGTTTAATTTTATGGCCGTGATCACCATCTGCAGTGATTTTGGAGCCCCCAAAATAAAGTCTGCCACTGTTTCCCCATCTGTTGCCCATGAAGTGATGGGGCCGGATGCCATGATCTTAGTTTTCTGAATGTTGAGCTTTGAGCCAACTTTTTCACTCCTCTTTCACTTTCATCAAGAGGCTTTTTGGTTCCTCTTCCCTTTCTGCCATAAGGGTGGTGTCATCTGCATATCTGAGGTTATTGATATTTCTCCTGGCAGTCTTGATTCCAGCTTGTGCTTCTTCCAGCCCGGCGCTTCTCATGATGTACTCTGCATATAAGTTAATTAAGCAGAATGACAATTTACAGCCCTGACATACTCCTTTCCTGATTTGGAACTAGTCTGATGTTCCATGTCAAGTTCTAACTGTCACTTCCTGACCTGCATACAGGTTTCTCAAGAGGCAGGTCAGGTGGTCTGGTATTCCCATCTCTTTCAGAATTTTTCACAGTTTATTGTGATCTACACAGTCAAAGGCTTTGGCATAGTCTGATCTTTTAGAGCATCCCAAATATATACAGATGTGAAGCAGTCAATAATGGGTCAGGAATCAGGAGACCTAGTGAAGTGTAAAGGGAGTCTCACCAAGTTAAGGACTGCACCAGATATAGGAAAAAAACATGCTGTCATGTCAGCCTATATTTTAGGTAAAAAACAGAGCTTAATACAGGTCCTTATTAACTCAAACTTCAATTATTGACATAATTTTGTAGTTGACCTTCAGGCCTCATAGTGCTCTCTTTCCTAGCCATATCCCATATTATTCAAATTTGCTTTTCCATACTCTTCTCATTGTTCTATTCCCTACGAACAACAACAACCAGAAAAATCAAGTCCTAGCAACCCCATCCCACGAATCAATATAGATTCTCATTTCTTTTGTCTATTCTTCAAAATCTGGTGTTATTTTACTTTACCTTACCCACCTGTTTTTCAGTATAGATTCCTAGCAGAAATCAGGTTGTATGTCTAGAAATCAGATAGTTTTATGCTTATATTCGCTGCCATACCTTTCCCACCCACTACATGCCTATTTTCTTGCAAACCCTTTTGCCTTTCTCTCTCTCTGTCTTTCTGTGTGTTTCCTATTACGTGCATTCTTTCCTTGTGCTTTCTGCTGTGTTCCTTGATTCCTCCTTTATGAATCCCACTAAACTGTATGTTTTGTTTTTTTTTTTTTTTTTTTGGATGTGGACCATTTTTAATGGTCTTTGTTGAATTTGTTACAATATTGTTTCTGTTTTATGTTTTGTTTTTTTGGCCTCAAGGCATGTGGGATCTTCGCTCTCCTACCAGGGATTGAACCCACACCTCCTATATTGGCAGGCGAACTCTTACCCCTGGGCCACCAGAGAAGTCTGCAAACTAGAAGAATCTTGATGGGTGGGTGACACTTGGAAAGCACTCAGCAAATATTACTGAAGGAACAAATGCCTATTTTTTTTTTTTCTCTCTTGGAATGCCAGACCTTTGCTTATCCAAATGTACATATCCTACTAAATCTCTGACTGTTTAAATCTTACTGGTTCTCTCTGAACACTAGCCTCCTTGTACTTATCCACACAGTCACATACACACTCAGGATACGCAATGGCATTGGTTTATGACTGTTGTTTATGTTAGGGGTGTCTTAATAGAGTGTTTCAAATGATCAAATGACAGGCAGTTGCAGAGTAGAAGGAGTTCCCTCAGAGGTAAAATTCATACAGTGCTGGTGAACTAACTTAGAATCATATATTATTGGAGCTGAAATGAGTTTTGGAGATTATCTTTCCCAGCATCCTACTATGAAATGAATCCCAAACATCTTTACATATATATGTAGGTATATATGTATATATTTACACATATGTGCTGCTGCTACCACTAAGTCACTTCATTCATGTCTGACTCTGTGTGATCCCATGGACTGCAGCCCACTAGACTCCTCGGTCCATGGGGTTCTCCAGGAAGATTAGTGGAGTGGGTTGCCATTTCCTTCTCCAGGGGATCTTCCTGACCCAGGGATCAAACCCGGGTCTCTATGTCTTACCTGCATGGGCAGGTGGGTTATTTACCATTAGTACCACCTGGGAAGCCCAGGTATATATGTATGTATGTATATGTGTACACATATATACGTATGTATATACATATATATATACACACATATGTATGTATATACATATATATACACATATGTATGTATATACATATATATATACACACACACACATATATATACACACACATATATTTTCTCCTTTTCAGTATATATGTATATACATATATGTACATACATACACTAGTACCACCTTCCCAGGTATACGTATATGCTGCTGCTGCTAAGTCGCTTCAGTCCTATCTGACTCTGTGCAACCCCATAGACGGCAGCCCACCAGGCTCCGCCGTTCCTGGGATTCTCCAGGCAAGAACATGGGAGTGGGTTGCCATTTCCTTCTCCAATGCATGAAAGTGAAGAGTGAAAGCGAAGTCACTGAGTTGTGTCCAACTCTTAGCGACCTCATGGACTACAGCCTACCAGGTTCCTCTGTCCATGAGATTTTCCAGGTAAGAGTACTGGAGTGGGGTGCCATTGCCTTCTCTGTATACGTATATACATACACACATATAGGACTTCTCTGGTGGCTCAGTTCAGTTCAGTCACTCAGTCGTGTCCGACTCTGCGACCCCATGAATTGCAGCACGCCAGGACTCGATGGGCATGAGTCTGAGTGAACTCCAGGAGATGGTGCTGGACAGGGAGGCCTGGTGTGCTGCGATTCATGGGGTCGCAAAGAGTCGGACCCGACTGAGCGACTGAACTGAACTGAACTGAGGCCTCCCTGTCCATCACCAACTCCCGGAGTTCACCCAAACCCAAGTCCATCGAGTCGGTGATGCCATCCAGCCATCTCATCCTCTGTCATCCCCTTTTCCTCCTGCCCCCAATCCCTCCCAGCATCAGAGTCTTTTCCAATGAGTCAACTCTTCACACGAGGTGGCCCAAGTACTGGAGTTTCAGCTTTAGCACCATTCCTTCCACAGAACACCCAGGACTGATCTCCTTTAGAATGGACTGGGTGGATCTCCTTGCCCATGGTACTCTCAAGCATCTTCTCCAACACCACCGTTCAAAAGCATCAATTCTTCAGCACTAATGTTTCTTCACAGTCCAACTCTCACATCCATACCTGACTACTGGAAAAACCATAGCCTTGTCTAGATGGACCTTTGTTGGCAAAGTAATGTCTCTTCTTGTGGCTCAGTGGTAAATAATATGCCTGCCAACACAAGAGACATAGGAGATGTGGGTCCAATCCCTGGATCTGGGTCAGAAAGGTTCCCTGGAGTAGGGAATGGGTACCCACTCCAGTATTCTTGCATGGAAAAGTCAATGGACAGAGGAGCCTTGTAGGCTCTAGTCCAGGGGGTCACAAAAATTCGGACCTGACAGATTGACTGAGCACGCCCATATGTATACGTTTGTGTGTATATATGTATGTGTGTGTGTGATCACAATCTAGGAAATTAAGGCTGTGTACAGTTTAATTATAACAGGGAAGAAAGTACTTGACAAAGGCAATTTAAACATCTGAATTTCTTTGTATATGTGGTATTTATTCTCTTCAGATTCTTTTCAAGGCAATTTAAATTGTTTTAAAAATAATTACAAAAATCCATATGCTTTTTGGTTGCTATTGTTAGTTGGTTTATTTTCAACCTAAGAAGGCAATGACCTTGGCATAGGGCATTTCCTAAGGATTCTTGATCAGTTGGATGTTAATGGCTATCAGCTCCTCTCAGCTAAGTCCAAAGGAAGCATGGAAATCTAGGTCATTAACTGTATGACCAACTTCCAGAAATCAAATCCTTCTTTACCCACCTTGCCAAGGGCTTATGCTTAGGATGGGCTTGTTAGATTTTCAAAAGCGTCTTTAGTTACTTGCCCTTTCATCATCCCAGAGAGAAAATGTATAAAACTATTTATGTTAATATACAAATATATGTAAAAAGACAGAAGAATAAACATTAGCTTCTGTGGACCCAGAGGGGAATGTCATTATTAGAAAACTAAGTTTTCATATTTTGATTAAATGTAATTATAAATATAATTGGAAACGCTCACCCTCTTTTTGTTTCTTTTATTCCTTTTTCAAATTGAAAGATTAGAGAGAATCATTGTATTGTGCATCCTGAGAGGCTAAAACATGTGTCCAGTTTTTGCAATTCAACCTCATTAAACATTAGATTTTTTTCTTTTTGGTGGAGAGCGTGGTTCTTATTGGGGTTTAGTTGTTTTTTTTTTAATGGAATATTATTTTTGTCATCCCTGTTATACAGTTGACATTCACTAATAGTAATAACCATTATTTTCTCCTTTGGCATTAGTCATGATTATCCAAAACATTCTAAGAGTTAGATAAAAATGGCAATTCAGCTAGCGAAATGAAGGAAAGTTCTAGAGCAGAGAAGTCCCTGTTTCTTTTCTGTGGAGGAAATTCTGAATCCTACTGTGTCATTCTGATTCTTATGCTGACACGAATTTTTTAAAGAAATGACATGGAGTGACAAATTATCCCTGAGTACCAATGTTTAAGGTATATGACAGGTCTCATCATCACCAGAGAAGACTTGCTCTCCTTTCCAATGGACACTTGTCTGGAAGAATTTACTCAAGACTTCGATCAAGTCTTTAGTTTCTCCATTTCAGAAATTTGGTTTTGTGTAGCTCATTGTGAGAAGGGTGTAGTCACACTTACTAAACACATAAGAAATATAGAATAGAGAACAGAATGCTAATTTGCTAAATTATAGCTAGCACTATAACAAACCCTTCAAATACTTTTTAGTCTGTCAAATCTTTTTCTGTACAGTTTAAACTTTTTTGAATCATAAATCTCTTTGAAAATGTGATGGTAAAGCCAATGAATAATCTTCCTATAAAAATATACAATCACATTTATATGAAGATTTACATATGATTTCAAGAGATTTATAAATAGTTTGAAATTCATTCATGAATGTCTTAGGAATCCAGGGATTGAACTATGAATTTTCATGGAAAATCAAATTATAATTAAATAAGGTGGTTGATAAGAAATCAAACTAAGAAAATGTGATTGTATGATTTGGATTGCTTTAGCATCAGTTTATGATAGCCTGATGCATCAGTCATTCTCCACAATTATATTTCAGCTGTCACCAGGATTAGACAAACAACAAGAAAAACAGCAACGAACACTCACAGTATTGACTGTGTACCAGACACTATTCTAAATCCTTCTTTATATATTAACTCATGTATGGTCACTATTGGAGTATGTAAATCAAAGTATCATATCCAACCTATAGGCAGTTTTATAGACAAGTACTACACACATTTCGATCTCTTTTTAAAAATCCATATTCCATTAATATTCACTTAGTTATGTAAGTAGTTGATAATCTGCACCAACCAGTTTTTTCAGCCCATTATTCTTTCTTCCTTCCTTCCTTTTCTTCACTCCTTTCTTCTCTCTCTCTCGATACACAGATATTTAGTATATACCATGTGCCAGGAATTCAGATGTGGTCTTTAGGATACAGTTTATTGCTGACGAGGATAGATTTTTATTTTTAATCCTGATCAATTGTTTTTAATCACCCGTATACATGCTGATTTTTGATAATCTACTTCATCTCAAAGTTCTTGTGTTTATAAGTTTTTCTGAGGGGTAGGAAGACAATAAGTCATTAATGAGACCCTTCTTTCCTATTTGTACTAAGCTGTGTGCCATTTTTATTTTTTTCTTTTGTTTTACAAATGGGTCTTATCACTAAACCTTGATAAAATTACCTAATAAACCTGGCTCCTGACTATGAATTTAAACGTGGACTACATTCCATAATGCAATTCAGCAGATATTTACTGAGTGCCTAAACATCATCCAATTCCTGCCTTTAAGAAGCTTATGATTAACTAGAGTGAATGCATTCCCAAACATTTGCGTTCAAACACAGATTTGATAAATGTTGTAGTTTGGGCATTGAAGAGCCTTAGGGAAAGGATGGATTAATGCTGGCCAGTAAACCAAGGAAGGTCTACAAGAAATGTCACTGTATCTCTGGGATACAACTTTGAAAAAAAAAAAAATCCAGGTAGGACTTCCCAGGGCATGGGAAAAACAGGAGCAAGACTCTGAAGAAGTAGGGAGTATATTTTTAGAATCAGAAACAGACTGTAGCCTAGACTGTACTATGGATAACAGTGGGGGAGGAGATGGGGAAACGGTATGGCTGAGCATTGTGGAGTGTCTTAGTGTCACATTAAGGCAGCAGTTTTCAAGAGGTCACATTCCCTGCCCCCAGGGAGCATTGGCAATATCTGGAGGCACTGCAGATTGTCACAACTGGGGGTGCTACTGGCATCTAGTGGGTAGAGGATGTAAGAGATTTAGTTGTTATTCTGTAAGCACTGGGAGACTATTGCTGAGTTGTTTTCTTGGACAGTTTTTTGCCGAGGTCCCTGTGTGTTCTTACACAAAGTGTGCAAAGCATTGCTTTGAAACTCTCCCTCAAGAACGGTATGGAAAGTCTAATGTTGGAGATAAGGAATAGCATGCATGAATCAACTGGTTAACCTTGAATCTGAGTAAAAAGAAAGAATGAATAGAGAAAGAGGAGAACTGAAGTTTTCCTGTGTGGAGAAGGCTCCAGACTTAAAAATATTAGTGCACAAGTGAATGCAGGCATTGTCACAGGCAGGCAACATTTCTGATCATTGGAATGGTCTGATTTCATTTCCTGAAGAGGGAAATATCAAGCAGTATATGATGCTTGCGCTTTTAAGCTTTCTTCCTTGGCTGTGCATTTCACTAAACCAACACAGCCAACTATCATAAAAACGCACACACAGACCTGAACACCTCAAATTCCACCCTTTAATTCAAGAAACAGGGAGTCACCTATATTTCATTTCTTCATAAATAATCAAGCTCAGAATGTGAATATGATCCAAAGGATTCATAAACAGTCAAAAGCTTCGTACTAGGTACATTTTAGCTCTCCTGCATCATGTGAGGCTAAAAAACAGGGAAAAAACAAATTAATTTTATTTTTAGCCTTGCAAGTCTTTGGCTGTATTTCTGGGCCTGCTTTCCTAACATGAAATAGATTTGACTTTTTGTTGCTAAGGCAAAGTTGGAGCTGTCACCGCCTACCCCAATACCTTGCCTAATCCATCTTGTTCTTTTGATTGTGACAGAAGAATTAGATCTTTTTCACACAAGGATTTTCTAATTAATGCTTCAGATGTGTTCTAGAGCAGGGGTGTAATGATCAAGATACTCACTCTTCCATTTTAAAGAAGATATGTAGATGATTTGACTTTCTGCTTATAAGAATTCTTGTTTTCTGCTCTAAATGGTCTGCCCTAATGGAGGGCATGAAAGCTGAGTCAAACCTCCCTAGATCTGCAGTGCATCTGAGTGCCACATGAAGCAAATCAAGGAAAAGGCTTCATTGCATCATCTAGTTGGAATTTTCAAGGCAATTGTGCTATTTTAGGCACATACAGCAGAGGGCATTGTCTGGCCAGACTTAAAACAGGACTGCTGTTGACAAGAATAGATGAAGAAATAGAGAAGGCTTTTCCTGCAAAATAAATAAATAAACAAAGAGGGCAAGGAGACAGCAGAATGACCTTTATATTGCTTTGTTCTCTCTAGCTTTTCTTTGTAGGAAGACCTCTATAAAAATAACTAAAAACTGAACAAGGATCATTCCAGAAATTAAAGAAATTTCTATTATGTGAGTGAGCTTGGTGTTGTCGTTTAGTTGGGGACGTGTCTGACTCCAAGGACTGTAGCCTGCCAGGCTCCTCCAGATTTCCCAGCAAGTATACTGGAATGAGTTGCCATTTCTTCCTCCAAGAGATCTTCCTGATACAGGAATTGAATCTGCATCTCCTGCTTGGCAGGTAGATTCTTTACCACTGAGCCACCTGGGAAGCCCTACTGTGTGAATTGGACTCTGCTAGATGCTAAGGATCAATTAGTAAACACGACATTATTTAGGTCCTCAGTGAATGGATAGCCTTAACTATGTATATATTGTTTCCGTCTGCTTGAACACCTAGGCATTCTTTCCTGCATTTAACAAATGTTTGATGAGTGTTTTTGGAAAAATATCACTATGGTAGATAAGATGTTTCTCCAAGGAATTTAGCATTCTACTCAGATGAGATAAGCAGTAAGAAAATAAACATTGAAGTGTATGAGGAAAGTATCAAATTAGAAGTACTCTGATGAAAATTAAAAAATGGTAATCTGGGGACTATCCTTATGATCCAGTGATTAAGACCCTATGCTTCCCGTGCAGGAGGCATGGTTCAATCCTTAGTCAGGGAACTAATATTTCATGTGTCACATGGAGTGGGCAAAAAATGTTTTAATTATACAAATAAAATAAAAATGGTAATCTGATTGATGGTGATAGAAGATCTGCTTTAGGCTGAGTGATCAAGAAATAATTTTCTGAGAAAATAAAATTTAAAGGGAGTCTTGAATGACAAGGGATATCAATCATGCAGAAACCAAAGGGCAGCTGTTGCAGGCAGAGGGAAACTTAGTGCAAAGGTCTTGAGGGCGGAAAAGTCTTGGGACACTTGAAGAATGAAGGAAATTCAATATGGTTGAAGACAGAGGGAAATGAGAGGAGCTGAAAGATAGGAGGATAGGCAAGTATCAGATAATCATATATTAGAGGCAAAAAATGTTTACATTTTGCTCCAAAAGGATGTGAAGCTAATAGGAGCATTTTCAACTGGAGAGTGGCATGAGCATATTTATATCTCTAAACTTCAGTCTGAGTGCTGTATGTGCACACTCAGACTCAGTCTTGTCAGAATCTTTGCAACCCCATGGGCTGTAGCCTACCAGGCTCCTCTGTCCATCGGATATCCCAGGCAAGAACACTGGAGTGGTTTGCTATTTCCTACTCCACTAACTGTTATATGAAGAATTAACTGTGGAACAGCATTTGCAAAAGTAGAGAAACTGATAAGAGGGTATTTCAGTGGTCCAAGTTGGAAATGAAGATTATTTTATATAGTAAGCGACAATGAGGAATACACTTATATTTTAATAGTGAAGTCAATATTCTAATGAGTAGAGTTATGCAGAATGTAAATAAAGAAAAGGAAGAGGCAAGAAAGATGCTTACATTTTTGCCTTGACATTTGGATGTATGGTAGTGGCACTTATGAAGGTATAGGGCAGGTTTGGGAAATTTCTTTCAGTAGATGCTATATCAGATAATTCATATAATCATCTCACTGTCTATTAATGTTATCATCACTCTCACGTTGAAAGGTGCAGCTCAGAGAAAGCCAGTTTACCAAAGAATGATTACTAATACTTGGCCAACCCTCTAACCCACCTGATTTCACTCTAAATATGATTTTTGTCCCACTGGGTTTTGCTAATATAGATTGGATGTCTTTCTATATTTCAACATAAAGTTAAAGTGTATTATGTTCTCAAAGAACAAAGGCTGAATGTGTATTTAGTCATTCTGTGTATAAAATTTACAGTGTGGACATGAACCACATTCAGTTCAGTTCAGTCTCTCAGTCGTGTCCGACTCTTTGAGATCCCATGAATCGCAGCACGCCAGGCCTCCCTGTCCATCACCAATACCCAGAGTTCACTCAGACTCATGTCCATCGAGTCAGTAATGCCATCTAGCCATCTCATCCTCTGTTGTCCCCTTCTCCTCCTGCCCTCAGTTCCTCCCAGCATCAGAGTCTTTTCCAATTAGTCAAGTCTTCACATGAGGTGGCCAAATTACTGAGTTTCAGCTTTAGCATCATTCCTTCCAAAGAAATCCCAGGGCTGATCTCCTTCAAAATGAACTGGTTGAATCTCCTTGCAGTCCAAGGGACTCTCAAGAGTCTTCTCCAACACCACAGTTCAAAAGCATCAATTCTTTGGTGCTCAGCCTTCTTCACAGTCCAACTCTCACATCCATATATGACAAGAGGAAAAACCGTAGCCTTGACTAGATGGACCTTAGTCAGCAAAGTAATGTCTCTGCTTTTGAATATGCTATCTAGGTTGGTCATAACTTTCCTTCCAAGGAGTAAGCATCTTTTGATTTCATGGCTACAATCACCATCTGCAGTGATTTTGGAGCCCCCAAAAATAAAGTCTGATACTGTTTCCACTGTTTCCCCATCTATTTCCCATGAAGTGATGGGACTGGATGCCATGATCTTTGTTTTCTGAATGTCGAGCTTTAAGCCTACTTTTTCACTCTCCTCTTTCACTTTCAACAAGACGCTCTTTAATTCCTCTTCACTTTCTGCCATAAGGGTGGTGTCATCTGCATATCTGAAGTTATTGATATTTCTCCTGGCAATCTTGATTCCAGCTTGTGTTTCTTCCAGTCCAGCGTTTCTCATGATGTACTCTGCATAGAAGTTAAATAAGCAGGGTGACAATATACAGACTTGACATACTCCTTTTCCTATTTGAAACCAGTCTGTTGTTCCATGTCCAGTTCTAACTGTTGCTTCCTGACCTGCATACAGATTTCTCAAGAGGCAGGTCAGTTGGTCTGTATTCCCATCTCTTTCAGAATTTTCCAGTTTCTTGTGATCCACACAGTCAAAGGCTTTGGCATAGTCAATAAAGCAGAAATAGATGTTTTTCTGGAACTCTTTTGCTTTTTTGATGATCCAGCAGATGTTGGCAATTTGATCAGGAAATTCACGGTTCATGTATTGCTGAAGCCTTGCTTGGAGAATTTTGAGCATTACTTTACTAGCATGTGAGATGAGTGCAATTGTGCGGTAGTTTGAGCATTCTTTGGCATTGCCTTTCTTTGGAATTGGAATGAAAACTGACCTTTTCCACTCCTGTGGCCATTGCTGAGTTTTCCAAATTTGCTGGTATATTGAGTGCAGCACTTTCTCAGCATCATCTTTCAGGATTTGAAATAACTCAACTGGAATTCCATCACCTCCACTAGCTTTGTTCATAGTGATGCTTTCTAAGGCCCACTTGACTTCACATTCCAGGATGTCTGGCTCTAGATGAGTGACCACACCATCATGATTATGTGGGTCATGAGAATCTTTTCTGTACAGTTCTTCTGTGTATTCTTGCCACCTCTTCTTAATATTTTCTGCTTCTGTTAGGTCCATATCATTTCTGTCCTTTATCGAGCCCATCTTTGCATGAAATGTTCCCTTGTTATCTCTAATTTTCTTGAAGAGATCTCTAGTCTTTCCCATTCTGTTTTTTACATTTATTTCTTTGCATGGATCCCTGAGGAAGGCTTTCTTATCTCTTCTTGCTATTCTTTGGAACTCTGCATTCAGATGCTTATATTTTTCCTTTTCTCCTTTGTTTTTCACCTCTCTTCTTTTTACACCTATTTGTAAGGCCTCCCCAGACAGCCATTTTGGTTTCTTTGCATTTCTTTTCCATGGGGATGGTCTTGATCCCTGTCTCCTGTACAATCTCATGAACCTCATTCCATAGTTCATCAGGCACTCTATCTATCAGATCTAGGCCCTAGACTCTACACATGGACCTCACCAGATTGTCAACAGCAAAATCAGATTGATTGTATTCTTTGCAGCCAAAAATGGAGAAGCTGTATATAGTCAACAAAAACAAGACCAGGAGCTGACTGTGGCTCAGATCATGAACTCCTTATGACCAAATTCAGACTTAAATTGAAGAAAATAGGGAAAACTGCTAAACCATTCAGGTAGGAACCACATTAGAGATTTTAAAAATTGTATCTTTCCTTATTGGTGCATTAGAGTTTCAAAGTGATAGTCTGCTGCCTCTGTGTAACTTGATAGTTTTTAATGTGACTGAATATTGATGCTAATTTTGCCTTCATTGGTATTTCATCCTCTATAGAATTTCAGGCAGGACTGATTAATTTGAGGCTATACATGTCTCATAATGTATAGATATTGGATTGATATCTATATCAACAGGTAATCGGATTGAAATTTGTTCCATTCAGTTCTAAAGTAATGCTAAGGATGTCGATTATTGAAGATATTTGACTTTTCCATCAACTACTCTTCTCTCTGGTTTCTTTTATGCATAAGGGCAGAGACGCCCTAAAATAATGTTCTCACCTTTTCCTGATTAAAAGCCTGGAGTTTCTTCCTAAGTTTCATCATTGAAGCAAATCTGAACTCTCCTACCAGACATGTAGTGCCCCTCAATTGGGCCAACTTAACAATCTAAATTCTATTGTATAAGTGACCTGCTTCCATTAAGCCATTTCTCTTTTATTTAATGCTCCTACTCCCTGACTTGTATCACAATTACTGTTATTTCGTTGCTTAGTCCTGTCTGAGTCTTTTGCAATATATGGACTGTGGCCCTCCAGGCTCCTTTCCATGGGATTTCCCAGGCAAGAATTCTGGAGTGGGTTGCCATTGCCTTCTCCAGGGGATCATCCTGACTCAGGAATTTAATCCATATCTCATGCATTGACAGGTGGATTCTTTACCACTGAGCCACATGGTAAGACCCTCTGCTTTTACAAGCCATCCATTATCTCCTCTATCACCTGCCTCAATACAAAATTATATCCCCTTAAGTGCCTACATAAAATCTCAAACCCTCTTAAAACTTTCTCTGATTATCTATGACATCTGACAATGTTTTATGGAATTTGAATATTGACTGCATTGATTTACATTAGTTCCTAGATACACATATGTGTGCTTTTAATTTTGATAGGTATCTATGCTTTTGTATTATAGCTCCAGTAAGTTTGTAAAGTTCTAAAAGGTATGGCCGCCTTAGACTCTTTTCTATCCCTTTTTATATTTAACAGAACATAGAAACATATTGGCCACATCATTTATTATGTTTTTTCTTACTTAAAAAAAATATATATAGTTTTCTCAACTCATTGCTTCTTCTTATCTAATGATGTTGTAATCTGGTCACCTCTAAACACTAAACACATGTAGTGGTTTTTTTTTGTTTTTTTTTTTTTTTAACTGTAAGTTGAGCAAGTCATCTAGAAAAGTGAAATGCAGATCCAGGTGGTTTTTCTTTCCTTAAATATCATTTTTTTTTTTTTTAAGTCCCAACATTTTCTAGAAACATTGCAAGGTCAGTGTATATAGCCAAAGAGCCTCTTGTTGAATTGACAGGTTTAATACCTGGGTTACAGCCATTTAAACCTTGCATCATTTCCATTACATTTGCCTTGAGGGTCAGCCCTGGGTGTATTTACAAAAATTTTCTTTCCCTGAAAATCTGTAGAACCATATATTCCTCCACAAGGGGTGAAAATCTCAACGGATTTGCAAAATTGGGTTTCAGATGGGAAAAAGTTGAATTATGTTAGGAAATATTTATAAAATAAATTTGATTTGGAGGGGTGAGCTACCTTTGATAATGGTGTTATTTAATTTGTTGTTTTCCCTTTTCCTGTGTATTATAGCACTCTTAAAAATTTAAAGAGCTATCTTGAGAAATGATTATAGTAGAAAGCTTTCTTAGTAAGATGAGGATGAGCCTCACTTCCTTTCTTACAAGCAAATCTTTTCACCTCAGCTTACTTTGTTCTTTTTGATAGGTCTCAGATATATAATAGTTTAAGCAATTAGATTTTTTTATTTTGCTTTTTCTTTGCTTTTGGTTTTGGAAGCAGGAGTAGTGAGAGATAGATAAAAGGAGAGGAAGAGAGGAGAATGAATATGAAAATATCAGGTAGGTTTGACTACATGTAACCAGAAAAATAATGAGCTGTTTATGATATATGGAACTGATTATTGCATATAATAATAAAATAGAGAGGAAAAACAGTTACAGGATTCGTTTATGTAGCTGCTTGTCACAATATCAAGAATGCAAATTCTTCCCCTCTTTCCATTTTTTCCTTCTTTAGCACAACAGCTTTGTCCTCAGGCTGCCTGCTTTCTTGGCCACAAGTTGTCTGTAGCAATTCTCAGTATCTTACACCCACAACAACATCCAGAAACAGATAGAGAACTACTCCTTCCCCTGTCTTTCTTCCTATCACAAGGAGAAAAATCATAATTCACAGAATCCCCTCTGCTGACCTCTCTTTGCATCTTATTGGCCAGGTGGTATCACATGTTCAGAACCAACCAGTCTCTGGCAATAAGGATGGAACAATCAATGTTTGTTTAGACAGGAACTCAGAAAACAATAGTCCAAAGGTTAGCCCACCATCTGTTTTTGTATGTTCTGTGAACTAAGAATATTTAGAAATTTTAAAATGGTTGAAAAAAATATTAAGAATATTTGAGACATTTGAATGTGCGTAGTTTAACTGGAAGATGGCCATGTCCATTCATTGACTTTTTGACCAAAGCTATCTTCAAGCCTCAGTGGCAGAGCTCAGTGGTAGCAACTAGAGACCATATGGTCTGAAAACCTAAACTATTTACTATCTGGCCCTTCACAGAAAGTTTGCTTAGTCCTAACACATCAAGACTGGATAACCTTGTTTCAAAGAAGATAATATAATTCTGTGGGTTTTTTTTTTTTTTTTAAGAAGAGACTGAATCTTTCTGAACAAAATTTTCTAAGGAAAAAGTATGGGAATAGGATATTGGGAATACAACAAATTCAAAGAAGAAGAAAGAGAAATTAAAGTTCAAGCATATTTCAAGTGAGTAACCCAACTTTAGTTTCATAAAGCAGTTGATTCTGAAAATGTTACCAGCAAGAATGATTGGTAAGACAGACCTGAGTCTTTTTCCTTACTAAGACCCTACAGAAGTCCAGGAGAGTCTGAATGGAATGGTGATGATTAAGCCATAATTTATTGAGAATTAGAAGTTTAATTTTTAGGAGGATTTTTCAATATGGGAACTTGATGAGGATCAAGTAAGAACCATGATACAAAGATCCAAGATTGGAGAAAACACCAACGTGAAGCAAAAGATCCAAAGAATCTTAGAGCACAGTTCATGCTTTCTATGAAAGAGTTGAAGCATCTTTAGGCAAGTTTTGCTAAGGAGCATGAAACTGTTTGCTTTACCAGGAGAATTTCAGAAGAGGATAGAGTTGCTAATAGAAGCCATGGAAGAGCTAAGTCAAGTTGATGTTGATGGTAAGGTATGGTCTGGAGGTCTCAGTGTCCATTCTGAGTATGGGGGTTAATGGTTTGGCTTCTCAATGTTTACAGAGGGCCATTGCATGTATATATGACAGTGAATGTGTGGTTTACTGAGATATGAGGACTGATGGGGGTTAACTAAATTTATCTTTCTCTCACCTTGCTTGAAAACTAGTTCCAATGTCTAGACAGCAGTCTATGCTGACTTAGCAATGATACTGTGCTAAATAAAGCATCCCCATTAGCTACTCTCCCTCCGGAGTCTCTTCTGTGTCTCTCAGTGCACTGAAGCATGGGTAAGGAAAGAAAGGTCTCTTGACAAAGTCAGAATATCCTCTGGGACAAAGCTAAGGGTATTATAGTTTAATTCAAAACCCACACAGATCCATTTGTAAATAAATGCTGTGAGATGACATCGTAATGGATAGTGTGCACCTTTAAATTAATTTCCTTTTGATGTGATAAAAAACATCTTCTGAAAGAGATGTTGAAACCTGGCTTTTGATGTAAAGTAACATAATTTAGATTTTAAAATAGAAACCTTTTGTTGATAGTAGTTTATTCAATTCTGGGTGTGTACCAAACTTTATTTGCTACAGGTTATAAATTAGCTTTGAGCCAGCTATAATTCATAAATCATTACCTATGACTGATTTGCAGGCAATCTCATTAATTTCAATAGCAAAAAGACCTTGAAGTAAGCAAGAAGTAGAAAATAAAACAACCCAGAGGCTGAAGAAAGGGAGACACATGTACTCTACAATCAAGAGCAATGGGTCATATTTGGATATGTTTTATTGATAGTGTGTTTCTGGTCATTCCAGCTCATCCTTACCACAACTTTGAATAATAGGTATCAGTGTTATTCCTATCTTATCTAAGAGGAAGAAACTTACATCACTTTATTTTAATATGTATTAAATATTTATTCAGTATTATATATTACTTATTATGAGTCAGTAACTTTGTATACATTATAGCCTAGGACTTCCCTGGTGGCTCAGAGTTAAAGCATCTGCCTCCAATGTGGGAGACCTGGGTTCGTTCCCTGGGTCGGGAAGATCCCCTGGAGAAGGAAATGGCAACCCATGCCAGTATTCTTGCCTGGAGAGTCCCATGGATAGAGGAGCCTGGTAGGCTACAGTCCACAGGGTCGCAAAGAGTCGGACACGACTGAGCGACCTCACCACCACCACCATCACCACAACAAGAGCCTATTGATTAAGTAGCTCTGCTACTTTTACAGATGGGGAGAGTAAATTATAGACAGATGAATAACTTTCCCATTAATAGGGTCGTGGGTGTTCAAGCAGACATATGAATTCAGGAATTCACCATAAGCCTCTTCTCTTGCCCATTGGACATGGTTGTCTTTATTATTTCATATTTTAAAGGGATGCTGCTGCTGCTGCTAAGTCACTTCAGTCGTGTCTGACTCTGTGTGACCCCATAGACAGCAGCCCACTAGGCTCCTCCATCCCTGGGGTTCTCCAGGCAAGAATGCTGGAGTGGGTTGCCATTTCCTTCTCCAGTGCATGAAAGTGAAAAGGGAAAGTGAAGTCGCTCGGTAGCAAACGGCAGAGTAAGGACTTACCTTTTTCACTTTGTGCTATTTCCAGCCCATCAGTTATTTTGACCTCTAGTGCCAGAGACCCTGGGATTCTAGAGTCATGGGCTGGGAGGTGGGAGGAGGGATAGAAAAGTAGGGCCCTAGGACCCCCATCCTAAAAGCATCAATCAGTTAATATATTAGAGTTTAGGTGATATTCTTTTTCCTTTCCTTTCCTTCCTTCCTTCCTTCCCTTTCTCCCTCTCTTTCTTCCTTTCAAATCCCCAATTACCTTCAGAAGTGTGTTTTGAGAAGAAGGGAACATATGAATGAAAAACTGAATCACAGAAATGAAAAATTTTCAACGGTTATGATTATTGGCGATTTAAATAACATCCTATTTAAAATGGAAATCTACAAGGGTTTTCAAGGTCATGTTTCAATTTATAATGAAAGATACCTCCTAATCTAACTCAGAGTGAGAAGCCCGCTAACCACACTGTTGTGATATGAGTAAATTCAGTGAGTTCTGGGACGTAGGGTCTGTCTAGTTGCCTGGAATCTAACCCTGGGATGATGAGGGCAGAGGGGTAGTGGCTTGCGAGTAAACAGTACTGTAAGAACTGATAAAGGAAGTGATTGAGGTACCTGCTTCAGAATGGTTGGTTTAAATATGGCAGGCCTGCCTGTAGGCCTGCCTTTTACTATCTGTAGAATCTGGCTAGCCTTTGGATGGGCAGAGCCTTTGTGGCTCAGATGGTAAAGAATCTGCCTGAAAGTCAGAACTTGGTTCAATCCCTCGCTGGAGAAGGGAATGGCTACCCACTCTAGTATTCTTGCTTGGAGAATTCCACAAAGAGAGGAACCTTGTGGGCCACAGTCCATCGGTCACAGACTTGGAGACAATTGAGCAACTACAGTTTTTATTGGCTGGGCTGACTCTCCAGGATCAGCAAGGCCTTGATACTAAAACATCAGAAAGTTCAGAAAATTTGCATATACAAAGTGTTGGAATTAGATAGTAAATGCTTTGCACTTTTTCAACAGTCATTTTATTTAGTGTCTACAGCACACTAGGTTCTTGTCCAGAGGCTAAGAAGAGCATGGCCACTGTCACTAGAGAGCTCGCAGGCTAGTACAGGAAAGAGAACCAGGGACAAATGATCATAGTACTGGATGGTGTGCGAAGTCAAACAGAGCTGCAAGAACCTGGAGGGAAGAAGCAAGTCCTGAAAGAAAGAGTAACAACTCACAACCTACTGCTCAAGTTTCTTTGCTGCCATAGGGAAGGAGACCAAAACAAGCTGCTAAAGCCAGAAAGCATCTGTGACTTTAAACCTCACATTCATAAGACTCAGGTCCCTTTCTACAGTCTGTGAATGTGGGTGTGTGTTTAAGAGTTGCTCATGACAGACGTCTTTACTGAGTGAAGCATCTCCTAATTTTGGAAGAGCCTTGTCTCTGTCTTGTGTACTCTAAGAAAATGCATTTATTTACAAATGCTAATTTACACTGAGACTCTTACTACTGGTAGAAGGGTTATGTCCTAAGGTGGATACAGCCAATCTCTCAAGACCTTGGATGGTATGCATAGAAATAGCCAAGAAATTCCAAGTATCTGTGGCATTGACTTCTCTCCAAGGTTCATTTAGAGGAAGTGGAAGATTTTACTAATCTTTCTCCTTGCTGTGGGTTTCTTCTAGAGCTTTTCTGTCTCCTATTTTAATGTAGCATTACCATTCTTGAAAGTAGAGCTGATGACAGCATTTCTTTGTATAAACAGAATATTGAATAGTTACTTGCAGGATAAATGGGAATGCTTACATTGAGTTTTGATCCGATCCCATCCCAGCTTCTTTCCCATTCTCTTTCCTGGACCTTCCAGTCTCTTGCTATAGGGGTGTTTATGGTTGCTTTTTTGTACTAGTACTTTCTTATTTCCTTGTCTTGGTTCAGGCTGGTCCCTCTGCTCTTCTTTCTTTTCTTTATCAGTTTCTACAAACTCTAGATCAGATGACTCTCCTCTTTCAAAATCCCCTGACTTATTATACCATCACAGATTTAGTTGCTCTGACTTTAGTGCCCATGTGCCAATGTGGCTTGGTCTCATAGCAATGAACATATATTATTGTGTTTCATCTCTTTGCCTATCTGTCTTACCTTCTGAATTATAATTTCCTCAAGGGTGAGGGTTATATTCTTCACTTTTGTATGCTCAGCACTGCTACTGCTAGGTCGCTTCAGTCGCGTCTGACTCTGTGCAACCCCACAGACGGTGGTCCACCAGGCTCCCCCATCCCTGGGATTCTCCAGGCAAGAACACTGGAGTGGGTTGCCATTTCCTTCTCCAATGCATGAAAGTGAAAGGTGAAAGTGAAGTCGCTCAGTCTCTTAGCGACCCTATGGACTGCAGCCCACCAGGCTCCTCAATCTGTAGGATTTTCCAGGCAAGAGGACTGGAGTGGGTGCCATTGCCTTCTCCATGTGCAGTGGCTAACTAAGGAAAATACAATGGTAGTAGTAGTAATAGTAATGTCTATTGAATTCCTTCAGTATGGAAGGCGTTATTCTAAGCTCTTTATGATGTTAATTTTTTTCTGACAATAGCACTAAGGGTTATATAATAATATCATACCCTTCTGCAAATGAGATTGAGCTGTGGAGAAGATAAGTCACCTGCCGAAGGTGACACATAGAAAATACTAAATTACTGTCTCAGTGCCTTTTGAATTCATTGTGATAAGTCTCCACATCTTTTTCTTCCCAAGAGAGTCTTAGAAGAGGCATTGTTTACTGAGGAATTTGGGAGAAGTCATCATAAGGGTGCCCGGTTCATGATAAGCCAGTTGAATGAGGTATATATTGGGTAACACAAGCTTTGGAATTCCTCTTTGTGCTGGAAGAGATGCAGAAAGTAAGTTGTTTTATTTTCCTTCCCAGAAATCAGTAAGAGTCAGGGCATAATACATATACAATCCTGTTATATTTAATACTATGATTTTTTCTGTACATAAACATCATGTTTGATGAGATGTGATTTAATTGTAGTATGTCTTCCTATAGGTAGCAGTTGGCTCTGTTGCTGTGAGTTTTATATATGAAAATCTCTAGAAATTTACACATATCTGTGCATGTCATTATTTCAGTGTATTTTCACAGGTCCCATACGTTAGGTTGCCAGTGTTTACAGCTGAAGTGACCCCCAAAGGAAAGGTATTTTAATAAAAATAATTGTGAAAAATAGTTTGCTTTTGCCATCATTCTTGCAGAAACTTTTTTCATGGAATGTTTGAAATCATATTCTCCTGGACCAGTGAGATGAATATCTGAACCCTGATTCTCTGCTTGTTAACCATGTGACTATATGCACTTTACTTCCCCTACAATTAAATGTCTTCTTCTTGAAAATGGAAGCTATAACAATTCCTTCCTCAGAGAAGTGCAGTAAGGAAAAGAAAGGATCAGGGCATGAAGCCTGTGCAGTTACAAAGGACTCTATATTCAGAAGGGCCCATGCTTGGCTTAATGTTCTATTATAACTGATTTGAAATTCTTAATAAAATTATTAATACTTCTTTTGGATGTGGACCCCTTTTCAAGTCTACTGTGTTCTGGTTTATGTTTTGGCTTTTTGGCCAAGAGGCATGTAGGATCTTAGCTTCCCAACCACGGACTGAACCCACACCTCCTATATCGAAAGGCAAAGTCTTAACCACTGGACTATCAGGGAAACCCTTGAAATTCTTAGTAATTTTTGACAAGACATGCCAGCTTTGCATTTTGCCTTGAGCTCTGCAAGTTATGTAGCCATTTTTGGATTGTTTGTGAAGTTTATAGCCTATGGCACATGGACTACTTCTCAATAAAATGTCAGCTATTAATAATTTTGCAAGAGGGTTTTTGGTTTATTGGTATAGTCCTCCAATTTTATTTTCTGAACTTTCCAATCTGGTCTGGACATTGAGCCTAGTGATGGGGTGCATTTCATGTGTCCTCATGCATTCAGGTCACCCTTGGTTGATAAACACCACAGTCAAACCCTCTACCTCATTCTTCCATTTCTCTGTGATTGCACAAATGAGGGAATATGGGCTGCAGCTGGCTGATAATTCAAAGTATGGAAACACTTCTTAATAAATATGAGCTCCATTGCTCAATACATGGCATTAGATTTATTGTTATCTTAGTTTGAGAAATGAAGGCTTGAGCTGATACACTGTCTCACTGACAATGACTCGAGAAAGACATCTGGAGGAGATCTAATACTCTTTTTGCTCTTATTGCATTGCAGATTATTTGAACTCCAGAAGGACCAACACCAGATAAATTATGAATGGTGAACAAGATGACCTTACATCCACAGCAGATAATGATAGGTCCTAGGTTTAACAGGGCCTTATTTGACCCCTTGCTTGTGGTGCTGCTGGCTCTTCAGCTTCTTGTGGTGGCTGGTCTGGTGCGGGCTCAAACCTGCCCTTCCGTCTGCTCCTGCAGCAACCAGTTCAGCAAGGTGATTTGCGTTCGGAAAAACCTACGTGATGTTCCAGATGGCATCTCCACCAACACCCGGCTGCTGAACCTCCATGAGAACCAAATCCAGATCATCAAAGTGAACAGCTTCAAACACCTGAGGCACCTGGAAATCCTACAGTTGAGTAGGAATCATATCAGAACAATTGAAATCGGGGCCTTCAATGGTCTGGCAAACCTCAACACGCTGGAACTCTTCGACAATCGTCTTACGACCATCCCAAATGGAGCTTTTGTATATTTGTCTAAACTGAAGGAGCTCTGGTTGCGAAACAACCCCATCGAAAGCATCCCTTCTTATGCTTTTAACAGAATCCCTTCTTTGCGCCGGCTAGACTTAGGGGAATTGAAAAGGCTTTCATACATCTCAGAAGGTGCCTTTGAAGGTCTGTCTAACTTGAGGTATTTGAACCTTGCAATGTGCAACCTCCGAGAAATCCCTAACCTCACGCCACTCATAAAACTAGATGAGCTGGATCTTTCTGGGAATCATCTGTCTGCCATCAGGCCTGGCTCTTTCCAGGGGTTGATGCACCTTCAGAAACTGTGGATGATACAGTCCCAGATTCAAGTGATTGAACGGAATGCCTTTGATAACCTTCAGTCACTGGTGGAGATCAACCTGGCACACAACAATCTGACACTGCTGCCTCATGACCTCTTCACACCCTTGCATCATCTAGAGCGGATACACTTACATCACAACCCCTGGAACTGTAACTGTGACATCCTGTGGCTCAGCTGGTGGATAAAAGACATGGCCCCCTCCAATACAGCTTGCTGTGCCCGGTGTAACACCCCTCCCAATCTAAAAGGGAGGTACATTGGGGAGCTTGACCAGAATTATTTCACATGCTATGCTCCTGTCATTGTGGAGCCCCCAGCAGACCTCAATGTCACTGAAGGCATGGCAGCTGAGCTGAAATGTCGGGCCTCCACGTCCCTAACTTCCGTATCTTGGATTACTCCAAACGGAACAGTCATGACACATGGGGCATATAAAGTGCGGATAGCCGTGCTCAGCGATGGCACGTTAAACTTCACGAATGTAACCGTGCAAGATACAGGCATGTACACATGTATGGTGAGTAACTCTGTGGGAAATACCACCGCTTCAGCCACCTTGAATGTTACTGCAGCAACCACTACTCCCTTCTCTTACTTTTCAACTGTCACGGTAGAGACTATGGAACCTTCTCAGGATGAGGCACGGACCACAGATAACAATGTGGGTCCCACTCCGGTGATCGACTGGGAGACCACTAATGTGACCACCTCCCTCACGCCACAGAGCACAAGGTCAACAGAAAAGACATTCACCATCCCTGTGACTGATATAAACAGTGGGATCCCAGGGATTGATGAGGTCATGAAGACTACCAAAATCATCATTGGCTGTTTCGTGGCCATCACACTCATGGCTGCCGTGATGCTGGTCATTTTCTACAAGATGAGGAAGCAGCATCATCGGCAAAACCATCATGCCCCAACGAGGACTGTTGAAATTATTAATGTGGATGATGAGATCACAGGAGACACGCCCATGGAAAGCCACCTGCCCATGCCTGCCATTGAGCATGAGCACCTCAATCACTATAACTCTTACAAATCTCCTTTCAACCACACAACAACAGTTAACACAATAAATTCAATACACAGTTCAGTGCATGAACCGTTATTGATCCGGATGAACTCTAAAGACAATGTCCAAGAGACTCAAATCTGAAACACTGACAGTTACGGAAAACAAACAATTAAAAAAAAAGACAGTTTATTAAAAATGACACAAATGACTGGGCTAAATCTACTGTTTCAAAAAGTGTCTTTACAAAAAAAAACAAAAAAGAAAAGATTTATTTATTAAAAATTCTATTGTGATCTAAAGCAGACAAAATTATGTGTATTCCTCAGAACCTGTTTTTGCTGCACTTATTTACTATTTCCCACATTTCGTCCCTGCCTTCCCTATCGCCATATTTTTCACAGGAGATCTCAATTCCCTAAAGAACCGGTCTAGGAAATTTTGTAAGAATTCTGTTATACTTTGAGATTTTTATGGTGAATTCTAGTGGTGAGATCCAGTCTACTTTGTCTTTCTTTCTTTTTTTTTTCCTTCTCTTTCTCTCTTTCTTTTCTTTCCTCCCCCTCATGCCCTTTTGAAGTAGTCCAATGGGGAATGCAATATTAGAAATAGATTTTTAAGAGAGAACAAGGAAAAAAGGAAAGATCTTATATTTTTCATGTAATGATCTGTTCTGTATTTATGAGGAGGACCATTCAATGGGAAAGGAAAAAAAAAAAAAGGAAGCAAGCAACAGATTAATTTACATATGAGCATCTATAAAACCCATGATCTTTTAAACAAATCTAGAATCTGATTTGTAGTTCAAAAACTAAAAATAAGATTATAAATAAAATATTGTTGGTTTTTCTGTACCTGGATACAACTCATTTGTAGTTTGGCTCAAATGTGAGAAACTTGAAGGTAACTAGACTTCCTGCTTTCTGAGAAAGGTAATATTATAGTAATCTTCAGTCACAGCACCAGTCTCTCCAGGGTCCTGTTTCATTAGATGACGTGAGTTTCTGCTCTATATTTAAGGATGCTGTGGTCTTCTTTTCTTTTCATTAGTGTCGCCCTTTGTAGGATGCTCAAATTTTTAGATTTTTGTGAAGTAAATTCAATTCCACTTGAAAGAAAGTTTCAGTATAATTTATTCCTGGCTCCTAAATAAAATTCTGCTGTCTAGATGAAGTACAATCACAGAATGCTAAATTATCCAAGTTGAAAAATCATTGTTGGTGCTGAATGTCAACAAACTCAGTTCAATTCAACACTAACTCTTAAAGACCTACTGTGTGTTAAACACTGATGTTAGTGCTGTGGACACATTATTAGTAAGACCTGGTTTCTGCACTTGAATCACTCATGACCTATATGTAATATCAGTAAAGAAATACCAGTTGACTACCAGGGCCAGCTCTAATTTTTCTGTTAGGTGGCAGGTGGCAGGATCCTAGAGTTTTGAAATAATCAGGTTACTGTTATGGCTAAAACCTCCTCATAATTTTTTCCCATCCTTCTGGAAGAGCTGATTCTGTTCTTCCAAATGCAGACTGTAGAGTGGTAAAGAAGTGTAAGTATGGATTTGATTTGCTATGGCCAATGGATGTTTACCAAGAGACAGTAATGCTAACACACTAGTAATTCCCTAAAGGTACTTCAAGGAACTGCAGATATTTTTGGTATGAGAGTATTCACTGGCTTGCAAGTTAAAAAGGAACTTTCTAGTTACTGGTACCTCAGCACTCTCCTGATATTTTAATGCAGTATATGTCTGACTTTTTATCTACGTGAAGCATAGTGAAAACAGTAGTGTAACAGTGTGCTAATCGCTCAGTTGTGTCGGACTCTTTGCAACCCCAAGGACTGCAGCCTGCCAGGCTCCTCTGTCCATGGAATTCTCCAGGGAAGAATACTGGGGTGGGTAGACATTCGCTTCTCCAGGGATATTCCCAAATACACAGCTCCTAATGCTGGCCCTTGAAATCTGCCATATCATTGGTGAGATAAGTGTTAAACTAGAGAAAACTAGAGATAAGCTGGAGAAAACTTTAGCTCCTAATGAATGAGCAGCTTGGATACTCACACATAACTCTACAGGCTGGACATCACACTGGGGTTTTGTGATCTCCAGGTGTGAAAAACCAATTGTTACTGGCAAAATAGGTCAAAGAACTGGAAGGAAGAGATAGCAATTGAATGAGACCACACAAGGATCTCACCTCTATTTTCTGAGCACCAGTTCTTTAGTGGCTTTTTCTCCCTCGTATCCTACCTTTCTTTGTTAGGAATACAATTCATATTAACTTTTACTGTGGAGAAGACTCAAGGGAAAACACATGTTGGCTGCCATTTGTCAAGTGATTCAGTACTGAATGCACTTCATACTTCTAAGCTGCAGAGCAGCTTAGAAACTAACTGAACAACTCACCAAGGACTATCAAGTGCTAATACAAAGAAGCCCGGTATAAACCCAGAAGGAAAAGAACCTTGCCTTCTCTACTCGGTTTCTGATCTCTGAGCTCTGTCTTTGCTGATTATAAACTTCCTTTCATTTGAGCTTTTAATTCTTAAGAAGTTAGTTCCAGCATACAATTCCTCTTGAGTAAACTCTGGGTGTTGGGGATGGACAGGGAGGCCTGGTGTGCTGCAGTTCATGGGGTCGCAAAGAGTTGGACATGATTGAGCGACTGAACTGAACTGAACTGTGAGGGGTGGCTGAGTAGTTAGATAAATTCTACTAGAATAAAAGGTGAATTTGCACTAAAAACTTAGATAAGAAAGTCAAGAATACAATTCAGTGATATAAGAGATTATAGTTGCCCTAATGTATATATATGAGATTTTTTTTTAATCTGCATATATTGATGAAAGATTTGTTAAGCCACATTTGACTTTCCCAGTCAATTTAGAAATACTTTTGATAAAAGTTCCTCACTGCAGGTTTTAGGGAGGAAGGACATAGTGCTATAAAAAAATTATTTAAAGGACACTAAAATGAATTCTATGATTTTATGAGTTTTTGATTAGCAGTGTCTGTCTTTGCTCTGCATCATGTACTAGTGTGAAGAGTTTCAATAAGGTAGCTCTACTAACCAGAGTTCATCACTCAAAATGGACTTCCTTGGTTCAGCAGAAAGTCCATTTCGCTGTTTAAATATCTGGTCTATCCTTGTAGCAAAACACACTTTTATGTCTGTTACTGTTTTTATTCTGTCCAAAGGTAACCAAGCAGCAGTATGCTTAAATATGCATCAAAAATATGCCATTCACAATTAACCAAGTTAAAATAATGTAATGATAATTTTAGTATGTATATTTATTTTTCCTACTAAATATATGCAGTTGACTTTGGGAAAATATCAAAGACTGCTTTAGAAGGAATCTTCTCTAATTTTTTTTTTTTTTCTATTCTGGACTCTTGCTCTTTTATAACTGGCTATCACCTCAAACTCCTAAATTCTTTTGCATGTGTCCAAACACATTTATGGTGGCAAAATATGAGAAAAATTTGGTATAATTCACATATATAAGGCCCTATATAGCTTTAATCATTTTTCCTCATATTCTGAACATTCTGGAATCAAATGCCATCTTTTCCAAAGATTAAAGTAGGTAATAAGAATTTTGGATCATTGGTTAATGACTGGAACATTGATCAATTCTTTTTTGAGGAATTGTTTAATTGCTATAATTGCTTTTAGGCTTTATAATCAAAGAATCAAAAATCAGGACATTATTTGAGACTTGTATACTCTTAAATTCTAAATTTAGATCTGTTGATAAATAACTTGACAATTGAAGGATTATTTGTATGAGAGAAAGAAAATGAAAAGATGTTTATAGAAAAGATATACTGAAACATGAGGAAAGTATTAGGTGGATGGCACCAAAAGTAAATATTGATCAAGGAGAAAAAAAACAAAACAAAACAAAAAAACAACATTTTATCCTCTTAGCATAATCTTCAAAATACTTAGACAAGTCAAAGAGTCAGATGAGTGCTTATGGACAGTGTGATGCTTTGAAACAATGTAATTTTTAAATAATGTTTTAAATTGTTTATTTGGTGCTTCAGCTTACTGGGAATACTAAGGATATTGAGGACAATTTTTTATTTTTTAATATAAATTTATTTTAATTAGAAGTTAATTACTTTACAATATTGTATTGGTTTTGCCATATATCAACATGAATCCCCCACGGGTATACACGTGTTCCCATTCCTGAACCCCCTTCCCTCCTCCCTCCCCATACCAAATTGTATCACTAAATATCACAGGTATAACAAATGAATGCTTGCGTGAGGAGTCATAGTCTTTTTGGAAGCTAGGTTTCTGTTTTTCATAAAATATATTTTCACAGAGTCAAATTTCTTTTTAAAAAATCTCTCCCCAAAGTATATACACATTCTTATATTTGATTAGAATATGATTTCTGTACAAAAGCAACCAGATAAAAATAAGTCAAGCTGTTGCCTTAAAGCATCAAATTACCTTCTATTTTCTCTCTTCTGCCATAAGAGGAAATATGAATTCCTGCACACTCTGTATTAGATAGAAACCAGCTGTGACACCGTTATCTTTCCAGGATATAAAAGAAGATACATCTGGTGGTAGGAGAGAAAAAATAAATCTCAGAATTACTGATAGTATACTGTCAATTAAGATCCAAATGTAGAAGCTCAAAGAAGATTTCTTAAAACACATTTAAAAACCAGTTCCCATCATTTTGTGTCTTTAAGTGCTGCTAACCAAACTTTTGAGACTTCAACCTTTCTTAAGTTATTTGAGAAAAATACAAATTACATACAAATTATATAATTAAATTATATAACAAGTGCCTAGCAGCAGTGAGAAAACTACATTTTTTTTTTGCCTTAGTCCAGAATAAATAAAAAGAAAAAGAGAAAGAGAGAGAGAGAGAGAGAGAGAGAGAGAATGGAGTGTTGCTGCAAAGATATGTGATGCATTGAGTTATTTTAATGAAAGCACATTTTACTGGAAAATCCTTCTATTTTATAAATCTTATTAATGCACAGTAAATGAGGATACTCATACATCATCTGGGCAAAATACAGAAAGCAAAGCTCTACAAGACTCCAGACCGTGAAGATTTTCTTTCAATATTTGGTGCAGTAATTTAGTTTCATTTTCCAGGTTATTAATGCTACACTGTATTATATATTTGATGCTGAATCACTGAATTTGAATTTGTCCAAATGGTATCAATCCTGTCCTTATCAGGTTGGCAGAAGTAGCTAATATATAGCTTTTTATTTGGATCAAAGAGAAGATTCAATGTTATTTGACAGAGAGGGGCTGGTCTCTGTGGAGGCAGCGGTGCCTATTTTGATTTATGTCCTCCAACCCTGAGAACTTGGCAGAACATCCACCTAGCTCAGCCTTAGGAGATCCTGACAAAAATCCATCCATTATGGGAATCCCTACCCTTTATCATGTCTCTCTATCCATAAGGCTTCTGAATGACAATTAGTAATTCTTTTTTTCGGTCCTTAGTCCCACATTAAAAGTGGTAAATTAAAATGGAATTTAATTTCCATTTAAACACAGTTGGTAGTTTTGTAAAGTGTCTAATTCTCTGAGAGAAATAAATGAAGCTTAAATTGAACTAAATATATTAAAGCATACACAAGAGTAATTATGATGTATTTTCTGGTATATACTTTTTATGGTAGATACTATAAAACTTTAAATCAAATAATTTGTTAACACTACAGAATTCATGGGTTTCTTTACTAATGGAATCATTATGAAAAAATTTAACTATAACAACATTTGTAAAATGCCTCAAAAGTCAAATGTTGAATTGGACTTCCTGGTCCTATGGCTAGTTCTATTTTTTAAAAATAAAGTTTTACAAAATGAAAGGGAGAAGTAATAAAGTTTCTCTTTCCAGCAGCCCTCAAGCAGAAAAACTCATGCATGTAAAGATATTTCTTAACATAAATGGATGTTAACAAATGAACTTTAGTTAATGCTGACCGTAAAAATGTCATGTAGCTATGTATTTCCGCCTAAATTTTTTTTTCAAGAGTCTTGCAAATAAGTCACTCTTAGAAAGTTAATGCTAGCCTTTATGATGGAGAAGGTAATGACAACCCACTCCTGTACTCTTGCTTGGAAAATCCCACGGGTGGAGGAGCCTGGTAGGGTACAGTCCATGGGGTCGCAAAGAGTCAGACACGACTGAGCGACTTCACTTTCACTTTTCACTTTCATGCATTGGAGAAGGAAATGACAACCCACTCCAGTGTTCTTGCCTGGAGAATCCCAGGGACGGGGAAGCCTGGTGGGCTGCCATCTATGGGGTTGCACAGATTCGGACATGACTGAAACGACTTAGCAGCAGCAGCCTTTATGATATCAATTGCATTTTGGTTTTTTTTTAGAACAAATCTTTATGTGGAAGTGTATTTTATTCCTTGCATTCTTTTCTTAGCATGTTTTCAAATTTTTTATAAGTATTATAAAATGAGAATCTGTCATTTCTACACAACATTTAGTTATTCAATCTGGAGTTCAACCCTATCAATATTGGGGACAACTTATAGAGGTGAATAAATTATTTCCTAGGCACTTTCAGAGTGATGCCTCTTTTAAATTTCTATTCTTGAGCTCCACTTTAGAGATCTGATATTTTTTATTATGATTAATATATCTCCTACCTTCAAGAAAAAGGAAGAAAGCAGGAAACTCACAATATTGAAAAATACAAATGAAGAATATATATATATATATATTATACATATAATTTTATGAGCATAAACTTGTTATCATATTTCCTACTGAAGACAAATATGAAATGGAGCCTGGTAGGCTCCAGTCCACTGGGTCGCAAAGAGTAGGACACGACTGAGTGACTGCACTTTGGCTTTTCACTTTCATGCATTGGAGAAGGAAATGGCAACCCACTCCAGTATTCTTGCCTAGAGAATCCCAGGTACGGCGGAGCCTGGTGGGCTGCCGTCTATGGGGTTGCACAGAATCGGACACGACAGTAGCGACTCAGCAGCAGCAGCAGCAGCAGCAGCATTCATCAGACAATAAATGCAACTAAGATAAAAGTCTAATTTATTAGTCAACATGTTTTCAATTTATTGACATCATTAAACTTTTATGAAGTTTATTCATTATTTTATAAAGTATATTCATTTTCTAAAAATCCTGAGAGTGATTTGTGATAGTTATTTAAAAGCCATATTAGTAATCAGAGAAAGCTCTGATGTTCAGGAGTGGAAATTTACAGTTAGATTAATGTCAAAGATAAACTGGGCTTATGGAATTTAGTGGTATGCCATTTGTTACTCATAGGATAATTCAAAAATAAAAACTCTGTGCTTTATAGCTCAGAAAGTGCTTTCACCTGTTTTCTCATGTGTTAAGCAATGAAAGAATAGTATGTAAGTGATTTTAATTAATGTATCAAATTTTCCCTGAATATTACATTTGTCCCTATGTAAAAGTATTAATATTTTGAAGCCATAAACATAGAAAGAAAATAAATTATTGGAGGAAAAAAGTAAATAGTAAAATATAGAACATGGTTAGATTATTTTTGCATTAGAATGAATTCATGTACATAGTGAATAAGAATTGAGAGACTAATTTAATTCTAAGCCCTGTTCAAGACTCTGGTTATACAAGAGTGAGCAAAACAAAGTCAAGCCCTGGGTGATTCAGAGACCAATTCAGTTTGGTTTGCCTAGACTTTCCTTGTTTTACCAGTGGATGTCCTCCATCCGAGAAACCATTTAGCTCAAGGCAAACCAGGATGGCTGGTCAAACTACTTACAAACCTTGTGTGAGTGTGTTTGTGTGTGCTCAGTCATGCCCAACTCTGTGACCCCATGGGCTGTAGCCCACCAGACTCTTCTGTCCATGGAGCTTTCCAGGCAGGAATACTGGAGCAGGTGGTCATTTCCTACTCCTGGGGAACTTCCCAGTTCAGAGATCAATCCTGCATCTCCTGCACTGGCACATGGATGCTTTATCACTTCGCCACGTTTACCAATCTTCTGTCGTTGTTCAGTGCCTCAGTTGTGTCTGATTCTTTGCGACCCTGTGGACTGCAGCATGCCAGGCTTCCCTGTACTTCACCATCTTCCAGACATTGTTCAGATTCATGCCCATTGAGTCGGTGATACCATCCAATCATCTCGTCCACTGTCGTCCCCTTCTCCTCCTGCCGTCAATATTTCCCAGCATCAGGGTCTTTTCTAATGAGTTGGCTCTTCGCAGCAGGTGGCCAAAGTATTGGAGCTTCAGCTTCAGCATCAGTCCTTCCATTGAATATTTAGGGTTGATTTACTTTAGGAATGACTGGTTTGACCTCCTTGCAGTCCAAGGGACTCTCAAGAGTCTTTTCCAACACCATAGTTCAAAAGCATCAATTCTTTGGTGCTCAGCTTTCTTTATGGTCCAACTTTCACATCTGTACATGACTGCTGGAAAAACCGTAGCGTTGACTATATGGACCTTTGTTGTGTCTCTGCTTCTTAATATGCTGTCTAGGTTTGTCATACAAACTTTCTCATCAGGTTGTTATCTTGATTCTATTAGTCATATTGATGTTCTTATGTCATTGTTATTGATAATGCCAGATAACATTGGCCACTAGTATTCAGTGGTCAGAACATTTGCCTCTAAGTTGGTCAAGTCATAAAAGCAAATGCTTATAATGTCAAACTCTGTACAAAAGTTTCTAGATTGTTCTTTGTAGATGCAACAGAAGTATAGAAGGCACCACTTGCACTCTAGAAGGAATTATAGTCAAAAACCGACAAGGATCCTATTATTATAGTACTTTATCTACACTCATTATCTCCAGTCTTTACAAATCTCTGTAAGGTAGACATTATCTCCACTTTAGAGATGAAAGCATTAGAGAAAACTCTTTCCAAGGCATGAAAATTATATAGAAAATTAAGATTGAGAGAAGAATATTGGTGATTTAGCAATGGCATTTATTATTCAGAATAGAAGTTGTTAACAGTCTCCTCAGAATACTTTATCTCTTGCAATCTATTAGATCATGTTCTAGAAAACAGCCTTCTCCTTGGGGATGGTAGTGTGTGTGTTAGTCACTCAGTCGTATCTGACTTTCTGTGACCCCATGGACTGTCTATGGAATTCTCCAGGCAAGAATACTGGAATGTGTAGCCATTCCCTTCTCCAGGGAATCTTCCCAATCCAGAGGTTGAACCCTGGTCTCCTGCATTGCAGGCAGACTCTTTACCATCTAAACCACCAGGGAAGCCCCTCTCTTTGGGGATACAATTAGGTAATTGGGTATTAGCCTTATTTTTTCCCTCAAATGTACTGATGAACTAGGTAGTCCAAATCCTCTGATGCACTGGATTGGTTAATATGGCAATGTTTTGAATATTGACCAATATTGAGTTTCACAGAGATGCTTCAAATGGGAAACATTATAGATCAGCTAGCATTAAAAGATAAAAATGAATCGATCAAACTAGTTTTATCACAATCAATGAGGTTTAGGTATTTTAAAAGATTGTATTATGATTTACTTTTACATTCTAATCAAATGTCATTGATGGATATATTTATGAAGAACACAGTAACCAAAAAATTATATTCCAATTTCTTTCCACTAAAAAAAAATCCCTTTAATGATCTTAATTGTTATATTTACATGAAAATATATAATCCGCTTTCATGAAGTCAATATTTATCTTTGTTAAAATACACACTAAACTACTTATATCAAAACATATAATCTGGTTTTGTGAAGTCAATATTTATCTTTCTTAGGCTACAAATACTAAAGCTATCTAAACTACTCATGAGGTGAACACCAGGCAATGTTTTAGTAGCTCAGAGAGAGAGAGAAAAAAATAGAGCATACCCCCAAAGTCTAGAGCTTAACTTTTGAAAAATAGAGAGTCAAAGGGACAATTCTTAATTAAAAAAATAATAATTAACCAACCAAGTACTCCTGGCACATTTAAACATCTGTATATCAATATATACACCAATATATTAATGTTCCTTTGTTGTTTTTCATACTTAGTAAAAGCATTACTTTTGATTTATAAAGAATGCAGCCAAAGTGAATATAAAGCGGGGGGAGATGGGTACCTGAGAGAACTAATGGTCAATATGGACCAGCAATGAAATACAGAGGAAAGTTTTCTCTCCACATAAAGGCATGAGTGATAGACTTGAGAATAGGGCTCTGGTTGTAGACATTTTAATATGACATGAGTGGTTGGTTTTAAATCTTTGACACTTTTTAGCATCTTTTCATTGCTAAATACATTTATTTGTTTATTCATGAAACATTCATTGAGTGCCTACAGTGAGTACATTTGTCAAAAATGCAAAGAATAAGGACAGACTTTGCATTTGAGGAGTTCTGTACTACAGTATTGCAAATATAATATGATGCATTGAATGGAAGAAACAGTGCATACGGTGTAAGCAGAAAGAAGGGCAATAGACCTGGGCTGTGTGATTAAGGGAGGAGAACTCAGGTTTCCTCTTCTATAGAATGAATTCTGCATTGAGTCCTACTGGATGTCTAGGAATTAGTCAGGTGAAAGGAGGGCATTCATCAACTTTCCATCACAATGGACAGCAAGGTCAAGGAATAAACATCACATATGATGGAATTCCAAGTGATTTGGTGTTGATGGAGCAAAATATACAATTTGGAGAGGGCTTCCCTGGTGGCTCAGAGGTTAAAGTGTCTGCCTCCAACACGAGAGGCCTGGGTTCAATCCTTGGGTCAGGAAGATGCCCTGGAGAAGGATATGGCAATCCACTCCAGTATTCTTGCCTGGAGAATCCCATGGATGGAGAAGCCTAGTAGGTTACAGTCCACGGGGTCACAAAGAGTCGGACACGACTGAGCGATTTCACTTTCACTTCAAAGACAAGCTAAGGCAATGATTAAAGATCTTGTAGAATATGTTGACCTACTGAATTTAGCTTATAGATGATGAACTATCAACATTATCTAAGCAATGTAGTGGGCTCCTCAGATTTGAGCCTTAGATAGGCTGCCTATATGCCAGAAGAAGAAAATTTCAAGGAGGGTGTTTCACTACAACTGTAAAGAGATGATTAATGGAAACTGCAGGTGGGATGTGCTGAAGGATCCAGTTAAAAACAAACAAACAAACAAAAAATCAAGTTGAGTTGGCTGGACTTGGTATCTCTTTGGAAGGTGGGGACAGGAGAGGGAGACACAATTTCTTAGATTTAACGAATAGAAATACAGAGACAAGTAAGGGGTTGTTGTTGTTCAGTCACTCAGTTGTGTCCGACTCTGCAACCCCAATAAGGAAGCACATCTGGCTTCCTTATTTTCCCTTCCTTTCACTATATCCCGGAGTTTGCTCAAACTCAAGTCTCTTGAGTTGATGATGCCATCCAATCATCTCATCCTCTATCACCTTCTTTTCCTCCTGCCCTCAGTATTTCTGAGCATCAAGAGTAGAAAATATTTATAACTGGCAATTCAAGTATAGTATGCTGTTCAGGATGGTGGCTGGGTTAGCAAGGTTTTATCTAATGTTAGAAATACAAACTTTGAATACTGTCAAAAGCCAAAATCTTCACACTGATTAATACAAAGGAAAAAGATGAGTTTATTCCAAGACTTTCAAGTTGCAAGCTAGGAAACTCAAGTTCTGAGTTGCTCACAGACTTGGGGTTGTTTATGGGGTAAATGCAAAAGCTATCTGGCTTTTTTAGCTGATGGGTTGACTACTTGAGTTAGAGTCACTGAGTTATGTAAATAAGTTCAGAGATGGGATGAAAGACTTAATGTTTAGAGACTGACTGGTAATCTCTGCTAACTTCTTAGAACAGAGCCATACATTTCAGTCAGGTTAAGTTAAATTTTGTTTATGCATGTGCTTGACTGTCTCCATTTTGTCCCTGACATAAGTGACTTCCTTTTAATTTAGTTCTACAGTGCTGATGGGGAATCCAAGTAGAGTGGTCCAGCAGGAAGTATTTTTGGACTAGTGATATTTATCTTACTGTCATCAATATAAAATTTGGATTGGAAGATGAGAGAGTGGCACCACCCAGTACACAGTTGGTAAAGGATAGGACAGTGAGAAATAGCAACATTTGATAGGTGTGGCAAGGAAGATAAAATTTTTATTTGAAATCCATTAAAAAAATATTCCTAGAGTCTTTACTACTTGCCAGGCTCTATGCTAAACCTCCATCCTATTACTCTGAAGAAAAGTCTCAGGGTAAGAAAGAATGACAGAAGACAGATAATTGTTTAATTATAGTTGTGATAAGTACCATCAAGTAAAATTTTAGCATCAGAAAATTGAGGATGTAAAACAAGGAGATTTTTTTTTTTTAGCCTAGGAGATTTCTTTAATGCACACATGCATGCTCTGTCATTAAGTCATGTCCGACTTTTTGCGACCCCATGGACTGTAGCCTGCTAAGCATCTCTATCCATGGGATTATTTGACTTTAAGGGGGAAAGAGAAGAAATGAATTGTTGCCAGGCAAAGAGGAGTAATGCAAGGAAAGATAACCGGAGAGCCTTATGAAATAGAAATTGACGTGGACTAAGTTCCTGAGATTTAAAGAAGCAGATGAACAAGGAAACAAAGAAGAAAAAAATGAAGAGGAGAACCAAGAGATTTAGAAGAGCCAGAAATAGAGTTTTACAAAGAGCATAAATCTAATCATATAAGGAATTTTAAAATAGCTGCTGAATTGCCAATCAGGAAGTTAGTGATCGCTTCAGCAAGGACAGTTTTAGTTAATGGTTGTATGTGTTGATGTGAATAAGTGAGAAGGGGAAAGGAAACTATATTACCATGGAGAGAGGAAATTAATTGACAGGGCATAAGTGGAGTCAATGAGAGAGACTACTTTGACGGAATTTGAAATGAAAAATGAAAGTAGATAGATTCGTGGGAGCTGATATTAACTAGAATAAAAAAGCAGACAAAGGTCAAGGGAAGCTAGCTGCTAGTCTAAAGAATTTAGACTTAATTCCATAAGCAATAAAGGAGCCATGGAAATGAAAAATACACATGGACACTTATATCAGAAATGATTAATTTATGAGAATGCAATGGTCAGTCAATGAAGCTGTCAATCTTGATCTAGCTAGGCTCGAAAAATGACAGAAAGATGCCCTAGATTTTTTAAAAAATAACTGTACTTTCTGATCTATATGACAGAAGTGAACCACTATTAGTGAGAGAGAAAGAAAATTTTCTGAATAATCATAGACTCACGATCTCTATATCCAAACTGCTTTGTAATTCACAACATTTCGAGAGAATACGAAGCAGATACTTTTGATAAGTTTCCTGAATAACAAAAGAATCCATTTTAGGAGGTTCTTTCATCTTTTTGTATATAATGGAGTAATAAAATTAGCATTTAATGGAAGACTAATGGAACATAAGCTGGCTGTTCAGATCATGAACACCTTATTGCCAAATTCAAACTTAAATTGAAGAAAGTAGGGAAAACCGCTGGACCATTCAGGTATGACCTAAATCAAATCCCTGATGTGAGAAATAAATTTAAGGGACTAGATCTGGTAGATAGAGTGCCTGACGAAATATGGAATGAGGTTTGTTACTTTGTACAGGAGACAGGGAATAAGACCATCCCCATGGAAAAGAAATGCAAAAAAGCAAAATGGCTGTCTCGGGAGGCCTTACAAATAGCTGTGAAAAGAAGAGAAGCAATAAGCAAAGGAGAAAAGGAAAGATATAAGCATCTGAATGCACAGTTCCAAAGAATAGGAAGAAGAGATAAGAAAGCCTTCCTCCGCCATCAGTGCAAAGAAATAGTGGAAAACAACAGAATGGGAAAGACTAGAGATCTCTTCAAGAAAATTAGAGATAACAAGGGAACATTTCATGCAAAGATGGGCACAATAAAGGACAGAAATGGTATGGATCTAACAGAAGCAGAAGATATTAAGAAGAGGTGGCAAGAATACACAGAAAAACTGTACAGAAAAGATCTTCACAACCAAGATAATCACAATGGTGTGATCACTCATCTAGAGCCAGACATCCTGGAATGTGAAGTCAAGTGGGCCTTAGGAAGCATCACTATGAACAAAACTAGTGGAGGTGATGGAATTCCAGTGGAGCTATTTCAAATCCTGAAAGATGATGCTGTGAAAGTGATGCATTCAATATACCAGCAAATTTGGAAAACTCAGCAGTGGCCACAGGACTGGAAAAGGTCAGTTTTCATTCCAATCACAAAGAAAGGCAATGCCAAAAAATGCTCACACGACTGCACAATTGCACTTGTCTCTCACACTGGTAAAGTAACGCTCAAAATTCTTCAAGCCAGGCTTTTCAGCAATATGTTAACTGTGAACTCCCTGATGTTCAAGCTGGTTTTAGAAAAGGCAGAGGAACCAGAAGTCAAATTGCCAACATCCTCTGGATCATGGAAAAAGCAAGAGAGTTCCAGAAAAACATCTATTTCTGCTTGACTGACTATGCCAAAACCTTTGACTGTATGGATCACAATAAACTGTGTGAAATTCTGAAAGAGGCATACCAGACCACCTGACCTGCCTTTTGAGAAACCTGTGTAGGTCAGAAAGCAACAGTTAAAACTGGGCATGGAACAACAGACTGGTTCCAAATGAGAAAAGGAGTACGTCAAGGCTGTATATTGTCACCCTGCTTCTTTAGCTTCTATGCAGAGTACATCATGAGAAACACTGGCTGGAAGAAGCAGAAGCTGGAATGAAGATTGCTGGGAGAAATATCAATAATCTCAGATATGCAGATGACACCACCCTTATGGCAAAAAATGAAGAAGAACTAAAAAGCTTCCTGATGAAAGTGAAAGAGGAAAGCGAAAAAGCTGGCTTAAAGCTCAACATTCAGAAAACAAAGATCATGGCATCTGGTCCCATCACTTTATGGAAAACAGATAGTAAACAGTGGAAACAGAAGCTGGTTTTATTTTTCAGGGTTCCAAAATCACTGCAGATGGTGATCACAGCCATAAAATTAAAAGACACTTATTCCTTGGAAGAAAAGTTATGACCAACCTAGATAGCATATTAAAAGCAGAAACATTACTTTGCCAACAAAGGTCCATCTAGTCAAGGCTATATTTTTTCCTGTGGTGATATATGGATGTGAGAGTTGGACCGTGAAGAAAGCTGAGTGCCAAAGAATTGATGCTTTTGAACTGTGGTGTTGGAGAAGACTCTTGAGAGTCCGTTGGACTGCAAGGAGATCCAACCAGTCCATTCTGAAGGAGATCAGCCCTGGGATTTATTTGGAAGGACTGATGTTAAAGCTGAAACTCCAATACTTTGGACACCTCATGCGAAGAGTCGACTCATTGGAAAATAATCTGATGCTGGGAGGGATTGGGGGCAGGAGGAGAAGGGTATGACAGAGGATGAGATGGCTGGATGCTATCACCGACTCGATGGGCATGAGTCTGAGTGAACTCCAGGAGTTGGTGATGAACAGGGAGGCCTGGTGTGCTGCAATTTATGGGGTCACAAAGAGTTGGACATGACTGAGTGACTGAACTGAACTGAATGGAACATGAAATTCAAAATATTAGGGAGTCCATTATGGAAATGAATTTAGAGTGTGTGTGTGTGTGATAAGTAGCTTCAGTTGTGTCAGATTCTTTGCAACCCCATGGACTGTAACCCACCTTGCTCCTTTGTCCATGGGATTCACCTATTAAGAATACTGGAGTGGGTTGCTGTACTCTCTTCCATCTTTCCTGACCCAGGGATCAAACCCACATCTTTTATTTCTCCTGAGTTGGCAGGAAGGTTCTTTACCACTATTGCCACCTATTAAATAACTAATTAGTTGCTGTATGGTAGTTCAGAGCAAAAAAGCACAGTTGCCATTTTCCAATGTAGTGAGATCAGAACTGTGGTGAATGGGAGAAATGAAGGCTTTTATAGTTGTGAACGGGCTTTCCTGGTGGCTCAGACAGTAAAGAATCCACTGGCAATGCCGAAGACCTGGGTTTGATCTGTGGTTTGGGAAGATTCCTTGGAGGAGGTCATGGTAACCCACTCCTATATTCTTGCCTAGAGAATCCCCACCCATGTACAGAGGAGCCTGGTGCACTATAATCCATGGGGTCCCAAAGAATCAGACACAACTGAGATACTAAGCACAGCACAGCATAGCATAATTGTAAGTACAATACAGAGGATAATGTTAAAAAAAAAAAAAAAGTAGTGAAAACTCCAATATGAAATGAATAAAATCACTAGGCACCAGATTGCAGGTTTCCAGAATGCAGATAACTATGGCAAAATGTGAACCAAGACATAGACAAGAAGCATTATAATACATCTCTTCCATCTCAAGGGCTTCTCTGTTAATGTTTAATTCTATCACATGTAGAATTAATATAAGGATCTGAAAGCTTTTCAAAAATTTTGGTACTTGTTCCAAGAGAAAAGTTAACTAGGTAAGTAAGTGACAATGATTTTTAATTTATTTTTCAATAAAACATTATCATCAAGCTATCTGTTCATGCTGACAGCAATATATAGCAAGATATGTATTCATCACACAATAATAATTGACTTTGTATTAATAAGCAACATTTAGAAAAGGAGGCTTGGATCATCTTTGCTGAGTCATGATGACTGGATTTGCCATGCTTCGAGTGCAGATCAGAGTGAAATATTTCTGTTCCTCATTGTCTTCCACTATCTCCCAGAATTTGCTCAGATTCATGTCCTCTAAGTCTGTGGTGATATCTAACCATCTTAAACTCTACTGCCCTTTTCTCCTTTCTATGCTAACTATTAAATGATGAAACAATCAAGGATGCTGAGCAGGTAATATCATCTGGATCGAGATAATAACTGTAGAATTAGGACACAATAGAGGCAAGGAGAGGGGCTTTTAATCAGACATAGGATCTTTAGAGAAATTACAATCTCAGTCTGTAAACATAAGACTAGTGATGTGAATTTTCCATTAGTCTCTTTATGGTTCTTTGACTGGATGCTTAGCAGCATGCATCCATGCAAGTCCACTGTCATTTCATTTCATGCCTTCTTAGTGTGTCACAAAATGGAAAATTTAGTGTAGAATTTAGATAGATTTTTTTTTTTTTTTTGCCTGGGGTTGATGATCTTTAATTCCCACATTTTAATTGATTAATGAAGGTTCACTAAACATTTAAATTCTATATCCAATGAAACAAATATATGTATTTTTTCTTTTTACCCTTTATCTTTTTATTCATTTGGTCATGAAAGCATGACCATATACGTATTTGCAAAACACATGATTTTTATCATTCCTTATCTCATTTGACACCTGGAAATCTTTGTCTGGCTATTCCATGGCTATGGAAAATGCCCTACTTTAAAAATATTTGCTTTATAAGCTTCCTTTCAGCATTTGGCACAAATATTGTTATTTAGCCATGCTTTCCTTGGATCAAGTCATACTCTATTATATTTATCCACTTGTCATTGAGTTCCAATCATAAATTTTTGGAATAAAAATACCCTTAAGGAAAAGGGCAAAATATCATCAAGCCATTGCATCTGTTCTAATTCCAACTATTCAGGGTTTTAATTTCAAATATTTTTATTTTCATAGTAGCCATACAGTGGCTAGTTATTACACTTTAGCTCTTATTTTTAGGGCCCCAAATTCCCATACACCTTTTACTTCTTTGAAATTTCAAGACAGTAATATTTGTGTGTGTGTCTTATGGGGGCAGGGGTTGAGCGGGGGAAGCTGTAAATCCATGTGGTTGTTTCCCATGCTCATATTCTTCTTTCTTTTGCTGCAAAGAGGGACACATATTTTTAGTGAATGCATAGAAGAGTAGTTTATCTCTTCTAGCAGTTTAATAGCTTAAATTCAGCAGAGGCGAAAGCTGAATAGTGTACTTTCGCTTTTTATCAATTTGTACCCTGGAAGTGAAAGTTGATCAGTCATGTCTGACTCTCTGTGACGCCATGGGCTGTAGCCCTCCCGGCTCCTCTGTCCATGGGATTCTCCAGGCAAGAATACTGGATTGGGTTACTATTCCCACAGATTCTTTATTATTTGAGCCACCAGGGAAGCACTGGCTTCAGATAAATTCAAAATAGTGAAAATAAAATGGTTTTTACTTTAAAGCCAGATCATTTTTACACATTTTTATTTTTCTTTTCCATCTGAGAAAAAGTTTTTCCCCAGTATGTCATTTGTGTATCTATGTTATTGATAATGTTAATTAATATTGTTGCACTTTTGTTAAATTTTTAATAGATAACGTTTATTAAATTATTAGTTCAGATCACTCTTAGGTTCATGAAATTGTTTCTCTATTCCTCAAGTTTCCCAGTTGCCCCCATCATTAAGACTATGTGATATCTTTGTGTGTGAGAGAGAGAGAGAGAGAAATAAGGAATGAATTTAAAGAGTCTATTCCAGAGAGAGAAAACTCAGGCCAGAATTGCATATCCTTTTTATTCCTTTTCTTATAATTCCTAGTTTCAGGGAACAGGCACTCTACTATATTTGTTGCTTCCATATAAAGACTGCTTTATTAAATCCTGTTTGATTAATAAGTTCCTCAAAGAAAGAACTGAAGAAAGAAGCAAATAATATAATTTAATTTCACTCAGCCTCTCTTTTACAGATCCATAAAAGGGAACATGCCCCACAAAAGTTAATCATACACAAAAACTCTGGTCCTAAACCATTTCTGTGTCTTGGAAATGTGTTTCAGCATTACAGAATCCTTTCAGTGACCTGAAACCCAGGACTTTGAAATGTGGCCCTGAAGAAATCCATTAGGGATGTAAAAGAAATCATTGTGAAAAGCAGAGTTTATGATTTTGCAAAGCTGATGCCGAGTCTGTCTCTCTTCTTAATACTTCTAAGGACTAGCTTCCTCAACAGAGCTGTTAATATGGGCTCTTAGGATGTCACCTCCTGGCCTCAATCATATTTCTGCCAAGCAGTGTGTTTTAAGTCTGAAGACTTTTAGAAAATGTCTGCATGATGCGGCTGTAGAATTTTGAGTTCATTTGCTTTTCTTTAAATTCAGGGGTTGGGGGAGCTTGAGAAATGGAACTCTTGGTTATGATTATACTGAAGCACAAAGGTGTTACATAGGAAGATGCAGGGAATTTTAAAGTAAAATGTATATGACAGCTACCAAACACCATAGAAATATGTCAGTTAATTTTAAAGGAAACCTTTACAAAACAGCTATTTTTTAAATTCATGTCTTCAAACTTATATATAGTTTGTGGTTATTTTTGCCCAATTAGCCTCCCTACTTTTAGTTGATTAATGGGTCAGAAGGGATCTTAAAAGCCCCAGACTTTTTTTTTTAATGTGGTTTCTTTTCTGTCAGATTTCCTTTGGACTTATCCAATTCCTTGATTTTTCTAAAATATGCTAGCAAAAAAGTTTCATAAATCTCAAATCAACTGACCAGAAAGCAGCAGATACATCAAAAATCTTGCAAACTATATAGACAATCTCCAGATTAGTGATGTGAGTCCAAGAGGCAGAATTTCACTTTCAAAAGGGTTATTTGAATCAGATTCAGCAAACTACTCCCTACCTGTCAATAAGTACAACTAGTAAATAAAATTTGATTGGAATACAGTGAAGCCCATCAGTTTACATACTTATTGCTTATGATTTTGCTTTCATACTATAATGACAGGGTTTAGTTGCAGTTGGGACAATATGACAAAAAGTCTAAAATATTTATTATTTGACATTTCATAGACAGTCTCCAACCTGTGGTTCAGGAAGAAATTAATTAGTCTCTATGATCATTAGCAGTCAAACAGTAACTTATATGGATTAAAAATTTGAAATAGTTTGACTCAGTCCCATATTTGCATTCTTTAGAAGCACCTTTTCCTCACTTTCCCATTTATATACTGCCCATTAGTATTATAGATATTGAAACAGTGTGTTATTTATCCATAAGCAAAATTTTGCACTGGACGCTTGCCCATGACTTAAAATAGGTCTTTGAAATGACTTTAGTGCTTCATTAGTTGCAGAATTTATTACCACCTTCAATGTTTTTCATTGCATCAAAGCGAATTAACAAGAATTTTTATTATCAAAGAAAGCCTACAGGTTTTAATCAAGAAAGTTTTCTTTTTATGAAAAAAGAAATAAAGTCAATGCCTCTAAAATGCTAGTATTCTCTAGAAACACTCACATTATTTTATATGATATTTCATATTATTTTATACATTGATTAGATGATTCAGTTACATGCTGTAACTGAAGAAATATTTACTTTGCTATGTTGATGATTTGTTTTCAACTAGAATTATTAAGGGAATATAGTTAGGCCTAAAAAAAAAAAAAAAAAAGACAGGTGTTCAGGAAACCATGTTAAATTTAAATGGCTTGATTACTTCCCTGTGGTAGATGATTTGTTTTATTGTCTGAAATAACACAATTACATTGCGTTCTACTTCCATCTATAGTTACATCAAAGAGAAGATAAAAGAATAAATTAAGCTGGTTTCAAGTACATTTTGGATAATAATTGCAGAGCATTTGAAAGTTGGCAGGCCAGCTGAAATGTGCCCCAGTTCACTAAATCTAATATCTAATATTTTGAGGATTCTGACTTGACATATATTTCAACTTTTAATCTATCTTCCAAGTGCTTTGGAAACAAGTTCCAAATCTTCATTTGGAATAATGATCAATAAGGAAAATTTTCTTTGCCTGGTAATCCTAGAAAAGAGAAGCTTCTACCCATATTATTTTCCCATAAAGATTCTATACATAGCCTCTGCTTCCCACTTAACTGTTTCTACTCTGCCTTTCTCACTTCTGACTCTAGATTAGAAGCACATTGGAAGATTTTTAAAAATTGTGATATTCATGTTCCATGTGTGTTTCAGAGATTTTGATTGAACTGGTCTATGATGGAGCTAAAGCAGCAATTTTTTAAAAGATCAGCTTACACTTCTAATATAAACTAGAGGTGAAAACTGCCAATCTAAATGTTTTAGTAACCATAGGCAGATTAATCTTACATAATGGTGGTGCTAATGGTAAAGAATCTGCCTGCCAGTGCAGGAGATACAAGAGACACGAGTTCAGTTCCTGGGTAGGGAAGATCCCCTGGGTAGGAAGTGGCAACCTGCTCCAGTATTCTTGCCTGGAAAATACCTTGGACAGAGGAGCCTAGAGGGCTACCGCTTATGGGGCCACAAAGAGTCAGACATGACAACACACAGCACACACACACACACTGGCAAACCCAATAGTCAGTAGAAGCAAAGCATAAAGCTTCCAGTGGAGGTTAAAATGGACTTGGAAGGGTTGGTGCTGAAGCTGAAGCTTTAATACTTTGACCACCTGGTGCAAAGAGCTGACTCATTGGAAAAGACCCTGATGCTGGGAAAGATTGAGTGCAGGAGGAGAAGAGGATGACAGAGGATGAGACTGTTGGATAGCATCACTGATTCAGTGGACATGAGTTTGAGCAAACTCCAGGAGATAGCGATGGACAGGGAAGTCTGATGTGCTGTAATCCATGGGGTTGCAAAGAGTCAGACACAACTTAGTGACTAAACAACCACAACAATACTTGTTGACAGCTGAATGATTATAAATGTCTGTCCATGTAAACTGGCTATTTGCTCAAAGCATAGTCTTAGTTGCCAACTGTGTACTTTTATGATGAGTTTAAATGACCAACACAATCCCTGAGGCTCAAAGGAGTTAATATTTTTCAGATCGTGTGTATAGATGGGACCTGGGATGTAAGAAAACAAAGTTGTGATTTCCCACCAGAGGCCATCTTTAAGGATGTGACAACCACAGGCTTTTTATGGGATAAGAAAGACAGAAGCTTCACAGAAAACAGGAAGCTGAATTTTATAGATAATTTTATAGGTAAATTTTGTGGTCGAGGAGGTTTAATATACTATTATGTATTTCTCCTCAGACAGAGAAAGATAAATGGAGGGGGCAAGAACGAAGAACTTTACCTCCAGATTTAGCAATATGGTGGAAGTTTGTGATTCTGCTTCTGGATATTTATACTGAAGCCTGTGCTGAAAATAACCTCTTAAGAGATCACGTTAGAGGATGAAAATAAAGACACTTCAAAATAACTTTAGAATCTTCCTGACCCAGGGATTGAACCCAGGTCTCCTACATTGCAGGCAGGTTCTTTACCATCTGAGCCACCAGAGGAGCCCTTATTTCTTCACAAATATACTTAAATGACTTCTGACATCTCAATACTTCACTTTCCTCTTTATTAGAAAAGTATCCGATCTATAGCTTTTTAAAAAACACTATGTTTTATCTCAAATGTTTATTTCACTATCAGTGTTGATATTTCCTATGTGATTAGTCATGTTACTATTCTTTTTTCCCTTTCTTCATCCTTTCTTTTTTTCATTTTTATTCTTTATTTTAATTTTAAACTACAAATTAATGTATACCATTTTTAACTTTTTATTTTATATTGGAGTATGGTTGATTAGCAATATTGTGATAGTTTCAGATGTATGGCAAAATGATAATATATACTGTTTTAACAGAAGAACCAATAAAAAAAAAATATGTGAAGGTGACGCTTACTACTCATGTGTGCCAGTGAACCAACCTAAAAGTCTAATCTTTTTATCTTTCCCATGATTAGTCTGCCTAAGCTGCTGATAGAAAATATATATCTATATAATAAAATACTGCCTCTTGTTGTATAATATTATATATGAGTTTTATACAGGAGAAAGTATATTTATTATAGCAACAACTAAGTAAACAACTCTGTAGTAAAGTTCTTAAAAGTTTAAGCCCCTGGATTCAGAACATCTATTTGAATCTCAACTCCACCACTCATGAGAAACAAAACAACTTAAGCTCTGAAGCCTCAGTTTATTCATCTACAAAATATAATAATAGCCTAATGACACCATGAAGTAGTTATGAGGGTTTATGGGCGGTAATATAGCTTAAGTAAAGTATTAGCATGGCCTCTGGCACTAGACAATTGCCAATAAAATAGAATTTTAAAAACTGGTCAACTATTATACTGAAGAACCTATGTATTTTAGAAAAACAGCAAATTTATAAGTTGCTTTTCTCCAATCTATGCAACAGATATTTTCCAGTGTCCTAGGTTAGGACAGCCTACAGCAAGACCCCACTAGAAGCCCAGGGGCACCAGAGCTGTCACAGATTTATTTTAGGGAATTGTGTGACCTAAGTTGGATGTGACTGTATTTTAAAATCATTCCGTATGGAAGAAGATTCAAATCAAAGATAGATATTGGTACTGATGGAATTACTCAATGACTATTTTTAAGATGTTTTGTTTATAGGGAAGGGGCTGTCTATGGGTGGATAAGGTCAGTCTATTAGTTTACCTCAGTAAATAAGAGATCTGGTGAGAAAGCAATAATTTTTTATTTTCTCAGACGCTTTCCTGAGATAAGCTTATACTTTACCCTTCAGGAGAGAGAGAGGCACTCTGTGTGAAAGCTAGTTGGTCTGTTTCATATGGCTAGGTGTATATCTTATCCTCAATAACTAAAGAGCCTCTTGATGAAGGTCAAGGGGGAGAGTGAAAAGCTGGCTTAAAACTCAACATTCCGAAAACTAAGGTCATGGCATCCAGTCCCATCACTTCATGGCAACTAAATGGGGAAACAATGGAAACAGTGACAGACTTTATTTTCTTGGGCTCCAAAATCACTGCAGATGGTGAGTGAGGCAATGAAATTAAAAGACACTTGCTCCTTGGAAGAAAAGCTATGACAAATTTAGACAATGTATTAAAAAGCAGAGACATTACTTTGCCGACAAAGGTCCATATAGTCAAAGCTATGGTTTTCCAGTAGTCAAGTATGGATGTGAGTTGGACCATAAAGAAGGCTGAGCACTGAAGAATAGCTGCTGCCTTTGAGCTGTGGTATTAGAGAAGACTCTTGAGAGTCGCTTGAAGAGCAAGGAGATCAAGCCATCTATCCTAAAGGAAAATTAATTCTAAGTATTCATTGGAAGGGCTGATGTTGAAGCTGAAGCTCCAATACTTGGGCCACCTAATGCGAAAAGCCAACTCATTGGAAAAGATCCTGATACTGGGTAAGACTGACGGCAGGAGAAGGGGATGGCAGAGGAAAAAGTGGTTTTGATGGCTTTATTGACTCAATGGACGTGAGTTTGAGCGAACTCCAGGAGATGGTGAAGGAAAGGGAAGCCTGATAGGATGCAGTCCATGGGGTCGCAAAGAGTTGGACATGGCTGAACAACTGAACAACAAATATAGACTAGGTTCCCAACAAACATGGAGGAATGGATGAATGGACAGATGGATGAATGGGTGTATGAATAAAAGGCATGGCCCTCCCCCTACACTTCAACTTTCTACTGGAAAACACAAACAAAATTTCCAAGAAACTGCACAGACGATTTTGCTTAAAGAAGTATGTTCTTGGGGTCGATCTGAATGTCTCAAATTCTCATTATTGGAATTCCCTGGTGATCCAGTGGCTAAGACTCTGCACTCCCAATGCAAGGGGCCCAAGTTCTATCCCTGGTCAGGGAACTAGATGCCACATGCCACAACTAAAACCTCTGTGTAAGGCTCCTCAGTGCCGCAAGTAGGACCCAGCACAGCCAAATAAATAAATAACCTAAATATTAAAAAGAAATTCTCATTCTTGTATTGGATTCAAATTTACATTCTTATATTGCCTCTAAGTTTTCTCATCTCCCTAATTGGGGCTGGTTTATATTTCCTCAATGATATGGTGCATGGGGGACTTGAAAAAAATGTGTATGTGAAAAAATATTTTCCAAATAATTATTATTAACTGGGTAGTTTTATTAAAAAGAAATGGAGAGGGAGGATGCACTAAGATTGACCTTTATATCAGGCTGGCATAATGTAAGAGTGTAAGAGATATTTGATGAATGAGTGAATGAATCAATGGATAGTTGAAAGCATCTATATAAAATTAAGCCAAAGCTGAGCTGCTAGTTCACACTATGCTTTGAATTACTGGTGGAAGAAGATTATCTATACACTATGCAAGGAGTTATCAAACTATGGCAGTGGCTCACATCCATCCCTTTCACCCTGGTCGTGAATTTCTCATGTCGATACCAAATTTATGGAAGTTTGTTTTTTCACTGAATATCTCAATACCTTCATGTGAGCTTACATGTTCAGTCATGTCTGACTCTTTGCAACCCTTTTAACTTTAGCCCATCAAGCTCTTCTGTCCATGGGATTCTTTTGGCAAGAAAACTGGAGTGGGTTGTCATTTTCTCCTCAGGGAATCTTCCTGACCTAGGAATCAAACCCACAGCTCCTGTGTCTCCTGCACTGGCAGGTGGATTCTTTACTACTAACGTCATCTGGGAAGCTATCAACCTCTATTTTGCCTCTTGACCCACAAAGACTGAAATAGTTACTACTAGTGTATGCAGAAATTTACTATTTAGTTTGCTGGTCCTGTGCAATATTAGAAGCTCCAAGAATGGTGGGCCAAATATCATATATAGACTATTACCTACTCAGCACCTCTCTCTCTGCCTGGGACAGCGATAGACACTCACTCACTGACTATTTGGTGGATGAATCAATCAACAAAGGTGTTAACATATTCTTCCACTTTACTCCTAAACTTCACCTGCACCAATTTTTAAAAGAGATAACATTTGTCTTTAGAGTTCTTTTAAAAAAATTATTTATTTTAATTGTACATTAATTACTTTATAATATTCTTTAAAAGTTATTTAAAATTTTACCAATATAGGAAAAATAATTTTTTAAATAGTCAAATTTTAAAATACAAATTGTTCAAAAACATTTCAGAAACATAGTATATGTAATAATAGGAAATTATTTTTTAGTTGCTTCTAGAGGCAGAATGTCCTTCTATCTGGGGTCTTTCAATGTGTATGTCTTCATGTGGATATTGCATGAAAGATGATTTTAAAGAGCACAAAATCTTAAGCATGGAGTTTACCTGAGAGCCTATGTCTTCTTCTGGTTTCTTCTTTTGTTGTAAAGTTTCAGGTGGGGAATATCACATACCCAGTTATGCTAATGAAACCACTGAGGAGGCCCCTTGGCTTCACTTTGTGAGATGTTCACAGTGTGTAAAGATTTCTTAATACAGTTTTCTGGACATAAGAACCAGCTGACTTAAAGCTAGCACTTTCCAGATCCCCAATATAAATGTAATGGAGCCTATTTAATTTCACGTACCTCTTGTTGCTATTTATAAAATCTATCAGCCTCCATATCCATATTTCTTTTCCCCTTTGATTCAGTGCAGTCATGCCTGACTCTTTGCAACCCCATGAAGCGCAGCACTCCAGGCCTCCCTGTCCATCACCAACTCCTGGAGTTCACCCAAACCCATGTCCATCGAGTCGGTGATGCATCCAACCATCTCATCCTCTGTCATCCCCTTCTCCTCCTGCCCTCAATCTTTCCCAGCATCAGGGTCTTTTCAAATGAGTCAGCTCTTTGCATAAGGTGGCCAAAGTACTGGAGTTTCAGCTTCAACATCAGTCCTTCCAAAGAAATCCCAGGGCTGATCTCCTTTAGGATGGACTGGTTGGATCTCCTTGCTGTCCAAGGGACTCTAAAGAGTCTTCTGCAACACCACAATTCAAAAGCATCAATTCTTCAGCACTCACCTTTCTTTATAGTCTAACTCTCACATCCATACATGACCACTGGAAAAACCATAGCCTTGACTAGACAGACCTTTGTTGGCAAAGTAATGTCTCTTCTTTATAATATGCTGTCTAGGTTGGTCATAATTTTCCTTCCAAAGAGTAAGAGTCTTTTAATTTCATGGCAGCAATCACCGTCTGCAGTGATTTTGGATTTCCCCTTTGATCGTGTAGGTGAAAATTTTTCTCCTTTGATTATTTTATTTTATTTTATTTTTTTTTAACATAAATCACTTCATTTTTTGAAGCCAGTAAGGTAACTGTATTTGCTAAATAAATTTAAAAAACATGCTTATAATCTTGCTTCTGAGACATATGAGAGTTAAATAATAATTTTCTCACCTAAATCAAACAAGAAATATGTATTTATTTATAGGTGTTCACACCACAGCTTCTCAGGTAGCACTAGTGGTAAAGAATCTGCCTATCAATGCAAGAGACATAAGAGATGAAAGCTCGATCCCTGGGTTGGGAAGATTCCCTGGAGGAGGGCATGGCAACTTACTCCAGTATTCTTGCCTGGAGAATTCCATGGACAGAGGAGCCTGGCAGGCTACAGTCCATAGCATTGCAAAGAGTCAGACCCAACTGAAGCAACCTAGCACTCAGCACCCCATAGCATTCATGTAGTTCTGGGTAGGGCTATGAACAGAAAGCCACATACCTATTTACATACTAAATCAATAGAAGTTATAAATTAGGCCACATAATATGTGCTCATTTGTGTCTGACTCTGTGATCCCATGGAGTCAGTCATTTGTGTCTGACTCCAACCTTAAGCTAACAAACTGGAAAACAAAATACATTGACAAATCTGCCTTTATTCCAGAATGGAAGGTAGGGGAGCATTTGACTTTCTTGGAACACCAGAACATGGTGATTTGGGGGAAGATTAATGCTGAAACCCCATCTCCTCTTCTCCCAACCCAGTTTCATCCAGCTCTTCCAGGGACCACAAGGACAATAAATCTGCCAGATCCACCAGGCTGGCCCTCCTCTTGGACCTGTAACATGCCATAGTCTGCCTTCAGCTGGCCCAGATATATTTAGGTAGAGAAATCTGGGGTCCTGGGCAACTGATGTATGGATTAGAATGTAGGTGCAAACATTAGTGGGTATGTTGTCTTGAATGTTTTCCCTGTAATGCCTTTACTCCATAGGAAAGCAGAGTCAGAGTCCATAGACAGCCAGAGTGGGCCACCTGAATGCAGGGGACCCTGGCATATGCTCCTCTCAAGATTGGTTCTGTGTAGTGCAATGAAAACAATATTGGCATTGTAGTCAACTGTAGTTTCCAATATCAATGCTGCTTCTCATTCACATTCTGACTCTAATTAAATTACCCAGACTCTCTGAATATGATTTTCTACCGTTCAACTCTCTATTAATCTTTGCCCTGCTTCATTCCACATTCCAAGACCAAATTTGTCTGTTACTCCAGGTGTTTCTTGACTTCCTACTTTAGCATTCTAGTCCCCTATAATGAAAAGGAAATCTTTTTTGGGTGTTAGTTCTAAAAGGTCTTGTAGGTCTTCATAAAACTGTTCAACTTCAGCTTCTTCAGCATTACTGGTTGGGGCATAGACTTGGATAACTGTGATATTGAATGGTTTGCCTTGGAAACGAACAGAGATCATTCTGTCGTTTTTGAGATTGCACCCAAGTACTGCATTTTGGACTCTTTTGTTGACTAGGATGGCTACTCTATTTCTTCTAAGGGATTCCTGCCTGCAGTAGTAGATATAATGGTCATCTGAGTTACATTCACCCATTCCAGTCCATTTTAGTTCATTGATTCCTAGACTGTCAACATTCACCCTTGCCATCTCTTGTTTGACCACTTCTAATTTGCCTTGGTTCATGGACCGGACATTCCAGGTTCCTATGCAATACTGCTCTTTACAGCATCAGATCTTGCTTCTATCACCAGTCACATGCACAACTGGGTATTGTTTTTGCTTAGACTCTATCCCTTCATTCTTTCTGGAGTTATTTCTCCACTGATCTCCAGTAGCATATTGGGCACCTAATGGCCTGGGGAGTTCCTCCTTTGGTATCCTATCATTTTGCCTTTTCGTACTGTTCATGGGGTTCTCAAGGCAATAATACTGAAGTGGCTTGCCATTCCCTTCTCCAGTGGAGCACATTCTGTCAAACACCCTCTTCCAACAACACAAGAGAAGACTCTACACACGAACATCACCAGATGGTCAACACTGAAATCAGATTGATTATATTCTATGCAGCCAAAGATGGAGAAGCTCTATACAGTCAACAAAAACAAGACCAGGAGCTGACTGTGGCTCAGATCATGAAATCTTTATTACCAAATTCAGACTTCAATTGAAGAAAGTAGGGAAAACTACTAGGCCATTCAAGTATGACATAAATCAAATCCCTTATGATTATACAGTGGAAGTGAGAAATAGATTTAAGGGCCTAGATCTGATAGATAGAGTGCCTGATGAACTATGGAATGAGGTTTGTTACTTTGTACAGGAGACAGGGATCAAGACCATCCCCATTGAAAAGAAATGCAAAAAAACAAAATGGCTGTCTCGGGAGGCCTTACAAATAGCTGTGAAAAGAAGAGAGGCAAAAAGCAAAGGAGAAAAGGAAAGATATAAGATCTGAATGCAGAGTTCCAAAGAATAGCAAGAAGAGATAAGAAAGACTTCTTCAGCGATCAATGCAAAGAAATAGAGAAAAAGAATAGAATAGGAAAGACTAGAGATCTCTTCAAGAAAATTAGAGATACCAAGGGAACATTTCATGCAAAGATGAGCTCAATAAAGGACAGAAATTGCATGGACCTAACAGAAGCGGAAGATATTAAGAAGAGGTGGCAAGAATACATGGAGGAACTGTGCAAAAGAGATCTTCATGACCCAGATAATCATGATGATGTGGTCACTAATCTAGAGCCAGACATCTTGGAATGTGAAGTCAAGTGGGCCTTAGAAAGCATCACTACAAATGAAGCTAGTGGGGGTGATGGAATTCCAGCTGAGCTGTTTCAAGTTCTGAAAGATGATGCTGTGAAAGTGCTACACTCAATATGCCAGCAAATTTGGAAAACAGCAGTGGCCACAGGACTGGAAAAGTCAGTTTTCATTCCAGTCCCAAAGAAAGACAATGCCAAAGAATGCTCAAACTACCGCACAATTGCACTCATCTTACAGGCTAGTAAAGTAATGCTCAAAATTCTCCAAGCCAGGCTTCAGCAATACGTGCACCGTGAACTCCCTGATGTTCAAGCTGGTTTTAGAAAAGGCAGAGGAACCAGAGATCAAATTGCCAACATCCGCTGGATCATGGAAAAAGCAAGACAGTTCCAGAAAAACATCTATTTGTGGTTTATTGACTATGCCAAAGCCTTTGACTGTGTGGATCACAATAAACTGTGGAAAATTCTTCAGGAGATAAGAATATCAGACCACCTAATCTGCCTCTTGAGAAATCTGTATGCAGGTTAGGAAGCAACAGTTAGAACTGGAAATGGAACAACAGACTGGTTCCAAATAGGAAAAGGATTACGTCAAGGCTATATACTGTCATCCTGCTTATTTAACTTATATGCAGAATACATCATGAGAAATGCTGGACTGGAAGAAACACAAGCTGGAATCAAGACTCTGGGAGAAATATCAATAACCTCAGATATGCAGGTGACACTACTCTTATGGCAGAAAGTGAAGAGGAGCTAAAAAGCCTCTTGATGAAAGTGAAAGAGAAGAGCAAAAATGTTGGCTTAAAGGTCAACATTCAGAAAACTAAGATCATGGCATCCGGTTCCATCACTTCATGGGAAATAGATGGGGAAATAATGGAAACAGTGTCAGACTTTATTTTTGGGCTCCAAAATCACTGCAGATGGTGACTGCAGCCATGATATTAGAAGGCACTTACTCCTTGGAAGGAAAGTTATGACAAACCTAGATAATATATTCAAAAGCAGAGACATTACTTTGCCGACTAAGGTCCGTCTAGTCAAGGCTATGGTTTTTCCTGTGGTCATGTATGGATGTGAGAGTTGGACTGTGAAGAAGGCTGAACACCGAAGAATTGATGCTTTTGAACTGTGGTGTTGGAGAAGACTCTTGAGAGTCCCTTGGACTGCAAGAGATCCAACCAGTCCATTCTGAAGGAGATCAACCCTGGGATTTCTTTGTAAGGAATGATGCTAAAGCTGAAACTCCAGTATTTTGGCCACCTCATGTGAAGAGCTGACTCATTGGAAAAGACTCTGATGCTGGGAGGGATTGGGGGCAGGAGGAGAATGGGACCACAGAGGCTGAGATGTCTGGATGGCATCACGGACTCTATGGATGTAGACAGGGAGGCCCGGTGTGCTGTGATTCATGGGGTCGCAAAGAGTCGTACACTACTGAGCGACTGAACTGAACTGAACTGAACTAAACCGTTCAACTTTCCTGTGATGTTGTGAGAAAATGAATGCAAAGCATTAGCACAATAAGGCATGTCCAGTAGACATTTAAAATATATGAGTCCTTTCTACTATTGTGCAGTTGAAAATATTTAGTAAATACCTGTAAAAGGCCCAGGCTTGCTCCTGGTGCAAGAAAGTATACAAAATATTATAAAGAAATAGTTGGTAGCTTTAAAAATATGCAGAATGTTTGCTGTGTGCTGAGCTAAGCATTTCATTTAAATGATGGCAAATCAACCCTATGAATTAGATGCATTTATATTCATTTTACAGAAGAGTAGACTGTGTGTAGTTAGAAAGTAATAGAGCTGGGACTAAAATCTAGGTTTAACTCCATATTCTATGATTATAACCATTCATAACCTGAAGGAGTTTGACAGAGTAGAACTAACATAAGGCAAATCAGCAAGAGAGCATTCAACAATTAAGGATTAAATTTATTACAGCAAAACTCAGCTATCAATTATTAGCATGTGATGATAATAGAGCCTTCTCAGAAGGCATTATTTTCAATCTGAAATATAGATTTTCTGTAAAGGATTCTTCTTCCAGTATAATTAGTCCATGGCTATTGTGAACACTGTAAAATTAAAAGACACTTGCTCCTTGGAGGAAAAGCTATAACAAACCTAGACAGCGTATTAAAAAGCAGAGACATCATTTTGCCAGAAAAGGTCCATATATATAGTCAAAGCTATGGTTTTTCCAGTAGTGATGCATAGATTTTAGAGTTAGACCATAAAGAAGGCTGAGCACCAAAGAATCGATGCTTTTGAACTGTATGCTGGAGAAGACTCTTGAGAGTCCCTTGGACTGTAAGGAGATCCAACCAGCCAATCCTAAAGGAAATTAACCCAGAATATGTATTGAAAGGACTGATACTGAGGCTGAAGCTCCAATACTTTGGCCGTTTGATGTGAAGAGCTGACTCACTGGAAAAGACCCTGACACTGGGAAAGATTGAGAGTAGGAGGAGAAGGAGGCAACAGAGGATGAAAAGGTTGGAGAGCATTGCCGACTCAATGGACATGAGTTTGAGCAAACTCCAAGAGATAGTGAAGGACAGGGAAGACTGGTGTGCTACATCTATGGGTTGCAAAGACTCAGACATGATTTAGTGTCCATTGAATAAAACAAATTGGGAACAGAGCAGCAAACTCTGTTGACTTTTTAAGAGTTGAATCCAGGCTGAGCTGTACACAAACACATTAAGGAAAGACTAAACCTAGCACTGTCATTTTAATGTGAACACAAAAGATCACTACCTAGGGTACTTCTTAAAAGGCAGATTCCAAGGCCCCACCCAAGTATAATGATTCAAATTCTCTGACTTGTGGCCCAGGAATCTGACTTTTAACAAGCACTTCAAGGTAATTCTTAGATGTACTCATTTTGGAGCCGTTAGTCTTTGTCTGATTTAACTGGTGTAGGGGGATGAAGCAATTTGAATATTTTACAAACTGCTTCCTAGGTGATTTTAATTTTAAAGCCAAGGTTTAGAACTCTTGATAGGAAAAATGTCTCTCTTGAGAATGGTTAGATGTCAAGTAGAATGAAGTTAAAGTACCAAAATTGCCCAGATATAATCAGTGAGTCTCTTCATTAACATTTAGATGTTTACTAAGTGCCAGGCCTTGTGCTTGAAACTGAGCATCAGGGAAAAAGAAAGCAGTGAATCTGCTTTCACATATCCTAAAGCTGATGGAAGAGCATTGTGAACACCGAACAAACAGCAAAACGATACAGATTTGAATTAATTGCCTGTGTTCATGGAGGGAATTATTTATTTATTGATAATTTTAAATGTTTTTGATATGGTAAAAGTCACATAATATAAAACATACTATTTTAAGCATATTTAACTGTATAGTTCAGAGGCACTAAGAACATTCACATTGCTGTGCAACTCTCACCATTATCCAATCTCTCAGATTTTTCACTTTCCTAAACTGAATCTCTGTCCCAATTAAACACCAATTTCCATTCCCCCTCCCCAGCCTCCTAACCCCTGGCCCCTAACATCTACTGATGCAGTTTCTGATTCTATGAATTTGACTATTCTGGGTATCTTGTGTAAGTAAAATCAAACAGTATTTATCATACGGAATGTATATTGGAATGAAATTTTTAGTTAACTTAATATATGTCCCACAAACAGATTGTACCTTCTTTATTTTTCCTTTGCCATAGAGTAGGCCCTAACCAAGCTTCCCTTGTAGCTCAGTTGGTAAAGAATCTGCCTGCAGTTCAGGAGACTCGGGTTCAATCCTGGGTTAGGAAGATCCCCTAGAGAATGAAATGGCAACCGACTCCAGTATCCTTGCCTGGAAAATCTCATGGACAGAGGAGCCTGGAGGACTGCAATCCATGTGGTCGCAAAGAGTCGGGCATGACTGAGTGACTAACACTAACACTAACTAGGCCCTCACCAGCTGTCTGTTTTGACATAGTAGTGGATATGCATCAGTCCTAATCTCTCAATCCATCCCGCCCCACCCCTTGGTAGCTATATGTTTATCCTCTATGTCAGCATGAGGAAAACACATATCGTATATTAATGCTTATATGTGGGGCTTCCCTGATGGCTCAGCAGAAAAGAATCTGCTTGTCAACGCAGGAGACCCAGGTTCGATCCCTGGTCAGGAAGATTCCCTGGAGGAGGAAATGGCAACCCATTTTAGTATTCTTGCTTGAAAAAGCTCATGAATAGAGGAGGCTGGAAGACTATAGTCCATAGGGTCATAAAGAGTTGGACACAAGACTGAGCAGCATGAATGCACACAATGCTTATATGTGGGGTCTAGAAAAATGGTACAGATGAACTTATTTGCAAAGCAGAAATAGTATTTATTTTTGAAGGGGTGAGGACATGTTAGTTATACCATTATAAATTCAAAGCTCTAGGGTCAAAAGTTTAGGACAAAGAAACAGGAGTGATACTCTGATTTTCAATAGGTTTGTCAATGGATTTATTAATTCTTGACATTAATGACTTTAATTTTTTGTTTGGATTTGATTTGATTTGATTGACTATAAAACTTGATTCACACTTCCTTGCATGATTCACAGTGGGTAGCTTAAGTGAAGAGGCTGCTTCAATTTTTACAAGGATGTGAATGGAACATTCTCCAAGAACCTCAGTGTTCAAGGATGAAAGCATACAAACCCTGGCATTTGATTGGTTTCACCTTCCAGCTTCTCACTTTTTAATCAATTGATACCTTGTGTAGATTGGTTTCTGGCTGAGATGGGACATGTTTGATCTTAACAAGGGTCCAATAATAAATCAATATCCCTTAGAGACTTTTAGGTTTTATCTAGGTGAAAAATTTCTTTTATCATCAAGGATCCTTTGATGTAAGTGATCCTCAGATCTTTTGATGTGCCAAGTGCTCAGAATGGGAGACTGTCTTAACAATCAAGAAGTCCAGCTTTGGCTCTGTGAAGGCGAAGAAGTAAATGATTTTAAGCAACTAGAAACTACATCCATATACCAATCAAGACTCCAGTTCCTATCTATTATATTCTTAAATTGCTATTAGCACAAATCAGCTCTTAAAAAATTGGTTCTAGATCTATTCCTTGTAGTCTTTTTTTTTTTTTTGTATCATACAGCTCTCTTCTATTCATTTTGTTGTGGCTAACAAAATAATCACTTTTAATTTTCACCAATACTTTATACATTTTTAACAATAATTACAACAACTGAATATACACTATAGGCTATATAAGGCATGTGAATTTTTTACAATTGTAAAAATAGATATATGGTCTATTTGGGGAGGCTGATGTCTATATTAGAAAAATACACAGGAAAGTCTCCTCATACTTAGGAGGACAGATGAAGAGACTAGAAAAAATAGTCAAATAATCATAGTTAGAGATAAGATGGTGTCCGTTTAGAGCACTGCAGTGAGACTGGAAAGAAACAAGTGGATTCAAGATACTGTTAGGTCTTTAACAAGACATAGATTTGGGTATGTTTCAGCCATGTGTGGATGTGAGAGTTGGAATATAAGCAAGGCTGAGCACAGAAGAATTGGTGCTTTTGAATTGTGGTGCAGAAGAGTCTTGAGAGTCCCTTGGACTTCAAGGGGATCAAGCCAGTCAGTCCTCAAGGAAATCAACCCTGAATACTCATTGAAGGGACTGACGCTGAAGCTGAAGCTCTACTACTTCGGTCACCTGATGAGAAGAGCTGACTCACTGGATTTCCCTGATGCTGGGAAAGGCTGAAAGCAAGAGAAGAGGGTGGCAGAGTGTGAGATGACTGGATAGTATCACCTGCTTAAAGAACATGAATTTGAGCTGACTTCAGGGGATTGTGAAAGAAAGGGAAGACTGGCGTGCTGCAGTCCATGGGGTGACAAAGACTCAGACACAGCTTAGCAACTGAACAACAACAAATGCATAAGGTATACAAGAGAGAAAAAAAATGGTTAGAGTTAATTTCTAACTTGAGGTCATTGCTGCAATATAGTTTCATTCCTGGATATAGAGAACAAATAAGAAGAAAGAGGCTTCAGTTTCATCCACCTCATTAGAACTGATTCAAATGTATTTTTTTAATGGCTGAGTAATACTCCATTGTGTATGTGTACCACAGCTTTCTTATCCATTCATCTGCTGATGGACATCTAGGTTGCTTCCATTTCCTGGCTGTATACTAATGCATACATATGGAATTTAGAAAGATGGTAACGATAACCCTGTATGTGAGACAACAAGAGACACAGATGTATAGAAAAGTCTTTTGGACTCTGTGAGAGAGGGAGAGGGTGGGATGATTTGGGGGAATGTCATGGAAACACATTATATCATCATATAAGAAACTAATTTCCAGTCCAGGTTTGATACAGGATGCTTGGGGCTGGTGCACTGGGATGACCCGGAGTGAGGGTATGGGGATGGAGGAGGGGGGGGTTCAGAATGGGGAATACATAGGCACCTGTGGTGGATTCATGTTGATGTGTGGCAGAACCAATACAATATTGTAAGCTAATTAGCCTCCAATTAAAATAAATAAATTTAAATTCAAAAAAAAAAAGAAGAAGAAATAAGCTTGAGTTGTAGAGAAGGTGGTGATTCTTTAGGGTCTCGAAATTTGAGGAACTATAAGACATTAAACTGAAGAAGACTAATAAACATCTGAAAATGTGGTCTGGAGTTCAGTAGGGAAAATTGGGCTACTAACATCATGGAGAAATTCTTCAACATACTGTTACTAATTGATGCCATTGGAGTGGATGAGATTTCAGTCCCAGGGATTCACCCCAGGCAGAGGCATGTCAGGGGAGAGTATTTTTACCATGTGGTAACAAGGTAGGGGACTGGAGAAGGACCAGGTTATATAGAACTTTATATAGAAATCAGCAATAGGAGTTTGGGGACCATTTTCCTTTATGAATTGGCGGTGTTTGCTTATTTGTTTGTTTGGCACGTATATGATAGATTTGCAGTTTGTGAATGTGTGAGGTTCGGATGATATGTAGTGTCCTGGGTCTCAGCTCATGCATATGAGGCAAAAAGGCAAATAATGACAGACTTTTAGGCCAGAGCTATTAAAGACTCTAAATTTAGTGATTATGGGATATGGTGTAAAAACACTAGTTTTGAAATCTCCTACCTTTGAGTAAACGTATATATTTGTTTGTAAAGTAATAAGTAAAAGGGATGGTGACCCAGGTGGCTCAATGGTAAAGAATCCGCTTGCAATACAGGAGATGCAGGAGACACTGATTCGATCCCTGAGTCTGGAAGATCCTGTGGAGAAGGGGATGGCAACCTACTCCAGTATTTGCCTGGGAAATTCCATGGACAGAGGGGTCTGGTAGATTACAGTCCATGGAATCACAAAGAGCTGGACATGACTGAGAGACTGAGCATGCACATAAGAGGGAAAGAAAAATTCTATTTAGCAACCAGGTTATGTAAGTGGAACTAAATGGTTGCACTAAGGCATAATTTTCCTTAGAAAGATTGATCAAATTTGTGTCCTCTTTTGGTGGTTCAAGTGACTGAGTAAGCTCACTGAACATTGGTTTTCTAATTATTGACTGTATCATCAATAGTGGTCATTTTCAAAACAGAACTTGTCACTAGGTTTGAAGCAAATGTTGCAAATGGAGTGATTAAACAGCATCAGAATAATTAATAAGTACATTTTCCTTGAGTTCACAAAGGCAAAATTGCATTTTAAATTATATTATGATGCACAAGATATGCTTTTTCATTATATGAAATCTTATCTTGTTTCATTTAAGCAAATAAATTCCAGAAGTGCACAAGTGACTTGTTCTAAATAGGAGTCTCAAAGACATGGATCAATTCCCAGGGTGACTGCTAAGAAAGAAGAGAGATAAAGATAATCCAACAGGGCCAATCACAAAATATGCTTAGAATCATTAGACTTGGTAATACGGGAATCAACACTGAATATTCATTGGAAGGACTGATGCTGAAGATGAAGCTCAATACTTTGGTCATCTCCTGCAAAGAGTAGACTTATTAGAAAACACCCTGATGCTGGGTAAGACTGAAGGCGGGAGTAGAAGGGGATGGCAGAGGATGAGATGGCTGAATGATATCACCAACTCAATGGACCTGAATATGAGCAAACTCCAAGAGATGATGAGGGTAAGGGAAGCTTGGTGTGCTGCTGCAGTCCATGGGGTTGCAAAGAGTCAGACATGACTGGGGAACTTAACACCACCACCACCACCAACAACAGTGTGGGAATGGTTAATACTTTGAATTAAGTGAAAATGGAGAAATCCAGGAAGACAAAGATTTGGGCAAGGAAACTGGAAGTGCTTCTGCTCAGGTTTTGCTTCTCAAAATTGTTGTGCTGTTTCATTAAAGTTTATTCTTTCATTTTAAACTTCTGATTTTGAAATAATTTTATAGAAACTATCATAAAAAATAGACCAAGAAATTCTCATCTACCTTTTCCCCAGGTGGCTCAGTAGTAAAGAATCTCCCTGCCAACTGAGGAGATGCAGGTTCCATCCCTGAGTCGTGATGATACACTGGAGAAGGGAATGGCAACCTACTCCAGTATTTTTGCCTGGAGCATTCCAGCGACAGAGGAGCCTGGCAGGCTACAGTCCATGGAGGCCCAAAGAGTCAGACATGACTGAGTACACATACACCTAAATGGTAGTATTTTATGTAAACACAATAATCAAAAACATGAAATTAGCATTTCTGCAATACTATTCCAAATTTTGTCAAGTATCTCAGTATTTTCATTTTGATTCCTTTAAAAAGGAATTAAAGTGAATTTTATTCACTTTATAAAGTGAATCCAATGCAGAATCCCACATTTCATTTAGTTTTCACATCTCCTTAGTCTCTCTTTTAATCTAGAAGAGTTCTTGTCTTTGTTAGTCTTCATGATCTTTATATTTTTAATTGGCCAAAAATTTTGTAAAATGCTTCTATTTGAGTCTGATGTTTTTTCAAGAGTAAATTAAAGTTATGAATTTTTGGCAAAAATATACTGCAGGATGATGGGTGTCCTTAACTGTTGAGTTTTCTGATGAATTCCATTTATTAATAATGATTAATTATTCTCTTTACTGTCAGATATTTTTAAAGTGGAGAAATAGAATTTGGAGTTACATAGGAATTAAACCATGTGCCTTATTATCTATAAAGCTAGATTAATATAATAGACCTTAAACTTGAGTCCTCTCTCTCCTGATTTGAGCTACCCTCTCAGGCAAAGGCTCAGCTGATAGACAAAATTACACAACTCTCCCTGTGGAAGTGGGGAACTAGATAAAATGCCTGGGTGGGGGGGTGGGTATCAGGCATCTTTATTCTATGGAGAAGGAAAATGCTCATATTGCACTTGCCCAGTAAAACGCATGGGTCAGTACAAGATACACCTTGGCAGTTAGAAGGAATGTTCACTAAGAACTTTTGTTTTTCTTTTGCTTTTAGGCACATAGTAAAATTTCACTTTTCTGCACCCATAGAGTTAGATGTAACTTTAGCCAATGACATGTGAGAAAAGGAATCATTTCTTAGAGGAAGATTCCTCACTCTCTTGCCATAGAAATGGTAGATATTGGGTCAGCCTGGCCCACTGAATGGGGTAGGTATGAACAGAATTACCAGCTGCCCTGAAACAGGCATGTAGGATGAGTGAAACAGAAATATTTGATGTTTGAAACCTCTGAGGCTCAGGGTGAGGATGTGGATAGCTCATGTGACACGGCTTGTGTGTGTGTGTTAGTTACTCAGTTGTGTCCAACTCTTTGTGATCAAATGGACTGTAGCCCACCAGGCTGCTCTGTCCATGGAATTCTCCAGGCAAGAAGACTAGAGTGAGTTGCCATTACCTTCTCCAGGGAATCTTCCAGACCCAGGGATTGAACCTGGTATCCTGCATTGCCACCATGTTCTTTACCATCTGAGCCACCAGCAAGCCTAAAATATTGGCTCGGTTCAGTTGCTCAGTCGTGTCCGACTCTTTGAGATCCCATGGACTGCAGCACAGCGGGCCTCTCTGTCCATCACCAACTCCTGAGGCTTATTGAAACTCATTTCCACTGAGTCAGTGATGCCATCTAACCATCTCATCCTCTGTCATCCCCTTCTCCTCCCACCTTCAATTCTGCCTAGCATCAAGGCCTTTTCCAGTGAATCAGTTCTTCACATCAGGTGGCCAAAGTATTGGAGTTTCAGCATCAATATCAGTCCTTCCAATGAATATTCAGGACTGATTTCCTTTAGGATGGACTGGTTGGATCTCTTTACAGTCCAAGTGTCTCTCAGGAGTCTTCTCCAACACCACAGTTCAAAAGCATCAATTCTTCGGCACTCAGCTTTCTTTATAATTCAACTCTCACATCCACACATGACTACTGGAGAAACCATAGCTTTGACCAGATGGACTTTTGCTGGCAAAGCAATGTCTCTGCTTTTAATATGCTGTCTAAGTTGGTCATAGCTTTTCTTCCAAGAAGCAAGCGTCTTTTAATTTCATGGCTGCAGTCACCATCTGCAGTGATTTTTGAGGTCCCCCAAAATAAATTCTGTCACTATTTCCAGTGTTTCCCCATCTATTTCCCATGAAGTGGTGGAACCAGATGCCATGATCTTGGTTTTCTGAATGTCGAGTTTTAAGCCAACTTTTTCACTCTCCTCTTTCACTTTCATCAAGAGGCTCTTTCATTTTTCTTCACTTTCAACCATAAGGGTGGTGTCATTGCATATCTGAGGTTATTGATACTTCTCTTGGCAATCTTGATTCCAGCTTGTGCTTCATCCAGCTCAGCATTCTCATGATGTACTCTGCATATAAGTTAAATAAGCAGGGTGATGTACTCTTTTCCTGGTTTGGAAGCAGTGTGTTGTTCCAAGTGCAGTTCTAACTGTTGCTTCCTGACCTGCATACAGATTTCTTAAGAGGCAGGTCAAGTGGTCTGGTATTCCTTTCTCTTTCAGAATTTTCCACAGTTTATTGTGAACCACGTAGTCAAAGGTTTTGGCATAGTCAATAAAGCATAAGTACATGTTTTACTGGAATTCTCTTACTTTTTTTTTGTTATCCAATGGATGTTGACAATTTGATCTCTGGTTCCTCTGCCTTTTCTAAATCCAGCGTGAACATCTGGAAGTTCACACTTCATGTATTGCTGAAGCCTGGCTTGCAGAATTTTGAGCATTACTTTGCTAGCATGTGAGATGAGTGCAATTGTGTGGTAGTTTGAACATTCTTTAGCATTGCCTTTCTTTGGGATTCTAATAAAAACTGACCTTTTATTGGCTAGACTCTGCTAAATAGCACACCTCCATCTTACCAACAAGATAAATTTCCAGCCTATGGAAATAGTTTTCTCCCCCCAAATGGGAAGAAAAGCATTGATGGAAGTTCTAATTTTTATCAGACTGCAGTAACTTTGAAAGAGGAATTAATTCCTTCTCCTAAAGACAGTAATGATACATAGCAATAATTGTATTATAGAAAAATACCAAATTAACATCAACAGCTAGCATTGTAGCATGCCTATTTTGTACCATTTACCAAATAATTGGTAAATTATGTCTTTCGTTATGTCTTTCAATTATTGCAAAAACGTTATGAGATAGCTCTTGCTAACTATCAATTTTGTTAATTAAAAGCTGAGGCATAAAGGTGTTAACTTTCTTATCCAAAGACTCAGATAATAAGGAGTGAACCTGGAATTCACATCTAGCTTTATTTGACTACACAACCTAAGCTTTTACCCACTGTTCTGTACTATGTATATATCTATATATCTATCTATATATATATATCTTCTAATACACATATACATATATGCATATATCTTAATGTATATATATAGAGGTCAGCTATTGTGAAACATTTAGATTATTAAAACCTCAGATATATAACTTTTCTTAATAAATGTCAAAGATGAATTAAATATGATTGTCCATGATCCTTGAAAATAGAATTTCTGTGAAACATTAGGCAATGCATTTATTTCCTGGGGCTACTGACACAAAGTGAGTGGCCTAAAACAAGACACATTTATTCTTTCACATTCCTGGAGGCTACAGTTTCACAATCAAGCTGTCTGCAGTGTGCTCTCTCAAACCAATTAATCATAAAGGAAATCAACCGTGAATATTCCTTGGAAGGACTGATATTGAAGCTAAAGATCCAACACTTTGGCCACCTGATGTGAAGAAGTGACTCACTGGGAAAGACCCTGATGCTGGAAAAGATTAAAGGTGGGAGAAGGGGACCACAGAGGAAGACGTGGTTGGATGCCATCACTGACAATGGATATGAATTGGAGCCAGCTCCAGGAGGCAGTGAGAAACAAGAAGTCTGGTGCGCTGCAGCCACGGTGTCACAGTCAGAGACAGATAAGCGACTGGACAGCAACAAACTGAGGAACATGGAAAGAATCCTTTCTTTTTGGTTATTTCTGAAAATCTTTGGTATTCCTTGACTTATAACTACATTGTTCCAATCTCTGCATCTACTTTCACATTTTGTATGTCTTTCCCACTTTTTATAAGGATTTAGTCATGGCTGGGCTTCCCTGTTGTTTCAGATGGTAAAGAATCCACCTGCAACGTGGAAGACCTGGGTTCGGTTCCTGGTTTGAGAAGATCCCCTGGAGGAGGGCATGGCAAACCTCTCCAATATTCTTGCCTGGAGAATACCCATAGACAGAGGAGTCTCACAGGCTTCAGTACATGGGGTTGCAAAGCGTTGGACACAGCTGAGCAACTAAGCACAACCAATCAGTCATGAATTTAGGGCCCACCAAAGTAATATCAATTATTTTTATTTTTAATTCTTATTTTTACACTAGAGACTGAATAACCAAGCTTCTATTGGTGGTTACTTTAGTACAAAGTTCAGTTCAGTTCAGTTCAGTCACTCAATCTTGGAGACTCTTTAAGACCCTATAAGCTGCAGCACACCAGCCCTCCCTGCCTATCACCAACTCCCAGAGCTTACTCAAACTCATGTCCATTGAGTCAGTGATGCTATCCAACCATCTCATCCTCTGTCGTCCCCTTCTCCTGCCTTCAATCTTTCCCAGCATCAGGATCTTTTCCAAGAGTCAGTTCTTCAAATCAGGTGGCCAAAGTATTGGAGTTTCAGCTTCAGCTTCAGTCCTTCCAATTAATATTCAGGACTGATTTCCTTTAGCATGGACTGGTTGGATTTCCTTGCAGTCCAAGGGACTCAAAAGTCTTCTCCAACATCACAGTTCAAAAGCATCAATTCTTTGACACTCAGCTTTCCTTACAGTCCAACTCTCACATCCATATATGACTACTGGAAAACCATGGTCTTGATTAGACAGACCTTTGCTGGCAAAGTAATGTCAAAATAATGGGAAATATTTCTGTTTTAGTTATTGTAGTAGGCTGACTTGGGCTTCCCTAGTGGCTCAGGTGGTAAAGAATCCACTTGCTAAGTGGGCGACTTGGGTTGGGAAGATCTCCTGGAAGAGGGCAAGGCAACCCACTCCAGTAATCTCACCTGTAGAATCCCCATGAACAGAGGAGCCTAGTGGGCTGCTCTTTGGTCACAAAGAGTAGGACATGACTGAGCTACTAAGCGCACAGAAGAGTAGGCTGAATAATGTACTCTGACCCAGAACCCAGAATGAGACCTTATTTGGAATAGGGTCTTTGCAGTTTTAAAATAATTATTATATAATTTTCTTGGGCATCATTATTTGTAGATTTTTGGATAGCGAGGCAAATCTATTGCTTGGAGACATTTTAGAATGATGCAAGGTGTTTCAGTGGCCATTGCAAAAAAAAAAAAATACTAAGATTCTTTAAAATATATAAATATGCTTTGAGATTACTTTACCATGATGAAATAAAGATACAATGGCAGCGTTAGAAGGTTGAGAAGACTGTGCTTTTTTCCATTAAGTTTTAGCTGAAGTATTTATTTAACACTTTTAGTTATCAGTATAGTCAACAAACCTAACTTATTATCTATAACTTTAACGATAAATCACAGAATCTTAGTGACACCTGAGATTTGTCAATTGTTTAATTAATAGATATGTTTATAGACCATTATATTAGTTGTAGATATCTCTTCAAAACATTTATACTCATCAATATTTCAAATGCATAACAGTTGCTTCTAGATCCATGGTTAATCTTGCTATATAAAGTGCTTATAAAGAAACTTAGATTTTTCTAGACCCTAAGAAACTTGCTGCTGCTGCTGCTAAGTCATGACAGTCATGTCCAACTCTGTGACCCCATAGATGGCAGCCCACCAGGCTCCTGTCCCTGGGATTCTCCAGGCAAGAATACTGGAGTGGGTTGCCATTTCCTTCTCCAACGCATGAAAATGAAAGTGAAGTCGTTTAGTTGTGTCTGACTCTTCGGGCCTCCATGGACTGTAGCTTACCAGGCTCCTCCGAGTTCAGTTCAGTTCAGTCACTCAGTCGTGTCCCACTCTTTGTGATGCCATGAATCACAGCACGCCAGGCCTCCCTGTCCATCACCAACTCCCAGAGTTCACTCAGACTCACGTCCATTGAGTCAGCTCATCTTCTGTCCTCCCCTTCTCCTCCTGCCCCCAATCCCTCCCAGCATCAGAGTCTTTTCCAGTGAGTCAACTCTTCGCATCAGGTGGCCAAAGTACTGGAGTTTCAGCTTTAGCATCATTCCTTCCAAAGAAATCCCAGGGCTGATCTCCTTCAGAATGGACTGGTTGGATCTCCTTGCAGTCCAAGGGACTCTCAAGAGTCTTCTCCAACACCACAGTTTAAAAGCATCAGTTCTTCAGTGCTCAGCCTTCTTCACAGTCCAACACTCACATCCATACATGACCACAGGAAACACCATAGCCTTGACCAGACGGACCTTAGTTGGCAAGGTAATGTCTCTGCTTTTGAATATACTATCTAGGTTGGTGATAATTTTTCTTCCAAGGAGTAAGTGTCTTTTAATTTCATGGCTGCATTCACCATCTGCAGTGATTTTGGAGCCCCCAAAATAAAGTCTGACACTGTTTCCACTGTTTCCCCATCCATTTCCCATGATGTGATGAGACCAGTTGCCATGATGTTCGTTTTCTGAATGTTGAGCTTTAAGCCAACTTTTTCACTCTCCACTTTCACTTTCATCAAGAGGCTTTTTAGTTCCTTTTCAGTTTCTGCCATAATGGTGGTGTCATCTGCATATCTGAGGTTATTGATATTTCTGCTGGCAATCTTGATTCCAGCTTGTGTTTCTTCCAGTCCAGCATTTCTCGTGATGTGCTGCTGCTGCTAAGTCACTTCAGTCGTGTCCAACTCTGTACGACCCTGTAGATGGCAGCCCACCAGGCTCCCCCGTCCCTGGGATTCTCCAGGCAAGAACACTGGAGTGGGTTGCCATTTCCTTCTCCAATGCATGAAAGTGAAAAGTGAAAGTGAAGTCACTCAGTTGTGTCTGACTCTTCATGACCCCATGGACTGTAGCCCACCATGCTCCTCTGTCCATGGGATTTTTCCAGGCAAGAGTACTGGAGTGGGGTGCCATACTCTGCGTATAAGTTAAACAAGCAGGGTGACAATATACAGCCTTGACATACTCCTTTTCCAATCTGAAACCAGTCTGTTGTTCCATGTCCAGTTCCAACTGTCATTTCCTGACCTACATACATACCTCCATTCATAGAATGTTTCAAATACTTGATTAACTGAATATCAATACATAGATCTCTCTTGTAAAAAAAAATGCCATCATTCAGAAGTTTCATAATAGGGTAATTAAAAAAATCACTAGCTTCTAGACATCTTTAGGCATTTTCTTGTTCATATTCCTGGCTTCAGCTTACTTTTTTCCACATGCATGTGTGTGCTCAGTCATGTCTGACTTTTTGCGGCCCCGTGAACTGTAGTCTACCAGGCTCCTGTGTCTGTTGGATTTTGTAGGCAATAATACTAGGGTTATTGCTTCCTACTCAAGGAGATCATCCTGACACAACGGTTGAACCTGTGTTTTTGTGTCTCCCATGTTGGCAGGTGATTCTTTACCTCTAGCGCCACTTAGGAAGTCTCCACATGCATATAATCAGAGCTTATTCACTATGATATCTTTGCAAGAAGCCAAGAAAGATACAACTTTCGTGAAGCACTGTTTTACTTGCCCTAATTGGAGTGGCTTGAGGATATAAAAATACTAACACATGATCACACATATTCAACAGAGGTAGGATACAACATTTTAAGAGAAATGGAAATATGTTAACAAAGAGATTCATGTGCGAGATGTATAGGTAGAATTGTCACAGGCAGAAGAGTTAAGGGAGGACATTCTAAATAAAGAATATATTATGAGCAAAAGCACTAATGTTGGAGGTTTTTGCCACAGTTTGGTCTCTGTGTTTGGCAGCATTTTGGAGATGCTTCTGCAAAGTAGTTCAACAGTATCTCAGAGGAACTGAATGCAAAGAGAAGTACATCCTTAATTTGGTAGGTACTGAAGAGTGGGTGAGGATGCAAGCAGGTTATTGGCAGAGTTATAGTTTAGGAAGATTAATCATGCTGCAAATGTTGCCTTGAAGAGAGAGAAGGCAGTAGACCAGTGAGAAGACAAAGTAGAATGACAAAGTAGAAATGTTATAAAGGCCTAATTTAGTGTAGTATAGGTGAAAATGAGCACAATATAAAGGACATTGAGAATATGCAATAGACCTCCTCATTTGAATATGATGTGTTCCAAGATCCGCAGGGGATGCCTGAAATTGTGGCCAGTTCTGAACCCTATGGGATTCCCAGGTGGCACTCAGTTCAGTTCAGTTCAGTCACTCAGTCGTGTCCGACTCTTTGCAATGCCATGAATCACAGCACGCCAGGCCTCCCTGTCCAGCACCAACTCCCGGAGTTCACTCAGACTCATGTCCATCGAGACAGTGATGCCATCCAGCCATCTCATCCTCGGTCATCCCCTTCTCCTCCTGCCCCCAATCCCTCCCAGCATCAGAGTCTTTTCCAGTGAGTCAACTCTTCGCATGAGGTGGCCAAAGTACTGGAGTTTCAGTTTTAGAATCATTCATTCCAAAGAAATCCCAGGGTTGATCTCCTTCAGAATGGATTGGTTGGATCTCCTTGCATTCCAAGGGACTCTCAAGAGTCTTCTCCAAAACCACCATTCAAAAGCATCAATTCTTCAGCCCTCAGCTTTCTTCACAGTCCAACTCTCACATCCATACATGCCCACTGGAAAAACCATAGCCTTGATACTGGTAAGGAATTTGACAGCTTATGTGGGAGACACAGGATATGTGAGTTTGATCATTGGGTTGGGAAGATTCCCTGGAGGAGGAAGTGGCAACCCACTCCAGAATTCTTGCTGGAAGAATCTCATGGGCAGAGGAGTCTGATGGGCTACAGTCCATGGGTTCTCAGTCCATGGGTTCTCAAAGAGTTGGACATGACTGAGTGTCTAAGCACACACAGCCTCACATTATATGGACCATATTTTTCCTATACATACTTACCTATGATAAAATTTAATTTACATGTTAGGCACAATAAGAGATGAATGACAACAATTAAGGATAAAATACAGATCAGTTCAGTTCAGTTGCTCAGTTGTGCCTGACTCTTTGCAACCTCTTGTACTGCAGCACACCAGGTTTCCCTGTTCATCACCAACTCCCAGAGCTTGCTTAAATTTATGTCTGTGTAGTCCTGGATGCCATTCAACCCTCTCATCCTCTGTCATCCCCTTCTCCTCCCACCTTCAATCTTTCCCAGCATCACGGTCTTTTCCAGTGAGTCAGTTCTTTGCATCATGTGGCCAGAGTATAGGAGCTTCAACATCAGTCCTTTCAATACATATTCAGGACTTATTTTGTGAAAAGAAAAGAAGCGAAAAGTAAAGGAGAAAAGGAAAGATATAAGCATCTGAATGCAGAGTTCCAAAGAATAGCAAGAAGAGATAAAGACTTCCTCAGCAATCAATGCAAAGAAGGACAGGAAAACCACAGAATGGGCAAGACTAGAGATCACTTTAAGAAAATTAGAGATAACACGGGAACATTTCATGCAAAGATGGGCTTGATAAAGGACAGAAATTGTATGGACCTAACAGAAGCAGAAGCTATTAAGAAGAGGTGGCAAGAATACACAGAAGAGCTATAGAGAAAAGATCTTCATGACACAGATAATCACGACGGTTTGATCACTGACCTAGAGCCAGATTTCCTGGAATGTGAAGTCAAGTGGGCCTCAGAAAGCATCACTATGAACAAAGGTAGTGGAAGTGATGGCATTCCAACTGGGCTATTTCAAATCCTGAGAGATGATGCTGTGAAAGTGCTACACTCAATATGCCAGCAAATTTGGAAAACTCAGCAGTGGCCACAGGACTGGAAAAGGTCAGTTTTCATTCCAATCCCAAAGAAAGGCAATGCCAAAGAATGCTCAAACTACCACACAATTGCACTCATCTCACATGCTAGTAAAGTAATGCTCAAAATTCTCCAAGCCAGGCTTTTCAGCAAATTGTGAACCATGAACGTCCAGATGTTCAAGCTGGAAAAGGCAGAGGAACCAGAGATCAAATTGCCAACATCCACTGGATCATGGAAAAAGCAAGAGAGTTCCCGAAAAACATCTATTTCTGCTTTATTGACTATGCCAAAGCCTTTGACTGTGTGGATCACAATAAACTGTGGAAAATCCTGAAAGAGATGGACATACCAGACCACCTGACCTGTCTCTTGAGAAACCTATATGCAGGTCAGGAAGCAACAGTTAGAAATAGACATGGAACAACATACTGCTTCCAAATAGGAAAAGGAGTACGTCAAGGCTGTGTATTGTCACCCTGCTCATTTAACTTCTATGCAGGGTACATCAGGAGAAACGCTGGGTTGGAAGAAGCAGAAGCTGGAATGAAGATTTCCAGGAGAAATATCAATAACCTCAGGTATGCAGATGACACCACCATTATGGCAGAAAGTGAAGAGGAACTAAAAGCCTGTTTTTAGTGAGGATGAAAGTGAAAGAAGAGAGTGAAAAAGTTGGCTTAAAGCTCAACATTCAGAAAACGAAGATCATGGCATCTGGTCCCATCACTTCATGGGAAATAGATGGGGAAATAGTGGAAACAGTGTCAGACTTTATCTTTTGGGGCTCCAAAATGACTGCAGATGGTGTCTGCAGCCATGAAATTAAAAGATACTTACTCCTTGGAAGGAAAGTTATGACCAACCTAAATAGCATATTCAAAAGCAGATACATTAATTTGAGAACAAAGTTCTATCTAGTTAAGGCTATGGTTTTTCCTCTGGTCATGTATGGATGTGAGAGTTGGACTGTGAAGGAAGCTGAGCGCCAAAGAATTGATGCTTTTGAATGGTGGTGTTGGAGAAGACTCTTGAGAGTCCCTTGGAATGCAAGGAGATCCAACCAGTCCATTCTAAAGGAAATCAGTCCTGGGTGTCTTTGGGAGGAATGTTACTAAAGCTGAAACTCCAGTACTTTGGCCACCTCATGCGAAGAGTTGACTCACTGGAAAAGACTCTGATGCTGGGAGGGATTGGGGGCAGGAGGAGAAGGGGACGACCGAGGATGAGATGGCTGGATGACATCACTGACTCAGTGGATGTGAATTCGAGTGAACTCCAGGAACTGGTGATGGACAGGGAGGCCTGGTGTGCTGCAGTTCATGGGGTCGCAAAGAGTCAGACACAGCTGAGTGACTGAACTGAACGTAACTGAACTGATTTTGTTTAGGATGGTCTGGTTGGATCTCCTTGTTGTCCATGGGCCTCTCAAAAGTCTTCTCCAACACCGCAGTTCAAAAGCATCAATTCTTTGACACTCAGCTTTCTTTATAGTCTAACTCTTACACCCATATATGACTACTGGAAAAGCCATAGCCTTGACTAAATGGACCTTTGTAATCCAAGTAATATCTCTGCTTTATCAACAGAAAGCAATTATAGTAATTCACTGTAATAAAAGTTATATGAATATTCTAGTCTATAAATGTAATGCTATTTCCTTCTTAACTAACTCTATACCACACATGGTGACCATAACTTATACAGTTTATGGTGCAAGAGCAAAACTAGAATGAATTAGTTTTCCTTCACAATTTCACAAATAGGCTACATAATTTCCCAAATAGACAATTCATTCTTACCATAGATCTTAGCAACCTCAGCATACAACTCCTTTTCTGTTTATTAAGTTGAGAGCTTTCACCTTTTCACTTGAAGAAAGCATTTTACAGCTTCTCTATAGAATATCTGAGTTGCCAGCATCACTATTATTGTGCTTTGGGGGTCATTATTAAGTAAAATAATGATTACCTGAATATAAGTACTGCAATACTAGAGAAATTAATCTAAAAATTAAGCCCAGCTACTTAGTGACGAGCAGGCAGGATAATGCTGGACAAAGGGATAATTCTTGTCCTGGGCAGGTTGGATCAGGATGGTGCCAGATTTCATCATGCTACTTAGAACAGCACCCACCCACTTTAAAACACAAATTGCTAATCTATGGAATTTCCCATTTAACATTTTCAGACTGTAATTGATCACAGGTAACTGAAACTGCAGAAAGCAAAACTTCAGAACAGGGGTGCCACTGTAAGATTTATATAATTTTAGTAAGTGATTAGATAGTAAAAGTACAGGAGGAAACAAATCTGTGTGACTGGTGCTGAGCCACGCTTAGTCGCTTAGTCACATCTGACTCTTTGTGACCCCAATGATTGTAGCCCACCAGGTTCCTCTGTCCATGGGATTGTCCAGGCAAGAATACTGGAGTGGGTTGCCATGCCCTCCTCTAGGGGACCTTCCGAACCCAGGGATCGAATCCAGGTCTCCTGGTTTGCTGGCAGATTCTTTACTGTCTGAGCCACCAGAGAAGCCCATGAATACTGGAGCATGTACCCTATCCCTTCTCCAGGGCATCTTTCCAACCCACAAATTGAACCAGGGTCTCCTGCATTGCAGGTGGATTTTTCACCAGCTGAGCTAAAAGGGAAGCCCGACTACTGCTATGCACAGGCATTTTAAAGGAAGGTAACAAATTCTGTGTGAGGATGATGGATTTATAGTGTCAATGGACTTAGGCAAAATTTCTAGATGGAGAAGTCAAGCAGTCAATTAGAAGTGAAGCAATGTGATAGATATATACCACAGAATATTGCTCAGCCATTACAAAGAATGATTTAATGCCATTTGCAACAACACAGATGGACCTAGATATTCTCATACTGAGTGAAGTAAGTCAGAGAATAAGAAATATTGTATGACATCCTTTATATGTGTAATCTAAAAGGAAATGATACGAATGAACTTATTTACAAAACAGAAACAGACTCACAGATTTAGAGAACAGATTTATGGTTGCCAAGGGATGGGTGAGAGGAATGGACAGTTAGGGACTTTGGAATTGACTTGTATACATGCCATATTTAAAATGGATAATCTAACCAATAAGGTCCTACTGTATAGCACAGGGAACTCTGCTCAAAGTTATGTGGCAACCTGGATGGCAGGAAAGTTTGGGAGAGAATGGATATGTGTACATGTATGACTGAGTCCCTTTGCAGTCCACTTGAAATGGTCACAGCATCATTAATTGGCTATAATCCAATAAAAAATAAAAAGTATTTTTAAAGACTCAGAGGTATAGAACAGACTTTTGGACTCTGAGGGAGAGGGAGATGGTGGGATGATTTGGGAGAGTAGCATTGAAACCTGTATACTATCTTGTAAGAACGAAGCGCCAGTCGATGTTCAATACAGGATACCGGATGCATGGGGCTGGTGCACAGGATGATTCAGGGAGATGATATGGGGTGGGAGGTGGGAGGGGGCTTTGGCATTGGGAGATCGTGGACACCTGTGGCTGATTCATGCCAATGTATGGCAAAACAAATACAGTATCGTAATGTAGAATAAAGTATTTAAAAAATTAAAAAAATAAATAAAAAAATAAAAGTTAAAAAAAGGCCTGAGTTTCCAAAGGTCTGATATCAAAAAGAAATGTAAAATTCCAGAGACATAGACTGAATTAATAAATAGTCCCCTTTCAGATCATCAGACTTTCAACTTGATTAAAGTATTGTGAAAATTTTTTTCTTCTGTTTACTATGATTGCTAGCCTATATATCTGTGGTCTCTTCACAGCTCAAATGTGGTTTAACAAGGACCAGTGTTCCATTATTTCAGTAGGACCAGGTTTAGAGAGTATGTTCAGCAGGAAATCTGTTCTCGGGCAATTTTCCCATCCAATTTGCAAATCAAGAAGTTCTGATTTGCTTTCTAAACTTTAGGTGTTCATCGTAGCAAACAGAAATAGATATACTGCCTGTTAATCTTCATACTCCACTCAGCTGTTCTTTCTTCCTTAGAGCAAAATGATTTAGGGTAGTTATATGAAAGGAAATGAACTAACATGATATAAAAAATGGTGCATAACTTGGAACCTTAACTAAGTTCAGACTTGCTGCTGATTACTTTCCGATCTCATTCTTTACTTGCAAATGCCACTGCCTCATAGCCACTGAGTTCTTATTATATTATTGCATCATTAATCATGATAGGAATCCCAATACAGCTCTAGGATAAACACAAGCATGCTCGATCTTTCACTTGTGTCTTGCACTGTCTTTCCTTTCCTTCATTATCATATTGGAGCTTGCATTTAAATAGCCACTTGTTTCTGAAATATTTTCAAAGTGCTTTATGACCACTGATGTGAGACTTTCTGGGGAGAAAAGCTACAAACATTCAAAACTGCATTGGAAGGTGAGTTTTGAGTTAGGAATAGAAAATCTCATCTCCATTTGAATTGCCGGAAGATTCAGTAGGTTAGATGAAATCAGGTTTATGTTTAACTAGGCAGTGAAGATGCAATATTCGAATGGAAAATATTTATTATTAAATAAAACCTTGTGGTCACTTATGCACTAAAAGTATAGGAAATTAATAGTTTACAAGTCTGGACTGATCAAAAAATACAAATAAGACATCACAAACAATAAGTGTCAACAAGTACTTATTGAGAGTGTGCTATGTACCAGGTACTGTATTAGGTGCTTGTAATATATCAGCAAACAAACCAGGCAAAGGTCATTTTTACTAGGAGAAAGCAGGCACTAGTATATAGATAATGGAGAAGGCAATGGCACCCCGCTCCAGTACTCTTGCCTGGAAAGTCCCATGGACGGAGTAGCCTGGAAGGCTGCAGTCCCTGGGGTCGCTGAGAGTTGGACACGACTGAGCGACTTCACTTTCACTTTTCACTTTCCTGCACTGGAGAAGGAAATGGTGACCCACTCCAGTGTTCTTGCCTGGAGAATCCCAGGGACAGGGGAGCCTGGTGGGCTGCCGTCTATGGGGTCTCACAGAGTCGGACGACTGCAGTGACTTAGCAGCAGCAGCAACAGCATATAGATAAAGTGTCTAAATATTTTATATATTAAAAGCTAAGAAATATCCTAGAAGAAAATATGTCAAACAAGGAAAATAGGATCTATCATGCCATAATGGCAAAAAGTAATTTTAAATGGTTTGATCCAAGTAGGTATAAGAGAAGATGAGATTAGATGATAAAGTGAGAGGAGAGGAGTTAGCTGTGTAGATATGGGAGTTGAAAGGGAGACAGGGAAGCAAATCAGGAAGGAAAATATCTTCTGGAAAGAACTAGTTGTTGTTGTTCAGTCCCTAAGTCATGTCCAAAGTTTTGCGACTCCATGGACTGTAGCACACCAGGCTCTCCTGTCCTCGACTATCTCCCAGAGTTTGTTCAAATTCAAGCCCATTGATCCGGTGATGCTGTCTAACCATCCCATCCTCTACTTTTCCCTTCTCTTTTTGCCTTCAGTCTTCCCTAGCCTCAGGGTTTATTCCAATGAGTCAACTCCTTGTATAAGTTGGCTAAATTATTGTAGCTTCAGCTTCAACATCAGTCCTTCCAATAAGTATTCCGAGTTAATTTCTTCTAAGATTGACTGGTTTGATATCCTTGCAATCCAAGGAACTCTCAAGAATCTTCTCCAGCACCACAATTTGAACACATCAATTCTTCTGAAGTGATTTTGGAACCCCCCCAAATAAAATCTGTCACTTTTCCCTTATCTATTTGCCATGAAGTGATCGGACCAGGTGCTATGATCTTAGTTTTTTCCAATGTTGAGCTTTAAGTCAGCTTTTTCACTCTCCTCTTTCACACTCTTCAAGAGGATCTTTAATTCCTCTTCACTTTCTGCCATTAGAGTGGTATCATCTGCAATAGGAGGTTGTTGATATTTATCCTGGCAATCTTGATTCCAGCTTGTGATTCATCCAGCCTGGTGTTTTCCATGATGTACTCTGCATAGAAGTTAAATAAGCAGGGTGACAATGTACAGTCTTGTCATATTCTTTTCCCAATTTTGAATCAGTCTGTTGTTCCATGTCCCGTTCTAACTATTGCTTCTTGCCCTGCATACAGGTTTCTCAGGACACAGGTAAGGTGGTCTGGTGTTTCCATATCTTTAAGAATTTTCCAGTTTGTTGTGATTCACACAGTCAAAGGTTTACCATAGTCAATGAAGCAAGAGTAGATTCTTTTTCCTGGAATTCCTTTGCTTTTTCCATGGTCCAGTGGATTTGGCAATTAGATCTCTGGTTCCTCTATCTGTTCTAAACCCAGCTTGAACATCTGAAATTCTCAGTTCACCTACTGCTGAAGCCTAGCTGGGAGAATTTTGAGCATTACTTTGCTAGCATGTTAGATGAATGCAATTGTGCAATAGTTTGAGCATTCTTTGGCATTGCCTTTCTTTGGGATTGAAATGAATGCTGAGCTTTTCCAGTCCGGTGGTCACTGCTGAGTTTTCTAAATGTGCTGGCATATTGAGTGCAGCACTTTAACAGCATCATCTTTTAGGACTTGAAATAGCTCAGCTGAAATTCTGTCACCTCCATTGGCTTTGTTCATAGTGATTCTTCCTAAGGTCCGCTTGACTTTACACTCTTAGTATGTCTGGCTCTAGGTGAGTTACCACACCACTGTGGTTATCCAGGTCATTAAGAACTTTCTTGTGTACTTCTTCTGTGTATTCTTGCCACTTCTTCTTAAGCAGTTCTGCTTCTGTTATATCTTTACAGTTTCTGTCATTTGTGACCATACTTGCATGAAATATTCCCTTGATATCTCCAATTTTCTTGAAGAGATCTTATCTTTCCCATTCTATTGTTTTCCTCTATTTCTTTGCATCATTCATTTAAAAGGCCTTCCTATCTCTCCTTGCTATTCTCTGAAACTGCATTCAGTTCCTTAGACAACTACTTTGCCTTCTTGCATTTCTATTTCTTTGGGATGATTTTGGTCACTGCCTCTTGTACAATGTTACAAATCCCCATCTACAGTTCTTCAGCCATTCTGAATTCTTTAAATCTTATTTTTCACTTCCCAGATGTTATCATAAGGAATTTTATTTAGGGAAGTAGTAGTATAAAGTCCAATTCTTCATTAATTATACCTTCTATTAAGTTTTTACCAACACATAGTGGATAATCTCTATTCAGTAGAATGATTTTATAGATTTCCTATATTTAAACTCTTTTACTCTAGAGCAGTAGTTGGTAAACAATATTCATGGGCTAATTTTGGCCCACTGTTTATTTTTGTAAATTTGTATAAATTAAGTTGTGTTGGACACACTGTCTGTGGCTGCTCTTGTGAAACTATGGTGGAACTGAAGATGAACAGAGAATACTTGACCTCCGAAGCCTAAAACATTTTTTTTGTGTGTAGCTATTTATTCGGTAATATTCAAAATAATGTAAAATTAATGCATCAGTTCAGTTCAGTCACTCAGTCGTGTCCAACTCTTTGTGACCCCATGAATCGCAGCACGCCAGGTCTCCCTGTCTATCATCATCTCCTGGAGTTCACTCAGACTCACGTCCATCGAGTCCGTGATGCCATCCTGCCATTTCATCCTCGGTCGTCCCCTTCTCTTCCTGCCCCCAATCCCTCCCAGCATCAGAGTCTTCCAATGAGTCAACTCTTCGCATGAGGTGGTCAAAGTACTGGAGTTTCAGCTTTAGCATCATTCCTTCCAAAGAAATCCCAGGGTTGATCTCCTTCAGAATGGACTGGTTGGATCTCCTTGCATTCCAAGGGACTCTCAAGAGTCTTCTCCAACACCACAGTTCAAAAGCATCAATTATTCGGCACTCAGCCTTCTTCACAGTCCAACTCTCACATCCATACATGACTACTGGAAAAACCATAGCCTTGACTAGACAGACCTTTGTTGGCAAAGTAGTCTCTGCTTTTGAATATGCTATCTAGGTGGTCACCATTTTTCTTCCAAGGAGTAATGCATCAGAACCCTTTAAGATTCTTAAAGACAATGTCTTAAATAATAGATCATAAACTCTAAAGCAATTTCTTTGTGATTTTGAGTGAGTTACTCAGCTTCCTTGTTTACTGGGTCTCCTTTAATACCTCTTCATACAGTCAAAAGAATTAACTAAGATGGTGTATTTAGTAAAACTCTTGAATCTAAATATAACGTAGGGACTTCCTGGTGGTCCAATGGTTAGCACTCCCTCTTCAGAGTCAGGGATGCATAAAACAAAAGCAGTGGTGTAATAAATTCGGTAAAAGATTTTAAAAATGGTCCACCTCAAAAAAATCTTTAAAAATAATCTTCCAAAATTATTTTAAAAACAAATAAATATAATTGAACATTCATCTTCTATTATTGATATAACAAATTACCACAAACATAATAATTTAAAACAATACTGTTGTGATCATAGTGGAGCCATAAGGGTTATACAGTAAAATTCACTATCTCAAGGTCAGCTGATTAGCTGCCTTTATTCCACCTGCTGATTAAGTTCCTGTTTGTCATATTCACAGGTTCTGGGGATTAGAATCTGAAAGTCTTTGGAGGACCATTATTTAGCCCACAACCCTTTAAAGGTCACAATATATCTTGCCAAAGGCCATTCGGTTAGTCACCTGTAGAGTCAAGAGTAGGATGAATGTTTCCTGACATTTGTTGAATGTTAAATGTCCTTTCTATTTTTATGCTGCTTTCAGTAGCAGAAGATGTGCTTAATTTGACAGAAGGCACTGAAACTGCACTATATTAATAGAAAATATTCTCTTTAAAAGAAAATCTTAGTACTTATTGTAAAGTTCTCATCCATGAGGACTCCATTAGCACCTGGAGAGAAGGCACAATCAAAAAGGAAGAAATGTTTACTGATGCTGTAGGTGTCTGTTCTAAGTTTTGTCTTAAATAGGCTTTCTTTATTGAATTCTAATTACAGATTAGGTGAACTAGGTCAAGAAACAGCACCAAGGTGAAAAAAATAGAATGGTACCTCTTCTAAACACTCATAAATGTGTACCTCCTAAACAGTGGGATCTTTAAGATGGTGGCAGAGGTTGCCAGTTGCCTTCTCCTCTATGTCCATTTTCCTCTTATACACGTAAGTCCTATGTGAGGGCATGGCTGCATATCTAGCCCATACAGCACAGTCTCTCAGGCATCTGGGTGTAGCTATGTGACTCGGTTCTTTGCAATGGCATAGGCAGAAAAGAGATGTGAGCAACTTTGGGGTCACAAAAATACAAGAGGTGCACTATTCTTCCTCTTTTTATCTTCCACACTGGCTTTACTGCAAGTCCGAGTCAGTGCTATCCTTAAACCATGATCTGTGTATCACACATAGAGGAAGGTCAAGAGCAAAAGATAAAAGAACCATGGATGCTCAATCTCTTTTACCCTCTATAGCAGCCCTGAATGAGCATGTAATATAAAATAAATGTGTATATTATATAAGATGCTCTGTTTCTGGACCTCTCATTGCAGAGATGTGGTCAGCATCCTTACTAATACAAAGTTAGCAATTCCCACTAGTAACTATAACTGATCCTTCACATATAATTCTAAGTTTATATCATATACAGATCCATCTTCATGTCTAGAAACAAGTCAGTTATAATGGAAGCCAACAAATAAAGATAAAAAAGAAGAAGAAGAAAAAAAAATGGTGCTTAGAAGCAGTAGATTGTTTTGTTGATGAGTAGCTTTCTAAAAGAAAACGGGTATTTGCTCTTGTTCATGTTTAGAAAGAAAAATAAAAAGACAAAGGTTTTGTGAATATTTCATCATTTTTTTAAAGTTTTCTAATTAGGTGTAAAATGTGTAAATAATTCTAAAAGCTACAAATGTGTTGATACTATAAAAAGAGCAGAAGGAAGAACTGAGGGGAATCTACTCATAATTTCATGTGTATTTGCAGCTGGGAACACATTCCTACCCATTGCTCAAAACCCAATTAAAAAAATGTTCTCAAAAGGTTTCAGTTGTTGTGGAGCTACTGAACAGCATACAGCCCAAAAGAGAGGGGTGTTTGGGTAGTGTTTTAGAGGGGGTAGACTAGGGTACTGCTGAAGATTACCAAGCTAGTTCTGGAGTTAGGGAAACGTAAATTTCCAGGAAGACCTACGCTTCAACCCCAACTTTGCCATTATCCCACTCTGTCAACTTCAATGAATTACTTCACCTCTATTCCAGTTTCCTAACTGTCAAATGTGGTTAACCCATGGCTCTTCTTTTCTATGGTGGTTACAAGAATGTATCATATATAACATGCACTAAACTGCCGAGTGAACCATAATCACACAGTGAAAATGAGCTGTTAAAACTGGTATTCATGATAGCAGTTTTTAACATGAGTTTATGCACTAAAATTCAAATTTGGCCAGTTATCAAAATTACCAGAGGAACTTTAAACTAAATTCAAATTCATATGCAGAAATTTTGATTCAGCATGTCTGAGGTAGGCCCTATGAATTATACTTTTCAAACATCCAAATCTGAGTAATTAGTGTGATCATCTCTATGCCATCCATCTAGCATTTGGTGACCTTTTGTTTGATGACCAATCCAGATGCAGCTTCACATCAGTTATGATAATGATGGCAGGCACTGCATTTTTGACAACACAACATATTGTTTTCATTCATAATCACCCTTGAAGTGAGTTAATATCTTCACTGTTTTACAAATAAGAAAATTAGAAATGTTACATGCTTATTCATATAGCTTATAAGCTATGCATTTTTATATCTATGATGTTTTTGAAGATATATTAATATATACCATTTAGATAGATATAAAGGAAGAACTAGCTTGGGGACTTTTTTCTTCTTTAATTCTTCTTTTCATTGATATAAATCTTAAAATTTTAAGAAACTTAATTTTGCATATACTGCTCATCAGGAATCCTTTAAGTCAGTGTGAATTTCATTCTAATATCCAGGCTGAGCATGAATAAACAAGATGAAAGTGAACATTCCAAGTGAGCTGGGAGGGTGGAGGGAACCAGATATCTTTTTGAACTCAGACTGGGAAAATCACAGAGGGTGTGCATGTTGGCTATGCCACAGCAAGTCTGTTTTAGTGTATTCTTACCATTTCTATTTTAACAAGAAAGTCAAATTCTAAAGAGACATTTAGAAGAAACAGCATGAAAGAGAGCCTTTTCAGACTAATTTGAAACTTGATGGGTTGGGCAAAAGAAGAGCAGCATTTGTTCTTAAGGTTTCAGAAGCTAAGAATGTATATTCCAAGTAGAAAACATCTCTTAAGAAATTGTCATACATTTAAAAATACATATTTATGACAACACTACCTTCCTGAATCAAAAAGTAAAAACTAGTTATTCTAAAATGGTGAATCATAGTCACAGTGATGTTATAGATCAAACCTACTCAATACTAACCAGGCTGGTCTCAGATCTCCAGATAATTTTATAATCTATAATTGTTAATCATTGCTACCTGGAGCAGCCTGGGGCATTTAGTGATTTAAATGACTGAGACAAAGAAGTCATTTTACTTTTTAAAAGGTCTTTTGTGAGCCAAAATACTTTCAGAACATCTTCTCTCTAGGACCCTACTAATCATTGTTCTCCATAGCAACAGAACTAATAAGATGTATGTATAAATATACAGTGGTACCCCACTCCAGTGCTCTTGCCTGGAAAATCTCATGGACGGAGGAGCAGGGTGGGCTGCAGTCCATGGGATCGCTGGGGTCGGACACGACTGAGCGACTTTCCTTTCGTTTTTCACTTTCATGCATTGGAGAAGGAGGTGGCAACCCACTCCAGTGTTCTTGCCTGGAGAATCCCAGGAACGGCGGAGCCTGGTGGGCTGCCGTCTATGGGGCCTCACAGAGTCGGACATGACTGAAGCGACTTAGCAGCAGTAGCAGCAGCAGCATAAATATACAAAAGAAGATGTATTATAAGAATTGGCCCTTGCAGTTATGGAGGCTGATATACACCATGATACACCACTTATAACTTGAAGAACTAGGAAAGCTGGTGGTATAATTCAGTCTGAGTTCAAACCAGGAGAACCAGGAGCTTTAATGTCTGGGAGAAGAATAACACTGGATAGCCCAACTTAAGAAGAGAGAAAGAGTGATTTCCCTGGTGGTTCAGTGGTAAAGAATCCGCTTGCCAATGCAAGAGACACAGACTTCATCACTGACCCCAGAAAATCCGACAACCGCGGAGGAAATAAGCCTGTGTACCACAACTACTTAAGCCTGTTCCTAGTCTGGGCTCCATGGCAAGAGAAACCATTGCCGTGGGAAGCCCGCAAACTGCAAGGAGAGAGTAACCCCATCTCGCGGCAACTAGAGAAAAGACCAAGCACAGCCAGGAAGACCCAGCACAGTAAAAAATAAACAAATGAAATTATTAACAACCAGGGAGAGAAAGCAATGGCACCCCACTCCAGCACTCTTGCCTGGAAAATCCCATGGGCGGAGGAGCCTGGTGGGCTGCAGTCCATGGGGTCACTAAGAGTCGGACATGACTTCACTTTCACTTTTCACTTTCATGCACCGGAGAAGGCCATGGAACCCACTCCAGTGTTCTTGCCTGGAGAATCCCAGGGACGGGGGGAGCCTGGTGGGCTGCCATCTATGTGGTCGCACAGAGGCGGACCCAACGGAAGCGACTTAGCAGCAGCAGCAGCAGCAGCAGCAGCAGAGAGAAAGAGAATATATACCCTGAAGTAAGGGAATCTGGGTTTCCTTAGCCCACTCAAGGGGACACATACAATTAATCATTGCATCGGCAGAATTCCCCAAGTTTGGTTTTAGTCTTGCCCAAGTAATCTGTGGATGCCTCTGACTTGCCACTTGCTCCGTAACTAAGCAGAACTCCAAAGGGACTTCCTGGGAAAGGCCTTTTCCCGTATCCTCTGTTTTAGCTCCTCTCCAAAGTACCTAGATAACAGTATTTCATGCAAATATTTCCTGAGTTGTTTTGGAGATGTGACCCGTCCCCCAAAATGGAGGAACTAATTGATAATAGGGAGTACACACAGCTCCAGGCCTCCAAGAGCCAAAGGACTGATAACTTTAATCCTTGGGATACTGCTTGGCTACCTCACCACCAGCCAATGGAGACTTGTGTGTGAGCTGATCACAGACAATGGAATCCCACCCCGACTTGCCCTTTAAAAATACTTTGCCAAAACACTTAGGGGAGTTCAGAGCATTTTAGGGCTTGAGCCACCTATTTCCCTTGCATAGCCCTGCAAAAATTTTTCTCTGCTCCAAACTCTGACTTTCAGTTTGTTTTATTTCACTGTGCATTGCGCACAAGAACAGTTACTCCTTCAACCACTTACACCAAACACTATCCTACCTACCTCCCACGTTTTAATGTGTACATATCTGTGGAATTTGGCCTTGAATGGAGACTTGCTCAATCTGGAACTTTCAGTATTCCAACTGTTTTGTTGCAACTTATACAACTTGAACATGGAGAAGACTTTTGCAGATCGCTTGTTTTTGCCTTATAATTGTGCTGGTCTCTATAGTCTATGTGGGCATTCTTGGTGGCTCAGATGGTAGAGAATCCACCTGCAATGCAGGAGACCTGAGTTCGATCCCTGGGTTGGGAAGATCCCCTGGAAGAGGGCATGGCAATCCACTCTGGTATTCATGCCTGGAGAATTCTCGTGGACAGAGGAGCCTGGTGAGTTACAGTCCATGGGTCGCAAACAGTCAGACACGACGGAGAGACTAAGCACAGCACAGAACAGTCAATGCAGTTAACTCTTCAGGTGTCATCTTTGCTTCTTCTTCCTGCCCTTTGTTCCCTTACCTTGATCACATTAAGGAGCATGATCTTTTCTTCCTTCTTTGTTCCCCTCTTTTTGATGTAACATGCAGAAATGCCAAATCTGTGAATATGTTTGACTAAAGGAAATTTCAAATCCAGTTTTACACTCTAAATGAATTATTCCTGAACACCTGAAATGTAGATATTTAACTGAAGGTCATCATAAAACCTTGAAAGAATTCACTATTACTTAGGTACTAAGATACAAAGAAAGACCACAATTTTATGTATGTCCTGGTTCATATTACTTTGGACCTAGCTTAACAATAAATGTAACTAGTACATTAAGTTGCATAAAATTACAAAGTTGTTGGTTCTATATTTAGTTTTATTTTGAAAATTATATATGTTAATCTACCAAGAACCCAAAGCTTCTCTTCCTCTAATGTGTAGAACCAGTTTACTGACACTAAATTGGCCCAAGTATGAAACTAAATGAGCAGTAAAGCAGAGATAAAATGCTGTGCTTTTCTCTTACCAGCTATGACTGCGTTATTAGATAATTCTCTCAGTTCCATCATCTGCACAATGAGAATATTGAAAAATTTTAATACCTTACTAGTCTGAAAGCAAGACTTCAGGTAAAAGAAAAATCTGATAGGTGTCATTAGGAAAACTACATCATGTGACAATATTGTACAAAGAAATATAATGAATAACAAACGAAGCACTTTATCTCTAGAAATATTTTCAACATGTCTCACCCAACAGCAAAGAATATATCTTTGAAACCATAGTATAAAATACAACTGAAATAACAATGACAAAGAGGAGCTTGAGGATATTCTAATCCTTTCTAAATCAGCAGGAATTATACTCTTACAGTCAGAATTTATGATTGACTTTATAGTTGATGCCAAAAGTGTTGTCTTCTCAGATTATAATCCTACTGTGTTTTAAGAAATCCTTCTTGCAGTCTTGTCCATATGTATTTAGTAAAATACAAACTCATCAACTTAGCCATTTTTAATTAGGTATTAAAGGGGCATGAGATATAAACTGAATAATATTCCTTTCCTATTACAAAATGATGATTCATTCCACTGATAGTGAAGCTAAGCAGGACCTGTGGGGCTCCTGGGCACAAAAGACTTCCTGTGTCTCAACCCAGGGATCAAACCTAGGTCTCCCACACTGCAGGCAGATTCTTTACCGCCTGACCCACCAGGGAAGCTCAAGAATACTTGAGTGGATAGCCTAGCTAGAACTTCCTGACCCAGGAATCAAACTGGGTTCTCCTGTATCACAGGGAGATTTTTCACCAGCTGAGCTACCAGGGAAGCCCTGAGTTCCAAAGGGCAGATTCAAGTCATAGTTTATCAGCTGTTGCTGTTCAGCCATCCAGTCCTGTCCAATTCTTTAAGACCCCATGGGCTTTAGCACTCAGGCAGCTCTGATCCCCACTGTCTCCCAGAGTTTGCCCAAGTTCATGTTTATTACATCAATGTACACCCACCCAAGATGGATAGGTCATAGTGGAGAGTTCTGACAAAAATGTGACCTGCTGGAGGAGGGAATAGCAAGCCACCCCAATATACTTACAGTGAGAACCCCATGAACTGTATAAACAGAGATAAGGGAGGAACAGTAAAAAGCAATAGTGTAGCTTTGGTGGCAGGGCTCTTGTTTCCCATTCCAGGGATACGCATAATAATATCTTGGAACTGCTTTGTTGTTCTTCTTCAGTCACTAGGTCATGTCTGACTCTTTGCAACCCAATGGACTGCAGCACCCCAGGCTTCCCCATCCTTCACCATCTCCTAGAGTTTGCTCCGATTCATGTCCATTGAGTTGGTGATACTATCCAACCATCTCATCCTCTGTCTCCCCCTTCTCCTCCTGCCTTCAATCTTTCCCAGCATCTGCCACTGTTTTCATTTTTGCCACATTTATTTGCCATGAAGAGATGGGACCAGATGCCATGATCTTAGTCTTTTGCATGTTGAGTTTTAAGCCGACTCTTTCACTCTCTGTCACACTCTTCAAGAAGCTCTTTAGTTCCTCTGCACATTCTGCCATTAGAGTGGTATTATCTTCATATCTGAGGTTGTTGATATTTCTCTCAGCAATCTAGATTCTAGCTTGTGATTCAACCAGCCCACAATTTGCTTGATGTACTCAGACTTCCCAGGTGGTGCTACTGGTAAAGAATCTGCCTGCCAATGCAGGAGACTTAAAGAGGAGTGGGTTTGATCCCTGAGTCTGGAACATCCCCTGGAGGAGAGTGTGGCAACCCACTCCAGTATTCTCGCTTGGAAAATCCCATGGACAGATGAGCCTGGTGGATCACAGTCTATGGAGTTGCAAAGAGTCGGATATAATTGAAATGATTTAGCACACAAGCACTCTGCATAGAAGTTAAATAAGCATGGTAACAGTATACAGCTTTGATGCCCTCCTTTCCCAATTTTGAACCAGTCTATTGTTCCATGTCTGGTTCTAACTTTTGCTTCTTGACCTGCATACAGGTTTCTCAGGAGACAGGTACGGTGGGTTGGTAGTCCCATCTCTTTAAGAATTTTCCACAAGTTTGTTGTGATCCTCACAGTAACAGGCTTTAGCATAGTCAATAAAGTAGAAGTAGATTTTATTTCTGGAATTCCCTTGCTTTTCTATGATCCAGTGGACATTGGCAGTTTGATCACTGGTTTCTCTGCCTTTTCTAAATCCAGCTTATACATCTGGAAGTTCTTGGTTCACCTACTGTTGAAGCCTAGCTTAAAGGATTTTGAGAATTACCTTGCTAGGATATGAAATAAACACAATTGTATAGTAGTTTGAACATTCTTTGACATTACCCTTCTTTGGGATTGGAATGAAAGTGACCTTTTCCAGTCCTGTGGTCACTGCTGAGTTTTCTAAATTTAATATTGAGTGCAGCACTTTAACAGCATCTTTTAGGATTTGATATAGCTCAGTTGTAATTCCATCATCTCTACTAGCTTTGTTTGTAGTAAGGCTGTTAAAGTGCTACAATCAATATGTCCTAAGGCCTGCTTTATTTCCCACTAGGATGTCTGGCTTTAAGTGAGTGTCCGCACTATTGTGGTTATTTAGGTCATTAAGACCTTTTCTGCATAACTCTTCTGTGCATTTCTTCCACCTCCTCTTAATCTCTTCTGCTTCTGTGTAGTTCTGTCATTTATTGGGCAGATGGTTGCATGAAATATTCCCTTGGTATCTCCAATTTTCTTGAAAAGGTCTCTAGTCATTCCCATTCTATTGTTTTCCTCTATTTCTTTGGATTGTTCACTTAAGAAGGCTTTCTTATTTCTGCATGCTGTTCTCTGGAACTCTGCATTTCATTGGGCATATCTTTCCCTTTCTCCTTTGCCTTTCCCTTCTCTTCTTTTCTCAGCTATTTGTAAGGCCCACACCCTAGCCTGTGAAATTACCTACTCTTATAAAACTGACAACCCCATGAGGCCTCCCTGCTTCTGAAATGGCCCATACATACCCTTTCTATGGAGTGTGCATCTCCCTGAATAAACCTTCTTTTGCTTCACTTAAATTATGGCTCACTCTTAAATTATTCCTGTACAAAACCAATAAGCCACATTTGGCTGCCATCCCAGGGACTCACCTGGGAACTGGGATATGACCATTCTCTCATATCCCACTCTCTTTCCTGCAATAATGCTGTTGTTTCTAGTTTATTCCATAGACCCAGATACGTTGTTCACTTGGAATGTCAAAGGACTCCTCCCTCCATATGTTAAAATTTAGAAAACAAAAGAAAATTTGGGAAGTTATAAAAGTTTGCTAAGTTTTTCCTTTTTCATATACCCATTGAAATGATATTTTTCTCCCTCTTTTTTCTTTGCTTTCTAAAGCAGTTTTCAAGTTTTTCTGAAGTTCTTTAACTTTGTATCATTGAATCTGAGTGACTGGAAGGTAAACCTGAAAGATTAGAGAAAAGTGACTTTTACTTTACATTGGAAGGGGTATTAAAAAGACAAGACGATGAGAATTTGGAAAAAGGTGGAGGGTAGAAATGAAGAAGAACTGATTAGGAGTGAATGCTGAAGGAGTTGGAAGAGGGGCTGAAAACTGGCCTCAGTATGACAGAACTGTTGAGAGAGGATTGAAAGTGGAAGATTTTATGAAATATTTCAATGAATTATAAATCATATCTCTTTGAATTCATTTGAGAGATTTCAGTAAAGATGGAGTTTTCTTTTTTAATCAATAATTAAGTTATATTGCTAGAACATATTTCTTTGAATGTGCCAGCATGGCTTTACTGGATATTCTAGATTCTGGATATTCAGGTCATCCTTATAAAAAATTCTGCCTTGTTCTTTTATGAATTTAAATAATATTTTATTTCTTCCAACCAGAAGAATCATCATTGATACAGGGTCAGTGTCTCAATGTCTAGCTTATACATCTGACTGGGTAAATATATAACATTTTATGTAGAGGAAAGAAAATTAGAATGTTATATACATTTATTGACAATATATTGTTATCATGTTAATGGTCAAGAAATAATAGAGATCTTTCTATGATCCTCATATTACATAATATTAGAATTGGTAAAGCAGGTCAAGATAGTATAAATTATTTAGCTCAGTCCCACAGAGGAAAAGAGACTTATTTCTAAGGTTATTTCATAGGTGAGATTAGAAACCAAGGCAATTGGTGCCCAGGCTTTTTCCAGTCACCATAACATCTTACACTGCCTGAAACACTAAACTTTGTGTGTGTCTTGAATTTATGCTAAGGCATTTGCTTGGGAAAGTTGGAGAGATAAGCTCATCTTTTTGAGAAGTATTTCAGATGTTTCAGAAGCAATGCAAGACATTGCCCACCGAAGGGAGGTTCATGTGGCACCTGAATGCAGGATGAAGCATTGTTTACAGAGACCACAGCAAGGGCTGCTTCATAAGCCCTTTAAGAGTCACAGGCTGTGACAAGCAAGCAAATGGGAATTGGAGTTCCAACATTTTCCAAGAAAAACTGAATAAATATAGACATTGAAATCTTCTACACAACTAGTTAAGTATGTTCCCAGTAATTATGCTCTTAGATGAGAGCTTGAAGATGAAGGTCAAGTTCCTTTTCAGAAGAGCATATAAGAGTATTTCCTGGACTTCCCTGGCAGCCCAGTGGTTAAGACTCTGATCTTCCACTGTAGTAGGCGTGTGTTTGATCCCTGGTTAGAGAACTAAGATCCCATGTGCACACTGTTGCTGCTGCTGCTGCTGCTGCTGCTAAGTCGCTTCAGTCGTGTCCGACTCTGTGCGACCCCAGAGACGGCAGTCCATCAGGCTCCACCGTCCCTGGGATTCTCCAGGCAAGAACACTGGAGTGGGGTGCCGTTTGCTGCACAGCATGGGGGAAAAATGAGTTTTTCCACTAAACTCTTTGGCCAGTTTGAAATCTTGGAACCTATAAAAGAGTTTGTTAGTTTCTTACACCCAGATGAGTGAGACATAAAAGGCTGTCTTGGATGACTATTCCAGATTTTCCAACAGCCTTATTTATGACAAATATTGCCTCAACAAACCACTTCTGGATTTTTGGACTTGGTGATCATAGTCAATACACCCATGATCCAATGAATCCCAAAATTAATCCTCTAGTGTTGAAGGACTAAGTAAGGCAAGTTAGTTTTACAAATGTGGTTTTCTTTTTCTCATTTCTCCTCAAACCTGACACAATTTTCCTCAAAAATTTTCTTTGGTAAAGTTGAATATAAAAAGCATGGAAATCTTTTTTTTTTCTCAATTTAGAAAATTTTGTAATAATTACAAAATATGGGTTTTGAATTTGGCTTAGATTCATTATACTCAGCAACCATTATCAAAATACTCAGCTCCTAAACAAATTATACATGGTTACAATACTGGCTGACTCAAATGTCCTTATGTGACAAATACGGAATCCCTGGTAAATATATTAAGCATGATGACTCAGACTTGAACTAAAATATTTAAGCCTCATTTAAATGTGCAAAAACACTGCATTCTGTCCTAGGTGGGCTGCAAAGGAAGCTTCTTCAAGTCTGTATGATCTAGGGTCCTCCTCTGTGGTCCAGTGATTAAGACTGTGTTTCCATTGCAAGGGGCACAAGGCTGAACCCTGGTGGGGGAACTAATATCCTGCAAGTCATGGGACCTGGCAAAAGAAAGAGAAAAGACTATATAATCTCATCGGATCCAGTTGGGGAGCATCAGCTCACATCAAGGTTTATACATGTTACTTGAGCATACGATCTGATGTTAGGAGCAGGAAAGTGATCAGTGGAGAACTGGACAGATCTCTGAAGCTTCCTAGAGGTAGTCACCTAGAAGGTTATGTGATGGAGCTTCCACAAATGTGAGGGCTTTCACAGACTGGCTGCCTTCCTCAGATAGCCTCCAGAGGCATTTCTCCAGAATGATACAGAAATGAGGGAGTTTTCTGCTTTATTTTAATCAAGGTATGAGTAGATTATATACTCTTAGTTTATACTCTTTTCTTTCTTCTTTTTTACAGTGTGAGTAGAGAGTTGGCAGGCATAAAATGTAGGGAGACACTTACAATGCTGTTTTTAATCTTTCTCTTTCAATATGCTTATAAATAGCATAGTAAACTGTGAACCTCTTTCCTTTAAAAATGCTGATGCCCTGAGGACTTAGTCAGTTTCAAGGCTTTTGCAGGAAGCTGCATTACTTGGGTTTCTTTGAAATGAATACAGTTATTAAAATAGCAATGATTGTAGCTACTTGGTGAATTGGCACTAAAAATTGGTGCAGCCTGTGAGCTTATTTCTAAAATTCACATGCACATAAACGTGACCATGTAATAATGTCAACAGAGTGTAGTTACAGCAGATGAAAACTGACTGGTTTTCTCCTTTCTTATTAACTCTAGCTTGGTTTTATTTTGTTCTAAAACAATAACAGATTATTTTTTAGTTGACAAAACAGAACAACCTGCTTTTGTAGTGATGCTTATTAAAATAATAAAAATTACAGAATGTTCTATTCTTTCTAAATTTTGAAAAATAAGGCATTTTTTATAATAATATGATACTTCTTGATGATTTCAATACCATGTTCCTTCTGGATAGGATTTTGAATTCTCCTGAGTAGAGATTGCTGTCTTACACTAGATATGAATCTCTCCATAGAAAGCAAGGAATGATATCTTAAGAATAACCTTATTGTTTCCAGCACTTCCTACACACCAGGACAAAAATATCATTAGAAAAAAGTTCCAGACTCAATCCTCAACCTTCTAGTGTTGTCTTTAGCTACAAAGCAGGGGGAAAAAACATGTGACTATGTTCACATACAGCTCATTTGTATTTTTAAGCAATTCTTAGACCCTTATGGAGGGGTTTTCATATTTATGAATTCACATATCCTCAGCTAACACCTCACAGCTTTATTAATGATGCTTCTGATTTTTTTCCCCCTGTTTCTGAGTTTGTCTCCATCTACCTCTATCTCTAAAAACAGATGTTCAAGCTGGTTTTAGAAAAGGCAGAGGAACCACAGATCAAATTGCCAATATCGGCTAGATCATCAAAAAAGCAAGAGAGTTCCAGAAAAACATCTACTTCTGCTTTATTGACTATGCCAAAGCCTTTGACTGTGTGGATCACAATAAACTGTGGAAAATTCTGAAAGAGACAGGAATACCAGACCACCTGACCTGCTTCTTGAGAAACCTATATGCAGGTCAGGAAGCAACTGTTAGAACTGGACATAGAACAACAGACTGGTTCCAAATAGGAAGAGGAGTATATCACGGCTGTATATTGTCACCCTGCTTATTTAACTTATGTGCAGAGTACATCATGAGAAACGCTGGATTGAAAGAAACACAAGCTGGAATCAAGATTGCCAGAGAAATATCAATAACCTCAGATATGCAGATGACACCACCCTTATGACAGAAAGTGAAGAGGAGTTGAAAAGCCTCTTGATGAAAGTGAAAGAGGAGAGTGAAAAAGTTGGCTTAAAGCTCAACATTCAGAAAACAAAGATCATGGCATCTGGTCCCATCACTTCATGGGAAATAGATGGGGAAACAGTGGGAACAGTGTCAGACTTTATTTTTGGAAGCTCCCAGAATCACTGCAGATGGAGATTGCAGCCATGAAATTAAAAGATGCTTGCTCCTTGGAAGGAAAATTACGACCAGCCTAGATAGCATATTCAAAAGGAGAGACATTATTTTGCCAACAAAGGTTCATCTAGTCAAGGCTATGATTTTTCCAGTGGTCATGTATGGATGTGAGAGTTGGACTGTGAAGAAAGCTGAGCACCGAGGAATGGATGCTTTTGAACTGTGGTGATGGAGAAGACTCTTGAGAGTTCCTTGGACTGCAAGGAGATCCAACCAGTCCATTCTGAAGGAGATCAGCCCTGGGTGTTCTTTGGAAGGACTGATGCTAAAGCTGAAACTCCAGTACTTTGGCCACTTCATGAGAAGAGTTGACTCATTGGAAAAGACTCTAATACTGGGAGGGATTGGGGGCAGGAGGAGAAGGGGATGCAGAGGCTGAGATGGCTGGATGACATCACTGACTCGATGGACGTGAATCTGAGTGACCTCCAGGAGTTGGTGATGGACAGGGAGGCCCGGCGTCCTGCGATTCATGGGGTCTCAAAGAGTCGGACACGCCTGAGCGACTGAACTGAACTGACTCCCATCTCTAGTTTATTTTATTTTATATATTTTTTCTGTTCTTTCTTTTCACCACGTTTCAGTCTACACTTTCCCTTCTGGTCAACCTTTCTGCTCTGTGGCTTCCCAAATGTGCCCTTTTTTTTTTTTTTTTAACTTTTACAAAGTTGTTTGCTATGTACAGAGGGTGCTTTTTTCCTTCATAATAAAGCACTTCTGTTCTATTGAAGAAAAATGCAGGCCACGCTATCTTCTGAAAGGTTTTCTCAGTATTAGCAATGATCCTAAATTGTCATCATATTCCCTATCTACTCAATTTTGTTCATCAGAATAGTAATTTTTTTTTCTTTTATGGCATACTCATCACATGTCTTGACTAACATGAGGCAAGCATTCTATCTCTTTAGATACATGCTAAGTTTCTAGCTCATTACATACTCAGTTGAAACTCATTATTACCATTAACATAATCAAGTGGCCACTTAATTTTGTAAATAGGAAAATAATAGATATAGACTATAGATACAAAGGATTTTGTGTCACGAGCTGAGTATCCACTTGTACCTTTCCATGTATTTAATTACAATAATATTCCCTTTAAGTGACATTATACTTTTAGTGCTTAAAAATACAATTTCTGAATAAATAACACTTTCTAAACCAGGACCTCTCAAGCTTTAGTCACTCTACAAATTACCTGGAGATTTTGTTAGAGCAAGGTTGCCTGGTCTCAACTCTGATATATTCTGATATAATGTGTCTTTATAAGACCCACGCATTTCAGTTTTAAAACAAATCCCAGTAATGCCAATGCCTGATCTGAGGGGCCACATTCTGAGCAGAACTAACAGAGACCAATAAGTATCACATGTAACTTTTTCTCTTTTTTAAGCAGAGGACTAACTGTGTGCCCAGCAGTGTACTACGTCTGTCAGTAGTGAATAAAATAAACATAAAATAGGCTGAATTCTTTACCGCTAAGCCACTGAGGAAGCCCTGCCCCACCCACACACACACACACACACACACACACACACACACACACACACGTGTGCACATATATCTCTTCATAAATACACAGAGTAGAATAGTGGTTACCAAATATTGAGGGGCTAGAGAGTACAAAGTTTCAGATATGCAGGGTGAATAAGTAGTTCTGGAGAAATAATGTATAGTGCAGTAATTATAGGTAATAACACTGTATTGTATACTTGAAATTTGCTAAGACAACAGATCGTAAGTGTTTGCACCAAATACAGAAAGTTAAATATATGAGGTGATGAATATATTAATTAGCTTGATTAAAGCGATCATTTCACTATGTGTATGTATATCAAGACATCACAATGTACACTTTAAATGTACATAAACTTTATCAATCATACCTGAATAAAATAGGGGTTTGGGTAGGAATGAAATTTATCGTGACTTTAGCCTTTTTGCACTACCCTGAGTACAGGAGTTGTACCTCCATGTCTAGCAACTGAACGATAACAAGGCAGTGAATCTTCAGAGCTGTCAAATGTTAAATAAGAAGCATAATAAATATCTTAATGAACAAGCAGTTATTCAAAACTGATATGTTTGATCAGTAGAGTATGTCGCTGATAATTTATATCAGCTCTCTTGTCCAGCCTTGAAATAATGTGTATTTCACACAGCTTTTGGAATTTTATGGGAATATATTCATGATGTTATTGTCTAGATAAAGGAACAGAACCTAAGAAAGTTCAAGTGAATTATCTGAGATCACAAAGGTAATAATTGATAGATTTTAAAAATTAGAAATCCTAGGTTCCTAACCAAGTCAACACTTTTCACTTGACCTCAAGCTTCCCATAGAATGCCATGCAGGTAAAGCCAAGATCATGGGGCTTAATGTTACACTGTGTGCTTGTATAAAATGACCTTTTCTATATATTCAGCAACAGAGTGGGTTATGTTTATTGCTATCATACGACCTACTCAATGAGATAAAATTATAGTGGCTCCGGCCAGATTATGGCGTGTTTCACTATTTTATGTGTGCTCCTATTAAGCATAAAAAAGCTGGATTTCCATTGGGTTAATCTGTATAAATTGGGTTCATCTGTTTGAATAAAGATTATGTGGTTCTAGGCTGACATGCAATAGAACTATTAATATTTTTTATGAGGCATGACAACGTTTTGTCATTCAGGTGGTTCCTTTATTTCTTCCATGTCTTTCCCATTTCTTTCTTAAACTGTTTCCCCTGACCAGCCTGAACCTTTGGCTGTTCTTTTTGGTGTTAAAGGGTTATAGTCAAATATGTGTTGTGAAATGTATTGTTTAATGCTGTAATCAATGCATTTTGTTATTTAATTCCCACTGAAACATTTTTACATATCAGCTTGTTACTTTTTATTTTCCTTTGGAGAATTTAGTCCAAGGATTGACCTTGTCCCCCTATTTAAAACCCAGAAGAATCACTAACAGTTTGTGTATGTGCATGGGAGTGCTCAGTTGTGTCTGACTTTATGACTCCCATGGAATTTTCCAGGCAAGAATACTAGAATGGGATGTCATTTTTGTCTCCAGGGGATCTTCCTGACCCAGGGATTGAACCCAAGTCTCTTGTGTCTCCTGCATCAGCACGTAGATTCTTTACCGTGGTACCACTATGTCTAGTTCAGTTCAGTCGCTCAGTATGTCCACCTCTTTGTGATCCCATGAATCGCAGCACGCCAGGCCTCCCTGTTCATTACCATCTCTCGGAGTTCACTCAGACTCACGTCCTTCGAGTCCGTGATGCCATCCAGCCATCTCATCCTCGGTCGTCCCCTTCTCTTCCTGCCCCCAATCCCTCCTAGCATCACAATCTTTTCCAATGAGTCAACTCTTTGCATGAGGTGGCCAAAGTAATGGAGTTTCAGCTTTAGCATCCTTCCTTCCAAAGAAATCCCAGGGTTGATCTCTTTCAGAATGGACTGGTTGGATCTCCTTGCAGTCCAAGGGACTCTCAAGAGTCTTCTCCAACACCATAGTTCAAAAGCATCCATTCCTCGGTGCTCAGCTTTCTTCACAGTCCAACTCTCACATCCATACATGACTGCAGGAAAAACCATAGCCTTGACTAGACAGACCTTAGTTGGCAAAGTAATGTCTCTGCTTTTGAATACACTATCTAGGTTGGCCATAACTTTTCTTCCAAGGAGTAAGCGTCTTTTAATTTCATGGTTGCAGTCACCATCTGCAGTGATTTTGGAGACCAAAAAAATAAAGTCTGACACCGTTTCCACTGTTTCCACATCTATTTCCCATGAAGTGATGGGACCGGATGCCATGATCTTCGTTTTCTGAATGTTGAGGTTTAAGCCAACTTTTTCACTCTCCTCTTTCACTTTCATCAAGAGGCTTTTTAGCTCCTCTTCACTTTCTGCCATAAAGGTGGTGTAATCTGCATATCTGAGGTTATTGATATTTCTGCCGGCAATCTTGATTCCAGCTTGTGTTTCTTCCAATCCAGTGTTTCTCATGATGTACTCTGCATATAAGTTAAATAAGCAGGGTGACAATATACAGCCTTGACGTACTCCTTTTCCTATTTGGAACCAGTCTGTTGTTCCATGTCCAGTTCTAACTGTTGCTTCCTGACCTGCATACAGATTTCTCAAGAGGCAGGTTAGGTGGTCTGGTATGTCCATCTCTTTCAGAATTTTCCACAGTTTATTGTGATCCACACAGTCAAAGGCTTTGGCATAGTCAATAAAGCACAGATAGATGTTTTTCTGGAACTCTCTGGCTTTTTCCATGATCTAGCCGATGTTGGCAATTTGATCTGTGGTTCCTCTGCCTTTTCGAACACCAGCTTGAACATCACTATGTTAGTAGAAGAAAACAAAAAGAAACTTTTTAAGAGTTAAGATATGGCTCAAGTCTCAGAACCCTCATGCTCTACCCTGCCTGTGTTATCCAACCTAGTAATATGGTTCTGGAAGTTATTTTTATAGTATTTACCTGGAGAAAAGGTGGGATTTGATCAATATTCTTCAGCTGAGTTTAGACAGTGACCTTTTAATAGGTCCAGAGCACAATGTCAAAAGTTAGTGTTAGCGACCTTGAGTTTGGCCTACACTGTTGATGTAGCCTTAGTTTGGTTCAAATGTCCACTTTTACAGATGAACCAGGAGAGTCTGAACTCTCTGCAGGGCAAGCCGATGATTCAAGGAAGAAATGATGTTGCAGTGTGAGTCTGGGCACAAAATTCCCCCTCTCTTCTTCAAAGAACCCCAGTCATTTTCTTTTGAGGCTTTCAACTGATTGGTGAGGCTCACTCACATTATGGAAGATAATCAGATTTACTCAATCTTCCCATTAAATGTAATCTTATTAAAATATACCTTCACAATGACATCTATCCTAGTCTTTGACCAAAAATTTGGGTACCATGGACTAGCTAAGCAAATGCATGAAATTAACCATTAGGCTTGATAACACTTAGAATTAGCTATGCACACTTAGAAACAAATATCATAGATCTGCTTATATTTCTGAATCTACCATTACTAAATCCAGTGGTCGCCATATGACCCTGACCTCTTTGCCTGTGAAGTGATGGTGAAGATGTGCTCTGATACACCCCGAAACTAATATGTTACTGATCCAGGTTCTCAGTTCGGCAGGACTGAAAACTCAATGGCCAGATTCTGCATTACTGATCTGTGTTATTGGAATAATTATAATATTGAAAAATGGGTATTTTTGAAGACAAGTCTGGTACAGACAAAGAATAACACCCTGGAGAGAGATATGACAGTGAAATAGATTTTTTATACCCTCACTTCCTTGAGGAGGGATATACAGGGGTACATTACACAGAGGGCTATATGGAAGGAGTTTCAAGGGAGCAGGCTCATTTAAGCAGGTGGGGAACAGAGAGACAGAGGAAGAAAATACCAGCTTGAGAGAAGTGCCTTCCTTGTGAATCAGGGTAGAGTACACAAGCAAAGGGCACAAGGGGACTTCATTGGTGCATTTGAATGTCACAAGGTCATACTCAGGAGAGGTCAAGAAGAACTTGTGGCAGGAACTATCCTTATCGCCCTGGTCCACCTGATCACCTGAGCAGGGTGCTCACAGCCTGTTTGTATTGACACTGAGGAATCAGGAAAACAAGAAGTTTTGAAAATTTATGATACACGATTACAGTATCTTCACATAATAGAACTCACCAGAGAAAGCTTAACAACTAAATGCCAACGTCATCACTGTAGGGATTACCAAATCAGAAACAAATAATCAAACATCAACCATTTATCTGACTGGTTTATTTAATGCCAAACGAAACAGGGATGTTTTTGTAAACAAGTTGCAGCTCAGCAGTATAATTGGTTGAATATCAATCAGGTAGAGGAACTAGATAATGTAAAAAAGTTGTAGTAGTTTGGTAAGTCACCCTGATCCAAACATTTGGAGATTATTATATCTGGTGTTCTAGCATCCCTTTCTTTGGCATCGCTGTCAGATCTATTTCATCATTACTTCCTCTTTTCCATAATTTACAGTGATCAAATGCCAGTAGCTTTTCTTGGATCCTATCCTTATGTCAACTTTCCTAATTTCAAAACATTTTCACAGCACAATATGGTTTCCAAGTTTGTGCCCTTAAATTCTTTCCCTTGTGTGGGTATCACAGAAATATGCATATGCTAGAATTTTCTGTAAAGGCCACATGTGATAGGGGAACAATTATTATAGATATTTATAGAAATAATTTAAAGATATTTAAATACATAAAAGTTAAAAATTTTGACAGGTAATTATTATACATACTCTGATATTATTTAATCTGTGCATATGGATGGATGTCTTTTTAAATTATTAATTGTTAATCATAAATTAATAAATTGTATTTTCTACTATGTTTTCTAAATACTAAGTCAAAAAATTTCCCATGGTATCATTTTTCTAAATAAAAAGATGAATTTGTATATTTAAAGAAAAATATGACATTAGTGAGTTTTTGAAAGATATTCCAAAGAAGTTGAACTATATATCAGTTAAAAATTTTGTCAAGGTAACTTAATAATTATTACAGGGAAATATTGCATGTTGTTCTGCATTATTGTATGACACTTTATACTTAATTAATTGTGAATGTTACTTTACATTTATAAATATGTTTTCTATGATAGTGAAATAGATTTATTTTATACCCTAACTTCTTTTTATGCACTCACTCCATAAACTTCATAACAGGGCTTCTCAAGTGGCACTAGTAATAAAGAATCTGCCTGCCAGTGCAGGAGACATAGGAAACGGTAGCTTGATCCCTGGACTGAGAAGACCCCCTGGAGAAAGGAATGGCAACTGACTGCACTACTCTTTTCTGAGAAATCCCATGGACAAAGAGCCTGGCAGGAACAGTCCGTGAGGTGGCAGAGTCAGACGTAACTGATCACACACATGCACATATGTATGCACACGTACAAACTTCATAACTACTTAAGAAATGCATCTTCTAAAGTGAATGTCATCAGTTAATCAGTTTTGTATTATTCATTATTCAATCATTTGCTGTTTTTAAATAACAGAAGCAATTATGAGATACTATTTTCACATAATATATATTACCTGTTTTTATGTCATTTGATCAATTATGTTAGATAAAATATATCAGCCATCCAATGATTGTAAACAATGGTTGTAAAAATTTAGCCCATTGTGGTCAAACTAGCCTCACAAAATCATTTTTAAGATATATGCTCTCACCATAAATATGTCAGTGTTTGTGGTAGACTGGTTTTAGAAAAAGGCTCCAATGCTCCAATTCCCCTTGCAGTATAATCAGAAGTTCCTCCCAGCAAGAGTTAGACTCACTCATTGGGGCTTCCCTTGTGGCTCAGATAGTAAAGAATCTGCCTGCAATGCAGGAGACATGGATTTCATCACTGGGTGGGGAAAATTCCCCTGAAGAAGGGAATGGCTACCCACTCCACTATTCTGGCCTGGAGTATTCCATGGACTATATAGTCCCTGGAGTCGCAATTAGTCCCTGGACTAAATTGAATGACTTTCACTTTCACTTCCCCACTCATTCAAACTGAGCTTATCTTGTGACTTGCTGTGGGCTTCCCTGGTAGCTCAGTTGGTAAAGAATTTGCCTGCAATGCAGGAGACCCTGGTTCGATTCCTGGGTCAGGAAGATCTGCTGGAGAAGGGATAGGCTACCCATTCCAGTATTCATGGGCTTCCCTTGTGACTCAGTTGTTGGTAAAGAATCCTCCTGCAATATGGGAGACTTGGATTTGATCCCTGGGTTGGGAAGATCCCCTGGAGAAGGGAAAGGCTACCCACTCCAGTATTCTGGCCTGGAGAATTCCATGGATTGGATAGTCCAGGAGGTTGCAGAGTCAGACAGGACTGAGCAACTTTGACTTGCACTTTCACTGTGACTTGCTATGGTCAATAGAAGGTGGAAGAAATGATCATATGTTTGTTCTGAAGCACGCTTTTAAGTTTGCCACACCCCTCTCTTAAAATCCTGCCTCTAGTGTGATGATCTGCTTGGCTGATTGTAAGATGACGGGCCAAGTAGACTCATTATCTCCCTCTGAGTTCATCATAGACTAGCCTAGAGCCAGCCAATGTAAAATGTGAAAGGGAGCCAAGCCTCATTCAGTACAGCTGCTTCCTTGCCTTGTCACTGCATGAAGGAGCCAAGATGTTATCAGAAGTGCCCAGACAACACATAGATAGATAGCAAAAATACATGTTCCTTGTTGCAATCCACCTAAGTTTTGTTGGTGTCTTTTGGGGGACAGCATTCTTGTAGCAACAGATGTGTCTAATTCACTATATTCTCACAATCAAAAATATTTTATAGATTAATTTGTTAGGCAAAATTTATTGCTTATTCTCTAAAATTCTCTGTCTATTCAGTGATCTTTGTACCAGTTGAAGTCTTCAGATATAATTACACTTTTGGAACAACTGAACAAAGATATAGACCATAGAACTTATCTTGTGTGTATTTAAAATTCTTTCTTCTAGTAGACCTACATCAGATATAACCTTATAAATAGATATAGTACATACAAAGGAAGTATTTTCACCCATTCTTCATCTGAAAAATTTAAGTACAACTCACCATTAATTTGTTACTTTGATTTTATAATACAATACCATTTGAGATAATAAATTGATGCAAATATTTCACAAATACATACATTAGCTAACTTTAGTAAAATTTCAACTTAATACATTTCAGATTATGATTCTGGATTTAGGTAATATCTGATCCTCCTGTTAAAAAAATTTTTTTACAGTAGAATATCAACAAGGTTTTCAGTGTTTAAAAATTGCAGGTATGTATTAAAACAAGGGACTTCCCTGGTGGCTCAGATAGTAGAGAATCTGCCTGCAGTGCAGGAGGCCTGTGTTCGATCCCTGGTTTGGGAAGATACCCTGGAGAAGGAAATAGCTACCCATTCCAGGATTCTTGCCTGGAGAATTCCTAAAAGGAGAAAAACTAGACAATTAAAGAAAATCTTGGCCATACCACACAGTATGTGGGCTCCTAGTTCACCAACCAGGGATCTAACCTGGGTCTTGTGCATTGGAAACAGAGTTTTAACTACTGGACCACCTGGGAAGTTCCAGTGAGATTATTTCTTTCTCCTGAATTTTTGCACTGTGAGGATGCAGAGTGCTTCAGTACCAAATGTGAATGCAAGATGTGTCAATGTCTATGCTCAGGAAAGTAACTAAAATAATGCTTTACATTTATTAATAGAATGCCAGCTGTGCTTAAAACAGAGAGGTGGAGGTAGCTGAGCACAAGCTCATTTTTGTCAGGATGTAAATTTTAAATATATCTGCTATCTTAGCACCAGGAAATTAAAATTAAGTCAGGTTTATGCTAAATGTGGTTTAAGTCTGCGTGCATGCATGCTAAGTCACTTCAGTTGTGTCTGACTCTTTGCAACCTATGGAATGTAGCCCACAAGTCTCCTCAGCCCATGGGATTGTCCAGGCAAGAATATTGCAGTGGATTGCCATGCCCTCCTCTAGGGGATCTTCCTGACCCAGAGATTGACTCTACTTCTCTCATGTCTCCTGCCTCAGCAGGTGGCTTCTTCACTGCTAGTGCCACCTAGGAAACCCCAGTTTTGGTCTGTATATTGGCAACTTACTGAACAAAGAAGAAAAAAGGAGTTACGAAAAATGATCTCATGGCCATTCATAAAGAATACTAAGACAGAAAGATTGCAAAAAGTAGGGCATGCATAGTAAAGTAATATCCAGAAAAGAAATTCCCGAGTAATAGCTATTAAGAAAAAGAAATCCATGTAGAGGTGAAAAGAAACACTTTTAGAATAATGGAGATGAGAAATGAGAGCTTGGCTCATATACCAAACAGACAATTAGAGTTCTTCACTTATTTTCAACATCACCTCTGCTATTTATCCCGTGGACCTCTACCATCTTCTGTGCTCATCACATGATTCTATCAAAGATCTTCCCATAATCCATTTTGATGGCATTCTTCTTACTGAGCTGATAAAATCTCTGGGGGCAATAGTCTTCTATAAACTGATTCTGTGTCCTCCATCCTTTACATGGTGCTTGGTTCATAGGAAGGTGTCCAGTGCATTTTTTTATTTTTATTTTTTGCCATGCCATGCGGCTTCAGGTATCTGAGTTCTCCCTCTAGGAACTGAACCTGGACACTCAGCAGTGGAAGCCCAAAGTCCTAACCACTGGATGAATAGGAATTCCCCAATGAATGTTATTATTTTTTTTCTGAATGGATGGATGAATATCTAAGTGGACAAACAGAGGTAGTGTACCTAGGCATTAGCGTTAGGGCTAAAGCAGAGAGAAAGGAAGTCACGATGATATTTGAGCCTCCTCTGATTTCTGAACTTTGAAATAAGATGGTATCCATCCATGGCCGGAAGAAAATATGAAACAGCAGCATGCAGGAAGTACTGAGACACAATCTTGAAATACTGAGTCTTGACATAGTAATGTCTGTTTAATAATCATATGGCATTAAATAATTATATGGCTTCAGGGGACCAGCCACTCAGAAATTAGAGAGTAAGAATAAAGGAGTGTACATGGCTAAAAAGGGTGAGTGAATAAGACATGTTCAAGTAATTTAATAATTTGGCATATTGCTCTACGTCCAATTAAAAGCTTCATGAAGATGCTGAATTTTATAGTAAAAGTATGCTAATCAGCATTTCCTTCGTATTTTCTTGACTGAGTATGTAAAGCTGCATGGCATGCCAATTTAGCCTCTTCAGCTTAATACAATGCCATATTGCTTTCAGAGTTATCTTGACTTTGTTTAGGATGGCACTGAGTCATAGAAACGGGATTCCTAGGTGGTTCAGTGGTAAAAAATGCACCTACCAATACAGGAGACATGGGTTAGATTCCTGGGCCAGGAAGATCCCACATGCCTCAGAGTAACTAAGCCTGTGTGCCACAGCTACGGAGCCTGGGATCCACAACTCCTGAAGCCCACCCAGGAGCTCTAGAACCTGTGCTCTGCAATGAGAGAAGTCACTGCAAGGAGAAGCCGATGTATTGCAGTGAAGCATAGCCCCCACTCACTGCAACTAGAGAAAAGCCTGTGCAGCAGTGAAGACCCAGCACAGTCAAAAATAATTAAATACACTTTAAAAATCACTTGTAAATTAAGAGATGTGCTGTGTTCCGTCGTGTTTGACTCTGCGACCCCATGGTCTGTAGCCCACCAGGTTTGGGATTTCCCGGGCAAGAATACTGGAGTAGGTTGCCATTTCCTACTCCTGGGATCTTCCTGACCCAGGGATCAAACCCATGTCTCCTGCATTGCAAGGCAGATTCTTTACCACTGTGCCACCTGGGAAGACACAAAAATAACAGATATAGTATACTTACATCTGTTGAAAGGTCTAGAAGGACAAGTAGCAGAGAAGTACATTTTCATCCTTCTGGATTTCAACCATTTATGAAATGAACACGGTAGTGCCTTTGGTTGCAGGTTCTGAGAATGAAAGAAAAGCTATTTAAGAAATTTTACTAAACGCTTGTTGCATGGTAGGCACCAATGAATATAATTTTTTTTTCTTTTACCTGCAACCCTTTTCCTCCTCCTTTTTCTTTCTTTCTTTTCTTTTCTTCTTTTTTTTTTTTTTCAATTTTATAACTGGGAAAGTAGAACTTAATGTTGGAATTTTTGTGAGAGTAGCTTTCACACGCTGCAACTAACCATACTGGGTGACTTAAAATCACTATTTGGTCAAATGCTGATTTAGTCAACAATTATTTATGTGTCCTTGAATGTGTCATTGATCTGTGAAGCCGTTGGGGATGACACCATCTGACTGTTCTAAAGGGTGATAGTGAGGATAAACACAAATTTCACTTGAAATAACATCAAATGTTAAAAGTAGGGAAGCATTTAATAGCATGATTCTGCCCTTCAAATGATAAATTAGAAACCAGTTCACAGGTTAAACTTGAAAACAGAGAGGAAATCATGAACTTGACTGCAGGAACTGCTAATACACTGGCCTGCATTTGTTGCTTTCATCCATTATCAGCTCAAGACACTCTGACACCAACTGCACTCTCAATAAAACTGCCTTTTATTTAGATAAAAGGTTAAATATGTTATTACCAGTTCCCTTGAGACCCGTGGCCAAATCTTTTTATGATTTGAGCTTAATTACCTTGAAAGAGGTGCATCAGTTTTACGAGGTTACAAATAAAAAGAAGATTTAGATCTTGCCTTGTGTAAAACTAGTCTATAGATTGAACTCTAAACAATTGTCTCTTTTCAGCTTTGTGAATATCATGTGGATCATTTCTTTGAGGGACTACAAACTGCCAAGTAATTCTGAGCCCCTGGTTGATACTGAATAATGATGATGAGGGTGAGGATGATGACGACGATGATGTAGCACAAATGTCTTATTAATAAAATTCCAAAGAACGATGAGGACTTGTGACTCTTAAGGTATTTATAACCTGTTATATCGACTACAATACCATTTTCCCCTCTATTACCTTTAGCAATTTTAATAGATGAAACCACTAACATTTAAGTTTTAAATCTTATGAATATCATATTTCAGCATGAAATTTGACAACAGTGCTTAAATAACTTTAGGATATTTAGTGCACCACATTTATCAGAATCAATGCTATTTTCCTTGAGAAAATTTAAGAGCTAAAATTTATATGGCATTTACTGTGTTTAGCTGTGAGTTATGGTGAAATGTTATGTATTATCCTCCTAAGGCCAGGTGATAGACTGGGTGGCTTGCCTGTGTGGACAGGGTGTTCTCTTAATACCTTTTCAGCTGCACAAAAAGCAATTACAGTTTCTCCTACTTATTATTGAAGAAGTCAATAAAATTGCCTGCTTGTTAGTTTGATACGAATGTCTTTTGATATTTAGCAGTTAATTGTCCTTTAAAAACTGGAAATGATTTAGTAGAGGAAGTTGAAAGTTTGCCATTTGAAATAGGAGAATAACATTAGTAATAATGTCCATGAAATATCTCAGTTGGTTTTCCTGTTGTCTCAGTCAGATACAATAACTTTTGGTCAAATAAATTTTGGAAAATAAGGTGATTAAAATGATTTTCTTTTATTCCATTAAATTGCCTATGCTGTGATTGCTACAGTGAGGATGATCTTGTCAAGAACAGACATATGGAACTTTTAATCTCAATTGAAATCTTTGCTGTCAGCTCTGTGTTTTTGATTCTGTGTATGCTTGTAGCACTTTTTTCCAGATGATTCCATACTTATCTGTCCATATCATATGTTTTAACACATAAATTTCTATGGCCTTTCTCTATAATATTTTGGGAACTTATATGTGTATCTATTTTTTAGAAATACATCCACCATTCTTAAAATGTAAAAACTGAAAAAGTAAGAAACAAATATATGGAGGAAAAAAGTTCTGGAAACCTATTTATATTCTAAGTTGGCTGAGTTTTAGCTTACTCAAATACCCTTCTGAACCCACATAACTTTCAATACAAAATAAAGCACAGTACTTTTATCTTTCTTCTTTTTAAAAAAATCAGGTTTCCATTAAACAGACATGAATCCATCCCTGCAAACCTCTCCATTTCTTGAAAGCAGTGATGCTGAATTTTGATTTGATACTCTCCCTGATTTCTAGACAGTATCAAGATGGTTGTTAATTAAGAAAATGATTAATTGCATAATGATTAACTGCAATTGTATAAATAAATGTATGTAACTTTTAAATACATAACTTGACAATCAATCAGAACAAGTACATTATTAAATTTTTGAATGAGATCCTTTAACAGTTTTAGGTCAACTAGAAGAACAGAGGAGAAACCTAAATGTTTTCCCCATCTGTCAGATTTAAAATTGTGCTTAAAAACGATAGTATTTTCATAATACAACATAACTAACAAACGAGGAGGCAGTCAAAACCACCAATGGAATCTATTGTGTGTATATACTTTTAATCCTAGTTAATTAGTGATAAAATTTAAGACAAATTGAGTCTAATTTAATAGCATAAATAATACATTAAAGGAAGACAGGTAGAGTTTGAATGAAAAGAATCAGTCATGAGAGACCATCCTGGACTCCCTCAGCTTATCAAAATTCTGAAACTAGAAAGTAATGGTTGCTACAAGCTTGTTTCTTCATGCAATCAATTTTATAGAGTACTATTTTAGTTGCTGAAGATAAAGTGCCAAGTAAGATCGACATGATCCTTTTCCTCATGGAGTTAAAAATACAGTGGAGAGACAAGCATTACAGATATGTAACATAGAAATAAATGTGTAATTATAATGATCATAAAGCAAAAGTAAAGAAAGCTATGCATGAGTATAATGAGGTGAGCTAATTTAGTTTGGGGCTCAGGAAATGTCTTTTACAGTAGGTATCTTTTGAAACTGGAGATATGATGGGACAAAATAAGTACTAGGGAAGAGAGCACATGCTAATGTAGGAATAAGCCAGCTATGTTTGAGGGGTTTGAAGAAAAGGATGATTTAGTTGAGGTGCAGAACATGAGTGTTATCAGAGTGACATGAAAAAGTAGGCAAAGTCTATTTTTTAAAAAATTGGGGGATATTGACATTTTATAAGAGGGAGAAAACAATTTTTTATTTTTATTTTTCTGGAGGAATTGACATGATCATCCTGTTGAATTGTTTTAAAGTAATTGTTTAAGCTTCTGTACAGAGAGAATTTAGAAAAGGATAAGTGTTTAGGACTCTGGTAAGAAAACTATTCCAATTGTTCTCTTAAGATATATGCTAGGGGACTTCCCTGGGGATCAGTGGCTAAGATTCCATGCTCCCAAAGCTGAAGGCCCATGTTCGATCCCTAATCAGGGAACTAGATCTTGCAGGCCACAATTAAAAAAAGAAAAGAAAAAGAGTTCACATGTTGCAACTGAAGATCTTGCATGCCACAATGAAGACCCATTGTATCCAAATAAATATTAAAAAAGAGAGTGAGAGCTCTAGCTTAGACAATTGGCATTGCTCATGGAGAGAGAGTGATGAATTTAGAGATTTTTCTGAGTTAGAATTGATTAGAATAACTGATACACTGATTGTGAATTTGGAGAAAAGGAGCTGTCTCAAGTCTTTTCCCTGACCAACTAGGATTTTGAATAGCCATTAATTATACCCTCAGAGACTGAGCAGTAAATTTGCAAAGTGAGCTTATATTTTGATAAAATATTTTTAAAATAACATTTGGTTAAATGATATTTTGTCCTCTGCCAAAAGTATTCCTCTCTCTTTGGGTTTCCTTGGTGGCTCAGATGGTTAAAGAATCTGCGTGCAGTGCAGGAGACCCAGGTTTGATCCCTGGGTTGGGAAGATCTCCTGGAGAAGAGAATGGCAACCTACTCTAGTATTCTTGCCTGGAGAATCCCATGGACCAGAAGAGCCTGGCAGTCTACAGTCCATGGGGTCACAAAGAGCTGGACACGACCAACACTTGGTAGATGATTGAAGCAATCCAGTGATCAAATCTGGACATAATGAGAGAAGCCCATGAGGCAACCAAATGAAGAAGTCAAGTGAATATTTAAATAGATGGGTTTTAAGTTCAAAAGAAACACCTGGGCTGACCGTATGAATGTAGGAAATATAGACAAATAGAAACTAAATTTATGGAAGTGAATAATGTTATCTATGAGGCATGCAAAAATAGTGTGCTACAGGAATTTCCCTAGTGGTCCATGGTTAGGAATCCAGCTTGCAATACAAGGGTCATGGGTTCAATCCCTGGTCATAGAACTGAGGTCCCACATGCTATGGGGCAACTAAGCCCATGGGTCACAACTAGAGAGCCTGTGGGCCACAACTGAAGAGTCTGCATGCTGTGATTAAAGATCTTGCATGATGCAACAAAGATCTGAGGCAGCCACATAAATAAATATTAGAAAATATATAAAATAGTATATTACCAAAATTTGCATCCATGGACAGTAAAATAGGCATTCATTGAACATGCACTGCATTGAATTTTCATAAAACTTTATAGAAAAATTCATCAGAATTGAAAATAATAAAACACAATATTTTAAAGTAAAACAATAATGCAAAATATAAAATAATAATACAATGTTAAATGATAAGCATTATTATTATATTTCATTTACCTTAGAGAAACTACTGTTTCCAATTATTTAGCAGCCTATTATATTTTGTTAAATGATGGAAAGATTAAATCACGCAATTTTACATCAAGACTTTATATCTAGACATCTAGATTCTAGTTTTACTTCCAGCCCCTTTTTTTTGAAATTGGCTTTCAATTCTATTAATTAGAAAATTCAACTTCAAAATAGCATATTATCAGAAATAGTGACATGGCCCTACTGAATCACTCTGGAAAATTATGTAAACCTTAGTTTAAGAAAGGAGAAACAGTTTCCTCCTTAAGACCATCCGCATTACTCTTTCAGATACTAAGTCAACTCGTATAGTCACACTCAAAAATTGGAAGTGTGTATATTTCAGTTCTTCAAGTAACAGTGAATAGGTTCCTAATACTCTCTAGTTCCAAGTCTCAGTACAGCTTTGCATATTTCCTCAATATCTTCCCTCTTTCCTTTCTTTGTGATTTTCCCTTAGCAAATCCACAACAATAGTTAAATTTGTATCTCTTATTCTTGCACCTCTACACATGATTCTGTTGAGGGAAATCACATAATCGTGCTACTTGGCCATATTTTACAGGCATGAGCTCAGACCTCAAGTAGTACATTAATTCTGTCAGGCAAAAATAGCTCCTTAGACCGGTCCTTCTCCCATTCTCCTATATGTGTTTCACACCTTCTCTTCAAACTTCTGACACCATCTCCTCCATCTCTATTCTTAGTTGATAAGCTTGCTTCTTAATCTTACTAAATATCGTATGTTAACACATATTTGGAGTCTAGAAAATGGTGCAGATGAACCTATTTTCAGATCAGGAATAGAGACACAGGTGTAGAGAATGGACTTGTAGACCTGAGGAGGGAAAGAGGCGGTGGGATGAATTGGGAGGTTGGACTGACATACATACCCTACCACGTGTGAAATATCCAGTGGGAGCCTGCTGTATAGCACAGGGAGCTCAGCTTGGTGCTCTGTGATGACCTGGGTGGGTGGGATAGAGGCAGGTGGAGGCAAGCTTAAGAGGGAGGATATATATGTGTACATGCGGCTGAGTCACTGCATTATGCAGTAGAAATCAATACAACATTATAAAGCAACTACGCCACAAAGAAAAAAAAAAATAAAACAATCCTAAGAGAACTAGCACAGTCTCCCACCATCTCACCTCTCATCAATGTCTGCACATTTATACTCTATTTACCCATCTGTTAAGGTAAATGAATGGTCCATCCATCTACATAAAGTTAGCCCTTTCCACATAACAATCATATCCTACGTTCTCCTTCCTACTCTAGAGGATAGTTTCACCAACTTGCCCCTTTCCTTTCCAGATCGTTACAGTCAGTAGACATACAGGCTGTGATTTCCTAAGCTAAAATGAAGGAATAAATGGGTGAGTGAGTGAATGAATAAATGACACCTTCATGATCCCACTTCATCTGCTATTGCCTCATTTCTTCTCCCCCCCACCTTTTTTGGTAGCAAAACATCTCATATAAAGCTACTTGACATGCTGTTTCCAACTTCTGTTCTTCCACTTTCTCTCAAATTTACTCCACTGAGACCTTCATCCCGGCAAACAGAGAAAAAGTGTCTTACCAATGTCTTTGCTCACCTCTACCAGGTTAAATCCAAAGAACACCAAGTCCTCATCTTATTTGGCCAGTCAGCAGCTCCTGGGATAGTTGGTGGCTCGTTTTAAAAGTATACTTATTTGGCTGCACAAGGTTGTAACTGTGACATGCAAGATCTTCACTGCATTTTGTGGGACCTTTCGTTTCAAACCCGCATTCCCTGCATTGCAAGGCATATTCTTCACCACTGGGCCATCAGAGAAGTCAAGGCTGATGTCTCCTTGATGCTCTTTCTTCACCTGGATTCCGAGATTCAGCTGTATGTTCTTGCTTTCCTCCAAAGGTAATGCCCTTTACTACTGGTTGCTTTTCATCAGGATCATTTACTAACTTCTCCTTTTCTATCCTTGCAACTTGTTCTCATTTCTTCCCTCTCTTCTCTCTCTTCACTCACTTCACCATTGACTTCATTCAGTCTCATAACTTTGAATATGCTGAGCTTATATCTTCAGGCATCTCTGTACTCATATATTCAACTGCCAACTAGTATCTCCCTGGGATAGTTAATAGTGATCGTAAATTCATTATATTCAAAACCAAACTTCCAATTATCTCATCACTTAGGGTTGCCAGATAAAATATGACACCTAGTTAAACTTGAATTTCAGAAAAGAATATCACTTTGGTTTTTCTTAATACAAGTATATTCCAAATATTGTCTGAAATCCAATTTTAATAGAATATCATCCATTTTTCTTTGCTAACTATGGCTGTCCCCCAAATCTGCTCTGCCCACAGAACTGAACTGGTGATTACTCCGTCCTTCCACTTGATTAGGCCAAATATCTTGGTGTGATCTCTGGTTGCTTCTTTTCTGATCCTATATCCAGTCTAGCAGGAATGACAGAATATATTCAAAGTCTGATTACTTTTGACCATCAATTTACTACCATTCAGGTCCAAGTTGGAAGTTACCATTATTTCTCACCAAATTATTGCAATAGTGTCCTACCAGCCTTCCTGATTTTATATCACCTCTCTCCCACTTCCAAATAATTCTCAACATAGCAGCTAAAGCAACATTTGAAATATAAGGTTGATCATGGTTTTTTTTTTTTTTTTAACAAAACTCTGTAAAAGCTCCCCATTTCATATAGTTGTTATAATGGTCCATAAGTCTCTACATGGTCTATCAGCTACCAAGTAATGTGCATAATCTTTCTTACCTTCTACTACTCACTGTTTACTTCATATGCTTCAGCTATATTCTTGCTTGTTCTCAAATATATCAGAGATGCTCTCATTTTACTGTCTTTCCTTTGATTGGTTTCTTAGCATAGAATATTGATCCCTAGATAATTACATGACTGAATCTTTCAAGTTTCCCTCTCCCCCAGTTGTCATCTTTTCAATGAGATCCCTTTTGATAATTCTATTTAAAGTTGTACATGTTCCTAAGTCTTCAATTTTAATAACTATTAACTTGTTTGTCCCCCACTTTTTTTTTAAACCATAACATTGACTCTTTCCAATTGACTACATAATATATGTACTTTTTTATACTCACTCCAAGCATTAGTTTTGCCACATCATAGGTGCTCGAAATAATATTTGTTGAATAAATAAGGGCTTCCCAGGTGGCTCAGTGGTAAAGAATCTGCCTGCCAATGCAGGAGATCTGTGTTCAATCCCTGGGCTGGAAAGATTCCCTGGAGGAGGAAATGGCAATCCACACCAGTATTCTTACGTGAAAAATCCCATGGACAGAGAAGCCTGGTGGGCAGCAGTCTATTGAGTCACAAAGAATGAAACATGACTTCATGACTGAGCTATACTATAAACCCCAAATCTGGTCAAAAATGTGTTCCTTGCTACTATTGCTCCTTCTGAATAAATAAATGAAGAGTTTGAACTTATAGGATTTTGTGTCTTAAAAACCTTAAGCCTAGACTAATTTTCTAATTATAAAATTCTGTGAAATAGTGGGTAAAGCTTTCAAATTTAGGTAAAATTTTTAAACAAAACAGTATACCTCAATCAAGTTTTAAGCAAAACTGAATATATATGTTTTTACTTTAAAATTTTAAAAGATAGGGTTCATATAACTGATGAAGCTGAAAGAAAACATTCAAGTTACAGTATTTATAGCAACAATTAAAATTCATATTAGTGCAGAGAAACATGTAAAATAAATTGAAATATGAAGGAAAACACCCACTTTTCTGTTAAATACACCTCAGGTGAGATGACTTAACCAGAAAAGTACTTGTCATGTACTTTTATATATGAATAACACTTAAAAGTTGAAAATTATGAAAATTGTAATGGAACATCTGGGGGAAAATTCATCAAAAATCTTTTTTTTTTCAAATTTGTTGGAAAATTATATATATGCATATATAGTATATACATGGTTTCCCTGGAGGCTCAGTCAGTAAAGAATCTGTCTGTAATGCAGAAGACCAGAGTTTGATCCCTGGGCCAGGAAGATTCCCTGAATAAGGAAATGTTACCCACTCTAGTATTCTTGCCTGGAGAATTCCATGGACAGAGGAGCCTGAAAGGTCACAAGGAGTTGGACATGACTGAGTGACTAACACTTTCACTTTTCATTTTCATAGTATATACATAAAATTTAGTATGCATATATTAAATTGTATATTTATTATTATTTAAATATTATACTGGCCTTTCCAGGTGGCTCAGTGGTAAAGAATCTGCCTGCCAGTGCAGAGAACTCAGGAGACACAGGTTCGATTCCTGGGTCAGGAAGGGCCCCTGGAAGGAAATGGCAACTTACTCCAGTAAACTTGCCTGGAATTTCTGTGTACAGAGGAACCTGATGGGCTACAGTCCATGGGGTCACAGAGTTGTACATGATCCCTTCTTATTTAACTTATATGCAAAGTACACCATGAGAAACGCTGGGCTAGAAGAAGCACAAGCTGGAATCAAGATTGCCAGGAGAAATATCAATAACCTCAGATATGCAGAAGAAACCACCTTTATGGCAGAAGGTGAAGAGGAACTAAAGAGCCTCTTAATGAAAGTGAAAGAGGAGAGTGAAAAAGCTGGCTTAAAGCTTAACATTCAGAAAATGAAGATCACAGCATCTTGTCCCATCACTTCATGGCAAATAGATGGGGAAACAGTGGAAACAGTGTCAGACTTTATTTTAGGGGGCTCCAAAATCACTCCAGATGGTGATTGCAGCCATGAAATTAAAAGATGCTTAACTCCTTGGAAGGAAAGTTATGACCAACCTAGATATAAAATATTGAAAAGCAGAGAAATTACTTTGCCAACAAAGGTCCGTCTAGTCAAAGCTACGGTTTTTCCAGTAGTCGTGTATGGATATGAGAGTTGGACTGTGAAGAAAGCTGAGTGCCAAAGAACTGATGCTTTTGAATGGTGATGTTGGAGAAGACTCTTGAGAGTCCTTTGGACTGCAAGGAGATCCAACCAGTCCATTCTAAAGGAGATTGGTCCTTGGATTTCTTTGGAAGGAATGATGCTAAAGCTGAAACTTCAGTACTTTGGCCACCTCATGTGAAGAGTTGACTCACTGGAAAAGACTCTCATGCTGGGAGGGATTGGGGGCAAGAGAAGAAGGGGACGACAGAGGATGAGATGGCTGGATGGCATCACCAAGTCGATGGACATGACTTTGAGTGAACTCTGGGAGTTGGTGCTGTGATTCATGTGGTCGCAAAGAGTCAGACATGACTGAGCGACTGAACTGAACTGAGCAAGAACCACCACCACCAAGTATTATACTATGTATTATATACACATATTTATATATGTAAATAGCATATGTAATATATTTATATTAATTACATATGATTCATATATATTTATGTATTTACACACAGATATTCTACAGATAAATATTTTATGGCCCATCAGAAACCACTACTGTTTTGCAGATCATACTATGAGAAAACCTTTTTCTCATTGTTAAGGCAAAACCCTGAGGCCTATTTCACATGTAGAAACTTGGATTTGGTCATTACTATAAATACCTCGGACTTCCCTGGTGGCTCAGATGGTAAAGCGTTTGCCTACAATGTGGGACATCCGGGTTCAGTCCCTTGGTTGAGAAGATCTCCTGCAGAAGGATATAGCAACCGACTCCAGTATTCTTGCCTGGGAAATCCCATGTCAGGAAGACTCTGGTAGGTTACAGTCCATGGGGTCGCAAAGAGTCAGACATGACTGAGTGACTTCACTTTCACTTATAAATACCTTAAAAGGAGGATGGAATCTTATCCTCAATTTTAGAGAAAAAAAAAAAAAAGGTTAAAGCAAACTCAAATATATTGAGAAATAAGAACAGAAGGAAAGTACACCTTGCTCTCTGAAGAGAACCCTATATTAGACCAAGCAACCAGAGATGAGAATAGGGCTTCAGATTTCAGTCATAGACATCAGCCCATATTAGACCCAGTCTAGTGAGGCATATCTCAGTGGATTTCAGGAAAAGAAAAAAAAAGTTTCTATAGCAGCAATACTCTATACATCAATTTCCAAGACATGCAAGTCTAAAAAGTCTTCTCACAAATTGCAATCTGTACCCAGTATGTACACTAGTATGTACACAGTTGAAAAAAACAGACTGAATTTAAATTAATTTGACCAAGTTTTGCTACATATTAGGACCATATTCTATATTCACATTAAGTTTACACATTAATTTTAAATAACATTTACATCTAGCCTCTCTCTGCTTTTTTTCAATTAGTGTCTATTAAAAAATTGCCAATTCGATGAACATTGAAACAAGAAACAAGAAAAAAAAACAGGGAGTTTGATGAGTCAACTGTCCTGTAGCTCACCTCTAAGACAATGCCCAGCAGGCAATGAAAACTTCTAGTTCAATTTCCTTTAATAGAACTGTTTTCCCCTGAATGAAATTCTCTTCATTTGCTGATTGAGGAAGACAGCTCATTTTAATAGAGATTGTCCCTCCATGACTACCTACTTTTGCCGATTACTTTAGGAATATGAATTTCAAGAGGAAGAAAGTCATTAGCGTTAGAGGTATTTAGAAGAAGAGGGTAAAATGTACATTTAGCACAAAGCAGCAATCTCTTTACTCATAGCTTCAGGGTTATCAGGATGCCATTAACAGCTTTTCACTATGTAAATGTTTTCAAACAAAATAAGCTAAATGAGTAGCAAGGTGAATAGAGTTCATTCCAAAACACTTATTTAGTATTGCTTGAAAATTGAAGGAAAAAAATGGTCCCATTCCAACTCCTTTCCAAACATAGCAAAACCCCAAATCTTTCCACAGCATCAAATCAGTTTGTGTTCTAATGAGACACAGACATAAAGAACAGACTTATGGACACAGTAGAGGAAGGAGAGCGGGCAAACTGAGATAATGTTATTGAAACATATATATTAGCATATGCAAAATAGATAGCAAGTGGGAATATGCTGTGTGACACAGGGAGCTCAACCCAGTGCTCTGGGATGACTTAGAAGGGTGGGATGGGGTGGGAGACAGGAGAGGGATTAAGGATGAAGGGGCATATGTGTACCTGTGTGTGGCGGAAACCAACCCAATATTGCAAAGCAATTATCCTCCAATTTAAAAAGAAAAATTAAAAATCAATAAACTTCTAATGTAACTTGAGTTTAGTGGTATTTATGTCAAACACTGTTTTTAGAACCTTTCAGAATAAAAAGTGTCGTCACATATTTCTCTTTCATTTTATTTCTACCTAGCATGCTGAAGAGAAGTATCTTATAAATTTTTACTTCAGTGTAGCCTAAGGTCTCCCTTTTCACACTTGAAAAGATGAATGTTTTCCTCCAAAATGGCCAGCGATTTGAGGATAGAGGATCTAGGAATCAGGTAGGATTAATTTTTCTTATTTCAAAGGGTATTTTCTTATTTCTCAGAACCAAGCCTGGTAGGAGGTTTCTGAATAAGATTCAAACCCTTTCTTTAAATCACTCTCGATAGTGGAGAGATAGTGGAGAGAGGATAGTGGAGAGAAATTTAGTTCAATAGCCAGTTCATACTGTTGATTTAGAAAATAATAAAATAAGGGAAGTAAACATCACTGGGATAAGTCGCTTCAATGATGTATGACTCTTGGCGACACTGTGGACTGTAGCCTGCCAGGTTCCTTTGTCCATGGGATTCTCCAGGCAAGACTACTGGAGTGGGTTGCCATGCCCTTCTCAAAACAGAACTAATTATGGCATAAATGTAATTACTGTTAATATGCTTGAATATATCTTTTCATAATCTTTCTATGTAATTACATATATGTGTTTCCCCTAGTAGGAATATGCTATCCAAAATTTATTATTGCTTGCTTTTTAAACTTTTCATTTATCAAAGAGTGTGCTTCTATGTCACCAACCTTTATGTTATTTAAATATATGGGTATATTATATTTACTTTAGTATTTTTAAGTATTATAGGTTTCTATATTATTAAAAGTCTTGCTATTATAAACAATGCTGAGCTGAACATTTTTGTAGATAGATTTTCACATAATATGCAATAATTTCCTTAGGATCAGTACCTAAAGATGAAATTTCTGGGGCAAATATTATGAACAATTTTAAGGTCTCTGAAACATAGCCAAATTGTTCTTTTATATTATTTTTTGTTGGTTTGAAAATAAGATGTTTTCTTTTCTTTCTTATTGTTAATGAGTCTTGTGATGATTTCTCTGCTATATAGTTTTAAAAATGAAAGCTTCTCATTTGTGAATATTTTTATAATGAGTATTTGTTAGTTTGTTGAGTAAGCTATTTACATTAAAAACTATCTTCCCCAAAGAAGAGGGTGGGACTACTTGAGAGAGTAGTATTGAAATATATATATTACCATATGTAAAATAGATAATTAGTGAGAAGCTGCTGCATAAACAAGGAGCTAAACTCAATATTCTCTGACAACCTAGTGGGCTGGGATGTGATATGGGATGGAAAGGAGATTCAGGAGGAAGGGACATACATATACTTATGTCTGATTCACATTGTTGTATGGCAGAAACCAAGACAGGATTGTAAAGCAATTGTCCTCCAATTAAAAGAATAAATTTGACTCAGTTCTAATGAGATGGATGAAATTGGAACCGATTATACAGAGTGAAGTAAGCCAGAAAGAAAAAACACCAATACAGTATACTGACACATATATATGGAATTTAGAAGACAGTAATGATGACCCTATATGTGAGACAACAAGAGACACAGAGGTATAGAGTGGACTTTTGGACTCTGAGGGAGAGGGAAAGGGTGGGATGGTTTGGGAGAATGGCAGTGAAGCATGTGTATTTTCCTGTAAGAAACGAAGTGGTAATCTATGTTTGGTGTAGGATGCAGGATGCATGGGGCTGATGCACAGGATGATTCAGGTAGAGGATGTGGGGTGGGAGGTGGGAGGGGGCTTCGGCATTGGACGATTGTGTTCACCTATGGCTGATTCGTGTCAATGTATGGCAAAACAAATACAGTATTGTAATTAAAAAAATAAATAAATTTAATTTAAAAAAATAAAAATAAATTTAAAGAAAAATTTTAAAAAAGTGCACATTAGCAGCACTGAAAACCAATAAAAGTTAACCTTTGTAAGAAATATTTACACTTATTAGGAAAATCTCCTTTTAAAAGGTATATTCTTCTCTATACCAGAAAAGAAGGATGACCACATTTCTGGAAACTCTTATCAGTGGAGAAAACAGGAACTTAAAACTGCATCAGTTCAGTTCAGTTCATTTCAATCGCTCAGGCATGTCTGACTCTTTGCAACCCCATGGACTACAGCACGCCAGGCCTCCCTGTCCTTCACTATTTCCTGGAGTTTGATCAAACTCATGTCCATTGAGTCGGTGATCCCATCCAACCATCTCATTCACCGTTGTCCCTTTCTCCTCCCACCTTCAATCTCTCCCAGCATCAGGGTTTTGCCATGGAGTCAGTTCTTTGCATCAGTTGGCCAGAGTATTGGCCATGACAAGTTCTAACTGTTGGTTCCTGACCTGCATACAGATTTCACAGGAGGCAAATCAGGTGGTCTGGTCTTCCATCTCTGTCAGAATTTTCCACAGTTTGTTGTGATCCACACAGTCAAAGGCTTTGGCATAGCCAACAAAGCAGAAGTAGGGTGTTTTATGGAACTCTCTTGCTTTTTCCATGATCCAGCAGATGCTTCCTAAGGCCCACTTGACTTCACATTCCAGGATGTCTGACTCTAGATGAGTGATCACACCACTGTGATTATCTTGGTCATGAAGATCTTTTTTGTATAGCTTTTCTGTGTATTCTTACCACCTCTTCCTAATATCTTCTGCTTCTGTTAAGTCCATACAATTTCTGTCCTTTATTGCGCCCATCTTTGCATGAAATGTTCCCTTGGTATCTAATTTTCTTGAAGAGATCTCTAGTCTTTCCCATTCTGTTGTTTTCCTCTGTGTCTTTACATTGATCATTGAGGAAGGCTTTCTTATCTCTCCTTGCTGTTCTTTGGAACACTACATACAAATGGGTGTATCTTTCCTTTTTCCTTTGCCTTTCACTTCTCTTCTTTTCATAGCTATTTGTAAGGCCTCCTCGGACAACCATTTTGCCTTTTTCATTTCTTTTTCTTGGGGATGGTCTTGACTACTGCCTCCTGTATAATGTCACAAATCTCAGTCCAGTTCTTCAGGAACTCTATCAGATCTAATCCTTCAAATCTATTTCTCACTTCCACTGTATAATCATAAGGAATTTGATTTAGGTCATACCTGAGTGGTCTACTGGTTTTCCCTACTTTCTTCAATTGAAGTTTGAATTTGGCAATAAAGTGTTTATGATCTGAGCCACGATCAGCTCCCAGTCTTGTTTTTGCTGACTGTATAGAGTTTCTCCATCTTTGGCTGCAAAGAATATGATCAATCTGATTTCAGTGTTGACCATCTGGTGATGTCCATGTGTAGAGAGTCTTCTCTGTGTTGTTGGAAGGGAGTATTTGCTATGACCAGTGTGTTCTCTTGGCAAAACTCTGTTAGCCTTTACCCTGCATAACAACCACATAACAACCAAAAAGAAAAAAATCTTCCCCAAATGAATCCAATTTTATATTTGTATTTCTAGAGGGCCTTATGCAGGGACTAGGAAAGCAGAACATAGAAAAAGAACATTCCTCAGTCAAGAACCAACAAGCAATCAAGGTACTAGTGACCTCAATTCTCCAACCTCATGGAATTGAATATAGCCAATAATCTGGATGATTTTAGAAGCAGATCTTTCCTTAAAGTCTATCAGTAAGAATCTAGTCATTTTGACATTTTGGATTTTAGCCTTGTGAGACCCTAATCAAGGAATCCTATCGAAACCTACCCAGACTTCTGAAATACAGAGCTATGAACTAATAAATGGATATTGTTTTAGGCCATTAAATTTGCAGTGATTTGTTACTTTATAGGCTTTCCTGGTGGCTCAGTATTAAAGAATCCATTGCAGTTCAGGAAGCGTAAGAGACATGGTTTCGATCCCTGGGTTTGGAAGATATCCTCTGGAGAAGGGCATGGCAATCCACTCCAGTATTATTGCCAAGAAAATCCTATGGACAAAGAAGCCTGGTCAGTTACAGTCCATAGGGTCACAAAGAGTCACAACTGAAGCAACTGAGCATGCACAATTTGTTACCAATAACAAAATAGAAAATTAATCAATAGAAAATTAATACAGTCCCTAATTAATGGCAGTAATGGTGGATGACCTTTCTTCTTTTCTAATATGTTTCCTACAAATATTATGGTCAACCAGTTTTAATAGTCAATTTGAGCTAGATCGACCTGTCATACATCATATATAGGACATGTTCATTATTCTTAATTTAGCTTGAAATTTTAACAATTAAACGAAAGAAATCGTTGTTGTTGTTTTGTTTCTAAGTCATGTCTCACTCTTGCTATCCCATGGACTGCAGTCCACCAGGTTCCTCTGTCCATGTAATTCTCCAAGCAAGAATACTGGAGTGAGTTGCCATTTCCTTCTCCAGGGTATCTTCCCAACCCAGGGGTTGAACCCAGTCTCCTACATTGCAGGCAGATTTTTTTTTTTTTTTAATGACCTGAGCCACCAGGGAAGCCCTAATATATATATATATATATTTTTTTTTTCATCAAATACTTTCTAAGTATTTTTTGTAACGTTTGTCTTTTATGCTACCTTGATATATTTATATAATTGATTAAATATCAATCTAGCACTTACAAAATGAACCTTTTAAAGCCTCTTACACTAATACTTTATTTCAGTTATGTTATTTTATTTAAAAATGTTATATCTATTTATAAGGAATAGGAATACATAATATTTTTCTTTCTTGTATTTCCTGCTCTTATTTTTCTCTTTTTAAATAATATTTATTCATTTATTTGTCTGCACACAGGATCTAGTTCTCTAACCAAGGATCAAACCTGAGCACCCCTCGTTGGAAGTCCAAAGTTTTAGCCAGAAGCACAGCAAGGAAGTTCTCTTATTTTTCTTATTTAATTTTCAGGATTATGCCAGAATTATAACATGGATTAGAAAGCTTCCATCATTTTTACTTGCCACATGAATCATTAGTTTTTAAATAGTTGGAAAAAATTGCCTATAAAATCATTTTTAACTGGGGACACTCAAGCAGTACTTTTTCAAAAATGTGTTTACTGTTTGCCAGAGTTATTAGTTTATTTACAATGCAGTATCAGGATTGACCTATGTACAGGGCATATAAATAAATCAGAAGGTGGGAGGTGAGGTAAGCATGGCTTTGATGAGGATGTAATACTGAACTTTTGAAGATCAGTAAAGCATAGCTAGGTAAATAGGGTAGGGAAGGGAATTTCAAGAAGAAGAACAAAATTAATAAAAACCATAAGCATACAAGAAGGCACATTGTTTGCCTATTGCATGATTGTTGTTTCATATCTGCTATATGATTTGTTCTAAAAAGGTAAACATTTTTGCTGCCCCAGATAACTCACATGTAAAATGAAGCTCCAAGTATTAATACATTTGTGTAAAGTTGCTAAAAGTGAAACAATAAAATTCAATCCTAGTTCCATGTAATTTATAAGTACACCCTTTTTTTCTTCTATATATATTCTTCTTTACATATTTACACTGGGAACAATAAAATTTCAAGAATCTAAAGATAGCCCAGAGAATTAAACAATGGGAACATAGAAGAACTTTTGTTGTTTTATATCCTATTTCTACATTACAATACTGTTCATTGTTATAGGATATTAACATTATTAGATTTATAGTCATACTTCTATTTGTTAAGAAATACAGTAATAACTTTCATTAATTTTCTACTAACAAATATGTGATATATTATCTATAGTTCAAGAGTATTTTTCTACAGGACCTGGCAGGCATCTCTTTAAGATGTAATTATCTATAGAGTTAGATCCCTGTCTTCTCATCTCTAGGAGAGGATAGGAACATAACTTTGATAAAGGACAATTGACAAATACAGATGTTATGATCATATTGTCCAAGCTCTTCTCTTGGACAATTCTTAAAGTTCTTAAAGTTCTTCAGTACTTTTCCACTTAACTCACTCTAGCATTTAAAAATGCTCCAGTTATTTATTTATTTTTTCTTCTGACGACTTCATCCTCTCTCCCCATTGCAATGGTCTTGACATCCATTACAGTTATCTTGAATAAAGTCTTGCCATTGTTAATATGCCCAATGTAATCTTTTCTTTGATGGTATATGTTATCATCATACCTGGGTTATGCAGTTATTAAATAGCTCATCTGGGGGTTCTAACATTTCCACTACATCAAAATTCTCTGGGGACTTCCCAAGGAAGGGAACATGAGTTCAATTTCTGATCTGGGAAGATCCCACTTGCCTCAGAGCAAGTAAGCTGGTGTGAGGCATACTGAGCCTGTGCTTCAGAGCCTGGGGCCATGACAGACACTGAAACCCTCGCTGCCTAGCCTGTGTTCTGCAACAAGAGAAACCACCACAGTGAGAAGCCCTCACATCGCCCTCACTCACCATGACTAGAGAAAAAGCCTGTGCATGCTAAGTCACTTCAGTCGTGTCTGACTCTGTGATTCTATGGACTGTAACCCACCAGGCTCCTCTGTCTGTGGGATTTTCCAGGAATGAATGCTGGAGTGGGTTTCCATGTCTTTCTACAGGGGATCATCCTGACCCAGGGCTTGAATCTGCATCTCCTGTGACTCCTGCATTACAGGTGGATTTTTTACCATTGAGCCACTGGGGAAGTCCAGAGAAAAAGCCTGTGCAGCAACAAAGACCCAACACAGCCACACACACACACACACACACACACACACACACACACACACAATTCTTTGGAATGTTTATTTATAGACATTGTGTCACTTATAAAATAAGTAGATACATATGTGAGTGAATCAGACTTTCATTTCAAAATATTATTCTGTTCAGCAAATGAGAATTGATAACTTGAAATGACTTCTGTAGCTGATATTTAGCTCTGGTTTGAAATGTTTCATGCACAGTGTAGGTGGTATAGATGGCAGGTGATCTGAAACTTAATGTATAGACATTATTATTTAAAGCTTCTATAATTGCCAATGCAGTTTTCAATTACCCTAACTGATTGCCATCTTTGTAAATAAATGCAAGTGTTCCTTTACACTCAGCGATTAAGATTCACTGCAGTGAGCACTCTATGTGAAAATATGGACCCAAATTTTCCTCTTTGAGTAGCCATTTACCAGCTTTTTTACAAGTATCTTTATACAAATCTGTTCTTACTATGGTAAAAATCTCGAGAATGGTATGTGCTCATGCTCACTCCCTCGCCATTTGATGAAATTAAGTTGTACTTTAAAGGACTTTGAAATAGATATTTTTTTTTAACATAAAAGGAGGTGGCTATAATTATTTGTCATCGAAATCCATGGGATTTTGATATTGCTCCTATGGTAGTTTTCATAAAATTTAAAATCAGAGTTTAAAAAAGAAAAGTTGACACTTAAATGTCAAAAATAATACATTAAACTTTTTACCCCCACCCCCAAATCTTAATTTCAGGGATCTATTTAAAAGCATAGCTTCAAACGAATAAAAATTCTTGGTGTGATTTATTTTTGTCTCATGTTCCAAGAACAATACTTGTGTTAGATTTTATCTGTAACTAAACTTTAAGGAAATGAACAGAGTATTTGAGCAGCTATATTCTACTACAGGCTTAGGAGAAATCGGGAAAGGAATACGTCAAGGCTGTATATTGTCACCCTGCTTATTTAACTTATATATGCAGAGTACATCATGTGAGATGCCAGGCTGGATGAAACATAAACTGGAATCAAGATTTCCAGGAGAAATATCAATAATCTCAGATACACAGATGACACCACCCTTATGGCAAAAAGCAAAGAAGAACTAAAGAGCCTCTTGATGAAAGTGAAAAAGGAGAGTGAAAAAGTAGGCCTAAAACTCAACATTCTGAAAATGAAGATCATAGCATCTGGTCTCATCACTTTATGGCAAATAGATTGGGAAACAATGAGAACTGTGAGGGCTCCAAAATCATTGCAGATGGTGACCACAGAGAGAAATTAAAAGACACTTGCTCCTTGGAAGAAATGCTATGATCAACTTAGACAGCATATTAAAAAGCAGAGATGTTACTTTACAACAAAGGTCCATCCGTCAAAGCTATGTTTTTCCAGTAGTCATGTATGGATATGAGAGTTGTACTATAAAGAAAGCTGAGCGCTGAAGAATTGATACTTTTGAACTGTGGTGTCGGAGAAGACTGTTAAGAGTCGTTTGGACTGCAAGGGGATCCAATCAGTCCATCCCAAAGGAAATCAGTCTTGAATATTCATTGGAAAGACTGATGCTGAGACTACAACTCCAATACTTTGGCCACCTGATGAAGTGGAGACTCCTCCACCTGAGGAGTTGGCAAAGAACCAACTCCCTGCAAAAGACCCTGATGCTGAGAAAGACTGAGGGCAAGAGGAGAAGGAGACGACAGAGGGTGAGATGATTGGATGGCATCGCTGACGCAATGAACATGAGTCTGAGTAAGTCCTGGCTGTTGGTGATGGACAGGGAGTCCTGGTGTGCTGCCATCCATGAGATCACAAAGAGGTGAACACAACTGAGTGAACTGACTGACTGACTGACAGGCTTAAGGAAGTCAATAGAAGCAGTGTTTTTATAAACAAACCGGAACATGCAGATTCTGTAAACGGAGGCAGTACTGGCAGTTTAGTAGTTAGGACTTGCTACTTTTAATTACTGAGGCCCAGGGTTCAATCCCTGGTTCAGGAACAGTGATCCTGCAAATTATGTGGAGAGTACAAAAAAAAGTGGATTCTGTAAATTCATAATATTTTAATAATGCACATATAATATACATATAATAGCATATTAGGACTCATTTGGAGTCAAGTTGATAGAAAGCTAGTTCAATTAGTTACAAGGGGAAATGGTACATGAAGCAAACTTCAAAATCAAATAAGATGAAACTGGTTTCCTTGATGGCTGGATGCAGGAGCCTCATTCTATTTGTTTTTTTCTTTGTCTTTCATCTTTACTTTTCTCAGTTTTAATGTCCTTCTCTTAGCCCAGTTGTTCCTACAAATCTAAGAGCATGATCATGTGCTCTTTCTCGTTTTTATCCAGTATAGCCTCATGGACAGAAAGAGAACACCTTTCTGTCAATTTTCACTATAAAATGTCTTAGGAAAGAACTCTGATTGATGTAGATTGTTACACATCAATCAGTGAGAATGAAAGGGAATGAGAATGAATTGACTGTCACTTCTAGTATGAAGAGAGGAGGAAGAATAACATTGGAGGCCCAACCCCAGCAGAAGGGGGAGAAAGTACTGGAAAGAGAAATTTTCTGCTATACCCTACAGATTTCCAATTATGGATTTGTTCATTTGAAATCATCATATATCAATAAGCCATTCTGGTCTAGTAGATCTGGATTTTCCATGTTTATAGTAACATTTTCAGACCACATTTTCTTTAACCTACATTACCTTAAGGTCTTTCTTCAAAATAATACTTCCTTTCAAAGAGTAGTAACTGAGTAATGATTTGAAGCGCTGACTCATTGGAAAAGGCTCTGAGGATGGTAAACCTTGAGAGCAGAAAGAGAGGGGAGTGACAGAGAATGAGGTGGTTGGATGGTATCATCTACTCAATGGACATGAGTTTGAGCAAAGTTTGAAACTCCAATACTTTGGCCACTTGATGCGAACAATTGATTCACTAGAAAAGACCCTGATGCTGGGAAAGATTGAAGGTGGGAGGAGAAGGGGATAACAGACGATGAGATGTTGGATGGCATCACAGACTCGATGGACATGAGTTTGAGTAAGCTCAGGGAGTTAGAGATGGACAGGAAGCCTGGTGTGCTACAGTTCATGGGGTCACAAAGAGTCAGACATGACTAAGCAACTGAATTGAACTGAACTGAAGGACAGGGAAGCCTAGTGTGCTGCAGTCCATGTGATCTCAAAGAATCGGACATGACTTAGTGACTGAACAACACTGAGTACTATAGAAATAGATTGTTCATACAAAATACACATTCTATTTTCAGACCTGTAAATGCTCTTTATATTGATATAATTCAAGAGTAGAATCAAGAACAGCAGACATATGTGTACATGCTTATTTCTAGTTATAACTGTGTACTTTTTTTTGATGTAAAAATTTAAAATTCATGTCTATTAATACATTAGAAAAGCCATTAATATTCATTTTCTTTTATCTTTGTATTAAAACTTTTAAAGTACCACTTAAAAAAATCATAGTCTATCCTTAAGATATGTTTGATAAGGGCTGTTAACAAACCCCTAACTAGATCATGAGCTTGTTAGAAATAAACAGCCAATGTTTCACTCTTTGTTTTCCAATCACTATCAGAATAACTTGCAAATAGCAATCTCTCTATCCATATAAGGAAAATAATTGATAGCGGAGATTAATACATTACTGACTGATAAATATAAAAGCTCTCAACTCAGAGAAAGCCTGGTGATCACAGTTTTTGTGGCCTTTCATTTTCCAAAAAATAGGTGCCAAAAAGCTGTATTTCTTGTACAACTGAAGAGATATCTCCGTATGTTATTATTATTATTTTTGCTTTTCACTCTCATTCATACCTTCACTTTTCCTCTTTTTTTTTCTTAACATAGTCCATGTGTTACTGTCTCTTGCCATCGACCACTCTGTGGCAACTTTTCCCTAGTAATTTCAGGAAGTCAATATATGTATTTCATGTCTGCTCAAGACCAAATTCATGCAGCCACTCCTACTTTCTTAATTTTCTACTTCCTTGCTTCTAGCACCGCCTGTGAAGTTCACTGTTGTTACCTTGATTATGAACAGGTACATTACTTCTACAGCTGAATTTCACTGGGCATGAATTCTTCCCAGGCATCTCTGCAGATTCTGCTCATCACAGTAGCCACGTTCCATGACTCATCTGGTACAGAGTTGGCAGCCACACAGTGTCCAGAGATCTCAAGATCCCAGAGGGACCCTGTTTCATATGGAGTCTTTGGCTAAAGACACACTGCTTTCCAGGCAGAGGTGGAAGAGACTTTCTTTCTTACCTTTAGCAACATTCTATTATCTGATGCTAACACTGCTTTGTCTCAGTCTCTTACAAAATTAAAAAAAAAAAAGTTATTTAAAATTGGACTTTAGAACACACATGCTCCAAGTCAAGTCTAGAGGACTTAATTTGAACTCAGAGTTTATAACCAGGAAAAATTGTAGCCATGAGAACAATATTACATTCAGAGTTGTTAAGAGCTCTGAACATTCTTCGACATGAGCTTGCATATTTCCTTAGTCATGGGAGAAATGATCACAGTTATCTTACTCTGCCATTTTACTATCTAAATTTGGATAATTTTTGTAAGAGTGAGTGGCTTCTTTGCTTCCACACTCTCTGAATTAACTCCCTTCTACCCATATTGAAGGCTTTTTCTGTAGCTTTCTTCTACCTGACTTCAAAATATCGGCTTCAGTTCAATTCAGTTCAGTCACTCAGTCATGTCTAACTCTTTGTGACAGCATGAATTGCAGCAAGCAAAGCCTCCCTGTCTATCACCATCTCCTAGAGTTCACTCAGATTCACATCCATTAAGGTGGTGATGCCATCCAGCCATCTCATCCTCTGTCATCCCCTTTTCCTCCTGCCCCCAATCCCTCCTAGCACCAGAGTCTTTTCCAATGAGTCAACTCTTCACATCAGGTGGCCAAAGTACTGGAGTTTCACCTTTAGCATCATTCTTTCCAAAGAACACCCAGGACCAATCTCCTTCAGAATGGACTGGTTGGATTTTCTTGCAGTCCAAGGGACTCTCAAGAGTCCTCTCCAACACCACAGTTCAAAAGAATCAATTCAGTGCTCAGCTTTCTTCACAGTCCAACTTTCACATCCATACATGACTACTGGATAAACCATAGCCTTGACTAGACGGAACTTTGTTGGCAAAGTAATGTATCTGCTTTTGAATATGCTATCTAGGTTGGTCATAACTTTTCTTCCAAGGAGTAAGCGTCTTCTAACTTCATGGCTGCAGTCACCATCTGCAGTGATTTTAGAGCCCCCAAAATAAAGTCTGACACTGTTTCCACTGTTTCCCCATCTATTTCCCATTAAATGATGGGACCAGATGCCATGATCTTCGTTTTCTGAATGTTGAGCTTTAAGCCAACTTTTTCACTCTTCTCTTTCACTTTCATCAAGAGGCTTTTGAGTTCCTCTTCACTTTCTGCCATAAAGGTGGTGTCATCTGCGTATCTGAGGTTATTGATATTTCTCCCGGCAATCTTGATCTAGCTTGTGCTTCTTCCAGCCCAGCGTTTCTCATGATGTACTCTACATAGAAGTTAAATAAGTAGGGTGACAATATATAGCCTGATGTACTCCTTTTCCTATTTGGAACCAGTCTGTTGTTCCATGTCCATTTCTAACTGTTGCTTCCTGAACTGCATATAGGTTTCTCAAGAGGCAGGTCAGGAGGTCTGGTATTCCCATCTCTTCCAGAATTCTCCACAGTTTATTGTGATCCACACAATCAAAGACTTTGGCTTATCTGACCTTAAAGTTTTGATTTGGGATTTTTATGGAGAATTTGTGTCCCACCAAAATTTTCAGAATGGAGTCCTAACCCCTCATGATCTGAGAATGTGATGATATTTGCAGATAAGAATTTTAAAGTGCTAATTAAATCAAAATAAGGTCATTAGGATGGGCCCCAATCTAATCTGACTGGGTGTCCTTATAAAAAGAGGAAAGTAGGGTGCTCATACACAGAGGAAGACTGTATAAAGACATAGGGAAAATATTTCAAGCCAAAGAGACAAGCCTTAGAAGAAACCAACCCTGTCCACACCTTGATCTTAGACTTCTAGATTCCAGAATCAGATGAAAATACACCCAAGCACACCAACACAGAGGCTGCTCCCTTCTCTAGTTACAGACACTGTTTACAGGAATTTTTCTGATCCCATGGTTTTTATGTCATTGCATTCCTGAGATGAATGGTAGAAAACACTTTTTTGTGTGAACTCTTTAAGCTAAATATAGTCTGTGAATCTAATAAACAACATGACTTTGTTTAGATGCTTTAACTTCTTGATATATTCATTCATAAAAGTTACAATATTTCTTAAGTATAATCCATGAACAGCTGGTGAAGTTGTTAGAAATACAACTTTGAGACCCACCCTACCTTGAACCCACTGACAGAATCTGTGAGTTTTAACAAGCCTTCTAGAAACTTCTGATCCATGCTCAAGTTTGAGAATCATGGTTTATAATTAACTAGAACTGTAAAAGTATATAAAGCTCACTTAGCCTTTTGCTATGGGGGCTTCCCAGGTGGCTCTTCTGGTAAAGAATCCATCTGCAATGCAGGAGATCCGACTTTGATCCTTGGGTGGGGTACATCCCCTGGAGAAAGTGAAAGTAGCTCAGTCATATCCTACTCTTTGTGACTTCAGGGACTATACAGTTCATGGAAATCTCCAGGCCATAATACTGGAGTGGGTAGCCTGTCCCTTCTCCATGGGATCTTCCAAAGCTAAGGATCAAACCCAGGTCTCCAGAATGCAGCTGACTTCTTTACCAGAAGAGCCACAAGGGAAGCCCAGGTCCCCTGAGAAGAGAATTGCTAATAGTTGCCTACTCTAGTATTCCTGCCTGGAAAATTTTATGGATAGAGGAGTCTGGCATGTCGCAAAGAGTCTCAGAGGTGTCCATGGGGGTCACAAACAGTCAGACACAACTGAGTGACTGACACTTTCACTGGAAGCTTCTGATTCATGATTAACTTTGAGAAACATGGGTTGTAACGGTCTAGACCTGGAAAAGAATACAGTGTTCACTTAGCCTTGTGCTGTATATATGAAAAGGGTTACTTGGTAAAGTCAGTAATTTCCTCAAAGTCACTAAACTCTATTTCTTGATTTTTCTCTCTTTTATTTGAACCTGTATGCCTTTAGTAGTTCAGAATAGTTCAGTTCCATCGCTCAGTAGTGTTTGACTCTGTGTGACTCCATGAACAGCAGCATGCCAGGCCTCCCTGTCCATCACTCCTGGAGTCCACCTAAACCCATGTCTATTGAGTCAGTGATGCCATCCAATGATCTCATCCTCTGCCATCCCCTTCTCCTCCTACTCTCAATCTTTCCCGGCATCAGGGTTTTTTTTTCAAATGAGTCAGCTCTTCACACCAGGTGGACTAAGTATTGGAGTTTCAGCTTCAACATCAGTCCTTCCAGTGAACATCCAGGACTGATCTCCCTTACGATGGACTGGTTGGATCTCCTTGCAGTTCAAGGGACTCTCAAGAGTCTTCTACAGCACCACAGTTCAAAAGTGCTCAATTATTCAGCACTCAGCTTTCTTTATAGTCCAACTCTCACATCCATACATGACCACTGGAAAACCATAGCCTTGACTAAATGGACCTTTGTTGGGAAAGTAATGTCTCTGCTTTTTAATATGTTATCTAGGTTGGTCATACTTTCTTTCCAAGGAGTAAGCGTCTTAATTTCATTGCTGCAATCACCATCTGCAGTGATTTTAGAGCCCCCAAAATAAAGTCTGTCACTTTTTCCACCGTTTCCCCATCTATTTGTCATGAAGTGATGGGACCAGATGCCATGATCTTAGTTTTCTGAATGTTGAGATTTAAGCCAACTTTTTACTCTCCTCTTTCACTTTCATCAAGAGGCTCTTCAGTTCTTCTTCACTTTCTGCCATAAGTGTGGTGTCATCTGCATATCTGAGGTTATTGATATTTATCAATATCTTGATTCAATATCTTGAAATCTTGATTCCAGCTTGTGCTTCTTCAAGCCCAGCATTTCTCATGATGTGCTCTGCATATAAGTTAAATAAGCAGGGTGACAATATACAGCCTTGATGTACTCCTTTCCCTATTAGGAGCCAGTCTGTTGTTCCATGTCCAGTTCTGTTGCTTCCTGACCTGCATATAGGCATTGCAAGAGGTAGGTCAGGTGGTCTGATAGTCCCATCTCTTTCAGAATTTTCCACAATTGATTGTGATTCACACAGTCAAAGGCTATGGCAGAGTCAATAAAGCAGAAATAGATGTTTTTCTGGAACTCTCTTGCTTTTCCCATGATCCAGCGGATGTTGGCAATTTGATTTTTGGTTCCTCTGCCTTTTCTATAACCAGCTTGAACAACAAGAAGTTCATGGTTCACATACTGCTGAAGCCTGGCTTGGAGAATTTTGAGCATTACTTTACTAGTGTGTGAGATGAGTGCAATTGTGCAGTAGTTTGAGCATTCTTTGGCATTGCCTTTCTTTGAGATTGTAATGAAAACTGACCTTTTCCAGTCCTGTGGCCACTGCTGAGTGTTTCAAATTTGCTGGCGTATTGAGTGCAGCACTTTCACAGCATTATCTTTCAGGATTTGAAACAGCTCAACTGGAATTCCATCACCTCCACTAGCTTTGTTCATAGTGATGGTTCCTAAAGCCCACTTGACTTCACATTTCAGGATGTCTGGCTCTAGGTGAGTGATCACACCATCGTGATTATCTGGGTTGTGAAGATCTTTTTTGTACAGTTCTTCTGTGTATTCTTGCTATGTCTTCCTAATATCTTCTGCGTCTGTTAGTTCCCTACTCTTTCTGTCCTTAATAGAGCCCATCTTTGCATAAAATTGTTCCCTTGGTATATCTAATTTTCTTGAAGCGATCACTAGTCTTTCCCATTCTGTTTTCCTCTATTTCTTTGCATTGATCATTGAAGAAAGCTTTCTTATCTCACCTTGCTATTGTTTGGAACTCTGTATTCAAATGGGTATATCTTTCCTTTTCTCCTTTGCTTTTCACTTCCCTTTGTTTTTCACAGCTATTTGTAAGACCTCCCCAGACAGCCAGTTTGCTTTTTTGCATTACTTTTTCATGAAGATGGTCTTGATCCCTGTCTCCTGTACAATGTCACGAACCTCCGTCCATGTTTATCAGGCACTCTCTCTGTCAGATCTAGTCCCTTACATCTATTTCTCACTTTCATTCTATAGTCATAAGGGATTTGATTTAGGTCATATCTGAATGGTCTAGTGGTTTTCTCCACTTTCTTCAATTTCAGTCTGAATTTGGTAATAAGGAGTTCATGATCTGAGCCACAGTCAGCTCCCAGTCTTGTTTTTGCTGACTGTATAGAGCTTCTCCATCTGTGGCTGCAAAGAATATAATCAACCTGATTTTGGTGTCTACCGTCTGGTGATGTCCATGTGTAGAGTCTTCTCTTGCGTTGTTGGAAGAGGGTGTTTGCTATGGCCAATGTGTTCTCTTGGCAGAGCTCTGTTAGCCTCTGCCTTGCGTCATTCTGTACTCCAAGGCCAGATTTTGCAGTTAGGTCAGGACAAAACTGAATTTGGTTCAATTGTGATCTGTACCATTCTTTATTTTGTTTATTTGAGCATTATTTTTTCAACAGATTTACACATCCTATGTGTTTTCTTCTCCCATCATTCTCATCTAAGTACATGTTGTGTTATGTCCATCATTTTACCAATAAAAGAGGCATTTAAAAAAAAAAATCTTTGTCCTGTGTTCTGATATGCTGCTAATATACAGTTCAGCTTGCAGTTCTAATAACTCGATACAGACCAAAATATATTAAGGGTCTTATATGTGTCATAGCATGAAATAATATTGGTCAGTTGTTATTAAATAGATCAAAATCTATTTAATGTTTTCTTAAATATTAAAAGCTGCAATTATATCATTGGCTATACCATATCAGTATAATTTAGGATAATAATTTATCCTAAATCATCTCAGTTTCTTCAGAATATTTACTGTTGTACATATGCCCCTTTCTTTGGACTCAAAAGTTTTGGCAATTCTTTAGGAGAACCCACAAATAAGCAAGTTGAAATATTTATTTGTGTCTGTGTGTGTCTAATAGTACACAGATTAAGTGGCTTACCCAATTAAATTTCCATATGTGACTGTTTATAAAGCAAAAGCTGACATGAGTACAGTTAACCTGAGAGTCACTTTAAGGTTTGAATTAAATTTGCAACTTGATTTTAAGAGGAAAGCTGCCTCGGTATTTATCTTTATGGCTCCCTAACCTGGGCAGTGTCTTCTGCATGTGGTGAGGTTACACACTACAGATCAGGCTGTTTAGATCACTGATGTCTTTAATTAACACACAGAAGGTCATGTGGGTGCCCAAGAGTTGCCCATGGCAGATGCTTTGCCTAATCATTATTGAATCCAATTATTATTAATCACTGAAGTTTCATTGGGGTTTACAAGTGTTGAAAGGAAACAGCAGGTTTTTCTACACAGCCCATTGAAGTTGTTCCTCTCGTTCATTAACTCTTATGAGGTCATGATGCTACTGCTTTTCCAGGAGGGACATGTATCTTTATATGCTCTATGTGCTTCTGGTTTGAATTGAAGAGCCTAGTTTGGATTGAAGCCTACACTGTTATATAACACTCTTAACCAATGGAAACATTCCTATTTAGTATATCAGATAATAGGGCTTCCCTGGTGGCTCAGAGGTTAAAGCATCTGCCTCTAATGCGGGAGACCCGGGTTCAGTCCCTGGGTTGGGAAGACCCTTTGGGGAAGGAAATGGTAACCCACTCCAGTATTCTTGCCTGGAGAATCCCATGGACGTAGAAGCCTGGTAGGCTACGTCCACAGGGTCGCAAAGAGTCCGACACGACTGAGCGACTTCACTCACTCATATCAGATAATACCAGGCAGTCCCAGTAGCAGCTAAATAATGACTTAAATTTGACCATTACTATCAAAAAGCAGTATAAATTTATATGTGGCCCAAGAGCAAGCCTGTCAGCTTGTCTCTTCAGTGCAACATCTTCAAAATATTGCCAAGATTGTTGAATTGGAATTAAGCTTAAAGATTTTCTCCCTAGCTCATGTATAACCTTGTATTGTTTGAAATCATAGAGTTCTATAGTATATAATACTATGAATATATTAATTTATTTCAGTAAAATATATAAGAAAGAGTCTGTAAGTAGATTTTGGAGAATGGAGGCCATTTTCCTCATTGACTCATCTCTAAATATTATGCATGATTGATTGAAGAGAAGTAATGCTTGAGTCTCAATTTGTTTTCATTGGATCTTGAAGTAGGTGGATATCACCAAAGGATTACATAATGGCTAATCTCATCTTCCTTCTGTAAGTGCAACTTAAACAAACTCATATTGAGTAAACTATCAGTCAACTGCCAACTTCTAAACCAACATTTCCAGTCTCTATTTTGTCTGCTATGTCTATACAAGTCCATTCAATTGAGCAAATATTTCAAGACCACGATAAGCTGAAAGATCTTGCTAGCACTACAAGTGTTACCTAAACAATCATAAGAAATACATTCTAATTTCAGAACATTAAAAAATAGAAGAAATAAAACCTGAACATTAGCAAATATAATATAAGTAAAATGTGGTAAATATTGTGAGTTAAAAGCAAATTGATATTCAAATGTGAGAAGTTTCCCTTTTGAATGTAAAGTCCTTAAATCTAAATTTAAAGCATTTAGAGTTTAAATGCTTTAGCAGTCCATTCAAAGCCATTGTAATATGCTTCTAAGGACATTTGTTGGGCTTTACCTTTCGGTGGGTCTGCACAGTGAGCATCAAGTCCAGCTAAACCAGATTATTTGCTGTTCTTACCTCAAGTCTCCATCACCTTTTCCTATTTTTTTTCCCCTATTTCTTGTCACTTGGAGGACCTTTACCTGTAATACTAGTAGTCACAAAATGTATATTTTAATAACCTAGATGGATGAGATGGGGGAAGGGGAGTGAGGTGATATATGGTAATTATGGCTAATTTGCATTGTACATAGAAACCAGTACAACATTGTAAAGCAATTTTCCTCCAATTAAAATATAAATTAAAAAAATCAGAATGACTTCACATTGATAGAATGTAAAGAGAGATAGGTCATTAATGGTATAATTAATCAAAAAAATAAAAAAATATATATAAAAAGGAAGCAAGAAATGTTAGCTTATTCAAATTAAAAAAACCTAATACACTAATTATTTAATATGCCTACATTGAAATATCATTCTGTCATTCATGTAGAAATATCCAGATGTAAATGGAAAATGTATATCTGTGGCTCTAGAGGAAAACGTTGGGTCAAAAGAATTACCTGTAAAAGACATTGCCTTAAAATTTCCATTTGAAACAAAAGGAAGCATATAAAGAGAAGCACAGAAACATAGTCTCAGAACCTAAGAATTCATACAATTGATGGGCAACTAGAGGAATACAAAGCTGTAAGGAAGATAAATATTCACTCATATGCGGACTCTGAAAGAGAGAGATGCAAGAGAGATTTTAAAGAAGTAAAAGCTCTTTACTGCTAACAGCTATTAGAAAAAAGTCAAACATTGGAGCCTTGAGAAAAGGACGTTGTCTGACATGGATGATGAAATCAGTCACTGACCTTAGCAAAGAATTTTAGTAGAAAGTCAAGGGCAATCATTTCCAAGGCACTGGGGCTGAGTGGATGGTAAAATAAGTCAGAATTTTCTTTCAAGGATTTAAAATAAAGTCAGAGAAATCAAGTCATTTACCTTAAATTTCTTTTATGTAAACTGAGATTATTGTAACCTATGTAACAAGTTGTTATAAGGATTAGATACAACACTAAATATAATGCTAAGCATATATTCACTTGCTGAAGCCTGTTCTCTATTACTATTTTAACTATTATATAATTCAATCTCTCTTTTCTGTCTTTGAAAGTGAAAGTGTTAGTTGCTCAGTCATGTCCAATTCTTTGTGACTCCATGGGCTGTAGCCCACCAGTTTCCTCTATCCAGGGATTCTCCAGGCAAGAATACTGGAGTGAGAGTTGCCATTCCCTTCAGGGGCTCTTCCTGACCGAGGGATGGAATCCAGTTCTCCTGCATTGCATGTGGGTCTGAGCCATCAGGGAGGCCCCCAATAATTTCTTTCTTTTTATCTTGCTCAGCTTTACTTTTTAAATAAGTGTCACTTCAACTGGTTTCTGCAGTGTCTGCTAGAACTTGGCACCTCAGTTGTCTGTTCTTTCCTTTGCTATTGTGTACTTGTTTCAGATATGGATGTTACCTATAAGACTGGTAGAAATATGTGTATCTTTCAAGAAATTCATTTTGGATGAGTGTTGCCACTCCTTTATGCCACATTTTTGGGACCTGCCTACTTATTCTTCATGACACTGCTACTGATATTCAGGTATCAAAATTTTAAATGTCAAAGCTATGATGAGGTTTCAGAAAGAAGACACCTTTCGTTTTCATGAACCACTTTGCTAGAGGGAGGTAAAAGCAGAACCATCTTGAATACTAATGCTTAATACCAGAGGTTTTGTTGCCAGCTCAGGAGCCTCTGGGAGGTAGATCAATAGTGACAGTTTTCTGTGCTCAGAATCATATATCTTTTTTTGCAATAAAGATTTTTTTGTTTGATTTTTTTTTTTTTTAGCAGAAAGGTTCTTACTTCTTTAAGTGAACTGAATAAAGGCTCTTTTCCTTTCAATTCATCAGACATCATCAAACAGTCTGAATTTTAATCAAGTTTAGACCCAAACTGTACCTCTCCTTATATGCACAAATCCCTATTGTGTACTGATAGAATACAGTTCTCACAACTCTCCACATTTGCAGGCAATGTAATGACTGTCGTTTGCTCCTGACTATCTTTTTGAGGTGTGTGTTTGTGTTTAGTCACTAGTTCAGTTCAGTTCAGTTCAGTCGCTCAGTCGTGTCTGACTCTGCGATCACATGATCACAGCACGCCAGGCCTCCCTGTCCATCACCATCTCTTGGAGTTCACCCAGACTCATGTCCATCGAGTCCGTGATGCCATCCAGCCATCTCATCCTCAGTCGTCCCCTTCTCCTCCTGCCCCCAATCCCTCCCAGCATCAGAGTCTTTCCAGTGAGTCAACTCTTCGCATGAAGTGGCCAAAGTACTAGAGTTTCAGCTTTAGCATCATTCCTTCCAAAGAAATCCCAGGGGTGATCTCCTTCAGAATGGACTGGTTGGATCTCCTTGCAGTCCAAGGGACTCTCAAGAGTCTTCTCCAACACCACAGTTCAAAAGCATCAATTCTTCAGCCCTCAGCCTTCTTCACAGTCCAACTCTCACATCCATACATGACCACAGGAAAAACCATAGCCTTGACTAGACGGACCTTAGTCAGCAAAGTAATGTCTCTGCTTTTGAATATGCTATCTATGTTGGTCATAACTTTCCTTCCAAAGAGTAAGCGTCTTTTAATTTCATGGCTGCAGTCACCATCTGCAGTGATTTTGGAGCCCCAAAAACAAAGTCTGACACTGTTTCCACTGTTTCCTCATCTATTTCCCATGAAGTGATGGGACCGGATGCCAAGTTGTGTCCAACTCTTGCAACCCCATGGACTGTAGTCTGCCAGGCTCCTCTGTCCATAGGATTTCCCAGGCAAGAATACTGAAGTGGATTGCCATCTTCTGCTGTATAATAATCATCCCGGGAGGAGACAGACTGTCCTTCTCTGTAGCAGATGGAAGGCATGCTTACTGCCCATTATAAAAGATTCAGGCTTCCTAAATTCAGAATGCCCTTCCTGTCGTGCAATCCACTGAGCGAGCTAGTGTCATCTGGTCTTCTCTGTGTCTCCTTGTGGGGACTGGGACTTGTGGATCAAGCACAATAAAGTGCTGATGATCCAATGATGCTATTTTTTGTGGGTAATAAAGTCCTTTGTTTCTGACCTCAAATCTTCTGCCAGCATCCATGTTCCTGGCATGCTGACTTGTTAGCTTTCAAGCAGGAAAAAATCTCAGGCATTTCACAACTCTTCACACTTGCCTCATAATAAATATTCTATACATGACACTTTTATGAGGATCCAATGTCATCCTTAAAATAGATCTCAGAGTTGGAAAATGTGGGGTCTGATGTTTCAGTCTTTAAGAAGTCTGATTCACATGTTAAAAATGCATTATGGAAAATGGAATTCAAAGGGTCTTGGAACTCTATGTTCTTTAAAAAGTTCTACAATTTTTCTGATTCTAAGAATTTTTATTGATGTGACTGCTTCACAACACTTCAAATGAAAAAATAGATAATATAGTTTTGTAAGCTGTGACATTTATACAATGGAAATTTGTACCCTCTGTGCATATTAGAGGGAGTATTAGAATTTAGAAATGATTCAAAAGTCTTAAAGAACTTTATATGAAAGTTACATAAAAAAAGAAACCTCAAATCAGGGAGTTTGAGTCACATGACAGTGAAAAAAATACTTGAAAGTTGGGGCCAACAGCTTTATTTGACATCAAATATATTTAACTTATCTTATTCTTAGCTTTCTCTCCTATAAAATGTCTTACAGGGGATGATAGAGGATGAGATGGTTGGATGACATCACCAATTCAATGGACATGAGTTTGAGCAAACTAAGAGATAATGAAGGACAGGGAAGCCTGGCATGCTACAGTCTATGGGGTCCAAAAGTTGGACACAACTTAGCAACTGAAAACCAATGAACAAAATAGGGTGTTCTCAGCAGTATATTAATTTTCTGTTACTGTTGTGACACATTTCCACACACTTGAAGGCCTAAAACAACACAAATCTATTATATTACCATTCTGCAATTTAGGTATCTGATATGGATCTTGCTGGTCTAAAAAAAAAAGTGTCTGTGTTTCTCTGGAAGTTCTGGGGGAAAATCTCTTTCCTCCCTTTTGGTTCCTGGAGGCAGCTCACATTCCTTTGCGTGTAGCCAGCCCCCAGCTCATTTACCTTTAAAGTCAGAAGTATTAAACTTTCTGACAATTTTTCCACAGCAGCATCTTCCTGTGGCCACATCCAGGAACAGTTCTCCAATATGTGTGTGTATGGGACAGTCCCTCACATAGTAGGCGACTGCCCCTCACTTCCACAGGTTAAATACCATTGGATGCCCAAGTCATAATCCCTCCAGCTTTGTTCGTACTCTTTTTGGAGACAATATTGACCAAGAGATTTGTTTAAAGTTCTTGGTACACATCTTCCAACATGTTCATCTTCTCTGTAAATCTTAATAATGTATGTTTTTAAACATACATACTGACATAAACGCAAGTTTGGAATAATGTGGAGATGACATAATACATAATGACCTCATTCCTTCATTCAGTAGTGTGATAGATTTAGATTCCTTAGCATACCTGGAGTATAGGAAGTCACATGTTGAAAGACAGTACCTCTTTGGGCGATTGTGTTCACCTATGGCTGATTCGTGTCAATGTATGGCAAAACAAATACAGTATTGTAATTAAAAATAAATAAATTTAATTAAAAAAATTAAAAAAATAAATAAATGAAAATGGCCATTATATATACTTGTATTTTTTCTAGACCTTTGAGTACCTCATATCTCTGAAAAAAGGCAAAGGTTCCACACTTTTCCAATGGCTTAATCATCTAACACTTGAGTTCAGTTCAGTTCAGTCACTCAGTCATGTGTGACTCTTTGCAACCCCATGAATTTCAGCATGCCAGGCCTCCCTGTCCATCACCAACTCTCAGAGTCCACCCAAACTCATGTCCATCGAGTCAGTGATTCCATCCAGCCCTCTCATCCTCTGTCATCCCTTTCTCCTCCTGTCCTCAACCTCCACCCCCAGCATCAGAGTCTTTTCCAATGAGTCAACTCTTCACATGAGGTGGCCAAAGTATTGGAGTTTCAGCTTTAGCATCATTCCTTCCAAAGAACACTCAGGACTGCTCTCCTTTACAATGGACTGGTTGGATCTCCTTGGAATCCAAGGGACTCTCAAGAGTCTTCTCCAACACCGCAGTTCAAAAGCACCAATTCTTCAGCATTCAGCTTTCTTCACAGTCCAACTTTCACATCCATACATGACCACTGGAAAAAGCATAGCCTTGACTAGACGGATCTTGAGTATTACCTGCTATTCTCTAAGCTTCCTTCTTGATGCTGCTACTGCTGCTGCTGCTAAGTTGCTTCAGTCATGTCTGACTCTGTGCGACCCCATAGAAGACAGCCCACCAGGCTCCGCCATTCCTGGGATTCTCCAGGCAAGAATACTGAAGTGTGTTGCCATTTCCTTCACCAATGCACGAAAGTGAAAAGTGAAAGTGAAAAGTGAAAGTGAAGTCACTCAGTCATGTCCGACTCTTCACAATCCCATGGACTGCAGCCTACCAGGCTCCTTCATCCATGGGATTTTCCAGGCAAGAGTACTGGAATGGGTTGCCATTGTCTTCTCCAGCTTCCTTCTTAGGGGGCATGAAATCTAATACAGATACCATTTTGAGAATGAACTCTTATCCATTGGGATGAAATGGTGTGCTATAGCTGAAGTGAAATCCCTATAACAAATATAAAAATGAATTTAGAAAAATAATTCATTTTCTATAGCTTCTGAACATCAGTTGTCACTCACTTTCCCTTGTCATGGACAAAATCCTTTCACTGATTTTTTTTAGTCTTAAATAAGAATTGTTAGTAAGATTGCGTAAGACATTAAGATGATCCATTTCCCTGCAGTCACCATGTGGGGTTTATCATCCAAGTGTGGTTTGAGAACAGTGTGGGTGGAGAAATAAGTTACTCTATTCACTTGACCTACAAAGAACCTGGGACTTCCTGTAGCTCAAATGGTAAAGAATCTGTCTGCAATGCAGGACACCAGGGTTCAATCCCTGGGTTGGGAGGATCCTCTGGAGAAGAGAATGGCAATCCACACTAACATTCTTGCCTGGAGAATCCTAAGGACAGAGCATCCTAGCGGGCTACAGTCCGTGGGGTCACAAAGAGTCTGACACGACTGAGCAACTAACACGCACACACAAGAACCTAATGATGTATTTCTCTCCTTTACTACTTTAATCTTCCTTGTATGTCTCTAATATACAGTGATTTGAATAATGCTTAAATATGTGGAAAATAGCTAATGATATGAAAATATAGGAAAAGTGACAATGATATCGCTTCCTATTTCTGTTTTCACTATGCCTGCTTGGGCCAGTGATTTATTATAAGTAATGTGAAGGGAAAACATTGCTCAGTAAGGTGAACTGAAGCAAGTTCTTCAAATTACTTTAATCTCTTTTCCACTTGAAGAAAATATACATTTTAGACATGTGATGAAAGAAAATATTTGTTATCATCTTCCTTTCCCAATGGCTTAGTGGGTAAAGAATCCACCTGCAATGCAGGAGACACAGGAGATTCAGGTTCGATCCCTAGTTGGGAAGATCCCCTGAAGAAGAAATGGCAACCCACTCCAGTCTTCTTTCCTGAAAATTCCCATGGACAGAGGAGCCTGATAGGCTATAGTTCATAGGGTCACAAAGAGTTGGGCATGACTGAAGTGACTAAGCACAAACACGAACGACTTCTAAAGATTAAAAACACAAGAAACCTTTTTACCTGTATCTTTTTTCAGCATTATTTATATTTTGGAAATACATATTAGCGTGGGCTTCCCAGGCGGCTCAGTGGTAAAGGACACTTCTGCCAATGCAAGAGATGTGAGTTCAATCCCTGGGTCATGAAGATCCTGGAGGAGGAAATGGCAACCCACTCCAATATTCTTGCCTGGAAAATCCCATAGACAGAGGAGCCTGGTGGGCTATCCATCCATGGGGTTGCAAAGAGTCAGACACAACTTAGTAACTGAGAACACACACCTGGCTAGTATCCAAACGGTTATTCACAAATTGGAGAAGAGTAAGGAGAAAGATTCAAAAGTGATGATAAATTGAATAATAAAAGTATAATTTATTATTTTAAAAATATGTATTTATTTGGCTGCAACAAGTTTTAGCTGCAGCACTCAGGATCTTCAATCTTCCTTGCATGGGGGTGGGGGGTTCTAGAGTTGAAACATGTGGATTATTTTAGTTGAGGCATGTGGAATCCAGTGTCCTGACCAGAAATTGAACCCCCAGGTCCTGCATTTGGAGAATGGAGTCTTAGCCACTGGCCCACCAGGGAAGTTTCTGGGCCATTGCACAGTTGGCATTTGGACCAGATGAACTTTTGTTGTGGGGGCTGCCATTTCTATTGCTGCACTTAGTAGTGCTCCTGCCCTCTACCCACCACGTGTCCGGAGCCACCTCCTCCACCAGCTGTGACCATCACAAACATAAGCAGACATTACAAAATGTTCTTTGAAGGGTAAAGTCACCTAGAGTTGAGAATCACTTGTTTGGAGTTTGTCCGTTTTTTGAATCTTCCTCTGTTCTTTATTCTGCATTATTTCTCTCATTCTAACTTCACATGGACACTAAAAATAGGTGATATATTTTAGAAACGAGAAGATGGAATGTTAGTGAAGTAAATTGCTGAAGGCCGGACAACTACTGTTTGGTACAATTAAGATTGCAAGCCATGTCTTTTTATCTTCCATATTATAGTACTTTTTCTGCCCTTGACCAGTAGTTTTGAAACGTTGTGCACCAGAATCAACTGGAGGGCATGATATAACATTTCATGCTGGGTCCTATCCCAGGACAAGGTCTTGATCAGAACTCAACAATCTACATTTCTAACTATTTATAGCTCCGGTGATGCTGATGCCTCTTTTCCAGAAACTACACTTTGAGACTTACTAGACTAGATTCTATTGAGGTGTAGCTTAGTTCACTTTTATAGTGTCCAGTATTTCTCCCCAAAGCACAATCTCTTTCCTGGCCATGAGTAGTTTGCAGAATTTGAATTTCTTCTGTGTGTTGAAAGATGCAATAATGGGTGATGAACTTGTGACAATAGGCAACCAGAATGACTCTCCAAGGTTTTACTTGGAGGTCTAAACTTAAGTTTTTATCCCATTAGATTGCTTCTCACAAGCTACCTTTTTACAAAAATAAGAAATTAAATTGGATCACTACTCATGATGAGAATGATTCATGATATAACTTTGGAAAAGTTACTTCAGCTCTCTCTTAAAGTTCTAATTGCCTTATCTATAACGTAAATGAATAACTGAAAGTCACTCAATCTTGTCTGACTCTTTGCAACCCTGTGGACTACCCAGTCCATGGAATTCTCCACCCATAATGCTAGAACACTAGAGTGGGTGGCTGTTCCCTTCTCCAGGGGATCTTCCCAACCCAGGAATTGAACCAGGGTCTTCTGTGTCGCAGGCAGATTCTTTGCCAGCTGAACCACCAGGGAAGCCCCCTATCTATAACATAAAGGCTTTTAAACATAGCTGATTACCTCAACAGTTTATGCTCATTCTTATGTTCCATTATTACTGTAACTTTTAAAAATTGAAGATGTGCAATGTTGTGCTAATTTGATTTGTGATTGTTATATACATATACTGTAACATTTTTAGTGCATTTAAACTAAGATGAAAAAGATTGAAACCATTTCTTATCATTTTTTCCATGGATATATGAATGACCATGTATTTATGTAACATTGTCTGTCAATAAACTTCAGGTGTTGCCAATAGAATTCCAAAACCTTGTGCTTTTCTTTATTGTCCAGCTGAGAAATCTAATTTCTCATTTATTTGTATGAATATAGTCTGGCTGACACTGTTATTTCCCAGTTTCTTCTAAAGTATTAAATGTTTTCTAATTCTGTTCTGAAGTTCTTACTATATTTCAAAACTTATCCTATGTTTCATATTGTGTCAATCCAAAATGTCTAAAAGTAATTATACAGTAATTTGATAAAGATCAGGAGATTTTTCTTTTTTTCCTTCAGTTGACATAAAATGAATGTGTAGTTTAGCTAAAGCAAAGAGCTTCATCCTTTGGCAATATAAAAACATTACTGCCTCTGTGATTATTTCAGCTGGAGAACATTTTTTGTCATCTGTGTATAACACTGGAAAGAATTTGATTGGTCATGTAAATCCCCACCAGCTTTTGTGAGTCACTTAGCTGTAGCAAGAAGAGATCAAATCATTTAAATGGGGAATGAAGCAATGGCAACAGAAGGGAGCATTTTCATGACTTTGTGTTTGCTTTTGCTATGGTTTTTAGTCTGTGCTTTTCCTTTTCTTTATTTCAGCAACGACTGTATTGGAGCAAGGGGTCTCTGAGCAGTGAGGTGACACAAACTGCATTAAGATCTTTGCTATATTTTCCTTAAGATAAATGTAAATTGTTAGCTACTTATCTAAATTATCCTTTATCTCGCTAATACAGAAACTGCCACAGTTAGCCAGGATGCCTCTCAATTTCAGAAAAGCATTACCTAGGAAAATGGGAGCTTGCACAAGTGAGAAAATAGAAAAAGGATGATAAAATCCTCTGTTGTGTTCTTTATTGTCATTGGAACTGCATTCGGGAAAAGTCTTATCATATGGACATTAAGATAAACACAGTGCAAGAGCCTTAGAGGACACTGGATATTGGGAGGTGTTGGAGACTGGCTACCTTCGATTAGAGTCCTTGCTTTCCCATTTGTAGGTTGAATGACATGCAACAATGGAACAAGTTATTTGACTTCTTAGTCTTTTAATTTTCTCACCTATACAATGTGGATAAGAGTAGCACCTATCTCAATGATTGTGCTATATATGAAGAAGCTTTATAGTACCTTGTAAGGCCTACAGTATAATCTCAACTAATATATTAATACATTATTTTCATTCTAGTAACAATCTTTATTGAATTTGTTCTAGTCTGTTTCCTCCTGTAGAGGATTCATAATTCATCAATGATAAAAATAAATTAAGTTGTATTTAAAGATCTATCACTCAGATAATTTTTTGTATGTGTGCTGAGATTTAATTTTAATTCAGCAAATCTCTCTCAAATGAATACTATGTGCTTACCACAAAACTGTAATAATTCAAAAATAGAAAAAAAAGCTGAGGCTATGATGGCAAAATTTTCAATGTGTTTAGGTTTAAAGAAATATTTTTATCTGTAAAATGATAATCATAAAACTTTATTCATCTAACAGTTATATTGTGGACAGTAATATAAGGTTATTACTCTATTAATTCATTCCAGATCAAATTTCCAGTGACATAATCTCATAATTTAAAGTACAATACCAAAACCAAAGACTTACATGTAAAAGGACGTTATTAAAAATGTGGAGAAATCACCTTAGAAAACCCACTCAAAAGATAGTTTTTAACCTACATGACAAATAATATTTAGATACTACACCAAGCTTAGTTGAAGTTGAGCATCACCTTTAAATAAGGTGACTAGTCAACAGACTAGCAGCTTTTAACACGTGTGCCATGAAATATCTTGATAACGGGTGTAGTTGATAACTGAGAAGGGAAAGAAAGAACAAGGCAGAAAGATCACATAAGTTGTTCTGCAATATTACTCAGAAACAGGGGCCTTGGTTATAATAAGCAGTGCCAATTTCTATCAGAGTCTCATACACAAGGGTGTTCATTGGTTTCTGTTATAGAGTGAAGAGATGAAGTATAAAAGATGTGTAAGATTAGGATTGAGGAGGGGATAAATTTCCTCTCTAGAATTATTTAAATTAAAAATTATTCAAAGTCATGTGGGCCAAACAAAAAGCTTTCAATGGCTAAAGAATAGAGAGCAAAAAGCAGAGGGATAGGAAGCGCAGGACACTGTCGCCCCACTTACACAACCATTGCACTGGCAGAGTCTGTCTCTATTGAAACTCTGCAGTCTATGGAAGACTTGCAACTTCCAGGGGAAGACTTGAAAGGTAAATTGTGATTGATGTCTGTCAATCACATTTTTAGTGCAGTAGCAGTCCCCCCTACTCCAGCCACTTGGGGCCAGCTGTGCTTGTGTTTCCACAGAAGCCTGCACACAGCTTGCAGGAAGTAAGGATCCTGGGATCAAAAGGATCTTGTTATCCAGATATCGAGGATCTGTGCTCTGATGGCTGATGGCTGCTTTTGATCCCTTAGGTTCCAAGAGGCAGGTAGCCTTTACTGTTTCATCTCTCCCCTTTTTTATAAGTACCTTCTCCTCTGGGTGAAGGAATTGCCAGGAGATTCAAAGAGCCAACACCTTTCATCTCTTTATTTTTCTCTTGTATCTGTTTTGGGAGCGAGACATTAAGAAGAAGCACGTTTAAAAGCAACTGAATATATGGGGAAAATTAGAAAGTGAGAGTACATATCCAAGGTAAAGCACTCACTCATAAAACACCTCAGTGACCCAGAGACAGATGCAGAATCAAAGAGAAAAGAAAAACAATAAGCCATGGTGATAACAACAACAGAAATAGAAACCTGTGGGGAAGGGAGAAAATCTGATTTCCAGAGTTAACACGTTGTTAGATTCCAAAGCTCAGTTTTCACCAACTAATCACAGGGTCTACAAAGAAAGTGAACAACAACAACAAAATGCCCATTTGAAGGGAAAAAATAAACCAATAGAAGTGATTTCTGAAAAATGACCTGAGACAAGTTTGCTAAACAAAGATTTTAAAATAATTGTCTTAAAGATGATAAAAGAACTAAAGAAAGAAGTGGAGGAAGCAAGTGGGGAAATATGAACACAATGGAAATATAGAGAATCTTGAAACCAGTGATAAATTCTGGAACTGAAAAGGACAATAACTGAAATGAGCAATACCCTGGAGATATTCAAAGAAGATTTGAGCAGGCAGAAGAATCAGCAAACTTGAAGACAGGACAATGAAAATTTCCAAGTCTGGGGAGCAGAAAGAAAAAAAAAAAAGATAAAAGTAACCGGAGCCTAAAAGATCTCTGTGACACCATCAAAGAGATATATGCATTTTTGGAGTCCCAGAAGGTGAATAGAAACAGAGAGGTGTGGATAATATTTGAAAATAAAAACTTTTCAACTATGATGAGAGAGTTGATTATAAATATCCAAGAAGGTCAGCAAACCACAACTAAAATGAACTCAGACACATACTGAGACACATACTGAGACACATTATAATCAAACATTTGAAAGTCAAAAGCAGAAGATTCTTGAAAGCAGCAATATAGAGAAGTGATTCATCACATACAAAGGTTTCTCAACAAGATTCCTCAGATTTCTCAATAGAAGCTTTGGGGGCTAGTAGGCAGTGTTTTTAACGTATTGAAAGAGTTAAAAAAAAAAAAAAGAAAGTCCAGTTAACAAAGAATCTTATATTTGGCACAGCTGACCTTCTGAAATGAGGGAGAAACCAAGACATTCCCAGATTTAAAAAAAAAAAAAAAGCTATGTGATTTCCTCATCTGTAGACTTGTCCTACAAGAAATGCTCAAGGGAGTTCCATAGGATCAAATAATAGATAACCAGGGAGTGACTTGCTCTTTGCAATCCCATGAACTATAACAGTTCATCGAATTCTCCAGGCCAGAATACTGGAGTGGATAGGTAGCCTTTCCCTTCTCCAGGGGATATTCCCAATCCAAGGATTGAACCCAGGTCTCCCACATTGCAGGTAGAATCTTTACCAGCTGAGTCACAAGGGAAGCCTAAGAACACTGGAGTAGGTAACCTATCCCTTCTCCGACAGATCTTCCCAGCCCAGGAATGGAACCGGGGTCTCCTGCATTGAAGTCAGATTCTTTACCAACAGAGCTATCAAGGAAACCTTAAATAAAGATCATAATGAAGTAAATACATGAACTATTATAAAATATATTATTATTGCATCAACAGTTTATGACTCCAATTTTTATTTTCCACATAATTTAAGAGACTAACATATTACAAAAAAACAATTATTATTCTAAAATCTACTATTATTGCAACTTTCGTTTGTAACTCTTCATGCTGCTTTCTTTCTACATAATTAAAGAGAACTATTAGTTAATGTTTTTGAGTACAAAATGTATAAAGAGGTAATTTTTTTTTTCCCATTAGCAACCAAAAGGAGTGGGAATGGATCTACTAAGTAGCAGAGTTCTTGTAGGTTATTGAGGATAATAGGTCTAAATTCAAATTTGAGTGGTATTATGTTAAGTATAGTCCTCATGGTAAACTTAAAGAAAAGGAAAACATAAAGGAAAGATAGGCACAAAGTGAAATGAGAAAAAAAGTTAAATATTTCCCTACAAAGAATCCACTAAACATAAAAGACAGTAGTAAGGAATTAAAGTACAGAGAAACTATAAGGCATATAGGTTTTTTATTCCTCATTTCTTGCATTATTTTCTCATTTTGTATTAACCCCTACTTTTCAGTAATTATTAGTAATTGAAGTCCCTGGTGGCTCAGACAGTAAAGAATCTGCCTGCAATGCAGGACACCTGGGTTCCATCCCTGGGTTGAGAAGATCCCCTAGACAAAGGAATGGCAATACACTCCAATATTCTTGGCTGGAAAATTCCATGGACAGAGGGGCCTGGAAGGCTACAGTCTGTGGGGTCACAAAGACTTGGACATGACTAAGCAATTAACACTTTCACTTTTATCAGGAATTATGGTAAATGTAAATTGATCAAACCCTCCAATCAAAAGACAAAGATTAAAAGAATGAAGAAAAACACATGATCCAATTATATGCTGTCTACGAGACTTGCACAAAGAACTTGTATAGATATTTTTCCAAAGAATATACACAAATGGCCAACAGCCACATGAAAAATGCTCAGCATTGCTAATTTTTGAGATGTGTAAGTCAAAATTACAGTGAGATAATACCTCACAGTCATCAGGATGGCTAGTATTAAAAAAAAGGAAATAAGTGTTGACAAGAATATGTAGAGATTGAAAATGGAGTCCTTGTGCATTGTTGGAGATGCAAAATGGTATAGCCACTGTATAACACATGGTGATTCCTCTACAAATTAAAGAGAGACTTACCAAGTGAAAATGAAAGTTGTGTCTGACTCTTTGCGACCCCATGGACTGTACACTCCATGGAATTCTCTAGGCCAGAATACTGGAGAGGGTAGGTTTTCCCTTCTCCAGGGTTTTATCCCAACCCAGAGATCGAACCCAGGTCTCTTGCATTTCAGGTGGATTCTTTACCAGCTGAGCCACAAGGAAAGCCCAAGAATACTGGAGTGGGTAGCCTATCCCTTCTCCAGAGGATCTTTCCAACCCAATTAGGGTCTCCTGAATTGGAGGCGGATTCTTTACCAACTGAGCTATCAGGGATGATCCAGCAATTCTGTTTCTGAGTATATGTCAAAAAAAAAAAAAAAAAGATATTGTTACGCCTATGTTCTTTACAACACTACTTACAATAGCTAAGGGGGCTTCCTTGTTGGCTCAGTCAGTGAAGAAGCTGCCTACAATGCAGGATACCTGGGCTGGATCCTTAAGTCAGGAAGATGCCCTGGGGAGGGAAATGGCAGCCCACTTCTATATTCTTGCCTGAGAAATCCCACGGACAGAGGCTATAGCTCATGGGGTCACAAAGAGTTGGACACAACTTGTAACTAAACCACCACAGTAGCTAAAACACGGAAGGAACCCAAGTGCCTGCTGATAGATGAATAGATACACAAAATATAATGTGCATGCAAGAGAACATCATTCCTCCTAAAAAAAAAAAAAAGGATTCTTCAATATGCTACCAGAGATGGTGATGAACAGGGAGGCCTGCATGCTGCGATTCATGGGGTTGCAAAGAGTGGGACACGACTGAGCGACTGAACTGAACTGAACTGAACAACATGAATAGACCCTGAGGACATTATGCTAAGTGAAATAAGCCAGCCATACAAAATGAGAAATGCTGTATTATTTCAGTTATATGAGGTATTTACCTAAATGATAGAGACGGAAAGTGGAATGATGGCCGCCAAGCTTGAGGGAGGGAGGAACAGGAAGTTGTGTTTAATGGATATAAAGTGTTAGTTTTACAAGATGTAATGAGTTACGGAGATGGATGATGATGACAGTCGCACAATATGATGAATTTACTTAATACTATTAAACCGTGGGCTTTAAAATGATTAGGATAACACATTTTGTTTTGAGTATTTTACCACAATTAAAAAAAAATTGGGGCTTCTTTGGTGGCTCAGACAGTAAAAAATCTGCTTTCAATGCAGGAGACCTGGGTTCAGTCCCTGGGCTGGGAAGATCCCCTGGAGAATGAAATGGCTACCCATTCCGATATTTTTGCCTGGAGAATTCCAAGGACAGAGGAGCCTGGCAATTGGGAAAGTAATGGACAGTAAGATTAAAGTCCCAGATATATTCCTAGAACAAGAAAAAGCATAAAAATTTAGACCCACAGGTTATATGGGACACATAGGTTACAAGACATCATAATTCATCTTCCTGAGGGTTTACAGTAAAATCTTTTGATATTTGGTCCAGTGATTTAATTTCATTTGTTCCATATTCCACGAAAGCAGTTTAGCTATTGTTGGTCTATGTATTAGATTTTATATTGCTTCAATTAAGTACTTTGTTGCTAAAATAATTTAAAAACCACTGTTTTAAGGCAAACACATTTCAAGATAGAAATAGATATTGTTATTCCTTTTTTACATATCAGATTCACATTCTTTTTTTTTTTTTTTTTTTTCTCTCTTGTCTTTGACAGAGTCAATGGTAATCTTAAAAGGCAACCTCAAAATTACCGTGCTCTGAAAACTTTTTCTCAGCTTCTTCTGAGTCTTACCTTCAGGCTAGGTCGTGATCAAAGTCCATCCTCCACATTCACTTTGGGAACGTTATTCAAGGTCGTTATTTCTGTGATCGTCATTTTAATAGCTTGATTCTGGAGTCATTTTCCTAAGTATTTCAAATCTTCACAACAGTCTCATACTAAAAATTCTTACCATTTAGAGAGCTGAATTGTAGAAGGAGAAGACACACTAGGTATGCTGCTGCTGCTAAGTCACTCCAGTCGTGTCCGAATCTGTACGACCCCGTAGATGGCAGCCCACCAGGCTCCGCCGTCCCTGGGATTCTCCAGGCAAGAACACTGGAGTGGGTTTCCATTTCCTTCTCCAATGCATGAAAGTGAAAATTCAAAGTGAAGTCACTCTGGTGTCCGACTCCTAGCGACTCCATAGACTGCACCCTACCAGGCCCCTCTGTCCATGGAATTTTCCTGGAGTACTGGAGTGAGTTGCCGTTGCCTTCTCCAAACTAGGTATATTTTCCTAAAATTATAGGTCCATCTCAGTCGAAGGAAAAAAACGTGTCTGACTCTTTGCAACCTCATGGACTGTAGCTCACCAGTTTTCTCTGTCCATGGACTTCTCCAGGCAAGAATACTGGAGTGAATTGCTACTCCCCTTCTCCCGGGGATCTTCCTAACCCAGGAGCTGAATCCGAGTCTCCTGCATGGCAGGCAGATTCTTTGCCATCTGAGCCAACAGGTAAGCCCCGTCGAAGGAAACCTGTTGTTCATTTGATGGTGAGTGGGGCTTGGTGACAGGGTGCAAAACATGTAACTGCTCCTGTTGCTTCTTTATCCTGGTGGGCTGGTGCCGGTGCTTTATTCTAACAATATATCTATTGCTTTGCCCCCAACAATGTTTTTGGGTGCAATGATATTCCTTGAGGTCAGGGACCTTGTCCATTTCCTTTTCATTTTACCTTCCTTTCACCAACATTACCCAAGACACTAGTCCATCAAAGAAGCAATTAAATTAAATCTTTTATGACATAAATTTACATAAATTTATTTACACTAAATTAAATCTTTTATGACATACAACATTGGAAGGGACTATGTCTACTACAAAGCAATTCCACAAAGAAGACAGTTAGATATTTATAACGAAGAGTGCAGAAATGAAACTTCACCGTGAAAGGACCTAATGAGATTACATTCATCTGTGATTAAAACTAACATTATAATGATTTTGCAAATATGTGTGTGTGATATTAGAATAATGCCTAGCGCTCTCTCTCGCTCCCCCTCCCCCCACACACAATAAGGGAAGGTAAAGTTTTGTATGGGTCTATCTGTCTTACCACTGTGGTCTCTGGACTCAAAATGTACATTAGATGAATTGCTCTTGTTTAGTCGCTCAGTCATATCTAACTCTTTTGCGACTCCATGGACTGTAGCTCACCAAGTTCCTTTGTCCATAGGATTTCCCAGGCAAGAATCCTGGAGTGGATTGCCATTTCTTTCTCCAGGGGATCTTCCCAACACAGGGATCGCATCCACATCTCCAGTATCTCCTGCATTGGCAGGTGGGTTCTTTACCACTGAACCACCTGGGAAGCCCATGTTAAATAAACTAATTTACACTAAATTAAATCTTTTTATGACATACAACATTGGAAGGGACTACGTCTACTACAAAGCAACTTTTGTCTAACTTTGCCATGTTGCTCACTGACTTGTAGTTATTGGATTGTAAATTAATTCACTTTGGCACTCAGTTTCTGTATGTATTTATGACTTAAGACATCAGGCAACTTCAGAATGGGGGTAGAGAAGGGCACTTATAATTTGGGACTCATAAAGAAATGTTTTTATGAGGACAGTAATACCTTGATGGGTTTTGTACAAATTTATTGCATTCTTCTCGTGGAAGAGCTTAATGTAAAAGTTGTAAAAGATGCCCAAATGCAATGCCATCACTCATTTGAGAAAAGGAGTCTGAATGGATAAATAAACAGTCAATGATTTGTTTTATGCCTACAGTAGCTTAACCACAACCCTATATAATATTTCAGCACAAAGATATTTATGAACAAGCATTAATATCTCAGCACATACCTTGATGGCAATGCTGAAATGCCATAATATATTTTCAAGCAATTTTTATTTGGAAATAAATTATCAGGTAATGTCCATAACTAAATACACTTCATCTTGAAATAAAAATGAATTTAGGACCATAGTACCAATTTTAATTGATAGAGGTGACCTATATATTTAAAAATGACTGTTTTTGGTGGTGAATATATTCACATTTTTTTTTCTCCAAGAAACACAGAAAAAATCATTGCTTTCTGAGATGACAAAATAGTCCAATTTTTTTAACTTAATTGAAATTCAACTATTATAACATTTAAGGGCCATGGCTATCTATATGCAGATTAACTGATTTGATTTAATTTTTCAGGCAATTTAAGTTTTGGAAACATTCAATTTTTGAAATGCTTCTTTATATAGTTCCATGAATAAAGCCATGACATGACAAATAATTAATACCTATTTGTTTAAAAAAAAATCATACTTATTATTTTTGTCTGTGTGTCACCAAACAACTGGTTATCAGTTTTCTGTTTCAAAAGTTCTTTTAGCATGGTTTAGAAGTGAACATAATGGCAGAGAAAGAGTATTATATTTTATATAATATGATCTAAGGATTTTTTCCTGTATGATATAAATTTCTTTAATACTATCTTAAATAAATCCCTGTATTTCAAACAAAACAAAATAGCTATGTGAGGACAAACTAATTTAATCCTATTTTCTTTCTTAAGCTCTCATATCTGATGTTTCCTCAAAGCCAAAAAAAAAAAAAACAGATGTGAAGGAAAGTGTGCTGTGTGAAATTTTGGGGGTACGTTATGACTCTATTCTTGAACACTGAATAAACTTAGGCAAGTCGGCAAGTCTGCTCACCACCAAGGAGACAAATGAATGGAAATTCAAATACTATTATTGAATAGTCCAAGAATATAGTGATCCTTTTGTCCCTAAAATCTCACCTCTTTATTTTCTTTACCCTTACATAGATGGGCACCAAAAGAAGCCTTTTGAGTTGAATTAGTGATTAGCTCTGTGAAATATTAGTAACAATTATTCTAGGAAAGTCACAGAATTAATGTAAGCAACAGTTAACATATTTATGATATGTGTGAAAATATCAGAGGGTTTTTCTAATGTCTTACTTGGCAAGGAAGAGTCTGTTTAATTACCATCCAAAGAATTACTTTTCTATCATGATTTTACGAGTCAGCTAGCACAATTGCCATTTAAAAGATAATAAAGGAAGAGAGATGAGATCTCGATCCCCCAACCAAGGGTATGCAACTTATAGCCCTGGGACTTAAGTTTAGGTTTACTGACCCCTTCAGACACCTAGTATTCTAAATATGGTTCACCAAGTGATGTAGCAATGTTTTGTACCTAGCAACATATTTATTTTTAATATATCTAAGCAATACATAATTATACTACTGCCATAGTAAATGATATGATATCAAAGCAGTTTAGATCTGACTCTGGAATCCATCACAAAGTTCTGAAAGCTACATTATTTTACTGTTGATGCTGGCCTTTGCAATGAGTGTTTTTTTTTTTTCTCTTTCTCTCTTTTTGCATTTGATAGCAAATACACAGGCAACAAAAATAAGTGGACCACAACAAACTAAAGGATTTCTGCAGAGTAAAGAAAACAATTAGCAAAGCAAAAAGGCAGCCATATGGGAGAAATATGTTCAAACCATATATTCTATAAGGGATTAATATCAAGCCTCATGTCTTTAGTTAGTTATTTTTGTGATGTTGGCAATGTTCTAAAGTTTCCAGTAAAATGAAACAACTCAGCAATCGAACTCAGTGAACTGTTGGACAAAATTAAATTGGTGAATATATAAGCAGATGCTTTTTGGCATAGAACTTTGCAATAACAAAGTTGCTCTTATCGTTTGAGCATTGGTTTATTAATAACGTTCTCCAAGCAATTATACCACTCTCTTCCCTTACACTTATCCTAAAGTAGAGTTTATAATTTTATCTCTGAAATTAACATCACACAGTTTGATTTACAAGATCTATTCCCTGTCTCCACTGATACAGGTGATAGCTGATAAATATGAACCATCAACAGATGCATACTGTTATTGTATCTTAGTAAGTGTGTATAATTTAAATCCCTTCGATTTTAAATTTACTATAAATATCAAAAATAATTGAAATTTAGGAGCCAATCCCTTGAATGGAATTGGCATAGTTCACAGATAATATCTGTAGTTCATCAGTGGTGTGTTTCTTTCTTAATCTCAGAATGTTTGTGTTACAATTCCAAGCTTCATAACTTATATGACTCAGTACCAATAAATCTGGTTTTATATATATATAAAGCCTCCTATATTTTCTAGAATTACCTAACTTCAGATAGACTGAAATATTAACCAACTTCAAATACAACTTTACATAATATCCTTCCACAATTCCAGTTTTAACATCAACTAATGGAAGTGCAACTTGAAATCATCCATTTTTTAAGGTATTGAATTTGGTTCTTAAGTTTGTATTTTAGATTTGTTTTAACTATTTTGACAATAGCTTTTTAACAGTAATAGCAAAAAGATTATCAGGAGATTAAATTGCCTAGTCACAAAATATTTATTCTGAGAAATTCAGTGGCTCTGTATCTAATTAAAATATCTTTTGATTAATAACCAATTACTAATGTTAAATAAATAATTATGCCCAAGTAGTAGAAAGCATATTGTATAGAAAAGTTAGCAGAACTAAGTTTATACCTTGCTTTGACTTCCCTGGTGGCTCAGAGGGTAAAGCGTCTGCCTGCAATGTGGGAGACCTGGGTTCAGTCCCTGGGTTGGGAAGATCTCCTGGAGAAAGAAGGAAATGGCAACCCACTCCAGTACTCTTGCCTGGAGAATCCCATGGATGGAGGATCCTGGTGGGCTAGAGTCCACAGGGTCGCAAAGAGTCAGACACGACTGAGTGACTTCACTTTCACTTGCTACTGTTGGTTTTCTTACATCTTGAGCCTCAGTTTTTGCATTCATTAAAAGAAAAAAAAGATTAAAAGAGGTAACTTCTGAGGATTAAGATATTATTATTAAATTAAGTAATCCTGACTTACATTTAGTTGTGAGCCTAGTTTGCTCTCTCTCAAGTGAATACATTGCTAAGATTTCTGCTAAGCACATTTAACTGAGCTTGTCTTGTATTCAATTCATATTTCCTAGGGGTCTCCATAAAAACTGTTCAAAATGCTCCTTTCTTTTTCTTTATCTTTTTAATGTCAACACCCTCCATCTGCTTTTCCAAACTAGAATCTCTAAATTATCCTGAATTTTTCTTTACTGTTTAGCACTGGATTCTAATTCATCACTACATGTTATCAGCTCTTTTTCTTAAATATCACTCACATCCATTCATTTCCACCCACATACATCCACGTCCACTCATGTCTCTTCATTTCTACTGCCTTAATGTGGGTATTTAATACCTCTTGGAAGGATATGCAATGCTATTAGTCACTTTTTCTTCTTGTTTTACTCATCCTTAGCCCATTTTTCACATCTCGGCAGAAAGGTAGGTAGCCTGGGGCCAAATCAGTCTGGTCAATGGAATGCGGCCAGAAGTGAATTGGGCTTAGTCTTTAAAACACATTCTGTCTTATTCTACAGTCTTCTCTTCCTTCTAGTGATCTCAGAAGCTTCAAGGTTCTGATGGCAAAGCTAGGATGGGCAAAACACAGAGGCAGCAGAACCAACGCTGTATGGCTAGATGCATTTTCTATAATACAAATTTCCTCCAAATTTTACAATACTGATGGTTCCCCATTTATCAGAAGGATAAGAACTAAATGTCTTATTTTGAAATGTAGGTGCTTTTAAAACTCTGGCCCCAGTTTACTCTTGTAGTTTGTTGTTTTCTGCTTTGACTTCTGTAGTCCATGAACATCTTTTCCCGATATACTACCCTCTGCCTTTGCACAGGTTATTTTTTCTGTCTAAAATGACCTTGCCTCGTCTGTATTCATCACTCAAGATTTAGTGTTAAAGCCACCAGATATTCTGGGTAAAGTCATAAACGTCTTTCTTGGGGGTTTACCCATTTGTCTTTTCTTACCTCTGTTCAACACTGGACATGTCTCAGTGTTCTCTGCTGAAATATTTATTTTCCCCTTTAGACTGTTAGGTATCTGAGGTCAGGGACTGGATTCCCTCTTTTCTGACTCCAAAGTGCCTGACCCAAAGTGGCTGGCATGTAGTTGGCATGTAATCAATATTTGAATGGATATTGAATGGGTTGAATGAATGTTGAATGGGTAAGAGATTATGTCAACACATAAGGCCTGGAGAGGATGTTCGAAACTGGTAAATAGACAGTGGATCACCTGTTGATGTCTTTTTCCTGGGTTATTAAAAATTATGTATTTCTTGCCACAGTCACTGGCCAGCTTTATGCATTTTAATTAACTGCTGGCTTCCCTGAATATTTAGAAGCAAGGAGTTACTTGGTAAATACCATCAGTATGGAGCATCTGGTTCTCTGAAGTTTAAGTTTCATGTTCAATTCCTGGGTGATTGTTTAGTCTCGTTGTCCATTGCCTGGCAATGGAAAGGGAGATTTAATCTTAAGAATGCCTTCTGCTATTTTGCATTTGCATACTCCCCCAGACAGTAGCCTTTCTTTAAGCTTTCAATAACATCCCTCAAAACCCAGGGAATAGTCAGGGACTGATTGTCACTGGTTTACCTGTTTTCTTGGTTGTCTCATTAGCATACTTGGGTGCCTATCAAGAGAGCTGAGACTGTTTCTCAGAAGAGAATCTGGCATATGAACACTTCTGAGCCACTCAGAATTATTTCCTGTCCAAAAAAAACATGCCCAGAAGTCATCGAAGGTTAGAACCAAAGCTGAGAGTGATAAAAGATTATCCTGTCTAGAGAAGTAAAAGCATCAAGGTCATAAAGAAACTATGGGTGAAAATATTTTTGAGATAAAATAATAGAGCAGGAAATGTGGTGGAGAGGAAGAAAGGGCTTTTTATTATTAATATTTTTCAAGACAGCAATAGGGTTGTATGACATATTAATGTCCCTCAACTGTACAAGATCCTTGAGTAGCTCTGGGAATTGGGAAGTCTGCAATTTACAATCTCTCTCCTCTGTTCTTATAAGCAATTTAACCAAGTTCCTGTTAGCCAGAGACACTTAAGCAACAGAAAGCCTAAAGGAGATTTTTAAGCCCATAGTAAAGCTAATACAATCCTTCTGCATAAAAACAAAGGATTATTAATGTTGTGATGCTAGTGAAGTTTCCTTTCACAACCAATGTAACTTTCTATATTCAATCAGCCTCACCAGCATTGGAAGAAGCCAAGCTCAGTTGTCATTTACCACTATCCATTTCGGTTACACCAACTATAGAGCCTTGGACTTCCCTGGTGGCTCAGCAGTAAAGAATCTCTCTGGAATGCAGGAGATACAGAAGATGTGGATTTGATCCCTGGGTCTCAAAGATCCCCTGGAGAAGAAAATGGCAAACTGCTCCAGTATGCTTGCCTGGAGAAACCCATGGACAGAGGATCCTGTCAGGCTATAGATCATAGGGTCACTCACAAAAAGAGTCAGACATGACTTAAGAACTAAACAACAAGAAACAACATAAAGCCAGCCTTCAGCCTGACTCTTCTAAAGGTTTGCCCCGGTGTGCACAGAAGTTCTTATCTGTAGATATGCTGATCTTTTTTCAGGATTCAGATTTATTTTCATGACATGGTTCGTGGCTCCATTCTCCAGGAGTTTGTTCCCTGGAGTAAGAGTCTACTTCTGCAATGCACCTCCCACCACAGATCACATCCCTTTAGCAATCTGTAGCACGGGCTCCTTTTCAACTCATAAATCTCAGTTTATGACCCATTTACTTGAATAATTCATAATCAATTGAGTCACTAATTCTGCTTTTTGCCGAATCACCCAGGAATGTCTGTCACGAGAAGGTGCTATTGAATTGCAAGTTGATCTGTTGATGGATAGATTTTGCTTTTAGTTTTTGTTTTGTTTTTAGAAGTTACTTTTACAGGTCTAAGAAAGATACATTCCTTCTCCTTTCCCAGATGAAAGTCTATATGGAAATGTGCAAAATTATCTTACATTGCTTTCTTGCTTTTGTTTTCCTTTTAATAATGAATCATCTTGTGGAAAGCAGCAGGATAATGACTGTGGAGAGCAAGTTCTTTGCTCACACCTAGACTGAATAGTTCTTTAGAGATACTTTTCCCATCATTATATTTCTCCTCTGTTCTCAAGACATTAAATCAGTGGTGAATTATAGTTATATATTGTGTGTGAGATCATGCAGTGTGGCTGTAAATTCCAACACTATTCAATTCATTCATCCCTCAGTGAATGCTTATTGAGTGCCTACTATATGCTGGAGGAACTAAGCAGCCAGTGCTGGGAAAATGGAGTAAATGAGAGTGTTTTTGCCTGCCTTAAACAAATATTGCATATTCCTTGGGCTCCCATGGTAGTATGCATGTGTGCATGAAAGTCACTTCAATCTTTGTAACCCTATGGACTGTAGCCTGCCAGTTTCCTCTGTCCATGGGATTCTCCAGGCGAGAATACTGGAGTGGGTTCCCATGGATGGGATCCTCTCAACGCCGTGATGTAACCAGTGTCTCATGTATTCTGTATTGTCAGGTGGGTTCTTTACCACTGGTGCCACCTGGTAGTATAATATGACTTAAATATTTCAGGTTTTGAGATCAGTTAACCTGGACTTAAGTTCCTCCAAATGTTAGTGGTGTGATGTTACAATATATGACAAAGGACAGTATAGTTGTTTTCACATGGCCTTTGGAACCAGGCAGCCAGGTTCTCTTTCTGACATTATGAACTTAGCCAAATTATTTAACTTCTCTGAGTCTCGGGTTTTATCACTTGTACAAAAGTGGTCTTAATATCCTATCTCACCTCAGACAACTGCAGAGCCAAAATCAAGAATATATATATAAAGTCCATTATACCAGATATCTAAATGTTTGGGAAATGTAAGGCAAGTGGACATACTGTTAAATAAATGTGTTCCTTATTCTTACCTTGACATTGTCATGCCAAGTCCAATCTAAAAGTTCAAATTCTCAAATTCCTCAAAGTTTGGAACATGAAAATCCTGTTCCCGTTCTGCAGTTTCCACCCCATAGTTCATGCTTTCTTCTGTTCTCACTCCCAGATCACTTAATCACCATGAGAGACCACAGACACGTGGAAATCTTAGCCCATGCAGGTTCCGTATATAATCACCCATATATAAGCTGTCCCTTGATCATCTTCTGGCCTAATGATGCATCAACCAAGGTTATAACCTGCTTTAGGAAATGGGCCTCCAAACTATGCACTTGCAGGCTCTGAATGTTTACTTGGCAGGAGGATAAAAAAATGTTCATAATCTTAGGTACCCAGAGGAGTGTCCACATTAAAAGATAAACTGAGGCAACTTAAACATTTTAAGAGTTCACTTGAACAAAAAATTGATTTGAATTGGACACTGTTCAGTCTAAAGGAAAGAGCTCCAAGGAGCTGTACAAAATGAAAGACTTATAAACAGAAGGGACTGGGGAATAAGGAAGTTATGTTGGCGACAAAATGCAACTTGGTTATTGCAAAGTCATTTTCATTTAGGGGATGGTAGGGGCTTATTCAGAGAAGGCAATGGCAACCCACCCAGTACTCTGCCTAGAGAATCCCATGGACGGAGGAGCCTGGTAGGCTGCAGTCCATGGGGTCGCTAAATAAGAGTCGGACACAACTGAGCGGCTTCACTTTCACTTTTCACTTTCATGCATTGGAAAAGGAAATGGCAACCCACTCCAGTGTTCTTGCCTGCAGAATCCCAGGGACGGGGGAGCCTGGTGGGCTGCCGTCTATGGGATCGCACAGAGTCGGACACGACTGAAGCGACTTAGCAGCAGCAGCAACAGCAGCAGCAGGGGCTTATTAGACAGATGACCGTTCTAGTACAGATTAAGTGGTTTCTGATTGGTTTAAATTCCATTTCTGGAAGACTTGAAGCTATAATTTAATCTTGATTTGGTGACATGGGGCATGGCATAAGACACTCCATTTGTGTATGTTTTCTTATTTGCTAATATTCAGGATTAAAGAAATGTCTCATAGTTTTGTTAGGCATGTTTATTTATTTATTTGTGGCAGGGGAGTGCTGTCCATGGACTTCTTTTCCTATTAGAGGGCATGGTAGGAATAGGAGTAGACTCAGTTCAGTTCAGTTCAGTAGCTCAGTTGTGTTTGACTCTTTGTGATCCAATGAATAGTAGTACGCCAGGCCTCGCTGTCCATCACCAACACGGAGAGTTCAATCAGACTCACGTCCATCGAGTCAGTGATGCCATCCTGCCATCTCATCCTCTGTCACCCCCTTCTCCTTCCCCCAATCCCTCCCAGCACCAGAGTCTTTTCCAATGAGTCAACTCTTCGCATGAGGTGGCCAAAGTACTGGAGCTTCAGCTTTAGTATCAGTCCTTCCAAAGGACACCCAGGACTGATCTCCTTTAGAATGGACTGGTTGGATCTCCTTGCAATCCAAGGGACTCTCAAGAATCTTCCCCAGCAACACAGTTCAAAAGCATCAGTTCTTCAGTGAACAGCTTTCTTCACAGTCCAACTCTCACATCCATATGTGACCACTGGAAAAATCATAGCCTTGACTAGATGGACCTTTATTGGCAAAGTAACGTCTCTGCTTTTGAATATGCAATCTAGGTTGGTCATAACTTTCCTTCCAAGGAGTAAGCATCTTTTAATTTCATGGCTGCAATCGCCATCTGCAGTGATTTTGTAGCCCCCCAAAATAAAACCTGACATTGTTTCCACTGTTTCCCCATCTATTTCTCATGAAGTGATGGGACCAGATGCCATGATCTTCGTTTTCTGAATGTTGAGCTTTAAGCCAACTTTTTCACTCTCCTCTTTCACTTTGATCAAGAGTCTCTTCAGTTCCTCTTCACTTTCTGCCATAAGGGTCTGCATATCTGAGGTTATTGATATTTCTCTCGGCAATGTTGATTTCAGCTTGTGCTTCTTCTAACCCAGTATTTCTCATGATGTACTCTGGACTCTTAAATAAGCAGGGTAACAATATATAGCCTTGACATACTCCTGTTCCTATTGGGAACCAGTCTGTTGTTCCATGTCCAGTTCTAACTGTTGCTTCCTGACCTGCATATAGGTTTCTCAAGAGGCAGGTCAGGTGGTCTGGTATTCCCATCTCTTTCATAATTTTCCACAGTTGATGTGATCCACACAGTCAAAGGCTTTGCTATAGTCAATAAAGCAGAAGTAGATGTTTTTCCGGAACTCTCTTGCTTTTTCCATGATCCAGCGGATGTTGGCAATTTGATTTTTGGTTCCTCTGCCTTTTCTAAAACCAGCTTGAACATTTGGAAGTTCACTAGGACCCCATTAATTGAGGCTCTAGTAATAGCTATGGTTACTGTGAATATTAAATAAGGTGGCAAAATTTCTTCTTTTTATGCTGGAATCATGAAAAATACTCCATGGATGGAAGCAGTTAATTTATATCAATATTAGAATAATAATTTTATCAGCCTCAAGGAGGTAATAATGAACTTATAGATACCCTCTCAGTGCCTGGTATTTAGAAAGATCTTAAAAGATATTAGGCCACTTTGTCTTCATGGGGCAGTAAAATGTTGTTGATACCATTGCCAAGCTGGATGCAGGGTCTACAGAATTCTAAAGGGATTCACTTAAGCTCTGGGGTCATGCCAATATCTGAATACATTTGAAGTAAATTTCTCCTTTAGGTAGTATATTTTTGAGAGGGATGGATATTTTTCTGCTGCAACAAGGGAAAGGCCATCAGTGTATTTACATGAAACACCAAGCTATCATGAAATTGCTCATCTTTTGATTCTAATTTTATGCCCCTACAGAGGTGCACTCATAGGAAAACTAGTTTATTCCACTTATCGGAATGAGATGAATGGGTGAGATTTAACAGTAGCAGCTTGATGAATGAATGAATATATTTTTGTGACATTAACACAGTTAATACTCACGATCTGTCCCCAAGACCTCCTACATCTCCTGATGCTTTGTAACATAATAGGCATATTTTAGTCCTGAGAAGAACCACAATAGTAAATAAAATAAATACACCTGAAGACTATACAGGAAACCATCTATAACAAGCATATACAAAGAGAGGACAAAAGAGAGAAAGAATCATGAGACATAGCAGAAAATAAATAGCAAAAAGGTAACACTCAGTGACTGTCCTCTAAAATCAGGACAAGATGGAGACGTTCCTGGTGATCCAGTGGTTAACAATCCACCTTCCAATAGAGGGAATGCAGGTTCGATCCCTGATTAGGGAACTAAGATCCCACATGCTGTTGGGCAGCTAAGATTCAAGGCAGGCAAAAATAAATGAATAATACATGACTCTTTATAAAAATAAAAATAAATGAAATCAGGACAAAGTAAAAAGAGATCTGCTCTTTCCCATTACTATTCAATACTGTGTTGACAATGCAACGAAGGGAAAAAAAAATGTTGTCCTTGTTGGGAAGGTAGACGCAAAACTGTCTCTAAGCTTTGGAAGCATAGTTCTTTATGTAGAAAATGCTAAGGAATACACAGGTATACACACAAAAACACACATACCCAAACATATACATAAACCCAGCTCTAAGAAAGTAGTTTAGCAAGGTTTTTGGATAAAATATCATTGTTTCTATATAAACAGAAATATATCAAAAATTTTAGGAAAAATTATTGCATTCATAATTGCACCAAAAGGGATGAAATGCTTTACAATAAAAATTTTAAAAAGTATAAAATATGCACTAAATCTACAAAACATTGCTGAAAGAGATGAAAGATCTAAGTAGGTAAAGAGATGTTCTACTTTTATGGATTTTCACTTTCATGCATTGGAGAAGGAAATGGCAACCCAGTCCAGTGTTCTTGCCTGGAGAATCCCAGGAATGGTGGAGCCTGGTGGGCTGCCATCTATGGGGTCGCACAGAATCGGACACGACTGAAGCGGCTTAGCAGCAGCAGCATGAAGGTAGCAATGCTCTGCAGCTCAGTGGTTGCTTGGGGCTGGCGTGGGAATAGAGATTGACTTCAAGTGGATACAGGGATCATTTTGGAATGACAGAGATATTCTAAATGTGAGTGTTAATAATGGTTGAATAGGTCTATGTATTTACACTTCTTTCTTAATAGATTAGAAAATAATGAAGTTATTTCAACTGATCTCTTACTTTCAAACAATATTGTAGATGGATATAAAATAACATTTGTTGTGGGTCTTCTGTATGATTTCAATCATGAATTTAAGTTATTAAATTCTCAAAATGTATATCTCCATTTTGTTAGGCTGTGAATCTGGAATGTTGAGAGGTCAATATCATGCCCAGTGTAATGCAGTCAGTAAATGGTGATGAATTTGATAACATATTAAACAGGATCTTTGTAGCTTGAAGATCTGTGAGTCTATGTATATATATTTTCAATCATGTTTCCCTGTAATTTGCATCAACAATAGTGCCATATATCTGAAATGCTGCTCAATGTTAATGATTGCAGTTTATCTTCTCTTTGACCTAGTTATGCTTTCCAAAACTTTTGGATAGCTAAAATTGTCTTTCCTTAAGTGAAACTATCCATTTGGTACTTGTTAAAATTCCAGTTGAGGCTTCCCTCATGGCTCAGTGGTAAACAATATGACAGCTAACGCAGGAGGCATGAGTTTGATTCCCGATCTGGGACGATCCTGCATGCTGTGGTCTAACAAAGCCTGTGAGCCACCTCCGTGCTCTAGAACTGGGAAGCCATGACTACTGAAGCCCACACGTGTATAGAGCCCATTCTCCACAACAAGAGAAGCCACCACAGTGAGGCACACTGCAAGAAGAGTGGACAACTCCCCAATTCACTGCAAAGAGAGAAAAGTCTGTGCAGCAATGAAGACCAAGCACAGTCAAAATAAATAAATTAAATAAATGAAATTAAAAAAAAAAATTGCTCCAGATCAGAGCACCAGTGGAAAGAGGCTACACATTGAATAATGGACTGCAGATTCACGTTTAAAATCAGCTGGAAGATTATTATACAGAATCCACAACTTCAAGCACTGTGGACTTCAGTTCAGTTCAGTACAGTTGCTCAGTTGCTCTTTGTGACCCCATGGACTGCAACACACCAGGCCTCCCTGTTCTCACCAGTTCCCAGAATTTAAACAAACTCATGTCCATCAAACTGGTGATGCCATCCAACCATCTCATCCTCTGTAGCCCCTTTCTATTCCTGCCTTCAATCTTTCCTAGCATCAGGGTCTCTTCCAATGAGTCAGTTCTTCTCATCAAGTGGCCAAAGGATTGGAGCTTCAGCTTCAACATCAGTCCTTCCAATGAATATGCAGAACTGATTTTGTTTAGTATTCACTGGTTTAATCTTGCACTCAAGGGACTCTGAAGAGTCTTTTCCAACACCACAGTTCAAAAGCATCAATGCTTTGGTGCTCAGCTTTCTTTATAGTCCTACTCTCACATCCACTTTTAGAAAAACCAAAGTTTTGACTAGATGGACATTTGTTGGCAAAGTAATGTCTCTTCTTTTTAATAAGCTATTTAGGTTGGACAAAACTTTTCTTCCAAGGAGTAAGTGTCTTAATTTCATGGCTGCAGTCACTATCTGCAGTGAATGTGAGCACCCCCTCCAAATAAAGTCTGTCACTGTTTCCGTTGTTTCCCCATTTATTTGCCATGAAGTGATGGAGCCAGATGCCATGATCTTAGTTTTTTGAATGTTGAGTTTTAAGCTAGCTTTTTCACTCTCCTCTTTCTCTTTTATCAAGGGGCTCTTTAGTTCCTCTTTGCTTTCTGTCATAAGGGTAGTGTCATCTGCGTATCTGAGGTTATTGATATTTCTCCTGTCAATCTTGATTCCAGCTTGTGCTTCATCCAGTCTAGCATTTCATATGATGTACTGTGCATATAAGTTAAATAAGTAAGGTGACAATAAATAGCTTTTAAGTCCTCCTTTTCCTATTTGGAACCATTCTGTTGTTCCATGTCCAGTTCTAACTGTTGTTTCTTGACCTGCATACAGTTTTCTGAGGGAGGAGGTCAGGTGGCCTGGTATTTCCATCTCTTTAAGAATTTGCTACTATTTGTTGTGATCCACACAGTCAAAGGCTTTGGCATAGTCAATAAAGTAGAAGTAGATGTTTTTCTAGAACTCTCTTTTTTTGATGATCTGCAGGATGTTGGCAATTTGATCTCTGGTTTCTCTGTCTTTTCTAAATCTAGTTTGAACATCTGGAAGCTCACAGTTCATGTACTGTTGAAGGCTGGCTTGGAGGATTTTGAGCATTACTTTGGTAACGTGAGATGAGTGTAACTGTGTGGTAATTTGAGCATTGTTTGGCATTGCCTTTCTTTGGGATTGGAATGAAAACTGATCTTTGCCAGTCCTGTGGCCACTGCTGCATTTTCCAAATTTGCTGGCATGTTGAGTGCACCACACTCACAGAAGTATCTTTTAGGATTTGAAAGAGTTGAACTGGAATTCCATCACCTCCACTAGCTTTGTTTGTAGTGATGCTTCCAAAGGCCCACTTGACTTCACATTCCAGGATGTCTGGCTCTAGGTGAGTGATCACACCATCGTGATTATCTGGGTCATGAACATCTTTTTTGTATTGTTCTTCTGTGTATTCTTGCCACCTCTTCTTAATATCTTCTGCTTCTGTTAGGTCTATACCATTTCTGTCCATTATAGAGCCCATCTTTGCATGAAATGTTCCCATGGTATCTCTAGGTTTCTTGAAGAGATCTCTAGTCTTTCCCATTCTGTTGTTTTCCTCTATTTCTTTGCATTGATCACTGAGGAAGGCTTTCTTTATCTCTCCTTGCTCTTCTGTGGTTTTATAGGCTTGCTAGTTCAGTCCTCTGAATTTAAGTTTCATTTAATAAAACAGGAAATGGGAAAAGTAATATGTCTCACTTTAGAGATTGTAAGAATGAAAGTCATGTGAAAATCATAAACACAGAGCCTTTGCTTGGGAAGATCCCCTGGAGAAGGAAATGTCAGTCCACTCTGAATATTCTTGTCTGGAAAATCTTAGGGACAAAAATGCATGGCAGACTATAGCTCGTGGAGTCAGCAGAGAGTCAGACAAGGCTTAGTGACTGAACACCAACAACAACATAACACCAACTAAATCTCAATCTGTTTTCCTTCCTTTCTACATCAACTTACAAGGAATCTCGTGAGAAGCTATGGTTCTCACATAACTTCAAATAAGGAATTGCTTCAACTGAACTTCTTCAAATGGAATTTCCTTAAATATAAGCAAACCTCTTCTTTTCAGCTGCTCCGATATTTGAAAGTTCAAATATTACCAGGAATTCTATGAATTGACAGTCTTGATCCCTCCCTGGCATTCCAGATGGCTCTGTCAACTATATAAAGCAATTCCTAATTGGATAATTGATCTATAGTCACTTCAAAGGGACACAATAATTGTCTTCACCTCACCCTGGACATTTCACACATCTGATACATTTTCAAGAGACTAAAAGAAAAATATTAATCGCTATGAAATTCTAAATTTTAACCAATATATCTCACATCTACTCACCTATACATGAACATACCCTCATAAATCATAACGCATAGTACCTAGGAAATGAAATACCAGCTTGTTTAAAAGCCACCACATTATCTTTTAAAATACAGTTTTTGACAAGTTAATAATTTTTCTGACATTTTCTCTCTCCTTACTTTTCAATGTTGAAGTCATTTCTTGTCAATATATTTTATACCCTCAAGCACAGCTCATGAGTGAATATTTTCAAAGAATCTGTTAATTTTCTCTCTATGTTGCAGATTTTTCAAACTACCACACAACTGCACTCATCTCACACACTAGCAAATTAATGCTCACAATTCTGCAAGAGAGATTTCAATAGTACATGAGCTGAGAAATTCCAAATGTTCAAGCTGGATTTAGAAAAGGCAGAGGAACAAGAGATCAAATTGCCAACATCCACTGGATCATAGAAAAAACAAGAGAGTTCCAGAAAAACATCTACTTCTGCTTCATTGACTAAAGCCTTTGACTGTGAGAATCACAACAAACTGTGGAAAATTCTGAAAGAAACAGGAATACCAGACCACCTGACCTGCCTCCTGAGAAATCTGTGTGCAGGTCAAGAAGCAATAGTTAGACCTGGACATGGAACAACAGGCTGGTTCCAATTTGGAAAGGAGTACATAAAGGCTATATATTTTCACCTTACTTGTTTAACTTATATGAAGAGTACATCATGTGAAATGCTAGACTGAATGAAGCACAAGCTGGAAACAAGGTTGACAGAAGAAATATCAACAACCTCAAATACGCAAATGACACCACCCATATGACAGAAAGCAAAGGGGAACTAAAGAGCCTCTTGATGAAAGTGAACGAGGAGAGTGAAAAAACTAGTTTAACACTCAACATTCAAAAAAACTAAGATCAAGGCATCTGGTCCCATCACTTCATGGCAAATAAATGGGGGAAATAATGGAAACAGTGAGTTTATTTTTTTTTTTGGGGGGGCTCCAAAATCACTGTAGATGGTGATTGCAACCATGAAATTAAAAGATGCTTGCTCCTTGGAAGAAAATATATGACCAACCTAGACAGCATATTAAAAAGCAGAGACATTACTTTACCTAAAAAGTCCCTTCTGGCAAAGCTATTGTTTTTCCAGTGGTCATATATGGATGTAAGAGTTGGGCCATAAAGAAAGCTAAGCATTGAAATATTGGTCTTTTGAACTGTAGTGTTGGAGAAGATTTTTGAGAGTCCTTTATACTGCAAGGAGATCAAACTAGTCCATCCTAAAGAAAATAAGTTCTGAATATTCATTAGAAGGACTGATGCTGAAGCTCCAATCCTTTGGCCACTTGATGAGAAGAACTGACTTACTGGAAAAGACCCTGATGCTGGGAAAGATTGAAGGCAGAAAGAGAAGGGGACGGCTGAGGATGAGATGGTTGGATGGCATCACCGACTCAATGGATATGAGTTTGAGCAAGCTCCCACAGTTGGTGATGGACAGGAAAGCCTGGCATGATGCAGTCCACGCGGTCCCATAGAGTGGGCATATCTGAGTGACTGAACTGAACTAATGTTGCAGATTAGTTTATTCTTCCTTCCCATAACCCAACATTCCAGACTTTCTTTCCCTAACACGTGGCTGGGTACTCTGTTTCCCAAATGTGTTAGAGTATCTTGTTCTCCTATCAGGTTTCTTACTCTTCTGCTCTCTTCCTCTCCTCTTTTTCCTACTTGCCTCACAGATCCCCTCTTTTCTCCACGATCATATCCTCAAACCCTACTATGAATGTCAAGTGAAAAGGGGCTTCTCTGGTGGCTTAGTTGGTAAAGAGTGCCTGCAATGCAGGAGACCCAGGTTCAGGTCAGGAAGATACCCTGGAGAAGAGAATGCCTACCCACTCCAATATTCTTGCCTGGAGAATTCCTTGGACATAGGAGCTCAGTGGGCTGCAGTCCATGGTATTCCAAAGAGTTGGACACAGTTGACATCCCACGCTCTGTTGTGTCTCCTGTGAATGGAGTCCAATAATCACCTTGGTATTTTGCCTGCTATTTCACTCTAAAATGAACTAGCCCTCTTAGCACTTTGGGGCTTTCCTGGTGGCTCAGATGGTAAAGAATCCTCTTGCAATAAAGGAGACCCAGATTCAGTCCCTAGGTAGGGAAGATTCCCTGGAGAAGAGAGTGGGTACCCACTCTTGCCTGGAGGATTATGTGAACAGAGGAGCCTGCACTCCATGGGATTCGGAACAGCCAGACACGACTGGGCCACTGACATTCATACACTTACCACTTTGTCCTTTCACTCCAGAATAGCCAGTATTTATACCAGAGTACTGTTATCTCTGTGCTAGTCCTATGTATCTTTTTGTATTAGCTTTCTGCTTTTGTCGTAACAAATTACTAGAGACTCAGAAACTTAAAAACAAACACGCACACACACAGATGCTCTCAAGTTTTCTGTGTGTCATGAGTCTGGCCATAGTGAGCTGGACCCACTTCTTAGATTCCACAGACTGAATTAGGGTGCTGTCAATGCTGAAATTCTCATCTGAGGGTCAGGATACTCTTCCAGTCTCAATGGCTATTGAATTTCTTTGCAGATGTATGAGCTTCCTGGCTTTTTATGGGGGCTCCACTGAGCTTCTAGTGTCTCCTTCTGAGAATTTCATAGCTATTGTCTTCCTCTAGGCTGGAGGCAGTATATCTCTCTCTGACTTCTGCCCTCAGAAGAAAACTCTGCTTGTAAGGGGTTCATTGGATTAGATCAGGACCACTGAAGAACTCTCCAGAAGTTCTGCACAATCCTCAAGGCTCATCTCAAACCTCATCTACCCCCTGCTTCTCTCTTCAGATTCCTCCTCTCTGTTATAAATGCCTAGGCCCTATTTATCTTTTATTTATTTATCTTAGTATTCATCAGTATGAATAAAATGTGCTTTTACTTGTCTGGGAGAAAGTGGCCCACCCAACTATCCATCCACAAAGGTAAACACACATTTAAAGAGACATACTCTCCCAATTTCAATTTTAATGTACTTGAAGGCACAGAAAATTTTTTATAAGATTTCTTTTACCTAAAACAAATTCCTTGACTATTACATACCATATATCTTATCAACAAGAACTCAGCCATCTAATATAGTGTTCAACTTACAATAGGAGATGCTAACCTTTTATTGAAATGAAAGAGGTGCTCTGAACTACTACTTAGCCTGAAAGCTCAATTCACAGGCAGCAGAGCTTGAAGCCACCAGTTTAGGATACTATTGTTATTTAGTCGCTAAGTTGTGTCTTACTCTTTTGCAACACCATGGACTGTAGCCCTTCAAGTTTCTCTGTCCATAGGACTTCCCAGGCAAGAATACTGGAACGGGCTGTTATTTCCTTCTTCAGGGGATCTTCCCAACCCTAGGATGGAATCCGTGTCTCCTGTTTCATGGGCAGGCAGATTCTTTACCATTGAGCCACTAGGGAAGTCTATGCTTGGGATATTAGTGGAGCTCAATCATGAACTGAATTGCACTGGAGACAATCAGGAAGTACTTCCTAATTGTCTTTTTCCAAATATTTCCACAGATCCAAATTGTGAAACATTTTACTTGATAAGTACAGATTCCAACCATGTTCATGTAAGAAATGATCTTCTGAAAAGGTTGAGAGGTCCCATGCTCCTTCTTGCTTGTTGCTGAAGGAACACTTGAAGCCTAATGCATCTACAAATTATATCTTCACTTTGGAAGAGGAAGGGAAAATAGGATGAGGAAACAGTTTTAGAAGAGAATTATTAGAATTATTATTATTTTTTTGTATTTTGGAATGTCAAAATCCATGGGCTATCTATTATGCATGAAAACTGTTGAAATGGAAACAAACCTCCTTTCTCACTGAAGGCAACCATATTTTCTAACATATTTTCATCAGACTAGTTAGTTAAGTCACTCAGTTGTGTCCGACTCTTTGCGACCTTATGGACTGCAGCCCACCAAGCTCCTCTGTCTATGGGATTCTCTAGGCAAGAATACTGGAGTGGGTTGCCATTTCCATCAGACTGTGTGATAGCAAAAACTAGAATTTAATATTTGGTGGGGAATACACATTTTTACATGTCTGTCTTGCTAAACACATGCCTGTGTAATGTTTCCCTCAATTTTATTAATAAATGTTCAGATTTCTCTTTTTAAGAGATTTAATTTTTTCAGTGCAGCTATGGTTTGATGGAACAATGCCCGGCATTACTGTGATTAAACTTGATAAATTAAAGTATTGAGGAATTAAAAGCACAGTAGAAATCTTGGTGGGTGTGAATTGATGAGTAATGTTCTTTAAAGGTAAAATGGGCCCATTATTTCTGTACTATAAATAAACTTTCATATTATGAACTACAGAGATAAAGACAGTGTATGCTGTGGTGATACATTAGTCAAAGACAGCATGAGTGAACTAGGTACAGTCATTTTTTTTTTTTTAGAAAAGAGGAAGGAGAAGGAGGAGAAAGAGAAGGGAAAAAAACTAAACTCTTCACAGCTGATTACCTCAGTTTACCCAGGTACAGATAATTCATACATTTCTGAGTTGGTGATATCTTATGCTATAGCTCAAGAACTGGATTTAAACTGAAATGTTGCTATAGCTAAAATTCAATTCTAAATGGATATTCAATTTGATATTTAATTTAAACTAAACTATTAGAAAACTGCCTATTCTATCCCAGCCACAGAACAAAAGGAAATTAGCAAAATGTACTTTGACTGGCTCCTTCTGTGGTGAATACTGCATATTAGCCATTTGGGGGAAATAAATTCACTGTTTTTTGAGGTAAAACACCTCTTCGTTCGAGCAAGTAGAGGCAGGTGATAGAAGGATCAGTAACCATAATTTGTTGTAAGTGATAGCTTCATTGTGGAGTTGTGTTTTATTTTACTTTGTTTGGCATGAAGTACCAGCCCAACAACAGTCTCTAGAGCATCTAAGGACATTAGTCAGAAAAATGACCTTTAAGAGTGTCCTGTCCTGTGATCTGAGCATCCTGTAGGAACAGGATACTGACTAGATACTTGGTTTGTACGTGTATTTCAGACGTATTATTATTGCTCTTGCTTTAGTCACTAAGTCATATCCAACTCTTTTGTGACCCCTTGGACTGCAGGCCTCCAGGTTCTGTCCATGGGATTTCCAAGGCAAAAATACTGGAGTGGGTTACCATTTCCATCTGCAGAGGTTCTTCCTGACCTGGGGATCAGAACCCGTATCTCCTGCATTGCAGGTAGATTCTTTACCGCTGAGTCACTAGGGAAACCCTTTGTATATATTATATAGAACAGTTTTAAAATGTAAAAAGCTTTGCTTCAAACTTCAAAATATTACTTCAGAATGTGAAAAGATAAGGATTAAACCCTTGTCTTTTACGTCTCCTGCACTGGCAGGTGGATTCTTTAACACCGGAGCCATCAACATGGGAAATATCGACATGATTTATCACTATTTTACCCTGTGGCAATATATATATGTCAGTGCTACTCAAGAGAGAAAATATTTGATTTCACCCTTAAGACTAAACAAAAAATGTTGTCTATGCATAAAGACTGTAGCATCATGGACAAAGGGGATAGCATAGGCAAAGATGCAAAAGCCAGGCAGTAGCGAAAGTGTAGTGTAAAAGAGACATTTAGCCCGGGCAGCTTTTTATACATTTTCTAAAGGAGCACTTTATTCTCTCCTCTGAAGTCTTGAGTGTTGTCATATTTAGACCAGATGAACCCCAAGTATGATTCATCTCCTGGCAGAGCCTTGATTAATTGGGCCACCTTTGAGCATGTTACAGTTAGAGTTGCCAAATCTCTCTTAAGGACTAGAACTCGGAAATATGGACATTAGTATTGGAGAATGTTGAAACATCAGAAACCATATCTGATGAGGGGGAAAAAAAGGACTAGAGGTTTATGCTGCCGTTTTGTCTTCATTTACAAAGAACAGTATATTCCTTCCAACATCATTTCCATTTAGTAGTGTGGTGCCGACTATTTATTCTGGCCATATAGCTCTATTAGGTTTACTGCAGAGATGTTTTCAAGATTCCTATGGTGCCTTTTTTGGCTATCCTAGGAGGATAGTGAAAATGATAGTCCATACAATCATGGCAAAGACAGTGTGAGTGAATAAAAAAAATCAACTCAGTCCTTTCCAGTTTCTCTGCACTATCTTAGTGTCATGTCATGAATATTTAATCACACCTCACTGGTGCAGGGAAATAGCAAGGTGATATGAACTAGGATAAAAATGGATACTAACATGATGGGCAATGATTTTGTTTTTATCACTCTGTAAAGTTCCATATACAGTTATGAAATTCCATAAACAATGTCAATACTGACTTGATATATTCAGTAACTGATATTCCATTTGAGGCTGGAATTGACCATGTTTTCATATTAGAAAGAAATAATATTAATCAAAACAGTTTAACAAGGATGGAAAACACTACAAATCAAAGTTGTGAAGAAATGATAGCATTTTATGTATATTAAAATAAAAAGGGAATTGTGGAATTACAGCAGAGATTTGAATGGACTGTAATGAATCTCAGTGGCTGAAAGCTGATTCAAAATAAATGGAGGTAATTAACAGATTGGAAATCTGCAAGCAACAGGTAATTGGATTATCAACGGATAATTTGTTTCCATGGACGTTTTTACTATCTGCACATCTGCAATATTTCATCCTTGTCGTTTTGTGCTCTGAAAGAATGTCCTCAAAACTCAGTTAATCCCCGTATGATCTCTGTAATTAAGTTATTTTGAAGAGATGGGTACTGCATTTTTATTCTCAAACAGCAACCATAGCCCTCATTTTAATTACAAATGACACTTGATTTCCGGTGCTTTTGTACTGATCCTTTGAGAATACTGAGTCTTTTTCCCTCTCTAAGGAGCACAAAAGTGAAAGTCGCTCAGCTGTGTCCAACTCTGACCCAATGGACTATACAGTCTTTGCATTCTCCAGGTTAGAATACTGGAGTGGGTAGTCTTTTGCTTCTCCCAGGGATCTTCTCAATCCAGGGGTCAAACCCAGGTCTCCCATATTGCAGGGGGATTATCTGTCAGCTGAGCCACAAGGGAAGCCCCAAAATACTGAAGTGGATAACCTATCCCTTCTCCTGAGGATCTCCCCCATCCCAGGGATCAAACCAGGATCTCCTGCATTGCAAGCAGATTATTTACCAACTGAGTTATCAGGAAGCCATAAGGAGTTCAAAGCCAAGTTTAATAACTTCAGTCTTTTAAAAGTTGACCATTAATTTCTGTCTTTTGTGCAATGGCAATTCAAATTTGAAACTTGAAAGTTTCAAATTGAAAGTTTTACCATAGTTTGAAAATTAGGAGAGTGCAATGATAGCTTCCCCATGTTACCTGTTTAGTTCTTTGTAGTCTTGTTAAATTTATGACAGAGCCAAGTTCCTCCCTCCCTAAGATGGAAAACCACTTCCCTACATTGGTGGGAAGCTAAGTTGACAGTCTTCAATATTGTGAAAAATTTTGCACGATTCATCTATGGCATATAGCAAAATTTTAAACCTAGAAAATACACACAATAAAACCAAAACTACTAACCTATCGAGTCCAACATTATAGAAATGAGTAACAAGCATTATGAGAGGGAGTTTTATGTGTGACAGAGAGAAACATTATTTACAATTCTAAGGTTTGATTCCCAGACACAAGTTTTCTGTGAAGAACACATTCTAGGGCCAGACACCTGGCTTCCCATCCCACTCTTTGTCTTATTAGCTGAACTTATTTTCTGAACATCTTGATTCAGTGTCTTTATCTTTATCTTTGAGTGGGATTTAATAGTAATCTCAAAATGCTAGATTTGTAAAAACAATTGAAAGAATAATTAAAAGCTTACAGCAATGTATCCTAGCACATGGTTATCTCTATTAGCACCTATTATTATTAATAATAATTGCAATATTATTAATAATGCTTTTAAAAGGAAATCAACCCTGAATATTCATTGTAAAGATGGATGCTGAAGCTGAAGCTCCAATACTTTGCTCCCCTGATGTGATGAGGTGCCTCACTGGAAAAGCTCCTGATGCTGGGAAGGATTGAAGGCAGAAGAAGGGGATGACAACAGAGTATGAGATGGTTGGATGGCATCACCAACTCAATGAATATGAGTCTGAGCAAACTTTGCGAGACAGGGAAGGACAGGGAAGTCTGCTGTGCTGCAGTCCATGGGGTCACTACTAAGAGACAGACACAGTTTACCAACTGAACAACAATAAATCACTGTTGGAATTTATTATTGCTTATAAACAGAATGGCCATGGAATGTGTGAACTCATAGTCAAATTAAACGGTGAAGGTCAACCAGTGTTCAATCAGATGTTGCTGTGATACTAAGTACTGTGATGTTTTAATACTAGCAAACTATACAAAGAATGAATACTTTGATCAAGTTCAATGGCTTTTGGGATTAAACCAAAGACATTTGAATATCATACAAATAAGACTTTATTTAAACATTACATACTTGTTTCAAAATTATTATTTTATGTAAAAATCATACTAAGTTTTTAAATACAGCAGTAGAACATGTTTATTTACCTTTTTGGCTCATGAAATGTACTTAAATTTTCCAGAAGTTTTAATGTTAGAAAATTTATATAATTCTTTGAGCCTTTTGAATAGATAAGGAAATTTGACTGGTTAAGCAGCGAAAGTCCCCCTAAAATAATTGTTAACATTTTCTGTTTTTTTGTAAAATAGAATATAGCAAAGTAAGTCCTAGATTTTATTTTATTTTTGAAATTTTAATATTTAAAACTAATGAAACTGCAGGATAATCTTTTCTTGGAGGAAAAAGTCTTCAAGGTAATATATGTGACTGTGTGTGTGTGTCATATTTAACAACCATTATCTTCTTCAAACTACTTGGGTTGCTTATGTCATAAAAGTCTTTCTGCTCTTTTTTAGATTACAATTTTCTGATTTGAAACTAAAATCAAAAAAATGGGCCAAAGAACTAATAGACATTTCTCCAAAGAAGACATACAGATGGCTAACAAACACATGAAAAGATGCTCAACATCACTCATTATCAGAGAAATGCAAATCAAGACCACAATGAGGTACCATTTCATGCCAGTCAGAAAGGCTGTGATCCAAAAGTCTACAAACAATAAATGCTAGAGAGGGTGTGGAGAAAAGGGAACTCTTTTACACTGTTGGTGGGAATGCAAACTAGTACAGCCACTATGGAGAACAGTGTGGAGATTCCTTAAAAAATTGCAAATAGAACTGCCTTATGACCCAGCAATCCCACTGCTGGGCATACACACTGAGAAAACCAGAATTGAAAGAGACATGTGTACCCCAATGTTCATTGCAGCACTGTTTATAACAGCCAGGACATGGAAGCAACCTAGATGCCCATCAGCAGATGAACGGATAAGAAAACTGTGGTACATATACACAATGGAGTATTATTCAGCCCTTAAAAAGAATAAATTTGAATCAGTTCTAATGAGGTGGATGAAACTGGAGCTGATTATACAGAGTGAAGTAAGCCAGAAAGAAAAACACCAATACAATATAGTAATGCATATTTATGGAGTTTAGAAAGATGATAACAATAACCCTGTATAGTAAAAGTAAAGTTGCTCAGTCGTGTCCGACTCTTTGTGACCCCATGGACACAGGGGTCCACCAGGCTCCTCCATCCATGGAATTTTCCAAGCAAGAGTACTGGAGTGGGTTGCTATTGTGAGACAGCAAAAGAGACACAGATATATAGAACAGTCTTTTGGACTCTGTGGGAGAGGGAGAGAGTGGGATGATTTGGGAGAATGGCATTGAAACATGCACAATATCATATAAGAAATGAATCAGCAGTCTAGGTTGGATGCAGGGTGCAGGATGCTTGGGGCTGGTGCACTGAGATGACCCAGAGGGATGGTGTGTGGGGGGAGGTGGGTGGGGGTTCAGGATTGGGAACACATGTACACCCATGGTGAATTCATGTTGATGTGTGGCAAAACCAATACAATATTGTAAAGTAAAAATAATAATAAAATAAATACATAAATTTAAAAATAACATGATATGAAACTAATTGGAAGATCTATCAGCATTTAGGTTATTATATCTGGGGATCATGAAATGGATGTTAAAAATGCTTAATATGTTGAGATTTCGAGGAAAGGGATAATATATATGTCTTTAGTATACTCCAGAGTCCCAGAAGACAAATTTCTTAGATAGGATTCAAGAGAACCACTGGTGGACATAGCTTTCTGCTCAGGCAGGATCCTAGGAATATAGGAGGTCAATAACTATAAAGTTACACTATATTTTTAAGAAAATACGATTGTCATGTGAGAATGAGGGAATTTCGACCATGCTAAACTTTCTACTGTGTCTTTCTGTTTTATAAAACAAAAACATTTCTATAAAACCTTCAATTTCTCACATGATCTGTCATTATTTTTGCTCTGTCCTTCTCTAGATTTTTAACAAATTCCTCTGTAATTGGGATTTTCAGGAATTCTGGCCTCAATTATTGACTAGGTGAAGTCAAGAATGGCAGGAGCTAGCACTAACACTGAACACGGGTGCTTTACTTTCTTCAGTTTGTGATCCTTCAATAACTCAGTTATCTTGGCATAGTTATCCGCATTCTAAAGGTTAAAAATAAAGCAACCAAGAATCTGATATTATGACTAAGGTCATACAGTAATTAGGCTGGATATCAAACTCAGGTCTTAGGCCAAAGTTCATACTCTTTCTAAAAATGGCAAAGGAAAATAAAATTTAAGAAAAAAAGTCAGATTTGTTTCCCACCAGAGGATTTACATTTCAGTCTTCTTTGAGCCTCTACTTTAATTTTCTAATAGAATATCTCCATTTAAATTTTATAATTTACTTTATCATGAGAAATCTATTTGCTTGTCTCTGAAAGGTATATTATCATGTTCTATGTCCTATGTGTATATTATATCTCACTTTGTTTTTGCCATATGATATTAAATACTACAAGAACCTTTCTTAATCATTTTCAGAAATATGTAGAATCAATGCTCATAGGCAGATTTTTTGGTTTCCTGGGAACAGTAATGTTAATGTCAAGTGTATGTGCTCTTTCCTTTTAGGATCGGTTTAATGACTCTATCTTCAGGTAACCTATGACTTTTGAATGCAAACCAAAGACAATTGCTTTGCCTCACACCACTATAACAATCCTTTCAGCCAGAAGAAACCAATGGGAGAACCCAAATTCATCATGTTTGCATTGATTGGATGTGAGTCTAAATTACTGTAATGGAAATGTCTACACTGTCTTGCATTTTTTTCTTTTTCACTACTGACATTTAAGTAGTACAGCTGTTTTCTCAGTGTATCACCAACATGTCTGGGGAGAGAGGAGATTATAGCTACCTTTCCCATTGGTTACTTGATACTGGATATTTTGTTAAATATATTATGAGCATTTTGTTCAATATGTTACAGCTTTGGATTAGTTTGGAGGTACTTACTGGTGTTTTCTTTTAAGCAAACATTTTATCCTAATGCTAAGAAGACCTATTAAAATGTGAAAAGATGTGTCTGGTGGTGGTTTCCTTAAAAGGGTCATTGTATATCCACTATTACTTCTGTAGAATTCCTGAGAAAAAGAGGAGATAAAATCAGAGAGGGAGTGGGGGATTTCATTGACAGGAAGTGACTTGGGTAGTACTTGGGACCCTTAGATATTTAGAAGATTGGAAAATTGTCAATAGAGTTTCCATTTATTGCAAGTAACTTTCTAGAAAGACTACCTCTTAGAGGTACAGCAAGAGTTCTGAGGGTGTGTTCAGGCTTTGCAGCAAGGATGGAACTGTTAAAATCTCAACAGGGGATAACGGTTGATTAATCACAAAGCTAACCAGGGACCTCTCACAGCAATCTAATGATTTGCACTAGCTTTTTCCCCATCTTAGCCCTGACTGTGGTTATAATGAGGGGCTCTGACAGCCCTGTGTTATGATGGATTCACTGTATTCTGCATGGAGACACTCTGCCCATCATTTTTGCGCTCTGTCTCCCTCTGGCATTCATTCTTTTATTTCAAAACATTTCATTTAGGGACTACTGTATGTCAAACACACTGACATCTTTATAGAAACTGCTCAACTTAGTACAGATCATTCTTCCTTGTGTTTCCTTAGACATAAAAATTAACATTAAAATATTTTCACTTCTAAGACTTGTGCCATAGAGACAGAATATTTTGTTGAGGCCATTTCCATAAGCAGTTTCTTTATTAAAAAAAAAAAGTGGAAAAGGCTTAGAATAGACCCTATAATTTTTTATTGAGACAGGGCTCAGTAATTAAAAATTAACTATTAATATTCTCTTTCACAAATGAAGAAATTGGCTTTATTAAAGATAAAATCAGATCAATATAATGTAATAATCTAAACAGCAAAATAATTTGAAAAAGAATAGATAAATGTATGTGTGTGCTTCAGTTGTGTCTGACTCTTTGTGACACTATGAACTGTAGCCCACCAGGCTTCTCTGTCCATTGAGACTCTCCAGGCAAGAACACTGGAATTGGTTGCTGTTCCCTCTCCCAGGTGATCTTCCTGACCCAGGATTCAAACCTGCATCTCTATGTCTTCTGCATTGGCAGGCAAGTTCTTTACCACTAGCACCACCCGGGAATCCCAGACAAATGGACATGTAGAGCTAAATATTGTGTTGTACACCTGAAACTAACACAACATTCTTAATTAACTCTGTGGCTGCTGCTAAGTCGATTCACTTGTGTCTGACTCTGTGCAACCCCAGAGACGGTAGCCCACCAGGCTTCCCCGTCCCTGGGATTCTCCAGGCAAGAACACTGGAGTGGGATGTCATTTCCTTCTCCGATGCATGAAAGTGAAAATTGAAAGTGAAGTCGCTCAGTTGTGTCTGACTCTTTGCGAGCCCGTGGGCTGGAGCCCACCAGGCTCTTCCGTCCATGGAATTTTCCAGGCAAGAGTACTGGAGTGGGTTGCCATTGCCTTCTCCATAATCAACTTTACTCCAATATAAAATATGTTTTTTTAAAAAAGGAATTGGCTTCTTTAGTTGATACGCATGCTAAATGTTAAAGATGAGACTAGTTCCATCAAATATCTGGGCTTTTAATAGCTAAATAAAATATTTTACGTTTCAGTGAGAGAGAGATGATGCAAGTTATTTGATTCTAAAATATTAGCTTCTCTGTTCTTTAATTTTTATGAAGGCTAACATTTTAAGGTTGTGAAGATTTCTTCAGTTGTAAATGGCTTAACCACAGTTTCTAATGAGGGCTGTAAAACCAATTGAAATTGAGTTTTGTTTTAGAATTAAGAGATAGAGTTTCTTTTTCTAGGGACACACAATTTACAACACTCAAATAACTTCTCTCTGAACGAATTCAAGTCTTTCCTCTCACAAGGGTATTGTTAATTCTATGGTAAATGTTTAATAAAGCAACTGAATGATTATTAAGTCTTTTGTAGCATACCTTCATATTTTCATGCCTATACTCAGCCATAATTTGTAAAATGGTAGAAATTAAGTTAAAAATGGGTTGTGAATGTATTTATATCTATCTGTGTATATCTAGCTTAGCAATTTGTCAGAAAAGGAGCCATTTCAATTTATAAGTTGGCTGATTCATCCAATAAAAGAAATGTTTAGATCGTGAAAATCAGCTTTGTACATGTAGAAAAAGTAAGCAATTTATAATCCTGGTCTTGATTTGTTAAAATAATGAAGAGGATACACAGCATACAGCATCACTGCTGTCTTCATGGCAGAACATGGCAGTAGAAAATTCCCCCTTCACTCAGAACTGCTTTTACTTTTATTCATTCCCTCCCTTTTTTACCATGTGTCCTTTTTCTGTTCAGTTGCTTTGAGTTCACCCTCCTGAAGTATCTGTCAAAGTATTTAATGATTTTTATATCACCGATGGCTTACTTAAGTTCCTGGATAGGGGTAAGACCTGAAATTCAAGTCTAAAGAACACTCTTGGACAAATAGAAGATGTTTTCTTGTATTTCTTGGAACACTCCTTCAAGTAAAACTTCAGATTTGATAGACACATAGATCCTGTAAGACAAAAATAAACCAATTTGTTGTAATTTTCCCTGCTTCCAACAGATAATGTCTTTGCAAGAAGAAAGAGATGGAAATACTGCTACAGGTTTTGGAAACAGTTATTAAAACAGGTCAGGACAAGAAAAAAAGTTTCTTTTGTCTGTCAAAGCCCTCTAGCGTTGTCACGGTATTCTGTATCTGATATTCAAGAGGCATGGGGCCTCCTTCAAAGGCTCATAAGAAAGGAATCAGCAGTGCGACAGGTGAAGAGCGTAGGAAGGAGGTAATGATGAGAAAAGATTTGTGTTGCTCTTGAAATCAAAGAGAAATTAAAAATATTAATAAAAAGGCTTCCTGGAAAACGGAACCTTATTAGTACTAACAGGTTGACAGAATGATTTAGTGTTCTTTTTCTATTTCTTTTGCAAATATGAAAAATAAAACATCTTAATGATTAAGGTGATACAATTTACATTTTTAAACCTTCTTTCTTGTCTGCATTTACTTTCAAATCTAATTTGTTACAAAGATGCATCAGTTTACTCTTGTCTGATATAACAGGTGCAGAGATCACTAGAATATGTGTGCTGCTGCTGCTGCTAAGTCGCTTCAGTCGCGTCCAACTCTGTGCGACCCCATAGACGGCAGCCCACCAGGCTCCCCCGTCCCTGGGATTCTCCAGGCAAGAACACTGGAGTGGGTTGCCATTTCCTTCCCCAATGCATGAAAGTGAAAAGTGAAAGGGAAGTCGTGCAGTCGTGTCCAACTCTTTGTGACCCCATAGGCTGCAGCAGACTGGGTTCCTCCATCCATGGGATGTTCCAGGCAAGAGTACCGGAGTGGGCTGCCATTGCCTTCTCCGAGAATACGTGTTGCCAGACTGAATCATATGGGGAGATTACTGATATATTTGTTTATAGAGAAAAAGTATTTTTCATCTCAATAGTATATTTTTAGACAGTCAGTCTACAGTAAGATAAATATTATTGCCTCTTTCTTACAAACCCAGACAAAAATCATTTCTTCTTTTGCATTCTCTTGACACTAACCAAGAATATGTATATCACATTCCTTAAAGAATGATTTTCAGAAAATGGTATAATTATGGACCTCATACAGAGATAAACATGTATGTGATAAACGTTAACTCATTATTAGCAAGGAAACTGAAAGATGTTACAACTAGTTCAAAAGAGACTTTCAAAAGCAGATCCATTTATAAATCAGGAATATTAAAATTAAGGTGAAGGGGACTTTGCACCACAACTACTGGTAGTCTAGTTGTTAAGAATCCTCTTTCCACTGTGAGGGACATATTTTCAATCCCTGGTTGGGGAACTAAGATCCCACATGCCTGGTGGCAACTAAATTTGCACATCACAGCTACTAAGCCTGTGCGCTACAACTATAGAGAGGCCCACACTCCACAGCCAGGAATCCACATGCCACAACTGAAACCCAATGTATCCATAAATAAGTAAATACATAAATAAAGTGAAAATGAGGGCAAACTGGCTTCTAACATAGTAGGGGATGGAAGGCAATTAAAGTTTTATGAGATAAAATTTATTTTCATATCTATAGATCTGAATCACTTTGCACTGCCATGAATTACCTATAAATTAAAGAGTTATCTACAATTTAAAGATATGGTAAATATAAACAATGGAATACTACTCAACCATAAAAAATGCAAATAATGCCATTTACAGCAGCATGGATAGACCTAGAGTTTATCAAACTAAGGGAAGTAAGTCAGACAGAGAAAGATAAGTATCATAAGGATATAATTTATATGTGGAAGCTAAAATATGACACAAATGAAATTACCTATAAAACATAAACAGACGCATAGATACTGAAAACAAATTCTGGTTACCATGGTGGGGAAGAGGTAGGGAGGAATAAATTAAGTTGGGATTAGCAGACACACTACTATATATACAATAGGTGAACAAGGTCCTACTGTACAGCACAGGGAACTCAATATATTGTAATAAACTATGATGGAAAAGAATTTGAAAAATTATATATATATATATATATATAACTGTTATATATATATTCAGTTATATATATATATATATATAACTGAATCACTTTGCTGAACATCAGAAATTAACAAAATATTGTAAATCAACTATCTTTCAATAAAAAATAATTTTAAAATTACCTACAACTTGTAAACAGTTCAGAGTTAGTGAAAGATTGGAATCAGATTAACAGGAAAGGTATGTGGTTTAAAAATACCTAGTTTTCCACTGCAAAAATCCAGCGGTCTTTTATACTTATTGCGAATCACCTTATAGACTATGAAGTTCTGGTTGATATGTTGGCTACTACTATGATGATTTTCTACATAGTTGTACATCATATTTGTTCTAGCTAGTTATTGAGCTTTCCTGGGAAAAGAACTATGCTTTGAATTATGTTTTGTCTTCTTGTTATTCCAAATAAAGGAAAGCTAGTTCTTAAATAAGCTAATTCTTAAATCACTAGTGGAATGAAATTATAATATTGGCTGTTACTGATCAGCCAAAATGAAAATTGTATCTTCATGGCATGTTGTCCAATATTACACAGTAAAAGATGCTCTTGGAAGTCTAAAGAAGAAAGATGGTTGTTCTGTTGTACATAATTGTTCAGTTAATAGCAACACTCTCAGTATTGCTTCATGTCTTAAATTTATAGATTTTTCTTTATGAGAGCTCTTCTGGATCCAGCTTAGCCTAAGCAACCAAAAAAAAAGTGGGGGGGTGGGTAGGACTTAAAAAAAAAAACATCTATATTCAAATCCAACTTTATTACTTTATGCCTTTGGAACTGTGTGACCAAAGAGAGATAATTCACTTTTCTAAGGCTCAGTTTTCTTATTCTTTAAATTGAGATAATAATAACCCAAGATTGTTATGAAGATTGTATAACAAATATAAAAAGCTTAGCCTAGTGAGAAATGCATAAATACTATTTTTGTTTTTTTCCCCTCCTTCTATTTTAATTTAAACAAATAAGAAAAGATATAAAAAGACAGTCTCATACTCTGCTGAACATTATTTTAGACCTGAAGTTAGCCTGAATAGTCATAAAAAGGATTTTTAAGAAATGCATGAATCTTTTAAGATTATGAGACTACTTTTAACTTAAAAGCTTAAAATGTATTTTAAGGTTGGGATGAATTTTAAAGCCAATACCTTGCTCCCTAATAATTAGAGAGCAAGCTTATTTTATTAAAGGTCTTTCTCCCTTTTCAACTGTTAGAAGATAAAAATGTCTGACTGTGGGCTGCAAATATTTACTCTTTCATCCCATTCATTCTTTCTGTCTCTGTTTGTCTGTCTGTCCTTCTTTGATTTAAAGGAATTTCATCATTGAATTAATAAAATAAGCTAGTTATTACATTTAAATTCTGGGACAGAAAAATATTAGTATTTAGACAGAACACTCAGTGTATATACAAAGTTGGTCTAACACTTTCATGTTCCTTTCATAAATAAAAATAGAAACTAAAAACCATTCTCTTGAAAGGTATAGCTACATGGAAAGAAGGGGTATATGATATTTTCCTTGCCAGTCCCAAATAGGCAGATACACTTTCTCTGTTATATGCTCTCTCTCTTCATTTACGGTTTTGAGTGGGCCTTTTAGCGACCACAGAAATACGAGAGCATGAGAGCTGCACACTTTAATGTAATTTTAAACCATGCTTATTTTCTCAAAAACATAGAGAAACAGCAACAAATTTTGCCCTCTTTGTGCGCTGATAATTTTTATGGCAGCTACACAATTATTCTTTTCCCCTAAAAGCAAACTGCATCTGCTGAGTGAAAGCATTTGGAGCAACGTTAGTTAATGCACTATTAATTTGTCAATTATTTTGTCAGAACAGTTTTGTCACTTTATTGCCTCCTAGACGATGCCTACTGTTTAGAAGCAAACACAAGATAAACAAAAAGAAACAAACATACCATGTCCTCTGAGGAGCGTCTGAATAATGAGAAATTAAATGCTGAAATCCCCATAGATGCCTAGAGATGCCTGGGCTTCTAGGGAGATTTTAAGGCTCATGCGAGATCATTGTACATGAGTCTTTAGTGTAGAACTTGTCCGAGGCTTAAAAATCCCCTCTAACCCTCATGCAAGTAAACTCAGTCAAAAAGAGAAAAACAAATGCCATATATTACCACATATAGGTGGAAGCTGAAAAAAATCGGTATAGGCAATTTTATTTACAAAGTAGAAATAGAGACATGAATGTAGAGAACGAATGTAAGGACACCAAAGGAGAATGAGGCCAATGGGATGAGTTGGTTGGTGGGGATTGATGCATATAAATTGTCGATAGCATGCATAAAATAGATAACTAACATGAAATTACTGTATAGCACAGGGCTTGCGTGCCCGCTGAATCACATCCAGTTCTTTGCAACCCCATGTACTGTAGCCTACCAGGCTCCTCTGTCCATGGGATTTTACAGGCAAGAATACCGGAGTGGGTGGCTATTTTCTCCTCCAGGGAATCTTCCTGACCCTTGAATCGAACCCACATCTCCTGTGTCTCCTGATTTGGCAGGATGATTCTTTACTACTGAGCCATCTGGGAACTCCCATGCTCTATAGTGACTTAACTGGGAAGGAAATCCAAAAAGTGAGGGGATATATTTATTATATATATATATATATATATATATATATATATATATATATATATGTAGCTGATGTGCTTAGTCATAGAGTAGAGACTAACACAACATTGTAAAGCAAGTATATTCCAGTAATTTTTTGAAGATAATTCCATTTTTAAAATCACCAATTAAAAAAAAAAATCCTTCTAAGATCCATTCACCAGAAAAGAAAAATTCTTTAAATTCTACTGCAGCTGAGTCTAATCCTTCAGGGACTGGAACTCAGAATACAATAGACTGTATCATGAATATTTCAACATTTAGAAAACTCTTCTAGACAAGTGAGAATAACAAAGTGGTGGCCACAACCTAGAAAGTGAGAGAAAGAGAGCGAGCTAATAACAGTCACGTACTCATCACTCAGGTCTAAACTATCAACATCTCTATCTGTATCCTGCAGAAACCACTTGCAAAGGGCCCCTCTGCCTTAGGTGTTGTTGTTCTTTTAATTATATCTCAACCAGGTATCCAAAGTGGTCTTCAAAATCTGATTATTCAATCCAAGTCACACAACTTTTCTCTCCCTGGCAAAAACCAACTACACACACACACAAACACATACACACGATCCTTCTTAGGAATTTTCTCTTAGGAGGAATTCTCAAATATATCCCACTGTTTCCTAAATAGTCAGGTCTCTGTCTTTCCAGGGTCTGAAGTCACTGTATTTAAGCCCTCATACGGTAGCCTGGTGGTAAAGAATCCACTTGCCAATGCAAGAGATACAAGAGATGTGGGTTGGATGTTGGGTTGTGAAGATCTCCTGGAATAGGAAAAGGCAACCCACTCCAGTATTCTTGCGTGGAAAATTCCATGTACAGATAAGACTGGTGGCTATATTCTATGGGGTCACAAAGAGTTGCACACAACTTAACTTGCAAGTAACAACAACAACTCCCTCTTAATCAACTGACAATGAAAACTAAAATTTTAAGCCAAACTTCTCAGAAAAAATCCAGAGACTCTCTCTGATGAGGGGTTTAGTTTGTTGTGGACTGAGTAGCTAGGTACAGTGTTTTTTTTTTTTTGCTGAATCTATGTGATTTCAAAATCAAAATTATGAACATTCAGGGAAAAGATGAAATGGATGCTCAGTGACAACCCACCAATATGCACTAGAATTTTACTGTGCATGTGAAACCTCTGGGATGGTGTTAAAATGCAGATTCTGATAGAGGGTGAGATCTGAGATTCCTCACAGGCTTCCCTGATAGCTCAGTTGGTAAAGAATCCACCTGCAATGCAGGAGACCCCAGTTCAGGATTCCTGGGTCAGGAAGATTTCCTGGAGAAGGAATAGGCTACCCACTCCAGTATGCTTGGCTTTCCTTGTGGTTCAGTTGGTAAAGAATACACCTGCAGTGTGGGAGATCTGGGTTCGATCCCTGGGTTGGGAAGATCCCTTATAGAAGGGACAGGCTACCCACTCCAGTATTCTGGCCTGGAGAATTCCATAGACTCTATAGTCCATAAGGTCACAGAGAGTCAGACAACATTAAGTGACTTTCATTGAGATTCTTCAGGCTCCTCATCCTCAAACTCTTCATTTATGAGTGTCTTATGTGAATGTACGCTCCATTATATAGGCATATGTGCCAATATGACTGAAGAAACTTAGCAGCAGCAGCAGCCAATAAGTTAAGTTCTTTTAGCTTCTCATAGGGGACACTAGTGGCAAATCATAAAGTAAGAGTGGATTTTGCAACTATAAATGCAAATGACAAATTTGCTAGATTGCCTTGAATGTTATGCAGGTGAGGATTATTGAAAATTCTTTGCCAATATGTAATAATAAAAATTAAAACATATTCTGTGTAATTTTCCTTATTGGACTACTGTCTGTTGCTGCTATTGTAGAATATACTTAATCCTCCTTCCCCTCGCAGCATTCTTAGATATTCTGAGGGAAGTTATGCTTTGAATCTATGTTTCTTATTACATGGATACACTAATACAATAACCAATGTTGTCTGTGTACAAAAATCAACATTTATTCAGCAAATAGCATTGTGCTTGGTGCTGGGAATACAGAACTGAATAAGACAAGCTCCAGGATTGAGGCAGGCAGAACCTAATTTCAGAGAGAGACACTTACAGAGAAGTTGCAGCATAGCATGGTGGGTGATATGCTAGATACATAAGATAACTGTGCTCAAAAGCACCAATTATGAACTACATTTAAGTCAACAGATAACAGGCAACAATTTTGAGTATCAGAAATAGAACTGATAAAGAACAAGGTCTGACTGTAGAGCACAGAGAACTGTATTCAATCCTATGATAAACCATAAAGAAAAAGACAATTTTAAAAAGAATGAATATATATATGTAACTGAATCACTTTGCTGCACAGCAGAAATTAACAATTAACAAATTTTAACAGAATTATGCTCCAATAAATAAGAAAGGAAAGCAAAGAAAATTATGGAGATAAGTTTGCTGCCCTTTTGTTTAATTATAAGTCAATTCAGGCACCATGGGTAATAGGATAATAGAGATGTGAGCCGATTTATTTAAATGTAGTCATTTTACATTTTATTCTTCATATGGTAAGTACCAAGGACTAAAATACCATGCCAAGTATAGAACAGTGTTATTACCTATTACCGGAGAAAAATTAGTTTGCACATGTGTGTCTATGCATGGACACTCAGTTGCATTGGACTCTTTGTGAGCCTTTGGACTATAGCCCACCAGTCTCCTCTGTCTGTGGGATTCTCCAGGCAAGAATACTGGGGTTGGTTGTCATGTCTTTCTTCAAAGGGTTTTTTCCGACCCAGGGATCAAACCCACGTTTCGTATCTCCTGTATTGGCAGATAGGTTCTTTGCCACTGAGCCACCTGGGAAGCCCTAGTCTGCACGCAACAAATTATAAAATTATCTGCAACAGGAAAGTAATGCTCTGGTTTTCCTTTGTCCCATAGAAACCACCTTAAAGTTTTGGGTGGCTTGTCTTCAGGATTAAAGACACACTGATGGGAGAGAGAATAATCAAGATAATGAACTGATACCAAAGAGTGTAATATGGACAAAGTTAGAAAACTGAGCATAAATAGCCCAGCTATTTGTCCTATGGAGCAATCTAATAATTGTTTTCCAACATCATAAAAGGAATTAAGCAAAGGACCGTGTGGTATAAGTGTAGACATAGAACTATTATGTAATGTATTCATTTCAGCCAATAGAGAAATATTAAAATAAAGTTTCAAAAATATAAAATCAGCTGTCTTAAGGATGCAGAGAATTCCTTCTCATTCTAGATGCTTGTCCACAGGAGTTAACACAAGGGGTGGGATTATGGGGGAGAAATTCAAACATCTCATGGGTAATAACGAATTTCCACTCTGCAACACTGAGAAATCCTGATTTTAAAATGAGACACTCTTAATTTGTACTTGACTAAAGTTGCTAATGAAAAGTAGGGATGGATTAAATGTTGAATACTATTCTGAGCTGCAGTCAACTATAGAGAAATAAAATTACACCACTGGTGACCCTCAGGTCTGTCACAGAAATGAGATGTCTATCTCAAGAGGCTATTATAGCCAGCAAAAATTAAAATAATGACAATTAAAGGGTGGCTGGCTTCCCTAACTAATGAAAGCTCAATATCTTCCAATTATATTGGTGGCACAGTATGGTTGCAATATATGACTTAGCAGCTATAATGCAGTACTGTAATGAGTCTTCTCATTTTGGCTCTATGCTATAAGCTTTTAAATCTCTTGGGCATATGAAATATACCACTGCCAAAGGATAAGGAACTCTGTGTTTTTTACATGGTACGGGAAAGTGGCTTAGGGAAAAACAAAACATTCCAACAATTCAATTTATTTCAGCAATCATTTATTGCTGTTTATCCTGTGCCATTCTTCATGTTAGGTGCTAAAAAAATAATACAAAGGTCAATAAGGCATGAATCTTGCCCTCAACATCATTGCTAATTTAGTGGGAGAGTAAAATATGTTAAAAATAATCTGTTCCAGAATGGAGAAAATGGGTTAATGGAACTATGCTAAAACACCACAGACATGGGTGGACAGGGGCTGTGAGATCTGCTGGTACGTGGTGATAGACTGATGACTGTAGGGAAGGAGAAGGTTGGGAATCTACAAGTAAGTTACATCTGAGCAGGGCCCTAAAAGTGTATAATTTGTCAGATTGAACCTCATAAATACTATAGAGTAAGTACTATGTTGCTGCTTTGTTGCTAAGTCATGTCTGACTTTTGCTACCCCATTGACTATAGCCAGCCAGGCTCCTGTGTCCACAGGATTTTCTAGGCAAGAATATGGGAGTAGGTTGTCATTTGCTTCTCCCGGTGATCTTCTTGACCCAGGGACTGAACCCATTTCTCCTGCATTGGCAGATGGATTCTTTACCACTGTACCACCTGGGAAGCCCGAGAGTAGGTACTATAAACACAGCTAAGGCTAAATATATGAATGAAAGCATGACATAGTTGATAGGATTAGGCATTAGATGTCTCTGATCAGAAAGATCAGATTAAATGATCAAAAAGTAAAGCTAAAATGTCAGATATAATCACAAATAAAGGAGAATGGATCTACCAGAGATCTTAAACTTGTTCTCTCAATCCTATTTTATTTTTTTTTTAATCCAGAGTGTACTTGCTTCCCAGCAGGTTGATCTTCATGACTATTTTTGGGCTACTACTTTTCTATTTTGATTTATTAAAAACAAATCTGCTCTTTTGAGATGCATAAAATTCTGCTACTTTCAATTCCCTACCTACCCATCTAGTTGTGTTCACTTTCTGTGTCCTAGATTCAGCCTCCACAATATACCAAGAAACTCAGCACCCGTTCATGCTACTTGACGAAAGCACATATAACTGGTTGAAGTCTATATGGATAATAAAACTTTCAACATTTTGGCCTCTTGGTTTTCTTCATGTCCTGGCTGCCAAGGACGTTCTCATTTTTTTCACTTCAGTCACCTTCAGATGTCTCCCTTTTCATTTGTTATCTATTGTTTTCCTTTGTTATCTAAATTTTACTCCTCCAGAGATATAACTTTAAGTATTCTAACCTCTGACCACACAGCTCTCTTTACCCAAATGGCAAGCCTGATCATGTCTTTATTTTCACTTGCACTTGTGGGCACTTCTTTCTTCTGTTTAAAGCTTCAGCTCCCAAACTTCTTCATTTCTAGTCTATCCAGTACAGAGTGTTTGGTCTATCATTTAAAAATACCTAAACATTTTAGGTCGCTGTTCTTACAGAAGCACTGAGAGTGACAATAATTGAATCCAAAGTAACTGAATGTGTGAATTTTCCAGACTTTTGTCACTAAGAGCATAGCTTCCCTGGTGGCTCAGAGGGTAAAGCGTCTGCCTGCAATGCGGGAGACCTGGGTTTGATCCCTGGGTTAGGAAGATCCCCTGGAGAAGGAAATGGCAACCCTCTCCAGTGTTCTTGCCCGGAGAATCCCATGGACAGAAGAGTCTGGTGGGCTACAGTTCACAGGATCGCAAAGTCAGACACAACTGAACTACTTCACTTTCACTTTCAAGAGTATAGCCCAGCACTACTTTGGGAAGAAACACATTGCTATTAAGCTTCCTATAAAGAGCATTCCAGGGCTAGTCTTCTATATATGACTTCCCTGTTGGCCCAGACGGTAAAACGTCTGTCTACAATGTGGGAGACCTGGGTTCGAGCCCTGGGTTGGGAAGATCCGCTGGAGAAGGAAATGGCAACCCACTCCAGTACTATTGCCTGGAAAATCCCATGGACAGAGGAGCCTGGTACATAAAAATTGAATCCACTTTGAAATTGTTCATATAAGTTGGGACAGTTAGATTTTAACCATTGGAAGAATAAAAGTGAATTGGAACTTGTGAAGCTCGCATTTGACCATGAATACCTACAGCTATCTGAACTTTTATATGCAGATGCACCTTTGTAAATATGTAGCTTAGATATAAAGGGTTTTTTTTTTTTTTTGGTCTTGTCTCATTAAAATTCTAGCAACTGATTCCTTCTGCAATTCTGTGTATTAGAAATTTTGTCTTCTAACTATCTCTCAAAATCACACATTCTTATTGTCCCCCGTTCAACTCTTTTAGGTTAAACTGCTATCATGTTGAGACTGTAAAATGCTGTTAATGATTGTTAAGTGTTGGTTCTCTGATTCCACCTTTTTCTCCTTTCTGCCTTCTAATTCTTATAGATGATATAAGTGATTTAGATTTTCTAAATCAGTGATAGAAATCTTAAATGATGATTTAAAAGAGTTACTTTACTATTTTCAAGGAGCTGTTATTGACCCCCAAAACTCAATGATTTATTTCTTTTCTATTTGATCCCTATTCAGTTATTTCTCCCTTTCAATATGATATGGAAGAACTGCATCTCAGCAATATGGCTTTGTACTAGAAAGAGTTGGCTCCCCAAGCAGAAGGTTTTAAAAGCATACCAAGATGGTAAGAAATTCCTGAAGCCTATTTTATCCCTTCTGTTCCTCATAACTTGCCTACCTGCCATGTGCTAGGAGGCCCATGATTTAAATGAGCTCTCTGCAAAATCTGGCTACCCAAAAATATGCCTTGCTTCAGAAAAACCTCAACATCCACTCCCACCACCAAAAGGAGGAAGACAAAAATTGCCAAGACAAAAAACTTCTCACAAGGAATATTTTACACTTCATATTACTTCACTCTGTGCTTCTCATAAACAATAGGAACCACCAATGCACTAAGAAGGCTTTGATTTTCCAGGACTCAAGTTAGAGTCAAATTTTTTTTTTTTTTTTTTTAGTCTTTTCACAGAAATTCAGATTTAGCGAGTTGAGAAGTACTTGAGAAAATGTACATTTTTCCTCTCTACTCTTTATTGGCTCCATCTTTAGGATAAAGCTGACAAGCCTGGTGACCAGGCAATAGTCTGCGTTTAATAAGAATCTGCAAAGATGAAAATAGAATGAAAAAGGATTGTTTTTATTCTGTTTGAGACTGAAAGTGAGCTTATTTGTCTCTGTAGAACTAAACATTAGCACCAAAGTGAGTCCTGCAAAAGGTCTTTGCTAGGAACGTTTTTTTCTAGAATCAAATTTCTTTAATGGCAATGCTCTGCCTACTTGACCACTGACTCAGTGTGTTTGACAGGAGGAAAAACTTCTAACAAGCTAGATATGGGTAGTAATACAGAGTTATTTCTATGGCTTTCTCTTTGCCTCTCCTTCTCTTTTCTCTTTATAGCAAAAATCCCTTTAAGAAAATCTGTCTGGTTTACATTTATATTTCTTTTCTTCATGACCCTAGAGATCCTGCTGGGAGTTTGGTGTATGGGGGATTAAACTGAAATCTATATTTTTGTGAGTGTGTTGCTTGAACCTAGCATAGCTGATTACTGTAGGAAAGAGATGAATTCCTTAGACACATAAATTATCCAGACTGGAAGCCTTTGAGATCAGAGTGTCCTTTTCTAAGAAAGGACTTACTGCTACTACCCCACTCCACCCCCACCACATACCACCCCCCACCACACATACACATCACCTAGTTAAGAAGACAAATTTGCATTTGGGTGTTGTGCTCAGTCCTAGGAATTATTCAAAGTCAATCTATTCTTTTATGTTAAAGTAGCCAAACTGCTAACCCTGAGCTTGGCTAGAGTAGTATCAGTAACAGTATAGATGAGGAAGTGTTATAAGTAATAACTCAGAAGAAAGGGAGTCACCTGGTTTTATTTTTACTCTTTGGGGCTATCATGTAATGACAAAACCTGGAAAGTTGAGTGCTCAGTGTACACACGATTCTTCACCGAGTCAGCCAGTCTCTATCAGATGACAGAAGATGAGATGGTTTGATGGCATCACCAACTCAATGGACATGAGTTTGAGCAAACTCTGGGAGATGGTGAAGGATAGGGATGCCTGGTATGTTGTAGTCCATGGGGTCACAAAGAGTCTTTCATAACAGCAAATTAAAAATAATAGCAAGTCTAAGGGATTTTTATTAACCATGGAAATACTCAGCTGATTTCTTATTTTACCCCACTGATTATGGTGGAAATGTACAAGTCCATTCAATGTTTACCATATGAACAATATTCTTGGAACAGAGTTATATTTGACATTTTCTGCTTATGTGTCCTGTTTGGTTAAGGACCATGCTTCTCTTCCCATTGTCAATTTCTTCTTCTCTTACTTATTTCAGTGATATTATTCAGATGTCCACATTTCTCTGGAGGAGTCCTCATACTTGGAGAAAAGTGGCTTCACCATTGGTTTACTGTGGATTGGTTTACTGTATCCTAAACTAATCAGAGAAATATCATCTTTTGTATTATTGATTCAAAATAGACAGCCACCCTAGTGAAAGCCAATGAGACACAAGTTGTTTCTAGGGAATTCCTTAAAAGGAGTCTTCCTCCCTTTTCAAACTCTCCCTCTTTTATGGACTTAGAAGAGAAGCACATAGCCAGGGATTCAGTGGGAGTGATGATAAAGCATGAAAATGATGCACTTTCTATTACATCATTAGACACAGTATGTAATATGATTATTAAACTTTTAGAATAGATTTTAGAAACCTGGTGGATAAGTATCTCCTTGGCCTGCAAACACATGCTGCTTCCAATTGTGGGAGAAAGTTTTGTATGATTTTCCATAACGTTTCAGCTTTGTATTTCTCTCAGTTCTCTGCTGTAATGTTGTGACATAGAAGTTTCTCAAACTTCTTTTGGCAGGAAGAGTCATTAGGGTCTGCGTCATTTTGTAAGATATGGCACAGACCCAGAATGACATGGTGCAGGTCCCAGTGGAAGGACACTAGCTGGCACTGTGCAGAGACAGCTTGTCATGGTGCTCCAGGGACTCACTGTCAGTATCTGAGTCAGTCTGCTCAGGGACACACTCCAGATTATCTTTGATAGATGACAGCTAATCTATTTATCCCCAAATAAAAACCAATCGAGGTTCACCATTCCCAGATTGTCTAAAGTTTTATCCTCTTCTTTTCTCTACCCTCTCATCAATCTTTTTCTTCCTTTGTTTCATGAAAATAGTCCAAATACATACCCTCACATCTGTGTGTAAATTTTGTGTAACAGCCCAATAATATTGATGACTCATATATTCAAGTTGATTTTTAATGACTAAACATTCCTTGGTTACTTTTTGACAGGTCCACGCTGAAATGTATTTTCATTTCTTCCTTGACTCTGTTCAGAAGCTTGAAGTTCTATGAGTCCTCTATTTCTCTGGGCTAAATAATCAGGACTCTGGCTTAAAATGACTGTTCACCTTCTTCTATGAGATTGTCATGTCTTATGTGGCTGTATCTCAGTCACTTAGAGAAATTCAGTCCTTTTGGACTGTCTAACAGTATGTGAAATTGAATACTCATGCTGTTCTGTACCGGCCATAATCAAGTTTTATTCATGATGCATACCTCTCACTCCTCTGCCAGAATGACTGTTGCCATACTCACTAGACCTCTTTTTAAAAGTTCTTTTTCTCTCTGTTCTCTTTACCTCTGTTTCTTAATTGAAACCTGTTAGTCTACCAAACTCACCATCTTCCTTGCAGCCCTTTCAAGTAGTAGGGGACTTTACTCCTGTGAAACTTACAGATATCTTTCCCTCCTCTTTCCTACTAATTGCAGAAGCTTTCCAATCATTTTCTTTTCCTTTCTTATTTATTTATTTTTTTAAACTTTATTATTTATTATTATTATTATTTTTGGCCATGCTGGTGGCATGTGAGTTCTTAGTTTCCCAACCAGGGTTTGAATCCACACCTCCTTGCATTGGAAGTGTGGAATCTTAACCACTGGACCACTGGGGAAGTCCCTTCCTTTTCTTTCTTAAAATGAATCCTAACAATAGGATAAACAAAAACCCAGATCTTTTTAATTTCATGCCATCTTATGCCACTTCATTTGGGAGCTAACATCTCTAGCATTCCCAGTTACTCCCAGCTATTAGTAGAAGAACTTCGTTTTTAGCTCACAGAATGACACTGTGGCATATTCTGTATTGAATTTAATGCATGTAGTGTTTTTTACATGTTCATAACATACCTAATGCATGGGATTCTTAATACCTCAGCTTTCTATCCTATTTTTAGCTTTCTGTGATATTACCTTAGCAACCCATTACCTTGTCACCCCCAAATCATAACCTGATACAGACTGCTCATTTTCCAAAATCATTTTTAATTAATTTACTTTTAATTGGAGGATAATTGCTTTACAATAGTGTGTTGGTTCTTGCATATATCAACATGAATCAGCCATACAGGCCATCATCTCCTCTTCTCCCAGCTTACTTTTTCTAGTATCCAAAGTATCCATACCATTATTTCTTTGACTTTTATGAGACCTATCAGCACCTCCATTTTTGGTGTTTACTTTTGTTATGAAAGTGAAAGAGAGTGAAAAAGTTGGCCTAAAGCTCAACATTCAGAAAACTAAGATCATGGCATCTGGTCCCATCACTTCATGGCAAATAGAAAGGGAAACAGTGGAAACAGTCATACTTAATTTTGGGGGCACCAAAACCACTGCAGATGGTGATTGCAGCCATGAAATTAAAAGACACTTACTCTTTGGAAGGAAAGTTATGACCAACCTAGACAGCATATTCAAAAGTAGAGACATTACTTTGCCAACAAAATCCATCTAGTCAAGGTTATGGTTTTTCCAGCGGTCATGTATGGATGTGAGAGTTGGACTGTGAAGAAAGCTGAGCACCAAAGAATTGCTGCTTTTGAACTGTGGTGTTGGAAAAGACTCTTGAGAGTCCTTTGGACTGCAAGGAGATCCAACCAGTCCATTTTGAAGGAGGTCAGTCCTGGGTGTTCATTGGAAGGACTGATGCTAAACTGAAACTCTAATACTTTGACTACCTCATGTCAAGAGTTGACTCATTGGAAAAGACCTTGATGCTGGGAAGGATTGGAGGCAGGAGGAGAAGGGAACAACAGAGGATGAGATGGCTAGATGGCATCACCAACTTAATGTACATGAGTTTGAATAAAGTCCGGGAGTTGGTGATGGACAGGGAGGCCTGGTGTGCTGCGATTCATGGGGTTGCAAATAGTCGGACATGACGGAGTAACTGAACTGAACTGAACTGATGTTAATGGCCTGGTACCATTCTCTCACCTTCTTTCTTAACTGACTTTGGATTCTGCACTCTATTTTATCATTAAAGAAAAAAATTAAAACAGAATTTTAAAGTTTATTAGGATTTTTTTTTTTTTTTGCCATGTGATGCAGCATACAAGATCGTAGTTCCCCAATCTAGGATTGAACCCATGTCCCCTGCACTGGGAGTGTGGAGTCTCAATCACTGGACTTCCAGGGAAGCTTGTATACTTTGTTTTGATTGTCTTCCTTGGGGACCTTCTTACATTTCACATGAAAACTATTAGGATATGCTTTTAATTTTATTTTCAAAATATGTCTAAAATATTACTACATCTCACCATCTCATCTGCTACAAACCTATCCCAATTGCATTATCTTAAAAATGTGCTATTTTAATGGATTCTAAAAATGGTATTTATACTTTTACTCTGGTATTCTCCTTCCCTACTCCCAAAAAGCTTTCTTAACACAACCAGTAGTGTGTGTGGTTGTCTGAATTTAGGAAAAATCTCCTAATAGTTTCCCTTCTCACTTGCAATGAAATTCAGCTTACTTATGTCTTGCAAAGCTTAAAGCTTCACATCCTCTGATCTATGGCTTCCTCTTAGCCATTTCAGTACTGTTCTATTTACTCTTCTATGCCAGTCATACTGATTTTCTCCGCATTCCTCAGTTTCCCCAATATACTTATTTCTTGTTACTATTAATATTCTTCCACTGTTTCTCTGAAATCTTTTTAAAAGAAAAATATTTTTATTCAGTGATTTAAGGATCAGAATTAATATTATTTTATGCATTTTGTAACTCAAATAAAATACAGTGGTATAAAATAATTCATAGAATGAAACTATAGTTATGTAACTATTAATTGACAGTTTACTCAACAACTTACTCAGAAAAGTGTGACATGGAGATTAGGTGAGAATAGTATGTACTCTCTGGTGAGTTGCTATAAAGTAACAGTGTATAGTGGGATAAGTAAGTGTTCTTTGCAGTCAGACTTACATTTACATCCAGGCTTTCGCTAAAATTGTTTGTGCAACAGGGCAAATAGCTTAGTGTACAATGTCAGAAAGGAATGGTGAGAGAGCACATCCTTCGCTGGTTGTTGATCTTACTGGAAAAGCTTTGAGTTTCTTAGGATAAGTATAATTTTAATTCTAGTTTTGTTTTTTTTTTTGATAGATATTCTTTATCCAACATTCCACTGGGTCATAGAAAAAGCAAGGGAATTCCAAGAAAGCATCTACTTCTGCTTTATTGACTACACTAAAGCCTTACACTGTGTGGATCACAACAAAATATGGAAAATTCTTAAAGAGAGGAGAATACCAGAAGCAACAGTTAAAACTAGACATGGAACAATGAACTGCTACCAAATTGGAGAAGGAGTACATCAAAGCTGTACATTGTCACCCTGCTTATTTAACTTATATGCAGAGCACATCATACGAAATGACAAGTTGGAAGAACCACAAGCTGGAATCAAGATTGCTGGGAGGCCCTTTCCCCTTTCTGGTTCTATCCTCCTGAAATGGAGACCAAATGGCAGAAGTCAGAGCAACCACTGTGGGACTTTGAAAAAATAAGTCAATGGAATTTCAGTTATCTCAAGGACAAAAACTATTTGAATCACAACCTAAAACTACTGAGGGAATCCTTATTTCTCTGGGCTCCAGTGAAAGCCAGCAGTCATCTTTGTCATTCGGTAAGATCAAACCCTGAGCCTTTGGAGTGGATGCACTGTATCCAAGACCCTAGACTACCAGAGAATTAGCCCTAGGGGGAATCAAATAGTGAGAACTCACACAAAGGAAACCACTGTAATATAAGACCTGGCATCACACAACCACCAATAATCTAAACAACAGACAAAACAAAAATACAAACCAAATCATCAGCAGACAGGAGTACCACCTCACTCAGCCTTGCCCATCAGAGGAAAAACAAGCAAACAAACACAACTCAGCACAGATCTCACCCTATAAGAAGCTTACACAAACCACTGGGCCAAACTTAAAGGGAAGAAACAAAAAGGAAGAAAGAATTCAACCTTGAAGCCTGGAAAAAGGAGACCTCAAACACAATAAGCTAAAAAAATAAATAATGAAAAGGCAGAAAATACTACACATATGAAACAACAGACCAGAAACACAGAAGTCCAAATAAATGAAGAGGAAACAGGCAAACTACCTGAAAAATTATTCAGAATAATGATAGTAAAGATGATCAAAAACCTTGAAACCAAAATTGAGAAAATGCAAGAATCAATTAACAAAGACCTAGAAGAATTAAAGACTAAACATTCAAACAACACAATTACTGAAATTAAAAATACCCTAGAAGGAATTGATAGCAGACTATTTGAAGCAGAAGAACGAATCAGTGAGCTGGAAGATAAAATGGTGAAATAACTTCTGCAGAGCAGAGTAAAGTAAATAGAATGAAAAGGATAGTCTCAGAGACCTTTGGAACAATATCAAATTCACCAACATTCAAATAATAGGGGTCCCAGAAGAAGAAGAGAAAAAGAAAGAGTATGAGAAAATATTTGAAGAGATGATAGTTGAAAATTTCCCCAACATGGAAAAGGAAATAGTCAATCAAGTCTGAAAGGCACAAAGAGTCTATACAGAATAAACCCAAAGAGAAACACACCAAGACATATACTAATCAAACAAACAAAGACTAAACACAAAGAATTTTATTTTTTTAATACTTTATTCTACATTACAATACTGTATTTGTTTTGCCATACATTGACATGAATCAGCCACAGGTGTACACGACCTCCCAATGCCAAAGGCCCCTCCCACCTCCAACCCCATATCATCTCCCTGGATCATCCCGTGCACCAGCCCCAAGCATCCTGTATCCTGTATTGAACATAGACTGGCGCTTCATTTCTTACATGATAGTATACATGTTTCAATGCCATTCTCCCAAATCATCCCACCCTCTCCCTCTCCCTCAGAGTCCAAAAGTCCGTTCTATACCTCTATCTCTTTTGTTGTCTCACATAGAGGATCATCATTACTATCTTTCTAAATTCCTTATATATGTGTCAGTATACTGTATTGGTGTTTTTCTTTCTGGCTTACTTCACTCTGTATAATCGGCTCCAGTTTCATCCATCTCATTAGAACTGAGTCAAATTTATTCTTTTTAATGGCTGAGTAATACTCCATTGTGTATATGTACCACTGATTTCTTATCCATTCATCTGCTGATGGACATCTAGGTTGTTTCCATGTCCTGGCTATTATAAACAGTGCTGCAATGAACATTGGGGTACATGTGACTCTTTCAATTCTGGTTTCCTCAATGTGTATGCCCAGCAGTGGGATTGCTGGATCATAAGGCAGTTCTATTTGCAATTTTTAAGGAATCTCCACACTGTTTTCCATAGTGGCTGTACTAGTTTGCATTCCCACCAGCAGTGTAAGAGGGTTCCCTTTTCTCCACATCCTCTCCAGCATTTATTGCTTGTAGACTTTTGGACCACAGCTATTCTGACTGGTGTGAAATGGTACCTCATTGTGGTCTTGATTTGCATTTCTCTGATAATGAGTGATGGTGAGCATCTTTTCATGTGTTTGTTAGCCATCCGTATGTCTTCTTTGGAGAAATGCCTATTTAGTTCTTTGGCCCATTTTTTGATTGAGTCGTTTATTTTTCTGGAGTTGAGCTGCATAAGTTGCTTGTGTATCTTTGAGATTAGTTGTTTGTCAGTTGTTTCATTTGCTATTGTTTTCTCCCATTCAGAAGGCTGTCTTTTCGCTTTGCTTCAGGCTCTACTACAAAGCCATAGTCATTAAGACAGTATGGTACTGGCAGAAAGACAGAAATATAGATCAATGAAACAAAATAGAAAGCCCTGAGATAAATCCACACACCTATGGACACCTTATCTTCGACAAAGGAGGCAAGAATATACAATGGAGTAAAGACAGTCTCTTTAACAGGTGGTGCTGGGAAAACTGGTCAACCACGTTTAAAAGAATGAAACTAGACCTCTTTCTAACACCACACACAAAAATAAACTCAAAATGGATTAAAGATCTAAATGTAAGACCAGAAACTATAAAACTCCTAGAGGAAAAAATAGGCAAAACACTTTGACATAAATCACAGCAGGATCCTCTATGATCCACCTCCCAGTATACTGGAAATAAAAGCAAAAATAAACAAATGGGATCTAATTAAAATTAAAAGCTTCTGCACAACAAAGGAAGCTATAAGCAAGGTGAAAAGACAGCCTTCTGAATGGGAGAAAACAATAGCAAATGAAACAACTGACAAACAACTAATCTCAAAGATATTCAAGCAACTTTTGCAGCTCAACTCCAGAAAAATAAACGACCCAATCAAAAAAATAGGCCCAAGAACTAAATAGGCATTTCTCCAAAGAAGACATACGGATGGCTAACAAACACATGAAAAGATGCTCACCATCACTCATTATCAGAGAAATGCAAATCAAGACCACAATGAGGTACCATTTCACACCAGTCAGAATAGCTGTGGTCCAAAAGTCTACAAGCAATAAATGCTGGAGAGGATGTGGAGAAAAGGGAACCCTCTTACACTGCTGGTGGGAATGCAAACTAGTACAGCCACTATGGAAAACAGTGTGGAGATTCCTTAAAAATTGCAAATAGAACTGCCTTATGATCCAGCAATCCCACTGCTGGGCATACACATTGAGGAAACCAGAATTGAAAGAGTCACATGTACCCCAATGTTCATTGCAGCACTGTTTATAATAGCCAGGACATGGAAACAACCTAGATGTCCATCAGCAGATGAATGGATAAGAAATCAGTGGTACATATACACAATGGAGTATTACTCAGCCATTAAAAAGAATAAATTTGACTCAGTTCTAATGAGATGGATGAAACTGGAGCCGATTATACAGAGTGAAGTAAGCCAGAAAGAAAAACACCAATACAGTATACTGACACATATATAAGGAATTTAGAAAGATAGTAATGATGACCCTCTATGTGAGACAGCAAAGAGACAGAGGTATAGAACGGACTTTTGGACTCTGAAGGAGAGGGTGAGGGTGGGATGATTTGGGAGAATGACATTGAAACATGTATACTATCATGTAAGAAACGAAGCACCAGTCTATGTTCAATACAGGATACAGGATGCTTGGGGCTGGTGCACGGGATGATCCAGGGAGATGATATGGGGTGGGAGGTGGGAGGGGGCTTCGGCATTGAGAGATCATGTACACCTATGGCTGATTCATGTCAATGTATGGCAAAACAAATACAGTATTGTAATGTAGAATAAAGTATTAAATAAATAAATAAAAATAAAAGAATAAATAAATAAATGCTGTTGGAAAAACTGGACAGGTACATGTAAAAGAATGAAATTAGAACCCTTCTTAACACCATATGCAAAGATAAACTCAGAATGGATTAAAGACCTAAATGTGAGACCAGAAACTATAAAACTATTGGAGGAAACATAGGCAGAACACTCAATGACATAAATCAAAGCAAGATCCTCTTTGCCCCATCTCCTAGAGTAATGGAAATCTAAAAAGTAAACAAGTAGGACCTGAATAAATTCAAAAGCTTTTGCACAGTAAAGAAAACTATAAGCAAGGTGAAAAGACAACCCTCAGAATGGGAGAAAAAAATAGCAAATGAAACAACTGACAAAGGATTAATTTTCAAAATATACAAGTAACTCATACAACTGAACACCAGGCAAACAAACAACCCAATAAAAAAGTGGTGAAAAGATATTTCTCCAAAGAAGACAAACAGATGGGTAACAAACACATGAAAAGATGCTCAACGTCACTCATTACTAGAGAAATGCAAATCCAAACCACAATGATATATCACCTCACTCTGGCCAGAATGGCCATCATCGAAATGTCGACAAACAATAAATGCTGGAGTGGGTGTAGAGAAAAGGAAACACTCTTGTACTGTTGGTGGGAATGTAGATTGATACAACCGTTATGGAAAACGGTATGGAGATTCCTTAAAAACAAGGAATAAAACTATCATGTGACCCAGCAAACCTGCTCCTAGGCATATCCTCTGAGGAAATCAGAGTTAAAAATACACATGTATCCCATTGTTTGTTGCAGCACTATGTACAATAGCTAGAACATGGAAGCAACCTAGACACTCATTGACAAATGAATGGATAAAGAAGTGTGGTACATATACACAATGGAATATTACTCAGCCATAAAAGGAATGCATTTGAGTCAGTTCTGATGAGGTGGATGAACCTAGAACTTATTATACAGAGCGAAGTGAGTCAGAAAGAAAAAGATAAATATTGTATTCTAATGCACATATATGGAATCTAGAAAAATGGATCTGAAGAATTTATTTAAAAAGATTGCTGGGAGAAATATCAATAACTTCAGATATATAGATGACACCAACCTTATGGCAGAAAGCAAAAGGGAACTAAAGAGCCTCTTGAAAGAGGAGAGTGAAAAACCTGGCTTCAAACTCAGCCTTCAAAAAATGAAGATCATGGCATGTGGTTCCATCACTTCATGTTAAATAGATGGGGAAACAGTAGAAACAGTGACAGACTTTATTTTCTTGGGCTCCAAAATCATTGCAGATGATGGCTACAGCCATGAAATTAAAAGATGCTTGCTCCTTGGAAGAAACGTTTTAACCAAACTAGAGAGCATATTAAAAAGCAGAGACATTACTTTGCCATCAAAGTCCCATATAATCAAAGCTATGTTTTTTCCAGTAGTCATGCATGGATGTGAGTGTTGGACTATAAAGAAAGCTGAGCATCAAAGAACTGATACTTTTAAAAAAATCTTTATTTATTTATTTTTTACTTTACAATACTGTATTTGAACTGTGGTGTTGGAGAAGACTCTTGAGAGTCCCTTGGACAGCAAGGAGATCCAACTAGTCCATCCTAAAGGAGATCAATCCTGGATGTTCATTGGAAGAACTGATATTGAAGCTGAAACTCTAATACTTTGGCCACCTGATGCAAAGAGTTGACTCATTTGAAAAGACCTTGATTCTAGGAAAGGTTGAGGGCAGGAGGAGAAGGGAACACCAGACGATGAGATTTTTGGATGGCATCACCAACTCAATGGACATGAATTTGGGTGAACTCTGGGAGTTGGTGATGGAGAGGGAGGCCTGGTGTGCTGTGTTCATGGGGTTGCAAAGAGTCAGACACGACTGAGTGACTGAACTGAACTGAACTGAACTGATGGAACTCCTGGAAGTGGACATCATAATATTGTGGAGTCCTCCGTATGTCCAGGTCCCCTTGTCATTTTTAATTCTCAGTGGGGAGAGCACTGTGAGCTAATTCATCCACTGTAGTTCAAGTTTTCCTACCCCAGCACTGGTTCCCTTGACCGTTTTCTCTCCTTAGTCTCCTCTCAGAGAAACCGTACCTCCCTGCATTTGGCTGCCTAAGTCTCTATAATTGGGCCAGTGGTTTATCCTATGCTCAGTCCTCATGCAAGAACTGTAGATTTTTCAGTCTATTTAGCTTTTATCAATATTTGTTGTCAAGACAAAGTGGTGACTTTCAAGTTCCTTACATTCAAAACTGGGAACTGGAAGTCTCTTAATTTATTCTTCTTTTTCTCATCTGTGAAATAGAGCTATTAATAATACCTAACCTTGCAAAGTTGTTTTGACTAAAACATGGTTACTGATAACGTAGTCCCAACTCTTCTAGGAACTTGGTATAAGGGAATTGAAGATTCAGTGTGAAATGCTTGAAAAGTAGAAGTGTTTTATGAATGTGAGCTATTACATCATATCAATTTTTAAACCCAAACAGTAGATGTGGTCATTATATTACATTGCATTTTATATTACATCATATTATTGTAATGTAAATTATTACATTTACATTATAGTTTATCATTCCTTTCATCATATATTTTCATAAAGCTTACATTTGGCCCTAGGCCATTTTTAATATACTTCTATTTTTATTATTTATTATTTATGTAACACTTGACCCTTTTAAAATTTAAGTAATTTAATGATCCCTAGTTAATTACTTAAATGAAAATTTATAATGTACAGTGTAAAGAATAAAAGAAAGCTTCTGAGACTGATATGAAAAAATACTCAAGCTATAGGTGATTATCCCATTGTTAAGACTTTCAGGATGATGAAAATATAAGGACCAGCTTCATTCAGGCACACAAAAAGAAAGTACCTTATAACTACTATGCTAGAGAAACCTATAGTTTTGGTGTGTGTGTGTGTGTGTGTGTGTGTGTGTGTGTGTGTGTGTGTTTGTCTCCAAATGCATGTTCTTAGCATAAGTCAATGTTCAGGTAAAAATAATTGTTTTTCTTTTATTTTTCATTATTAAACAACCCTGAATATTAGATCAAAGTCTATCAGAGCATCACGTTAGTTTTTCATTTTTGAGACCCCGACTTAGATCACAGTGAAGAAAACAAATTAAGTTTGGAAGCTCATTTGGGATAGATAGGGTCTTGTCTAGCAAATATCTAATCAATGCTCCCTGCCTTACAGGATAGACTTTATTTTTCATTACCTGCTACTAACAGATGGCTTTCCCGGTCCTCAATTGAGGGGGGGTCTCAGTCTATTCCCCAGAGGTCATATGTTTCCAGGCAAAACTATCGCCCAATTGGCATCATTCCATTTAATATAGCAAAAATTGGGTTGGCAAAGATAGAAATCTATGGGTCAGAGTTTAGTGGCATTGTTAATTGATCCAAAGAAAATGCATGTTTGGAGATTCATAGGTTGCAGCTCTAATTCCCCCTACTTACAAATGCAAGCCAGAAATTAAATTAACTTCAGTAAATCAAATTGTTATACTTAGGACAGATTTTTTGAGAATACTGTTTCTGAGATAATTTGGTCACTGACAGATACTGCAAAGGTATATTAAGAAGACAATTCTGAGGATTAAAATTTGTATATAAATTTTAATTTGGAGTACAAATATTAGTAATTTTAATGGAAGGAGCTTTCTCTGAAATAATCCTAGACATTATAATCCTATTAAATTAACCATTCCACATACACATAGGCTTACACATGTACGGCAGTAGAAAATAACCAGATTGGCTCCATATTACTAATCTAGCAAAGGGATGAGAATGATAACTATGTACATTTACAGTACAGCTTCAGTACTTACAGTGGTGCCTTTTTACATTTATTATTTCGTTTTATCCTCAGGAAATCTTTTGAATTAGTTATAATCTATAGTTTTTCAGATAATGGATAATGTATATATTTCTCAAGAACACACAGTTAATAGGTATAGGAGCTGAGATTCAAATTCACACCTCTAGGCTCAAGCATTGATCTTGTTTCACTAAATTTCAGAATTAAAATGCATTATTCCTTCATTGGAGTAATATCTTACTCTTCCTTGAGAAAATGGTTGTCATAATGTACTATCACTTCCCTTACATCAAGAGAATTTATACTGAAGAAGAAACACTATAGAAATTCATGAAGATCCAAGAAGATATTCTTACCTATGCCTTTTTCACATTAAAGAGAAATCATAAAATGTAGGAATTCTCCAGGCAAGAATACTAGAATGGGTAGCCATTCCCGTCTCTATGGGATCTTTCCAACTCCGAGATCGAACCCATGGTTTTCTGCATTGCAGATGGAGCCCCCTTTACCATCTGAGCCACCAAGGAACCACAGATAGCCTTTCCACACAGGTTCTTCAGTCCTAATTCTTGCTTTTCCACCTTTACTTCCTTTCACCTCTGGGGACTTTCTTGTTGTCTGTCATAGGAAGAAAAATATCATTTAATTCTCTAATCACCATGAAATTATTAATGAGCTAGTGAATTATCCGTTTATGATTCTGAACATTTCTAAAAGTACATTATATATACATATATATATATGCACACACATTTATACATATATAATTGCATATATATGTGTGTATATATATTTATACACACACACATATATATATGTGTGTGTGTGTGTGTGTGTGTGTATATATATATATATATATATATATATATAAACAAACAAATGAAATAAAATCCATGCAGTTGTTTGTGGTGCTGGGGGTGGAGGTGGGGGATCTCAAGAAAAAGGTAAGAGAATATTCATCGCAATTTTTATATTTGGGGGTTTGCCAACTGCATGATTAAGAGATAAACTTTTTGTGTGGTTTTTTTTTTTGCATTATTTTTGTTCTGTTCTATGTTAATACATTTACAAGAGAAAATTAATAATCTCATTCAAATAGACCAAGTAGAAAGGGAACAATTTGGTTCTCCTCCCTATGCCCAAGACATCACAGTTTACCCTGAAAAGAAAAAAAAATCATTATTTCTATTTGTCCCTTCAGTACTGACAACATCGAGAAGTCAAAAGGCAAATGTGGGTAGATTGAATTTTTAAGAGGTATGCTTGGTTGAAAATTGTCAAGAGCCACTTACTTTTACTTATTTCTTCTTTCCTAGCACAGAACAAAAGATTTTTATTCAATGATATTTTCTCCCCACATGGAACATAACACACACACACACACACACACACACACACACACACACACACACATATTTTAAGTAAGGAACAGTATTCAAATTTTGGAGAGGCTTTCTCACGTACCAATGCAAAGGAAGTTTTAAAATTAAAGAATAATTATACAGATAAGGTTCAATGACAATAGTAATTTAGGAAAGGTGTTCAAATATAATCAAATCAATAAGAGTGAATCTCCTGTGAACACAGTTTTTAATATTACTCTTTGTCCCTTCTAGGGTTAGGTAATGAATTACAAAAATTGCTCCCAAACCTCTCTTCTGAGTAATTACACTTTTACTTGCTTGTCTTTTCCGCCCCCAGCACCATGAAAATTACAGCATTCTGATCAATGAGGATATAAAATGAGAGGAACAGAAACAGTGATTTTTGCCTTTCCCAGGCGTTTCACATTTTTGCAAACACAAATATCTGTCTGCAATTACTTTCCTCTGAGGACTGTGTTTTCTGAAGCCTTTTCAAATGAGAACTACTGGAGACATTTTTGTTTTGTTTCATTCATTTTTCTTTTCACATCCCATTGGATTGTCAGCTAGACTTGCCAATATTCGTCCATCAGATGGTTGCATGCTAGTTTCATTTGTTGACATCATGCCCCAAAACACAATGGTGAGAAATATGAACACAAGTTTTAACTGCGATTTAAAAAGGCTACAGAAACCTTATTTTACTTATTTTGATCAGTTAACATTGTCACTTAAAATTAACACGTGCACTTAAAGTCAGTAAGTATTCATACTATTGATTCAGATTGGATGAGTGATGATTCAGATTGGACTGAGACATCAGAAAATAAGTCATCCAATTCAGATTGGACGACTTATTTTCTGATGTCTCAGTCTGACCTCAATTGGATTGTGAATTAGAAAGCCAAGTATATATTGAGCCATATTTGTTTTTAGCCAAATGTAAAATTCAGATGGTTTTAGTGATTCCTAACAATAATATAAAAGAACACTAAACCACTACTTCATGATGATAGGTAGAGAGGAATTCAGTTATTGTTTGAGGTTTTCTAAGAAGACACAAGAAAGCCTTCTTCAGCGATCAATGCAAAGAAATAGAGGAAAACAACAGAATGGGAAAGACTAGAAATCTCTTCAAGAAAATTAGAGATACCAAGGGAACATTTCATGCAAAGATGGGCTCAATAAAGGACAGAAATGGTATGGACCTAACAGAAGCAGAAGATATTAAGAAAAGGTGGCAAGAATACACAGAAGAACTGTACAAAAACGATCTTCATGACCCAGATAATCATGATGGTTTGATCACTAATCTAGAGCCAGACATCCTGGAATGTGAAGTCAAGTGGGTCTTGGAAAGCATCGCTACGAACAAAGCTAGTGGAAGGGATGGAATTCCAGTTGAGCTGTTTCAAATCCTGAAAAATGATGCTGTGAAAGTGCTGCACTCAATATGCCAATAGATTTGGAAAACTCAGTAGTGGCCACAGGACTGGAAAAGGTCAATTTTCATTCCAATCCCAAAGAAAGGCAATGCCAAAGAATGCTCAAACTACCACAAAATTGCACTCATCTCGCATGCTAGTAAAGTAATGCTCAAAATTCTCCAAGCCACGCTTCAGCAATACGTGAACCATGAACTTCCTGATATTCAAGCTGGTTTTAGAAAAGGCAGGGGAACCAGAGATCAAATTGCCAACATCCGCTGGATCTTGGAACAAGTAAGAGAGTTCCAGAAACACATCTATTTCTACTTTATTGACTATGCCAAAGCCTTTGACTGTGTGGATCACAATAAACTGTGGAAAATTCTGAGAGGGATGGGAATACCAGACCACCTGACCTGCCTCTTGAGAAACCTATATGCAGGTCAGAAAGCAACAGTTAGAACTGGACATGGAACAACAGACTGGTTTCATATAGGAAAAGGAGTATGTCAAGGCTGTATATTGTCACCCTGCTTATTTAACTTATATGCAGAGTACATCATGAGAAATGCTGGACTGGAAGAAACACAAGCTGGAATCAAGATTTCTGGGAGAAATATCAAGAACCTCAGATACTCAGATGACACCACCCTTATAGCAGAAAGTAAAGAGGAACGAAAAAGCCTCTTGATGAAAGTGAAAATGGAGAGTGAAAAAGTTGGCTTAAATCTCAACATTCAGGAAATGAAGATTATGGCATCTGGTCCCATCACTTCATGGGAAATAGATGGGGAAACAGTGGAAACAATGTCAGACTTTATTTTTGAGGGCTCCAAAATCACTGCATGTAGACTTTTGGATCACAGCCATTCTGACTAGTGTGAAATGATACCTCATTGTGGTCTTGATTTGCATTTCTCTGATAATAAGTGATGTTGAGCATCTTTTCATGTGTTTGTTAGCCATCCGTATGTCTTCTTTGGAGAAATGCCTATTTAGTTCTTTGGCCCATTTTTTTATTGGGTCGTTTATTTTTCTGGAGTTGAGCTGCATAAGTTGCTTGTATATCTTTGAGATTAGTTGTTTGTCAGTTGTTTCATTTGCTATTGTTTTCTCCCATTCAGAAGGCTGTCTTTTCACCTTGCTTATAGTTTCCTTTGTTGTGCAGAAGCTTTTAATTTTAATTAGATCCTATTTGTTTATTTTTGCTTTTATTTCCAGTATATTGGGAGGTGGATCATAGAGGATCCTGCTGTGATTTATGTCGGAGAGTGTTTTGCCTATGTTTTCCTCTAGGAGTTTTATAGTTTCTGGTCTTATGTTTAGATCTTTAATCCATTTTGAGTTTATTTTTGTGTATGGTGTTAGAAAGGGGTCTAGTTTCATTCTTTTACAAGTGGTTGACCAGTTTTCCCAGCACCACCTGTTAAAGAGACTGTCTTTACTCCATTGTATATTCTTGCCTCCTTTGTCGAAGATAAGGTGTCCATAGGTGTGTGGGTTTGTCTCAGGGCTTTCTATTTTGTTCCATTGATCTATATTTCTGTCTTTGTGCCAGTAGATCCAAAAGTCTACAAGCAATAAATGCTGGAGAGGATGTGGAGAAAAGGTAACCCTCTTACACTGCTGGTGGGAATGCAAACTAGTACAGCCACTATGGAAAATAGTGTGGAGATTCCTTAAAAAATTGCAAATAGAACTGCCTTATGATCCAGCAATCCCACTGCTGGGCATACACATTGAGGAAACCAGAATTGAAAGAGACACATGCACCCGAATGTTCATTGCAGCACTGTTTATAATAGCCAGGACATGGAAACAACCTAGATGTCCATCAGCAGATGAATGGATAAGAAATCAGTGGTACATATACACAATGGAGTACTACTCAGCCCTTAAAAAGAATAAATTCGATTCAGTTCTAATGAGATGGATGAAATTGGAACCGATTATACAGAGTGAAGTAAGCCAGAAAGAAAAACACCAATACAGTATACTGACACATATATATGGAATTTAGAAGGATAGTAATGAAGACCCTCTATGTGAGACAACAAAAGAGACTCAGAGGTATAGAACGGACTTTTGGACTCTGAGGGAGAGGGAGAGGGTGGAATGATTTGGGAGAATAGCATTGAAACATGTATACTATCTTGTAAGTATGAAGCGCCAGTCTATGTTCAATAAAGGATGCAGGATGCTTGGGGCTGGTGCACGGGATGATTCAGGGAGAGGATGTGGGTTGGGAGGTGGGAGGGGGCTCTGGCATTGGGAGATCGTGGACACCTGTGGCTGATTCATGTCAATGTATGGTAAAACAAATACAGTATTGTAATGTAGAATAAAGTATTAAAAAATAAATAAATAATCACTGCAGATGGTGATTGCAGCCATGAAATTAAAAGACGCTTACTCCTTGGAAGGAAAGTTATGACCAACCTAGGTAGCATATTCAAAAGCAGAGACATTACTTTGCTGACTAAGGTCCATCTAGTCAAGGCATGGTTTTTCCTGTGGTCAAGCATGGATGTGAGAGTTGGACTGTGAAGAAAGCTGAGCACCGAAGAACTGCTGCTTTTGAACTGTGGTGTTGAAAAAGACTCTTGAGAGTCCCTTGGACTGCAAGGAGATCCAACCAGTCCATTCTGAAGGAAATCAGCCCTGAGATTTCTTTGAAAGGAATGATGCTAAAGCTGAAACTGCAGTACTTTGGCCACCTCATGTGAAGAGTTGACTCATTGGAAAAGACTCTGATGCTGGGAGGGATTGGGGGCAGGAGGAGAAGGGGACGACAGAGGATGAGATGGCTGGATAGCATCACTGAATCAATGGACATGAGTCTGAGTGAACTCTGGGAGTTGGTGATGGACAGGGAGGCCCGGCGTGCTGTGATACATGGGGTCGCGGGGAGTTGGACATGACTGAGCGACTGAACTGAACTGATCTGAACTGAACTAGTTATAAAAAAAATAACCCAGACTAAGAAGCATTATCTTTGCCCAAAACAGGTCCTTTAAACCCCACCACCACCCCCTCCAAAAAATAAATCACAGACAAAATATCTACAAAACCTTTATTATATAAATGTGGTTTCTATACCAGGTGCACGTGGGTTTGAGTCTTATTCCCATTGCTTGTGGCTGTGTAATGTTGGTCAATGTTTAAACTTCTCCAAGACTTAGTCTCATTCTTTCCAGACTATGATAATGTTAATACTTGTGATGAAGTTTCTGAGAGAATTAGGTACTTTGCTTTCTGTAAAGTGGTTGTCAGAGTCTACATAGTAAGTATTCAATAAATACTATTAATTTTGTAATATTGTTAGTATTAAATAGTCCATGGTAGCTGTCAGTTACTTTAATCAGGGACTGATCATTCTGTTTCTTTCTTTTTTTCTTTTTATTAATTTCTTCATTTTTAATTGGAGGATAATTGTTTTACAATATAGTGTTGGTTTCTGCAATATATCAACACGATTCCATCATAGGTACATACCGTAGGTATACATATGACCCTCCACTCTTATTAAACTTTCTTCCCACCTCCCACTCCATTCCAAGGTGTCGCAGAGCATTGGATTTGAGCATCCTGCATCATACAGTAAATTCTGACTATCTGTTGAGTTTACTATAATACCTGATACAAAACAAACTTTGGTAGAAAAAATTAGCAATGATGACTAAATGTAAAGATAAAACAAGGAAAAAGGGAGTTTGTAGTGCTACAGCCTGTTTCCTTCATTCTCACATCTTTCTAAGCTAAGTCTACTTGACTCAACATGAAAAAATATTTGTAGTTTTCATGTACTGATTGCCAGCCTTGATGTTACCACATCTTAGGGTGTTACTGGCTATGATAAGCTCTATGTTTGCCAATTCATAACTTTTCATGAAGCTGCCATGTCCTTAAGTACATTTCCCCTCATATTTTGATGGACTACATCTAGCTGGTAATGAGTCGCATTTACTCTTGCTTGATGACTCCCCAAGGCTTCCTGAGAAAGAACAGTGTTTGATTCCTCCTGGAGTGTGGGCATTCAGAAGAAGGAGAGGTACTAGGCTCCTAGAAATTCAAAATTTCCAGATTGCTTTTTCCTTGAATGTCTTATCTACTGTCCAACTTTTTTTTTTTTTTTTTTTTTTTGGTCACACCAGTCCAGTTAACTTTGGGGTGGATAAGGAGTGATGAGTATCAAAGAATTCTATCAGTACAGCTAGTAGCATGATTTCCATATTATAGCATTTCTTGCCTCCCAAACACTCCTCCCATTTTAGAAGAGAGGAAATCTCTTTCAAGGGACTTAGATATGTTTTTTATATTATCTAATGGCTGGATGGCATCACGGACTCAATGGACGTGAGTCTGTGTGAACTCCTGGAGATGGTGATGAACAGGGAGGCCTGGCATGCTGCGATTCATGGGGTCACAAAGAGTCGGACACAACTGAGCGACTGAACTGAATTGAACTGAACTATATCTCAGTTTTAACTTGAATAACAAAGCTCTACTTTGGGAGCATTATGTGTGGGAAACGATCTCAATCAATGCTTGTTCATGATGTTTATGGAAGTCCATTGACACAATCAAAGTGACAAGGAAAAGAAAATTGGAGGGGGATAAGCAGGGTTTCGGAGAAGGCAATGGCACCCCATTCCAGTACTCTTGCCTGGAAAATCCATGGATGGAGGAGCCTGGTAGGCTGCAGTTAATGGGTTTGCTGAGAATTGGACACGACTGAGCAACTTCACTTTCACTTTTCTCTTTCATGCATTGGAGAAGGAAATGGCAGCCCACTCCAGTATTCTTGCCTGGAGAATCCCAGGGACGGGGGAGCCTGGTGGGCTGCCATCTCTGGGGTTGCACAGAGTCAGACATGACTGAAGCAACTTAGCAGCAGCAGCAAGTAGGGTTTACCAAGGTGAACCAATGCAATAGGCATGAGAGATACAGGTTCAATCCCTGGGTTGGGAAAATCCGCTGGAGGAGGGCATGGCAACCCACTCCAGTGTTCTTGCCTGGAGAAACCCACGGACAGAGGAGCCTGGGGACGGGGGTTGCCTACAGTCCAAGGGGTGGCAAAGAGTAGACAAGCCTGAAGAGACTGAGCACACAAGCAAGTTTAAGTCAGACTGAGTGATTATTCCTGGGAAAGTGAAAGTGAAGTCGCTCATTTGTGTCCGACTCTTTGAGACCCCATAGACTAGCTTACCAGGATCCTCTGTCCATGGGATTTTCCAGGCAATAGTACTTGAGTGGATTGCTATTTCCTCCTCCAGGGGATATTCCTAACTCAGGGCTTGAACCTGGGTCTCCTGCATTGTAGACAGATGCTTTACTGTCTGAGCCACCAGGGAAGTCCTGGGAACTTTTTTCATAATAACTAGGATAAACAAGATTGTAAGGAGGCCTTTACAAAATCTCCTTATAAGTAGCAATAGAGTTAGCAATTATATTGTAGACCTCACTAGCATAACTATGGATGAGCTATAACAGACAAACTTGTTCTAATGGATATGAATGTGTCCTGTGGCTGGAATAAAACTTTCAGTGATGGAAACATATATCATGCACAATGTCATAAGACTTTGATGAAAGTGAATTTTATATGTTCTAAAAACCTAGCTTATTCAGACAATGAATCCAATAAAAACCCATACACCAACACTCAAGAGGGACAAAGAGAGCTTTAATAAGTTTTCATAAAACACTAACAACCACTCCAGTATTCTTGTCTGGAGAATCCCAGGGACAGAGGAGCCTGGTGGGCTGCCATCTATGGGGTCACACAGAGTCGGACACGACTGACTCAACTTAGCAGCAGCAGCAACAGCAATATTTATAAAAACAGCAATATTTCTAAATTGCTACCTTACTGCTTATGACATATAATTTTATGCACTATTACAATGAAATTAATGAAGTAAGTATCTTCAAAGAATGTTGTAGAAACATGTCAACCAATAAAACATTGAATGAAAGTTCTCAGTGTATATATGCAAGATTACCTTACATTCTAGTGTATATTGCATTCAGACACATAAGGCAATTTATTTTTATTATTGCCTACATCTTTGAGCTTTCTGCTGAGTAACCCAATCACTTTACTTTTGGTTAGTGTGTTTGTGAGGTAAGCGTGTGGTGGGGGAGGGTCTAAGGTTGGAAAAGACAGTTTGAAATGCCGGTGACAGGGGAAGTAACCTTATCTCTATCTCTTTAGTTGCTAAGTCATGTCTGACTCTTGTGACCCCAAAGGAGCCTGCCAGGCTCCTTTGTCCATGGGATTCTCTAGGCAAAACTACTAGAGTAGGATGTCATTTCCTCCTTCAGGGGATGGATTGGGATGCTGTTTCCTTCTTCAGGGGAACTTCCTGACTCAGGAATCAAACTGGGATCTCCTGCACTGCAGGCAGATTCTTTACCAACTGAGCTATGAAGGAAGCCCAGTGACCTTATACTATCAGATGAATTATGGATTGCTTTTTCCCATTTTTTTCAAATTATTATTACTTTCTTTGCTATCCTTGTTTAATTTTTCGGTGTGAAGCTCCGTTAATGGCTTCCTCAGGAGAATTTATAAACTCACATGTGTGTTGGGGGTGTGTGTGCACTCATACACTTATAGGAACACATGTGCAACTTTTGGGGTAGAAGAGGCCTAGAAACATCTAATAACCAACATTTTTCTTGCTGGCAAAAATTGCAAGAAGCCAAAGAAAATATTGTGAAATGAAACAAATATATGAATTTATAAAATATCAAAAAGAGAGAAATAAATTCCTTTGCTAAACATTAGTTTAAATGTTCAAGAATAAAGAACAAGTTTTGTTAGAAGTGTAACATAATGCTTGCTGTGGTGAAGGGCCATAGTAGATTTAGATGTTAATTGAGTTTTTAGTACATTTCTTAACATTAAAATAGTTTTATTTCTATCTTTGAAAGAATATATATATATATATATATATATATATATATATATATTTGCTCCTTTGGAATATCCTGTACCAGAGTAGTTCACAAATCTGCATATTTGAAACACATTATTTTGAATAACTAAATACAACTTTGAGCATTAAAAACAGCATTTGTTCAAACAGAGGCAGAATATATAGAGTATGTTGACAACATGGATTCCATTCAGTTCCCACTGCTTTAAGTAGACTTTGTTTCAAATGGCTTATTCAATATAACTGTGTACTTTGAATGGTAATTACACTTAAGTCTTTAATGCCTGCTCTGACAAAATCTTTACTGAGCAGTGAGTCACACTGCAAAATCACCAAAAATCACCACGTAAAACCTGGTTAGAACTTATGCCTAATGAATAAATATTTTTCACTGTGTGGTCTCCAATTAAGAATGTTAACTCTTAGGTTATCATTGAAGCAATTGCCACCTATGTGGATTGTGTCCATACCAAAAGATAAAACATAATACATCTTTGGTGTATTTGTCCTCCTCTCAAATATACGTGAACCATGATGGTAGCTTTGCACTGACTCAAGATACATATTTGAATAAATAGCTATTTACATGGGGTATTAATGTACAGAGGTATTTCCATGGAAACCCACTAATGATTATTTTGGATAGAAAAATAAAAACTGTATGCCAAATCCTATTTTAATTACATTTTTGATGTAATGAACTTCTAACATGATTCAATTGGTATATATGTGAAGTAAAAGTGTATTTTCGTTGTTCTTAGAAAACTCATTAAATCATGTTATTAAAATAGAGGTTCAGTTCAGTTCAGTCCCTCAGTCGTGTCTGACTCTTTGTGACCCCATGAACCGCAGCATGCCAGTCCTCCCTGTCCATCACCATCTCCAGGAGTTCATTCAGACTCATGACCATCGAGTCAGTGATGCCATCCAACCATCTCATCCTCTGTTGTCCCCTTCTCCCCCTGCCCCCTTCTCCTCCTGCCCCCAATCCCTCCCAGCATCAGAGTCTTTTCCAATGAGTCCACTCTTCACATGAGGTGGCCAAAGTACTGCAATTTCAGCTTTAGCATCATTCCCTCCAAAGAAATCCCAGGGCTAATCTCCTTCAGAATGGACTGGTTGGATCTCCTTGCAGTCCAAGGGACTCTCAAGAGTCTTCTCTGAGATCAAAAGCATCAGTTCTTTGGTGCTCAATTTCTTGACAGTCCAAGTCTCAAATCCACACATGACTACTGGAAAACCCATAGCCTTGACTAAATGGACTTTTGTTGGCAAAGTATTGTCTCTGCTTTTGAATATGCTATCTAGTAAGTGTCTTTTAATTTCATGGCTGCAATCACCATCTGCAGTGATTTTGGAGCCCCCAGAAATACAGCCTGACACTGTTTCTACTGTTTCCCCATCTATTTCCCATGAAGTGATGGTATTTTTAGGTAAAAATTAAAAAAAAAAAAGTCTTTATTTTAAAAGGAAGTTGGCATTTTCAGCATCTACCTTAAAAATGAATATTGACTCATTTAGTATGACACATAAATAACTTTTTAGAGTTCTGTTTTTAGAAATAAAATATATGGTATTTTTCACAAGAGGTTTTGGGAAAGATAGATTGAATATTTTCATTCTGGAGGAAAAACAGTTTCACTTCCTACATTTAATAACAAAAGAAAGCATCAAATTAACATTACTAAAATCATCTCTGATTTTGTGTATATGATTTCTGTGTAGAAATTTGTCTATGCTCCCCCACCCTGAAAGTACCTGATCTCATCTGATCTCAGAAGTGAAGTAGGGTTGGGCCTGGTTACTACTTGGATGGGAGAAATCTTAATGGCATTGTCACATACAGAAAAAAAATGCTTTGGAAAGTGGGCCATAGAGTTTTGGGGAAAAAAAAATAAGGTGGTAGATATGAAGAGTTGAAGTATATGTTTGGCTGTTGTTAATTTTTTTAAAATAAATATTCTATATTTCTTTCCTGCCATACAGTATTGCTGATTACTGACAAGTGCTCTGCTGCTGCTGCTGTTGCTAAGTCACCTCAGTCATGTCCGACTCTGCAACCCCAGAGACGGCAGCCCACCAGGCTCGCCCATCCCTGGGAATCTCCAGGCAAGAACACTGGAGTGGGTTGCCATTTTCTTCTCCAATGCATGAAAGTGAAAAGGGAAAGTGAAGTCGCTTAGCTGTGTCCAACTCTTAGTGACCCCATGGACTGAAGCCTACCAGGCTCCTCCATCCATGGGATTTTTCAAGCAAGAGCACTGGAGTGGGGCGCCATTGCCTTCTCCAAACAAGTGCTCAGTCACGTCCAGATCTTTGTAATTCCAAGGACTGTAGCCTACCAGGCTCTTCTGTGTATGGGATTTTAACAGTGAAGAGTGCTAGAGTAGTTTGCTATTTCCTTCTCTAGGGATCTTCCCACCCTGGGGATTGAACCCAGGTCTCTTGAATCTGTTGCATTGGCAGACAGGTTCTTTACCACTAGTGCCACCTGAGATATGGCCTAGTATAGATTAGTAGTGTTAGTTGCTCAGCTGTGTCCAACTCTTTTGTGACTCCATGGACTGTAGCCCTCCAGAGTTCTCTGTCCATGGAATTCCCTGGCAAAAGTACTGGAGTGGGTGGCCATTTCCATGCAGGATCTTAATTCCCTGACCAGGGATGGAACCCTTGCCCCTGCAGCGGAAGTGTGGAGTTTTAATTACTGGACCACCAGGGAAGTTCAAACTTTTAAAAATGTACTTCAAAATTTATCTGTTCTCTTCTTCTTTATATAATTCCCACTTATGTTCCTTTTATCAGTCACACTATTCAGTATTCCCTTAACCCTCTTTTTGTCCAACACATATTTACAATCCCTAGAATTAGGAAAATCATTTGTGTTGGACAAATTTCTGTACTGCTCATGACTAGTCATGCAAAGGGAGCAAATTGTTATTCTCTAGTGAGGGAGATGAGAAATGGAGTACAGAAGGAGAAGTTACAGCAGGCAAGAAAAAATACTGACAAGTGCTATGAGAAGCCTTAGGGCAGTACGAGGGGACAGAAGTATTACATGTATGCATGTTGGGATAGGGAAGTTAGTGTTGGCATTTTTAACAGAATTGCCAAGGAAGACCTCAACAAAAAAATATGAGCAAATTTGTGAGAGGGGAAAGGAAGAGATCCAGGAAAATATTTGCAGAACTATACATTTAGACAGAGGAATTACAACTGTTCAAGGGAACAGCTCCTGTCCAGAGGGCAGGGCGTGTCTGAGATGTTTCAGTTCAGTTCAGCTCAATTCAGTTGCTCAGTCTGACTCTTTCTAACCCCACGGATTGCAGCATGCCAGGCTTCCCTGTCCATCATCAACTCCCAGCTTGCTCAGACTCATGTCTATCGAGTCAGTGATGCCATCCAATCATCTCACCCTCTGTCCTCCCTTTCTCCTCCTGCCTTCAATCTTTCCCAGCATCAGGGTCTTTTCCAATGAGTCAGTTCTTTGCAACAGATGGCCAAAGTATTGGAGTTTCAGCTTCAGTATCAGTCCTTCCAATGAATTCAGGACTGATTTCCTTTAAGACTGACTGGTTTGATCTCCTTGCAGTTTGGGATGTTTGAAGATCATCAAAGAGACAGGAAAGAGTGGAAGGAACAAGCCAGAGAAATGCTGTCAGAAAGGTCACAGCCACCTTACCATGTAGATCTTGTGATTATATCGATATTAAAGACTTTGGTATTTGTCCTCTGTGAATGGGAAAACTGGGGAAATTTTGATCTGGGAAGTGGCGTGCAGTAATGTCTGGTTTTTGTGTTCAGCATAGTCTAAACAAGGCTGAGGACAGAGAACAATAAGGAAATAAAACATCTGAGAGATAATTGTGGCGATAGGAATGGTGAGAAGATATATATATGTATATATTTATTAATATTTATTTTATATATATATATATTTACCATAGAACAGATAAGATTTGCTGAAGACTTTGATCAGAATTCCCTGATTGCTCAGTTGGTAAAGAATTCACCTGCAGTGCAGGAGACCCCGATTCAATTCCTGGGTTGGGAAGACCTACTGGAGAAGGGATAGGCTATCCACCCCAGTATTCTCAGGCTTCCCTTGTGGCTCAGCTGGTAAAGAATCCACTTGCAGTGCACGTGTCCTGAGTTCAATCCCTGGGTTGGGAAGATCCCCTAGAGAAGAGAAAGGCTACCCACTCCAATATTTTAGCCTGGAGAATTCCATGGACTTTATGTTCCATGGAGTTGCAAAGAGTTGGGACGTGACTGAGGGACTTTCACTTTCCTTGATGTGGGGTATGAAAGTGTAAGTGGATTCAAATAGAGTTGACCCTTGAACAATGCAGGGGTTGGGAGTATGGGGTTCTCTTTCCTGCCTACAACATTCCTGGTGTAACTTCATAGCCCAGCTTATCTTTGGTTCTGCACCTGTGGTTTAAACCAACCAGGGATCATCCTCAGATACAAATTTATTTTTAAAAAATCAGTGTATAAGTTGACCAGAGCATTTTGCACCTGTATTGTCCAAGGGCCAAGTGTGTTCCTTGACTGTTTCACTTAAGAAATGAATGATTAAGATGCTGTTAACTGAAATAGGAAAAAAATGGCAGGAGCTGAGTTGAGAGTTAGGTAGGCATATTGGAAGCTCAGTTTTGAACAAGCTGACACATTCAGCTGGGAAGATTACCTAGATAATTGAACTAATTCATTTGAATTCATAGTAAAGAGATGGTATTTATATATCCCATTATTCTTTTATCTCTTTTGCCTTTACTTTGGTCATCTTAGCTAGAATTTAAGTATTTTTTAAAATTTTCTTTGTTGATGAAAGAAAGTGAAAGTGAAGTTGCTCAGTCATGTCCGACTCTTTGTGACCCCATGGACTGTAACCTACCAGGCTCCTAAGTCCATGGAATATTCCAGGAAATATTACTAGAGTGGGTTGGTATTTCCTTTTCCAGGGGATTTTCCAGACCCAGGGATTGAATCCTGGTCTCCCACATTGCAGGCAGACACTTTGCCATCTGAGCCACCAGGGGGTCCCAGTTGATGATAGATTGAGATATTAATTGTTTTAAAATAAATATAGCAACAATTATATATCTTTCTGACATTTCTTTTACAGTTCCAGTGGTTAGAACCTACGGGTCTGGGGCTTTGAGAAAATGATGGCCAAAGAAGTTATCAGTCTTGACATTAGTTTAGACATCTGGCCTGAGATGAAACAGTACCTTCACTATTGGCAAATTCACCAAGACGTTATCTTGAACTTTGGATCAAAACTCTGGTTATGGGTATTTTCTTCTACACATATATTTCTCTCAAAGTATTTGCAGTAGGAACAGGATTTAGAATTTCTAATTCCTGAGCACATTCTGACACCATTAACTGAAGCACTATGGTTAGTAGGGTAATTCTCGGAAGACCTCTTTCCCCTGTTCTTCCTCCATAATGTTCTTTCTCTAAGGCAGCTTGATCTATGAAAGCCACAAAGCAAGATGCATGAGGCAGTTATTCAGATTCTTCATTCTCTAGGGAAGATTCGCGCCTATACTTGACCTACATCTGGCAATGGAAGCATCATCATTTTCTCTTATGATGAAATTTTCTTATTAATTGGCACAAGTGCCCTCCATGGGGATAAGAAATTGTTGGGCTGGCATTATTGAGAATAATTATTTTCTTCCAAACTACTAGCTGTCAGTTCTGTAAAAATTAAAAGACATATAAATATTATGCAAATAAATACCCTAGAGGGCTATTTAGATGCCATACACTTTAATTTCTAATTGAGAAAATTGAAGAGTAGACAAAGTATTACCTATGGTAGAGAGTTTGGAGGCACAAAAGAATACGTTTTTCTCTACCCCACCGTATGTGACAGGCTTTGCAATCAGAATCTGTCATCTGTTGTGGCTGAGTTTCGAAGATTTAATCTCAGTAGCTCAAAACCTAGTGAGAAATGCTGCAGAAATGACCTTTTCAAGGCGATAGTTTGTTAATTGAGAACACTGGCAGTTTTCAATTCTTCAGTTCTGAAGAGATATTTGCTGTTCTCTTGCAAAGATAGTTCTGCTGACAAAATTCCTATTCGTGAATGCAAGGACAATAGACCCTTGACTTTGAGGAGAGAGTCTGAGCAGTTCTTACTGAGATGCAAATAATACGAGGCCCCACTACCTGATTTTGCCTGCTCAGGGGCAGCAGAATGGCATGTGCAATTCAAAATCACATTTGACATTTATTATCTTATTGATCTTAAGAAAGTATATCTCATTACAATAATCACATTATTTTCATTACAAATAACTACATGTCAAGTGTGTATTTTCGTTACAAATAACTACATAGTTGTTTCTGGCTAAAATACAAAACCTCAGCTGTCAAGCCTGTATATGTAAGCAGTTTACTAAGCACACTACTAATGTCTAAGGTAGATAACCAAAAAGGACCTTCTGTATAGCACAGGGAACTCTGCTCAGTATTCTGTATTAAACATATGAGAAAAGAATCTAAAAATGAAAGAATATATGTACATGTATAACTGAATCATTTTGGTGTACACCTGAAACTAGAACAACATTGTAAACAGCCATACTTCAATAAAATTAAAAATAGTGATTTCCTCCATTTATGTACATATGACAAACATACTGGGTTATGTGATTTTATTCTGGTGCATATTATCCATAAGCTTTTTTTTCTGAGGCATCCTGTCTTTAGACTCTTTTTAAGAAGACCCCCCCACCCCGCCCCAACCCCGTTGCCTCAGGATCCTTTCCTTATGGTTGCTGACTCATTTGTCCAAAAAGATACATTTCATTAGACTGTCTATAGTAAGCTTTGAATTCTGGACTCTTTCTTGTTTTCATTGTTGAATTTTCCACAAACTCTGTTGTAGAATAAAGCAGGATGAAGTAAGGTTTTTCCTTGGCATCCTAAAAGCATGTATTTATTCCATAGCCATCCAGAAAGCCAAAGCTGGTCCTTGACAGCTTGCTCAAGTAGCTATACATAGTTGCCTTAGATACTTCTCGCTGAGCTTTTAATTCTGTAACTTAAATTCCCCAATTTCTAAAGATTGGCTAATTAAGGTATGCTGACTTTCTTCTTCAAGGCATGCAAAGTTATTCTTGAGTTTTACCATTTAAGATGAGCCTTCCAGTTTCTTTACTGCCAGAAATCTTCTTGGCTTGCAGATATTATAATAACTGAAGCTACTCAATAACAACTGCAGATTGGTGTAAAAAATGCATTGTTAGCCAATGTTAAAAAATAAAGTAAAACACAAGGAAACTTTAAAAGGATATTATGATAACATTGGCTTATTTGCACTTTGCTTAGTGGCTTCATTCAATCTAACATCATTTCTTGTATTATTGTTGCACTAAAACATTTCTGCAAATTATTTTATGAAAATACTTCCCAGGAATTTTACAACTGCATGTACGTGGGTGACAAATCTATTTGACAGTAATCCCATGGACAGAAGAGCTTGGTGGGCTACAATCCATAGTGTCACAAAGAGTCAGACACAGGTGAAGCAGCTTAGCATGCATGCACACAGTATCTACTTTGTTAATGTCTACGTTTTTAAACTATCTCATATGATGAAACAAAGGATTGCTGACTATTTTTCACGTTTCTGCTTACTGTTCTGTTTCAAAACATGCATGATGTGGTGGTGAAGTAGCAAGAAATTCTGCACCAATAATATTTGGGGTCAAAAGTACCACACTCCAGTGACATCATAACTCACCATATTAGATTTTACAGAATGACATAAAAGACTCTGTCATATAATGTGTAAACCTAACAAAATACTTTTTTATTTGCAATTTGAGGAATGCACAGAATTGCTGGTATGACTAACCATATGCATACTTTGAACATAATAGTAATATGAAGTAAGAATGTTTTTGCTTCAGATTCATTGCTGGACATCAGTGTGCCAATAAAGGTCCGTCTAATCAAAGCTATGGATTTCCCAGTAGTCATGTATGGATGTGAGAGTTGGATTATAAAAGCCGAGTGCCAACGAATTGACGCTTTAGTACTGTGGTGTTGGAGAAGACTCGGGACAGTCCTTTGAACAGCAATGAGACCAAACCAGCAAATCCTAAAGGAAATCAATCCGGAATATTCATTGGAAGGACTAATGCTGAAGCTCCAGTACTTTGGCCATCTGATGTGAAGAGCTGACTCATTTGTAAAGATCCTGATGTTGGGAAAGATTGAAGGCTTGAAGTGAACGAGATGGCAGAGGATAAGATAGTTGGAAGGCATCACTGACTCAATGGACATGAGTTTGAGTGAAGGGAGATAGTGAAGGATAGGAAAGCCTGGCATGCTGCAGTCCACGGGGTCACAAGGAGTCGAACATGACTCAACAATTGAACAAATTAACTAGTTCTGAACCATGTAAGACTATTAAGGGTTATGTTGTCAACAAATAAGTTTCGTATGGAAGTATGTTCCAATGTTGCAGCTGCAATGGTAGACAATATTCTGAGTAGTTACCCAGAGTAAAGATCTTTCTCCAGACTGTAAATCAATTCTGCCCTCTTTACAGGGAAAGTTTTATGGTGAAAAAAAAAGGGGGAGGGAGTTGATATAACCACTACTTAGTGATATAGTAAGCTTTGTTAAAAAAAAAAAAAAACAATAAAAAAAGACTATTCAGTTAGAGTCTATTCTCTTTAGTGTCTGGTAATATGAATGTTGATACACTCATAAGCAAGATGGTTATTGAGAAGAAAATTTCTCCTGTTTATATTTGTAATATGCAGCAAGCTTTTAGTGTTTCTAAAAGATGAGTAAAGAATTTGGTCCAACTTTTGGTATAAATCAGCAGCATACATGCTTATTTTTTCTGATTTTGTTTTTCTTTTTAATGACCTTAAAACTGTCCTATAATTTCATGTCATTAAAAAAAAAAAAATTCCCAATGCCAGATGGCATACAAGGAAAAAGCAAAAGTTAAAGCTTGGAAAAACAAAGTGTCTACATACTATGATGGCATGGTCCATAATTTAAAGACCATAATCAGTGCATTAAGGAATAGCTGTATCACACATATGGAAAAGTAATCACTGAGCATTTTTCATGTTTGATAGAATCATTAGAATTTTATTTTTCATCAAAAGAAGATTCAAATGCAGAAAATTCATAGATTTAATACTCATTTTTAAACTGAAAATATAATTTAAATTTAGCCATATTTTTATGGCTTCAATAACTGGATTAGGATACTTGTGGATGACAAATATTAAATTTTGAAAAGGCAGCATTTCTCATTTTATTTTGGATGAAATAAAATTAATATCCCAAGATTGCTTTAAAATATCTTTTTTTATTCCTATCCATATATCTGTTTAATTTGTTTTTTCATATATGTAGAATCTGAAAAAGTAGTACTGATGGAACTCTTTGTAGGGCAGGAATAGTGACGCTGCTGTAAGAAAAGACACCGCAGGGGAAGTGAGAGCGGGATGGACTGGGAGGTTAGTGTTGACACATATGCCCCGCCATGTGTATAATAGATAACTAGTGAGAACACACTGTAAAGCATACAGAGCTCAGCTCAGTGATTTGTGATGATCTAAGTAGTTGGGATAAGGGGGTAGGTTGGAGCAAGTAGGTGGGATGGAGGTCCAAAAGCAGGGGATGTATATATACATATAGCTGATTCACTTCATTGTACAGCAGAAACTAATACAACATTATAAAGCAATTATACTCCAATAAAAATACACATTATAAAATTTTAGGTATACATTAAGGCCTATGAGCAATGTTGTAAGCATACGTGGACTATCTTTGGGGAGAGTGGGCAGATTTCCATGAGGTTCTTGACTACTTTGCAGATGCCACCGTTGACTATTTCTTAAATTCTACCTACATCCTCCCTTCCCATGCCTTCTAGTGCCTTTGTATACAATATCTTTATATCCAAATATCCTTATATCACATGATATATACCTGACTAAAACCTTAATGTAAGGACTGTCCATATAATGTCACTCTACATTTCACCAGACTGGAGTATACAAAGCAAAGTCTTGATATTGGGTTTTTCCTTTACATGGGAACTACTATACTTTTGCCCTAATTTGAACATGATAAAATTACTCTGTGTGTCAGTTCTTAGAGGCGGATGTTTCCTAACATATTGAGCTACAGCAATTTTGGATTATCTGCCATTTTCACTCATTCCCTGTATTATCAATCTTACCCCACCACCCCTTTCCTGATTTTAATGATTTTTGCAGTACCTTTCGCTTGAGTGAGTGCAACATATTTCTTTCTTTCTCCCCCCACACCACCCGCTGTGAATAGTGATTTGGCTCCATCACATGCTTTGACCAACGAGATGTCAGTGAATGTGCTATGAACAGAAGCTTGAAATGCACTTATGTAGTTTGACTCGCTCACATTGCTTTTGTGATCTGTCACAAAAATAATATGCCTCCAGTAGCAGCTGAATCAAGGAGAATGTGGAGACATTTGAAGTGGACTGGAACACAATGCTGAACCTGGAGCTAAATCCAGGTGAGCTCAGCTGAGTGCATTGGAGCTACAGCCAACCCACAGACTAGTGTGTTGAACCACTGATCTGTTGATGGCCACAGATATTCTGGAGCACTACACACTACATTACTGTAGCAATGGATAAGTGATACAGTAGATTCCTAAGATACAATATTGTTAATTTCTGGTATCTCTTGGGCTCCTATGACTATTATTTTAAATCTTCTAGAACCCTTTTTTTTTGGAACGCGAGATAAAGGAATATCTTTACAGCTCTTCCATATGAGTGCACATGTGTTTTATAATCTGGTGTATTTATTTCTTCAAAGGCAAAAATGGTGGTCTTCTGTCATTTATTCCTTGACATCATATGAGGAGCAGAAGTAGCAATGAATTGTTTAGACACTTAAATAGTAATAACTTGCATGACTTATTGGACCTCACAGGCATTGTGTGAACTCTAATATCCTTTACCAATTTCTTTGCTCCTTAAGATAGCTGGAATGGATTCTACAGTTTATAGCTGAGAATTCTTAGTGGCGTTTCCCACTAGGGAAGCAATCTCCTTCTCTGTTTCCTTCTCTCTCTGTCTTTCCTTTTACAGATTTTGTGTGAGATGTACAATCATTTTCCCAAGTCTTGTAGTGACTCTTTCTAGATGGCTATCATTTTGTCCCAGTTATCAAAGTGCTATCTGTAGTAGCACGTGCTCCTTCAATAACTACTGTACCATCATGATTTAACATGGGCACCATCATGTATACATACACCTCTTTCTTTTCACTATATTATTTGCATCATGAAACATCTTTACCACATTTACATGGATCATTCATTCTGTAAGGCAGTGTTTCACAAATATCTTCATTGAGGGATTATTTAAAAAATGTTCCTAGTCCATTGTGATGTTTTGCAAAATATAATAAGAATGAATTGCTAGAAAAATAAAACAAAATTTTAAAAAGCAGACATTCATAACAGAAGGTCATTTATTTTTATTACAGATTCAACAGGAATATAATTACATTTCAATGAATATAATGAAAACAAATAGGGTCAAAAACATAATTTTAAAACTGCATACATTGTTTATTGAAAGTGTGCACATAGGTGAGTAATCTAGAGAACTTCTATGTGTAAATTTGAATGTTATGCAACACTAACTAAAAATTATGAGTCAAATAGAAAATTTTTATATTGAATGCTTATTCATACACTGAATGAAAACCACATATGTTGATATTCAAACTCTGTGATAAATGAACTTACTTCTTGTTTGTTAACTTATACAGTCTCAGGTGGATCTGGATTATGAGTGAAATTTTTCCTCTGATAACCCACGATGCTAAGTTTATTATTCTGATGGCAGAAGTGAATTCATCAATAAAGAAGATTAAATTTGACCTACAGTAACTTTATTTTCTACAGGTCTGCAGATATGCTGCGGCTCTACTGATTTAAGCTGTTATCAGTTTGCCTTGGTGCCAAATGTGCGTTGGGTTCAGGTCCTCCCCAAAGGCCTTCACGTCCTTCTTGGACTGACAGCTATATAGAGGGAGGAAGTTTATCTTACAGTGCACTGGAGCACAATAGAGCAATGTGATGATGCACAATTAAAGCCTCTACTCAAATTAGAAACACTGACATCTCATTGGTCAAAGTTAGTTCCATGGGCAAATCCAAGATTAATACAGCAAGTGCACTTACTCTAAAGGAAGAATTGTAACACTATATTGAAAATATGTTGATGCCAGAAATGACTGAGAACAATTACACAATATATCACATCTATTTCCATTAGCATCCATTTACTGAATTCAGTGTTAGTACTAAGACATGATTATTGATTAAATTGGCACAAATCAGGGTAAAAGTGTAGATTCTTGGCCAAAGTCATAGTTGTAGTGGTGTGACTTCATATTGTAACCAATCTTCCCCTGGTATTCCTGGTGATATTTAATGATAAGCTCCCACACTATGGTTTTATTTTTACACATTATATATAATATACTACTATGATATAGCAACTAGAAGGCACAGAAGAGCAAAATGTTGATAGAAATTGAGAGAAAGTCAAATAGCAGATGAGAAATAAGCTTGGGGAAATATAACCACTCTCCTCCAAGACAACCATACAGCCATCACTGGCATCAGAAAAACAATTATCCTGACCCTCTTCATAAATCTCACAGAGAAAAGTAACATATAGTATCACATTATATCTTAAAATGTCATGTTATTTTACATTTATAAAAATTCATAAGCATTTCAAAATCACCATTACTAATGAGCTATAATAGAACTATTGGTGGGCTTTCCTGGTGGCTCAGAAGAATTTGCCTGCAATGCTAGAGACCTGGGTTAAAACCCTGGGTTGGGAAGATCACCTGGTGAGAGAAATGGATACCCACTTCAGTATTCTTGCCTGGAGAATTCCATGGACAGGGAGCCTGGTGGGCAACAGTCTATGGAGTCACAAAGAGTTGGAAATGACTGAATGACTAACACTATCACCGTTTCACAGAACTTCTGCTACATTTGTATTTGTAGTACTTGAAATTTTAATAATAATACAGCAATGTGAATTGCCTGAATTTAATGATTTAAATGGTATTATGATTATATTTTTAAAATCTCTTTGTAGAAAATATACAACAATGTATTTGCATAAGGGGACATTGTGTCAGCAACTTACTCTCAGTAGATTCAGGGGAAAAAGTTCCTTCAACAGTTTTTGCAAACTCTCCATAAGGTTGAAAATTGTGTCAAACTGTTTTTTAAGTGGCTTCATTATTAACAAAAATGTAATATAGTTAGGAACAAATGTAGCAAAAGGCATTAAGGCTTTTATGTCAAGACAATAAACTTGTATTAAAAAGCATTAAAAAGTAAATAAATGTATATACCATGTTCATTGATATGACTGCAATATTTAAAGATGCCAATTATTCTGAAATTAAGCAATTTATTAAATAGATTCCTATATAATTAGTGATGGAGTTTTCATTGGAACTTGGCAAGTTGATGCAAAACTTTACATGCAAGGGCAGATGGCTGGGAACAGCCAAACTTCTTTATAAGAAAAATAAAAGTAGCAACAAAAATGTACAAAAAAATGACTTTAGTTGTAAAAAATAATCAGGAAACTTTTTTATGATATAAGAAGTGTTATTATAATGCTTCAGATGGAAAGTTCAGAAATAGATTTATTCACATATAGAGATTTATCTTGAAGCAGATTTGTCCCTTAGATCAAGGGGGATAGGATTTTTTTTTAATAGTATGATAATTGGTCATATGATAACTGGATAGATTAATATTTGTTACTGGAAAATACTAGTGTCTTTTCAATTCTCTCATTGTTTTGCAAATTGTGAGAATGTCCCTAATGCATTATTTTCATTAATTATGCAGGAAGTATTAAATATTTTAAATATGAGTTCAATTCAGTTCAGTCACTCAGTCGTGTCTGACTCTTTGTGACCCCATGGACTGCAGCATGCCAGGCTTCCCTGCTCATCACCAACCCAGGGAGCCTACTCAAACTCGTGTCCATTGAGTCAGTCATGCCATCCAACCATCTCATCCTCTGTCATCCCCTTCTCCTCCCACCCTCAATCTTTCCCAGCATCAGGGTCTTTTCCAGTGAGTCAGTTCTTCACATCAGGTGGCCAAATTATCAGAGCTTCAGCTTCAGCATCAATCCTTCCAATGAATATTTAGGACTGATTCCATTTAGAACTGACTGGCTTGATTCTCCTTGCAGTCCAAGGGACTCTCAAGAGTCTTCTCCAACACCACAGTTCAAAAGCATCAATTCTTTGGTGCTCAGCTTGCTTTATAGTTCACACAATTCATTCAGTTTAAATAATGTTCTTGAATTAATTCTTTGCTAACTTCTTAAATTTTATTTATTTTTTTCTGATTTTCTTACAAGTACTCATTATTCAGATATTGATCCTTTTGCATTGATCATCTAATATTGTTTTATCATCTCCTACCTTAAAGTGATTTTTTTAGTATACTTAATGGAAGACTTCCATAATATTTTCTTACCCTTGTACTGAGTTTCACTCTCCCCTCTGTTTTTTCAGTTTTAGATGCTGGTTTTACTCTGTAAATACTCCTTTTCCTCGCAGGCTGCTTTTTCATATGCGCAATGTGTTCTTTTTTGGCAGAAATTAGTTATAGATCCTTTTTGCAGCTTTAATCTCTCTGTATTGTTTCCATTTATTCAAAGTCATTTTGGAAATTTGTTTTCTATATGTTCTTAAAAATTAATTTCCTCAAATAGCTAATGGTATTTGGCTGCCGCGTAAAACCAAGAAAGGTATCTCACCAAAGGTGATTGGAAACTCTATAAGTCAATGAGGTCATTTCCCTGGTGGGTTTTACTCTACGTGATCTGCCTGGGGTATTTCATTTGGGAATTTTATGTGTATGTTTGTGAATATATATGTTTATATATGTATATATATATGTATATACATATTATATTCACATATAAGTGTTTTTCGCACCACGAATAATCTTTCATTTTCTGGTTGTAGGGTATAAATTTCTTTATCATTATTCTCAGTCTTTAGTAGAGTGATGATAAGAGTAGATATCACATATACATAACATTTTTTTGCCAAGCACTAAAAAATGTGCTTTACATATATTCACCTGTTTAATCTATACATCAATTTAGTAATTGCATACCTATTTTTAGATAAAGAAATTTAGACACAAAGAAAGAAACTAAATTCTGTAAGGTTACAGAACTTGTTATATGCAAAGCTTGAATTCCCAGGATGAAAGGAGTTAAATGAGCTGGCATAAGTAACAGGGAGGCCTCCCAGGTGTCACAGTGGTAAAGAATCTACCTGCCAGTGCAGGAAACACAAGAGACACGGGTTTGATCCCTGAGTTGGGAAGATCCTCTGGAGTAAAAATGGCAGCCCACTCTAGTATTCTTGCCTGGAAAATTCCATGGACAGAAGAGCCTGGTGGTCTACAGACATGACTGAGCAAGTGATTACATAAGTAACAGAGTTGTAAGTCCAGTGGCAAACCAGCATGCATGTGTGCTAAGACACTTCAGTCGTGTCTGACTCTGTGTGACCCTATGGACTGTAGCCCACCAGGCTTCTCTGTCCATGGGATTCTCCAGGCAAGAATACTGGAGTGGATTGCCACACCTTCTTCCAGGAGATCTCCCTGACCTAGGGATCCAAACTATGTCTGTTCCAATTCCTACATTAACAGGAGAGTTCTTACCACTAGCTCTGCTTGGGAAGCTCAACAAACCAAAATGAGTGCAAAAAAAAGAAGAAGAAGAAGAAGTGCCTGTTAGTGATTGCTGATGCTAAAGAAAAGAAAAATAAAATGCCGGAATTTCAGCTCAAGAGACTATACTTCTAAATGGGATGTATCTGGTTTCTTATCTAGGCAAGCATTTGGTCCCTGCTCCCCTGATTTCTTTTTGATGAAATTGCCCTCTTCTCTGCCTAGTGTTTCTCCTATTCACACTATACTACTGACATTTTTTATATGATATACCTTCAGTCTTGTTTTAGTGCAGGAAAAGGGGCATTGCCAGTCTGAGTCAGGTGGGTACAAATCAAAGTATACAGCAGCTTCTTAAATAGATTTTCAAGCTATCTCCCTGTATTTAACTCCCTCTAACCCCATTTGCAGAGGTCTGGAGTTTAGCAAATTCTTGCACAATTCTAGATAATGCAATGCAAATCAGGTCACTCTCTGCCTTTCTGTCTGGCTATCTTAAATTTCTACTTTAGCTGGTTTTCTAAATTTGTTACCACTAGCCATCTGTCTTACATTTCCATATTTTTTCTTTGCCACTCTAATTGTCCTTCTATGCTATTTCTTTCTTTGAAAAGAAATCACTTTACACTTGTTTCCTTGAAAAATTATGAAGAAACTAGGTCGGTTGTGTTTATGCATTTTAGTTTAATAAAAACCCACTTTTTTGATGCAAATTTACTTACTAATCACCTCAGATTGAGGTGGTGGACTCTATAGCTGAGAATGATGTATAGGATCAATAAAATTCCCTTTTATTATTAATGTTTTTCTTGTTTTCCGTTTGTTGAGGAGCATAGCAAATCAGATGCCTGATCCTAGAGATTAGCTGGAAATAACTACCACACCAGAGTGTTTCTAGTGTTACAGGGTATGCAAACCCTAAATCTACATTTAAGATGCAGGAAATAAGAAAGATGCATTCAGGATCTACTTAAAAGAGCAGGAACCAGAAGCTTTAGGAAGATGAATATTGATGCAACATTTCTGTTTGCCTATTTAAAGTTCCTCCATCTTTAAGCTACTACAGCCTGAAGGCTACACAGATTGTCAGTTTAAAAATCAGACGAAGTAACTGTTGCAAAGAGGAAACTATGAGAAAATTTAGCTGTGTAAGTCAGTGGTCTTTATCCTCTGCTTCACCAGTGGAGTTTTAAAAATCCCAATTCAAAGGTTGCCAACAAGCCCAATTAAAATCTGAACCTCTAGCAGTGGGATCCACGCAACAGTATTTTTCAAGTTCCACAAATGATTTTAGTAAGCAGCCTTGTGCATTTGTCTTGTGTATGATCTGAGCAATTCTGGCTCTGACAATGGCTATATTAAAAGCACCTAGCTGTCAATTTCCCTGCAGCTAACCTTGGCTCTTTGGGTATGAGACTACTTCAATTATGGAGCAAAACTGAAGCTAATGGATCTGCAAGTGTTTAGCTAGTCCCTCTCATAAGTATTCTTTTCAGAACTCACTTCAGGCATTCCTTTTCTAAGAAGTTATTTTTTTCTGTGTGTGTGTGCGCACTCAGTTGTGTCTAACTCTGCAACCCCATGGGTTTTAGCCTGCCAGGATCCTCTGTCCACCAGATATTCCAGACAAGTATACTGGGGTGGGTTTTCATTTCCTTCTCCAGGGGATCTTCCCAATCCAGGGAAAGAACTTGTGTCTCTTTTGTCTGCTGCGTTGCCAGGCTGTTTTTTCTTTCTTTCTTTCTTTTTTTTTTTTTTTTTTCACCAGCCACCTGGTAAGCCTCTCTCTCTCTCTCTCTCTCTCTCTTATATATATATATATATATATATATGTATATATACATGTATGTATATGATTTTTCTTTGTAACAAACTTTTTAGCAATTAGAGACAACTTTTTCAGCAAGGTTACTTGGAAAGCTGGATATAAATAACTGGATCCTGAGTTGCTGCATTAATTGCTAGAGATGGGAAGTGTGAAAGTGAATTTCTGTCTTGTTAGATTTTGTTATGAAGCCACCTCTCTCCCCAACAGCCATCTTCATTTAATTACCACTTGATCCATTACTGGCTGAATTTGTGACAATAGCAGCTTTATGTGTCTCTCTTACTAGGAACTGAGCTGAGCTTCCACTTGAAGTGTCAGGGTCAGAGGAGCAGTAGTTGAAGTGCTTCAGTACATCACTCGAGTGGAAGAGCTTTCCAGTTAATACACTTAGGGGAAGTACGAAGCGCTCCACCCCCTCCCTTCCAGCCCTTTGAAAAGCATCCCGCTGGCTCCTAACTGTGTTGGGAAACACAAAAGCTCATTTAAGGAAACAGTTGGTAGGACATATAAGGAGAGAGGAAGGGCATGGAGTTTTTATTTTTTATTTTTTTGATTTTTAAAAATTTATTTATTTTTTTAATTACAATACTGTATTTGTTTTGCCATGCATTGACATGAATCAGCCACAGGTGAACACAGTCTCCCAATGCCGAAGCCCCCACCCACCTCCCACCCCACATCCTCTACCTGAATCATCCTGTGCTCCAGCCCCATGCATCCTGCATCCTGCATTGAACATAGATTGGTGCTTCGTTTCTTACAAGAAAGTATACATGTTTCAATGCCATTCTCCCTGAACCATCCCACCCTTTCCCTCTCCCTCAGAGTCCAAAAGTCCGTTCTATACCTCTGTGTCTCTTTTGTTGTCTCACATATAGGGTCATCATTACTATCTTCTAAATTCCATATATTTGTGTCAGTATACTGTATTGGTGTTTTTCTTTCTGGCTTACTTCACTCTGTATAATCGGCTCCAGTTTCATCCATCTCATTAGAACTGAGTCAAGATGTTGAAGACAAGAACAGTGCTAAGCTCCTTGCGATACAGGGAACATTCGTCCGATCAAAAACTGGACATAGTCCTGATGAGAAGGATAATGTCTCCTGTAAAATAAATGGAAATGCCATCGTTCGAGCACATACATATGTTCTTTTTAGGTCTGCATAAGTGGACTGCTTGAAGAATATGAATTTCAAGCATCCTTTCTCATCTATATCCCATATTATGACCACAAATTTACATGAAGTTTATCTCAGGCCAGTGTGGAATCTGCAAGCAGTCTCATTAGCGCCGATTCAACACATGAAGGGCTTTATTTATTTCTCATTTCATCCCAACTTGTGGCCCTAAAATTCTTCCATAGGATAGCCAGAAATAATGGTAATAATTTCACAATATTTGATTATTACTAAAGTTGAGGATTCTTTGTGCTTGAAATAAAATCCTTGATATTAATTGACAATAAATGTAAATACTATATGACACAGCACAGCACTTTAAGGGATTTGCATTGGCCAGTTTGATATAGAAGATGGGTAAGCAGTCAGGGAATGATGATAAAAGGAGACTGAAGTTAGGAAGAAAAGCAAACATAATATATTTATGTTTGCAAAAAAATTATCAACTGAATTCTTAAACCACTTTTATTAAAGAACTGATGACATTATGAAATTATTTTGATTAAGACCATCAAAGAAAAAGAATGAGAAAAATGTTTGTTTAAATGTATATCAAACAGCATGGTATTTGGTTTATTTTAGCAAAGTAGATGATGCATTTTCTACAATCACATATAAACAACTTTGGAAATTATTTATAAAAAGGATGCAGGGAAATTGGCATGATTCCTGCCACATAATAGGGACTTCTATTGGTCAGAATTATTTTGGCTGCAATTGACAGAAAGCTTAAAAACTTAAGAAAATGGCAAGAAATGTATTGCTTCATGGAATTAAAAGAAAGCTGTTGATCAATAAGTGATTTGTAATAAACCACTTGACCAGAGCATATGAAGTATGCTGATTGGAGAGGTAGAGTCAAGTGCATGCCACCAAAGGAAGGAGATAGGGTCTCGGTTTGCTGAACTACCTGGTTGAAAGGAAAAGCAGAGGTGCTTTTCCACAAGGAGAATCAAGATGCTGTCATGAAAGTACTTTACCAACAAAGGTCTGTCTAGTCAAAGCTACGGTTTTTCCAGTACTCATGTATGGATGTGAGAGTTGGACTATAAAGAAAGCCGAGCTCCAAAGCACTGATGCTTTTGAACTGTGGTGTTGGAAAAGACTCTTGAGAGTCCCTTGGACTGCAAGGAGACCCAACTAGTCCATCCTAAATCAGTCCTGAATATTCATTGGAAGGACTGATGTTGAAGCTAAAACTCCAGTATTTTGGCCACCTGATGAGAAGAACTGACTTACTGGGAAAGACTCTGATGCTGGGAAAGATTGAAGGCACGAGGCAAAGGGGACAACAGAGGATGAGATGGTTGGATGGCATCACCGATGTGATGGACATGAGTTTGAGTAGGTGCCGAGGGTTGGTGATGGACAGGGAAGCCTGTCCTGCTGTAGTCCATGGGGCCACAAAGAGTCAGATATGATTGAGTGATTGAACTGATAGATAATGGGCAAAGAAAAATTGCTGATGTTTCTATTAGCAATCAAGTCATGCTGACTGAATGAATGGCCATATTATGAGTGGGGTTAAAAAAAAAAAAAAAGAACAAATTTAGAAGATTGAGGCAAAAGTACCATTTTCCAGTGCCTCAGAAGTGTATTTCAGTGTCCCCTTTAATGTTATTATTTGGTTTCAAAGTGTTTTCTTTCTTTCTATTTAGGTACATGCAGTTTTACACTAAAGATAAAAAAATATCTAATAATTTCTGATTTTTTAAAATCTTCTGATGAAGATATCCTATTTTATCCAAACCATTAATGCTTGGGACTGGAGTTATCAAAATCAGTTTCTGAATCAAACTGAGGGTTTGTTTGTATACTTCTGGTTTTATTCTCTTTTTCCCTCCGTTTAATAGAACCTCCTCACCCTTACTCACTGTTTAGGGGAGTAGGGCTGAGGGGAAAGGGAGTAGAGAATGATCTGACTCTGTACCAAGAACATTCAACCGTGGATGTTTGCTGTAGGATCTCGGATGATTAGACAGATAGCAAATCAGCTGTAACCTGGACTGTCATTCTCCCAGATCTCAGGATTCCCAGTAAGGGTTGCTGCTGCTGCTGCTGCTAAGTCGCTTCAGTCGTGTCCGACTCTGTGCAACCCCATAGACGGCAGCCCACCAGGCTCCCCAGTCCCTGGGATTCTCCAGGCAAGAACACTGGAGTGGGTTGCCATTTCCTTCTCCAATTCATGAAAGTGAAAAGTGAAAGTGAAGTCACTCAGCTGTGTACGACTCTTCGCGATCCCATGGACTCCAGCCTACCAGGCTCCTCTGTCCATGGGATTTTCCAGGCAAGAGTACTGGAGTGGGGTGCCATTGCCTTCTCCGCCCAGTAAGGGCAGGCACATGAAATTTCAGTAAAGATATTATTTCCAGAGTTTCTTAGGGGCCTACAGAAAAATTACACTCATTTTTAGTGACTATGCTAAAATTGATAAAATGAAACAAATTAAAGTAAAATAATACTAAGCGACTCTAAGAAAGTAAAATCCTTTCAGAAAAGCAGTTACCTAAATGAGAAAAGAGTCTAGAGCTATTATTTTAATAGAATTGAAGATTTTAAAGCATTTAAAATAAATATTTAAAGTATTTTAAATAAATAACTTAAATAAGGACAACATAAGGATGTCCTCGTGTGTTGCTGTTCCGTTCTCCGGGAGATCTTCCCGAGACAGGGATCAAACCCAGTCTCCTTTAATGCAGGCAGATTCTTTACTGTTTGAGCCACCAGGGAAGCCCAGAATAATATGGAAGCCATAGAAATTCACCTGAATTTCCTGTACCACTGACAAGAGCATGCAGATGAGCTGTCCAGGGGAAATACTCAAAGAAAAATGTAAGGAAAGTTAGGAGATTGTTGAAGAATTGTTTTATTTATTTGCATGCTTATGTACTTTTAAACTATATACATAAGTATTTGAGTATGTATCTCTATATCTGGGCTTCCTAGTGGTTCAGATGGTAAAGAATCCACCTGCAATGAGGAAGATTTGGGTTGATCCCTGGGTTGGGAAGATCCCCTGGAGGAGGAAATGGCCAGTATTCTTGCCCGGAGAATTCCAAAGACAAAGGAGCCTGGCAGGCTACAGTCCATAGGGTCGCAAAGAGTTGGACACACCTCAGTGACTAAGCACGCTGGCATGCTGACATGATCTGTATATCTACATTTACATCCATTATCTACCTCTATAGCTAACCTACATCATATTTGTATCTACATTTAACTCTATATCAATTCCTATGTCTATATTTATGTCTGCGTCTGTGTCTATGTCTATATCTATGCCACTGGAATGTAAGTTCCTCGCGTGCTGGAATACTGTCTGTCTTATTTACTTGAATATTCATAGCATTTGAAATAGTGGCAGTTCTATCACCATCATTCCAATTAAGTATTTGGAGATGAGTAAATATTTGAGTAAAGATTTTTGAATAAGTTTGAAAACCAAGTTGGGATATAACAAACAATGATTGGAAAAAAGGAATTTTGTACTTTTTGCTTAATGATTACTGAATGTATCAGAAAAGGAGACTATAGAAGGATAGATTTTAAAGCAGAAAACAGAGATTACATGTAAACCTTTGAGTCCCCGCTTCAGTCATGCCCAGCTCTTTGTGACGTATGGACTGTAGCCCACTAGGCTCCTCTGTTTATGGGATTTTCCAGGAGAGAATACTGGAGTGAGTTGCCATGCCCTCTTCCAGGGGATCTTCCCGACCCAGGGATAACCTGTGTCTCCTGAATCGCAGGTAGATTCTTTACTGCTGAGCCACTGGAGAAGCCCTGAAATGATTATATTGATAGCTAAATTTGAAGTGCAAAGACATATCAGACTCTTTTGGGAGCTCTACCCCTCAATACTTAGGTTGAGATGATTAGAACTGACATCTTTGTCTACACATCAGGGAAAAATACCAAGCAGCATCGGCTATTTGGGATGGTATCTTAACTCTTAGGATAAGATTTTTATATACACTTGAGCAGACAGAACTTCTTTAGGAGATAGGGAACACTCTCAATTCATTCCCATTCTTGAAGCAAGATTTAACTTACATACTCATACAGATATACACATATATTTAAAGACATTAACATATATTTAAAAATTATCTATTTATTTTATTTTACTTTACAATACTGTTTTGGTTTTGCCATACATCAACATGAATCTGCGACGGATGTACACGTGTTCCCAATCCTGAATGCCCCTCCCACCTCCCTCCCCATACCATCTCTCTGGGTCATTCCAGTGCACCAGCCTCAAGCATCCTGTATCCTGCATTGGACCTAGACTGGCGATTCATTTCTTAAAGACATAAACATATCTTAATCCTTCACCTTGGGCCAAGTATGAAACTTCAGAATGCTCTGATTTCTGGTCTCGTTCTTAATAGGTAGAAGAAAGAAGGGGCCTCCCTGTTGTCTCAGATGGTAAGAATCAGCTTGTAATGTGGGAGAGCTGAGTTTGATTCCTGGGCTGGGAAGATCCCCTGGAGGAGGGCATGAAACCCATTCTGTATTCTTGCCCAGAGAATCCCTATGGACAGGAGAGCCTGACAGGGTACAGTCCCAGAAGAAAGAAAGGGCTTCACTAAGAAAACTTTAAAAATTATTATTAAATGCTCACTAAAGTTCTGTCAAATTGTAAAGTATCATATAAATGTATGGCAGAGATTAATGTTACCAAATACACCACTTTTCTTATATTTGCAAATCTCCATGCAGTCCAGTGAACTCAAATGCCTATGCTTCATCTTTCATTGTTTGACCTCACAATCAAAGCGACTAAATAGGAGAACCACAGAGAGTGGAATTTCTCTCACTCTGAGTCTCAGAATTGCTCTATGAGCATTGGCAGACACTCAGTGTAAGTGATGACCAAGAGTCTCTTTTTGATATCATCTTAATCAGGCCCCTTTGAACCCCTTGCTGAGTCATGCAAAACATTGATCTCCCTCTCTGCCCTTGAGCAACAAGCTGAGTTAGTTTAGCAAAAATCACCACACATCCTTAGTGTCTTATCAGCCTTAGCAGCAGCAGCAGCAGTGTCATAAAAATACTATTCCTGATGTTTTCTCAGTAATTCTCAACCCCACACTGATCCTTAGGAATAAATTCCCATTTGTCCTTGTTGAAGTCAGAGTTTAGTTTCTTCTCTGTTTCTCTTGTCAGGCCCCATTGCAGTGGCTCCTACAACCACTGGATATCCCTTCCACTGGAAAAAGTCAGCCTTAATATTCTTAAGTGAGTGTCAAATATATTTTCCTTCAAGGATAGCAATACATTCTGAAAATCACTGTGGATGATGACTGCAGTCACAAAATTAAAAGACACTTACTCATTGGAAGAAAAGCTATGACAAACCTAGGCCACATATTAAAAAGCAGAGACATCACTTTGCTGACAAAGGTCCCTATAGATAAAGCTATGGCTTTTCCAGTAGTCGTGTATGGATGTGAGAGTTGGACCATAAAGAAGGCTGAGCACTGAAGAGTTGGTGCTTTTGAACTGTGGTGTTGGAGAAGATTCCTGAGAGTCCCTTGGACAGCAAGGAGATCAAACCAGTCAATCCTAAAGGAAACCAACTCTGAATATTTATTGGAAGGACTGATACTGAAGTTGAAGTTCCAATAATTTGGCCACCTGATGTGAAGAGCAGACTCATTAAATAGCGAAGTACAGGGAAGTCTGGCGTGCTGCAGTCCATGGGGTTTCAAACAGTTGGACACGATTTGGCAACTGATTTATTCATTGAAATTTTGATTAACTGAGTTCTTTGTGGTTTATTTTATTATTGTAACAGAAATTACTCCTTTTATCTTGTGAATATTGTATGGAAGATAAGTTTGAAAACAGTGAGTATGGAGGGATGTGTCAAACACTTCTTGGACTGATTTCTTGGTTATGTGATCTTGAAGTAAAGTGAAGTCACTCAGTCATGTCCGACTCTTTGTGACCCCATGGACTGTAGCCTACCAGGCTCCTCCCTCCATGGGATTCTCCAGGCAAGAGTACTGGAGTGGGGTGCCATTTTCCTTCTCCAGGGATCTTCCCAACCCTGGGGTTGAACCTGGGTCTCCCACATTCCAGGAGGATGTTTTAACCTCCTTTTTAAGCTAAGATCACATTGGTGATGTGATCTTAGCTTAATACTAAGTTTGAATTTCCTCACTTTTCTGATAACTATTTCCTAAGATAGTTATGAGGATTAAACTAGATGAAGCAATTAGCACTTCACCTGTCACCTGGTGGTTACCAGAACAAGATAGTATCCTTGTTTTACAGATTAGATAATTTATCAATTAATCTTAGATTTCTAGACTGTATTTAAGACATGTTTTCCTGAAATGTCAATTTTTTGTCATAGGGAATAATAATATTTAATTTTTGAAGTTGTTCAATTTAATCTCTCTTCATTGTAAACATTTTATTATTTTTTTAATGGAATTATACTTTAAGGAAATGCCAAATTTCTAAGAAAGCAGTATTTTATCTAGAAGTTTCTTTGAAAAGAACTGAGCTATTCCTAACTTCATGTTATTTTGATCTAGAAATCAAGATAGAAATTTAATAACGTGTGATCTGAACCTCAGTGTGACAGAGTTCATGTTTCTTTAGCAAGACAAAGTATTTGTGTGCTTGAGAAAAATGTTGATTTTAAGACAACAATGCAAAGAACAAAGGAGTATGATATTTCAATTCTTCCAATGTTCTCTAAATAAAAACAGAGCAATTAAAAAATAACCACACTACTGAACTAAATTATACTTTTTGTTCCATCAATAACTGTGACAGTCTCCAAAGTTATTTCTGATGAAAGACTTTGTCATCTTTCTCTTAAAACTTATGTAATGACATGCATCCTACCTTGGATCTGAGTCACAGTTACTAATTTTTGAAACTTCACCTCCTGTGTATTGCCACACACAGTGTTTTTCTATACCTTTCAGATGTTAAGAGGGGAAATATCTTACCTTATTCTTTAGCACTTTGTCTCTAGAGTACTTGCTTCTTCTTTTCATTGTTGTATATTATTACAATTTTCAGATAACTGAATAATAATTTTAGATTTCATCAACAATTTTAATTTCTAATATAGTTTTACCTATTACAGAGTGAAAAAATAACCATTTAAACTTTATCCATTAAACACTAAGTACATAAGCTGGTGTTAACACAAGATATTTTTGGTGAGAAAAGAAAAAAAAAATATTCTGCAACAGGCTTTTGCTTGCCTACCACAACTTTTCTTCTTCTTCTTTTTTTCCACAGCTTTTCTTATAATCAGATCTACTCAATCAATTGCAAAGCACCAATGGCTATGAATGAAAAATGGCCATTACACAATGACTCATTCATACTTTGCCCTTATGATCAGAAACATCAGAAAACATTCTAATACATGTCAAAATATGTCACATCTTTGTTATGCCAAGCTTTCCTTGGCTCCTTGAATAAATGGGCTCTTTTGGCTTTTTGTGTTCTTTGCTGATTATTATATTAATGTGCCAGCTACTTCTTAAATGAGCACGGTCAAATTTTATACAACATATAAAAATATTTGTTTGTTTTTAAGAAGCAGACTAGCTTAAAATAGCTGACATACACACACAAAAGATGATACTGGCTATCTAGCTTACATTCTTAACTATCAATGTCAATGATAAATACAGCCAGAAATACTGGAACTAGATGTAGATTCTGGTCCTATCACCTCCCATTTTTCTCATTTCTGTGCCTAACTTCCTTCATTTGTAAAATCTAAGGTTGCTGTGGGTATAAATTATACTTTATATAGTATCAGTTCAGTCCAATTCAGTTGTTCAGTCGTGTCTAATTCATTGGAGTATAATAATTATATAATAATAATAATTAAAGTAAAATAATTATCCGTATTTCTTTCTCTTTCTCTCTCTATCTACCTTAGAATACTTCCTGTAACATAATTTTTATATAGGCATTTTTGTTCATCTAAAGCCACACACTTACTTTGTTTTTATTCTTTGTTATTGCTACTCTTGATTATTATTATAAATGTATCCTCCTTGGACTTAAAAACATTTTAAATATACCTTAGTGGGTCATAGTCAAATGCCAAATTTACACCACTGCTATTTTATCTAGTAGAAATACTGGAAGAATAAGCTGAAAACGTATTGAACTGAACTGCTAGAAATCCAATCTAGACTGAAACCGGTTAGTTTCAGAAACAATGGCAAACTGAATGAAAAAGTAGAGAACGAAAGACAGTAATGGATAATGATTTTCTGAAGGTCAATTTACATCATTTTGCAAATGTTTACTATCTTGATAACTCATGTTTCATGTATTTCATGGAGTTTTTTTTGTTTGTTTTAGACCAGAGCATAAATTCTGTTACTTGATATTGGGTAGAGTATCCATGTTTTTAAGAATGATTCATCATATCTTATTAAATAAGATTTATTCTCCAGTATGACACTATGGGCATGATATTGATTACACAATCAATTTGACAAGTGATGAGTCTACTTGTCCATTTACATATCTTAGTAAAAGGAGGATGGATTTTTAATAGCCTGTGTAAATAATGTGATTGTCAAGAAAATGTGAGGTGATTCGGCAAAGCATTTCTCTCTCTATTCTGAAGAGTTATTGAGAACAAAATTATTAAAATGGTTAATATCAGTTCAGAAAAGCATCACCTACTATGATCTGGGCTTCTTTGTCCGTAGCATTCTTCAGGTATGTCATTTGTAACTATGGATCTCAAGTAAGCAGCCTGTTTTCATAAAGTAAGTCTTCTGCCAGACAGAAAACAGTTCTAGAATTCCTGACTCAGACCACCTACCTTGTATGAATATTTTCTAAGCATTGTGAGCTTGGAAGACACTTCTAATTATCTATTCCTTGAAGCACCAGTAATTTACAGTGTCTGGTGAAGTCCCTTCAGTAGGAATTTGACTGCTATTTTAAATCAATAATGCAAAGTCCAACCTATAGTTCTTAGCTAGGTTTCTGGCAAATAATTAGAGTGAATAAGAAAATCAGAAAGAGGGAATATAAATTTTCTACTTTTTTTTTCTCCTGAGGGTAACAAAATATTATGAGGAGTGAGGGATTAAAAAGATCCCTAGGTTCACAAGCTGCATAATTTCTGAAATACTTATTTTAATAGTATTTGACCTATATAGTCTTAACTAAAGGAAAGATTATATGTGTTTCTTATACTTTGATGATGCTTTCCTCCAGATTTTAGTGTGAAGCTAATTATGAAATATGGAACACAGTGAACAACACTAATTGTTACTACCATTTCTTTATATTTAAGGTAAAGCAACAGAACTCCATGGTGGCTTAGATGGTAAAGCGTCTGTCTACAATGGGGGAGATCCGGGTTCGATCCCTGGGTTGGGAAGATCCCTTGGAGAAGGAAACGGCAATCCACTCCAGTACTATTGCCTGGAAAATCCCATGGAGAGAGGAGCCTGGTAGGCTATAGTCCATGGGGTCGCAAAGAGTTGGACATGACTGAGCACGTTCATGTTCACGTTCAGAAGATATATAGGGCTTCTCTGGTAACTCAGATGGTAAAGAATCTACCTGCAATGAGGGAGAAAGTGAAAGTGAAAGTCACTCAGTTTTGTCTGACTCTTTGCAACCCCATGGACTTGTCTGTAGAATTCTCCAGGCCAGAATATTGGAGTGGGTAACCTTTCCCTTCTCCAGGGTATCTTCCCAGTCCAGGGATTGAACCCAGGTCTCATGCATTGCAGACAGATTCGTTACCAACTGAGCTATCAGGGAAGCCCTGCAATGTGGGAGACCCAAGTTCATTCTCTGGGCGGGGAAGGCTCCCTGGAGAAGAGAATGTCACACAACTGAGTGACTTTCACTTTTTTCAGAAGACCTACAAAGGTCCCCTGAATATATTATTTTTTTCTAAATTTGGTATCTGATATAGTTGAGGGAAACCAAAAAGTTAGAGCAGATTTGATAGGACCGCTGATGCTGAGAAAAAGTATTTGGTCATGTAATTAATAAAAGTAATCAAATAAATATAAAATATTATAATAGTTTCTTAACAAGATTCATTTTTTTCATAAGTGAGGAAATATTTTATTCTTCTGTTTCAATAAGTCAATTGCATATAAAATCAAACCTAAGCAGAAAATTTTATTATAATAGAATATGGCATCTCTGCTATGTGGAAAGTTTACATGGAAGACAGAGAATGGTATTTTATTATCCATTAAGAGTTTCTAAGACTTAATTTTCCACTTAACAAAGAAAAAAGACAAGTTTTAATTTTGCATCAATGCATGTTTGACAGCAAAATTTTCATGAGTCTCCTGCAGCCTTATGAAATTATCGATAAGCCCATCAAAACTCACTTAACTTTGCCAAAATTTAAAACTCTTCAGAGAGCCTTTCAAGCCCAGATATTATAAACCAAACCAAACAAAATTAAATTCCTTCATATCTTCTACCAGTTGCTGTACACATTGAAGTTTTTTTTTTTTTCTATGTTTTTCCTTATTTTGGATCAAACATACTTTAAAATAAAATTACTCTCTTTTCTTTGAAAGCAAATGCCTCAACTTTACAAATACAGTGATTTTTTTCATTGATTATTGAGAATAATATAGTCTCAATAACCCTTATTAGATAAAAGTATTAACCAAAATTACTATTCACCATGGGCTTCCTTTATAGCTCAGACAGCAAAGAATTTGCCTGTAATGCAGGAGACCCGGGTTTGATCCCTGGGTTGGGAAGATCCCCTGGAGAAGGGAATGGCAACCCACTCCAGTATTATTACCTAGATAAACCATGAGGTAGCAAAGAATCAGGCATGGCTGAGCACTAACACATAGCAATATATTGAAAAGGAAAACTAGGAGAGAGAATACTGAAACCTTATATCATCTAAGCACAATTTTAACAAATTATCACAGCTCATGAATAGATATAAGTGTAGCTACAAACATCCTTTTCTGCCTTACCAAAGGTCCAATAATTTGGCCACCTGATGTGAAGAACTGACTCACTGGAAAAGACTCTGATGCTGGAAAAGACTGAAGGCAGGAGGAGAAGGGGATGACAGAGGATGAGATGGTTGGATGGACCATCCACTGCCTGGATGGACATGAGTTTGAGCAAGCTCCTGCAGTTGGTTGTAGACAGGGACGCTTGGTGTGCTACAGTCCATGAGGGCACAAAGAGTCAGACACGATTGAGTGACTGAACTAAACTGAATGTGGCAAGAATGAACAGGTTTATTACCATGAACCAAAGATGTAGCCATTCCATATACATGCAAATAGAAGGTAAACAATACAGAATTAAAATATGCTATGTAACTAGTGGAGCATTACTCAGTCTCCCTTGGAAATTATATAAGAACTTAAAGATCATTCACTAACTGATTTTAGTATTAGTCAAAGGATTTTGGTTATCTAAGTATCTAATAAATTTTTTCAATATGATATACTATAAAGCATATTTATGCTTTTCATAAAAATCTTGTCAGAATTATGACATAATTAAATCTGCACTTACATTTTAATAGCCTATACATTATATAGATTTAGTGTTAGTAAACTAGGATGAGAAGTTTAGAAATTTCAAATTAATTTATCCCTTTATGAGAAAACAAATCCAAATATTGTAAAAATTATAAAAAATTTATAAATCTTATACGATATATGTTTTATAATCTTAGAAAGCATTTCTATTTTATGCCATATTGAAACTCAAGTAACAAATGTATAGCTATCATTTATTTTTAAATCTAAAATTATTTCAGTAATATAATTTTTTAAAAGTCATTTTGGGTATGTGATGTTGGACTCTAACTTTTTCTATAATATCAGTGTCTTTAATAAAGATTTGTCTTAGTGCTTTTAAAGGATCATTGATTTATTTTACTTATTTTCTGTGAAATTTAAAAATATTATAATTTTTATATTTGGTGCTGCTGCTGTTAAGTTGCTTCAGTTGTGTCCGACTCTGTGCGTCCCCATAGATGGCAGCCCACCAGGCTCCCCCCGTCCCTGGTATTCTCCAAGCAAGAACACTGGAGTGGGTTGCCATTTCCTTCTCCAATGCATGGAAGTGAAAAGTGAAAGTGAAGTTGCTCAGTCATGTCTGACTCTTAGCAACTCCATGGACTGCAGCCTACCAGGCCCCTCTGTCCATGGGATTTTCCAGGCAAGAGTACTGGTGTGGGGTGCCATTGCCTTCTCCCTTTATATATGCACACACACATATATAAAACAATTGGAAGATAGTCTACTTTATTAAGAAATGCTGTAATCTACTTTGTACCTTTCAGAATTAGGAACATATTTCACACTCAGAATGAAAGGTTAAAGCTTCTCTCAATTACACAACATAGACAAATTGTATCTTCAATCCTACAAACTAAACCCCAAGTCAAAAGTAATCACAAAATAAAAGATCATCTTTTCATATTTCAAAGAGCCGTATTCTTTCTGAGTAGGTATGCAATTCTTAATGGATTTGCACTCACAAGTAAAGCAGTCTAGAAAGATGCTTGGGGCTGGTGCACTGAGACGACCCAGAGGGATGGTATGGGGAGGGAGGAGGGAGGGGGGTTCAGAATGGGGAACACGTGTATACCTGTGGCGGATTCATGGGGTAAGATTCCTATTTAATAAAATGAGGACCCTGGGACCAAGGTCTCCTTAAACAGCGGTGGCATTTGATCTGTGATTTGCCTAATCAAAAAGCCAAAGTATACTCTCCACTGACTATACCAATCTCACCTTGATATTTTCTGAAAAAATAAAATAAAATAAAACAACGTAGTACAATAAAGAGTTATCTCTGTTTTAGATTTCCTAGCAATCAATTTGATTTTCACAAATGACTAAGATTATTTTTGTGCACTCATTTGAGTTTCGACCTTTTTTCCAACCATATGTCACTGGAACTATTATTTACTCAACAATTTTTAGTGTGAATTCATTTTTACTTAAATTTATTTCAAGATGAAGTTTTATACTGCTATTATAGGGGTAAATCCAGGGACTTCCTTAGTGGTCTGGTGGGCTACAGATGCTGCGCTCCCAATGCAGAGGGCTTGGGTTCAACTCCTGGTCAGGAAACTAGATCCCATATACTGCAGCTGACACCTAGTATAGTCAAATAAATAAACAAAAAATATACTTTTTATGAAAGGTGAATCAGTTGTGTTTACCAGAAAACAAACAACAACAAAAAAGAAATAGCTTTTAAATACAGGATTCCATATGACTTCTAGAATGCTCTCAGGCAAGCATTATCAACTGTGCCTTTTGAGTGATCGGGTGGTAGTGGTGGTTCTACAGGACTGGGAAGCAAGTAGGTTTCTTGAAGGTAGAAGAGTGGTCCTTAGGATGAGTTTCTTGAGGGCCCCATCAGTTTCTTGAAGACCTTGATGTTATTACATCACTTACTTTCGTTTCAGACATCAGAAATTCATGGTATTGTGGACAAGAATCAGCCCATCATATAAAATTTTCTCTCTTAAACATGATACAAGTTACAATAACAAAGATCCATGTGCTACTGGAACAGGGGCTTTAGAATTCCACTGTAATAATAATCAATCAGAAGAAATTGGTTACTGGTTTGTAATTATTTTAGGTTTTCCTGATATAAAACTTGAGCAGAATGCTGATATATATACATAACACCCAATGACTGTCTAAGATTCTAAAGTGAAATTTTAAATACACTGTATTCCCAATACAAATCTCTTCAAATGGTTGCTTTGCCTGTCCTTTGGCTCCAAGCTTATAGCTCCATAAAGAGTAATCTTTATTAACTTTGGAAACTTCAGGCTAATATTCCAGATAAATAAACTTTTATCTTAAAATGTTTTGAATTCGATGAAACTAACTTTGAATTCCAAATATGCGATTGGCTTTCTACTGTAAAAAGGCATATGAGCTTCACAGAATTAAATTATATTTCATATATATTTACATGAAGTTTTAAATCAGATTTTTTTTTATTTGATTTAAAAATCTAAAATGGTTGGTCAGAGGTCTGGGAAGTATAATAGCATCAATTGAATGACTCTAAAAAGTGAATTAAAAGGAAATTTGTGAGGCCCATTAAGTGTGGTATCATCCATTGAGTTACTACTACTAGAAATCAGAAGGGCATAGTCAAGAGAAGTCACACAAGAATGAAGAAGAACATCCTAAAAGAAAATTCAGCGGTGGGAGCAGAATATTTAAAGTAAAATTTTCTGAAAAGTGGGGGCGGTCCTAAGATGGCGGAGGAATAGGAGAGGGAGACCACTTTCTCCCTCACAAACTCATCAAAAGAACATTTCAAAGCTGAGTAAACTTCACAAAACAACTTCTGAATACTGGCAGAGGACATCAGGCACTCAGAAAAGCAGTTCATTGTCTTCAAAAACAGGTAGGAAAAAAAAAAAAAGTCGGAAAGAAGAGACAAGAGAGGGAGGGAGGGAGCTTCATCCTGGGAAGGGAGTCTTAAAAAGAAAGAAGTTTCCAAACACCACGAAACACTTCCACTACCGAGTCTGTGGTGAGCCTTAGAAGCACAGAGGGCAACATAACAGGGAGGAAAAATAAATAAATAATTAAAACCAACAGATTATGAGCCCAATGGTAACTCCCCCAGCAGAGAAGCAGCGCAGATGCCTGCATCCACCACTAGCAAGAGGGGGCTGGGCAAGGAGTCGCGGGCTGCAGTGCTTTTAAGAATCAGGCCAGAATGCCCTGACCGAAACCAGAGCGTACTAACTTGGGCTAGCAAATCAGACTGTGGGATGGCTACCACGCAAAAAGCTCTAACATAAGACACTGCCAGGACCGCACATAGAACAAAGGATGGAACAGAATTAGCTGGCTGCAGACCATCCCCCTCAGGTGACAGGCAGCCAGAGCCGGAAATGCCGGAAGGGGGCAATAGCAGCCCCAGAGAGACATTAACTTCTAAACTGCAAGAAGCTTCTTTGCTAACTAAGACTTCTTGGGGTTCTGGACAGTCATCATGTGCCTAAGAAGGGGCGCCAGTTGCATACCCAGAAAACTGAGCAACAGGGACAGGAAAGGCGATAAGTTGCAGCAACCGTGCTCGCCAAACACCAGGCTTGCTCAGACCTGGGAAGGGCACACAAAACGCAGGCCCAACAGAGTCTGCACCTCTGAGGACTACCTGAGTGCCTGAGCCTGAGTGGCTTAGACCAGGGAGGTGCATGCAGCCCAGGGCCAGCCTCAGACGGTTCCTGGTGGAGCAACCTAGAGCCTGCACGGTGTGTGCCATGAGCAGGGGCAGGCCCAGTGGGGCTGACACACTACGAGCATACACCAGTGTTGTTTGCAGCGTTCGTCCCTCCCCACAGTGCAACTGAACAAGTGAGCCTAATAAAAAGAAAAGTCCACCAGTGTTCCCCTTGTGTCAGGGTGGAAAACAGACACTGAAGAAACAAGCAAACAGAAGAAGCTAAAACAGAGGGAACCGCATTGGAAGTATAGATCTTAAGAAATATAAGCAGACCAAGGAACTATCCGAAAATGAACTGATCCCACACTGTCCACACCACCACCAGAGAAAGTCCCAGATATAACTTTACGATTTTTATGATCATTCATTTTTTTGTTTTTTTCTTTTCTTTTACTTCTTTTTTAAATTTTGACATTTATTAATTTTTAAGTTCTTAAAGCAAATGCCATATATATATTTTTGTGGTTGGTTTTTTTTTAAAATAATTCTTGTGACTTTAGTTTTTCTTTCTTTCTTCTTCTTTTCTTTAATATTGTATATTTGAAAATCCAAACTCTACTGTAGATTTTTAATCTTTGCTTTGTGGTATTTGTTATCAATTCTGTACCTTTAAAAACCCAATCTTCAGTACCCATTTTTACTTGAGAGAGAGATTACTGGCTTGACCACTCTCTCCTCCTTTGGACTCTCCTTTTTCTCCACTAGGTTGCCTCTGTCTCCCTCCCTCCCCCTTCTCTTCTCTGCCCAACTCTGTGAATCTCTGTGTGTTCCAGACAGTGGAGAACACTTAGGGAACTGGTTACTGGCTGGATCTGTCTCTCTCCTTTTCATTTCCCTTTTACCCACCTCACCACCTCTGTCTCCTTCCTCCCTCTCCTCTTCTCTGTATAACTCCATGAACATCTCTGAGCGGTCCAGACAGTGGAGCACACATAAGGAAGTGATTACTGGCTAGCTTGCTCTCTCCTCTTTTGATCCCACCTCATCTCATTATAGTCACCTCCACCTGCCCCCTCCCACTTCTCTTCTCCATGTAACTCAGTGAACCTCTCTGGGTGTCCCTCAATGTGGAGAAACTTTTCATCTTTAACCTAGATGTTTTATCATTGGTGCTGTATAGATGGAGAAGTCTTGAGGCTACTGTAAAAATAAAACTGAAAACCAGAAGCAGGAGGCTTAAGTCCAAATCCTGAGAACATCAGAGAACTCCTGAATCCAAGAAACATTAATCGATAGGAGCTCATCAAATGCCTCCATCCCTACACTGAAACCAAGCACCCCCAAGGGCCAACAAATTCCAGAGCAAGACATACCATGCAAATTCTCCAGCAACACAGGAACACACCCCTGAGCTTCAATATACAGGCAGCTTAAGTTACTCCAAAACCACTGACATCTCATAACTCATCACTGGACACTTCATTGCTCTCCAGAGAGAAGAAATCCACCTCCAGCCACCAGAACTCTGACACAGGCTTCCCTAATCAAGAAACCTTGACGAGCCACTGATACAACCCCATCCACAGTGAGGAAACTCCATAATAAAGAGAATTCCACAAACTGCCAGAATACAGAAAGGCCACCCCAAATGCAGTAATATAACCAAGATTAAGAGACAGAGGACTACCCAGCAGGTAAAGGGACAGGAGAAACGCCCACCAAACCAAACAAAAGAAGAAGAGATAGGGAATCTACCTGAGAAAGAATTCCGAATAATGATAGTGAAAATGATCCAAAATCTTGAAATCAAAATGGAATCACAGATAAATAGCCAGGAGACAAGGACTGAGAAGATGCAAGAAAGGTTCAACAAAGACCTAGAAGAAATAAAAAGAGTCAACATATAATGAATAATGCATTAAATGAGATCAGAAACACTCTGGAGGCTACAAATAGTAGAATAATGGAGGCAGAAGATAGGATTAGTGAAATAGAAGATAGAATGGTAGAAATAAATGAATCAGAGAGGAAAAAAGAAAAACAAATTAAAAGAAATGAGGACAATCTTAGAGACCTCCAGGAAATATGAAACACTCCAACATTCAAATTATAGGAGGCCCAGAAGAAGACAAAAAGAAACACCATGAGAAAATACTTAAGGAGATAATAGTTGAAAACTTCCCTAATATGAGGAAGGAAATAATCACTCAAGTCCAAGAAACCCAGAGAGTTCCAAACAGGATAAACCCAAGGTGAAACACCCCAAGACACATATTAATCAAATTAACAAAGATCAAACACAAAAACAAATATTAAAAGCAGCAAGGGAAAAACAACAAATAACACATAAGGGGATTCCCATAAGGATAATAGCTAATCTTTCAATAGCTAATCTTTCAACACATAAGGGGATTCCCATAAGGATAATAGCTAATCTTTCACTCTTCAGGCCAGGAGGGAATGGCAAGACATACTTAAAGTGATGAAAGAAAATAACCTACAGCCCAGACTACTGTACCCAGCAAGGATCTCATTCAAATATGAAGGAGAAATCAAAAGCTTTACAGACAAGCAAAAGCTGACAGAATTCAGCACCACCAAATCAGCAAATCAGCTCTCCAAAATTGCTAAAGGATATTCTCTAGAAAGGAAACACAAAAAGGGTGCATAAACCTGAACCCAAAACAATAAAGTAAATGGCAACGGGATCATACTTATCAATAATTACCTTAAGGTAAATGGGTTGAATGCCCCAACCAAAAGACAAAGACTGGCTGAATGGATACAAAAACAAGACCCCAATATATGTGGTCTACAAGAGACCCACCTCAAAACAAGAGACACATACAGACTGAAAGTGAAGGGCTGGAAAAAGATGTTCCATGCAAATAGAGACCAAAAGAAAGCATGAGTATTTTCAATGCAGGATGCAGGATGCATGGGGCTGGTGCACAGGATGATTCAGGTAGATGGTGTGGGGTGGGAGGTGGGAGGGAACTTCGGCATTGGGAGATTGTGTTCACCTGTGGCTGATTCATGTCAATGTACGGCAAAACAAATACAGTATTATAATTAAAAATAATAATAAATAAATAAAAATTAAAAAAAAGAAAGAAAGCATGAGTAGTTATACTCATATCAGATAAAATAGACTTTAAAACAAAGGCTGGGTAAAGAGACAAAGAAGGCCACTGCATAATGATCAAAAGAACAATCCAAGAAGAAGATATAACAATTACAAATATATATGCACCCAACACAGGAGCACTGCAATATGTAAGACAAATGCTAACAAGTACGAAAGGGGAAATTTGCCTTAACGCAATAATAGTGGGAGACTTTAATACCCCACTCACACCTATGGACAGATCAACTAAAAAGAAAATTAACAAAGAAACACCAACTTTAAATGATACAATAGACCAGTTGGACCTAATTGATATCTATAGGACATTTCACCTTAAAACAATGAATTTCACCTTTTTCTCAAGTGCTCATGGAACCTTCTCCAGGACAGATCACATCCTGGGCCTTAGATCAAGCCTTGATAAATTCAAAAACTGAAATCATTACAAGCATCTTTTCTGACCATAATGCAGTAAGATTAGATCTCAACTACAGGAGAAAAATTATGAAAAATCCCAACATATGGAGGTGAAAAACATGCTTCTAAATAACCAACAAATCACAGAAGAAATTAAAAAAATTAAAAATATGCATAGAAACGAATGAAAATGAAAACACAACAACCCAAAACCTGTGGGACGCTATAAAAGCAGTGCTAATGAGAAAGTTCATAGCAATACAGGCATACCTCAAGAAACAAGAAAAAAGTCAAATAAATAACCCAATTCTACACCTAAAGCAACTAGAAAAGGAAGAAATGGAGAATCACAGAGTTAGTAGAAGGAAATAAATCTTAAAAATTAGGGTAGAAATAAATGCAAAAGAAACAAAAGAGACTATAGCAAAAATCAACAAAGCCAAAAGCCGGTTCTTTGAAAAGATAAATAAAATTGACAAACTATCAGCCAGACTCATCAAGAAACAAAAGGAGAAAAATCAAATCAATAAAATTAGAAATTGAAATGGAGAGATCACGACAGACAACACAGAAATACAAAGGATCATAAGAGACTACTATTAGCAATTGTATGCCAATAAAATGGACAACTTGGAAGAAATGGACAAATTCTTAGAAAAGTACAATTTTCCAAAGCTGAACGAGGAAGAAATAGAAAATCCTAACAGACCCATCACAAGCACGGAAGTTGAAACTGTAATCAGAAATCTTCCAGCAAACAAAAGCCCAGGTCCAGACGGCTTCACAGCTGAATTCTACCAAAAATTTTGAGAAGAGCTAACACCTATCCTACTCAAGCTTTTCTAGAAAATTGCAGAGGAAGGTAAACTTCCAAACTCATTCTATGAGGCCACCATCACCCTAATACCAAAACCTGACAAAGATGCCACAAAAAAGAAAACTACAGGCTGATATCACTGATGAACATAGATGCAGAAATCCTTAACAAAATTCTAGCAATCAGAGTCCAAAAACACATTAGAAAGATCATACACCATGACCAAGTGGGCTTTATCCCAGAGATGCAAGGATTCTTCAATATCCACAAATCAATCAATGTAATTCACCACATTAACAAACTGAAAAATAAAAGCTATGTGATTATATCAGTAGATGCAGAGAAGGCCTTTGACAAAATTCAACATCCATTTATGAAAAAAACTCTCCAGAAAACAGAATAGAAAGAACATACTTCAAATAATAAAAGCTATATATGACAAACCCACAGCAAACATTATCCTCAATGGTGAAAAATTGAAAGCATTTCCCCTAAAGTCAGGAACAAGACAAGGGTGTCCACTTTCACTGCTACTATTCAACATAGTTCTGGTAGTTTTGGCCATAGCAATCAGAGCAGAAAAAGAAATAAAAGGAATCCAAATTGGAAAAGAAGTAAAACTCTCACTGTTTCCAGATGACATGATCCTCTACCAAGAAAACCCTTAAGACTCCACCAGAAAATTATTAGAGTTAATCAGTGAGTATAGTAAAGTTGCAGGATATAAAATCAATACACAGAAATCCCTTGCATTCCTATACACTAATAATGAGAAAGTAGAAAAAAGAAATTAAGGAAACAATTCCATTCACCATTGCAATGAAAAGAATAAAATACTTGGGAATATATCTACCTAAAGAAACTAAAGATCTATATATATAAAACTATAAAACACTGATGAAAGAAATCAAAGAGGACACTAATAGATGGAGAAAGATACCATGTTCATGGACTGGAAGAATCAAGATAGTGAAAATGAGTATACTACCCAAAGCAATCTACAGATTTAATGCAATCCCTATCAAGCTACCAGTGGTATTTTTCACAGAGCTAGGACAAATAATTTCACAATTTGTATGGAAATACAAAAAACCTCAAATATCCAAAGCTATCTTGAGAAAGAAGAATGGAACTGGAGGAATCAACAAAGCCACAGTCATCAAGACAGTATGGTACTGGCACAAAGACAGAAACATAGATCAATGGAACAAAATAGAAAGCCCAGAGATAAATCGACACACCTATGGACAACTTATCTTCAAAAAGGAGGCAAGAATATACAATGGGTTATAGATAATCTCTTTAACAAGTTGTGCTGGGAAAACTGGTCAACCACTTGTAAAAGAATGAAACTGGAACACTTTCTAACACCATACACAAAAATAAACTCAAAATGGATTAAAGATCTAAACATAAGACCAGAAACTATAAAACTCCTAGAGGAGAACATAGGCAAAACACTCTCTGACATAAATCACAGCAGGATCCTCTATGATCCACCACCCAGAATACTGGAAATAAAAGCAAAAATAAACAAATGGGATCTAATTAAAATTAAAAGCTTCTGCACAACAAAGGAAACTATAAGCAAGGTGAAAAGACAGCCTTCAGAATGTTACAAAATAATAGTAAATGAAGAAACTGACAAACAACTAATCTCAAAAATATACAAGCAACTTATGCAGCTCAATTCCAGAAAAATAAACGAACCAATCAAAAAATGGGCCCAAGAACTAAATAGACATTTTTCCAAAGAAGACATAGAAATGGCTAACAAACACCTGAAAAGATGCTCACCATCACTCATTATCAGAGAAATGCAAATCAAGACCACAATGAGGTACCATTTCACACCAGTCAGAATAGCTGTGATCCAAAAGTCTACAAGCAACAAATGCTGGAGAGGATGTGGAGAAAAGGGAACCCTCTTACACTGTTGGTGGGAATACAAAGTAGTACAACCACTATGGAGAACAGTGTGGAGATTCCTTAAAAATTGCAAATAGAGCTGCCTTATGACCCAGCGATCCCCCTGCTGGGCATACACACTGAGGAAACCAGAATTGAAAGAGACACATGTACCCCAATGTTCATCACAGCACTGTTTATGTAGCCAGGACATGGAAGCAACCTAGATGTCCATCAGCAGATGAATGGATAAGAAAGCTGTGGTACTTTTACACAATGGAGTATTACTCAGCCATTAAAAAGAATAAATGTGAATCAGTTCTAATGAGGTGGATGAAACTGGAGCCGATTATACAGAGTGAAGTAAGCCAGAAAGAAAAACACGAATACAGTATACTGACACATATATAAGGAATTTAGAAAGATGGTAATGATAACCCTGTATGCGAGACAGCAAAAGAGACACAGATGTGGGAGAGGAAGAGGGTGGGATGATGTGGGAGAATGGCATTGAAACATGTATACTATCATGTAAGGAATGAATCGCTAATCTAGGTTCGATACAGGATACAGGATTCTTGGGGCTGGTGCATTGAGATGACCCAGAGAAATTATATGCGGAGGAAAGTGGAAGGGGGGTTCAAAGTTGGAGAACTCATGTACACCTGTGGTGGATTCATGTCAATGTATGGCAAAACCAATACAGTACTGCAAATAAAAAAAAAAAAAAAATTCTGAAAAGTAAAATCATGATTTTCGGGCACATTGAAAAACAATTTTATTTAATTTATTAATTAATGAGGAAGATGTTAAAATGTCCACACAGCACATAGAAACTAGGGTATTTGCAGTAAATTTATGAAAGTAATAATAGAATAAAGTTACTTGATTATGTAAAAAGCTTGTTAATATCTCATAGAGAAATAAAACATAACTGTGTACACACTTTATATATAAAATAATCAACAGTGACCTACTGTATATAACTGGTAATTCTACACAGTATTCTGTAATAACTTAAATGAGTAAATAATTTTAAAAAGAATAGATATACATATATGTGTAACTTAGTCACTTTGCTAACTCTGAAACTAATACAACATTGTAAATCAAATATACTGCAATAAAAATTAAAAAGCACAACCCTGTGGTTTTCTGTTTTATTAAACAAAATTTTCCATGTGATGTAGATTAAAAGAAAATCTACAGCTAACCAACAGCTTTTCTCAGTTTGAGGCTTTTAGCTAACTGGAAACAAATCAAACTTAAGACATTTCTTTTGTTTTTTCCCTGTGGCTTTTAGTTCATTCCAGTCATCTTTCTTGATTAATTTAAATATTTTGGTTACATTTTCACAACATAATCACAAAAGAATAGTGATCCCTTGTTATTGTTGTTGCAGTTCAGTAACTCAGTTGTGTCCAAATATTTACAACTTTATGAACTGTAGCATACCAGGCTTCCCTGTCCTTCTCCAACTCCTGGAGCTTGCTCAACCTCATGTCCATTGAGTCAGTGAAACCATCTGACTATTTTATCCTCTGTCATCCCCTTCTCCTCCTACTTTCAATCTTTCCCAGCATCACGGTCTTTTCCAATGAGTTGGCTCTTTGCATCAGGTGGCCAGAGTATTGGAGCTTCAGCTTCAGTCCTTCCAATGAATATCTAGGACTGATTTCCTTTAGGATTTACTGTTTTGATCTCCTTCCAGTCCAAGAGACTCTCAAAAGTGTTCTCCAATACCACAGTTCAAAACCATCAATTCTTTGGCACTCAACCTTCTTCATGGTCCAGTTCTCACATTCATACATGACTAGTGGAAAAACCATAGCTTTGAGTAAATGGACCTTTATTGGCAAAGTAATGTCTCTGCTTTTTAATAGACTGTTGCAGTTTGTCATATCATTTCTTCCAAGGACAAAGCATCTTTTAATTTCATGGCTGTAGTCACTGTTTGCAGTGATTTTGGGGCCCAAGAAAATAAAGTCTTTCACTGTTTCCATTGTTTCTCCATCTATTTGCCATGAAGTGATGGGACTGGATGCCATGATCTTCATTTTTGGAATGGTTAGTTGAAAGCTAATATTTTGACTCTCCTCTTTCAACTTCATCAAGAGGCTTTTAGTTCCTCTTCTCTTTCTGCCATAAGGATGATTCATCTGCATGAGTTTATTGCTATTTCTCCAACAATTTTGATTCCAGTCTGTACTTCATTCAGCCCAGCATTTCTCATTATGTACTCATGAGCCATGCCATGTTTTGATCCCAGGCACAAAGTAAAGAAGTCTTGTGCATTGTGCTGACTTAGTTCCCATTCCTTAATTTTAAAACAGAGGTTAAGATGGCCAAAGGTGAAAAGAAAATATCTTTATTAACAGAAATCCAAATAAATATGGTAAGGACATCCTGCCACCAAGGGGTTAAGTGTGGAAATGTAAAATGTATTGATACTTAAAAAAAATGTATTGATATTTGGACCTATACCACTATGCTATGAGTACAAGTGAAAATGAGGGAGAAATTGACATACTACCTGGAAAAAGGCTATCCAACGTTGAAGGTCAGGAGCAGCGATGGTAAGGAGATACCCCTCATCCAAGGTAAGAAGCAGCAGCTGTGCTTTGCTGGAACAGCCGTGTAGAGATACCCCACACCCAAGAGCAACCCAAGCAAAATGGTAGGTGTTGCAAGAGAGCATCAGAGGGCAGACACACTGAAACCATACTCATAGAAAACTAGTCAATCTAATAACACTAAGACCACAGCCTTGTCTAACTCAGTGAAACCAAGCCATGCCTGCGGGGAAACCCAAGATGGGTGGGTTATGGTGGAGAGGTCTGACAGGACATGCTAGTAAAGTAATGCTCAAAATTCTCCAAGCCAGGCTTCAGCAATACATGAACCGTGAACTCCCTGATGTTCAAGCTGGTTTTAGAAAAGGCAGAGGAACCAGAGATCAAATTGCCAACATCTACTGGATCACAGAAAAAGCAAAGAGAGTTCCAGAAAAACATCTACTTCTGCTTTATTGACTATGCCAAAGCCTTTGACTGTGAGAATCACAATAAACTGCGGAAAATTCTGAAAGAGATGGGAATATCAGACCACCTAACCTGCCTCTTGAGAAATCTGTATGCAGGTCAAGAAGCAACAGTTAGAACTGGACACGGAAAAACAGACTGGTTCCAAATAGGAAAAGGAGTATGTCAAGGCTGTATACTGTCACTCTGTTTATTTAACTTATATGTAGAGTACATCATGAGAAATCCTGGACTAGAAGAAACACAAGCTGGAATCAAGATTGCCGGGAGAAATATCAATAACCTCAGAGATGCAGATGAAACCACCCTTATGGCAGAAAGTGAAGAAGAACTAAAGAGCCTCTTGATGAAAGTGAAAGAGGAAAGCGAAAAAGTTGGTTTAAAGCTCAACATTCAGAAAACAAAGATCATGGCATCCGGTCCCATCACTTCATGGGAAATAGATGGAGAAACAGTGGAAACAGTGTCAGACTTTATTTTTGGGGGCTCCAAAATCACTGCAGATGGTGACTGCAGCCATGAAGTTAGATGACGCTTACCCCTTGGAAGAAAAGTTATGACCAACCTAGATAGCATATTCAAAAGCAGAGACATTACTTTACCGACTAAGGTCCATCTAGCCAAGGCTATGATTTTTCCTGTGTTCATGTATGGATGTGAGAGTTGGCCTGTGAAGAAGGCTGAGCACCGAAGAATTGATGCTTTTGAACTGTGGTGTTGGAGAAGACTCTTGAGAGTTCCTTGGACTGCAAGGAGATCCAACCAGTCCATTCTAAAGGAGATTGACCCTGGGATTTCTTTGGAAGGAATGATGCTAAAGGTGAAACTCCAATACTTTGGCCACCTCATGTAAAGAGTTGACTCATTGGAAAAGACTCTGATTCTGGGAAGGATTGGGGGCAGGAGGAGAAGGGGATGACAGTGGATGAGATGGCTGGATGGCATCACTGACTCGATGGATGCGAGTCTGAGTGAACTCCGGGAGATGGTGATGGACAGGGAGGCCTGGCGTGCTGAGATTCATGGGGTCGCGAAGAGTCGGACACGACTGAGCGACTGAACTGAACTGAACTGAACCGGGAAAAAAGAAGGGAACACTAGAAAAGTGACATGAGACAGTCACCCAGCTGCAAATACTCTATGCTGGAAGAGTCCATGCCTTGAATTGCATTGTGGGTGGATTATCACCAACTGAGCTGCTCGGAGAACTTGCAACAGACAATCAGGAGAAGTGCAGACAATAGTTTTTAGGAAAAATGGAACAAGTATTTAGGCAATCATGAGGACTAGCAGGAACCTGAATCAATTCAAATGCTAATGGCCATAACAACTGTGGATACAGATGAAGATCACCTGCAGGAGTGTTAGGACAGCAGAAAAGGAAGTACTTTGATGAAGTCGCTTGGGAACCCTCAAGAGGAGAACAGAACTTTGAGAACTTTAATTGTTTGAAAATTGTAAAATTGGCCCATGTGGACTCTAAGATCAACTAGAAAAGCAATTTTCCATGCAAAGTACAAGTTGGTGATGACCGTGGGACATTAAGGTTTCATATAATACTGTGTAAGGGGTGAAGTCAAAGCATTCTAAAATTTAATTCTCATCATCCAATCAAGAAGACTAGATATTTCCAGTACTTCTCAGCATGTAATTAATATACTTTCCTCTCAAATGGAGACATTGATTATCCATCTGGAGCTGTCCTGATACACCTATAAGTGTATTCATCCCACCTGATTAAAAAGGAAGGACTATGGAGCTTGGCATGAGATGAAATTTTATGAGTAGTGAAGGTTAGCAAAATAGCAGAGGTTAGATCAATTTTTGAAGAGAGAAAAAGTCAGAATGAAAGCAATTAGGATAAAAACAATCTTTCTATAGTGACCTTCTTCCCCACCTGCCCCCTTAAAGCTTAACCTGTTGAATAACTACCCTTGTTCTCTAAGAAAATTATTATGTGGCATGCGTTTCTAAGTTTTCTCCTCCTACACTGTAATTACATTCATTTTCTCAAGCTTTTAATTACATCTGATACACATGTATGTTTTATATAATAGTGTCATGGAAAATAAAGATATAGGACAATAAAGAAAGAGTGACTTGTCCTATAGTAACCTCTCCAATGGCACTAGTCAGAAAGAATGCTGAGTCCTATTGAGGAAACAGTGAACCCAGGAGTTCTAGAAGAGATCCTGATCCTAAGGAACTTCTAAGACTGAAAAAAGTAGGTGACAAGTTATCTAGATCTAGCTCAATTAATACAGATGGTTCTACCAAACAACAGATTTTCAACATAGATGAAGCAATCTTATATTTTGAAGAAGATGCCATCTAGGACTTTAATAGCTAGAGAAGTCAATGCTTGGCTTCAGAATACCCCCAAGAAACATTGATAAACAGACAATTCAAGAAAAAAAAAAAAATGAGTAAAATCTATTTTTCCTTCTGTCTGTGCTGGAGGACTGACCATTGATTGTAGCGGGATAGAAGCTTGCAGAAGTTTCCTCAGAAATGAAGAAAGTGAATATCAACATAGGCAAACGCAGGCAATGCTGCAAGGGGAAGGGGGCAGGGCATACCTTTAAAAGAATGACATAGCCCAAGGACATGACACAGACTGACTGGAACCACATAGGCTGAAGATGGAGGAAGATTTGACTTCCAGTAGACCGAGAGCCTCACTATACTCTCATTGTAACCGATTAGCAACTTCTTTAGTCATTTTTCAAGCAGCCTTTGCTCACTTTATGTCTCTGTGTTACATTTGGTGGTTCTCACAAAATTTCAAATTTCTTCATTATTCTTATACTTGTTATGGTAAACAGTGATCACTGATTTTTGATGTTACCAATGTAAGCTGTTTCCTCATCTCTCTCCCTCTCCTCAGGCAGAGAGATGAGACACAGCATCTCTCCCTAAGACACTGCAATATTGAAATTAAGCCAGTTAATATCCCTACACTTGTTCAACTGAAAGGAAGAGTCACAAGTCTCACTTTAAAACAAAAGTTAGAAATGATTAAAGTTAATGAGGAAGGCATGCTAAAAGCCCATGTAGGCCAAACTAGATCTCTTGCACCAGCTAGCCAAGATGTGAATGTGAAGGAAAAGTTCTTGTAGGAAATTAAAAGTGCTGCTTCAGTGAACAAAGAAATGAAAAGAAAGCAAAACAGATTTATTGCTAGTATGGATAAAGTATTAGTGATTTGAACAGAAGATCATACCAGCCATAATATCCCTTAGAATCAAAGGCTAACTGCCCCCCGCCCCCAAAAAAAGCCCCAACTCATTTCAGTGCTGCTAAGTCTGAGAGAGGCAAGGAAGTTGCAAGAAGACCTTTGAAGACAGCTTGATGAGGATAAAGAAAAGAAGCCATTTCTACACCATAACAGTGCTTGGTGAAGCCATGAGTATTCACACAGAACTGCAGCAAGTTATCCAGATCTAGCTCAATTAATACAGATGGTTAGATCAAACAACAGATTTTAAACATAGATGAAACAATCTTATATTTGGAAGAAGATGCCATCTAGGACTTTAATAGCTAAAGAGGAGAAGTCAATGCTTGGCTTCAAAGTTTCAAAGGACAGACAGGCTGACTTCTGTTAGGGTCTAATAATGCATCTGGTGACTTTAAGTAGAAGCCAGAACTCATTTACCATTCCAAAACTCCTAGGACCCTTAAGAGGGATACTAAATCTACTTTGCCTGTGCTTTAGAAATGGACTGAAGTGAAGCGAAGTCGCTCAGTTGTGTCCTGCTCTTTGTGATCCCATGGACTGTAGCTTATCAGGCTCATCCGTCCATGGGATTTTCTAGGCAAGAGTGCTGGAGTGGATTGCCATTTCCCTCTCCATAGACTAGCAAAGTCTATATGAAGGCACATTTGTTTACAAAAGGATTTACTGCCCACTGTGGAGACCTACTGCTCAGGAAAATAAAATATTCCTTTCAAAATATAGCTGCTCATTAGCAATGCACCTGATTACCCAAGAGCTCTGATGGAGATGTATAAGGAGATTCATTTTGTTTTCATTCCTGCTGTCAGAACATCCATTCTGCAGCCCATGGTACAAGGAGCTTAATTTTGACTTTCAAATTTTATTACTTAAGAAATATTTTTCACAAGGCTATAGCCTATAAATGATGATTCTTTTGATGGTTCTTGGAGAAATAAATTGAAAAACTTATGGAAAGAATTCACCAGGAAGAGATTAAATAATTAATATTAATAGGACTCTGGAAGAGGTTGATCCCTATCTTCATGGATGACTTTCAGTTCAGTTCAGTCGCTCAGTCGTGTCCGACTCTTTGCGATCCCATGAATCGCAGCACGCCAGGCCTCCCTGTCCATCACCAACTCCTGGAGTTCACTCAGACTCACATCCATCGAGTCAGTGATGCCATCCAGCCATCTCTTCCTCTGTCGTCCCTTCCTTTTCCTGCCCCCAATCTCTCCCAGCATCAGAGTCTTTTCCAATGAGTCAACTCTTGACATGAGGTGGCCAAAGTACTGAAGTTTCAGCTTTAGTATCATTCCTTCCAAAGAAATCCCAAGGTTGATCTCCTTCAGAATGGACTGGTTGGATGTCCTTGCAGTCCAAAGGACTCTCAAGACTCTTCTCCAACACCACAGTTCAAAAGCATCAATTCTTCGGCGCTCAGCCTTCTTCACAGGCCAACTCTCACATCCATACATGACCACAGGAAAAACCATAGCCTTGACTAGACTTTAAAGGATTCAAGATTTCAGTGAAGGTATAATAGATGGAAAGAACTAGAAATAAAGTAGGTAGAAAGAACTAGCAATAGAAGTGGAGCCTGAAGATGTGACTGAATTGCTGCAATTTCATGACAGAAGTTGAATGGATGAGGAACTGCTTTTCATGGACGAACAAAGTGTTTTCTTGAAAAAATACTTTGTTGTTATTGTTGCTCAGTTGCTTAATCATGACTACAATACAGTGTAAATACACTTTTTGAACACTGGGAAGCCAAAAATTTTGTGTAACTCACTTTACTGTGATATTTAATTTTTGATGTTATCTGAAATTAAACTCACAATATATGTTACTATCTTCTTGGGGTGCTGCTGTGAGGTAAAGTAATAATCAATAAATGTAAATTTTTGATAAAATAAACTCTCTATAAATCTGAGGTATGGATAATATGGGTACAATCAAAAAGATGCATTCAAATTCTTTATGCTTATTTGATTTTCCCCACTTCTTTAGCTGAATTTACCCAAGTTGGTATATTCACTCATTCAAAAAAACAGTATCCTTATCACTAGAATATGTTTCCTTTACTTTATAGGCCCTCCCCTCTTCTCCCCCATATTTAGATTTGCCATAGTAGAAATGTAATATTTGTTAAATGACTAAAGTCATGACTGAATTATATAGTGCCACATTTTTCCTGATTCTTCTGCTCAGTGCTTAGAAGGAGATGAATAACAAATATCCCTTATCCTCCTAGTCTTGTCTTTTTCTGTGTTGATAATATAAACTTTTAATCGTTGCATTTTCACGCCCTAGTTTACCACCAAATGAGGTTCTTTTAAGTAAGGAAATGCATCTGTATGGTGTAGTTCACATTTTATGCATGTTTAACAAGGCCAGTGTTCTGGAACCTGTGTTTATATCTTACCACTTCGGGGTGCCTTTGTTCATGCTAAATACAAGTCCAGTGCACTTACCTGGCTCAGTTATAAATGAAGCACATTTTTTTCAAGATGTGTTGCCTATGAACACATCTTTGCTTTCAATGTGGCTACAAAAAGGAATTTTAGCAAAATTAAATCAGCAGTTTTTTAAATTGTGGTTCTCATAAATCATAATGCTATGCAAATTTAGCAAGTGGCCTTCAATAATCCCACTCTAGCTGCCAGTAAAGTATACACAGCTGCTGGAAAACTAGGATAATACTCTCCTCATCCTGCTGATACATGTGTGAGGGTGGTGAGACGTGAAGGTAAAATAAAAAGGAACAAAAGGCCTTTCTCACCCTAGATGATGTCTTAAACTTCAGTCTGTTTCTAAAGGCCACTTCATAGAAAAAAACGGGTTCTGTCAAGTGAAAGCCTGCATTTTAAAATGGGTCTCTCTGAGGCCAGTTAAAGCATGATTAATTGCATTTTCTTACATCATTTCTCATATCTACTCATTTTTTTTTTTCCTTTATGGTATTACACGTTTCCATTCAGTCAATGCTGGTTTTCTTCCCACTGGGTGCCTATCATTTCCAGTGAAGACATATGGAAAAGACAGTAGTTAATTACTTTGGAATTTTAATTTTGCCATAAGTTTATTTTTGTATATAAAAATAAAATGCTAGCTATTTTATCTCACGCCATAACTAAATAATAAAATGCCATTTTTCATTTGTATAGCAACTTTCTTAGAATCTCCAGACTCAGCTTAAGCAATGTTTCTACTTTTATCATGTAAGGATCAATTTACCATTTGTTTGTTCATAGCTGTTTGTAGTTTTTGACAACTACAATGAGATAGGGATTCTCTGGGGACTCAGATTGTAAAGAACCTACCTACAATGCAAGAGACCTGGGTTTGATCCCTGGATTGAGAAGATCCCCTGGAGCGGAAAATGACATCTCATGCCAGTATTCTTGCTTGGAGAATTCCACGGGCGGAGGAGTCTGGAGGGCTATAGTCTGTGAGGTCGCAAAGAGTCGGACACAGCTGAGCCACTAACATCTACCTACTTACAATGAGATAAGAAAAGCAAAGGTGAAAACCCTTAATAGGTATAAAGCTATTTATTTTCATTATAATAATTTAACATTTGATTCTGATTTTAAAAGTGTTCCTTGAGAAATGTTCAATAAGAATACAAAAATATTAAATTTTTGATAATTCTAATATCCAAAAATTAATATTTGTTATACTGAAAATGTTTTCACTCATCAGATGAATAATGCTAACAGATGGATAAAAATAATGTAGATAGAAAAGATATGTTAGTGAAATTGGCATTAAATTATTATCCTGCAAATGTATTATGTCTTTTTATTCCAAGATTTGCTTTTAGCGTTAAGCTATATTAATTATTCTTCAAAAGAACAATATATTTGATTAATAAAATTCTGTAACATATGAGCAACATAAATTACTGAGCTCTCTCTTTATCAATTTGTAAATTAGTTCTTTATTCCCCTATAAGCTATTCTATAATGCATGAGTAGTGAAGTCACTCAGTTGTGTCCAACTCTTTGCGACCCCATGGACTGTAGCCTACCAGGTTCCTCTGTCCATGGGATTTTCCAGGCAACAGTACTGAAGTGGATAGCCATTTCCTTCTCCAGAGGATCTTTCTGACCTAGGAATCAAACCCAGGTATCCCTCATTGTAGACAGACGCTTTACTGTCTAAACCACCAGGGAAGCTAGATGCTCACCTAAATTGCCACAAAGTTCTGAGGAATTTAGTTCTGGCACAAAGGATATAGAAAATAATTTTATTCTTTCTATGTGAACTCCCAAATCATTTTCAGATCGGTACCACAACTTATGTTTCATCAGCAGTAATCATTTCTGGTCACATTATAACCTCTCTCACAAAATACTAGTCCTAATTTTTTTGTGTGTGTCAGCAAATAGAATTTACTTTATTTTAAATTAAATAATTATTTCAGTACTAGAGTAATATATTTCTTTTAAAAATATACCTATTCTTTTGCATCTATTTCTGTTTTTAAAGCTATATACGTTAATAAATTTAGGTGTATGACATTTTTACGTATTCAAATTTAACTTTGATCATACTTATTGCAAAATTGGCAAGCTTATTTTTTAATCTTTTAATGTTATTTGTGATTATTCTGGGGTTTAAAATATTTATAAAACTTGCATTTTATATGTCACCCTATTCCTCTCTGATTATTTTCCTATAGAGTGTTATCCTTTTACATTTATTTTTACTGCTTTAGGTATTGTAAGACTGCTAATTTTTACACATACTTCTAAATTTATTGGGCAGAACACAGATTAGGTATTCTATTATGTAAAATAAAGATCCAACCTTAATTTTTCCAACCATTTTTCTAAAAACTATATTTTAAAATAATGATATGTTTAAGATAGCTTTATATGCCAAAAAGAGTCAACATCTGCAGGTTTCTCCTGGCTCAGAGAACACAGGAGACTTACTCTCACTAGTACTAAGTCACTTTAGTTGTGTCTGACTTTTGCAACCACAAGGACTGTAGACTGCCAGGCTCCTCTGTCCATAGGATTTTCCAGGCAAGGATACTAGAATGCATTGCTGTGCGCTCCTCCAAGGAATCTTCCCGATCCAGTGATCAAACCAGTGTCTCTTACGTCTCTTGCATTAGTGTGGGTTCCTTTCCACTAGTGCCTCCTGGGAAATCTTAGTTCCTCTTAAATCAGACGAGAAGGGCCATGGGGACATTTGCTGTAAATGTCTGCACGCACCTCGGTGCAATGTGTGTTGCCCTTGCCTAATCATTTCCAGCTTGAGTTAGTGGAACACTGAAAACTCTAGCTTCTTCAGGAAGTTTCTTATTTAGCCTGAACAAAGATAAACAAGTGGTGTCTGGGGGAGAAATGACAATAACAGGGCACTTTATTATGAACAATTATGTCTCTGGATATAGTTTGGGAAAGCCAGATACAGCTATAAATAAGATTGAAATTGCTTTGCATAATAATATAAAAGAGTTTCTTCATTTGTGGCATGTAATATCTCTACCAATTATTGCTTTAGGAATACAATCAGTCTTTATTAGTATGGATTTAGACCTCATTGAGTCTGAGAATAATTTTATTTCCTTAGAAGCTGTATGTGAGTGTGTGTTTCTGGAGTGTGTATGTGTGTGTGTGTGTGTGTGTGTGTATGTTTGTGTTTTATCTGGTGATTTCTGGAGGAACACTTGAACTTTTAAGAAGAGTAAGGTGATATCCTTTCACGTTTGATAAGAAAAATCGAGGCAGAACTTGGAGGGTATAGTCTAGCCCAAACAACTCTTCTGCTGAAATTACTTTGACCCTCAATCTAACATATTGAAAATGATTTTATTTTTAAACTGAATATTGCAATTTGAGAATATGTATTGGTGGAAGATTTTGGAAAAATATTAAAAATATTCTTTTTGTTGAAATATAACATATACAGAAAAGTGAAAATTTAAAGTGGGGGATCAATTTACAAATTGACTACACCTGTAACCAGCAATGGCATATAGGAATAGAACATTAGGGACATTCCAGAAAAATCCAACATGCAGTCATCTATTCATTTCTCTCCCTGGGTAATCACAATTTTGATTTTCATATCATAAATTAATTTTGCCTGTTTTTAAACTATACATCAATAGAACCATATATTATGCTGTTTGGCTCTTTGTCACAAAATAATATATCTGGGATTTAACCATGTTGTTGCAGGCAGTTATAAATTATTCATTGTCATTTCTGTAGGGTATTCCATGTTTGACCATGGAACAGTCATACTTTATTCCTTTAGCTCTTAATGGGGATTTGTATTGTTTTAATTTGTGTCTCTTCTGAATAGTGCTGCTTCAACACTCTAATCGGAGAAGGCAATGGCAACATACTCTTGCCTTGAAAATCCCATGGAGGGAGGAGCCTGGTGGGCCACAGTCCATGGGGTCGCTAAGAGCTGGCATGACTGAGCGACTTCAGTTTCACGTTTCACTTTCATGTCTTGGAGAAGGCAATGGCAACCCACTCCAGTGTTCTTGCCTGAAGAATCTCAGGGACGGGGGAGCCTGGTGGCCTGCCATCTATGGGGTCGCACAGAGTCGGACATGACTGACTCGACTTAGCAGCAGCAGCAGCAACACTCTAATGCGGTGTGCACATTTCTACTAGTAACAAAACTCAGAAATGAAATTAAAAGATATTAGAGTGCATTCAGAGGAGGCAATAGCACCCCGCTCCAGTGCTCTTGCCTGGAAAATCCCATGGACAGAGGAGCCTGGTGGGCTGCGGTCCATGGGGTCGTGAAGAGTTGAACATGACTGAATGACTTCACTTTCACTTTTCACTTTCATGCACTGGAGAAGAAAGTGGCAACCCACTCCAGTGTTCTTGCCTGGAGAATCCCAGGGATGGGGAAACCTGAAGGGCTGTCTTCTGTGGGGTCAGACACGACTGAGGCAACTCTGCAGCAGCAGCACCAGCAGCAGCAGACTGCATTCAGTGTAGGTTTGTACTACCAAGCAGTTTTCTAAATAGTTTGTTAATAATGTATTACCCACCAGCAGTGTAAAATGAGAAGCCCTATCACTTCAATTCCCTGATACCTCTTGCTACGATCACTTTGACATTATAGAATGTCCCTTAAGTGTCTAGTGAAATTTTATTGTAATATAAATTTGCATTTTTCTGATAAGTGAAATAGGACACATCATATGTTTTGGGCCACTTATATTCATCTTTTTTAATAAAGTACCTACTCAAATTTACTTTATTTTAAACTTATTTTTGATCAAGTTGTAAAAATTTCCTCTGCTATCTTTTGTGAACTAGATGCTTGTCAAATACATGTGCTACAGATATCTTATTTCATTCTGTATGTTGCCTTTTCATTCTTAGAACCCATTTTGATGGGAATAAGTTCTTCATCTTCTTCATACATTGCTATGTATCCCCCCCTTTTAGAACTATTTTTAAAAATTCAGCATGATATAGCTATATCTAATCTGAGTTGGAGGATTCGCTCTGTTTTCTTCAAAAGTTTGTATTAAATTTACCTTTCATAACAATGTCAGCAGCACATCTAGTAATGAACCTTTGCTATCATAGGAAGACTGAAGTTCCTTTATTTACTATATGGATGTCAACTTATATAACTACCTTCATTTAAAATATTGTCCTTTCTCAGATGCTGTGGCACATATATACAATAGAATATTATTGGGCCATAAAAAGAATGCATTTGAATCAGTTTTCACAAAGTGGATAAACTTAGAGCCTATTATACCAAGTATAGTAAGTCAGAAAGAGAAAAATAAATATCATATATTTACACACATATATTTAATCTAGAGGGATTTCTAGGTTGCTCAGTGGGTAAAAAAATCTGCCTATGATTTAGGAGATGCAGGAGACATGAATTCAATCCCAGCATTGGGAAGATTTGCTTGAAGAAGGCATGGCAATCTACTCCAGTGTTATTGCCTGGAGAATCCCATGGACAGAGGAGCCTGGTGAGATATAGTCCATGGGATTGCAAAGAGTTGTACATGACTGAAGCAACTGAGCACACATGTGTGGAATCTAGAAAGAGTACTGATGAACCTGCTTACAGGGAAGCACTGGAGACGCAGATATAGAGGTCAGACTTGTGGGCACAGTGGAGGAAGGTGAAGGTGGAATGAACTGAGAGGGTAGCATGAACACACATATATTGCCATATATAATACAGATAGCCAGTGGGAATTTTTGGAGAAGGCGATGGCACCTCACTCCAGTACTCTTGCCTGGAAAATCCCATGGATGGAGGAGCCTGGTAGGCTGTAGTCCATGGGGTTGCTAAGAGTTGGGCACGACTGAGCAACTTCACTTTCACTTTTCACTTTCATGCATTGGAGAAGGAAATGGCAACCCACTCCAGTGTTCTTGCCTGGAGAATCCCAGGGACAGGGGAGCCTGGTGGGCTGCCATCTATAGGGTCACACAGAGTCGGACACGACTGACTCGACTTAGCAGCAGCAGCAGTGGGAATTTGCTGTGTGACACAGAGAGCTCAATCCAGTGCTCTATGACAACCTAGAGGGGTAGGATGGAGTGAAAGGTGGGAGTGAAATTCAAGAGGGAGAGGACATAGGCATACCTATGGCTAATTCATGTTGATGTATGGCAGAAACCAACTCGATATTGTAAAGTAATTATCCTCCAATTAAAAACAAAGTCAAATACAATTAAGTACTCTCAACATTATTCTCTGTTGTCATCTGTTTAATGAATTGATTTAACATGTATGCTCATATCTTTTGTTTTTTATTGCATAATGTGTGTATTGGTAAATTGCCACACTTTTTTGCGATTCTATCTCTATAATAGAAATAACTATCTAGTACTGGCTCACTTTGTTCTTTCTCCTCTTTTTTTTTTTTGGCTGAACCATGTGGCACATGTGGTCTTAGTTCCCTGACCAGGGATCAAACCTGCACTCAAACACTGGAAGCAGGGAATCATAACCATTGGACCGACAGGGAAGTGCTTCACTTTGTTCTTCTTGAATATACCTTGGCTATTCTTGGCCTTGATAATGTAATTCTGTCATGCTTTACCCTGTTGATGTTGGTCATGGAAAGAAGAATGAGAGAAGGTTGACAATTTATAGAGCCAAACCATGCCCTGAGAAAAGATATGTGCTTGGTTTTTTAAAAATTTCAATCTTGTCCTATTTCTCTTAAACAGGTGCGTGTGCTAAGCTGCTTCAGTAGTGTCTGCCTCTTTCCGATGCTATGGGCTGACCATTTTCCTCTCTTCATGGAATTCTCCAGGCAAGAATTCTGGAGTGGGTTGCTGTTTCCTCTTCCAGGGGATCTTCCAGACCCAAAGATAAAACTCACGCCTCTTATGTCTCTGGCATTGGCAGGCATGTTCTTTACCACTACACCACCTGTGAAACTGTCTTAAACATCAAAGAGGACACATTTAAAATCAGGGATGCTAGTTTGAATGTGGGCTAAGTATATGTGGAGTCCCTTCTAAAGAGTTTCTTTTTAATTTTAAAGCTTTTTCCTCCAACTAGACATGATTTACTTTCGTCTTCCTTCCAAGTAATCTATAATGTTTCATGTATAGAATGTTTTATTTAAGCTAAATTGAAGACAATCTATGAAGAACCCTTTCGGAAGGGTTTTTCCCCTGGTGTTCTGTAGCTAGAAGACTCTCACAGCTGCAAAGAAACTTAAAGACAATTCTTCATTCAACCTTAGCATAAGATGAAGTAAAGAACTTTAGGAAAATGGCAAAATTTGAGGAAGCTGTATATTTTAAGTTTGAAGATTATATGCAAGACATTATTTGGGGAACTACTAACAAATGTCTCGTTGGTTATTACTAGTGGCAGGGCACCATAAACTTGCCTACACAATATTCCATGTTAAGATAATAGATGGAATTGTCAAAGGTGGCTTTAATGTTAGCTTCAAAACACATTAAAGCAAAACTAATGTGCTTTATGGGCTTCCCAGGTGACACAGTGGTCAAGAATCCACCTGCCGATGCAGAAGACGTAAGAGACACGGGTTTTATCTCTGGATTGGGAAGATTCCCTGGAGATGGAAATGGCAACCTGCTCCAGTATTCTTGCCTGGAAAATTCCATGGACAAAGTAGCCTGGCAGGCTACATACAATCCATGGGGTCGGGCAGAGTTCAATACAAACAAACACACACAAAATGTTATTTATAGTACTGGAATGGAGTCGCTTTAGCGTACTGATTTCATTTTTGTCACATGTCAGTAACTAACAGTTTCACTTCCTAGAGTTAAGCCAGTCATGAAAGAAGGATAGAATACTCATCATTTATAATAAATCATTTACCACTCTATCAAGCAAGTAGGGTTTTATGTTACTTTCTATAGCTGTATGAAGCTTTAATTGTTAACACAATTGCATCTTGGGTTATGGGTTCTTAGAGTTATGGAGCTGATGATTTCTGAACTTCCATCAGTTTAGTTCAGTTCAGTTGCTCAGTCGTGTCCGACTCTGCAACCCCAAGGGCTGCAGCATGCCAGGCTTCCCCGTCCGTCACTATAAACAGATAATAGAAAGCTGTAAGCACATTTTAATCATTCTTTAAGTTCTCTCATTTGAGACCCAATAGTGACAAGATTATTATTCTTCTGTATTTGCCAAGATTTAAGTTGTATCTTTTATTTTGCTGTGTCTGATCTCAGTATTTCACCTAGTTAAGTTTCAACTCCAGATGAGAACTGTTCTTGAACCAGTTCTGTGAAATCTGAAGGAAACAAAGATTGGATGCACTGTCATTTAAGTATTCAGTAGCCTGGATCCAAAAGGTTATAAAGACATTTTCTAGATTAAATGGGTAAGTAAGTAATATTTTAGAAATGTGTAATGCACTATTTATTGCAAAAATACGCAAATTATAAAGCATGATAAAGTATTTAAATTTTGGAAGTAAGGACAATGTGAAGAGCATGACTTTTAAATATCTTACTAAGAAATTATTTAAAGCATGGGTCCCGAACCTCTGGACTCTAATGCCTGCTGATCTGAGGTGAGCTGATATGATAATAGTGGAAACAAAGAGCATAATAAATGTAATGTGCTTGAGTTATTCCAAAACCATTTTCCCCCAACTGCAGTCAGTGGAAAAATTGCCATCCATGAAACAAGTCCCTGGTGCCAAAAGGATTGGGGACCTCTGGTTTAAAGCACCCAATAATCACTTTTTAGAATAATTAACATTATTTGATTTGACTATTTGTTATTATAGGACAGGGCTACAAATTAATTTGTTAACTTGTAGACCTAGATAGTCAAAATTACTTTCTGGTAGAAAATAGAACCCTAAAGATTACAATGTTATTGTCCTGTAGACAATAACAAGTTTTGTCTCCGATTTAGTACATATATTTCAGACTATGTTTCCACGTATAAGTATTTTGTTTCCTAGAGTGTCATTTGAACATGCTTACTAATTAGTAAACTACCTGTTTGACATACACTTATCATTTTTTAAAAGTGTTTATAAATTGTATTTTGACACCTTTGAACAATTCACCAAAAGTTTAAAGGATTCACCTGCCAGAGACAATTAAATCATCTTGTCTGAGAAAGACACTTCATGGGCTCAGGCAAATCTTGCCAAAGCCCATGAAATGATTCTCAGGAGACACTAGAATCTTAATTTTGCTGACTGTATTCCTCTAAGTTTGTGTTTTTGCGTGTAATTTTGATTTTTTTTTCTGATAGATTATATTATTTTCATCTTGCCTAACTCGGGGTCCTGGCCATGCCTTTTCCATCACAAGGTCCAGTGACTTATGAATCTGTGTCTTAACTTGAGATATTAGGTTATCTCATGTATTGGAAAAGAGAGCACTATAGGTACGTGTCAAGTTGATTTGTACACAGTTGATAATTTGTTCCATGTGGGAGCAGCAAAGATTGCACTCTGGATTATGTGACTATATGAAAATCTCAGTCGAGTGAATGGCAAGATCTATTCTTTATTGGATATCCTATGACCATGGATCAAGTCTTTTAGACTATTTTGTGTTAGTCAGTTTGTGAAATTTACTGCCTACTGGAAAGGAGAACAACTCTTTGAGAGATGGAATTGTGATTTCTTATACTTCTGGGTTTACTTTGACTAGGCTAATCTCTAAGCTTTCTGAAGGTCTGCCATCTGTAAACCCTTGTATGCATGTGGAATCTTTTTATTCATATGTTTAAAGCTATTAATAGATTAAAGTATCTCTTAGTTCAAGAAAACTTTATTTTAGGAACAGCAGCGGTAAGGAGATACCCCTCATCCAAGGTAAGGAGAAGTGGCTGTGCTTTGCTGGAGCAGCCGTGAAGAGATACCCCACACCCAAGGTAAGAGAAACCCAAGTAAGATGGTAGGTGGTTCAAGAGGGCATCAGAGGGCAGACACACTGAAATCATACTCACAGAAAACTAGTCAATCTAATCACACTAGGACCACAGCCTTGTCTAATTCAATGAAACCAAGCCATGCCTGCGGGGTAACCCAAGACGGGCGGGTCATAGTGGAGAGGGCTGACAGAACGTGGTCCACTGGAGAAGGGAATGGCAAGCCACTTCAGTATTCTTGCCTTGCAAAACCCATGAACAGTATAAAAGGCAAAATGATAGGATACCAAAAGAGGAACTCCCCAGGTCATTACGTGTCCAGTATGCTACTGGAGATCAGTGGAGAAATAACTCCAGAAAGAATATAGGGATGGAGCCAAAGCAAAAACAATACCCAGTTGTGCATGTGACTGGTGATAGAAGCAAGGTCTGATGTTGTAAAGAGCAACATTGCATAGGAACCTGGAATGTCAGGTCCATGAATCAAGGCAAATTGGAAATGGTCAAAAAGAGATGGCAAGGGTGAACGTCGACATTCTAGGAATCAGCGAACTAAAATGGACTGGAAAGGGTGAATTTAAATGAGATGATCATTATATCTACTACTGTGGGAAGGAATCCCTCAGAAGAAATGGAGTAGCCATTGTGGTCAACAGAAGAGTCTGAAATGCAGTACTTGGATGCAATCTCAAAAATGACAGAATGATCTCTGTTCGTTTCCAAGGCAAACCATTCAATATCACAGTTATCCAAGTCTATGCCCCAATCAGTAATGCTGAAGAAGCTGAAGTTGAACAGTTTTATGAAGACCTACAAGATCTTTTAGAACACCCAAAAACGATGTCTTTTTCATTATAGAGGACTGGAATGCTAAACTAGGAAGTCAAGAAACACCCGGAGTAACAGGCAAATTTGGCCTTGGAATATGGAATGAAGCAGGGCAAAGACTAATAGAGTTTTTGCCAAGAAAATGCACTGGTCATAGCAAACACCCTCTTCCAACAACATAAGAGAAGACTCTACACATGGACATCACCAGATGGTCAACACCGAATTCAGACTGATTATATTCTATGCAGCCAAAGATGGAGAAGCTCTATACAGTCAACAAAAACAAGACCAGGAGCTGACTGTGGCTCAGATCATGAACTCCTTATTGCCAAATTCAGACTTAAATTGAAGAAAGTAGGGAAAATAGCTAGACCATTCAGGTATGACCTAAATCGTATCCCTTATGATTATACAGTGGAAGTGAGAAATAGATTTAAGGGCCTAGATCTGATAGATAGAGTGCCTGATGAACTATGGAATGAGGTTCGTGACATTGTACCAGAGACAGGGATCAAGACGATCCCCATGGAAAAGACATGCAAAAAGCAAAATGGCTGTCTGGGGAGGCCTTACAAAGAGCTGTGAAAAGAAGAGGGGCAAAAAGCAAAGGAGAAAAGGAAAGATATAAACATCTGAATGCAGAGTTCCAAAGAATAGCAAGAAGAGATAAGGAAGCCTTCTTCAGCAATCAAGGCAAAGAAATAGAGGGAAACAACAGAATGGGAAAGACTAGAGATCTCTTCAAGAAAATTAGAGATACCAAGGAAACATTTCATGCAAAGATCGGCTCGATAAAGGGCAGAAATGGTCTGGACCTAACAGAAACAAAAGATATTAAGAAGAGGTGGCAAGAATACACGGAAGAACTGTACAAAAAAGATTTTCATGACACAGATAATTCTGATGATGTGATCACTAATCTAGAGCCAGACATCTTGAAATGTGAAGTCAAGTGGGCCTTAGAAAGCATCACTAGGAACAAAGCGAGTGGAGGAGATGGAATTCCAGTTGAGCTGTTTCAAATCCTGAAAGATGATGCTGTGAAAGTGCTTCACTCAATATGCCAGCAAATATGGAAAACTCAGCAGTGGCCACAGGACTGGAAAAGGTCAGTTTTCATTCCATTGCAAAGAAGGGCAATGCCAAAGAATGCTCAAACTACTGCACAATTGCACTCATCTCCCATGCTAGTAAAGTAATGCTCAAAATTCTGCAAGCCAGGCTTCAGCAATACGTGAACCGTGAACTCCTGATGTTCAAGCTGGTTTAAGAAAAGGCAGAGGAACCAGAGATCAAATTGCCAACATTCACTGGATCATGGAAAAAGCAAGAGAGTTCCAGAAAACCATCTATTTCTGCTTTATTGACTATTCCAAAGCCTTTGACTGTGTGGATCACAATAAACTGTGGAAAATTCTGAAAGAGATGGGAATACCAGACCACCTAACCTGCCTCTTGAGAAATCTGTATGCAGGTCAAGAAGCAACTGTTAGAACTGGACATGGAAAAACAGACTGGTTCCAAATAGGAAAAAGAGTACGTCAAGGCTGTATATTGCCACCCTGATTATTTAACTTATATGCAGAGTACATCATGAGAAACGCTGGACTGGAAGAAACACAAGCTGGAATCAAGACTGCTGGGAGAAATATCAACCTCAGCTATGCAGATGACACCACCCTTATGGCAGAAAGTGAATAGGAGCTAAAAAGCTTCTTGATGAATGTGAAAGAGGAGAGTGAAAAAGCTGGCTTGAAGCTCAACATTCAGAAAACAAAGATCATGGCATCCGGTCCCATCACTTCATAGGAAAATAGATGGGGAAACAGTGGAAACTTTATTTTTGGGGCTCCAAAATCACTGCAGATGGTGACTGCAGCCATGAAATTAGAAGACGTTTACTCCTTGGAAGAAAAGTTATGACCAACCTAGATAGTATATTCAAAAGCAGAGACACTACTTTGCCGACTAAGGTCCATCTAGTCAAGGCTATGGTTTTTCCTGTGGTCATGTATGGATGTGAGAGTTGGACTGTGAAGAAGGCTGAGTGCCGAAGAAATGATGCTTTTGAACTGTGGTGTTGGAGAAGACTCTTGAGAGTCCCTTGGACTGCAAGGAGATCCAACCAGTCCATTCTGAAGGAGATCAGCCCTGGGATTTCTTTGGAAGGAATGATGCTGAAGCTGAAGCTCCAGTACTTTGGCCACTTCATGCGAAGAGTTGACTCATTGGAAAAGACTCTGATGCTGGGAGGGATTGGGGGCAGGAGTAGAAGGGGACGACCGAAGATGAGACGGCTGGATGGCATCATGGACTCGATGGACGTGAGTCTGAGTGTACTCTGAGAGATAGTGATGAACAGGGAGGCCTGGCATGCTGCGATTCATGGGGTCGCAAGGAGTCGGACACGACTGAGCGACTGAACTGAACTGAACTGATATAGACTAAATATTTCCAATATTTCCATGAGATAAAACTAAATATCTAATACTTTAATTGTGATAGCTTAGTGTTTGTAAAGATATGGTTCATTGTCATGAAGGGGCTCTTTTCATGAGTATCAATGCAATCAAATCTATTTTCATAATAAGATTAACATTATACTTTTAATTCCCATTTTTATGGGAATATAAGGATCTGTTTAGAGGATGTATGGTATTTGATGAAAATATTTTCCAGACAGCTAAAGGAAAGTGTTTTTATGATTTCTAGAATTTGTAAAAGTGGTAAGTATTGTGTGTAAATACATGCATATTCAGACGTGACTCAGTGTCTTCTCAGTACTTTTATCATTCTCTTGCTAGTATAATTGCTGCAGTCTCTTTAATCTCATCACTGCCCACTTTTTTCTTGACAGAATGATAAATAGACATATTTATTCAAATTTAGATATTTACCAAACATTTTCTTTAAACTGAGTAAGTACAACAATTAAGTCAAGGAAAAACTGAAAGCCTTTGATGTCATTATAAAATTTGAGTTTTCAGACAAAACATAATTTTATAAAACTCATGTCTACTTCTATGTTCTTAAGTACTTACTACGAGTAAGAGATTTTTCTGGTAAAAATCACCAGTTGTATTAACTAATATAATTTTTGATATTGTATGATCAATTGTGTTTAATCTTGGAAGATCTGTATAACCCAGTGAATTAATACTTTTAAATGACCAAGGGAGATCTTGTTAATATAAGGGGAAGAATGAATAAAGTATCTATTTAAAATATAGAATAAATCAATGGAAACAGTATGAAACAGTATGAAAAATTTACTGATATAATATCAAATTCCACACTGAAGACAACCTTTAAAAAAAAGCATATCATGTTTCTGAAGTAATATCAAAGGAAAATATCCACAATAATATAAAATTGTTCTTCAAATACTCTCTGCTTTTCCAAACATGTATCTGGTGAGGACAGATGTCCTCCATAAACTTTAATAATTGACAAGTTGAGTGCAGAAATATATTTTATTAAGGAGAAATTAAAGTGTAAATGATCATATTCTTCTCACATTGAGAGGAATATAGTTTAATAAAAAATCATGTTACAGACATCAATATGCTATAGATTTAGTATTAGTATTTTAAAGCAAATTAATAAATGAATATTTGAAGTGCCTAATACAGCGACTGTTGAAAGAGAAACTCTCCAAAAACATTTTTAATTTTTTCAGAATTTTTGAGGATTTGTGGAGCACTTTTGAATCCATAGTTTGGGTACTAATGATGTTAGTCTTGAGAGAAAGAGGGAGAAAGTAAAAAACTGCTAGTTCAGAAATCTATTTTATGTAAGATGGCAAATTTGTATTATTAAGAATCATCTTTAGACAAATCAGACAAGTTTGACAATTTTAGTTAAAAAGAACAGAGAGAAAAATCACTAAATTCAAAAAGCACTATAGGAGAAATCTAGTGGAGAGAATTTTTTCGTTTCATTAGCCTCAAGATGAGGGAGATTATAAAGGCTTTTACATTTTCCAATTTGAGATTCCTTAATGAAATTTTGAGATAGAAATTACTTTTCTTACTTTAGAACATGTTTATTACTGTACACCCAAGGTGGTTTTTGCTCAGTACTGTGTACTCAAGGAGGTTTATATATGGTTAGTTAACACTTTTTGTAGTCCTTTATAAATAATTAAGCCAAAACCTCTGGGGGCTATCATTTTGGTGATCCAGACTGACCTTTGGGATCTATATTTTATCTTATTGGTGGGGTCATTAAGAACAATTATTTACAACTTAGAAGTAAAGCAAAAGTATGGACAGTAATTCTTTCAAATTTATATGGAAACTTCTGCAAAAATTATTTAACACTCTAGAAAAATATGACTGTGCATGTTGCTATTAAATGAAGGCTCACATACTCATAAATTATGTGTTAACTTGTAGATCTTATCCAATAGAATTGCAAATAATTTCTGTCAAGTAGAAAAATAACCCCAAAGGTTATGTGTTGTCCTGTAAGTCATTAATCATTTTTTGCTTCTAACGGAGTAGACTATTTTAGAAAGTCTTTTAAGGTGTACTGATAATCATTTTTCTTCTAATTCTCCTTTGAACCAGGTTAGCCTCCGATCAGCTCCCTTCATCATTAATGAATAAAATCTTTCTCATGTTTTTATTCTGTATATGTCTGGAAATAATTTTTAACTTCCTAAAAAGTGAACACTTTTTAAAAGTTTTCATTTTGCTTTGTAGGAATGTTTAATTGCTTCGTCACCTGTGAATGCAGTGGTATGTGGGAGCCAGTGAGTGTTAGCTCTCATGAGCCTATTATTTGCATCTTTGCCTAATTTTACATTCAGATATTCAACATTCCTAACTAGAAAAGCAGCAATATTCACACCACAAAATTTAGTATAAACTAAAAAATGATGACTTTTTATTTTATGAAGAGCCATTTAACCTTATAAAACTTTATGAAAGTCACTCAGTTGTTTCTGACTCTGAGATCCCATGGACTATACAGTCCATGGGATTCTCCCGGACAGAATACTGGAGTGGAGAGCCTTTAGCTTCTCCAGGGGATCTTCCCAGCTCAGGGAGTTGGAACCCAGGTCTCCCACACTGCAGGCAGATATATTACCCGCTGAGCCACAGGGAAGCCCTTGTACCACTTTATGCAGGTTAAAAAATTATATTGCTTAGTTTTGCTTCTGTTTGAAATTTAAAATAGTTTTGTATTTCCTTTTTCACTAAACTTGCTTCTTAAAGTTATCTCTATTGTTGCATCTAGTGATGGTTCACTCCATTACATTGATTGTATTGTATCTGTATGTGAATATTCTATTTATTCACACCTTTACTAATAAATTTTGTGTTGCTTCCAATATATGTTATTACAAACACTTATTGTATAGCTATAAATATGAATGTAAATTTTTATAAAGTGCTACTTTAAATATTATTCAGTTTCCTACAGAATTTTCTTTATTTGTGGGATACTTAGTGTGTGTGTGTGTGTGTGTGTGTGTGTGTGTGTGTAGCTTTTGAGCTATATTTATTGCAAATAATTTCTTCCACTCTATGGCTTGCATTTTCATTCTCTTAGCAGGATTCTCTTGATGAATTCAAGTTTTAATTTTAATTTTAATTTCTCATTAAGTTTAAAAATTCTCTTTGTGCTTATTTTTAGAAAAAGTCTTTGCCTGTCTTGAACTCAAAAACATGTTTTACTAAATAATCTCCTAAAATACATATTACTTTTCCCCTTAACATTATTTTACATTTCTTTTAAAAACCTACCACAATTTGATTTTTGAAACTCTGAAGTAGAATTAAGTTCCACCTTTTCTTCCATGTAGGTAATTTTCCAGCATCCTTTATTGAGAACACTATTATTTGTCTTTTCCCAGTAGTCACATATGGATGTGAGGATTGGATTATAAAGAAAGCTGAGCTCTGAAGAACTGATGCTTTTGAACTATGGTGTTGGAGAAGACTCTTGAGAGTCCCTTGGACAGCAAGAGATCCAGGTAGTCCATCCTAAAGGAGATCAGTCCTGGGTGTTCATTGGAAGGACTGATGCTGAAGCTGAAACTCCAATAATGTGGTCACTCGATGCAAAGAGCTGAAACATTGGTAAAGACCCTGATGCTGGGAAAGATTGAGGGCACGAGAAAGGAACAACAGAGGATGAGATGGCTGGATGGCATCACCGACTCAATGGACATGAGTTTGGGTAAACTCTGGGAGTTACTGATGGACAGGGAGGCCTAGCGTGCTGCAGTTCACGGGGTTGCAGAGTCAGACACAACTGAGCAACTGAACTGAACTAACTGAACTGAATTATTTGTCTCTTGCTCTGCAGCAGTGGTTTCCCCAGTGGCTCAGCAGTAAAGAACCCACCTACAACACATGGGGCATATATTCGATCCCTGGGTTGGGAAGATCTTTGGAGAAGGGAATGGCAACCCACTCCAGTATTCTTGACTGGGAAATCCAAAGGATGGAGAAACCTGGCAAGCTACAGTATATGGGGTCACAAAAGAGTTGGACATGACTTAACAGCTAAACAGGAATAACACTGTGGTAACACATTTAAGGGTCCACTTATATATGAGCTTGTATCTGAGCTTTTATTCTGTAGACCTTTTGTTTATCTCTTCATTTTTTTATCAATGTGTACTTTCATATTTATGGTAGCTTTATAATTAGTCGTGACATTCAGTAAGCGAATTTTCTCATCTTAAAAAATTATTTGGTTCTTGTTGACCATTTATATTCCAAAATAAATTTTAGCTTTACCTTGGGCAAATTTATAAATTTCCCCAAATTCTTATTAAATTTTTTTGAAATTGAACTAAATCTAAATTGGGGGAAAAGCATTAACCTCAAAATATTGTCTTCTGCTAATAAACCTCATAAATCTTGCATTTTATGAAACACAGCATTTTGAATTTCTCTGTAGAAATCTTCATCATGTGCTAATTTTATTCCCAGGTTTATAATATTGTACTACTATAAATGGAATATGTTTTTACCTTTTATCTATATTTGCTGTCAATACACAGAATGAAATATATATTTAGGAATTTGCTTCATATTGCCCCCAAATAAAGATAAATAAATATATAGAATATTTTCCTATGGTTTACTAGAGAGAATTATACTTTAGATATTAATAAAATATTTTTTCAAGTGATTAAAAAAGTCATCCAAATCCATTTGCACAAAACAATAAAATTCTAGGAGTATTTTTTAAATAGGTGATATGCAGGAAAAATTAACAGTAATATACTATATCAGATATCTGGCTTAGTTAGTATCCATTTATGTACAATAAAAGCAGAAGAATTTAAAGAAAATAACTTTAGTTGCTGTTTCCATATTCTTTAAAAATCTTCCAGTTTTCACAGATTTTCAATCACACAGTTAGGTCGATGTGTTATTTGTTGTTTTTGAGATGAGGAAGACTAGAGGTGAGTATGTTGTGGCTAAAGTATGTAAGTGTTATTACTTCTACATAAAACTTGAAATGCTTATAACACATTAAAGTGGAGATTTCGAGAAGCTTGAAACTAAATGAAGGCTTGGCAAGAAATAAGAATTTGAGAGTTATTGGCCTATGTGAAAGTCACTCAGTCATGTCTGACTCTTTGCAACCCCATGGACTGTACAGTCCATAGAATTCTGTAAGCCAGAATACTGGAGTGGGTAGCCTATCCCTTCTCCAGTGGATTTTCCCAACCCAAGAATCGAATCGGGGTCTCCTGAACTGCAGATAGATTCTTCATCAACTGAGCCATCATATGGATGGTATTGAAACCTATAGGTATCTATAAAATCACTGGAAATAAACACCATTTTCTTCAGTCCATTCACAATTCCTTACCTCATTGTCACTATTTCCACACAGTCCATGCACCTATCATTTACTGACATTCTTCCCAGTTCATGTAGGTGCCTAATTGCTAATTACCATTGAATTTCACACACTTGCTACAGGACAGCTACAAAGCAAGTTCAGTTAAAAGGCATTTGCTGAAATCTCTGAGCTGTAATAAACATTATATGCTTAGTGGTGTACTAATAAAGGTTTAGTTTTACTAAAATAATTTAATTTTCTTTCCCCAGAAAGAGCTTAATAAACATTTGGATTAAGTCGAAGCTTAAAATACTCCATATGATCATGACTGCAATAGGAAATGCAATTGTGACTCTCAGGAGTGAAGTGAATAGTAATCAGAGATCAGGAAGAAAAGCAAATATATATGGAGAAGGAAAGGGAGCCCCGGTGCTGAATAAAAGATCCCCATGAATTCAGGAGTTAGTGTTCAGAAATCAAGATTTACACTGTGTTTATTTGAATAGTACTTTCTTCTTGTACTTTGTTCCAGATGCAGAAGTGAATTGACTAGGAGATGAGTGAAAGGTGCTGATGGTTTTTCCTTCCCTTCTTTGGGAAAGAAAAAAAAAAATGTAAGTAAAAGACCTCAAAAGACCTGAACTCCTCGTGGCTTTCAGGAAAACGTTTTAAAGGCAAAGTGAGAGGTGAAGATCCCAGATCGGATAGTAGACATTATTCTGATTGGTTGGTAGTAAGGTAACTGTGTGGTATTTCAGGAGTCAGCATCACCAACTTCTTGGTCCCTATCAATCTGGAGTCTATGTGCTGGTGATCAGCGTGCAGTTAACTTTTTCCACCTGATGAGGGTTTTATTATCTGCAAAACAGCTCAGACATAGCACTTGGAGGAGGAACTAAATGTCCTTGACTTTTTGTTTTATGGATGAACTATTAATACTTTGTTTTGCTTGACAGTTTTTCTTTGTTTCTGCATTTTTTCACTTTGATTAAATGTGTTCTTTGGAACTCAGGAAAGAATCAGGAGGATTTTAAAAAAAAAGAAAAAGAGGCAAGGAGGGGAGTCTAGGGTTCTGTCCATGGGAAGGTCCCACAGGGTCCTGCTCAGTTTCAGTATCACATACCTGACATTAAAGACTCAGTGTAATCAAGACACCCTAATTGTGATTCAGAAAAATTTGGGATGTGGATTTTTGAATTAGGTTGGCAAGACAGTCATACTGCTTATTACAAATGGTACAGTGGGTAGGGTTGCAGTGGACTTCTTGAAAAATCTTGAAACATTTGGAGATGAACACTCTAAAGAATTACTTTAGGCAATCTTTTAATGCATGCTTGGGGGCAGAAGGCATTTCAGGAGAGAAACAAGTGAACTACAAGGATCAGGGTGGACTGTGTTAGGGAGAGTTCAGTCACTCAGCCATGTCCCTCTTTGTGACCCCGTGGACTGTAGCATGCCAAGCTTCCTTGTCCATCACCAACTCCAGGAACTTGCTCAAATTCATGTCCACTGAGTCGACAATGCCATCCGACTAAGTAAATATACTCATAAAGAAGAGCATACATTTTGTGAGAACCATGTATTGAGGGATGTGTGCCTGCATGCTAAGACACTTCAGTTGTGTCTGACTCTATGCAACCTCATGGACTATAGCCCACTAGACTCCTCCATCCATGATTCTCCAGGCAAGAATACTGAAATGGGTTGCCATGCCCTCCTCTTTTGAAGGCTCCCTCTATGTTAATCAACAGACTTCCCTGGTGGCTCAAATGGTAAAGTGCCTGCCTCCAATGCAGGAGACTCAGGTTCAATCCCTGTGTTGGGAAGATCCTCTGGAGAAGGAAATGGCAACTCACTCCATTACCCTCACCTGGAAAATCACATGGACAGAGGACCATGGGGTCGCAAAGAGTTGGACACTTCTGCCAGGAGCCAGCGTGAGGAACTCTGTCCATGGCAAAGGTCATGAGGAAGGAAGCTTCAGCATATGCAAAGGTGGGATTGAGCCTCAGGAAACCCCTGTTCCTGAGCATCTACCCCCAAAACCAGAGTCTGCCTACCTTACTGTTTTATGCTCTCACCTACACCTCTGACTTTATGGGGGCTATCCCCCATCACCTCTCTCGGAGAAGGAGTTAACCTACAGCTCCAGTTAATAAAAATTCCTGGATGTGACAAGTGTTTCAACTTAGAAACTTCTCTGAAGGTTATCTAGCTTGCCTGTACAGGTTCATCTGGCCAAGTGTGATTGTTTACAGCCTCCCAACTGAGAGAGGCCCGAGATGCTTTAATCTTTCTATACACAGATTCTTTTGAGAAGTTACAAAATTATTAGTATAATATTAGTGGGTTGATTAGAAATTATATTGGTGAAGGGTTTTCACTTGTTGAGCCAATATTTGCTGCTAAGTCTCCATATTCTCTGCCCTTATAATGAATATAATTAGTATATAGAAGAAATAAGTCTTAACCTTTAAGATTAATCATGTTAACCTTAGGCTGAGTAAATTTCTTTCTTAATTGTAACCCACTACACCCTCACCTTATAGGAATGCAACTTTATCTGGAACCTTTGGAGGGTGGTGCCTGGTTTAAGAAAAAATCACTCCTGGAAAATAAGTTTTGGTTGGCTGACCATTATCAGAAAGAAAGGATCATAAAATGTCAGCAGGCCTCATGGCCAGAAGATGATGTAAAACACCTAAGACCTTCTTTGTATACATTTATATGAAGCACCTGATTTTGATAAAGGTCAGGACTGCTGATCCCCACGTGACTTTAAAATTTCCATTTGTCTCTATGTGTAAAAAAAAAAGGTATATAAGCAAACCTGAAAATAAAGAAATTGGATCAGTTTCTGGAAAGACTGATTCCCCTGTGTCTTTCATTCTTTTTCCCCGTTTTTCTGGCTGAATTCCCATCTGGAGTGTGGGTGCTCATGAAGCCTGCTAATTTTGCCCTGGCTTTTAAGTTCCACGTGAGAGGGAGCCCAAGGCAGGTCACCCTCTGATATTCAAGTGGGTGTCATTGGCCTACTAGGTGGTGCAAGCTTCTTGTCTCGAAGCTTTATTGGTATCCCACGTAAACCAAGTTATTTAGCATCTTTTCTCCACTGATTTGCCTACTACACTATTTCTTTCTAATCTCCCTCTATATCTTTAATTAAGCAATTAATTCCTAGGAAGCTAACTCTGTCCCAGCTTCAAATTACCCTGGATCCACCAGGGCTGGATTAACTGCCATGCTTTCTCTCATGTAATCAATTCAACAACCCTTAAAATAGGTAATAATTGAGCTTGTTTTGAAGGTTAAAAAAAAAAAAAACAACTAAGTCTCAAAAAAATCACATAATTATTAAATAATTAAGCTTAAATTTCAACCTGGCCTTAGTTGACTCCAAACCCTACATTTTACATGCATAATTACTTGTACAGAATATATGCTTTCACAATAGTGAATTCTGACAAAATGTATATTCCGGCAAGTCTAGGGTAAAAGGTGTAGAGAATTTGATTACCTGACTGATTAAAAAAAAAAAAAAAACTTTGGTTCATTGAATTCCTTTACTTATATGACAAAAGGGAGATTATTACAGTAGATCTACATTAATCACACAACTTAAACTCTGAGGCATAAGAAGAAGTAGAGAGATTTGAAATAGGAAAAGAACTTGGTATGCCATTGGTGCTTTTGAAGATACAAACAGCAATGTTAGAAGAAATGCACTTAGCATTATGGAGCAGGGGAGAGTGATGTCCCCACCTTTATCCCCTCAACTGACAGCAAATAAAGAAATGAAGACCATAGTTCAACTGATGCAAGGAACTGCATTCTGCCAACAACATAACTGAGTGTGGAAGAGAATTCTTCTCCAGATGCTCTTGAAAGGGCTAGTCCATCTAGCCCTTTTTATTTGGCCTAGAAAGGCCCTGAGCTTTTCATATGGTGCTAGTGGTAAAGAACCCATCTGCCAATGCAAAAAAGGTAAGAAGATGAAGGTTGATCCCTGGGCTGGGAAGATTACCTGGAGGAGGACATAGCAACCCACTCCAGTATGCTTGTCTAGAGAACCTATGGACAGAGGAGCCTGGTGGGCTACACTCTATAGGGTCACAAAGAGTTAGACATGACTGGAGTGACTTAGCACACATGTACGACTTTGAGCAAAGTAATTATTGAGCCTGACCTAGAGAAACCATGTGATGATAAATGGATGTTATTCTAAGTGGCAAAGTCTGAGATAATTTGCAAGCAGTATAGGAAACTAAAAGAGTGAGAGACAGTCGATATGAAGCACCCTCATTTTTTTAAATATAAATTTATTTATTTTAATTGGAGGTTAATTACTTTACAATATTGCATTGGTTTTGCCATACATCAACATGAATCCACCACAGGTATACACATGTTCCCCCTCCTGAACCCCCTTCCCTCCTCCCTCCCCGTACCATCGCTCTGGATCGTCTCAGTATCTGATGGTCAGATGAGACAATTGTAAAGCTTTCTCTTTGGAACCAGGGGAAAGATAGGTCTCAAGAGACTTTCAGTTCTATACCATAAAGGTGGCAACATAATTTTATTTTTTATGCCTTGAATGGTCCTCAGTATTTATACCAATTTGAACTACTGTTGCCAATATCGAAATGACAGCAAATCTCATCTGGGTAGTGTGACATTTCTGATGAATGTGATTAGAATTGTGAGGTGGGGAGAAAAGATGACACTTTGCAACTCTTGCTGTTAACTCTATCAACGAAACATAAACATGCCCGATAAAATTATAAGAAACACCTCTTTTTGAAAGTGGGCTCTGTGTATTAAGTAAGGCTGAGTAATAAGAAATATTGTCATGAAATTAAAAAAAAAAACTAGGTAGTTGTCCAATTTGGGTGCAAAATACTTTAAATATTTGATTTCAAAAATCGAATGCTTTTATTCTAAATCTCCATGATGTAACATAGAGCCAAGCACACACACACATACAAATTGAAATATTTTCATACAAATTGAAATATTTTCATACAAATTGAAATATTTTCAGTTAACTATCCTTTTTACAAATATGTATATGCTGTTTAATCTTGATATATTCTTAGTGAAATGCTAATGTAAGAAGAAAGATTTGCCTGAGTGGCTTACTTTAAGAAAATTAAAATGAATTTCATATGGACGCTAATACAGCCCAATGTCCTCAACATCATTTTCCTGCATCAGAGATGCTCTAGAAATGGATACTGACAAGGGACCTCCAATTAGATAAGTAGGAAATAAACTCAAGTGAAAATGTTGGTTTTTATCATGGGTGAGCCTTGAGAAATTATGACTGTAAAAAGCTTCAGTTTTAATGACACCATTTTATCTCTAGTAGGCATGCATTAACAATGAGTCTATTCTTCATCATTTTTGCTCTATAAACTTTTACACCTAGTGTACCCTTGTGACTTCCTGGGGAGGATGATTCAAATAATTGAAAACGGAGGCCCAGACTATTCCAGTTATGACTCAGGAGCATCAATTATTCTGTTTCATAATAAACAAACCAAACTCAAGAAAGTATTCATTTACTCTGCCCACTTTCCATGAAGATTCTGCTTTGGGACTAGAGAAGGGAAAAGGAGAAAATACGTTATTTCTCAATTTTTTTTTTTTTTTTAAATGTGAATTTGTGAGCAAGCTTTAAAGTTTTCAGTAGAGTAATTTAAAATAATTCACATTTATTAAACTCTTGCTCCACTGGAAATCTACCAGGTATAAAGACTGCTTCAGTAATCCTGTGTCTTCAACATAAAGCACACATGATAAATAATAATGTTTATGATCATATTAACCAATGGCATTTTTCATTGTTAGTATGTTATTGACATACATAGAACATATTTTCGGAGAAGGCAATGGCAACCCACTCCAGTACTCTTGCCTGGAAAATCGCATGGACAGAGGAGCCTGGAAGGTCACAGTCCATGGGGCCACAAAGAGTTGGGCACGAATGAGTGACTTCACTTTCACTTTTTGCTTTCAAGCACTGGAGAAGGAAATGGCAACCCACTCCAGTGTTCTTGCCTGGAGAATCCCAGGGATGGGGGAGCTTGGTGGGCTGCTGTTCTCTGGGGTCACACTGAGTCAGACACAAGTGAAGTGACTCAGAAGCAGCAGCAGCAACAGCAGCAGCAGCAGAACATACTTTATTCCCTTTAATCTTGACTACAACTCTGTCATAGATGCTAGTCTTAAACTTAGATACTACATTTTGCAGAGGATAAATGTCTTACCTAAGAAAATGAGTGTATTTCAGAGGCCAGATACTTAATAAATTTAGTGAATGTCTGAATATTGATCTAATCTCTGTAGGATTCTTCTATTGAGCTCCATTGTGATTGAAACATTATTGGGATATGTGGATCTGTTTATCTGATGTATATACATTCCATTAATCAATATCACTAATCATTTTTTAAATTTTTGTTACTTTTTCTTAGGTTAATCCTATTACTAGGACCCATGACAGAGAAGGCAATGACACCCCACTCCAGTACTCTTGCCTGGAAAATTCCATGGATGGAGGAGCCTGGTGGGCCACAGTCCATGGGGTCGCTAAGAGTCGGACACGACTGAGCGACCTCACTTTCACCTTTCACTTTCATGCATTGGAGAAGGAAATGGCAACCCACTCCAGTGTTTTTGCCTGGAGAATCCCAGAGACGGGGAAGCCTCATGGGCTGCCGTCTATGGGGTCGCACAGAGTCGGACATGATTGAAGCGACTTAGCAGCAGCAGCAGCAGCAGGACCCATGATATTATTTTTATATACCTTTCTATAGACTTCCAGTTATCTCTCCTTTCTTTTACCTACTTAATTGTTGCTTTCTTTACTCCTACCCATTTAATGATTTAAAAGATTTTTCATTCATTACTCTACCTATATTGAAATTATGCATCTTTATGATTTCTCTCATTTTCTTATATAATATACTGACATCTCAGAAGATTTCTTTAAATTCTTCATCCATCAAATAAAACTGAATATAAATATCAAACCATTCATATAATATTAAAAATATAAACTATGACTCTAAATTGAGATTATATATATTTCTCTTTATATTTTCTATTGCTAATTTTATTTTAATTTATATAGTAGTAATGTAATAACAGGACTGGAAAAGGTCAGTTTTAATTCCAATCCCAAAGAAAGGCAATGCCAAAAATGCTCAAACTGTTGCACAATTGCACTCATCTCATATGCTAGTAAACTAATGCTCAAAATTCTCCAAGCCAGGCTTCAGCAATACATGTACCGTGAACTTCCTGATGTTCAAGCTGGTTTTAGAAAAGGCAGAGGAACCAGAGACCCAATTGCCAACATCCACTGGATCATGGAAAAAGCAAGAAGAGTTCCAGAAAAACATCTATTTCTGCTTGCAGTCCAAGCCTTTGACTTCATGGGAAATAGATGGGGAAACAGTGGAAACAGTGTCAGACTTTATTTTTTGGGCGGCTCCAAAATCACTGCAGATGGTGACTGCAGCCATGAAATTAAAAGACACTCCTTCGAAGAAAAGTTATGACCAACCTGGATAACATATTCAAAAGCAGAGACATTACTTTGCCGACTAAGGTCTGTCTAGTCAAGGCTATGGTTTTTCCTGTGGTCATGTATGGATGTGAAAGTTGGACTGTGAAGAAGGCTGAGCACTGAAGAATTAATGCTTTTGAACTGTGGTGTTGGAAAAGACTCTTGACAATTCCTTGGACTGCAAGGAGATCCAACCAGTGGATTCTGAAAAATCAGCCCTGAGATTTCTTTGGAGGGACTGATGCTGAAGCTGACACTCCAATACTTTGGCTACCTCGTGTGAAGAGTTGACTCATTGCAAAAAAACTCTGATGCTGGGAGGGCTTGGGGGCAGGAGGAAAAGGGGATGACAGAGGATAAGATGGCTGGATGGCATCACTGACTTGATGGATGAGAGTTTGAGTGAACTCCAGGAGTTGGTGATGGACAGGGAGGCCTTGTGTGCTGCGATTCATGGGGTAGCAAAGAGTTGGACACGACTGAGAGACTGAACTGTACTGAACTGAATGCAATAAATATATGATGTGAAAGAGTATTCAATCTAAAAAAGACAATGACTTCTATCTTAGTTTTTATAAGTAAAGTCATTCAAGCCAGTCTAACTAATGAGACATTGATAATATAATTTCTTAATACTAATGTATTAGTTTAAATCATGTTTATTGATTGGGTAAACATTCTGAAGAACAGTCGTCAACTACATGTACATAGTCACATATATGTCCTATGTATGCCATGGAAATAATAAATTTCATTGCCAAATAAATTAAAAAGTTTGGGAGGCTACACCATGTTAAATCATTAGATTTGTTAAAGAATTTGTCACAGTAGTTAGTATAAAGCATGAGTCACTAAAAAGGAGCTTGTAGATAGATTTGCATATGTATTATCAATGATTAGTTCTATTAGTTTTAGTCATATCCATATATTTATCAATATATATAGTTTTTCCATCTATACAACTAGAGATTACTTATAATTGGAGTATAAATTATAAGGCAAGCCAACGTTAAATATATGAGATTTTTCAGAATGCAAATCATGAATATGATTTCACATTTACCTATTTTGACAATTTCTAGAAATATTATGGCTTATTCCAATGGGTTGTTGATATGTAAATTATATAAATTAGTTTAATATTAGCTTGAGACATCCAACTCATGTAAAGTATTGGGAGAATGATAATTTTCACTATAGGTTACATTAAATTTGTATTATTAGCAAATTGTATGTGAGATTCTCACATTGAAGGTCAGAAACAGCGGCCAGCGGTAAGGAGATAACCCTCGTCCAAGGTAAGGAGCAGTGGCTGTGCTTTGCTGGAGCAGCCGTGAAGAGATACCCCACACCCAAGGTAAGAGAAACCCAAGTAAGATGGTAGGTGTTGCAAGGGAGCATCAGAAGGCAGACACACTGAAATCATACTCACAGAAAACTAGTCAATCTAATCACACTAGGACCACAGCCTTGTCTAACTCAGTGAAACCAAGCCATGCCCATGGGACAACCCAAGACGGGCGGGTCATGGTGGAGAGGTCTGACAGAACATGGTCCACTGGAGAAGGGAATGGCAAGCCACTTCAGTATTCTTGCCTCAAGAACCCCATGAACAGTATGAAAAGGCAAAATGATAGGATACCAAAAGAGGAATTCTCCAGGTCATTAGGTGCCCAATATACTACTGGAGATCAGTGGAGAAATAACTCCAGAAAGAAGGAAGGGATGGAGCCAAAGCAAAAACAATATCCAGCTGTGCTTGTGACTGGTGATAGAAACAAGATCCGATTCTGTAAAGAGCAATATTGCATAGGAACCTGGAATGTCAGGTCCATGAATCAGGCTAATTGGAAGTGGTCAAACAAGAGATGGCAAGGGTGAACATTGACATTCTAGGAATCAGCAAACTAAAATGGACTGGAATGGGTGAATTTAACTCAGATGACCATTTATCTACTACTGTGGGCAGGAATCACTCGAAGAAATGGAGTAGCCATCATGGTCAACAGAAAAGTCTGAAATGCAGTACTTGGATGCAATCTCAAAAATGACAGAATGATCTTTTTATCTCCAAGGCAAACCATTCAGTATCACAGTTATCCAGGTCTATGCCCCAACAGGTAATGCTGAAGAAGCTGAAGTTGAACGGTTCTATGAAGACCTACAAGATCTTTTAGAACTAACACCCAAAAAAGATGACCTTTTCATTATAGGGGAATGGAATGCTAAAGTAGGGAAGTCAAGAAACACGTGGAGTAACAGACAAATTGGCCCTGGAATGCAGAATGAAGCAGGGCAAAGGCTAATGGAGTTTTGCCAAGAAAATGCACTGGTTATAGCAAACACCTTCTTCCAACAACACAAGAGACAACTCTACACATGGGCATCACCAGATGGTCAACACTGAAATCAGATTGATTATATTCTATGCAGCCAAAGACGGAGAAGCTCTATACAGTCAACAAAAACAAGACCAGGATCTGACTGTGGCTCAGATCATGAACTCCTTATTACCAAATTCAGACTCAGATTGAAGAAAGTAGGGAAAATAGCTAGATCATTCAGGTATGACCTAAATTAAATCCCTTATGATTATACAGTGGAAGTGAGAAATAGATTTAAGGGCCTAGATCTGATAGATATAGAGTGCCTGATGAACTATGGAATGATTTTCGTGACAGTGTACAGAAGACAGGGATCAAGACGATCCCCATGGAAAAGACATGCAAAAAAGCAAAATGGCTGTCTGGGGAGGCCTTATAAATAGCTGTGAAAAGAAGAAGGGCAAAAAGCAAAGGAGAAAAGGAAAGATATAAACATCTGAATGCAGAGTTCCAAAGAATAGCAAGAAGAAATAAGGAAGCCTTCTTCAGCAATCAAGGCAAAGAAATAGAGGGAAACAACAGAATGGGAAAGACTAGAGATCTCTTCAAGAAAATTAGAGATACCAAGGAAACATTTCATGCAAAGATCGGCTCGATAAAGGGCAGAAATGGTCTGGACCTAACAGAAGCAGAAGATATTAAGAAGAGGTGGCAAGAATATATGGAAGAACTGTACAAAAAAGATTTTCATGACCCAGATAATCCTGATGATGTGATCACTAATCTAGAGCCAGACATCTTAGAATGTGAAGTCAAGTAGGCCTTAGAAAACATCATTAGAAACAAAGCTAATGGAGGAGATGGGATTCTAGTTGAGCTGTTTCAAATCCTGAAAGATGATGCTGTGAAAGTGCTTCACTCAATATGCCAGCAAATATGGAAAACTCAGCAGTGGCCACAGGACTGGAAAAGGTCAGTTTTCATTCCAATTGCAAAGAAAGGCAATGCCAAAGAATGCTCAAACTACCGCACAATTGCACTCATCTCACATGCTAGTAAGGCAATGCTCAAAATTCTCCAAGCCAGGCTTCAGCAATACGTGAACCGCAAATCCCCTGATGTTCAAGCTGTTTTTAGAAAAGGCAGAGGAACCAGAGATCAAATTGCCAACATTCGCTGGATCTAGAAAAAGCAAGAGAGTTCCAGAAAAACATCTATTTCTGCTTTATTGACTATTCCAAAGCCTTTGTGTGGATCACAATAAACTGTGGAAAATTCTGAAAGCGATGGGAATACCAGACCACCTAACCAGCCTCTTGAGAAATCTGTATGCAGGTCAGGAAGCAACAGTTAGAACCGGACATGGAACAGCAGACTGGTTCCAAATAGGAAAAGGAGTACGCCAAGGCTGTATATTGTCACCCTGCTTATTTAACTTAAATGCAGAGTACATCATGAGAAACGCTGGACTAGAAGAAACACAAGCTGGAATCAAGATTGCCAGGAGAAATATCAATAACCTCAGATACGCAGATGACACCACCCCACCCTTATGGCAGGAAGTGAAGAGGAGCTAAAAAGCCTCTTGATGAAAGTGAAAATGGAGAGTGAAAAAGTTGGTCTAAAGCTCAAACTTCAGAAAATGAAGATCATGATATCCGGTCCCATCACTTCATGGGAACTAGATGGGGAAACAGTGTCAGACTTTATTTCTAGGGGCTCCAAAATCACTGCAGATGGTGACTGCAGCCATGAAACTAAAAGACGCTTACTCCTTGGAAGAAAAGTTATGACCAACCTAGATAGCATATTTAAAAACAAAGACATTACTTTGCCGACTAAGGTCCATCTAGTCAAGGCTATGGTTTTTCCTGTGGTCATGTATGGATGTGAGAGTCGGACTGAGAAGAAGGCTGAGCCCCGAAGAATTGATGCTTTTGAACTGTCGTGTTGGAGAAGACTCTTGAGAATCCCTTGAACTGCAGGAAGATCTAACCAGTCCGTTCTGAAGGAGATCAACCCTGAGATTTCTTTGGAAGAAATGATACTAAAGCTGAAGCTCCAGTACTTTGGCCACCTCATGGGAAGAGTTGACTCATTGGAAAAGCGTAGGGATTGGGGGCAGGAGGAGAAGGTGATGACAGAGGATGAGATGGCTGGATGGCATCACAGACTCGATGGGCATGAGTCTGAGTGAACTCCTGAAGATGGTGATGAACAGGGAGGCCTGGCCTGCTGCGATTCCTGGGGCCTCAAAGAGTCGGACACGACTTAGCAACTGAACTGAACTGTATGTGAGATTGCACCAGGGCCACTTGGTTATGAAATAATCCTTTATAAATGAAATTACCAAAATATAAAAGTTGAATTAATACTATTATGAAATATTATATACTTCATTCTGGTAAAATTAGTACAAAGTTTTTGCCACTATGTTTCATGTATCCTCCTTTTGACATTTTTTTTCATTTTTCATATATTTTCATTTCTCATATACTGATATAAACTTCTCTTTTACTCATTAACTAAGATGATAATAAAAATCTTTTAATAATTAACATTACTTGCTACCATGTAACATGAAGCCCATATTTAAATTGTCCCAGTTGACTCATGGAGTTTATTTTACACTTGCTTGATTCAAATCAATTTTCAAACAAAACGTAAGCACTATATTTGGCTATTTAAGTTGTTTACGTCTCTTTTATTTTAGCTATAATAGCACTCTTCTCCTCAAATTCAATTTTCAATTTTTGGAGAAATAAATTTGTCTTATAGAATCTTCCATATTGTGTGTTTATTTGATCATTTCTATATTGCAGTTTTTAACTGTTTCCTTATCCCTTCAAGTTAAGGTAGATTTTTATCAAAGGAAAGAAACTAATCAGTACTCAATCAAAGAAAGAAATATAAAATTTTATGTAAGCTAAATTGAGGATTATAACCCAGGAAAACAGTCTTTCAGAAAGCTCTGAGAATGTCTACATGCACATGCAAGTGTTGGGTCACTGTGGCCGCTTACGGATTTGAGAAAGAAATGTTATTTTCTAAGGAGTTACTTGGTGGTAGTGATTTAGTCACTAAGCATGACTATTGTGACTTCATGAACTGTAGCTCACCAGGCTCCTCTGTCCATGGGATTTCCCAGGCAGAATACTGGAGTGGTTTGCCATTTCCTTCTCCAGGGGATCATCCTGACCCAGGGATTGAATCTGAGTCTTCTGCATTGCAGGCAAATTTTTGGATTCTTTACTTCCTGAGCCACCAGGGAAGGAGTTTCATGGCTGATACCAGAAGGAGAAAATTTGACCTTTATGGTTCAGCAGTTATTTCTGTTATTGGGGAGGTCTGGTCAACACATAATGCAATGCACAATACATACTAGAGGGAAAGGAGTAAGTCAAAATGGGCATAAAAACAATTTTATGTTGAAATTCTTTTGCCCTGACTTTAAGCATGAGTTTTTATTTTATCAGTCTGCAGTTAGACCCAGAAGATTTAACTTGCCCGAATTCAGGTTCTGATGTTTAAGCTAGGGTAATTCACACAAGGCTATGTGTACTGCCTTGTATCACTTCATGATGAGCATTTCATCCCACTGTCTCCATCTGTGATACTGAATTTGAACTGGGTTCGGGAGGTGTCACCTGACATCCACCGCACCCCAATTCCAATATTTCACATTAGAATCCTAATGCCATAATTAAACAATGTGGAAGGCCAAGAGAGTTCTTTTAAGGTTTTGATTTTGGCTCTGAAAACTTGAGCATGATTTTTTTCTGGTAGAGAATAGGGTTAAAAATAGTCTGCTTCTATGATAAACCATAATGGAAAAGAATATGAAAATGAATATATGTATATGTATAACTGAGCTTGCCATGCAGCAGAAATTAACACAACACTTTAAATCAACTATATTCAATATTTTTAAAATAGTCTTTTATCAACTCTTATGGCTATTGTGTAGTATTTTCTGTAAAACCCTCTGGCAGTGACTGGAACATGGAAAGTCTTTGTGTCTGCTTTTCTTACAATGCAATTTTAAGTAATTTACAAGAGGTACCCCATTTTAATATACATCATTTTCCTCTTCTCTAAACTCATTACTTTTAACTCTATTAGAAGCACAACTTTGGTAAAGCCTGTAAAAATATACTCAGAGATATTGGAACTGTAGGGAAAATAGAATTTAGATCCGTCCCTGAGATGGGCAAGTGCAGAAATGGCTCAAGACTCAAAGGATGCAAAGGTAGAATGTTTATTAACAATTCAGTAGAAGCAAGAAAGAGAAGCTAGAAGAATATCTAAGACCCAAATAATCTCTATAAATATTAGGACCAACTACACTCCCCATAACATATGATCAGAGTTTGAGTGGTAATAATTAAAATTTTAAGTCTTGAAGACACAGCAGACTGGAGAAGCCCAGTGTTTGCTGAAAAGTTAATATACGTGGTTGTTACTTGGTAGAGCAGTTTTAATTGTGTTGTGGACTGAGTGTTTTTCCTCCTCTACTCCAAATTTATCTTAAAATCTAAAGCCTAATGTGATGGTATTAGGAGGTAGAGGCCTTTGAGAAGTGATTAAATCACGAGGAATTAGCCCTCATGAGTGGGATTAATGCCTTTATAAAAGTGACCCCACAGAACTCTCTCATGTGAGGACATAAGGAGAAAAATACTGTCTATAAAACAGAAAGCCAGCCTCACAAGACAATGGATCTGCTGGGACCCTGATCTTAGAGTTCTCCATCTCCAGAAAAGTAACAAGTAAATATCATTTGAGTTACCTGGTCTATGGTATTATTATTGTAGCATCTGGAACAGTCTAAGACAAAGCCTCACTTTTTTTTTTTTTTTTTAAACTACATGGTTGGAAGTTCTAAACTTGAAACTATGCAGTACTTTTAATGGAAATATTTTTAGGTTACTAAAGACAAACCACAATAGAATAGAAAATTCACCAAGATTTTATGCTTCCAGGAGGTATCAATTTTGCAAGAGGAAGAAAAAAGTGTATGGTTACATTTGCTTGAGGGTTTCTTCTTGTTAAGTTATAACCACAGGTTTATGAATATATTACCATTTTTTCTACCTAAACTTTAGTAAACTCTAGCAAGAAATGTATATTTGTTGTAATATTGGTGTGTAAGTGTGCCTTTATAAATGAACTGTCTAGATTTCTGCAAAGGTTTTGGTGCAAAATTCTTAATCTTCAGGACAATGATTCAAGTCTGGCAGGTAAGGAAACTGTGCTAGTGTAGAAAGAGGTTTCCCAGGGTCACATTATTTGGTCTGTCACTAACAGAGTTGATTTCAAAGCAGAGGTTCCTGAACTCCATTTCTAGTGTTTTCATTACATTGTTTATTTATGTCACAATTGCACTTAAAATCACAATGCCAGGCAAATTATCACAGGAAACAGAAAGAAAATGTCTAGAATACAAAGTAAGAATGCAAACTAGAATACAAAGTAAGTAAAAAAAAGTAAGATTAAAATATGAATTAAAGTATTACAAAATGCATAAATCAGGATTTTCTGTTTACTTTTAAACATTTTACATGAAAATAATCATTAAATTGCATATCAGTTAAAAATACTAAACATCACAAATTTAATATTTTTCTTTAAAAGATTTTTAATAGTAAAAATTGATATGAACTATTCCACAAAATTTTGTATATCTTAGTGAAAAATAAAATAATTTTAATTAACAATTTTTATTAAATACTGTTTAAATATCATTATAAAACTTTCATGAACAATTTGAAGCCTATATTACATATTTGTAATTTGTGTATTTAATACAGTATCTGTAGCTTTGTTTTGATTGACATATGCTAGAGCTTTCTAATGTTTCCAACATTTATTCCTCTGTAAGACAGAGTAATATCCTCTAGAAAATATCTACATTTCAGTATTTCCAGAAATTTTTATTTCTCTATGTGGAACTCTTTCATGGTCTGAAAAAGCATTTGTCAAGTGCAATTGAACTTGATGAAGTTGGAATACATGATTTCTTTATGATTTGGCATATTACAAGGAGGCAGAGTGAATTGCACTTGAGTAATAAATTGGAACTAAAGCCATAAATAAGACTTTTTGAGTTAGTTTATGATTATTTCCAAACTTAGATATAACTGTCCAGAAAAATACATAATAATAATTTTCTGATTTTCTAATTCCAGGTGGAATTAGTAAGAGAACTCCTTATCACTTTATTAACAGTTCCTCTACACATAACATAATATTCGATGTATTGCAGGAAAACTAATGAACTGTAATATAGAAGCCTAGCCAAAAGTTTATACTTCATGGGAGAAGACTGGTATTTAAGTATGCACACAGTAGCCTGAATTGAACTATAGCTCTTCACAATTCAGGTCACGATAATTTGCCTAGTGAAGAAAAGAGATAACAAAATCTATGAGCAGAGAAAAGTATAAGGAATGTCATCTTTTATTAAATACTATCCCCTACCCCAAACATAAAATAAAATATTTTTTATTTAATTTATCCAAGTGAAGTCTGAAAAGCCACTTCTTAGCATCTAGCATTGTGATATGAGTTTAGAAGGTTATAAACAGTTACTGCCTGATGAACTATTCCTGATTGCTTAGCTGGTAAAGAATCCGCCTGCAGTGCGAGAGACCTGCCTTCAATACCTGGGTTGGGAAGATCCCCTGGATAAGGGAAAGGCTACCCACTCCAGTATTCTGGCCTGGAGAATTCCATGGACTGTATAGTCTACAGAGTCGCAAAGAGTTGGATACGACTGAGCAACTTTCACTCACTCACTCAAATAGGTAGTGCCTGATGAACAATGGATGGAGGTTTGTGACATTGTGTAGGAGGCAGAGATCAAGACCATCCCCAAGAAAAAGAAATGCAAAAAGCAAAATGGCTGTCTGAGGAGGCCTTACAAATAACTGAGAAAAGAAGGGAAGTGAAAAGCAAAGGAGAAATGGAAAGATATACCCATTTGAATGCAGAGTTCCAAAGAATAGCAAGAAGAGATTAGAAAGCCTTCCTCAGTGATCAATGCAAAGAAATAGAAGAAAAGAAGAGAATGGGAAAGACTAGAGATCTCTTGTGTTCACCTATGGCTGATTCGTGTCAATGTATGGCAAAACAAATACAGTATTGTAATTAAAAAAATAAATAAATTTAATTAAAAAAATAAAAATAAAAAAAAGAAAATTAGAGATAACAAGGGAATATTTCATGCAAAGATGGGCTCAATAAAGGACAGAAATGGTAGGGACCTAGCAGAAGCAGAAGATATTAAGAAGAGGTGACAAGAATACACAGAACTACACAAAAAGGTTCTACATGGCCCAGATAATCACAATGGTTTGATCACTCACTTAGAGTCAGACATCCTGGAATGTGAAGTCAAGTGGATCTTACGAACAAAGCGAGTGGAGGTGATAGAATTTTGGTTGTGCTATTTCAAATCTAAAAGGTGATGCTGTGAAAGTGCTGCACTCAGTATGCCACCAAATTTGGAAAACTCAACAGTGGCCACAGGACTGAAAAAGTCAGTTTTCATTCCAATCCCAAAGAAAGGTAATGCCAAAGAATGCTCAAACTACTGCACAATTGCACTCATCTCACATGCTAGTAAAATGATGCTCAAAATTCTCCAAGCCAGGCTTCAGTAATACGTGAACCGTGAACTTCCAGATGTTCAAACTGGTTTTAGAAAAGGCAGAGGAATAAGAGATCAAATTGCCAACATCCGCTGGATCATGGGAAAAGTAATAGAGTTCCAGAAAACATCTATTTCTGCTTTATTGACTATGCCAAAGCCTTGACTGTGTAGATTACAGTCAACTGTGGAAAATTCTGAGAGAGATGGAAATACCAGACCACCTGACCTGCCTCTTGAGAAACCTATATGATCAGGAATCAACAGTTAAATCTGTACATGGAACAACAGACTGGTTCCAAATAGGAAAAGGAGTACGTTAAGGCTGTATATTGTCACCCTGCTTATTTAACTTATATGCAGAGTACATCATGAGAAATGCTGGGCCAGAGGAAACACAGCTGGAATTAAGATTGCTGGGAGAAATATCAATAACCTCAGATATGCAGATGACACCACCCTTATGGCAGAAAGTGAAGAGGAACTCAAAAGCCTCTTGATGAAAGTGGAAGAGAAGAGTGAAAAAGTTGGCTTAAAGCTCAAGATTCAGAAAATGAAGACCAAGGCATTTGGTCCCATCACTTGATGGAAAATAGATGGGGAGACAGTGGGAACAGTGGGTGATTTTATTTTTCAGGGCTCCAAATTTACTGCAGATGGTAATTGCAGCCATGAAATTAAAAGATTCTTACTGCTTGGAAGGAAAGCTATGACCAACCTAGATAGCTTATTAAAAAGCAGAGACATTACTTTGTCAACAAAGGTCCGTCTAGTCAAGGCTACGGTTTTTCCAGTAGTCATGTATAGATGTGAGAGTTGGACTATAAAGAAAGCTGAGTGCAGAAGAATTGATGCTTTTGAATTGTGGTGTTGGAGAAGACTCTTGAGAGTCCTTGGACTGCAAGGAGATCCATCTCCTTCCTAAAGGAGATCAGTCCTGGGTGTTCATTGGAAGGACTGATATTGAAGCTGAAACTCCAATACTTTGGCCACCTCATGCGAAGTGCTGACTCATTGACATGACCTTGATGCTGGGAGCAATTGAGGGCAGGAGGAGAAGGGGCCCACAGAGGATGAGATGGTTGCATGGCATCACCGACACAATGGACATGGGTTTGAGTGGACTCCGGGAGTTGGTGATGGATTGGGAGGCCTGGCATGCTGTGGTTCATGGGGTTGCAAAGAATCAGACATGACTGAGCCACTGAACTGACCTGAACTGAAACAGCTAGTAACTGAAACAGATAAATACAGAGCAATATTTAACCTGCACACTTAGGAGCTAAGCTGCTCCTGAAGAGTGAAAGTTGGAGGCTGCCCCATGTGCTAGGCTTATCTCACATCTTTGAAATTAGTGATACTAACTCTATTTCACTGATGTGGTAATTAGAGGTGTAAAACCCTTGTTGTTTCTTCAAGTTTGCCCAGGCAGCAAGCCAAAACAAGAACCCAGAAAATTTAGACTTGAACGTTAATGCTCATTTCATTAAACCATTCATCAATGTTGTTACCAAACATTCTTATATAAATGTGTAGGAGTCATTCCCTTATATTTTTAGAAGCTCTGATAATACCCATACTTAATGTCACTTTGGACTTCCCAGATGGTGCTAGTGGTAAAGAACCTGCTAATGCAGGAGACGTAAGAGACACAGGTTGGATCCCTGAGTGGGAACAATCCCCTGGCAACTCAATCCAGTGTTTTTGCCTGGAGATTCCCATGGATAGAGGAGCCTGGTTGGCTACAGTCCATAGCATCACAGAGTCAGAAATGACTGAAGCGACTTGGCAGGCACATCTCTTTAAGGCCTATCCACATAGTTCTCCACAGGAACCCCTTAAAGAGAGGTTTATTATTACCTCTCTGATTTTTAAAAAGTGAGAGAAGAGCTATAAAACCTAGAGGGCTTCCCCCAGTTGAGACAAATCTTTTGTCTATGCCACTTTGCATAAAACTTTTTCAAAGGAAAGTAATCTGTGTTAGGCTAGCATTTTCTCTCTCCCTTCCTTTAAAGGTTTATTATTGTTATTTTGGATGTGGACCATTTTTAAAGTGATCCATTTGCTCTCATTGTTTAGTCACTTAGTTATGTCTGACTCTGCAACGCCATGGACTGCAGCCCACCAGGCCCCTCTGTCTACGGGGATTTTCTAGGCAATAATACTGGAGTGGATTGCCATGCCCTCCTCCAGGGAATATTCTCGACTGACTCAGGGATTAAACCCATGTCTCCTGTGGTTCCTGCATTGTAGGCAGATTCACTGAGCCACAGGGGAACACTTTCACTTAGCATAATGCCCTCCAAATTCATCTATGTTACGACAAATGGTAAAATTTTATTCTCTTTGTGGCTGAGTAGTATTCTGTTGTGTGTATATATTACCACATATTATTTATCCATTCATCTGTTGATGGACATATTACATATTTTGGCTATTGTAAATAGTGCTGCTATGAACAATTAAGGTGCATGTATCTATTTGTGTGGTTATGCTTCCAAACACAAAGGAAATAAAAATAAACAAATGGTATCTAATCAAATGTAAAGACTTTGCACAGCCAAGGAAACAATGGACAAAAAGAAAGCACCACTTACTGAGTAGGGAAAATATTTGCAAATGATATGACACAAATAGATTAATATCCAACATGTGTAAATAGCTTATGCAACTCAACAACAAAAAGGAAGAGACCCAGTTAAAAATGGACAGGAGAACTGGATAGACACTTTTCCAAAGAAGACAAGCAGATGCTTAACAGTCACATTAAAAGACATTCAACATCACTAACCATCAGAGAGATGCAAATCAAAAGTCTCAGTGAGATATGTTATACCTTTCAGACCGATGATCATAAAAATGACATAGAAAACAAAAGTTGGCAAGGATGTGGAGAAAAGGGAACCGTTGAATACTGTTGGTGGGAATGGAAATCCCTGCAACCACTATGGAAAACAGAATGGAGAGTCCTCAAAAAAACTGAAAATAGAACTACCATGTGACTGAGCAGTTCCACCCCTGGGTATTTATCAAAGCAAAAATATTAACTTAAACTGGTACATGAATCCCCTGAATCTTAAACATAAATTCTGATTCTCAGAGAATGGCCTACTTGGCCCACTTTTAAATGTGCCTGTGGTAGAACATTTGATGGAAATAGCAGCATCCATAAGAAAACTTTCCAACAAGGGAGATATGAAAGCAACAACAACAACAATTTTTAGGACTTTCTCAACTCTGGTTAAGGCAATATATGTTTTATGTTGCTGATTGTTCTGTAGTAAAAATTGCCATCAATGAACAATGCTTTCCATTCTTAGCACATTTAGAAACTATGCAAATTAAAAGAGGAGACAAGAATGTTCTGTGTTTGAGTATATCTCTGTGTAATGACCACAGTTGGCCAATTTATCTCTTCAAACTGTCAGTATCAGAGGCTTCCAGTGGAGAACCTAGATTAAAAAGGCAAATGAATCATAAATAAGCTAGCTCATACTTTCTGCAGATGACTGTCTAGCATTTTAGTATAGCTTTATTTGAATTATACATGTCTGGTGGAAGCTAATATGGGACTTGGAAAGAGATAGTAAATAGAGAATACTTCAATCTATAATGGTAAAAGAAACTTTAAGTATTGAGGCTTTTACATTTCATCTGGGATCTGACAGATAGGATTATCTGTATTTGGATTTACAGTTATCAAAATATCCATGAAAACAGCACAGGAAAAAGATGGTGGCTTGAAATGCCTTGATTCTGTCAAGTATCTCAAAGGAGTTAAGATTGTTCTAAAATTATCCACAGAACAGCAAAATGCTAAGACATCATTGCAAGAGGATGTGACATGCGTCATCAAAAGCCTACACTAGCTGTCAGAATTCAACAATTTGTTTCATGATTCTTTGATAAAAATAAAACTATCCTCTGGAACCACAGGAATACAATGGATTCATAGTGAGCTTGAAAAAAAAAAATCTTCTTTAACATGTGTCTTCAAGCCTCTGGTCTTGCCCAACAAAAATCTGGAGTTTGAACAATTCTAAAGTTAACCTATAAGATCGTCAATGGCCCTTGAGCTTTATTTCTTTGAACTACACCACCTAAACCTGTCATTGATGACTATCCTTCAAAGGATAATGGCCCAACAGGCTCTCCTGTTCATGTGATTATCCAGGCAAAAATACTGGAATGGGTTGCTATGTTCTCCTCCAGAGGATCTTCCCAACCCAGGGATCAAATCTGTAGCTCTGACATCTCCTGCATTGGCAGGCGGGTTCTTTACCACTAGCTACCTGAGAAGCCTTCTGTATTGGTTCCCTAAACACACCCTAAATCCTTCTTCCCTGTCTCTGTTTTTCTGACCTTTACTCCTGATTTCGAGCTTTCCAAATAATACAACTCTATCTTGATGTCCTTGTATCATGCTTTGCTCTTAGGAAGGCCTCAACTAATGTACCTCCTGTCATATACATCAGGCTCAGTTGTTCAGTCCTGTTGCTCAGTTGCAACCCCATGGACTGTACCAGACCAGGCTTCTCTGCCCATCACAAACTCTTGGAGTTCGCTCAAACTCATGTCCATCAAGTTGGTGATGTCACCCAACCATCTTATCCTCTGTCATCCCCTTCTCCTCCTGCCTTCAATCTTTCCCAGTAACAGAGTCTTTTCCAATGAATTAGTTCTTTGCATCAGGTGGCCAAAGTACTGGAGTGTCAGCTTTAGCATCAGTCCTTCCAATGAATAGTTAGGACTGATTTACTTTAGAATTGACTGGTTTGATCTCCTTGCTGTCCAAGGGATTCTCAAGAGTCTTATTCACCACCACAGTTCAAAAGCATCAGTTCTTCGAATCTCAGCTTTGTGGTCCAACTCTCACATCCATACATGACTACTGGGAAAACCATAGCTTTGACTAGAAGGACCTTTGTCAGCAAAGTAATGTCCCTGCTTTTTAATATGCTGTTTTGGTTGGTCATAGCTTTTCTCCCAAAGAGCAAGCATCTTTTCATTTCATGGCTGCAGTACCATCAGCAGTGATTTTGGAGCCCAGTAAAATAAACTCTGTCACTGTTTCGATTGTTCCCCCATCTATTTGCCATGAAGTGATGGGACTAGACGCCATGATCTTTGGTCTTTGAATGTTGAGTTTTAAGCCAGAGTTTTCACTCTCCTCTTTCACTTTCATCAAGAGGACCTTAGTTCTTCTTTACTTTCTGCCATAAGGGTGGTGCCATCTGCATATCTGAAGTTACTGATATTTCTCCCTGCAATCTTGATTCCAGCTTGTGCTTCATCCAGCCTGGCATGATGTATTTGGCATATCAGTTAAATAAGTAAGGTGACAATATACAGCCTTGATGTACTCCTTTCCCAGTTTGGAACTAGTCCATTGTTTCATGTCCAATTCTAACTGTTGATTCTTTACATACATACAGATTTCTCAGGGGGCAGTCTAGTATTCCATCTCTTTAAGAATTTTCCACAGTTTGTTGTGATCCACACAGTCAAAGGTTTTGGTACAGTCAATAAATGTTTGGTATAGTCAGTAGATGTTTTTCTGCAACTCTCTTGCTTTTTGAGTGATCCAATGGATGTTGGCAATTTGATCTCTGGTTCCTCTGCTTTTTCTAAATCCAGCTTGAACATCTGGAAGTTCTCACTTCACATACTGTGTAGCACCATAACTATAGGAAATGTATAATCTTCAAAATGATAAGATATATTCAAACTAGGAAAATATTTTAATTCACTTTGTTAAACTATTTGTTTGTTGTTACTCATTGTGTCTGACTCTTTGCAACTTTATGGGTGGTAGTCCACCAGGCTCCTCAGTCCATAGAATTTCTCAGGCAAGAATACTGGTGTGGGTTGCCATTTCCTTCTACAAGGGATTTTCCCAATCCAGATATCAAACCACCATCTTTTGTTTCGTTAGGCAAATTTTTTTTTTTTTTATCACTGAGACACCTGGGGAGCCCTGGTTAATTTAACCAGTTGTAAGAAGAACTGTACAAACAAGATCTTCATGAACAAGATAATCACAATGGTGTGATCACTCATCTAGAGCCAGACATCCTGGAATGTGAAGTCAAGTGGGCCTTAGAAAGCATCACTATGAACGATGCTAGTGGAGGTGATGAATTCCAGTGGAGCTGTTTCAAATCCTGAAAGATGATGCTGTGAAAATACTACACTCAATATGCCAGCAAATTTGGAAAACTCAGCAGTGGCCATAGGACTGGAAAAGATCAGTTTTCATTCCAATCCCAAAGAAAGGCAATGCCAAAGAATGCTCAAACTACCGCACAATTGCACTCATCTCACATGCTAATAAAGTGATGCTCAAAATTCTCCAAGCTAGGCTTCATTAATATATGAACTGTGAACTCCCAGATGTTCAAGATGGTTTTAAAAAGGCAGAGGAACCAGAGATCAAATTGCCAACATCCACTGGATCATGGAAAAAGCAATAGAGTTCCAGAAACACATCTATTTCTGCTTTATTGACTATGCCAAAGCCTTTAACTGTGTGGATCACAATCAACTGTGGAAATTTCTGAAAGAGATGGAAATACCAGACCACCTGACCTGCCTCTTGAGAAATCTGTATGCAGGTCGGGAAGCAACAGTTAGAACTGGATATGGAACAACAGCCTGGTCCCAAATAGGAAAAGGAGTATGTCAAGGCTGTATATTGTCACCCTGCTTATTTAACTTCTATACAGAGTACATCATGAGAAGAGCTGGGCTGGAAGAAGCAGAAGCTGGAATCAAGATTGCTGGGAAAAATATCAATAACCTCAGATATGCAGATGATACCACCCTTATGGCAGAAAGTGAAGAGGAACTGAAAAGCCTCTTGATGAAAGTGAAAGAGGAGAGTGAAAAAGTTGGCTTAAAGCTCAACATTCAGAAAACAAAGATCATGGCATCTGGTCCCATCACTTCATGAGAAATAGATGGGGAAACAGTGGAAACAGTGTCAGACTTTATTTTTTGGGGCTCCAAAATCACTGCAGATGGTGACTGCAGCCATGAAATTAAAAGATGCTTACTCCTTGGAAGAAAAGTTATGACCAACCTAGATAGCATATTCAAACACAGAGACATTACTTTCCCAACTAAGGTCCGTCTAGTCAAGGCTATGGTTTTTCCAGTGGTCATGTATGGATGTGAGAGTCGGACTGAGAAGAAGGCTGAGCACCAAAGAGTTGATGCTTTTGAACTGTGGTGTTGGAGAAGACTCTTGAGAGTCCCCTGGACTGCAAGGAGATCCAACCAGTCCATTCTAAAGAAGATCAGTCCTGGGTGTTCTTTGAAAGGAATGATACTAAAGCTCAAACTCCAATACTTTGGCCATCTTATGCAAAGAGTTGACTATTGGAAAAGACTCTGATGCTGGGAGGGATTAGGGGCAGGAGGAAAAGGGGACGACAGAGGATGAGATGGCTGGATGACATCACAGACTCAATGGACGTGGGTCTGGTTGAACTCTGGGAGTTGGTTATGGACAGTGAGGCCTGGCATGCTGTGATTCATGGAGTCGCAAAGAGTCGGACACTACTGAGCGACTGAACTGAACTGAAAATAACTTTTGTTAAAGTCTGCAAATTTCACACCTCTTTGATAATGGGAGATAGTCGTAGGTAGGGTAGAAACCAGTATAAACATGTTTAAGCTTAGTTAAAGATGACTAGTATAGTAAAATTAGATGTAAAATTAGATCTCAGATATCTGAGTCTTCTTAAATGTAATTAATTGAAAAACTAGTTAGAGTTCTTTTATGTAACTCAAAGGTAAATATAGTTTTTGTTTAGCCAACATTTACGAGTTTGAAATTATCTGTTACGTTCTGCTCCTTTCATTTCTACCAGCAACTTTCCCACTTTATGACTGCCTCCCATACTTTATAGACAAATTTCTGTAGGGAATATTATATCATCTTGGGTTAGTTTAATTGGCTATTGTCATGCAGTAAGTGTAATTACTATATATATGTGTGTGTGTGTGTGTGTGTGTGTGTGTGTGTGTGTATTATGTCTTAAAAGCAAAAGATAACATTTCTGTATAGAACAGTTTAGTTGATGTTATATTTTAAACGTTCTTTTGTAACTCTTAATGGATGATCAAACAAAGTATATAATATTAAAAAGGAATAAGCATTTAAATACAGATAATCGATATTTTTATTAATTGTATTTTGTTAAAACGTTCAGATTCTGAATATATGAGACATGGAAACAATTCCAAGAAAATTCCTGTGGTCATAATATACTCTTCCACCTCATGGCAATATTTTTCATAGAATCATTAATGTTTTACTAAATGTGTATCCTTTACTAAAATCATATGCTTTATTGGAGGCAGGTGCAAGGTCTGATTTATCTTTGCTTCATTCACTGTATATCAGCACAGTGCTTCACACATAAACACTTTCTGCTTTACCTCACTCCACACACCCCTGAATTTCAGCTTCATATTTCCAACTGTCTACTTAGAATCTGCATTTCGTTGCCTATAGACATTTCAAGCTAACCATGCCCATATCCAAACTCTAGGATCTTCCCATTGCTTTGTCATTTTAGTAAATGTGCAAATGTCCAGTGTTGGTTGCTCAGAACAAAGACTTGGGTACTCAACCACCACAATTTTCTTTCTATTACAATACATATCTAATCAGTTAAACAAACAAAAATCTTTATTAACTTTATTTTCAAAATAACCTAAAATTGAGCCACTTCTTACTTACCATCTCCACCCTTAACATCCTTATCCAACCCTCTTGTTTCTCTTGAACGATTGCAGTTGCTTCCTCGTGGATCGCCTTCCTTCCACTCTTCCTCCTCTATTCCCAGCAGCTCTCACAGCTTCCTTGTGCACAAGATAAAGCTTATCTCACTATTAATAATCTGGTGAAAGTGTGTGTTACTCATTCCTGTCCGACTCTTTGTGACCCCATGGACTATAGCCAGCCAGGTTCCTCAGTCTGTGGAGATCTCCAGATAAGAACACTGGAGTGGATAGCCATTTCCTTCTCCAAGGGATCTTCCTGACCCTCATTCTATCAGTGAGCAGTGAAGGCTTCTCTGAGTGCTTCTTTTCTCTTTGAAAATCTCACTCCCTCATCATTGCCATTTTACCCCACCATTTCCTCTTAGTTCTACTTTATAGCAATTATTATTTCACTACAATAAACTTACTGCTTGTCATTTGTGTCCTTCATTAGGTTATAGGCTCCATGAGATCAAAGGATTTTCTTCCTCCATCCCCTGGTGGTTTTATTCTCAGCACAGGGATTGATGCTCAGCATATAGCAGCTTCTCAGTACATGGTTGTCAAAACAATAAATGAACAATCAAATGATAATATAAGGATACATACCAGGAAGGGTTTCTGTTAGAAGTAGATGAGGATATTCATAAAGGTGAAGTGTGACTATTGGAGGGATTATTTAGAATGAGATATACTGGCAGAGTTAAAGGAACTAATAGATAATGGTGAGGCACCAAGGATGTAGCCAGAGCAAGAAAATATCTCCTTCTTTAGACTAGAAGAATTAGAGAGAAAATGATAGTTATAAATTAAGGAAGACAGCTAGCCTAATGGATCTCTGACTGTAAGGAATGTCAGCCTTGCCAGCTGTAGTGAAACAAAGAGGGTGAAGGGGGAACAAATATAATCTCTCCTTTTCTCTCTAAACTCCCTTTGGTACCATCTATTGGCCTAGAGGAATTGGACACTGGAAAGCAAGAGAGCATAGATGCAGTGTGTACAGCTTAGCCTCTTAAGAGAGACCAATAAGGACAATTAAATTAAAAAAAAAAAAAAGATCTGCTTATAGAAGGCATGAGGAAAATGGAAATTTGCACAAAGAGTTAAGATTTTTAAAGTTATTAATATATCTTTACATTTTGTCTACATGATCTTCTGGAAGAATAGCTAAGACAAAGCTATACAGTGTATTAAAAAGCAGAGACATCACTTTGCTGGCAAAGGCCCATATAGTCAGAGCTATAGTTTTTCCAGTAATCATGTATAGATGTGGGAGTTGGACCATAATGAAGACCGAGTGCAGAAGAACTGATGCTTTCTAATTGTAGTGCTGGAGAAGATTCTTCAGAGTTCCTTGGACAGTAAGATCAAACCAGTCAATCCTAAAGGAAATCAACCCTAAATATTCATTGAAATGACTGGTGCTGAAGCTGAGGCTCCAATACTTTTGCCATCTGAAGCAAATAGTCGACTCATTGGAAAAGATCCTGATTCTGTGAAAGATTGAGGGCAAAAGGAGAAGCAGGTGACAGAGGATAAGATGGTTAGGTGGCATCACTGACTCAATGGATGAGAGTTTGATCAAACTCTATGAAATAGTTAAGGACAGGGAAGCCTGGTGTGCTGCAGTTCATGGAGTCACAGAGTTGGTGAGGACTTATCAAATGAACAACAACAACATGACCTTATCCCTAGTAAACTTGAGGTATTCTTCTTCTATCAGGGGAAACTCCTTTAGAGAATGGGTGAAAAAATGTACAGAATTGCTTAGGGTAACATGCAGAGTAATAAAGAATTACTCTTCAGCTACTAGAATTTATAAGAATTATCTCGCAACAAGACAGAAGAGCTTATAACACAGGATTTTTTTTTTTTTTAAAAAGGAAGATTTTCTAAATTCTCTCAGCATTTGTTGTTAACATTCAGTCACCCAGTTGTGTTCAGCTTTTGCGACCCCATGGCCTGCAGCACACCAAGCCTTCCTGTCCCTCTAAATCCCCTGAAGTTTGCCCAAGTTCATGCCCACTGCATTGGTGATGTCATCCAGCCATCTCATCCTCTGATGCTCTCTTCTGCTCTCAATATTGGGTTTCACTGGTTTGATCTCCTTGCTGTCCAAGGGACTTTCAGGAGTCGTCTCCAGCATCACAGTTGAAAGGCATCAATTCTTTGATGCGCTATCTTCTTTATGGCCCAGCTCTCGCAACCGTACGTGATCACTGGGAAGACCATAGCCTTGACTATATGGACCTTTGTCAGCAGAGCAATGTCTCTGCTTTTCAAACATTGTCTGGGTTTGTCATAGCTTTCCTGCCAAGAAGCAATCATCTTCTGATTTCAGGACTGCAGTCACCATCTGCAGTGATTTTAGAGACCAAGATGGGGATATCTGTCACTACTTCCACTTTTTCCCCCTTCTATTTGCCATGAAGCAATGGGGTCCGATGCCATGACTCTTTTAATATTTAGTTTTAAGCCAGCCCTTTTACTCCCTCCTTCACTCGCATCATGAGGCTCTTTAGTTCCTCTTCACTTTCTGCTATTAGAGTGGTATCATCCACATAGCTGAGGTTATTGATGTTTCTCCTGCTTATCTTGATTCCAGCATGTAACTCATCCAGTCTGGCAATTCTCATGATGTGCTCTGCGTATAGGTTAAACAGACATGGTGACAGCAAATAATCTTATCATACTCATTTCTCAGTCTTAAACTAGTCGCTCCATACAGGGTTCTAACTGTTGCTTTTTGACCCACATGCAGGTTTCTCAGGGCAAGATGATCTGGTATTCCCATCTCTATAAGAGCTTTCCACAGTTTATTATGATCCACACAGTCAAAAGTTCTCAGCATATAAAGAACCAATTAAGAAACTAGACCGTAATATCTTATAAAGATGAAAATTCTATTCTGCATATAACTAGCTCATGAAGTTAGTATTGTAGAGTGGTAGGATGAAAGAGCAAGGAATAAGAGTGCCATCCCAGAGAAGGTGATGTGTACTTGTTAAATGAGGGACCACGGAAAGCATGGAGTTTTCCCTTTAACCCATAAGGAACCCTGGGAGGTAGTATTGATACATTAAGGTGGCTAGAAATATGGGTCTTTCATTAATGTAAACTCAGTGGCACAGCATTTTTCCAAGGAAAAGAGCCTGAGTATAGCTTCCTTTTATTTCCACATAGTGGGAATGTATCCATTTTCTTTTAGGAGTGATAGTGGCATGGTAGTTAGCTCAACCTCTGGAAGAGGAGATTAGCAGAAGAAGGAGCTCCCAAGAAGGACAGTAGGGACCTATAGGAGAGGGCTGAAAAGTAGCCCACTGGACAGGGGCTATGGACATTACTGCCAGACCCTGAGTCAAGGGACAGCAGCAGTATGAGTGGAGGTAAAGCCCAAAGAGTCAAAGGCCCACTCTGATCAAGCTGATAAATATGAAACCATATATTCTGTCAGTTTCTCTGACACCAGCAGAGTCCTGAGGGATGGGCCAGTCACACTTTTAGAAGTCTTCCTTTCAGAGAACAGCACAATACAGATCAACTGTGAGACTCTTCATTTGTTATCATGTGTATAGTCAACCTCCTCATACCAGTAGACACTACAGTGAATTGTAATAAGAACAAAGGAGATCTAAAACAGTGGGGCTTCTCCCAAGGAATCTCATCTCTGAAAGACTCCTTTCACTCAGAGACACTAATCTCCTCCAAGTATATCTCAAGTTATAAAATTAAACCAGACTTGACTCTCTCTTCTCAAAAAAATTAATTTTCCTTTTTACTCTTCTTACCCAGCAATGGCTAGAGGTACCCATGAAGATAATATGTCATTTTCAAAGAATAAAGAACTAAATTTTCCTGCAAACTTGAGTATACTATGTACAACTGTAATTCCAGAAAAATTCAAAATCCTGTTTAGTTACAGATCACAGATATACTTTGAAGTGAATCCATGTTTAAACTTGTTCAGGCTTAACTGTGCATTAAATTCACTCTTGGTTCTGTCAGATCATTGATTTGACATTGATCTGATTCGATTATACTTAGATAGATGATATCAGCCCTAATATTGAGGAAGTAGACAATGCAAAGTAATTAGTCACAAAGCTCTTTTGTAAGCCTCCAATATAATGAACCCTGGGTAAATTAGACTGTAAGCATAATATCTCTCATTTTAATTTGATTTCTGAGCTCCAGAATTAGGGAAGGCCATCAGTAAGATCCGTTGTTATTTTGCCCAATATAATTAGAGGGTCAGCAATTTGATCTTGCCTTGATGACAAAACAATTATCTATGGCATTCCCTTTCCCATTTAGGAAAAAAAAAAAACAGCCTGTGCTTACTGCAGTTTCTTTTCTAATTAAGGAGAGTTAGTCCTGCTTGCACAGGGATGGAATGAGCAAAGCATCATCTCAGACTGAAGCTCAGTATGAGTATAAGGACTATTCCTGGCAGGAAGAATCACAACCATGGAAATTGTGATTTTCTGGCTCTCATATTATTACCCCTTGTCTCAGTCTGTATGCATGATAAGCCTTCTCTTTTATCTCCATGGCTGTGATTATTGCTTGTCCTCTTCTCCTATCTCACCTGTGTTTGCACTGTTAGTGCCCCAGCTTTCCTGCTGAAAGGCTGAGTGTTGGGTCATTTCAATTTTCTCCATTTCTTTAGTTACTTGAGCTGGGAGTTTTACAATGGAGATTCTCTATTAAACTATAAGAAAATAGAAAGTAATGCAAAAAAAAGGACACATGGAAGGCCTGTGTTTGTTGGAGTTTTTAGCTTTTGTTTGTTTGTTTGTTTGTTTTTGTTTGTTACCATACTGAATAAGAGTCTATGAATTCTCTTGGTAAACCATTTCAATTGCTTACACCCTTAAATGAAGACATTCTCTTAAACCACTAATTTGAAATTTTGGACATTCAGTTAATCCCACTTCCTTCCTATTAACAATCAATATTTGATACTGTGGCATGTAAATAATATGATAGTTCTCACATATTATTTTATATCTACCACATCAAAACTCCTGGCTGTTTTTGCTCCCCCTCTTGCACTTTCTTGTTTTGCTTTCCTCAGCTTATACAAATGAAAGAATGGACTATATACAAATGGCTGAAGTTCTACTTTTATTATTAAATAGACAGTGTCCTAAATTACTTTTGGGGAGACAATATCAATAGCATCAGTGACAGCAACCCAAATACTCCAGAGAGAATGGAACCAAAACTCACAATGAGCCCCGTGGACTGTAGCAGAAAAACACAAACAAACTAAATAAGTTTTCAGTGCCTAGAATTCTTATCTTTAAAGCAGAATGAAGCTCTATAGAGATTGCATGGTAAAATTTGCCAAGTACGTAAACTACCATCTTCCTTTTTAATCTTAGTGTACCTGTTTGTCCTAGAATTACTCCTAACCTGTAGTAGTAAAGACACATGATACCTACTTTGTTGTTGTTTAGTTGCTAAGTCATGTCCAACTCTTTTGCAGCCCCATGGACTGGTTCCTTTGTCCATGGGATTTCCCAGGCAACAATACTAGACTGGGTTGCCATTTCTTTCTCCAGGGGATCTTTCTGAAAGACCCAAGGACTGAACCTGCATCTCCTGTACTGACAGGAAGATTCTTTACCACTGAGTTACCAAGGAAGCCTGATACTACTTTAGGGCAGGAGAATTGATCAGTTCTTACTGCAACTACATCCCTGGAGCTCAAGTTCATAGATGTCAGAAGAATATGGGTAAAGATATCTGCTGTGGCAAATTCAGCTCTGTGCCTTGGAGCAAATTGCTCAAACTTGCTGACTTTGTTTTTACCTGTGTTACATCTTTGTCTGTTTCATGTATAACAAGAACCATCACATCAACTTCATAAAAAAGTTCTGAGAAATAGTGAAGTCATAAAGAAGGATAAGAACTCGGCATGGTGCCCAGTAAGTAATAAAGGCCCAATAAATGTTCACAGTTTTGATTATTTAGTTTTAGTATTATTCCTAATTTTCATCTGGAGAAGAAATTCTCTATGGAATTTTTATTCTCTCCAAGGACTGTTTGAGGCCTATGGACAAACCACAATTAAAAGTCAGTTTCATCTACTGTTTTGAGCAAACAGATGTGCCTAAGAAATCCCCTTGTAAACATGTGTCCTTCTAAAATACTGAGGATTAGGGCTTCAACAGAACTTTAGAGAGAACATCTCAACCCATAATAGTTGCCTAAGAATAAGTCTTAATTTTACTTTTAATATTCAGTTTTAGATCATATTCCCTTCCAAATTCGTAAACTGCCATGGTTAGACAGAATTATAGATAGGGATATTCACAAGGTTTAGCATTTCAAAATTGTAATGATTAGCGACTGGACTGAACTGATAACGATTTTAGTATCTAGGTATCTCAAAAGCTGGGCTTCCTGCTGGGTCATTGGTGGAGAATCTGCCTGCAATGCAGTAGACCTGGGTTTGATCCCATTTGGGAAGATCCCTTGCAAGAGGGCATGGCAAGCCACTCCAGTATTCTTGCCTGGAGAATCCCATGGACAGCAGAGCCTGGTGAGATACAATCCATGGGGTCGCACAGAGTCAGACATGACTGAAGTGACTAAGCAGCAGCAGCAGCATCTCAAAAGCGACTTTCCTTCATCCTTCCTTTTCCTTTTTTTTTGTCTTTCATTGTCCTTTATAAAAGGGCAAGTAATGCAATAGCACAACTCCCAATGATTGAATTTATCTGCAAATTGCTTCCAGGTGCTCATATCACTTTCTATCTTCAAATAAAAGATGAAAAAAAAAAAAGTTCAATGTCACAGAAGAGCAAAATCATGACAAATTTAAATGGTTTTGGTTTTCATCTCATTTGCCATCTGAAATATTGTTTGTTTATACTTCTCCAGTCCATATTTATTTATGCATACCAGTTTATACCACTAGTATGGTATGAGGCTTTTATTTATTCTGATTTTTCAGTTGCCAATACAGCACAAAATTCAACAATAGGCACTGAAGAAGCATTGATTGACTTAATAATGTGGGATTTTCAAAGGCTTTAAATTCACTCACTTGAGGGTACCAAAATTTCACAACTTCAGAGGATATATTGATAATGACAGATTCAAAGAGATTAGTCATAAATACACAAAAGAAGCAGTTTAAACTCTGACAACCTCTGTTTATATTCTATTTCCTTATTGTAGATGTAAATGGTACTTTAAAAGACTTTGAAACTGTATTGCTCCATTATATACTCAATATAGAACTTTTAACTTAGTTGGCATTTCTCCACTGCTGTTTCTTTTAAGAAATGCAGAGATAAACATGATATAGTTAAACCACCATTTAACCACACAGATCAAATTGTTTCTTTTTCTGGTGTCCACAGGAAATCATAACAAGCACAAGGGCAAAAATAAACCAGCTACAGATAAATCCATACATCTCCATTGGTCTCTAAATTAAATATGTGTCATATAGTATATAAGACTTTAAAAATTGTATCCATATGTGGATTTGTATTGCCTACAGTTGGAGCTTTAATTAAATGATAATGTCACTTATTTCTGAAAATTAAGGGAAAAAGTTTAATGACATCTAAATCAATGATTCAGTATCATTACTTTTCTATTTTAATAGAGTATGTTGGTTTACTGGGGTTTCACTGGTGGCTCAGTGGTAAAGAATCCACCTGTGATATAGGAAATGAGGGTTTAATTCCTGGGTTGGGAAGATCCTCTGGGGAAGGAAATGGCAATCCACTCCAGTATTCTCATGGAGAGAGAAGCCTGGTGGGCTACAGTCCCTGGGGTTGCAAAAGAGACACGACTTAGTGACTAAACAACAACATGTTAGTTTACTAAATATTTAGTATGTAGGGTGATCTGTTGAAACTGCATGGGCAATGTCCCCTGTCTTCAGCTGTGTATCAGGATATTTCCAGTTGTACATAACTAACGGTCAACTCAATTTGCCTTACCCAAGAAGAGAATTTTCTAAAAAAACTTTCTAATCAAGGAATGGCAGTAGCCTCAAGGACATCCAGAAAACAAGCAAAGAAAAATATCATTAGAACCATATTCTCTTTCTCTCTCTGTCTACCTGAGTTGTTGGGTCTCCCTTCCCTCTTGGTTCCTTCTCATTGTTTACTTTTTATGTCTCAGAAACCTTAGAGTTGTGGTGGGCATCATAATGGGTGTGTGTGGGTGTCAGTTGTTCAGTTGTGTCCAACTTTTTGTGACCTCATGAACTGTAGCCCTCTAGGCTCTCCTCTGTACATAGAATTCTTCAGTCAAGGATACCTGAGTAGGTTGCCATTTCTTTCTCCAGGGAATCTTCCCTACTCAGGGGTCAAACCCAGGTTTCCTGTATTGCAGGCAGATTCTTTATTGCCTGAACCACCAGGGAAGCCAGATCATAATGGACACCCTTCACAATATCCTGAAAGATACTGAATATCCTGCATGCTGAAACATGGATCCTTTCAATTTAGCAAAATTTGGAGGAAAAATGGGTTCCCTTCATGTGAGCTTGCACAGAAACTCCTAGAGAAGCACTTGGATCTGTTTAGTTTATATGTCTGTCTCTTGGCTGACTATTATGGACTCCAGGAATAGAGAATATAATGATTTTACTCTCCTCAATAATGTGTACATTCTTCATGTGATTTCCAATTAATTTGAAAATCTTAGGCCCAGGATTGAGTAAACATCCCAAAGGGGAAGTGGTAGGTGAAAAGGAGGCTGTGTATGCAAATATAGCACATCCTCTACAGACAGCTAGTCAGATGAGTGAATATCATTACTAATTTGGAAACATTAAGTCATCTTTAGAATCATAGTGAATCAAGAGAGTCAAATTGCTGTCAGTTTAAATGTGTGCAAAATCAATTCTTTTGGTGGCAGCTTAGGTACAGAGGAGGTGATTTTGTACTTCATATGTTTATCCATTTATTCATTCAGACATGTGCTTAATTGCTTCTGATACATGTTTAAGAGTAGTCAATAATCTAAGTTCAGTTTACGTATTTTACATTACCATTTTCTTTTGAAAATTTCAAAGCCATACCAAAGGTAAAAGAAAGCTACAGTGAGCAATCAAATATATTTACCTAGATTCACCAATTGTTAAGATCCTCTCTCTCTCCATATTTTGAAAATAAATTGAAAGAGTTATGATTCTTTATCCCAAAATACTTTAGAAAACATCTTAAAAAGTTAAGATATTTGCCACAGCACCATCTGAACAGTAACACTGGTTCAATAAAATAATTTAATTCAGAGTTCATGTTTAGCTTTCATCAAAATTTTATTTATCATTAGTTTAAAACTAAAGATCCAATAAAAGTTGATGCATTTGATTCCTGGGCTTCATTTGTTATTTTAAATTTAAGCTCTTTACTTTCTTTTTTAAAGTTTCACAGGATATTTTTTCCCAGAGTTTATGCCATTTATACTGGAGAACATCTTGCATTCTATATTTACCCATTTGTTTTGTATTATCTGACTTAGATTAAACACTTTTGGAAATAATACTACAAGGCTGAAGCTTGAATATTTTATTTCAACAATTCTGTAAGCATGTAAATTCAGTTTCACAGTATTAGTAATGCTGAATTTGATTACTTGATTACAGAGATGGCCAATATAAATTGTAAAAGGTAGTATTTTTTCCCCTTTTTGGGAGAAGATATGTAAATAAAAACCATTTATCAAATAATTTTAGCATCCTTCAGTGATCTTCACCAGAATTAATTGTTACATTGGAGGTTATGAAATGGTAGTTTTTCTCATTCTAACCCTTCTTCTATGATTATTAACTAATGTTTTTCTGTAAAGGAAAATTTTCCTTGTTTTTCTCTCTCTCACTTATTTTCTATTATTATCATGGTTGCCAAAATTATTATTGTTTTTAGTGCCACTGTAGGTCTGTGAATTTCTCACTTCCATGTATTATGATCTATTTATGTTATTATTTGCTATTCATTTTAGCACTCAAATTGTCCCAATTTAGTTTGTGAGACTACCATCACACTAGCTCTGTGTTATTGTTTTCAGGCATTAAGTATTCTAAGCTCACTCTATCAACCTAAAATTGTAACCATTCATTTCTATAAAGAACCTGGTTTCTTTTTTAGGGAATGGTATTTTGGAATCAATATTTGGGACTTAATCAATATTTGTTGGACATTCCTTTGCTAACAATGGTCTGTCTAGTCAAAGCAATGGTTTTTCCAGTAATAATGTATGAATGTCAGATTTGGATCATAAAGAAAGCTAAGCACCAAAGGATTGTTGCTTTTGAACTGGGGTTTTGGACAAGATTCTTGAGAGTCCCTTGGACTGTAAGGAGATCTAACCAGTCAATCCTAAAGGAAATCAGTCCTGAATATTCACTGGAAGGGCTGATGCTGAAGCTGAAACTCCAATATTTTGACCACCTGATTCAAAGAACTGGCTCCAGAAAGGCCCTGATGCTGGCAAAGATTGAAGGTGGGATGAGAAAGGGATGACAGAGGGTGAGAAGGTTGGATGGCATCACTGACTCGATGGACATGAGTTTGAATAAGCTCCAGGAGTTGGTGATGGACAGGGAAGCCTGGCTTGTTGCAGTCCATGGGGCCACAGAGTCAGACAAAACTGAGCAACTGAACTGAAATGATGATACTGAATTTTCATTATTTATAAACCTTCTTAGTGAACAGAGATAGAAAAATATGTCTACAGATACCAACTATATTAATATCTTCAATTATAATCCAGCCCCATCACATTCTTTCTCACCTTCAAAGCTCACATTCCACTTTTCTTAAGCAGTGAAAACTGGTCTCCAAAAATATTAGTAGATACACTCACTTTCTATAACTTACAATTATTAATTTTTTTAAATAATTTTACCTATTTAGGCTTTTTTTTCTTTTAATTTTAAATTTTGGATGTACTTGGTCTTCATGACTGCATGAGCTTTTCTCTAGTTGTAGTGAGCAGGGCTGCTCTCTAGTTACCATGTGTGGACTTCTCACTGCGGCGGCTTCTCTTATTGCAAAGCCTGCGCTTTAGGAGCAAGGGCTTCAGTGGTTGCAGCACACAGGCACTGTAGTTGTGGCTCCAAGACTCCAAAGCACAGTCTCAGTGGGTGTGGTGTACAGGGTTAGTTGCTGTGAAAGTTTCCCAAAACAGGGGTCAAACCCATTTCTCCTGCATTGGCAGGTAGATTCTTTATCACTGGGCTACCAGGGATACATTATTGCCAAATTCACACTTAAATTGTAAAAAGGTGTGAAAACCACTAGACAATTAAGGTATGACCTAAGTCAAATTCCTTATGGTTATACAGTGGAAGTGACAAATAGATTCAAGGGACTAGATCTGATAGACAGAGTGCTTGAAGAACTATATGGATGGAGGTTCATGACATTGTACAGGAGGCAAGGTTCAAGACCACCCCCAAGAAAAAGACATGCAAAAAAGCAAAATGATTGTCTGAGGATGCCTTACAAATAGCTGAGAAAAGAAGAGAAGGGAAAGCCAAAGGGGAAAAGGAAAGATATACCAATTTGAATGCAGAGTTCTAAAGAATAGCAAGGAGAGATAATAAAGCTTTCCTCAGTGATCAATGCAAACAAATAGAAGAAAACAATAGAATGGGAAAGACTAAAGATCTCTTCAAGAAAATTAGAGATATCAAGGGGAACATTTCATGCAAAGATGGGCACAATAAAGGACAGAAATGGTATGGACCTAACAGAAGCAGAAGATATTAAGAAAAAGGTGGCAAGAATACACAGAACTATACAAAAAGGATCTTTATGACCCAGATAATCATGATGGTGTGATCACTCACATAGAACCAGACATTCTGAAATGTGAAGGCAAGTGGGCCTTACGAAGCATCACCATGAACAAAGCTAGTGGAAGTGATAGAATTCCAGTTGAGCTATTTCAAATCTAAAAGATGATGCTGTGAAAATGTTGCACTCAATATGCCAGCAAATTTGGAAAACTGAGCAGTGGCCACAGGACTGGAAAAAGTCAGTTTTCATTCCAACCCCAAAGAAAGACAATGCCAGACAGTGCTCAAACTACTGCACAATTGCACTCACCTCACATGGCAGAAAAGTAATGCTTGTAATTCTCCAAGCCAGGCTTCAACAGTATGTGAATTGTGAAATTCCAGATGTTTATGCTTGACTTAGAAAAGGCAGAGGAACCAGAGCTCAAATTGCCAAAATCTGTTAGATCATTGAAAATGCAAGAGAGTTTCAGAAAAACAACTACTTCTGCCTTACTGACTATGCCGAAGCCTTTGACTGTCAGGATCACAACAAACTGTGGTCTGGGAATACCAGACCACCTGACCTGCTTCTTGAGAAACCTGTATGCAGATCAGGAAGCAACAGTTAGAACTGGACAAGGAACGACAGACTGGTTCCAAATTGTGAAAGGAATACGTCAAGGCTGTATATTGTCACCGTGCTTATTTAACTTATATGGAGAGTACAGCATGAAAAACTCTGGACTGGATGAAGCACAAGCTGGAATCAAAATTGCCAGGAGAAATATCAGTAACCTCAGATATGCAGATGACACCACCCTTATGGCAGAAAGTGGAGGAGAACTAAAGAGCCTCTTGATGAAAGTGAAAGAGGAGAGTGAAAAAGTTGGCTTAAAACTCAACATTTAGAAAACCAAGATCATGGTATCTGGTCCCATCCACCACTTCATGGCAAATAGATGGGGAAACAATGGAAATAGTGACAAACTTTATTTTGGGGGGCACTCCAAAATCACTGCAGATGGTGACTACAGCCATGAAATCAAAAGATACTCCTTGGAAGAAACGTTATGACCAACCTAGACAGCATATTAAATCAGAGACATTTTAATGTCATTAAAGACATTAATGACATTTAATGGACCAAAGAAGATCCATCTAGTCAAAGCTTTGCTTTTTCCAGTAGTCATGTATGGATATGTTAGTTGGACCATAAAGAAAATAGAGCTTCAAAGATTGCTGCTTTTGAACTATGGTGTTGGAGAAGACTCTTGAGAGTCCCTTGGACTGCAAGGAGATCCAACCAGTCCATTCTGAAGGAGATCAGTCCTGACTATTCATTGGAAGGACTGATGCTAAAGTTGCAACTCCAATGCTTTGGTCACGTGATGCGAAGAACTGACTCATTGGAAAAGGCTCTGTGGCTGGGAAAGATTGAAGGTGGAAGGAGAAGGGGATGACAGAGGATTAGACAGTGGATGGTATCATCAACTTAATGGACATGAGTCTGAGTAAGCGCCGAGAGTTGATGATGGATAGGGAAGTCTGGTTTGCTGCAATCAATGGGGTCTCAAAGAGTCAGATACGACTGAACGACTGAACTGAACTGACTAGGGAGACCCCATACAATATACAGACAATAATTTGAATAACAATAATTTTGGTTTTAAAAATCAAACCTATAAATCAGTCTTACAGGCATGTTTTTGTTTGTCTTTATTTTTTTTTTTTTTTTTTTTTTTTTTTTTTTTACTTTTAGAAAATATTCTTTCAGGAGAAGAGTATTTGAAAATTATATGAAATAATTACTTGTTCTGTCTTCTCATGATTTCAATTTGATAAAAATATAAATGTAATAATTTTTATTCATACAAATTTAGGGTTTGCTTTTTTATATTGTTTATATATTTTGTGTTTTGAATATGAAAAACATTAACCTGGTTTAAAATTCAAGCCATTTAAAAATGTATATCCAGAAAAATCACACTGTTATCTTTATTCTTTATCATATGTCATCTGCCCTCTAGAAGCTACATTTTCTCTTAGTTTCTGATTTACCTTTTCTCTCTATATATATATTTTGCAAATATCAGCCTACTTCACACCAGACTTGTATTGTTACTTCCGTTTCAATCTCCTGCAAAATTAGCCTAACTGTATACGTTCTTTCATTCCTTTCATTTCTTGTTAGTTAATTCATGTCAAAATACTAACATCAGTTTGTAGAGGCCTTCTACATTTTGATCAAGCTTCACTATACTGCCCTATGAGAGTGTACAATAGTTTATTCAGCCTTGTGTCTTATGAATGACACATAGACAGTTTCTGATATTTTACTTATCCAGCTGAATCCACGATGAATAAGCATATATTGTCTCAAACATGAGGTGGACCTATAACTTCACAATCAGTTCTCATTAGTGCAGTACATTATTAATTCTCATAAGAACAGTTCTCATAATGTAAATGTGTATGTGGTTTTCATGGAAATTTATTCCTCTCCATAGTGGTTATATCACTTATCTCTTGAACAAGCAAAGTCAGATAGTGACTCTTTTTCAGAGACTGACTTAAGAAAGGCTGTTGTCATTTAATTTTTTTTTTTTTTTGTCAAGCTGTTGCCATGATGAAAAATATTTTACTGAGGTTTTATTTTCTATTTCTTCTACTGCAAATAAATTTGAGTGTCTAGTCACATGTTGAAGGGCCTTTTGTCTACATTTATTTACAAAATGCTTTCCTTGAGGAATGTTTTTGGTGCTTTATACCCTTTAATATTTTTACCCTTTTATTTTGAACTAATTTGGCATTGCAGATATGTTGTAAAGATAATGCAGAGCAAAATCTCAGTGTAGTTCTCACTCTATTTCCTTCAATGCTAATGAAATCAGCAAATTAACACTTTTTCGGCTACACACTATATTCAAATTTCATGTTTTTCCACTGATGTCTTTTTCCTATGCTAAGATCCTATATATATCTGTTTCAGTTTGAAAACTGTTCATATATGTAAGAGATTCTTTTTCTCTGTGATATAATTTGGCAATATATTCTTCAGACTTGTGATTTGTCTCTGTTCCCTCTCAATGGAACTTACATTTATCATTCACTTCACTTTGTTTGCATATGCCTTGCTGTTTCGAAACTAGTTATTATAGTTCTTTCTTCATAGCATTCTCAGAGTTTCTTTCACTGCATTTATCAACAAACTCCACTTGTTTGTTTGTTTTTTTTTTTTTTTTTTTTTGCATTTTTTTTCTCTCCTCACTCAACTATAAAAGCCATGCATGTGGGAACTGTGTTTAGTCACACCATACAGCCAGCACTTGGAAGAATATCTGCCACATATCCCCTTTTTATCGTGTGTCTATTGAGTTCATTAACTAGGCCATCAGGAAATTTCTGCATTGAAGAAGTAATAATATTTAGATTGGAAGAGAGAAAGTTAAATAGAAACATGATATAGACTTTCAAATATTTAAGATGTAATTATGTAAAAATTAGATTTATTTTATGTAATTCTGGAGGCCAATCAGGACAGCAAAATTCAATTTTTGTTCCCCAAAATTAGAAACTGTTCTTTTTTCTATTTTTTTAAGCTAGAAGAATAAAAAAACTGTCTAACAATGGAAGTTTCTTTTTAACTAAAGAGTATTTTCAAAGAGAAAATGAATTGAATCTCAAACTGATGAAGAGATTGGAGAGGAAGTACATAAATAAATTTAGTTTCATCAAATAAATTCTGGTAAGTATATTTCTAAAGCTTAGATCATATAAAGCTATGAAAAAGAATTCTAATGGTAAATGTTGATATAACCATTCTTTTAAAAGAAAGAAGAAATTGAGTATTAGCCTAGATGAATGTTTTTAGCAATTAAACAGCTAAGTGGGAAAGTATTTTGGGTAAAAAATATTTCTGGTCACCAGAAAATAATACTATATTTGTAGTCTTTTCTCTGCTTATTGTTTTCAGTGATACCAAGTTGTGTGAATCATGCACTAACCTGATACATCTGTTAAAAATGAAGGTCCTTGCATTTGTTATTAGTCTTCTCCTTTTTTTCCAGATAGGTAAGTCATACCAACTATAAGCATGTTAGACTTTAACTGGGGTTTTGAAACTTATATGAGTACTTTTTTTTTTTTTTCATGTGCAAGCTTAGAAAAGAGTTTATTTTATTTTATTTTATTTTGTAAATCAGCTGTACTTTATTTTTTCTTTTTTTAATTAAATTTATTTATTTTATTAAATTACAATACTGTATTTGTTTTGCCATACATTGACACGAATCAGCCATAGGTGAACACAATCTCCCAATGCCAAAGCCCCTCCCCACCTCCCACCCCACATCCTCTACTTGAATCATCCTGGGCATCAGCCCCATGCATCCTGCATCCTACATTGAACATAGATTGGCGCTTCGTTTCTTACAGGAAAATATACATGTTTCATTGCCATTCTCCCAAACCATCCCACCCTTTCCCTCTCCCTCAGAGTCCAAAAGTCCACTCTATACCTCTGTGTCTCTTTGTTGTCTCACATATAGGGTCATCATTACTGTCTTCTAAATTCCATATATATGTGTCAGTATACTGTATTGGTGTTTTTCTTTCTGGCTTACTTCACTCTGTATAATTGGTTCCAGTTTCATCCTTCTCATTAGAACTGAGTCAAATTTATTCTTTTTAAGGGCTGAGTAGTATTCCATTGTGTATATGTACCACGGTTTTCTTATCCAATCATCTGCTGATGGACATCTAGGTTGCTTCCATGTCCTGGCTATTATAAACAGCGCTGCAATGAACATTGAGGTACATGTGTCTCTTTCAATTCTGGTTTCCTTGGTGTGTATGCCCAGCAGTGGGATTGCTGGGTCATAAGGCAGTTCTATTTGCAATTTTTAAGGAATCTCCACACTGTTTTCCATAATGGCTGTACTAGTTTGCATTCCCACCAGCAGTGTAAGAGGGTTCCCTTTTCTCCACACCCTCTCCAGCATTTATTGCTTGTAGACTTTTGGATCGCAGCCATTCTGACTGGTGTGAAATGGTACCTCACTGTGGTCTTGATTTGCATTTCTCTGATAATGAGTGATGTTGAACATCTTTTCATGTGTTTGTTAGCCATCCGTATGTCTTCTTTGGAGAAATGCCTATTTAGTTCTTTGGCCCATTTTTTGATTAGATCATTTATTTTTCTGGAGTTGAGCTGCATAAGTTGCTTATATATCTTTGAGATTAGTTGTTTGTCAGTTGTTTCATTTGCTATTGTTTTCTCTCATTCAGAAGACTGTCTTTTCACCTTGCTTATAGTTTCCTTTGTTGTGCAGAAGCTTTTAATTTTAATTAGATCCCATTTGTTTATTTTTGCTTTTATTTCCAGTATACTGGGAGTTGGATCATAGAGGATCCTGCTGTGATTTATGTCGGAGAGTGTTTTGCCTATGTTCTCCTCTAGGAGTTTTATAGTTTCTGGTCTTACATTTAGATCTTTACTCCATTTTGAGTTTATTTTTGTGTATGGTGTTAGAGAGGGGTCTAGTTTCATTCTTTTACAAGTGGTTGACCAGTTTTCCCAGCACCACCTGTTAAAGAGACTGTCTTTACTCCATTGTATATTCTTGCTTCCTTTGTCAAAGATAAGGTGTCCATAGGTGTGTGGGTTAATCTCAGGGCTTTCTATTTTGTTCCATTGATCTATATTTCTGTCTTTGTGCCAGTACCATACTGTCTTAATGACTGTGGCTTTGTAGTAGAGCCTGAAGTCAGGCAAGTTGATTCCTCCAGTTCCATTTTTCTTTCTCAAGATTGCTTTGGCTATTCGAGGTTTTTTGTATTTCCATACAAATCTTGAGATTATTTGATCTAGTTCTGTGAAAAATACTGCTGGTAGCTTGAAGAATGGCTAAAAACTGAATCCTAATGACTTAAAAATGGCAATCCACTCCAATATTCTTGCCTGGAAAATCCCATGGACTGAGGATCCTGGTAGGCTACAGTCTATGGCATCGCAAAGAGTCAGACACAACTGAACGACTTCAGTTTCACTTTAATGACTTAAATACACATTTCTATATTTTTCATTGGGTTGTACCTGAAGTAAATAAATTAATGCAAATGCTTGAAGGATAAGGAACTCTGCTCTATAATGTGGCAACCTCGATGGAAGGGGTGTTTAGGGGAGAATGGATACTGTGTATATGTATGGCAGAGGCCCCTTCCTGCCTACCTGAAACTATGACAACATCATTAACTGGCTATACATCAATATAAAATTAAAAAAATAGATTTCTTTTAAGTTTAATCTCAAATTATAATTAATGGGTTTTGGAAAAATAACATATCCCACTAAGTGTACCAATGTTCCCATGGCATCCAAGCTACTCTCAAAATATTTCATTTATGGACCAACCTGTCTTTAACCCATAATTATTTTTCAGTGCTTATATCCAATGTGTTGATTTGAAGGATATAAACACATTAAACTTAATGTTAAAGGTTAATGGCAGAAAGAACCAAAATTTTGGAAATGCAGTGAAAGTGAATTATTGAATCATTAAATATTTAACTGTAGGAATTTTTTTTTAAATTTTTTGCTTATGGCTAGCACCAAAGAATTGATGCTTTTGAACTGTGGTGTTGGAGAAGACTCTTGAGAGTCCCTTGGACTGCAAGGAGATCCAGCCAGTCCATTCTGAAGGAGATCAGCCCTGGGATTTCTTTGGAAGGAATGATGCTAAAGCTGAAACTCCAGTACTTGGGCCACCTCATGCGAAGAGTTGACTCATTGGAAAAGACTCTGATGCTGGGAGGGATTGGGGGCAGGAGGAGAAGGGGACGACTGAGGATGAGATGGCTGGATGGCATCACGGACTCGATGGACATTAGTCTGAGTGAACTCCGAGAGATGGTGATGCACAGGGAGGCCTGGCGTGCTGCAATTCATGGAGTCGCAAAGAGTCAGACACGACTGAGTGACTGAACTGAACTGAACTGAACTGAGCTACCCAATTGGAAAGGCCAGCTAGTTTTCTTTCTTTCTTTTTTTTTTTTTAAGGCAAATATTTTGCATGTCACCATATGCTCAAAGAAATTCTGCAATTTCATAACCTATTCTACCATTTCTTAGTACATTGTATTTCTCACAGAGGCTGGGTTTACAAATGCACCTGCACAGTTTGATGTTTATAAAAATGGCAATTATTATGATGTACCATTGAAATAAAACTTTGTTGGAGAGAAATTAAAGAGTGAAAACAATGATCTGCTAAAAACTATTATTTTGCCAGGCTTTCCATTCATGAAAATTGCAATTAATTTCTTCCTCCCATTCACTCCATTATCATTGTAGTTGAAACAAAGACCAGTAATCTAACATCTGGTTGCAGATTTAAAAGAGAACACTTCCCCCTTTCACAAAGCTCTGTAAGTATTGTGTTTACATTGTTAAATGAGATAGTTAAAATTCTCTAGTGTTTGATGTTTTATATTTATTGTGATTTAGACTCTGAGAAATTTACAGTCCAAGTATGGAAGATGTGTTTGATAAAAATAAATAAATGTCTTAAAACAGCCTCTCTTGCTTTTCAGTTGCTTTGAGATGTCTGCAATACAAAGAGTTTAAAAATAATGTTAGTATGTTGTTAGCATTCACTTTACATTTCATATGAAAGTATTGTTTCTGGTACACAAATCCAGAGTGTGTGAGGGTTAGTCCTCATCTTGTCATATGGTCTGCAACCCAGCACTTCATTCTGAATGAATTCCCTTACGATGTAAGTTCTTTCATTTTCCCAGCTTTCCTAGTCTTTCTGTCTTTTGCTTTCCTCATTCATTTCCTCCTTTCTCTCTGTCCAGGCACTACTATTAATGCCATTATCTAAAGAACAAGGCTAATATGTGGGCTTTTCTCTAACACCTGATGGTTTGGTTTTATGCTCAAGGCCACCCCTTTACTTGTATTTTTCCCCACTGTTCTCTAGCTGGGCAACTCTTTTAGTGTACAATGATTACCATCACAAAGTGACACTGATTGGATGACTTAAAGAATAGGAATTAATTTTCTCCTAATTCTGGAGGCTAGATGTCTGAGATCAAGGTGTCATAGGATTGGTTTCTCCTGAGGTCTGTCTCTTCGGGTTTTACATGGCGATTTTTCCCTGTGCAGTTGTGCTCACCTATCTCTGCTGGCTGAATCTATCTATTTCTGACAGACGATATGAAGCCTCAACTCTGATAGTGAGTGAGTTATTTTACCCTTGCAAGTCTCTTAGTACTTAGCCACGTAATTTGATACTCTGTTGTCAGGTGCTTACATATTTCAAAATGTTATGTTTTCTTGGAGAATTAAACCTCTCTGTAATTATGTGATGCCCTTCTTTATCCCTGATAGCTTTCCTTGCTTTGATGTCTTCTCTGTCTGGAATTAACATGGTTATTCCTGCTTTCTTTTAATTGATGTGGGCATGGTATTTTTTTTTTCTCCATCCATTTAATTTTAATCTAAAGAATCTGTTTGCCAATGCAAGAAATGCAGGAGACGTGAATTTGATCCTTAGGTCAGGAAGAGTCCCTTGAGGAGGATATGACCACCCACTCCAGTATTCTTGCCTAGAAAATCATGTGGACAGAGAGCCTGGTGGGGCACAGTCCATGGAGTTGCAAAAGGGTCAGACATAACTGAGCATGCACACAAGCATGTCTTTATATCCACAGAGAGATTCTTGTAGACTGCGTATAGTTGGATCTTTTTTAATACACACTCTGACAAGCTCTTTTATTTAATGGATTTATACTCCTGATGTTCAAAGTGATTATTGGTAGACTAATATCTACCATATTTGTTCTTGTTTCCTCTTTGTTGCACTTGTTATTTTTTTCTATTTCTGTCTTCTGTTATTTTTGCATCTTTTGTGGTTTTAATTGAGCATTTATATGATCCTACTTTCCTATCATTCTTAGCATATTGGTTATATTTCTTTTTTTTTAGGGCAATATATATTTACAGCTAAGCCAAACCCATTTTCATATAACACTGTATTACTTCATAGGCATTGTATTTTATAGTAATAAAATAATTCTCTTTTCTGTCCTTTGTATCATTGTTGTAATTTATTTCACTTGTATATAAGCATTTCACTTATTTGTATATGGTGGCAATAGTGGTAAAGAATCCACCTGCAAGTGCCTGAGACAAGAGACAGGTTCTATGCCTGGGTCAGGAAGATTCCCTGGAGAAAGAAATGGCAATCTGCTCCAGTATTCTTGCCTGAAAAATCCCAGGGACAGAGGAGCCTGATGGGCTACAGTCCATAACTTTGCAAAGAGTCAGACATGACCGAGCACAATTGCACTTATCTATGTGTGTGTGTGTGTGTGTGTGTGTATAATTGCTAGATATATATACAGGTATAAGTAGTTGAATATATTGCTCATATTGTTACTTTGAACAAACTGTTATCTGCTATATTAATTAAGAATAAAAAAGCTAATTTTTAAATTTAGCTTTCTCTTTTCCTTCTTCAATGTTCTTTACTTTATGTAGATATGAATTTCTGCCCTATATTATTTTTTTTTCTCTCAAATGAGCCTCTTTTAACAATTTTTGCAATATAGGTCTCCTGATAACAAAGTCCCTCAAATCTTGTTTGTCTAAGAAAATCTTTATTTCTTCTTTAACTTTGAAAGATAACATCACAAAGTACAGAATCCTGGGTTAGTTGGTCTTTTCTTTAAACACTTTATATATATAATTCATGTTTTCCTTACCTGCATGGTTACTGAGAAAAAGTCAGATATAATTCTACTCTTTGTTCCTCTGTGTGAAAGTTGTTTACTTTCTCTGGTTTCTTTCAGATTTTTTCATTCAATTAGATTTCTGTAGTTTGAAAATTATATACGTAAGTGTAGTTTGTCATTGTGGTTGCTGTTGTTACTTTCGTTTTGTTGCCATTTATCCTGTTTGTTATTCTCAGCTTCCTGGATTTGTGGTTTAATGTCTACCATTAACTTGAGGGAAGTTCTTAGTCATTAGTTTTTCAAATATTTCTTCTCCTCTCTCTTCTCCTTTTGATTTTCCCAATTACATTACTACGGCTACCTTTTGTATTTGTCTCACCATTCTTGATTATTCTGTTCTGTATTTTCAGTCATTGTTCTCCTTGCCTTTTGGTTTTTGAGTATTCTCTAGCTCAGAGATTTTTCCTGAGCTGTTTCCAGCTATTTAGTATCAAGGCCATCCTTCATTTTTATTATTATTATTTTTATCAACAGCATTTCTTTTGGGGTTCTTTCTTAGGATTTCCATCTTTCTAAGCTTATATTGTTTATCAGTCTTGGCAGGTCATCTACTTTATCCACGAGAGCCCTTAGCATAAAAATCATGGTTGTTTTAAATGCCTGATCTATTCATTCCAACATCATTTGTCTGATCAGGTACACACTATCTCTTGTCAATTTGTATATTTTGCCTTTTAGTTGACCTTGTAATTTTTTGTTGATGGGTGGACAAGCTGTACAGAATAAAAGGAACTGATGTTAATAGGTTTTAGTAAGATGTGGTGAGATATGGGGAAGAGGAAGCATTCTATAGTACTATCATTAAGTCTCAGACTTTTAGTGAACATATTGGTCTGGATTTTAGCATTCATAATATTTTCTCAAACATTTTCTCTCAGTTTGGTGGGGACAAGTTGGCTAGAATGAGTTAGGGTGAGGAGTATTTCTCTTCTCCCAGGTTGGTTAGACTCCCAGTACTCCAGCATGTCAGGCTCAGTTTAATTAGTTTCCTCTAATGACAGACTTCATCAAGAATGAATACTTTGGTATATTTAAAATGGTTTCTCTTTCTGTCCCCATGCTAGAAGCAAGAGAGGATTATTTGTCATTACTCACCTTAAGACACTGATCAAGCTCCTAAAAGTTAACCCTTTATTTTGTTTAGCATTTTATTTGTTGTTAGGGCAGAGGGGTGACCTCAACACTTGCATAACCAAAACCCAGTAATACTGAGGTTACTGTTTTTGACTATAGTAGAGAAGAAATGTGGACCTATGGAACTCCTCACTTGGTACACATAACCCTGGCTGCAGTTAGATTCACTCACTGGCTTCACAATTCATGTCACTTTGTTTCTTTTACCCTATTCCCTTAAGTGTAAGTTTTGAATAGGAATGACTGCTTCCAGACCTCAAAACTGAATCAATCTTGTGTCACGGTAAAAAGCTTAGGCTGGCTTTTATAACTAAAGCATTGCTGGTAGTTAATGCAATAATTAGTTCTCAGGGACATTTCAATTCCACTGATGCCCTAAATGTGGAGAGAATTGTATAGAGAAACACAGAGATAACTTTTATTTATTAATTTTTTGCTACTTTTCTTTATTTCTCCTCTTTTATTGCATTGGCTTTTAAGATGGAACCCAAATTTTGAAATCCAAATTTACAAAATATATTTTACCAGAGGTAAAAGTGTATCACTTAACACTTTGTATTAAGTTAGATTGAGAGAATTTTGTGAGCATTTTATTGAGATATTTATGAAGGTAGTGTTTCCCTCAGAAGAAATTCTTTATATATCAGTTGGAGCATTTTAACCTCTCTGTTGTTCCCCTGGTGGCTCAGATGGTAAAGCATCTACCTACAACGCAGGAGATCTGAGTTCAGTCCTTGGGTTGGGAAGATCTCCTGGAGAAGGAAATGGCAACCCACTCTGTACTTTTGCCTGGAAAATTCTATGGACAGAGGAACCTGGTGGGCTACAGTCCATGTGGTCTCAAAGAGTTGGACATGACTGAACAACTTCACTTTCTTTCTTTTATTTCTTTCTTTCTTGTTCCCTATTGAAAGTAAGCTGATGACATAGGTACATTTGTAAGATTATTCTCTCCAAGTTTCATTATCTCTTTTCTTTTTTTTTTGGTAGATAATTTAATTTAATTTATTTTTTCTTTTACTCTTTTTTTTCTTTTTTTTTTTTTAAATACTTTATTCTACTTTACAATACTGTATTGGTTTTGCCATACATTGACATGACTCAGCCACATGCTTGGGAATTATGATCCTAATGGCTTTCTTGCTGCACTGAATAAATTATTTTCCATGTTCTACCTTTTTCTGTCCAATTCTTTATATATATATAAAAATATTTTAGAATAGCCATAGACATAAGTGTAGTGATTCTCCATTAGTAGAGTTTGGCAATGTGAAGTACTCCAGCTTGAAAACACTAAACCTATCAGCCAAAGGGTGCCACTCAAGCTAATGGAGTTTTCATTTCCTGTAATCACTATTCTATCCTTTACATGTAAACAAAAGACAAAGTACCAAAGAAATACTTTAGAAAAAAAATATTAAGAAAAAAAAAAGGAAATAACATTCCTTACAGAAATTTCTCAGTATGTAAGACTTTCAAATATCCCCTCGGTATTTTCTTTTTCACTATGCTTTTTCTGGTTCATTAGGATTAACATTAAGATGCTGATGCACTCTAAGAAAATTTAACATTAGAAGTAGAAAGTGTTTTTTCATGTAACCCAAAACAAACCTTGAAGATTCTTTTTTTTTTCTCCTGCTCTGGCTTTCTTTCTTACTTTTGTTTGAGAAACCAGAAGACTTCGCCAAAACATAAAAGTGAATTTTGGAAAAGGAAGTGGCAAACAGACTAAATGTATTTTTACTCAAGAGAAGTAATGTCTATGGTAAATATATATACATCTGTCACAAAACTGGCAGATAAGCAATTTTCAGAAGTCATTAAAAATTTGCCTCAGAGACATACAACTGTCTACATATATATATAATAGTCTCCTAACCCATATTGATGTTGGTATTAAAGTCTGCAAAAACTGTCAAATATAATACCCATCCATGCTTACTTGATCTGTTTCACAAATGAGAAAATTGAGACTTCTCAGAGATCAAGTTTTTAAATTGTTTCTAGTTTTTTTTTTTTTTTTTTTTGAGGGCAGTTGCTTTACAATGTTGTGATACTTTCTACTGTCAGCAAAGTGAATCAGTTATAAGTACACATAGAGCCCCTGTTTTGGATTTCCCTCCCATTTACGTCACCATAGAGTGTTGAGTTGAGTTTTCTGTATAAGATAGGTGACTAATGAGAATCTACTGCATAGCACCAAAGGTCAACTTTTTAAAATTAAATGCCAGTAATGAATTTGAGTTGGAGAGCTGCTGAATCTGACAATTTTCCCTTGCTACATGTTGTAATCTCAATACAGTTCAAAAATCCCCCAAAGTATTTTATATTATTCACAAATTTAGAATTTTGTTTTTCCATTTTCCCTTGTTCTAGAAATAGTTTGATTCAAATTTATATTCATAAAATAGTTTGGGAATATTCATTTCCAGAAGCAGGTTTTAAAAGTTGTAGCTTATCTGAGGAAATTTTATTGTCAAATCCTACCAGTGAAATTCTCCATGGGGTTCAGGGAAAGAGGTTTGTTTGATTCATTTTTGTAAATTAAGAGAACAGTCATTAGCTGCTGTGTAGTCTTTAAAGGATAGAGATTTACTCCAAATCTTTATTTTTTTAACCTCTTTACCATTATATTTTTAGAGCTGTAAAAACAGAGAGATTCTAGGATGGTTAAATTAAAGTAAATTAGGAAATTAGCATCATGAACTAGACCAAAAGTCATACAGTTAAGCCACAAAGGATCACCTTTGTCAAAGCTGCACAATGAACAGATGAGCAAAAAGTCTTAGAGATTTTGAATCACTTCCTTGATTTCCCAATGACTCATGCCTGCTAATTTTGAATTTATTCCTTTAACATATTCCAGGTTACCTATACATATAGTCATAAGAAAAGTTTCTGTCTTCATATATGTATATACATGTATATGTATGTACATATCCATTTTTAGTTCAATACCCTAAAGTTGATGATCAATTGTTAGAAATTATTTGACATTTAATTATGTAAACCACATATCAGCTATGAAAGATATAAAATTGAAAGTCTGTATTTAAAAATAGTATAGAAACATTTAACTCAAATTCTGAGCAGAGAAAAGTGTAGTAGTGCTCAGTTAAAAGATTATAAATTTTACTTGAATATTTCCTCCTTGTTAATTCTTTTCTAGGGTTATTATGTTCAATCACATTATATTTTGAAGTATTTTTATTACTCTTTTTCATAAAAACATGATTTTTTCTCAAAAGGAAAAAAAAAATTGAATGCAACTTATAAGTAAGCATATTGCTTTTAATTGAGACAATGAAACTTTTTCTGAACTGAGGCAGCTATTGTCATTTCTCAAAATATAGTGAGTGAAACATATAGTTTTGACTTTGCTTTTAATAATTAATAGGTGCATTAAGGTAACTTTGCTTTATTCTCCTTCTTATTAATAAAACTTTAGAGTCATTTGAATCTTAACAAATCACCTTCCATATATGATAACTCATGATTGCTGATATATAACTTCCATGATCATACTTTTTGTCACAGATATACCATCTTATCTTTTCCCCAGCTTTTGTTTCAATTATTTTCTTGAATCTAAACATGATCCAAAGGTATTTTATGCTGTCAAAGACAATGCTAAAATGACACACTGTTTTACAAAATGGATAATAAATTGGAACAAACTCTGTGAGATATTGGAAGATAGAGGAGTCTGGCATGGTACAGTCCATAGGTTCACAAAGACTAGCCGTGACTTAGAGACTGCACCAACAACAATGATTCAAACAAAAAATACACTGGAGTAGAGAGATGATTGGCTTTGTATGGAGATAAAACAATACACAAATCCTTGCTCTACCATTTTCTAGCTGTAAGTAAGTATGCAGGCAATTTATTTAACTTCTTCTATAATCTCAGTTGTCTCATCTGTAAATACGAATGGAATATTTTCTTTACTCTTTAGTTATGAATATTAAATGAAACACCATATGTGAAATTTGTGTTCCACACACTTTGTCATAAAATAAGTAATAGAAAGTGTGACTTTTCCTTTCCATCTATTTTCTTCCCTCAGTCTTCCAGGATAAGACTCCCATTGATTATTCAAATATTTTTGAGCTCATGAATTCAAGTTTTATAAAGACAGTTCTTTTTTGTTTGCTCGTTTCTTAGAGACATATAACGGCAACTCACTCCCGTATTCTTGCATGGGAAATCCCATGACAGAGGAGCTTGGCAGGCTACATTCCATGGAGTTGCAAAGTGATTGAACAACAACAAAAGAGACATATACAAAAGGAGGTCCAATCTCTCTCTTTGGTTTTGCCATCCTCAAATAACAAGGAGTTTTGTTCTTTCCTGTGATTGTGAACTGAGCCGTAGGGATCCCTGCAATGTCAGTCAGTGCAGCGAGGACCAGGGTATGGCTGATGAGTATGTATAAATGTGTGTTTTATTGGACATTCAAGAGCAAGAAGACTAGTATCATTCAAAGTAATTCTTATCTCCAATTTTGATAAGACAGATAAAATAAGCCTGCTTTATTAAAATATGGTTATTCAACAATGACCACAAAATTTGGGTAGAAATCTGAGCAACATAATCATTCTAATTCATCGTGCTGCTAAATTAACCGCATGTACTATATGTCTTGTGTGTTGTTTTGTCATTTAAGATCTAATATCATCCCCAATTTATAAAGAAGTATATCTGGCTTAGAGAGATTTGACTGGGTTTTGTCCAAAAGTTATCAATCGCAGAGGTGAGATTTGAATAAATAGCTGTCTAGAAAGTCTGTATTTGAAATGAGTGGTCAACAGGAACAAACAGGGACCATGGTTCTTGTAGTTTTTGTTATCTTTAGCTACAAAGCACATGACAGATTTGAAAAACTAAAAAAAAAAAAATTCCCAATTCCTAGATGCCCGAATTGTTTTCTGAAATATCAAAATTATATACCCCCCCTTTTTTTTGCTGTAGTTCAAACACTGTTTTTCACTGAATGATGTATGAATGTGTAGCAACTTAATCAAATTGCCTAGAACTGAAGAAGAAGAAAAAAAACACTGTCATATTTGATCTGTGAATAATATTTGACAACTGGAAATAGTGTATAAATAATAGTTAATGGATAATGTTCAACATTCATATTTCATCTTCCTTCCAGTGATATAAATCGTCACAGTAAGAAATGCTATATTTTATTTGTTAGGACCCTGAAGAGAGCAAAACAAATAAAAAATAGGATGTGGGTCTGAGGGTGAGATCAATATGAGATTTCACTGAAATGTTAAATATTCTGTTTATGATAGATTGATCCCTTGTCTTCCCTAATGTCGAGGTTGTTAAAGCTGAAAGCCTTTCAGGCAAGACAAATGCACTAGAACACAGTTAGAATTTTGACTTATTATATGTTTATGTATGACATAGATGAAATCATATTTTTAGAAATAAAGCTAACATAGAGAAGATATATGATCAATACCAATGTGCATCGTGCATTATTTTTTGGCCACTACAAATGCCCTTTGCTATTTTCTGGGATCCATTCTAATTTCCAACAAGGATGTGAAATTGATCACTTTAGGGACTTCGCTGGTAGTCTAGTGGTTAAGATGCCACACTTCTAATGCAGAAGGTGTGGCCAAAAAAAAAAAAAAAGAAAAATTATCACTGTATACTTACTTCTTTCCAGCCTCCTAAAACAGTTCTTTTAAACCTGGACACTATAACATTTCAGGTAAAGTAATTCTTTTTTTAAAATTTATTTATTTTTTTAATTACAATACTGTATTTGTTTTGCCATACATTGACATGAATCAGCCACAGGTGAACACAATCTCCCAATGCCGAAGCCCCCACCCACCTCCCACCCCACACTGTCCTGTGTATTGTGTGATGCTTAGTAAGCTTTCAGCTCAGCTCACTGAGTGCCAGTAGCACTCCCGCCCCATTTGTGACACCAAAAATGTGTCCACATTGCCAAGGGTCCCCTAGGGAGCAAAACTGTCACCCTGCTGAGAATCACTGTGCCAAAGACTTTATATACAGCTCAAAATAACTATCATATTCATTATCCTGGCTTTCAGTTCAGTCACTCAGTCGTGTCTGACTCTTTGCAACCCCATGGACCGCAGTATGCCAGGCCACCCTATCCATTACCAACTCTCATAGCTTACTCAAACTCATGATGTGGTGCCATCCAACCATCTTATCTTCTGTTGTCCCCTTTTCCTCCCACCTTCAATCTTTCCCAGAACCAGGGTCCTTTCCAATGAATCAATTCTTCACATCAGGTTGCCAGAGTACTGGAGTTTCAACTTCAGCATCAGTCCTTCCAATAAATATTCAGCACTGATTTCCTTCAGGATGGACTGGTTGGATCTCCTTGCAGTCCGTGGGACTCTCAAAAGTCTTCAACATCACAGTTCAAAAGTATCAATTCTTCAGCACTCAGCTTTCTTTATAGTCCAACTCCCACATCCACTACTGGAAAAACCAAAGCTTCGGCTAGATGGAAATTTGTTGGCAAAGTAATGTCTCTGCTTTTTAATATGCTATCTAGGTTGGGCATAGCTTTTCTTCCAAGGAACAAGTGTCTTTTAATTTCATGGCTGAAGTCACCATCTGCAGTGATTTTGGAGCCCCCCAAAATACAGACTGTCATTTCCCCATCTATTTAGTTCACAGTTCACGTATTGCTGAAGCCTAGCTTGGAGAATTTTTAGCATTGCTTTACTAGCGTGTGAGGTGAGTGCAATTGTGCGGTAGTTTGAGCACTCTTTGGCATTGACTTTCTTTGGGATTGGAATGAAAATTGACCTTTTCCATTCCTGTGTCCACTGCTGAGTTTTCCAAATCCCAAAATGATCTGTCCGTATTACCTACACCTCATGAAAGGCTTCCCATGGCAAGAGGAGAGTGTTTCTATAAAGGAGTAAAGGAAATTAGGAGGACTGTCTTAAAGGAAGAGAATATGACTTCTCATTGGTTGTGTTTTTGCCCATGAAGAAGGGGACTCTTTTTTCCTCTTCGGCTCTCCTTTTGTCACAAGGCTAAAGAGCTTCCTGTTCTCATCTCTTGACTCTACTTAACTGAGTTTCCTGTTGATTTATTTTCAAAAGCCCTTAAATACTCTCAATTTGAACTGCTTTTCTACCATATTCACACTGAAATCTGGATTTGATCCCTGAGTTGGGAAGATCCCCTGGAGAAGAGAATGGTAACCCATTCCAGCATTTTTGCCTGGAGAATTCCATGGACAGACTATGGGGGTAGCAAAGAATCAGACACTACTGAGCGACTAACACTCAATTTTGCACTGCTTTTCTACCATATTTAAATTAGCCATGTAGTCCCTTGTAGGGTATCACCTTGTTTTATATCTTTCACAAAACTTGTTAGTGTATTTTAGGGTGCATGCTAATTTTAATTCCTCTTTACTGGAATATAAGGTCCATAATTGACAGTTTGGGTTTTTATACTCTTTTTATTTTACCTAAACAATATTCTATATATGAGGAATATAGTACTATAATGTCAAAAACATGTCTCAATAAATATACAAGCTATAAAAATTAAGTAGAATTTACTCATTTAATCATATCAGGACTGGACTAGATTATAATAAATAAAAGAAATATGTTCAAGTTCTATAAAGCTGTATCAAAGATAAGAGTCATTAAAAAGTTTTAATTCCCTTCTCCAATAAGATAGGTTTAATACTATCCATGTATATGATGTGATAATGAATGGAAAGATAACAAATGAATGAAAAGAATGCAGGGAATGAGAACACATAAATTAAAAGCTCCTGAACTTTTTCAGGTAGTAGTAGGTAGTCTATCCTTTCTCTTTCTACTACATTAATGTATCTCTGTTACAGTTATTAACATGAGGTCTCCCACTGGTTATAAGATTCTTGAGGGCAGAACCATGAATTACATTCAGTTCTTGGCAGTATTTTTCACAGTCTTGGTGTAGTTTGCCATTCCTGTTAGTTGCTAAGTTGTGTCCAACTCTTTCTCTGGTAGCCCACCCGGTTTATCTGTCCATGTGACTTCCCTTGCTAAAATACTGGAGTGGATTGCCATTTACTTCTCTAGGGGATCTTCCTGAGCCAGGGATCAAACCCGGGTCTCCTGCTTGGTGGGTGGATTCTTTACCACTGAGGCACCTGGGAAACCTCACCAATAAATGTTTCTCTATTGACTATCTGATGAATGAATGGGATTTATGTATTGAGGGTTTTCCAGTGACTCAGCAGTAAAGAATCTGCTTGTCAACACTGGAGATGAAGTCTATCCCTGCAACATGAAGATCCCCTGGAGAAGGAAATGGTCACTCACTCCAGTATTCTTGCCTGGGAAATCCCATGGACAGAAGAGCCTTGCAGCCTACAGTCCATGGGTTGCCAAAATAATTGGATATGACTTAGTGACTAAATAGCAACAACAATTGATTGCTTTGCTCATGACTCTTGATGCATGTAATCAATCAATATTTATTGCTTATTGTGTAATCCTCAAGAACTATTCTAGGGAATAGGATTTCACTATTATGCATGATTTTGCTGTTACCTTCTCTTCTCTTAGGTAGCATGAAAAAAAAAAAAAATTGCTTCAGCAGTCAGAGCCCTGCCCACCTACCTCTCTACCCTGCACCCAGAAAAGGATAAAGAATATCATTAATACTAAACTGATGGAACTTTATTGTTTGGGCTTTACTTTTCTCTAATTTGAAAGCCTGCAACCAATTCAATGAAATTAATGATGGGAAACTGAGAATCAATAAAAGGAAACACATTCATTGCATTGTGTGTAGTCAGGCAATAGAACTCTGAGGCAAATGAGATCAAGTCAAATAATGTGGTTGGATATGAAAACAGAAGAGATAGCTTTATCGTCATCCATAGCACTTGCGGTTATTAGTCTGTTGATCAAACAAAGGGAAAATTTATCTTTTGCATCTAGACATATTGATATGTTGATTGTCTGAAAAGATAAATGTGTGATATTTGATTTCCTGTGGAATTTATGTTTCAGTGTGCAAGCAAGGAAGAGGGAGGGTTGATGTACAGGGTTGATCCCAGAGCTCCCAGAAAATCTTAGAGATCAAATATCTAAATTGAACCTGTGGGGCAAATAGGATATCCCAAATCATGTTCTCTAAGACCTACACAAATAAAAATAAAAGTTATTTAAAAAAAAGAATTGAAAGAATTTATTGTATGGTAAATTTCCTTTATGTAAAATAATATTGTGTTGACAGAAAAAGAGGGAAAAATTGGTACTGAGTACTCATTCTGATGTACACACAATTTAAATGGTCTTACCTAGTTATTCTAATGATTCTAGGAAATGATAGAGGAAAACTAGTTACTTAAACCATGTATTCGAAAGATTGCATCTTCTGCATATTGGTATAAATTTTAATATTCAAAACAATGAATGAAATTTTTAAATTTTATTTCTTAAGATAAAATAACTAAAGAAAGGTGACCAGGAATGAAAATATAAACAAACATATGGTTCTCTGATAATTGTTGTTGTTTAAGTCATTAGGTTGTGTCTGACTCTGTGTAATCCCATGGACTATAGCCCACCAGACTCCTCTGTCCATTGGATTTCCCAGGCAAGAATACTGGAATATGTTGCTATTTCCACCTCTAAGGGATCTTCCCAACCTGGCTATAGAACCTGTGAATCCTTTACTACTGAGCCACCAGGGAAGCCCCACTCTGATAATTAAGCTTGTGTTTAAGCCTCTCAGCACTATTTTGCCAAGGAGAAAATCGAAGTTCATAACAGAGCAACGATTTAGATGTGGTGTGTCATGGTAAAAGAGGAGGGGAGAACAATTTGTGAATCACTGTAATATATTCTTTGGAGTAAAACCACAGTTGACTTTTTAACATCTACTTAAAATGCCGTGGGCCATTACTTTACCACAATATAAATTAAACTGAACATTTTGAGTGTGCTTTTAATAGAAAAGTCTGATTTTATAAAGGAAAAAAAAATCATTTGAGAGTAAACTTTAAGTATTGTTCCCTCAAACCTCCTAATAATACTTCTCACTGAACAGAATTCTACAAGGTTTATTCATGGCACATCTCACTGGGCTTCCCTTGTGGCTCAGCTGTTAAAGAGTTCACCTGCAATGTGGGATACCTGGGTTCTATCCCTGGATTGGGAAGATCCCCTGGAGAAAGGAAAAGCTATCCACCTCAATATTCTGGCCTAGAAAATTCCATGGACTGAGTAGGCCATAGGATCACTAAGAGTCAGACATGACTGAGCGACTTTCCCTCACTCATTGTTCATTCTTGTATCCCAAGGGCTGTATTTAGAGTAGCTGAAGCATTAGGAATCATGAGATAAACTGTGTGGAGAGACAAAAGCATGTTTTATAGCAAATAGGCAGATGCACTGCCTGGAATGGGAGAAGTATTTGAAGGAAATTATCAATAAGCCACTTTTCTAATTGGAAACTCATGCAATGACTGGGTACAAGTTAGTAAAAATTCACAAGAAAAATATGCAGGCATCAGTTCAGTTCAGTCGCTCAGTCGTGTCTGACTCTGAGATCCCATGGACTGCAGCGTGCCAGGCCTCCCTGTCCATCACCAACTCCTGGAGCTTGCTTAAACTCATATCCATCGAGTTGATGATGCCATTCAGCCATCTCATCCTCTGTCATCCTTCTTCTCCTGCCTTCAGTCTTTCCCAGCATTAGAAAAGACCCTGATGCAAGCATAGGTGGTTACATATATATATATATATATATATATATTTTGTGGCTTGAATTCATTAGTAGCTATTCGGGTATATTGACTGATAAAACACATATTTGTTGAACTTGTTCTAGATGTCAAGCACTGTTTTGATTGCTGGTATGTAGCAGAGAAAGAAATTGACTCAGTTCCTGACCTCATGGAATATGCACTCTAGTTGGAGAGACCAATATTTTTCAAATAGATGTATGACCAAAAATATACAGATAAAATTTCTTTAATGTTAAAAAAGTAAAGCTCGGTGATGGCATATAATAGACAATGTACAATTTGAAAGATTTTATTAGGAGAAGAACTAACCTTAAAAAAAAAAAAATTAGTGGTGAAGACTCTTTACAGAAAGTGCCTACAAGAAAATTATACAAGCAGTGGAAAAACAAATTTACAGGGTTCAAAAAATGAAAATAACAAAATGCCAGGTTCTAGTGGAATGGACAGGGGTTGGAGAGAGAAGCTATAACTAAGATTTCCCTTATGGCCAAGGCCACCTCCAAATTTCAATCTCTTACAAGAACATCGATTTACTTCTTATTGTGTCATGAGTGCTACATAATGGCTGTACCTTTATTGGGTCCCTCTCACCTCTCATCTGCTCCTCTGGAATCAGTCTGGGATTAGCTTGGCTCTATATGGCTTCCCAGTTTGGTCCCCAGCCTCTCTGTTCTCATGGTAAGAAAACATGCTACATTTATAAGACACTAGTGGAAGGGAGAAGAACAAATAGATTATTGTGAGCAAACAACAGTCCACTACTTGCTCCTTTTATTATTATTATTATTACTACAAATGTTTGATTCTCTTCTGTGAGAAGAATATATTCATATCTTCTTCAAGCCACCTGGGAGGTTCAACGACATATCTGACTCAAAATGAAAGATGTCATGATTTATCTAAAGTGGATTTCGAGTTCCTTTTGATCATGGAATCTATGTACTAAATCTACAATTCATCTAGAGATACGTAAGCTAAAAATACCCAACACACCAAAAGATGGGGCGAAAAAGGAGTGAAATTCCCTACGAACACTTGCATTCAGAAAAAAGGAGGAAAGGGAAGGCAGATTGATCACTGGTTCTAATCATTTTTCTAAATGACTCAGGTAAATGTTGTAGTGTCTCTTTACTCTCATAACATGGAATTTTCCTTCCCCCAAATAGAGCTTCCTTACTAAAAAATAAACTCCTTTATTCCACTAAGTTTTGTGCATCAATAGCAACCTCAATGATTCTTTTTGTGTGTGTGTGTGTGTGATATTCCTCTATCTAGAACTAATAAAGGTACTCTGAGCTTACTAGATTTCCAAGAACAATACACTTGATCTCTTTTTCCAAGTTATTCTATCTGAAAGGATTTATTGGGGGCCAACATCATGCAACTAGATCTTAATCTTGCCGTTGTCCAGCATCTGGGCCTTAATTTGTGAATCTTTTACAAAATGAGGATAGGAAATTTGCCTTTTTCAACACTGAAGCCCATGGAATTTCTGGTTTCTTTATTTTCTCTTTCATCTAATTATGAAAAGACCAGTTTTTTCTAAACATTTCATTTAATCAAGCACACCTAATAATCCATGGACTTCCCAGGTGGCTCAGTGGTAAAGAATCTTCCTGCCAATGCAGGAGATGTAACAGATGTGGGTCGATTTCCAGGTCAGAAAGATCCCCTGAAGAAGGAATGGCAACCCGCTCCAGTATTCTGCCTAGAAAATTCCATGAACAGAGAAGCCTGGTTGGACATGACTGAGTGAGTGACTAAGCACACACATATACCTAATAACCCACAATTCATTACCTAAAGCCCCAGATTCTGTAGATATATTTTATCTTCAAGCCAGTTATCAATAATGACAGTTATATCAAATATTTCATCATCGTAAGTTCTGGGTAGCATTTTTCATCCTCTTATAATAGCTTGTCACTGGTCATCCAGCCTTAAAAACCACTGCCATGTTTTTGTTTGTTTCTTTGTTTTATTTTATGTTATCACACTTCTACTTTTCAATTCCAATTACTGTACTAGTTAACTTCTGCTAGGTTATTTGTGTAAGAGTCTACCTCAAAATCTCAGTTGGTTACAAAAACATATTTATTTCTAAGATGCGTTACATAAGAGTTGTGGATCAGCCATGGTTCTCCCAGCTCAGCCAGGGACTGCAGGTTTCTGCTGGGATCATCCAGGCTGTTATTACCTCCTCATGTCTTCTCATTCTGGCACATAAGTTAATAGAATATCATCTGTTGTGAACTACTCTTTTCATAAGAATGGTCTGGAGAAAAAAAAAAAAATCCAAGCCAAACTAGTCAATTATGCTTATATTTCTGTTTAGAAATGATAGATCCTAAAAATATTGTTATATGATAATGTTCAAAATTAACATGGCAGGTAACAATGGCACCAGTATCAAAAGAACAAATAAGAAACAAATAATATAACACAACCTACAGCCTTTACAATAGAAATATTAGGGAAAAAAGCAAAAAGGATGAGATGGTTTGACAGCATCACTCGATGAATATGAATTTTAGCAGACTCTGGGAGATAGTGAAGGACAGAGAAGCCTGGCATGCTGCAGTCCATGGGATTGCCAAGGGTCAGACACGACTTAGAGACTGAACAAAAACAACATAAGGCTTAAGAAAAATTTACTTATATATGAATAGGTTCTGAAGGAAGACATGAGATTAATTTGAAAGCTATGGCATTTCTTATCTTATTCTAATATGTACCTTAAAGATCTCATAGAGTTAATGAAATTCTCAAAACACTGTCAAAAATACTGTCAAAATTGGAAAAGAATCCTTGGAAAACATATTTTAAATGTTGGATCTTGCTTTGAATGAAATCATGGTATATGCAATTATTCTTACTTTAAGATTAATTGTTGTTGTTGTTTTCTAAATTAAATGTTTACATTCTAAACTGAATTTAAAACTTTCTAAAAATTGCTGTTAAAAAATACTTTTACTTTTTCCTTAAATTAAGCTCACATATATTTTTAAGATCTCAGAAAACGCATAGTCAGTCCCTTTCAGAGGTGGAGATGCTCAGTTACAGAAAAATAACCAAAAAGAAAATCTTTGTAATCCATCCATAGGAAAAAATGTAGCTCCAAAGTACAATATCATTTACTTTAAAAAATGGTAAAATATTAGTAATTATTAGGCAAATATGACTAAAATTTTGATTGCAAATCTAATACCTTCTACTTTACAGAAAAAAATAAATAAATAAAATCAATGCTGGAGGATTCTTTCCCTAGTTCTACTAGAAATTAATGCATGCTAGTTTAGATTTTAAACTTTAAGTTATGTTTTATTTTCATTAAAATATGTACTAATTTCTTGATGAGAATTATAATGTGTTACATTTAAACACTGTAGTAGCTAGCTTCTGTGACAAAAAGCTGTATAACAAAACCTACCAAAATCTCACTGTCTTATAATCACACCTTTTTATTTTCTCACGTCACATTTTGGCTGCAGGCTTTTCTTTACTTCTTTTTCTAAGTTTGAAGATGGGGAAACAATAGAGGGAAAAGGAAAGGTGATAGTCCACTCAGTTCAGTTCAGTCGCTCACTCGTGTCCAACTCTTTGCGACCCCATGAATCGCAGCACACCAGGCCTCCCAGTTAATCACCATCTCTCGGAGTTCACTCAGACTCACATCCATCGAGTCAGTGATGCCATCCAGCCATCTCATCCTCGATTGTCCCCTTCTCCTCTTGCCCCCAATCCCTCCCAGCATCAGAGTCTTTTCCAGTGAGTCAACTCTTCTCATGAGGTGGCCAAAGTACTGGAGTTTCAGCTTTGGCATCATTCCTTCCAAAGAAATCCCAGGGCTGATCTCCTCAGAATGGACTGGTTGGATCTCCTTGCAGTCCAAGGGATTCTCAAGAGTTGTCTCCAACACCACAGTTCAAAAGCATCAGGTCTTCGGCGCTCAGCCTTCTTCACAGTCCAACTCTCACATCATTAAGTATTCTACTTGAAAATGGCACATTTCACATTCTTTCACTTTCCACGAAAGAAGCAAGTCATATGAGCAACCTGGAAATAAAACGGGGTAGAGATGTAAAAATCCTTTTGATGTGGGAATTGGGAGATACCATAAAGAGATAAAGTGACTATATTTCAAATATTATGATTTATCACGAGCATTTGTCAGAAGTTAAATGTTTTCATTTACTTGATTTCCACTTCCAGGGACAATGCATTTTTATTTTGTGTTGTTCAGAGAGGAGATAAACATTTAAATACTTCAATGAAAAGGTTGGATATATGAAATGTCATGGTAGTGTAATGTGACATGGAAACCATATTGTCAGAAGGACTTTATTTTCAGTATATATAGAGAAAGGAATATGCCAATAGGCTTTCAGAGTTTGAGAATCAGAGAACAAGAGTATATCAATTAGTGGTCCCCTCAGGCTCCAGACTGTCTCTATATAATGAAGTGCAAAGTGAACCTGACTGTGATAATAAGCCAAGTAGTTAAAAGATACTATACAGTTGGTTTGATATGTTTCTACTCAACCGTGCCACATGTGAAGGGCTGTGGTGGGGTCATTGGACTACAAGATTATAGGATTGTAATCTAGGGTACAGTCTAGTATAAACTTTGTCATTTCTACAATATAAAGCAGATTTTTGGGGAGCATATCTCTAATTTAGGGGCTTCCCTGGTGGCTCAGATGGTTAAGAATCCGTCTGCAATGCAGAAGACCTGGAATCCATCCCTGGGCTGGGGAGATCCTCTGGAGGAGGACATGCCCACACCAGTATTCTTACCTGGAGAATCCTTATGGACAGAGAAGCCTGGTAGGCTATAGTCCAAGGGGTCACAAAGAATCAGACATGGCTGAGCTACTAAGCACAGCACAGCACATCCCCAGTTTTATTTTATGGTACTATTAGCCCAAAGGAACAGAGATACTGAAGTACTTAAACATCTATTCAGTTCACATTTACCAAAGTTGTCTGTTTTATATCCTGACGCAGATCCTCTCTGACCTTTCTGAGCTGCACTAAAATATGCTCCACTGCTCATTTGCATTAAACATATGATAAGATTTCTTTTGGCCTGTGAATGCATTTGGACAATTTATTTTCATTTAAAATATTTAAAAATTTTAATATAATTATAAAGATTACTATCCATTTACAGTTATTACAAAATATTGGCTGTATTTCCCATTGTACAATACTTTTTGAGCCTATCTTACACCCACTCTTTTTTTTTTTCTTTTGCATCTCCTACTCTTCCACCCTCATATCACTCCTTCCCTCCACTGACAACCACTAGTTGGTTTTCTGTATCTGTGAACCTGCCTCTTTTTGTTATATTCACTAGTTTCTTATTTTTCCTAGGTTCCACCTATAAGTGATATCATATTGTATTTGTCTTTTACTGCCTGACTTCTTTCACTTAGCATAATATCTTCCAAGTTCATCAATGTTGTTGCAAATAGAAAAAATGAAAAAAAATTCTTTTTATGGTTGAGTAGTATCCCGCTTATATATGCAACATCTTCATTATCCATTCATCTGTTGCTATTCATCTGTTGATGACACTTTGGTTATTTCCATATTTTGGCAATTGTAAATATTGCTGCTATAAATACTGAGGTGCATGTAAAATTTTTAATTAGTCGTTTTGTCTTCTTCAGATGTATACTTTGGAGTGGAATTTGGGGTCATAATGTAGCTCTATTTTTAGTTTTTGAGAAACCTCCACACAGTTTCTATAATGGCTGCGCCAGTTACATTCCCACCAACAGTGTTCCAGGGTTCCCTTCCACATCCCCACCAACTCTTATTTGTGTTCTTTTTGATGATAGCCATGCTGATAGGTGTGAGGTGATATATCTCATGGTGGTTTTGATTTGCATTTCTGCCAGGGTCCAGCCCCGGTGGATCCAGGGTGATTCGAAAGTAGAGATGCAGTCGGTGTCCTTGGAATAATACATATTTAGTTACAGATATATAGAGAGATTAGAAATGGATAGTGTAGTAGGAAAATTAGTGGAGAAAAAGAGGCTGAATAACTTGGGTTACATGGAATAGCATCCATGCTCCAGATGGGAATTCAGCCAGAAAAACGGGGAGCAAGAAGGAACGATATGGAGGAGTCAGTCTTTCCAGGAACTGATCCCATTTCTTTATTTTTCCGGTTTTCTTATTTACCTTTTGTTACATATAGGGATGAATACAGAGTCACACGGGGGTCAGCAGTCCTGATGTTTATCAAAATCAGGTGCTTTACATAAAAAAAAAAAAAGGTCTTAGGGTTTTATATCATCTTTAAGCCATTTCTGCCTGCTGACATTTACAACCCTTTCTTTCTGATAACCAAAAACTTATTTTTTCCAAGAAAGTGTTTTTCTTAAACCAGGCACCACCCTCCAAATAAAGTTGCCTTCCTATAGGGTGAGGGTGTAGTGAGTTACAATCAGGAAAGGAATTTATTTAACCCAAGGTTAACATGATTAATCTTAAAGGTTAATACTTATTTCTCCTATATGCTTAAGGTTAATGCTCATTTCTCCTATATGCTAGTTATATTCATTATAAGGGCAGGGAATATGGAGATTTAGCAGCAAACATCAGCCCAACAAAAGAAAATCCTTTCACCAATGTTCCTCTTAAGATCTGTTTAGTCTTAAGATAGTGATAAAGTTACATTTTCACATAGTAAGGACACAGTGATTTGTAACAAAGTACAGTGATCTATAACAAAAGAGAAAATTAATTAACTCAAAAAGTCAGTATTGTTAACCTTAAACACTACTATATTTCCTTTTCTATATTCCAAATACATTGATTAATATATTCCCAGGTGCCTAAGGATATAGAGGCTTGGTGGCAATCATTGACTCAATAATGAGAAAAAGCCCGATGCTAATCAAGACTCTCAAAATACTCCAAAACTCTCTGTGCTGTTTATGGTTGAGAGGTAGTAAACAATCATGTGTCAGCAGAGAGGTTTAACCTGAGACGCCCTTGTCCTACCTAGGGCAGGGAATTAGCAGCAATTATTGACACAACAAATGAATAAAACCCTTCGCCAATATAATTTCCAACCAACCCACTATACTAATAATTTCTAACTTCCCAAAAGAATTTGTAAACAATCACATGCGGCCAGAGGAACCTATACAGGCAGGCTAGATAACCTTCAGAGGAGTCCTATAAGTTGAAACACTCTAGTCACGCCCAGGAATTTTTATTGCCTTGGAGCTGCACATTTACTCCTTCTCTGAGAGAAATGGTTATGGGGGAGAGCTCCTCGTAAAGTACTCTGGTTTTGGGGGTAGATGCTCCGGAACAGGGGTTTTACTGAGGCTTGATCACGCCTTTGCACATGCCAAGCTTCTTTCCTCATGATCTTTGCCATGGGCGGAGTTCCTCACGCTGGCTCCCAGCAAATTTCCCTGATGATTAGCTATGTTGAGCATTTTTTTTTTTAAATGTGTTTGTTGGCTATCTGTATTTCCTCTTTGGAAAAATGACTATTCTCCCCTATTTGAAGTCAGGCTGTTTGTTTTTGATGTTGAGTTGTATGAGCTGCTTATATATGCTGGCTATTAATATATTGTCAGTCATGTCATTTGCAGATATGTTCTCCCATTCCTTTGTTATATTGCTCATTTCACTGATGGGTTGCTTTGCTGTGCAAGACTTTTTTAAATTTGATAGGTCTCCTTTGTTTATTCTTGCTTTTATTTATTTTACCTTAAGAGATAGAGTCAAAAAATTATTGCTATAATTATTTCAAAAGTTTTCAACCTATATTTGCTTTCATCTATTATTTCCTCTAAAATATTTGGTTTTAAATTTATATCTTTAATTCATTTTCAGTTTATATGATGTTAGAGAATGTTCTCATATTATCCCAGGCAAATGATATAGAAACATTTGAGTTTGCATTATTTAAGCATATATCAGATTAATAGACATAACTTTAAATTAGCAAATTCTATTAAGTTTAATGTGGTCTGTGGACTTCCCTGGTGGCACTAGTGGTAAAGAACCCACCTGTCAATGGACGAGACATAACAGATTCTAGTTGGATCCCTGGGTCGGGAAGATTCCCTGGAGGAGAGTACAGCAACCCACTCTAGTATTCTTGCCTAGAGAATCCCACAGATAGAGGAACCCAGTGGGCTACAGTCCATAGGGTTGCCAAGACTCAAACATGACTGAAACAACTTAGCATGCACACATCTGTGGTCTGTAGAACTACAAAAGAGGTCAAAATATATTGTGATATACAGAACCTATGAAGTAATTTGAGACAACCATGGAATCATAAAATTTTAAAGTAGAAAAAGCACTAAGTAATCTAACATCACAGAACTGTACAAAAAAGATCTTCAAAACCAAGATAATCACGATGGTCTGATCACTCACCTAGAGCCAGACATCCTGAAATGTGAAGTCAAGTGGGCCTTAGAAAGCATCACCATGAACAATGCTAGTGGAGGTGATGGAATTCCAGTGGAGCTGTTTCAAATTCTGAAAGATGATGCTGTGAAAGTGCTGCACTCAATACGCCAGCAAATTTGGAAAACTCAGCAGCGGCCACAGGACTGGAAAAGGTCAGTTTTCATTCCAACCCCAAAGAAAGGCAATGCCAAAGAATGCTCAAACTACTGCAAAATTGCACTCATCTCACATGCTAGTAAAGTAATGTTCAAAATTCTCCAAGCCAGGCTTCAGCAATACGTGAACTGTGAACTTACAGATGTTCAAGCTGGTTTTAGAAAATGCAGAGAAACTAGAGATCAAATTGCCAACATCTGCTGGATTATGGAAAAAGCAAGAGAGTTCCAGAAAAACATCTATTTCTGCTTGATTGACTATGCCAAAGCCTTTGACTGTGTGGATCACAATCAACTGTGGACAATTCTGAATGAGATGGAAATACCAGACCACCTGACCTGCCTCTTGAGAAACCTATATGCAGGTCAAGAAGCTACAGTTAGAACTGGACATGGAACAACAGACTGGTATCAAATAGGAAAAGGAGTGCATCAAGGCTGTATATTGTCACCTTGCTTATTTAACTTACATGCAGGGTACATTATGAGAAACGCTGGACTAGAAGAAGTACAAGCTGGAATCAAGATTGCCGGGAGAAATATCAATAACCTCAGAGATGCAGATGACACCACCCTTATGGCAGAAAGTGAAGAGGAACTAGAAACCTTCTTGATGAAAGTGAAAAGGAGAGTGAAAATTGGCTTAAAGCTCAATATTCAGAAAATGAAGATCATGGCATCCGGTCCCATCGCTTAATGAGAAATAGATGGGGAAACAGTGGAAACAGTGTCAGACTTTATTTATTTGTGCTCCAAAATCACTGCAGATGGTGACTGCAGCCATGAAATTAAAAGATTCTTACTCCTTGAAGGAAAGGTATGACCAACCTAGATAGCATATTCAAAAGCAGAGACGTTACTTTGCCAACAAAGGTCCATCTCGTCAAGGCTCTGGTTTTTCCTGTGGTCATGTATGAATGTGAGAGTTGGACTGTGAAGAAGGCTGACCACCGAAGAACTGATGCTTTTGAACTGTGGTGTTGGAGAAAACTCTTGAGAGTCCCTTGGACTGCAAGGAGATCCAACCAGTCCATTCTAAAGGAGATCAGTCCTGGGTGTTCTTTGGAAGGAATGATGCTAAAGCTGAAACTCCAATAGTTTGGCCACCTCATGAGAAGAGTTTTCTCATTGGAAAAGACTCTGATGCTGGGAGGGATTGGGGGCAGGAGGAGAAGGGGACAACAGAGGATGAGATGGTTAGATGGCATCACTGACTCGATGGTCGTGAGTCTGAGTGAACTCCAGGAGTTGGTGATGGACAGGGAGGCCTGGCGTGCTGCAATTCATGGCGTCGCAAAGAGTCGGACACAAGTGAGTGACTGAACTGAACTGAATCTAACACCAGTGTATTTACTATTATACATGGGATCTTAGGAGAAACGAGAATTTTTGTATGCCTCAGTTAGTAGCAAAAGTGAGATTATTCATTTTTATTTTTTCATTCATTTATGTGAACATTCACACATACTTAATAATGAATATGTATTGACTATTCATAACATGCCTGGTATATATGTAGGTGTTGAAGATGCAATTATGAAGAAGACACATAATTTCTGGCAATTTAATGGTCACAATTTGCTAGAAAAAAATATAGCAAAGGAAATATAAAGAATATTGAGTTAAAAGACAGAGTGAAAGAGAGAGAATTGGCACTTAGCATGATTACTCTGTCCTATGCTTATTCTACTCGACTCAGTATACCATGTGACTCATTTTTACAGTTTCCAACTTGAGTTTTAATCTGGTAAAAATATTTCTCCAACCTAATCTCATTTATGCGTGTCTACCATCTCTTCTCAGTCAATCTCCTTCTAATGAATCTTTTTTTTTTTAATTTTTATTTGTGTATCTGTGCAGGGTCTTCATTGCTGTGCAGGCTTTTTCTCCAGTTGCAGTGAGTAGGGCTATTCTCTAGCTGTGGTGCATGAGCTTCTCAGTGTGATGGCTTTCCTTGTTGGCAGAGCGCAAGCTCTAGGGCATGCAGGCATCAGTATTTGCAGCACATGGGCTCAGTAGTTGTGGGGCATGGCCTTCAATTGTCCCACCTCATGCGGGATCTTCCTGGATCAGGGATGGAACTTGTGATTCCTGTATTGTCAGGCAGGTTCTTCACCATGGAGCAACCAAGGAAGCCTCTTTTAATGAATCTTTAAGCTCTTTCCAAAATTTTTTCTATTATCAAATAATTTTTCTATTATCAAATAATAATTGTACCTGCTACAAGTATCATCATGTACATGCTATACATGACTTTCCGCCATATCCACAATCACACCCCTTGGGTAGATTATGGTATTGAGTTGCTGGGTATAAGAATATGAACATTTCAAATTATAACTCATTCCAGCACATCATTCTCAAGGAGTTAGGGTTCAGTTCAGTCACTCAGTCATGTCCGACTCTTTGTGACCCCATGAACTGCAGCATGCCAGGCCTCCCTGTCCGTCACCAACTCCTGGAGTTTAATTGATTTACAGTCTCAGAGTGTCAAAAAATTGCCATTTCATTTCTCCCAATCTTATATGTGAAAAAGGTTTATCATCATTTCAGTGTACATTGTTCTGATTTCAAATTATTTTGAGTATTTGATCAAATCCATGGGTTGCATTGATTTTTATTTTATTGCTTTGTGCTTTTATTGATCTTAAAACTTAAATATTCCTCAGTGTTAGCTATATCACTTTACCACTCTCATTGCCATTTTCGGGAGGCACCTGTGTTTTCTCACATGGATTACTGTAGTTTCCTATCTGGTGTCTCCGGGTTCACTCTGACCAAAACCATCCTTCAATCAATACACGTAGCAAAATCTGACCACAGCACACGGCTTCCTTAGCTTAAACCATTTCTGTGGTTTCACATTGCTTTCACATAAAAACCAGTATCGTAAACATGGGCTAAAGACCTTATATGAACTTTTCAACTTTCTCCAAAGCTTCTCCTGAGGCCATGCTCTTTAGTTCCTTGATTGTGCCGTTCAGACCACAGTGCTTTGGACTGGCCCCGGTCTTTCAGCACACCCGCCCCCATCAACTTCACCTGGTTACCACATACTCACCTTTCATATCTCAGACTGGCCTACTCTTCCTTAAAGAAAATCTTTTCTAAATACCTTAACTAAGTGAAACTCTCTCATCAAATGTTCTTTTTTGTGACACCTATCTAACCTTTTGTTTGTATAATTTTGGCCTACTTCTTTGGTATCTATCTTTCTTAGTAGATGCTAAGCTGACTAAAGTCAGACACAGTGTTTTTTATTAGCCAGTTTTTTTTTTTTTTAAGTGACTGGCATATATGGTACATTAATAACTGGTGAAGGAATATCTCAATTAACTTAGCCCCTCCAGATATTCTAGCTCTTATTCCGAGATTCTTGTTCATTTACATAATTTGCTTCAAATCTTTCTATATTCTAATATACACATTAAAGTCACAATGTTTTCCTAGGTGTTCTGATTTGGACACTTTTCACAGGAGTTGATGTGTAGCATTTTTACTTTACATTACTTTTAAGTAGTCTCTAGTCACTGTTTTGCTTTCCTTGTTAATAAAGATAGTAATTCATGAGACACATTTAAATTCCTAAGTGGATAGATTTGTTGAGCTCTCTTTTCACTGTTAATTTCTAAGTCAACTACATTTTAGTGAATGTATGATTCATGTTGTGATATTTGCTGGTTTTAAAAAGTAGTGAAATGCTGGGATTTGGAAAATGAGCCACAAGTACTCAAAAAAAAATGTATTCTGTATTTTTTGACTACAAATTTAATACCTAATAATCCATGTTTATTGGAATATTCAAAAGTCATGTTTCTATTAAGTTTATTAATATTTCTGAAAAATTTTATATCTTTGCTCTGAGAAGTCTCTTTCTTTGATTCATAGGATATTTTTCCTTCCTATGGTATACAGAGGTTTCCCTGGTGGCTCAGACAGTAAAGAATCTGCCTATAATGCAGGAGGAGACCCAGGTTTGATCCCTGGATCAGGAAGATCCTGTGGCAGAGGAAAATGGCAACCCCCTTCAGTATTCTTGCCTGAAAAAAATCCCATGGAAAACCGGTTTGGTGGGCTACAATCCAAAGGATCACAAAGAGTCCGGCATGATTGAATGACTAAACACAAGCACATAATATACAGAGAAATGACGTTGGAAATTTTTGCCTTTTTAAAAAGACAAAATTCTCATTTTATATTCCATCTTTTTGAACTGTACTACAGTCAATAAATATTTGTTGAAAACTTACCAAGTATCATCTAGAATTTTATCCATAAAAAAACAGGAAAAGTAATTGCTCCTATGGAACTTGCATTCTAGTGAGCAGCATATATTCTAGTGTAACTTGCATTTGGCATTCTAGCATAACCTTGATCTTGAAATTTTATATCATTAATTCAGGTTCATGCATTCTTCTTGTGTATAAACTTGTTTCTCCCTATGTTATTTCTTCTGTTAAATTGATTCTCCTCTTTAAAATTGTTGAAAGTGAAAGGCACTCAGTTGAGTCCAGCTCTTTGCTTCCTTCAAAGCTCGATGATTCTTGGCTGTCTGCTAACCATTGAAAATTAATATCCATGCATTCCTATCTTTTGTCATAGGTATAGATAACTAAAACTCGTTTTTTTTTTTTCTTTACATAGAGGCAAGGTCAAAACAGGTAGAGCGTGCCCATCCTTTGTCTTCTGAATATGGAACCACAACCATTCTGATGGAATTTTGCTAGGGCTGCTGCCCTTTCTCTCATTCTATTAAAGGATATAAAGATCTCTTTTGTCTAGTATTGAAGTCAAGCAGAATATAATTTCATTTATTTCCAGTGCAATTTTTCAAGTAATCATTCTAATATTGACTCCAGGGACATTTGCAGCTCGTTAAATCATTATTAATTAATGCTAAAATGATAGTTTAGCCATCATCTCCTGCCACCCTTCATGAAAATAATTTAGGCTCTGCTCATTCAATATATATATATTTTTTTACTGTGAATGTGATTCTTCTTTGAGGAGCTTTTTTCAATATTGGGTCTGTATTGTCCAATACTATTATATATTTATCATATTTAAAAATATTGTTATATGAAAATAATACTATCAGATGAATATCATAGCAAATGCTCAGTATGTTATATTTCTAGCATCTGAGTTAGATCTTTATAATAATTTCATAGGTCATTTGTCAAACTCTATGAAATTTTAAATTCCCAGTAACTCTGATTAGATAGTGTTTCTAAGAATCAATCTTAAGAGACAGAGACTTAAACATAATAGACAAATCTGAATGGTACCTTTCTGACAATATTTTTATGTTGTATACACAGAATAAAAACTTACTTCAACTTTGCAAACCATAAAAATGCATAATGTTTAATTGCATGATAAATATTGATAATAATAAAAATAGTTATAATTTCAATGCTATGAAGATAAAATAATGTGTTCAAAACTATAGCAAAAACTATATGATAAACATGCAATAATTTTTAACTATCAAGTAAATTTCTCATATTTATAATTATATTTATTTTATATCACATGACATTTGATTCTAAGTCAAATATTAAGAAGAGTCTTAGAGAAGGTTGTAACCCACAATAAGACATACATATTTGACTAGTAAATAGATTCATAATGGATAAATGAAATAATACATAAATATTGACTATCAAAAGAAAACCTAGTTTTACATCTCCCATTTATTGGCACAAGATACAGTGTCAAAACTATTTTCCCTTATTAATCTATCAACTATAAGAATAAAAGAACTGTGAATATTATTCAGCAATACAATACATGCATGTTCCTTTATTTACTGAATTGCAGAATTTCACGCAAGTTATGTAAGCAAAGGAACACATATTCTATGACATTTTCAATGGAAGAAGCTTTGATGATGCTTTTACTCCACTGTGTCTTATCAGCAATTAGAGTATCTCTATCATACCAAACCAGCTATATATTCATAAAGGCTACCAAACTGATTTAAAATAAAATTAAACTATTTTTCTAATTTATTTATAACGCAGGGGTATGTAGACATAAACTGATAGCTAAAGAGTTTTTCTAATTGCTATGTAAGGAACATTCAAATATTTTAAATATCACCTTCCTTTAGGATTCTTCTGGACAGTTTCATTAATCAAACAAAAACAAAAACAAAATTCTTACTCTCCTAATGTCTTGACTCAAAGTTTATAAGTTCACTGTTGTTTGCTGTGTTCCTGTGATGTTCATAGTTGACTCTAAGAATGATACATAGCTGGCAAATGACTTATTTCATAATAATGAGTTTTCATTTTTGTCCTTTATGTGGACATTCTATTGAGTAAAATAGAAGATAATAACTTCAATATTCTATCCTCTGTAGAGCTGAGGAAGGAGAAGTCTTTCAAAACCTAACAAAGTAAGACAATGTGAGGCATAATTGAGAAAAATAATTAAAACAATTATGATCAAAACAGGCTCTAAGAATCATGGTCTCTATTTTTTTTAATTTTATTTTTACTTTATTCTATGTTACAATACTGTATTGGTTTTGCCATACATTGACATGAATCAGCCACAAGTGTACACAATCTCCCAATGCCAAAGCCCCCTTCCACCTCCCATCCCATATCATCTCTCTGGATCATTCCCGTGCACCAGCCCCAAGCATCCTGTATCTTGTATTGAATATAGACTGGTGCTTCGTTTCTTACATGATAGTATACATGTTTCAGTGCCATTCTCCCAAATCATCCCACCCTCTTCCTCTCCCTCAGAGGCCAAAAGTCTGTTCTATACCTCTGTGTCTCTTTTGTTGTCTCACATACTGGGTCATCATTACTATCTAAATTCCATATATATGTGTCAGTATACTGTATTGGTGTTTTTCTTACTGGCTTTTTCACTCTGTATAATCGGCTCCATGGTCTCTGTTTAATATTTGCATGCTTAAAAATAGTTTCAACCTGTTAATGCATAAAGTAAGAAAAGACAACTAAACTATACTCACAATTCTGTTAAAACCTGAGTTAGTTTTGGGATTTCACACATTATACTCAGCATAGATTCTGTTTCATCTGTCATTCTTATTATAACTTGAGTTGCTTTTTAGTCTTTTGCTTAAGCACATAATCAAAATATGGTTTCTTCTTTGACATCAGTTTACTTTTTGTGTATAACAAGGTGCATAATGATATTGAATATTTATCAGTGATTCAATATAGGAAACAATATGTGAATCCTAGTGTGTAAACATATGGCTACAGAGGTGAAAAAAGATCGAATTAGTATTTACCATCTTTACAATCTTAGAAAACTCAACTAATGTTATTTATGTATTCATATGGAAGAAAATATGAGTTTTGTATTATAAATCACTTGATCAAGTTTACGCTTGTCAATTAGCAGTGTGTAGGTGGTTAACAAAACTTCGTTCTTGGGAATGAAGTCACAATTATTTATCTAGGACAGTTTTTGGCATATAAAAGACATTTCAGTCAGTCAGTTCAGTCACTCTGTCATGTCCAACTCTTTGCAATCCCAGGAGTGCAGCACGCCAGGCTTCCCTGTCGATCACCAACTCTTGGAGCTTGCTCAAACTCATGTCCGTCGAGGTGGTGATACCATCCAACCAGCTCATCTTCTGTCATCCCCTTCTCCTCCCGCCTTCAGTCTTTCCCCACATCAGGGTCTTTTCCAATTAGTCATTTCTTTGCATCAGGTGGCCAAAGTATTGGCGTTTCAGCTTCAGCATCAGTCCTTCCAATGAATATTCAGGACTGATTTTCTTTAGAATGGACTGGTTGGATCTCCCTGAAGTCCATGGGACTCTCAAGAGTCTTCTCCAACACCACAGTTCAAAAGCATCAATTCTTTGGTGTTCATCTTTCTTTATAGTCCGACTCTCACATTCATACATGACTACTGGAAAACCCATAGCTTTGACTAAATGGACCTTTTTTGGCAAAGTAATGTCTCTGCATTGTAATATACTGTCTAGGTTGGTCATAGCTTTTCTTCCAAGAAGCAAGCATCTTTTAATTTCATGGTTGCAGTCACCATGTGCAGTGATTTTAAAGTCCATAAAAATAAAGTCTGTCACTGTTTCCATTATTTCCCCATCTATTTTCTGTGAAGGAATGGGGCCAGATGTGATGATCTTCATTTTCTTTTTTTTTTTTAATAGATTACTATTTATTTTTATTTATTTTTTAATATAAATTTATTTATTTTAATTGGAGGCTAATTATTTTACAATATTGTTATGGATTTTGCCATACATCAACATAAATCTGCCATAAATCTGGGGAACACGTGTTCCCCATCCTGAACCCCTCTTCCTACCTCCCTCCCCATACCATCCCTCTGGGTCACCCCAGTGTACCAGCCCCCAGCATCCTGTATCATTCATCGAACCTGGTCTGGCGATTTGTTTTCGGAATGTTGAGTTTTAAGCCAACTTTTTCACTCTCCTCTTTCACTTTCATTGAGGGTTTCTTAATTTTTTACTTTCTTCCATAAGGGTGGTGTCATCTACATATCTGAGGTTATTGATATTTCTCCCAGCAATCTTAGTTCCAGCTTGTTTTTCATCCAGCCCAGCATATCTCATGATGTAATCTGCATATAAGTTAAATAAGCAGAATGACAATATACAGGCTTGATGTACTCCTTTCCCTATTTGGAACCAGTCTGTTGTTCCATGTCCATTTCTAAACTGTTGCTTCTTGACTTGCATACAGACTTCTCAGGAGGCAGGTAAAGTGGTGTGGTATTCCCATCTCTTTCAGAATTTTCTTTTTTTTTCAGTTTGCAATTTTATTTTTTTAATACTTTATTCTACATTACAATACTGTATTTGTTTTGCTATACATTGACATGAATCAGCCACAGGTGTACACAATCTCCCAATGCCGAAGCCCCCTCCCACCTCCCACCCCATATCATCTCCCTGGATCATCCTGTGCACCAGCCCCAAGCATCCTGTATCCTGTATTGAACATAGACTGGCGCTTCGTTTCTTACATGATAGTATACATGTTTCAATGCCATTCTCCCAAATCATCCCACCCTCCCCCTCTCCCTCAGAGTCTAAAAGTCCGTTCTATACCTCTGTGTCTCTTTTGTTGTCTCACATAGAGGGTCATCATTACTATCTTTCTAAATTCCATATATATGTGTCAGTATACTGTATTGGTGTTTTTCTTTCTGGCTTATTTCACTCTGTTGTGATACATGCAGTCAAAGGCTTCGGCATAGTCAATAAAGCAGAATTAGATTTAAAGTAAAATACAAAAGTAAAAGTACATAAAAGACAAAAACAAAAGTAGATAAAAGTAAAAGAAAGACATTTAATTTATAGTAATTTAGTTCTATTTATGATTAAAGTTTCTTGAAGGGAAAGGGTGGGATGGTTTGGGAGAATGGCACTGAAACATGTATACTTTCTTGTAAGAAACGAAGCGCCAATCTATGTTCAGTGTAGGATGCAGGATGCATGGGGCTGATGCACAGGATGATTCAGGTAGAGGATGTGGGGTGGGACGTGGGGGGGGCTTCGGCATTGGGAGATTGTGTTCACCTATGGCTGATTCATGTCAATGTATGGCAAAACAAATACAGTATTGTAATTTAAAAAAAAAAAAAAAAAAACCTGCCTGCCAGTGAAGAAGATGTAAGAGATGTGGGTTTGATCCCTGGATCAGGAAGATCCCTGGAAGAGGGCATGGCAATCCACATCATATTCTTGCCTAGAGAATCCCATGAACAGAGCAGCCTGGTGGGCTGCAGTGCATAGTGTTGCAAAAGAGTTCGACAAAACAAGGGATTTAGCACACACAAACTGTTACCATGTAGGATGTATACTTTCTTGAATTTTCACAAAAATACTGTAGAGGTAGATTTTTAAGTTCCCATTTTATACTTAGTTTCACAACACCAAAAAATATGTTAAAGTTCAGACTATTAGTAAAGTTTAAAGTCAGTTTAACTTGGCCCAACATACTATGTCATTAAAGTCAGTAAGAATAAGTCCTTACTAATGACAGTGTGCTTTTTTATTTTAAATATTTCTTTCTCATCCTCTCTATTGCCTATGTAAAACCATAGAAGACATTCTGTCATCCCAATTTCTATTGCTGGTAAATGGATCTTGGAGCATTTACTGTTAGGTATTTAATTGTATTGAAAACTAATTTCAAGTTTCATCTTTTATGAGTAAAGAATTCTGTATGAATATGTCTATTTAGACATTTAAAAAAAAAGCCTAGTGTAGACATTTTTGTTTTGAGGAAGTCACTATAGTTCCCAAAAAGTGTGTAGCCAGGCTGAATATTTTTATAAAAATGGGTATATAGTTCAGTTTGAGATATGACTTGAGATAAAAGCCAGTAATTTCTACTGCTTTCTTTTAGGTCCTTTACACTAACAACTAATTTTATTAATCTAACTTTATTTTCTTAGATAAAAAGTTCAGAAATTTTTTTCCTAAGAAATGGAAGTTTCCATTAGTTTTTTCTTAAGTATAAAACAACTAAATTTGCATCTGACAAAATATTTCTTTTCAGTAATATTAAATAACTATGCCAAGTTTACATTTTTACTTTTAATAAGATTAAATACTACAGTGTTTTAAAATATATTTAATTTGTAGCAAATTAAAATAATTGAACACTTTGCCACATGATATTTCTATCTTTACTTCAATAAAAAGGTACTCTCATTTTTCAACATCGTTATACAGCTTTAGGTAATACAGAGTGATTTACATGATTTCGATAATAGCACTTTTGATTTTCTAGTTTTTAATTAATTTCCTTCTTTGCTTTATAGTATAAAATAAACTCACAACTAATGAAGACTTCAACATTTGTCTCCCAGTGGTCCTACACATCCATTATCTTCCATCATCCTAAATGATTTCTATAACTACTGGGTATTCAGTTTATTCGGTCAGTCATGTCCAACTCTTTGTGACCCCATGGATTACAGCACAGCAGGCCTACCTGTCCATCACCAATTCCTGGAGTTTACCCAAACTCACATCCATTGAGTAAGTGCTGCCATCCAACCATCTCATCCTCTGTTGTCCCCTTCTCCTGCCCTCAAACTTTCCCAGCATCAGGGTCTTTTCAAATGAGTCAGGTATTCGAATCAAGGTGCCAAAGTACTGGAGTTTCAGCTTCAACATCAGTCCTTCCAATGAACACCCAGGGCTGATCTACTTTAGGACAGACGGGTTGGATCTCCTTGCTGTCCAAGGGACTCTCGAGTCTTCTCCAATACCACAATTCAAAAGCATCAGTTCTTCGATGCTCAGCTTTCTTACAGTCCAACTCTCAAACCATACATGACTACTTGAAAAACCATAGCTTTGACTAGGTGGACCTTTGTTGGGAAAGTAATATCTCTGCTTTATAATATGCTGTCTGCTGCTGCTGCTAAGTCACTTCAGTCGTGTCCGACTCTGTGCGACCCCATATATGGCAGCCCACTAGGCTCCTCTGTCTCTGGGATTCTCCAGGCAAGAATACTGGAGTGGGTTGCCATTTCCTTCTCCAATGCATGAAAGTGAAAAGTGAAAGTGAAGTCACTCAGTCATGCCCAACTCTTAGCAATCCCATGGACTGACTGCAGCCTACCAGGCTCCTCCATCCATGGGATTTTCCAGGCAAGAGTACAGGAGTGGGGTGCCATTGCCTTCTCTGAACATGCCACCTATGTTGGTCATAACTTTACTTCAAAGTAGTAAGCGTCTTTTAATTTCATGGCTACATCACCATCTGCAGTGATTTTGGAGCCCCCCAAAATAGAGCCAGCCACTGTTTCAACTGTTACCCCATCTATTTCCCATGAAGTGATGGGACCAGATGCCATGATCTTCATTTTTTGAATGTTGAACTTTAAGCCAACTTTTTCACTCTCCTCTTTCACTTTCATCAAGAGGCTCTTTAGTTCTTCTTCACTTTCTGCTGTAAGGGTGTATCATTTGCATATCTGAGGTTACTGATATTTTTCCTGTCAGTCTTGATTCCAACTTGTGCTTCATCCAGCCTAGCATTTTCATGATGAAATCTGCATATAAGTTAAATAATCACAGTGACAATATACAGCCTTGAGATACCCTTTTTCCTATTTGGAACCAGTTTGTTGTTCCATGTCCAGTTCTAACTGTTGATTTCTGAACCTGCATACAGATTTCTCAAGAAGCAGGTCAAGTGGTCTGATATTGCCATCTCTTTTAGAATTTTCCACAGTTGATTGTGGTCCACACAGTCAAAGGCTTTGGCATAGTCAATAAAACAGAAATAGATGTTTTTCTGGAACTCTCTTGCTTTTTTGATGATCCAGCAGACATTGGCAAGTTGGTCTCTTGTTCCTCTACCTTTTCTAAGACCAGCTTGAACATCTGGAAGTTCACGATTCACGTATTGCTGAAGCCTGGCTTGGAGAATTTTGAGCATTATTTTGCTAGCATGTGAGATGATTGCAATTTTGTGGTAATTTGGGCATTCTTTCGCATTGCCTTTCTTAGGAATTGAATGAAACTGACCTATTCTACCATTGCCACTGCTGAGTTTTCCAAATTTGCTGGCATACTGAGTGCAACACTTTCACAGCATCATCTTTTAGGATTGGAAATAAATTAACTGGAAGTCCATCACCTCCACTAGCTTTGTTTGTAGTGATGCTTCCTAAGGCCCACTTGACTTCACATTCCAGGATATCTGGTTCTAGGTGAGTGATCACACCATCATGATTATCTGGGTTGTGAAGATCTTTTTGTATAGTTCTTCTGTGTATCCTAGCCACCTCTTCTTAATATCTTCTGCTTCTTTTAGGTCCATACAATTTCTGTCCCTTATCAAGCCCATCTTTGCATGAAATGTTCCCTTGACATCTCTAATTTTCTTGAAAACATGTCTAGTCTTTCCCATTCAATTATTTCCTTCTATTTCTTTGCACTGATCACTGAGGAAGGATTTCTTATCTCTCCTTGCTATTTTTTGGAATTCTGCATTCAGATGGGTATATCATTCCTTTTCTCTTTTGCTTTTGCTTCTCTTCTTTTCACAGCTATTTGTAAGGCCTCCTCAAACAGCCATTTTGCTTTTTTGCATTTCTTTTTCTTGGAGATGGTCTTTCTCCATGCTTCCTGTACAATGTCGTGAACCTCCATCTATAGTTCATCAGGCATTCTATCAGAATTAATCCCTTAAATCTATTTCTCACTTCCACTGTGTAATCATAAGAGGTTTGATTTAGGTCATACCTGAATGGTCTAGTGGTTTTCCACACTTTCTTCAATTTAAGTCTGAATTTGGCAATAAGGAATTTATGATCTGAGCCACAGTCAGCTCCTGGTCTTGTTTTTGCTGACTGTATAGAACTTCTCCATCATTGACTGCAAGTAATATAATCAATTTAATTTTTGTGTTGGCCATCTGGTGATGTCCATGTATAGAGTCTTCTCTTCTGTTGTTAGAAGAGAGCGTATACTATGACCAGTGTGTTCTTCTGGCAAAACTCTTTTAGCCTTTGCCCTGCTTCATTCTGTACTCCAAAGCCAAATTGGCCTGTTACTCCAGGTGTTTCTTGACCTCCTACTTTTGCATTCCAGTCCCCTATAATGAAAGGACATCTTTTTTGGGTGTTAGTTCTAGAAGGTCTTGTAGGTCTTCATAGAACCGTTCAACTTCAGCTTCTTCAGTGTTACTGGTCAGAGTATAGCCTTGGATTACTGTGATATTGAATGATTTGCCTTGGAAACGAACAGAGATCATTCTGTCGTTTTTGAGATTGCATCCAAGTACTGCATTTTGGACTCTTTTGTTGACTATGTGGCTACTCCATTTCTTCTAAAGGATTCCTGCCCATAATAGTAAATATAACTGTCATCTGAGTTAAATTCACCCATTCCAGTCCATTTTAGTTTGCTGACTTCTAGAATACCGATGTTCTCTTGCCATCTCCCACTTGACCACTTCCAAATTGGCTTGATTCATGGACCTAATATTCCAGGTTCCTATGCAATATTTCTCTTTACAGTATCGGACCTTGCTTCTATCACCAGTCACATCCACAACTGAGTGTGTTTTTGCTTTGGCTCCTTCACTTCATTCTTTCTGGAGTTATTTCTCTTCTGATTTCCAGTAGCATATTGGGCACCTACTGACCTGTAGGTATGTCATGTAACAAAACACCCTTGAGATTTCCTCATCTATTCAACACCAGTGGCTTTCACTTTAACCATACACTTGATGTTGGAGGTAGTATAGGTTCCATCAAAGGTAAAGAGCATGCAAAAATGAGTGATTTGTAACTTTTAAGTCTTTTTATTCTGTTATTTCCCAGTCAAGTCCCTAGCTGACTTCATGAGCACGTCTTTCTGGGATGAGACAAACCTTGGCCAAGTTAGCTATTTTTATGTGAGAAAAAAATCAGTGATAGTTGGATTTAGCCTAACATTAGCTTTTGATTGTTAGAACGTTAGTCATAATATTATTGTGGAAACATTTTGCAGATACTATATAGCTCCTTAAATTTCTTTTTCTCTAAATTTGAAATGATCTCTCATCTGTTTGATCCCCCATATTCTGTAAATTTCTTCTGCATTTTTTATTTTTGTAAATGAATAACATGAAAATTTATGTAATTCCACAGATCCAAAACATGTGTTTTTTCCTTCCCTTTCCTTAACTTCCAACTTATAAATTTTTAACAATTTCTCTTAATGCTACACTCTGCTGATGTTCAAAATTCAGCGTTCTCTATCTCAACTCTGAACATTTTTAGTTCAGTCCCTAATATTATTTTGCCTAAACTATCATCAGTACTTCTACCTTCAATTAAATGTAACTCTCTTTGATATTATTTAAATCTTTCTAAAATGAAAATTTGATTGGGATACTTCCTGGTTAAATCCTTTAATTATGTCTCTGAAAAGAAGATTCACATAATTTTTTATAAAAATGTTATAAAAAACCCTCTAGTGTGTAGCCTAGTCTTCTTTGCCGTCCTTTGTAATTTCACTCATAGAAGTTCTGTGTCCATATACTTCTTTATACACATTCTTTTCTTTTTTTTTTGAGGAATTTTATTTAATTTTTAATTTTTACTTTATTTTACTTTACATACTGTATTGGTTTTGCCATACATTGACATAAATCTGCCACGGGTGTACATGAGTTCCCAATCCTGAACCCCCCTTCCCCCTCCCCCATATCATCTCTCAGGATCATCCCCGTGCACCAGCCCCAAGCATCCTGTATCCTGTATTGAAGATAGACTGGCATTTCTTACATGACGGTATACATGTTTCAATGCCATTCTCCCACATCATCCCACCCTCTCCCTCTCCCTCAGAGGCCAAAAATCCATTCTATACATCTGTGTCCCTTTTGCTGTCTTGCATACAGGGTTATCATTATCATCTTTCTAAATTCCATATATATGTGTCAGTATACTGTATTGGTGGGTTTTTTTTTTTTTTTCCTGGCTTACTTCACTCTGTATAATCAGCTCCAGTTTCATCCACCTCATTAAAACTGATTAAAATGTATTCATTTTAATGGCTGAGTAATACTCCATTGTGTATATGTACCACAGCTTTCTTATTCATTCATCTGCTGATGGACATCTAGGTTGTTTCCATGTCCTGGCTATTGTAAACAGTGCTGCAATGAACATTGGGGTACATGTGTCTCTTTCAATTCTGGTTTCCTCGGTGTCTATGCCCAGCAGGGGGATTGCTGGGTCATAAGGCAGCTCTATTTGCAATTTTTAAGGAATCTCCAGACTGTTCTCAATAGTGATTGTATGAGTTTGCATTCCCACCTACAATGTAAGAGGGTTCTCTTTTCTCCACATCCTCTCCAGCATTTATTGCTTGTAGACTTTTGGATCGTTGCCATTCTGACTGGTGTGAAATGGTACCTCATTGTGGTCTTGATTTGCATTTCTCTGATAATGAGTGATGTTGAACATCTTTTCAGGTGTTCGTTAGTCATCCGTGTGTCTTCTTTGGAGAAATGTCTATTTAGTTCTTTGGCCCATTTTTTGATTGGGTCGTTTATTTTTCGGGAATTGAGCTGCATAAGTTGCTTGTATATTTTTGAGATTAGTTGTTTGTCAGTTGCTTCATTTACTGTTATTTTCTCCCATTCCAAAGGCTATCTTTTAACCTTGCTTATAGTTTCCTTTGTTGTGCAGAAGCTTTTAACTTTAATTAGATCCCATTTGTTTACTTTTGCTTTTATTTCCAGTATTCTGGGAGGTGGATCACAGAGGATCCTGCTGTGATTTATGTCGGAGAGTGTTTTGCATATGTTCTCCTCTAGGAGTTTTATAGTTTCTGGTCTTACAATTAGATCTTTAATCCATTTTGAGGTTATTTTTGTGTGTGTGGTGTTAGAAAGTGATCTAGTTTTATTCTTTTACAAGTGGTTGACCAGTATTCCCAGCACCACTTGTTAAAGAGATTGTCTTTACTCAATTGTATATTCTTGCCTCTTTTGTCAAAGATAAGGTGTCCATAGGTGTGTGGATTTATCTCTTAGCTTTCTATTTTGTTCCATTGGTCTATATTTCTGTCTTCGTGCCAGTACCATACTGTCTTGATGACTGTGGCTTTGTAGTGGACCCTGAAGTCAGGCAAGTTGATTCCTCCAGTTCCATTCTTCTTTCTCAAGATTGCTTTGGCTATTCAAAGTTTTTGTATTTCCATACAAATCTTGAAATTATTTGTTCTAGTTCTGTGAAAAATACCACTGGTAGCTTGATAGGGCTTGCATTGAATCTATAGTTTGCTTTGAGTAGTATACTCATTTTCACTATATTGATTCTTCCGATCCATGAAATTGGTATATTTCTCCATCTATTAGTGTCCTCTTTAATTTATTTCATCAGTATTTTATAGTTTTCTATATATATGTCTTTAGTTTCTTTAGGTAGGTATATTCCTAAGTATTTTATTCTTTTCGTTGCAATGGTGAATGGAATTGTTTCCATAATTTCATTTTCTACTTTCTCTTTATTAGTGTATAGCATGTAAGGGATTTCTGTGTGTTGATTTTATATCCTGCAACTTTACTATATTCATTGATTAGCTCTAGTAATTTTCTGGCAGAGTCTTTAGGGTTTTCTATTAGAGGATCATGTCATCTGTAAACAGTGAGAGTTTTACTTCTTTTCCAATTTGGATTCTTTTTATTTCTTTTTCTGCTCTGATTGCTGTGCCCAAAACTTCCAGAACCATGTTGAGTAGTAGCAGTGAAAGTGGGCACCCTTATCTTGTTTCTGACTTTAGGGGAAATGCTTTCAGTTTTTCACCATTGAGGATAATGTTTGCTGTGGCTTTGTCATATATAGCTTTTATTATGTTGAGGTATGTTCCTTCTATTCCTGCTTTCTGGAGAGTTTTTATCATAAATGGATGTTGAATTTTGTCAAAGGCCTTCTCTGCATCTATTGAGATAATCATATGGCTTTTATTTTTCAATTTGTTAATGTGGTGACTTACATTGATTGATTTGCAGATATTGAAGAATCCTTGCATCTCTGGGATAAAGCCCACTTGGTCATGGTGTATGATGTTTCTAATGTGTTGTTGGACTCTGATTGCTAGAATTTTGGTAAGGATTTCTGCATCTATGTTCATCAGTGATATCGGCCTGTAGTTTTCTCTTTTTGTGGGGTCTTTGTCAGGTTTTGGTATTAGGGTGATGGTGGCCTCATAGAATGAGTATGGAAGTTGACCTTCCTCTGCAATTTTTGGGAAGAGTTTGAGTAGGATAGGTGTTAGGTCTTCTCGAAATTTTTGGTAAAATTCAGCTGTGAAGCCGTCTGGACCTTAGGGTTTTTTTTGCTGGAAGATTTCTGATTACAGTTTCCATTTCCTTACTTGTGATGGGTCTGTTAAGATTTTCTATTTCTTCCTGGTTCAGTTTTGGAAAGTTGTACTTTTCTAAGAAAATGTCCATTTATTCTTCGTTGTCCACTTTACTGGTGCTGATAGTAGTCTCTTATGACCCTTTGTATTTCTGTGTTGTCTGTTTTGATCTCTCCTTTTTTATTTCTAATTTTATTGATTTGATTTTTCTCTGTTTGTATCTTGATGAGTCTAGCTAGTGGTTTGTCAATTTTATTTATCCTTTCAAAGAACCAGCTTTTGGCTTTGTTGATTTTTGCTATGGTCTCTTTTGTTTCTTTTGCATTTGTTTCTGCCCTAATTTTTAAGATTTCTTTCCTTCAACTAACCCTGGGGTTCTCCATTTCTTCCTTTTCTAGTTGCTTTAGGTGTAGAGTTAGGTTATTTATTTGACTTTTTACTTGTTTCTTGAGGTTTGCCTGTATTGTTATGAACTTTCCTCTTAGCACTGCTTTTATAGTGTCCCATAGGTTTTGGGTTGTTGTGTTTTCATTCATTCGTTTCTATGCATATTTTGAATCCTTTTTATTTCTTCTGTGATTTGTTGGTTGTTCAGAAGTGTGTTGTTCAGCCTCCATATGTTGGAATTTTTCATAATTTTTCTCCTGTAATTGAGACCTAATATTAATGCATTATGATCAGAAAAGATGTTTAGAATGATTTCTGATTTTTTTTTTTTTAATTTATCAAGGTTAGATTTATGGCCCAGGATGTGATCTATCCTGGAGAAGGTTCCATGAGCACTTGAGAAAAAGGTGAAATTCATTGTTTTGGGGTGAAATGTCCTATAGATATCAATTAGATCTAACTGGTCTATTGTATCATTTAAAGTTTGTGTTTCTTTGTTAATTTTCTGTTTAGTCGATCTGTCCATAGGCGTGAATGGGTTATTAAAGTCTCCCACTATTATTGTGTTATTGTTAATTTCTCCTTTTATACTTGTTAGCATTTGTCTTACATATTGCAGTGCTCCTGTGCTGGGTGCATATATATTTATAATTGTTATATCTTCTTCTTGGATTGATCCTTTGATCATTATGCAGTGGCCTTCTTTGTCTCTTTTCACAGCCTTCGTTTTAAAGTCTATATTATCTGGTATTAGTATTGCTACTCCTGCTTTCTTTTGGTCTCTATTTCTGTGAAATATCTTTGTCCAGCCATTCACTTTCAGTCTGTATGTGTCTCTTATTCTGAGGTGTAGGCAGCATATATAGGGATCTTGTTTGCGTATCCATTCAGCCAGTGTTTGCTTTTTGGCTGGGGCATTCAACCCATTTACATTTAAGGTAATTATTGATAAGTATGATCACGTTGCCATTTACTTTATTGTTTCGGGTTTGGGTTTATATGCCCTTTTGCGTTTCCTTTCTAGAGAATATCATTTAGCATTTGTTGGAGAGCTGGTTTGGTGGTGCTGAATTCTCTCAGCTTTTGCTTGTCTGTAAAGCTTTTGATTTCTCCTTCGTATTTGAATGAGATCCTTGCTGGGTACAGTAATCTGAGTTGTAGGTTATTTTCTTTCATCACTTTAAGTATGTCTTGCCATTCCCTCCTGGCCTGAAGTGTTTCTATTGAAAGATCTCCAGTTATCCTTATGGGAATCCTCTTATGTGTTATTTGTTGTTATTCCCTTGCTACTTTTAATATTTGTTCTTTGTGTTTGATCTTTGTTAATTTGATTAATATGTGTCTTGGGGTGTTTCACCTTGGGTTTATCCTGTTTGGAACTCTCTGGGTTTCTTGGACTTGGGTGATTATTTCCTTCCCCATTTTAGGGAAGTTTTCAACTATTATCTCCCCAAGTATTTTCTCATGGTCTTTCTTCTTCTGGGACTCCTATAATTCGAATGTTGGAACATTTCATATTGTCCTGGAGGTCTCTGAGGTTGTCCTCAGTTCTTTTAAATTGTTTTTCTTTTTTCCTCACTGATTCATTTATTTCTACATTCTATCTTCTATTTCACTAATCCTATCTTCTGCCTCCATTATTCTACTATTTGTTGTCTCCAGAGTGTTTCTGATCTCATTTATTGCATTATTCATTATATATTGACTCTTTTTTATTTCTTCTAGGTTCTTGTTGAACCTTTATTGCATCTTCTCAGTCCTTGTCTCCTGGCTATTTATCTGTGATTCCATTTTGATTTCAAGATTTTGGATCATTTTCACTATCAATATTCGGAATTCTTTCTCAGGTAGATTCCCTATCTCTTCCTCTTTTGTTTGGTTTGGTGGGCATTTCTCCTGTTCCTTTACCTGCTGGCTGTTCCTCTGTTTCTTCATCTTGGTTATATTGCTGTATTTGGGGTGACCTTTCTATATTCTGGGAATTTGTGGAGTTTTCTTTATTATGGAGTTTCCTCACTGAGGGTGGAGTTGTATCAGTGGCTTGTCAAGGTTTCTTGGTTTAGGGAGGCTTGTGTTGGAGTTCTGGTGGCTGGAGCTGGATTTCTTCTCTCTGAAGTGCAATGAGGTGACGAGTAATGGGTTATGAGATGTCAATGATTTTGGAGTAACTTTGAGCTGCCTGAATATTGAAGCTCAGGAGTGTGTCCCTGTGTTGTTGGAGAATTTGCATGGTATGTCTTCCTCTGAAACTTGTTGGCCCTTGGGTGGTGCTTGGTTTCAGTGTAGGTATGGAGGCATTTGATGAGCTTCTATCAATTAATGTTCCCTGGATTCAGGAATTCTCTGATGTTCTCAGGATTTGGACTTAAGCCTCCTGCTTATGGTTTTCAGTTTTATTTTTACAGTCGCCTCAAGACTTCTCTATCTATACAGCACTGATGATAAAACATCTAGGTTAAAGATGAAAAGTTTCTCCACATTGAGGGACATCCAGAGAGGTTTACTGAGTTATATGGAGAAGAGAAGAGGCAGGGGGTAGTTAGAGGTGACTGGAATGAGATGAGGTGGGATCAAAAGAGGAGAGAGCAAGCTAGCCAGTAATCACTTCCTTATGTCACTCCACAGCCTGGAATGCTTTGAGGTGTTATACAGGGAAGAGGAGAGGGAGGAAGTAGACAGAGGTGGCCAGGAGGATGAAAGAGGGGAAATGAAAAGGAGAGAGATAGATCCAGCCAGTAACCAGTTCCCTAAGTGTTCTCCACCATCTGGAACACACAGAGATTCACAGAGTTGGGTAGAGAAGAGAAAGGGGAGGAAAGAGACAGAGGCCACCTGGTGGCAAAAAGGAGAGTCCAAAGGAGAAGAGAGTGGTCAAGCCAGTAATCTCGCTCTCATTTAAAATTCGTTACTGAAGATTTGGTTTTTAAATGTACAAAATGGACAAAAAATAACAAAAAGCAAAGATTAAAAATCTAGAGTAGAGGTTGGATTTTCAAAAACACAATATTAAAGAAAAGAAGAAGAAGAAAAAAAAAACCACCACAAAAATTATTTTAAAACAACAACAACCACAAAAAGACTATATATGGCGTTTGCTTTAAAAATAGGGACTTTTTTTTGAAAAGTAATAGTAAGTTATAAAAATTAAAATTAAAGGAGAAATAGAGGACTTAAAAATTTTAAAAGTTTAAATAAAGAAGAAGAAAAAATAATCACACAACAACATCAACAACAACAACAACAAAAGGAATGATCATAAAAATAGTAAAGATATATCTGGCCCTTTCTCTGATGTTGTGGGCAGTGTGGGTCACTTCCAAGGCGGTTCTCTCTGTTTAACTTCTTCTGTTTGCTGGTCTCTTCAGTGTCTGATTTCTGCGCTGACACAGGGGGTGCGGTGGTGGACACCTTTTTTTGTTTTTCAGGCTCACTTGTTCAGTTGCGCTGTGGGGAGGGAGGGATGCTGCAAACAAATAACACTGGCGTGTGCTCATAGTGTCTCAGCCCCGCTGGGCCTGCCCCCTGCTCGCAGTGCGCACCACTCAGGCTGTATGTTGCTCCTCTGGGAACCATCTGAGGCTAGCCCTAGGCAGCATGCACCTCCCTGGTCTAAGCCGCTCAGACTCAGTGCTCAGGTAGCCCTCAGAGGCACAGATTCAGCTGGGCCTCCAGGTCCAAGTAGCTCAGGTGTTTGGTGAGTGTGGTCGCTGTGACTTATCATCTTTCCCGTCTCTGCTGCTCAGTTTTCTGGGTGTACCACTGGCGTCCCTTCACCGATGAATGATGACTGTCCAGAACCCCCAGAATTCTTAGTTAGCAAAGAAGCCTACTTGCATTTTGGTAGGTAATGGCTCTCTTGGGCTGCGATTGCCCCCTTCCAGCCCTTACAGCTCTGGCTGCCTGTCACTGGAGGGGAATCGTCTGCAGCCAGCTATTTCTGTTCCATCTTTTGTTCTCTGCACGGTCCTGGCGATGTTTTATGGTAGAGCTTTTTGCGTGGTAGCTATCCCACAGTCTGGTTTGCTAGCCCAAGTTACTTCGCTCTGGTTAAACACGGGGTGGGGTTTTCCGGCCGGATTCTTCAAAAGCACTGCAGCCCACACCTCCCACGCCTCCCTGCCCAGCCCCTACTTGGTACTGGTCGGTGCAGGCATCTGCGCTGCTTCTCCACTGGGAGATTTTCTGTTGGGCTCGTAATCTGTTGGTTTTAATTATTTATTTATTTTTCCTTCCTGCTATGTTGTCCTCTGTGCTTCCAAGGCTCACCACAAACTTGGCAACGAGAGAGTGTTTCCTAGTGTTTGGAAACCTCTCTTCTTAAGATTCCCTTCCAGGGACGGAACTTCCTTCCCAGGATGGAGCTCCCTCCCTACCTCCTTTGTCTCTCTTTTTCATCTTCTATATTTTTTCCTACCTGTTTTTGAAGACAATGATCTGCTTTTCTGGGTGCCTGATGTCCTCTGCCAGAATTCAGAAGTTGTTTTGTGGAATTTACTCAGTGTCGAAATGTTCTTTTGATGAATTTGTGAGGGATAAAGTGGTCTCCCTAGTCCTATTCCTCTGCCATCTTAGGACCGCCCCCACATTCTTTTCTGGAATGACTTTCCAAAACACAGCTCCACTTTAGCACTTATTATTTCAGCAATTACTTAGAATATTTTATTTGTAAGCATGCAGTGACAGGGAAATATCATATAAGACATGTTATAATTTTCTCCATAATTTAGAGCAAAAAGATTTTATTTTCCCCTCTCCTGAATTATTTTCTTTGGAGACATTTCCGGAGAGAGGCATTATATGATGAACTGATTGCACCCAACACTAACAATAACTAAAAATTAACACTGTCTCATCATTTAAAACTTTTTGCTTTTCAATGAATGATTAGGCAATAGAATATTAAACATCTTTACAATTAAAAAAATTATAACTTGATTTAAAAAAATTAAAAAAGTGAAACTCTTCAAAGTTTCTCCTAAATTAAGATATGTCCAGAACTTCCCTACAATGAAGGTGTTCATATGGCAATCCTCTAAGGTCTGAGAATGGGTCACCTGTGCATTGCTTGTTTTTTTTTTTTTATTAAGAAAAAAATACAAGTCAAGAAAATCTCAGAAATACATGAGAAAATTCAATACAGATATTTCTAGTATTCTGCATGTCATAAACTTTTGACAGAATGGATATTTCTTAATCTTTGTTCTAAGATTTTGGGAAGTTCCTAGGGTCAAAATTCTTCTCAGTGTTGAACATCACAGCAATGTATTTCAACTGCAGGGTCATCTTTTTATGGTCAATATTTTCTATGAATCTATATATGACATTTTTCACAACCTAAGAAAAAGAACTAACAGTCTCAATGAACATGAGGAATTTTTAACAGATTGCCATTTATTTTTGAACACATTCATAGAAATTTGGAGAAAGTACTACATGAATATTAATTGCACTTATTGTTGACCTATAACTATTTGAGTTCACCTCCCATTGATTTTTATTCTTTTTAGTTTTTTTTTTCATTATCTTTATTTTTAAGCATCTCAACAGAATTTCTTGGTGTGTACTATCAGATGGTTTCACAAAATCTCATAAGATTCATTTGAATTTTTAAGTCCAGTCACCTTTTAATAACATAAATTTGAAATTAATGAGTCTCGATTATACAAGTTTTTTTTTTTTCATTAAGTAGTACACTAGGACACCATCCACAGGTGCTGGATCCACTGCTTTAGAACTTAGGTTGGAGAGACTTAGAACTTAGGTATGGAGGGACTTAGAACTTAGGTATGGAGGGCCACTGTAAACTTATACTCAGGTTTTAAACTGTGCTGGGGATTGGTGCTCCTAACCTCTATGTGCTCAGGGGTCAACTCTATGTACTTGTATCAGATCAAGATCTAAACCATAAATTTACTGTAGTTTTTCAACTATAGCCTAAAGTTATATTTTAAATTAGATATACTAAGTACTTCTTACAGTCTTCATTAATTTAGTTATCTATTTAAGAGATATTCATTTAGTGGATATTAATAATAGGACAATATGCTAGGTATTCTTGGAATTCCTCCTCCACTCAAAAAGTAGAGGCACCTCAGTATAACTTCTCAGTGGTTTACGTATTTGAGATCAGTATATAAGCAAGATGCATGTGCTATGCTCAGAAACATCACCTTGTACACTTAAGTCTTTCAAAGAATAATACAAAAATTGTAGTGACTGTAAGAAATTAAAAGTAATAAACATGCTTTCTGAAATCAACCATTGTTATATTGTTCCATGTTGTTGGCAGGTGAAGAGAATCATGCTGCTTTTTCTAAAGTCATTTCTTTATTGTCTTTATTTTGTTACCATAATTTCCTCTGCAATGACATACATTTTCAGGAGATTCAGGAGGTTCAGCCAGTGAAAGAAGTTGCTTTCTTTCTGAAAAGTCATTTGCTTTAATTAATACAAATAAAGCAGGCAAAGCAAAATCTACTGTCCAAAATGCATTTATAGGGGACAAGAGAAATATCAGATGGTGATGTTTTAACAGTGGAAGTCATCCAAATTGAAACAGTAAACACAGTAGAAAACACAGTAGTTGTAGTGAACATGAGACAGTTAATTGACTTTTTCTATTTTCCACCTTCTTCTCACCTACTAGCCATAAAATAATAATGATATTTTAAATAATTTGTACACTAATTAAGACATAACTTTTACAAAAGTTGAAATTTCTAATATTTAGACTATAAGTGAGAGAAAAAATACCTTTTTTTGTAGTTTTCTTTTCATTGTGTCTAGATAAAATTAATCCTGTTTGTATCAGAGAGTGGGGTAAGCAAACTACTGTGGGGTCTCGAGCAGGAGGACAAAATGTTCTTTTCTCTGACTTTTTTTTTTTTTAATGTGTTTATTTGGCTGCACCAGGTCTTAGTCATAGGGGTCTTCAGTCTTTGTTGTGGCATGTGGGATTTTTAGTTGCAGTTTGCAAACTCTTAGTCATGGAATGTGGGATCTAATTCCCTGACCAGGGATCGAGCCCTGGTCCCCTACATTGGGAGGGCTGAATCTTAGCCTATGGACTACCAGGGACGTTCCCTTTCCCTCCAGTTTGAGCAGATGGAGTTCTAGGAAATAAATTGTTTTTTATTTTTTTTTTTTTGGAAAGAGGGCAATGCATTAACTTTTTAGGAAAGAGTATTTTATTCAAAGGAACCTTGTGAGAGGGAGCAAAACTATAAAAGTTTTAAAAATATATGGAGAAATGGAGAGAGAGACCAGTATAAACGATATAGAAATAAAAAGTATTAAGGCAAAGCCAAACATTCTCGATGGGGAGAGATAACCAGATTCCATGCAGGTGGTTTCAGGGAGAAATAGAGAAATTTTGATAAAACATGTGAGTCTAAGATTTGCCTCTTTTTAAACTAAAACTTATATTGGCAGGATTATTTTGATTTTATAATTATTTAGTTCAAAACAGTGTCTTTTGAATGCTGAAAGATTGATTGGCATGAATTTGACTCTTGACATTATTTTAAATTTGACATTTGCCTGACTATACATATATTGATAATGCTAAACTTTTTAGGTAAGGGTTATTTGTCACTAACGTATCAGAACTAATATTATGTTTTCAATGCATGACTTCACATGGGCTATGAATAATTTTTTCCATGCTCATGTAAGTACCACTTAAACAATAACATTACTTTGCCAGATGGATTTAACAATGGTAAAAATTATATGTCACTTATAGACTCACAATCAAGTCAAAAAAAAAAAAAACCTTTAATTTTGATCTCCACACTCAGAAATATAGTTGTTAATTGTCAACTTTGTCTTTATAGCTAAGTGATAAATGGACAGTAATTTTTCAATCACCAAAATGGGGACAATGAAAAGATAAGAAATATTTAATAGCTCCTTATGGTGACTTGGTAGATGTCTTGTTTTATTCTATTTTGCCTTTTCCACATTGTATTGGCTTACCACTGAAAGGAATTCATGTATGAGCATAACTCAAATTATGATGATTTGTAGAGGAATCTTTAGAGGTAATATGTTGGAATACAGTGATTACATTATACTTTCAGCTCTTTATTTTTATGGATTTTCAAGTTTGGTGCATTTACCCTAGGATTTTTTTTTTTTTCCAATGACTATAATATGACAGCTAAAACCAAATGCTTTCTATCTTATTTATTTTTTCATTCAGTCAGCAAACATCTGTTAGACTTCTACTGAGTTCTAATAGAGGATATAAGGATGAATAATGAATTAATACTAAAGGCTATTTCTTATAAATCTAACATAAATCAATTTTTAATTTCATATATTTTTAGAGAGAACTTTCAACTATAGTTCTCACATACAAATAAGCTTTGCATGTTTGACATGTTTCACCCTATTGAAATACATGACAAGATGACATTGAGGATGACAGGGGTTACTTGGTAAAGAGAGACAGCATTACAGTCATCAAATCTCAGACTGAGAAAGAAAGGAATGTGGGAAATATAGCATGCTCATTTTCTATATAAATATATTTCAGTTGTAAAAATTAATAAATAGACTTTTTAGATAAATACATTGCAATTGTAAAAAAAAATTCATAAACAGAAATCTCAATTAATAGAGTTGAGAGACCAGAGGAAGAGCTCTCATACCCTGCAATGATAGCAGAGCCCAACAGAAGAAAAAAGAGTGATCTTTCCTCGTGAGGACTCAGTCAATGAAAAGCTATGGACTCTGTTTACTATGGCCCCCAACTTCCTTTTCCCCCTCTATAAAAGTGTTATCTCCTTGAATGAGGACTTGAATTTGGCTTGCCATGGTTGCAGACTCCAAACTGCAACTCTGCTGATTTTTAATAAACCAATCTTTGCTGGAGAACTATCTGGCAGTCTGTTTCTATCAAGTCAACATGGTAAGCATGCATCCATGCTAAATCATTTCAGTTGTGTCTGACTCTTTGCTACTCTGTGGACTGTAGTCCACAGGCTCCTCTGTCCATGGGATTCTCAAGGCAAGAATACTGGAGTGGGTTGCCATGCCCTCCTCCAGGAGATCTTCCAGACCCAGGGACTGAACTCATGTCTCTTACGTCTCCTGCATTGGCAGGCAGGTTCTTACCTCCAGTGTTACTACACTGTTATTTTTTGAGGAGGATTCTCCCTACTCTGCTAGTCCTCCCAAAGTGGTATTTACTTCACATACTCCAAGCCTTTGAGAATCTTACTTAGTCTCACATAGAAAGTGTATGCTAACTGGATATCAAGGTTCACCATCTTTTATGCATTTCCTGAATCAGGTTGCTTATACCACCTTAAACAGCTACAAAATACTTCTAACTTAATGGATGTAGTACTGGACAAAAGTCTTCTTTTTTTTTTTTTTTTACATAAGCCTTGAGATCTCCATATGGACAAGATGGATTGATCAAGGCTGCTTATAATTATTTTTTGTAAGTTTAGGGTTCACTATTAGAAATGCTATATTATTATTACTGTTCAACTAAGTCATATTCTCCAGTATTGGTTCTATCAGTAAATGTAGTAACATATAATCCTCATTGTTTATTTGTTTCCAAATCACTTAGAGCTTAGATTACTCTCAAATACTAAAGATTTGCTTTATTAGATTTTGTGTACAAGTGTGTGTGTGTGTGTGTGTGTGTGTTTTCATGAGACTAATGGCATACCTACCTGAAAAAGTATAATGACCATATGAGTAAATTTCTTGAGACAAGAGGTATGCTTATGTTGGCAAGAATTTATAATTATGTTTGATAGATAAAATAAAATGCACTCAGTTAAATTTAAATTTCAGAAAAAAATAACAACTCTATATTTAGTTTCATTCATCCTTTACCTGAAATTCAAATTAACTGTCCTTTATTTTTACTTGCCAATTCTAGCAATCCTACTATAATTATTTTTTTCCAATGGAAGAAAATGCAGCAAAAATAATGACTAATAAAGAATACCAGTCATGGTCTGAGTTCATTTCCTATATATTTTCCCCCAAATTTCTTAAAGACAACCTTGTTTAAAACAGCTATTCTGGAGCACACAGAAAAGAGAGAATGCTAACTGATATATTTGGATTCATAATTGAGGGATTTATTTTACAGTGAAATTAGTAGGTAAGAGATCGTTGAAAAGATGTAGGAAAATCTTTTCACTAAGATCCATCTATCTCTCTTGGCCTTTTTATTTCACTGAGAAGCAGATATTTTGGTAAATTTGTTGGCACCATCAAATTATTAAGGAAACCTTTTCCCATTCCCATCAGGCACTTTTTAGTCTTTAATGTCAGGATCAAAATCACCAATGATCAAAAAGATAAAAGTTCAAAACAAGGCAAAGGAAATTTCCCTTAAGTGATCTAATTTGTAATAAAGACAAATAGTAAAAAATGTCTTAAAGGTATCAATATAAATGAACTGAAACAGCAAGTGGCTCCACATTTTCCAAAAAGACAGTTGCAAATAAGAGACTTCTATTTTTACTAACTGGTAAATTTGGATGCTTAATAAAGTATCAATAGAAGAGATAAAACAAATATATTATTGTATCAGATTATTCCTACATATTTATTAATATACTATTATATAAAATGTATTTAATTTAGAAATAACTTAGTCACTTTACCGAAAACAATTTTATTCAAATGTACATAAACTTCCTTGACATCAATGCTATTGTTATTAGTAAATTTCTAAATAGTCTAGCAACTTTTCAAAAGGATTGTGTTTATTTCTATACATTATTTGATATAGAGAACACATTTTTGTATACGATGTGTCTGTAAGCAAACATTCATGGATATTAAACTATTAAAAAATAGCCCCTGGGGCAAGGTTCTGGTTCCCCATCAAGGGATACACACAACAATATCTCTGAGCTGTTTTCAGATATTGAAACACCACCATGTGGAGAAGTTAAAGGTTAAAGAATGTATGCTGCACATAAGCACGTAGACCTGAGACCTGTTAGAACCAGAAAGTGGATGATGCTGACTCCTACTTATCTCACCATCAACCAATCAGAGGAATGAGCTGATCATAATCACTTTGAACTGTTACTATACAACTTCTCACAACCCTCTCCAGGCTGAGACACACAGTTTTGAGGGTACTGTCCCACTGTGGTCCCCTTTGTCTGGAAAAACAACAAAGCTATTATTTTCTACTTTACACAAAACTCTACCTCTCAAGTGTGAAGGTATAGAGGCTGGAGTTGACGTCATTACTGGTTCAAAATGAAAATATCACCTACCATATTAATAAACAAAAAATGTCACAGCCATCAGAAACTTCTGGCCTCCAAATGTGATTGAGGGCTCCCCAAACTATGATTCAGCAAACGATGCCATTCCCTCCACAGTGATTGCTGAGGAGCTGGTGGAATGCAGGAAGCAAGGTGAACAGGAAACAGGATTGGCGCCAGACAGCTGAGGAGCATGTGAGAGGAATGAATTTCAGTGAGCCAGGAGGTGTGCATCTTCCCACACACAGAACACTAAAGTCCTTAATTTGATACCTGGTCTTTGGTGTTCAGAATGCCTGCTTCTATTGTTGCAAAGTTGTACATAGCCTGACTTCCCCTCTTTCCTCCTTGGAGCAGTTTTCTTAGTGCTACTGAGATACTATCTCCTGGGCTCAGAGTTCTAAACATTCCCACCAAATGAAATATCTCTCTACTTTGAGGTTGTGACTATAGTTTCAGCTGACACCAGTTTTTAAGGGAGTGGTAGACTTACTGACTCCCAGTGGGCATTTCCCCTCAGCACTGGGCTTTGCCTCTAAAGCAGAGGTAGAATTCTTATATAGAGGTTTGCAAAATTTGACATGTCAATACCTAATATATTAATATATGTTCTTTAGTATTGAAGTAATAAAAGCCTTGTCTCCTTATGAAGGAAAATACCCAATTGCAGTGGACTATAACCATTTGCCTTCCGTACTCATTGATGGTGCTGAGAGGGCCAGAACACTTCTGAGGGTCATTATGTATTACAGAAAATTCAGCCCCAGTATCACTTAGAGCTGTAGCCATATCTTTATTTCTGGAGAACCAGTGGATAGTAAGCTCAGCAAGAGGACTTCAGATGACTCTAGTGGCTCTCACTTGGAGGCCACCTTGGCCTTCATCCTGTACCCAGGGCAGAGAGACACCCATCTAGAATAGACTGTGTCCCTGAGGTATCTGATGGAGAAGGCAGGGCAATAGAGATATATGGTTTAGGGAGAGCAGATCTGAACTATTGTTAAGGTCTTAAGGTTGAGGAACAACACAGTTTTATTGCTAGTCAGGTTGGGGTCTGGACAGCAATGAAGTCAAACCACGTTTGCTTCTGGGTCACTTTTACCAAACCTTTTTACAGCTTTTCTTTTCTCTTCCAACATTTTTATTTCCCTTGAGTTAATATTATTTCATATTTGTAAAATTATGCTTATTGTTCTATGTACCTCTTGCTAATTTTTTAAAAACAAATTTCTTTTAGAAATCTCAAATGTCTCCTAATAATTTTAAGAAATGCAAAGGCACAGTTAATAATCTGAGAGTTATATTTTTCCCTATGTTTTTAGCTTTTTAGGTAATTATTCTACAGCTATTCTCCTGCTTTCCACAGCTGTTAGTCTGGCCTCCTTTTTACAGCTCTCTTTTGCAGGACTCAGTACTTTCCGGAAACTATCAGTTCATCTTTTCTAGGTTGACTCTTTCATTTTGATAAAATACAATCCCAAATAGTTACTTTAAAAAGTTTTGTAGGCTTGAACAAAACATTAATCAGAGGAACCCCTAAAGTTCTAAAGATCTAAAAACTCAACCAGAGGAGTGATCAGCAAACTGAAGTAGCATCATTTCAAATCATTTCAAATTGACAGAATTAAAAACAGCAACACCAAGTGTCAGATGCCAACACAACTGATGGGAGTATGAAAAGGTAAAACTTACTTTTTGAAAGCAATTTGGCATTCTCTAGAAAACCTAAAAGTCATGAAGATAATACAAAAGGAGGCACATACAAGAAAGAAACTCTTGCTATGTCCATGAAGAGAAAAATAAGGAAATAAATGGGGGTACATTCTTACGTTAAAACACTATCAGTTCAGTTCAGTCACTCAGTTGTGTCCGACTCTTTGAGACCCCATGAATTGCAGCATGCCAGGCCTCCCTGTCCATCACCAACTCCCAGAGTTCACTCAAACTCATGTCCATCTCCATCGAGTCAGTGATGCCATCCAGCCATCTCATCCTCAGTCGTCCCCGTCTCCTCCTGCCCCCAATCCCTCCCAGCATCAGAGTCTTCCAATGAGTCAACTCTTCGCATGAGGTGGCCAAAGTACTGGAGTTTCAGCTTTATACAATGTTTAAAATGAACTTAGCAGACTTTTCCAGGATAGTTCCAGGCCGCATGGTGAGGAGGAGCCTGATGCTGTGACTGGGCGAGGATGCCGCTGGAGGCGGGCCCCTTAATCACCCTGTGGACGCTGTCTAACTATTTCTGGGTGTCCCTGGGGACGGCCAAGGTGACCTTATGGCCGTGCGGCTGTTTGCCAGCTCTTTCATCGGTATCATCCGTCCAGGCTTCCGCACCGGCTTCACGGCTCCCTCTTCCACGCCTGCTTCGTGTTGGTGCTCAAGCAGAACTCTGTCTTCAGCCTCCTGGCTGTTACCAACGGCCTAGCTGTGCGTGTCCCACTCAGGCAAACGAGTTTGGTCACTGGGGCCTGAGAAAGAGAAGTCATTGCTGCCCTTGGGGTGCTTGCCTTTGGCATTGAACTGACCTGGTTTCTGAGGTGAAAGAGTAAAGAAAGTGTCACCCAACAACGGCACAGAGCCCTGGGATGGGACCATAAATGAAAGCTGTTACCTTGTGAAGTGTCTGTTTGAGGATGAGGTTCCCATTGTTATTTAGTGTGTGAATTGTGAGCTAAGTGTCTTTGTGTATATGAAAATGTCTTCTTTCTGTTGTCACTCTTGGATGATAATTTCACTTGGTGAAATTCTAGATTTAGAAATGTTTATAGGCACTTGGAATATATATACTCTAGTAACTTCTGAAATATATTGTTGCTTTAAAAATACCCTAGTGGCAGGTCACTTAAAGTTTTATTCAATCATTGATGTTCTGAAATCTGCCCATGAGACATCTGAGTGTTAATAATTTTCATGTTCAGTATTCAGTGTTCACTTTCAATTTCAAGATTCATGAACAATTCTTGGGTGATATATCCTCAAGATATCCTTACAAAATTTTATCCATTTTTAAAATCCGTATATGTGGTGGTATTAGTCTATCTTCCATTGATGTCTAATCCTCTTCCGTATTTCTGATATATTTTTTCCTCCATAGTGCCTCCTGAGTAAATTGACAGTACATACAATTTCACTATATTTCTCATTAATATAAACTTGTGCAGTTTTTATTGTATCTCATTTTTAATTCTAATGATTATAATTTTACCTCCAAAAATTCTTTTATATTCTCTTTACTTTCTTGAATAATTATGCATATTTTGTTTTCACAATTGCTTGTGGTTTTCCCCAGATGCCTATAAAGGATAATAATATAGTAACAATCTTTAATCGGAGAAGGCAATGGCAGCCCACTCCAGCACTCTTGCTTGGAGAATCCCAGGGACAGAGGAGCCTGGTAGTCTGCCATCTGTGGGATCACAGATGGACACGACTGAAGAGACTTAGCAGCAGCAGCAGCAACAATCTTTAATAGTGCCTTAAAATAGTGCTTTAAAAAGAAGGCATATCTGATTGGCAATGGAATAAAAATGAAGATCCTTTGTAGACAAACAAATGTCATTGTAATGTTTGAGTGTGAGTTCTGTGCAGGATAAAATAAAGCACCTGGAGAAGGCCTTTATTATCAGATTTATCCTCCTACATTTTGATCCCCATGTCACTAAGGAGAATAGTCCCTTTTGGTCCATTTTCAAGCTATAACTGACCAATCATGATGCTTAAATATAGGTTTAGGAGAAATGTGATGATAAAATTGTGAGCTGGATAGAGAATGAGAAGAAAGCACTAGTGAAGGGAGAAAAAAAAAATTTATGGAGACGTTAAGGTTGTGCATAGAGAAGAAGCTAGGGAAAGAACGCTAAAAATCTCAAGGGTTATTGTGGAAGAGGATTTTAGGAGTTTGGTTTATGAGATGGTCCCAAGAGAACTGGAGAAAAAAAGGGGTAAAGATTTAGAAGTGTTTGTTAAAGATTATAAATCAAATTCCAATTAATTATTTAAAATGAAAATAATAATGGAATTCATTTAGTTCAGTTCAGTCACTCAGTCATGTCTGACTTTGCAACTCCGTGGACTGCAGCACTTCAGGCCCCTGTCCATCACCAACTCCCAGAGTTTACTCAAACTCATGTCCATTGAGTCAGTGATGCCATCCAACCATCTCATCCTCTGTCATCCCCTTCTTCTCTTGCCTTCAACCTTTCCCAGCATCAGGGTCTATTCACATGAGTCAGCTGTTTGCATCAGGTGGCCAAAGTATTGGAGTTTCAGCTTCAACATGAGTCCTTCAAATGAACAATAGGACTGATTTCCTTTAGCATGGACTGGTTGGATATCCTTGCAGTCCAAGGGACTCTCAAGAGTCTTCTCCAACACCATAGTTCTAAAACATCAATTCTTCGATGCATTTATAGTCCAACTCTTACATCAATACATGACTAGTGAATAAATCATAGCCTTGACTAGATGGACCCTTGTTGGTAAAGTAATGTCTCTACTTTTTAATATGCTGTCTAGGTTGGTCATAACTTTTCTTCCAAGAGTAAGCATCTTTTTATTTCATGGCTGCAGTTACCATCTGTAGTGATTTTGGAGCTGAAAAAATATTTTTATGGAGCCCATAAAAATAAAAAATAAAAATAATGTCTTTATTTCTGTTTCCCCATCTATTTGCCATGAAGTGATGGGGCTGGATGCCGTGATCTTCGTTTTCTGAATGTTGAACTTTAACCCAACTTTTTCACTCTCCTCTTTCACTTTCATCAAGAGGCTCTTTAGTTCTTCTTCAACTTCTGCCGTAAGGGTGATGTCATCTGCATATCTGAGGTTACTGACATTTCTCCCACCAATCTTGATTCCAGCTTGTGCTTCATCCAGCCCAGCATTTCTCATGATATACTCTGCATATAAATTAAATAAGCACAGTGACAATATACAGCTTTGACATACCCCTTTTCCTATTTGCAACCAGTCTGTTGTTCCATGTCCAGTTCTAACTGTTGCTTCCTGACCTGTATACAGATTTCTCAAGAAGCAGGTCAGATGGTATGGTATTCCCACCTCTTTAAGAATTTTCCACATAATGGAAATAATAATGGACTTACTATTCATTTATTTTTCACTGTGAACTGAGTTTGAAATGTACCTTACAGTCAGTAGCCACCAGAGCCCTGGATATTATTTGTGGATATATTGTTAAACGTTCCTTATTGCTATGGTAGCTTACAGTATTCTTGTTTAATCATTTCTTGCTCATAATTATGCTGGCTCCTAATGATGCAACTAAAACTAAAAAATATTAAAACTGATGTTTCTGATTTTTATTTGAGATTATCTGAGAAGAATTTTCTCATAGATAGATAATAACCTGTTGTTGTTCAGATGCTAAGTTTTGTCTGACTCTTTCAACCCCATGAACTGCAGCATGCAAAGCTTCCCTGTCTACCATCTCCCAGAGTTGTCTCAAACTCATGTCAACTGAGTCAGTGATGCCATTCAACCATCTCATCCTCTGTCTTCCCCTTCTCCTCCTGCCCTCAATCTTTCCCAGCATCAGGGTTTTTACAATGAGTCGGCTGTTCACATCAGGGGGCCAAAGTATTGGAGTCTCAACTTCAGTATGGATCAACTATGAAGAAAGATTCTCTGATGGCTAAAACTTTACCAACCACTCTGCTCATTGTAGAATCTGTTTTCATAGAAGAAGAATGGCAAGGTGGAAATATTCCACTTACTCTGTTTGAATATGTGTTAAAATTGTGACAAAGATGGTGAAAAATGCAATAGCAATAAAATAATAGAATAAAGTAGAGGCAGGAGACAAGGGGCTGTTGTGCGGTTTGATGATCACTGAGGTTTGATGATCTGAGATGGTTCTTCTGAAGAGGTAACTTTCAAACTATGACCAGAATGATGAAAGGGAACCAGCACTGAAACAACAAGGAGAAATATATTCCAGGAAAAAGACCCATATATTCAAAGGAAAAAAAAAAAAAGAGTTTTATATTTGAGGAACCAGAAAAAGGCTAATATAGTTGGAGTACAGCAACAGTAGGCTAGAGAGGCATGTAATGAGCATAGAGAAGGCAAATCAAATATATGATTCTGTTAGGTAGGTAGAATAGGAAAAAGGAGTCCAATATGGTGGTGGCTAAAAGACAAAGGGAGAAAAGTCCTTGAAAATAGCACAAAGAAACATCCGAGGACAGGAGTGAGGACCTCAGGTAAAACAAACAGCTCTCCTGGCTAGCCCAATTTAGATGTCAAGGGAATGTATAATTTTCTCAGTTCTGTCTCGCCACAGCAAAAATTTGAAGCTATGGATGGACCAGTGGTATCGCTCAGTTTTATTAGGAAAAACAAAGGCTAGTACATTCTTTAGGAGTGATGGTGGGCCAACTCAAAAGATAAAGAGAGGAGAGGCCTTAATCCTTCTAGGCTTCCATCTTTTATACATTTGTATCCTCCCCCTGGGCCCGCCCTATGTAAATTGGGCTAGACAGGATGGCTGTTTGTTTTACCTGATGCCCTCTCTCTAGTCCTCTACCTTCTTTTGTTCTATTTTTGCTGGCTTTTCCCTTCTTTGTCTTTCATCCACTGCCATTTTGGACTCCCTTTTCCTATTCTAACTACCTAACAATTCTACAGTGTCTTCTAAGCAGTATAGTGTTTTGTTGTTGTTTTTTTTTTTTTATGTGGACCACCTTTAAAGTCTTTATTGAATTTGTTACAATATGGCTTTTATGTTTTGGTTTTTGGCCATGAGCCATGTGGGATCTCAGTTTCTTGATCAGGGATAAAATCCACTCCCCCTACATTGAAGGTGAAGTTTTAACCACTGGACCACCAGGGCAGTTTCTAAGTATAGAGGTTTGTAAATATATATTATGATTATTTTATTTGAAGTGGACCAAGATGCCATGGAAGGGTTTTACAGATAGAAGTTACTGGGTACAAATTAGGGTTAGTTGTTAAAGACTTTTAGCACAATAAAAACACCAAATGACTTGGTATTGAAGATTTCTGTCTGCAAATTCTGGCTTCAGTTGAAAGATTGAAGCATTCAAATGGGATATTATTGATTTTCTTCATTTAAAGTGAGGGGCTTCATTGGATGATAGTAACTAGTTTCTTATGACAGGGAGGATGGTGAAGTTGGTCAGTAATTTATTTACTCTCCTGATAAAATGAACCTCTTTTGAAAGACTAAGAAGTCATTTCTCAGGGCTGCTTTTTCTTGGGCTGTTACTCTAAGTGGTGGTCATTATTTATAGTAACTTTCTGTTGTTGTTATTGTTTATTCGCTAAATTGTATCCGACTCTTTTGTTACCACATAGACCTTGGCCTGCCAGAGTCCTCTGTCCATGGGATTTCCCAGGCAAGGATATGGGAGTGGATTACCATTTCCTCCTCCAGGGGATCTTCCAACCCAAAGCTTAAACTTGGGTCACCTGCATTGGCAGGTTTCTTCAACACTGAGTCACCGTATTAAGATTAGTAACATTTTGCTGCTGCTGCTGCTAAGACGCCTCAGTTGTGTCCCACTCTGTGTGACCCCATAGACGGCAGCCTGCCAGGCTCCTCCATCCCTGGGATTCTCCAGGCAAGGACACTGGAGTGGCTTGCCATTTCCTTCTCCAATGCATGAAAATGAAAAGTGAAAGTGAAGTCGCTCAGTGGTGCCCAACTCTTAGCGACCCTATGGACTGCAGCCCACCAGGCTCCTCCATCCATGGGATTTTCCAAGCAAGAGTACTGGAGTGGGGGTGCCATTGCCTTCTCAGAGTAACATTTTAATGAATAGCTATTTGAAGCAACCAACATTTACACAGTGTAGACTTTCTATAAATAGAAAAAAATATAAATATCTATTGGACATGAGTAAAGGAGATTCAGGTTAAAGAATAAATTAAAACGAAGACTATAAAAGGACAGTAGATTATTCTTAAGGTTTCTTTGAATTCTGAGTGTCTTTGTTGTAGACGGATTTCTTCCAACCATTATCTCTGCTTTATCCATTTATGGCACCAACATTTGGATATTGCATCTTGGATTTAGCATCTTACAAATGCTAATTGAGGTTTTAAATTAGCACAGGTGCTGGGGAAAGCAAGTGCCTGGTTATTTTCCAGTCATGCTGGAATCTAATGAAAGCTATAAACCCACACTGAGAAATATGCATATATATTTTTATAAAGTTTCAGGGAGCCATGAACTCTTTGAAGCCTGTTCATGGGCCTTCCAAATGCAAGCCCTATGGGATGAATAAGAACTCAAAATAGGTACCTTTCAAGTATAATCTGTGATTCTCAAGACTGGCTTTTGCCCTGCATTAAATGGTCCTAATTAAAGAAAAGATGTCTTCTGTTGATTTTTCCTTCATACTGCCACTGTGAAAATATTAGAAGTGCTGCTGCAAAGAAGTAAGAACATAAAGAGAAATTTCAAGTACAGAATTTTCTGACAGCCCAGAAGTGTTAATGCAGCTCATTTTAACATGGATTAAATTGTTTTCTCTCCAACCATATTGGCTGAAAGAACCTTGTCTTATACCTGAGCTGAAACTGATTGAAATATTCAAACATAAATCTCTCTCTCTCTTTTTTTTATTTGCTAATAAGTTTCTATGCAGTTCTTTAAAAATGATGTTATCAATATGCAAAATTCAGTAGGAATGCAGAAATCAAAAAGATAGTCACCATTTATTCTCCCAAGGTAAATGACTATATTTACAACTGTACTTGTTTTTCGTGTTTATCACTGCTATCTTTTATGAAGGTGAGCCATCTATTTTCAGGTTGATACGTAAATTTGATAGATAGAGTGTTGAAGATATTTCAGTTTTTAGTGAAGTTTAATAAGGTGGGACTTCCAAAGTGGCTCAGTGGTAAAGAATCTACTTGCCAATGCAGGAGACCCAGGAGACTTGGATTCAATCTCTGGGTCAGGAAGATCTCCTGGAGGAAAAATGGCAGCTGGTGGCTCACATGGTCAAAGAATCTGCCTGCACTGTGGGAGACCCAGGTTTGATCCCTGGTCGGGAAGATCCCCTGGAAAAAGAAATTGCAACCCCCTCCAGTATTCCTGCCTGGAAAATCCCATGGACAGAGAAATCTTGCCTGTCCATGAGGTTACAGAGAGAGACATGGCTACGTGCACTCAGGTGCACACAAACACACACACAATAAGATAGCTATAGTCAAGTGGGCCTTAGAAAGCATCACTACGAACAAAGCTAGTATAGGTGATGGAATTCCAGTAGAGCTATTTCAAATCCTGAAAGATAACACTGTGAAAGTGCTGCACTCAATATGCCAGCAAATTTGGAAAACTCAGCAGTGGCTACAGGACTGGAAAAGATCAGTTTTCATTCCAACCCCAAAGAAAGGCAATGACAAAGAATGCTCAAACTATTGCACAATTGCACTCATCTCACATGCTAGTAAAGTAATGCTCAAAATTCTCCAAGCCAGGCTTTAGCAATAAGTGAAATGTGAACTTCCTGATGTTCAAGCTGGTTTTAGAAAAGGCAGAGGAACCAGAGATCAAATTGCCAACATCTGCTGGATTATGGAAAAAGCAAGAGAGTTCCAGAAAAACATCTATTTCTGCTTTATTGACTATGCCAAAGCCTTTGACTGTGTGGATCACAATAAACTGTGGAAAATTCTGAAAGAGATGGAAATATCGGACCACCTGACCTGCCTCTTGAGAAACCTATATGCAGGCCAGGAAGCAACAGGTAGAAATGGACATGGAACAACTGGTTCCAAATAGGAAACGGAGTACATCAAGGCTGTATATTGTCACCCTGCTTATTTAATTTATATGCAGAGTACATTATGAGAAACGCTGGGCTGGAAGAAACACAAGCTGGAATCAAGATTTTGGGAGAAATATAAATCACCTCAGAGATGCAGATGACACCACCCATATGGCAGAAAGTGAAAAGGCGCTAAAAAGCCTCTTGATGAAAGTGAAAGAGGAGAGTGAAAAAGTTGGCTTAAAGCTCAACATTCAGAAAAAAAAAAAAAAAAATGGCATCCAGTCCCATCACTCCATGGGAAATAGATGGAGAAACAGAGGAAACAATGTCAGACTTTATTTTGGGGGCTCCTAAATCACTGCGGATGGTGATTGCAGCCATGAATTTAAAGGACGCTTACTCCTTGGAGGAAAAGTTATGACCAACCTTGATAGCATATTCAAAAGCAGAGGCATTACTTTGCCGACAAAGGTCCATCTAGTCAAGGCTATGGTTTTTCCACTAGTCATGTATGGATGTGAGAGTTGGACTGTGAAGAAAGTTGAGCACCAAAGAATTGATGCTTTTGAACTATGGTGTTGGAGAAGACTCTTGAGAGCCCCTTGGACTGCAAGGGAATCCAACCAGTCCATTCTGAAGGAGATCAGACCTGGGATTTCTTTGGAAGGAAGGAATGATGCTAAAGCTGAAACTCCAGTCTTTGGCCACCTCATGCGAAGAGTTGACTCATTGGAAAAGACTTTGATGCTGGGAGGGATTGGGGGCAGGAGGAGAAGGGGACGACCGAGGATGAGATGACTGGATGGCATCACAGACTTGATGAGTGAACTCCGAGAGTTGGTGATGGACAGGGAGGCCTGGTGTGCTGCGATTCCTGGGGTTGCAAAGAGTTGGACACGACTGAGAGACTGAACTAACTAGGCTGTTGGCAGTCTTTTTAGTTTTTTCAGAAAAATGATTCAATATACAAGGTACTGCAGTTCATAGTTATACATTTGGTAGCACATTATAATTCTTAGAACTCACTGGGCTAGCTGGTATTGCCTGTTGACTTTGGGCATCAAATGTAAACTCTGAGTTTCATTATTCTCATCTGAAAAATGAAGGCAAGCATATCTCAGTGGGATGCTGAAAAGGTTATAATGAGATAACAAATCTCTTGCTGACCAGCAAATACCTGTGGCCTTGCTTGCCTCTGATTCCCATCCAGCCAGTAGCCATAGATAAATTTGAACTATTCAACTCAAAGTTAGATTCTTCTCTGGAGAGCAAGCTGAGATCATTTGAGAGCACATGAATGAGGAACCACTTGTGGGTGGCCAACAAAAGCAAGTGACAGTGAAACAGATTGAGCTCCACTTGCTCTTAAGGACACCTGTGTAATATGTCACTGGGATTTACAGGTGCTCCCAGAGCCATACGCTCATGTTGACACTGCAGATAACGTGAACAGAATTCAGTAAAATGTCTGAAAATGTTTCATTTAGAGCAAAGATTTTGAAACATCTAAGCATGAGTTGGGCTTCCCAGGTGGTGCTAGTGGTAAAGAATCTGCCTGCCAGTTCAGGAGACATAAAAGATGTGGGTTTGATCCCTGGGTCTGCAAGACCCCCTGGAGGAGGACACAGCAGCCCACTCCAGTATTCTTGCCTGGAGAATCCCATGAATAGCAGAGCCTGGTAGGCTACAGTCCATCGGGTCACAAAGAGCCTGACACAACTGAAGTGACTTAGCACACAAGCATGCAAACCTCAGTTATTTAATATATCTTATTGGACTTATATCTTATTTATACTTTAGAATCTGTAATATCTAAGGCTGTCATCCTAGAGTGATTTTAGGAGTATACTCTGCAATGAGATCAGAGTATTTTATTCCACTCTGCAAATGTCATACATACTTATTATTTTATATCAATATTATATTACTCTTTTTAATCACATTCTAAATAGTTTCAATATTTCTTTTTTGACTTACCAGAAATTGATATTGAATGGATAAGGGATATCTTAAAATGGCATATTGAAGCTTTTACCATAAAATAACAAAACAGATAAATAGTAGCAAAATCGATTATTTTGCATACTTATCAACTCCAAATTAAGAGCATATTCATGTCGACAATTTTCTTTCTCCCCTAGAGCATCTGTTTATCTTCATATCAAGATAGCGAATGAGCAATACCAGCTGGACTTCAGGTAAGAGGCTTTAAACTCAGGATTTGATCCTGATACTACAGTGCCTAAGATCCTTGATAATTCTATTTCTCATTTTAAATGAGTGCACTCAAGCACTATTATGAGGATGAATCTTTAAACATAACTTTACAATAGAGTTTTCTTTGATAATAGATCATTTATACGGTACAGTACAGCAGCCATTAGACTTATGTTAGATAGCCATTAGCCTAGCTATTGAGTGTTTAAAATGTAGCTAATGCAACCAAGGAATTTAATTATCAGCTTTATTGGATTTTAACTAATTGAAATTGAAAAGGCTACATGTGTGTTGATTGTAGCTACCACATTTGGCAACATAGCTTAAGAGGCTATGGCAAAAGGCTAGCTAAAATATCTAAGGGGACCTTCAACTTCAAACCATACATTTCTTGAACTACAGCATGAGAAATGTCTACTTAGGAGCCCATTCATTTTTCTCTGAATAGCTACATCATGATAATGAAACATTTAATTATTCATTCATCAAACATTTAGTAACTATTATGGCCCAGTTTGTATGCCAGACACTTGTTATTCAACCATGAATAAGGACAGACATAGACCTTGTCTTCAAGTAGTCTATGGTATACAGGGAAATATAAATAATCACTATCAGAGACAGGAAGAACTACACTAACTACAATATATTATAAATGTTATGAAGGAAATGAATGTGGGACTGAGTTAAAGAACATGTAGATTTTTAAGGAGAAGCAGTTTACATCAGATGGAGTTGAGGGCTTCTCAATTGAGATGACATATAAATAAATGACACAAAGAACCAACTTGTTGGAAAAGACCATCATTGGGATAGACTGAAGGAAGGATGAGAAGGGGACAACAGAAGATGAGATGGTTGGATGACATCATCAACTCAGTGGACATGAGTTTGTGCAAACTCTAGGAGATGATGAAGGACAGGGAAACCTGGCATGCTGCAGTCCATGGGGTCACAAAGAGTTAGACATGGCTTAGTGATTGAACAGTACAATAAATAAATAAATGAAGCAAAATGGGTGAATAGGGGTTACTCATGTGTACGGATGCAAAGGGAACAATTTCTGAAAGGAAGGAACAGCATAGACAGCAAACCCAGAGATAGGAAAGTGTGTAGCAACTAACAGAACGTCTGTGTGATTGGAACATGAGTGGTACCAAGAGTGTCATATACAAGATTGCAACTGTAAATAAGAGTAAAATTAGTAGGATCTCATATGATGAATGGAATTATTATTATTACTATCTTAATTAGGAATGCAAAAGAAAGCCATTGTGGAATTTTAAGTAAGGATATAATATAACCTCAAATTTGTTTGTTCCTAAATCACGCTTACTATTTGGAGAAAAAAAAATTGTAATGTAGAATAATGGCAGTAGGGAGTGAATTAGAAGATTAAAAATACATCAGTCAAACTTGTTGGCAACATAGATATAGTGGTGGTAGCAGAAGTGGAATAAAGTGTTATTGTTCAGTTACTTGGCCGTGTCTGACTCTTTGTGACCCCATGGACCACAGCACACCAGGCTTCTCTGTCGTTCACCATTTTCCAGAGCTTGCTCACACTCATGTCCATTGAGTTGATGACACCATCAAACCATCTTGTCCTCTCTCCTCACCTTCTCCTCCTACCCTCAGTCTTTCCCAGCATCAGGGTGTTTTCCAGTGAGTTGGCTCTTCACATCAGGTGGCCAAAGTATTGGAGCTTCAACTTCAGCGTTAGTCTATCAGTGAATATTCAGGATTCATTTTTTAGAGTTGACTGGTTTGATCTCCTTGCAGTCCAAGGGACTCTAGAGAGTCTTCTCTAACTCCAAAGTTCAAAGGGACTGATTCTTTGGCACTCAGCCTTCTTTATGGTCCAACTCTCACATTCATATATGACTACTGGAAAAACCATAGCTTTGACTATACAGACATTTAACAAGAAAGTAATATCTCTGTAAAATTCACAATTCATACTACTTGCTGGACCAAAGAAGCATCATTTTTAACTTATTCTTATAAATTACTCAAAGAAACACCCCTAAAATTAATAATGTAAAAATAAGCAAATTAGTAAGTAAGTAAATAAGTAAGTCACTTTGTTATAAATAGCAGCAGAAATGTTTTGGGGTGCATTTTGATGGGTCACTATCAGGATAATGTGCTTATTTTACTTACCATTATTAATCCAAAGAATCCATCACCTGAAATTGCACCAATGTCTACAAATAATTTCTAAGACAGAATTTCATTTAAAGCTATATTTTTTAAAGATTGTTCAGTATTAAAATTAATATAAGTTTTCAGGACAAAAAAATTATGGAGATCTAAGACAGTGACATTTATTTTTAGGTTAGTTTGTTTTTCTCCCAATTCTTTTATACAAAGATTTTTGTTATTTTCACAATCAATCAGCTATCTTGTGGCATCTGTTTTATCTGAAAAACAAAGGCATTGGATTGGATGGTCTCTGAAATCTATGTCACATCTCTGTGAATGCTTCAAATAACACTGTGCTAACGAAGAACAACAAGCTCTTTTTCACCAAATTTCAAGAGAAAGGCAGCCATTTGTCTATCTGGTTGTAGGTCTTCACACGTGACTGGAATGTTTGGTGAGTGTATAAGGGCAACTGTGTTTGTATGAAAGCAGGCCAACTCTGACACTAATAGATCAAACATTTTAAAAAAATCATTCTGTCACCTTGGAACATCACACTCTCCTGCTTGCTAATGTAATTCATACAGAGTGGTAAGTAATATCACTGAATCAGCACTACACAATTGCTCTCACTCTGACTATCCAATATATCTTGGCATACGTTTTAAAAATTAATTATATATCCTATGAATATTCCCTAATATCTTGTGAGCAATGCTCTCCTAATTCTATCATGTTATGCATTTATACAGAGCAATTTTTAGACACTATGTGCCAGCCACTGTTCTGAGTATAACAGTGAATGGAGCAGACAGTCCTCACAAAGCTTACATTCTCAAGAGTGCATTTTAAATCCAAAAAATTATACCTTCATAAAAAGGTAAAAGTTCTCCACCAACCACTAATAATTCCAAGTAAATTAGACATTTACTTGCCCAAATGTGATTTAATCCTCCAGAGAATGTGTACAAAAAGAAGAAAAGTGAAACTTAAAAGCTCTAAGCTAGAATATTATCCCAGAGACAAGTTTCATTAATATTTATTTACTTATGATGTCACCATAAAGTATAAAACCTTCATTTCCCAATGAAACAATTCCTTTTCCTAGTAAATATTAAGTTTGTGTCCTAACAAGGCACCAAAAAGGAATTTCAAATCTGTTTATAATGTGATAAAAGAGAATAATAACAATGCTGATGTGTAAACATTTGTCTGAATTTTACACATGTGATAAATACTCTGATCTCATGCTAGAGCAGGCTCCTAAATCACTCTGGGTGATGGTGGTGGTGGTGGCTTAGTTACAAAACTGTGTCCAACTCTTGTGGCCTGCCAGGCTTCCCTGTCCATAGGACTTTCCAGCAAGAATGCTAGAGTGGGTTGCCATTTCCTTCTCCAAAATCATTTTATGGCTGTCTTTAAATACAGTATATTTTGCAGAGTAGTAAGATATGATTAAATAATCAAGTAAGATATAGTTAAATATCCAATCTACACAGTTCAAATCACTAAGTCTAAAAGGAGAACTCATCAGATGTTTTACCTAGGCTTTGTATAGAATCCTACTTATTTTATCTGGAGTTCTATCTCTAACTCAACCTTCTGTTATGTTTATGCCTACAAACCAAGCACCTCCATTCCATGAAGACACATGAAATTTGTCAATATAGGGAAACTGTTCTTGGAGCTCCTAGACATCTTTGGTGACATGTTAGGCAAACATCCTTAAGGGCAGGTGAAGCTGAGTCTCCTTCACTAGCACCTGTTTTCATTGACTACCTACAAGTCTCATCATTCATGAGCTCTGAAACCATCTCAGCTTGTTCTCCACAGGAAATAGTAACCTGGAGTCCAACAGTCACAAATGTCTCTATGGAGACTAGATACAGAGAGTAATGGGCAGAGGTTAAGTGCTGGTAAATAAATGGTTTGAAACTAGCTCTGATTAATCATACCAAGGTTGATATTTTAGGCATCATTTGTTATTTTATTGGTGTGCTGTTGGTATAAAAGAGAAATAACATTTTGAGGCACTGACTATCACAAGATGAATGACATTGGGGACTCCTTTGTAAGGAAATGATTATATAGTAGGTAACCCAAGAAATATCCTTGTAAATAGACCAGGGACAGAACTGCTGGCAGACATACTTAATGGTAAGTGATACCTGAAATATCCTGTTCTTGGGATACTTTCACAGGATGCACCTGCTCTGTCTAGCTTTGCTTACAGGAAATAAATGCATGCTTAGTTGCTCAGTTGTGTCTGACTCTTTGCGACCCCATGGACTTTAGTCTGCGAGGCTCCTCTGTCCATGGGATTCTCTAGGCAAGAATACTGGAGTGAGTTGTTGTTTGCTCCTCCAGGGGATCTTCCTAACCCAGAGATCAAACCCATGTCTCTGTCATCTCCTGCACTTCAGTCAAATTCTTTACTGCTGAGCCATCTGGGGAATAAACTGAGGATCTGAATTAATGAGACATGTTTCCTTGGACAATGTTCCTTAAACAATATAACTGATGATGAAAAGAAAGTTTTGTGAAATAAATGTTTCCTGCTATGATCTGAATGTTGAAATCCTAATGCCCTATCTGATGGTATTTGCTAGGTGGAGCCCTTAGGATGATTAGGTCATTACTCTGGTTAGGAAATGGTTGTGTCAGGAGTCTTGAATCTCACTGACCCCCTTATTTAATAGTCCTGTCTAGCTAATACATCAGGCAGATGTTTTATGGATTCAGTAAGGGATGATTAAGGATTAGGCTATATGGTTTCTCTAAATATCTAATCTGCCTCTGGTATGCTGGAGAATACACAAAGTACAACAGACCAAGGAGGTTAAAAAAAAAAAAAAAAAGTGAAAGTTGCTCAGTCGTGTCTGACTCTTTGTGACCCCAGTAGACTGTAGCCTGCCAGGCTCCTATGTCCATGGAATTATCCAGGCAAGAATAGTGAAGTGGGTAGCCATTTCCTTCTTCAGGGGATCTTCCCAACCCAGGGATTGAACTCTGGTTTCCTGCATTGCAGGTGGATTCTGCACTGTCTGAGCTCCCAGGTGGTAGGCTAATGGATGCCTTCTGTTCAATTTGAATTTTGACCAGGCAGAGATTACATTCCTAAGGGATAGAATATAGTAGACATATATCAGTTTACCAGGGTGCTATTTGTCAAGAAAATTGCCTTGTTGAATGAGTTGGGGGCTTCCCAGGTAGCACTAGTGGAAAGAAGCCTCCTGCCAGTGCAGGACAGAGACACAGATTTGCTCCCTAGGTTGTGAAGACCCCCTGGAGGAGGGCATGTCAACCCACTCCAGTATTCTTGTCTGGAGAATCCCATGGATAGAGGATCCTGGCAGGCTGCAGTCCAAAGTCACAAAGAGTCAGATGCATCTGAAGCTACTTAGCACTTAAAAGCACAGTGGGATGGGATTGGACCTGCTACTTATTGAGTGCAAGTTCATGGTTTACATTAATGCAGTCATGATTATCATCTTTTCCAAGGATCTCAAGGACTATAGCTACCTGTATGACTAATGGAGAATAGGTGATATATCTGGCTAAAGTTTTAGAGCTAGCCAGTTTACAAAATTCCTGAGATTTACAGAATCTGGAACAACCAAAATACACTACTCATCACTGTAAAAAATAAGTTAAAAATCTCTTGCAGAATCTGCTCACAGACAAGAAACTCAGAGACAGAGAGGGCTATTTGAGTTTTTCAATAATCATATTTCTATTCAAAGAACCCTATTGACTCCCCTTAATAATCTCCAAAAGAAGCTTTAATTGAAATGGGACTCTGAGCAAAAATAATATAGGATTTACCTAAGGCTGTGTCATAGGCAACCCACTCGGTTTTGTAAAATTCTAGAACATCAGCCTAGGCTGGAACTGAGATGTTTTAGCACACTTGCTGTTATTGTCAGCCTGGAGGGTGGTTTGGGTCCAAACAAAAAATAGATTGAAAGCGGAAGGGATCATAGTAAGTAGAAGGAATACTCATAAGTGGTTCATGATCCCAATGAGGAATAGAGCTATACTAGGTCCAGGAAAAACACCACAGAGTAAGGTAATCACACTCTATAAAAAATTATTTTATTGAAGTATAGTTTATGTGTATATATACCACAGAGGGCTTCCCTTGTGGTTCAGATGGTAAAGAGTCTGCCTATAATGCAGGAGACCCTGGTTCAATTCCTAGGTCAAGAAAATCCTCTGGAGAAGGGAATGGCAACCCACTCCAGTATTCTTTCTTGGGAAAATTCCATGGACAGAGGAGCCTGCCAGGCTACAGTCCATGGGATTGCAAAGTCAAATATGACTAAGCGACTAACACTTTCATTTTTCATGTTATTTTCCATTCTGGTTTATCACAGGATATTGAATAGAGTTCCCTGTGCTATAATATAGGATCCTGTTGCTTATCCATTCTATATGTAATAGTTTGCATCTGCTAATCCCAAACCCCAATCCATCCCTTCCCCAGCCCCTCCCTCTTGGCAACCACAAGTCTGATCTCTAGTATTATAATACTCGAATTATACCTCTCAGATCTAGCACTGAATAACAGTTAGTGCAGGGAGAAATCTTCAGACTTGTTTGTTCTGGACAAAGGAAACTGAGGCCCCACAGACTTCTAAACTATACATAGAAATTGATCTGGATACTTTGGGGAGGGAAAAAAAAATATGATAGGCACATAGATGAATTCAGCTGTCATTCAAATGCAATTTACAGGTGAAATGACTCATCAAATAATGAATATGATAATATCATAATCATCAATGACCTGAAAAAAACTTGCAATTGCTTTGAGGGAGGACTATTAGATATTCTAATCACTGTGGAATCTAATGTCTTTGTATATCAGTACAAAGCTAAAGAACAAGGCTATTGGGTGCCCAGAGGGAGCATAATGCAAAGCCTGGTTGTGGCAGGATCACTGAGCTGTGTGGCTTTGTCGCTGTTCTATAAAGACCTGGTGATACAGATAAAAAGGGGAATTGTTTTCCCTGTGGTACAACTGCTTGCACTTTCACAGGGGGAGGGAAAACACACACACACACACAATGCCTTATCATTGCTCTAGGGTGCAAAAAAGTGCTGCTGTGTAAGATCTGGAAGCTGTATCTGTAACTTTTACTACTGGACACCGAATTTCATATGCAAAAATTTTCTTATCATGACTCAGTAACACAGCCTGTGTGATCCATGGGGAAAAGTCTTTCTTATTGGGAAGGTACTACAAACATTGCTTTAACCTTTCCACCAAAATTATGCAGCATAGAAGAAAATTGGTACATTTCCACCTTCAGGTTAGTAAAGACTGTGAGAGTCTGATATCCTTGCTCACAATTAAAATAATACCTATGGAAATCAGATGGGCAAAATAAGAAGTGAGTTTGGCTTTAGAAAAATGATACAGAAGGATTCCTCCATCAATACATATAAAAAGATTCAAGTATATATATATATATATATATATATATATATATATATATATATATATAAAATCATGTATATGTGGATAATAGAGAAGAAAATACCTAGCTGGTCTAGTAAGAGAATAATAACTAAAAAAAAACAAAAAAAACAAAAACACCTTGTGAAAAAAATGTGTTTCTACTTAAAATTTTATAAAAATGAATCCCTAATCCCATTTGAATGATCCAAATTCTGGTCAGTTTAGGGTGTTAGGGAACTTTTGTCTTTTGCATAATATAGTGTTGAACAATGAGAAGACATGAGACAAATATGTGGCAAGTAGAAATTGACCAGGGCTTCCCTGGTAGCTCAGCTGCAAGAATCTGCCTACAGAGCAGGAGACCTTGGTTCAATTCCTGGGTTGGGAAGTTCCTTTGGAGAAGGGATAGGCTACCCACTCCAATATTCTGGGGCTTCTCTGGTGGCTCATCTGGTAAAGAATCACCTGCAATGGGAGAGACGTGAGTTCAATCCCTGGGTTGGGAAGATTCCCCTGGAAAAGGGAATGGAAACCCACTCCAATATTCTTGCCTGGAGAATCCCCATGGAAGAGGAGCCAAGCTGGGTGGGCTACAGTCCATGGGGTTGCAAAGATCTGGACATGACTAAGTGACTAAGCATAGCACAGTACAGGGATTGACCAAAGTCAGAGGATGCCTTGGGAAGGAAGTGGTTAAAACACAATTCTGTTGGTACCGATGAACCTATTTGCAGGGCAGGAATAGAGATGCAGATGAGAGTAAACCTGTGGACACAGTTGCAGGAGAGGGTGGGATGAATTGAGAGATATATATGCATTGACATATATATATATATATATATATATATATATATATATATATATAAAATAAACTATCATGTATAAAATAGATAGCTGCTGGTGGCGGTGAAGTTGCTCAGTCATGACCGACTCTGCGACCCCGTGGACTGTAGTCTACCAGGCTCCTCCATCCATGGGATTCTCCAGGCAAGAATACTGGAGTAGGTTGCCATTTCCTTCTCCAGGGAATCTTCCCAACCCAGGGATTGAACCCAGGTCTCCCACATTGGAGGCAGAGACTTTAATCTCTGAGCAACCAGAGGAAGCCCTGGGAGGCTACCGTATAGCACAGGGAGCTCAACTCAGTGCTCTATGATGACCTACAGGGGTGGAACTGGGGTGTTGGGAGAGGCTCAAGAAGGAGCGACTTTATGTATACATACAGCTGATTCAAGTTGTATGGCAGAAACTAACACAACATTGTAAAGAAATAATACTCCAATTAAAACAAACAGAACAGTTTTGTGATTTTTGGACCTACTCCCGGCAAGAAAAAAAATCTGTTGTTAGTACAGATAATAATGACAGATGTCCTGGAAAACACAGGAACAGTGTTTGCCAAGAGAGTCCTTATCTGTGGAATTATTTCAACAGATTGTGCGTTCTCCATATGGAATAGTTCATACTAAATACTTCACCTGAAATCTGTGAATCTATGGTGAGTCTCCACACAGGTATTTTTCTCTCTGAGATGCCTGTTCATGTCTTTTGCCCATTTTCCTATTGTTTTATAGGGAAATTTCTATTTATTCTAGATAGTGATTGTCAGTTGTTGGTAGTTTAGTCACTAAGTCGTGTCCAACTCCTTGCCACACCATGAACTGTAGGCTGCTGCGCTCCTCTGTCCATGAGATTTCCCAGAAAAGAATGCTGGAGTTGGTTGCCGGTTACCTCTCCAGGGAATCTTCCTCAATCAGGGACTGAATCCTGGTCTCCTGCATCACAGGAAAATTCTTTAATGCCTGAGCCACCAGGGAAGCCCAAAGAAAGATAACCAACACAGAATCCCTACATCTTAAATTCTCTAAGGTAAGGATACTGGAGTGGGTGGTCATTTCCTTCTCCAGAGGATCTTTCTGACCCAAGGATTGAACTTGGGTCTCCTGCATTGTAGGCAGATTCTTTACTGTCTGAGCCACCAGGGAAACAGTTGTCAGTTAGTTCAGTTCAGTCATTCAGTTGTGTCCGACTCTTTGCAACCCCATGGACTGCAGCATGCCAGACCTCCTTGTCCATCACCAACTACTGTTCCTTGCTCAAACTCATGTCCATTGATCTGATGATGCCATCCAACCATCTCATCCTCTATCGTCCCCTTCTCTTCCCACCTTAAATCTTTCCCAGCGTCAAGGTCGTTTTAAATGAGTCAGCTCTTCACATCAGGTGGCCAAAGTATCGGAGTTTCAGCTTCAACATCAGTCATACCAATGAATATTCAGGACTGATTTCCTTTAGGATGGACTGGTTGGCTCTCCTTGCAGTCCAAGGGACTCTCAGGAATCTTCTCCAACATCACAGTTCAAAAGCATCAATTCTTTGGCACTCAGCTTTCTTTATAGTCCAACTCTCACATCCATACATGACTACTGGAAAAACCATAGCCTTGGCTTGATGAACTTTTTTGTTGGCAACGTAATGTCTCTGCTTTTTAATATGCTATCTAGGTTGGTCATAACTTTCCTTCCAAGGAGTAAGCGTCTTTTTATTTCATGACTTCAGTCACGATCTGCAGTGATTTTGGAGCACCCCCCAAAAATAAAGTTGGCTTAAAGCTCAACATTCAGAAATTATCGGATGTGTGTGTTGCAGATATATTTTTCTATCCTGTTGTTTATCCTCATTTTCCTTTGTGTGCTTTGAAAGAACCACAACACAACTTTTTAAATTTAAAATGGTTGTATTTATCCTTATTTCTTATTGCAGCAGTTATTACTCAGTGTGTCTTTAAAATAAATAATTTCTTCTCCTGAGATTATAAAGAGAACCTTTTGTTTGTTTGTTTTCAAATTTTTGGCCACGTGTCATACCATGTCGGCTCTTAGTTCCCTGACCAGGGATTGAATCTGTGCCCTCTGCATTGGAAGTGCAGAGTCATAACCACTGACCGCCAGGAAATTCTCAAGATAATTTTATAACATTTGAAATCATTATCTTTGACTGACATGAGATAATGCTAATTTCATATTTTACCTAGCACTATGCATTGGGTAGTTTAACCTTTTTTTATTTTACAATGTCACCTGAGCTATATTTCAACCCATACATAGGTCAGAACTATTTTGTACCCAATCCAGTGAGGTGCAGTAAGGATTTCAATTTTTAATCTGCCCAAAATAGGGATATACCATAAACAGAATAATGGTCCCCAAAGATTACCACACCCAATCCCTGGAACCTGTGAATATATCACCTTAAAAGACAAAAGAAAATGTGCACATGTGATTAAGTTAAGTATTTGGAGATGAGGAGATTATCCCAGGTTATCCAGATGTAATTATCCTAATATAATTACAAGAGCTATAATAAGGGGGCAAGAGAGTCAAAGTCACTAAAAGAAGATTTGACTAAGGAAGCAGATATTACATGATGTGAACATGAAAGAAGGGAACATGAACTAAGGAATGCAGGCAGCCTCTACAAACTGGAAAAGGCAAGGACATTGATTCTCTCTGGAGCCTCCAAGAGGAATGCAGTGGAAATGGTGATTTTAATCTCTGTAAAACTCATCTCAGTCTTCTGACATCCAGAGCTGTAAGATAAATCTGTATTGCTTTCAGTCATTATGTTTGTGGTAATTTGTTAAAACAGCAATAAGAAACTGATAAAGGGAGTTCATTGGAGAGTTTTGCACAGAGGAATTATGTGATTAACATGCATTTTAATAAGAGTACTCTGGCTACTAAGTAGAACAGAATGCACAGGGCTAGTGTAGAGGTAGATAAAACATGTTAGGAATTATTATGACAGTAGAAGGAAGCTACAGGGTGCATTAGATGAGGGCAAAATGATATAGATGGTCAGGGCTTTATTTGGAAGTTGCTATACTCTAAAGGCATGGACATCACCAGATGGTCAACACTGAAATCAGACCGACTATATTCTTTGCAGCCAAAGATGTAGAAGTTCTGTACAGTCAGCAAAAACAAGACCAGGAGCTGATTGTGGCTCAGATCATGAACTCCTTATGCCAAATCCAGGCTTAAATTGAAGAAGGGAAAACCACTAGACCATTCAGGTAGGACCTAAATCAAATCCCTTAGGATTTGAACAGTGGAAGTGATAAACAGATTCAAGGGATCAGATCTGATAGACGAAGTGCCTGATGAACTATAGATAGAGGTTTGTGACATTGTACAGGAGACAAGGATCAAGACCATTCCTAAGAAAAAGTAACACAAAAAACTAAAATGGCTATCTAAAGAGGCTTTACAAATAGCTGTGAAAAGAAGAGAAGTGAAAAGTAAAAGAGAAAAGGAAAGATATACCAATCTGAATGCAGAGTTCCAAAGAATAACAAGGAGAGATAAGAAAGCCTTCCTCAGTGATCAGTGCAAAAAAACAGAGGAAAACAATAGAATGGTAAGGACTAGAGATCTCTTCAAGAAAATTAGAGATATAAAGGGAACATTTCATGTGAAGATAGGCTCAATAAAGGACAAAAATGGTATGGACCTAACAGAAGCAGAAGACATTAGGAAGAGGTGGCAAGAATACACAGAAGAACTGTACAAAAAAAAAAGATCTTCACAACCCAGATAATCAGGATGGTATGATCACTCACCTAGAGCTAGACATCTTGGAATGTGAAGTCAAGTGGGCCTTAAGAAGCATCACTATGAACAAAGCTAGTGGAGGTGATGGAATTCCAGTTGAGCTATCTCAAAACCTAGAAGTTGATGCTGTGAAAGTGCTATACTCAATATGCCAGCAAATTGTCACAGGACTGGAAACAGTCAGTTTTCATTTCAATTCCAAAGAAAGGCAATGCCAAAGAATGCTCAGACTACCATACAATTGCACTCATCTCACACGCTACTAAAGTAATGCTCAAAATTCTTCAAGCCAGGCTTCAATAATATGTGAACCCCGAACTTCCGAATGTTCAAGCTGGTTTTAGAAAAGGCAGAGGAACCAGAGATCAAATTGCTAACATCCTCTGGATCAATGAAAAAGCAGGAGAGTTCCAGAAAAGCATTTACTTCTGTTTTATTGACTATGCCAAAGCCTTTGACTGTGTGGGTCATAATAAGCTGGAAAATTCTGAAAGAGTTGGAAATACCAGACCATCTGACCTGCCTCTTGAGAAATCTGTATGCAGGTCAGGAAGCAATGGTTAGAACTGGACATGGAACAACAGACTGGTTCCAAATTGGAAAAAGAGTACATCAAGGCTGTATATTGTCATCCTGCTTATTTAACTTATATGCAGAGCACATCATGAGAAATGCTGGGGTGGAAGAAGCACAAGGTAGAGTCAAGATTTCATGGAGAAATATCAGTAACCTGAGATATGCAGATGATACCACCCTTATGGCAGAAAGTGAAGAGGAACTAAAGAGCCTCTTGATGAAACTGAAAGAGGAGAGTGAAAAAGTTGACTTAAAGCTCAATATTCAGAAAACAAAGATCATGGCATCCGGTCCCATCACTTCATGGGAAATAGATGGGGAAACAGTGGAAACAGTTTCAGACTTTATTTTCTTGGGCTTCAAAATCACTGCAGATGGTGACTGCAGCCATGAAATTAAAGGACACTTACTCCTTGGAAGAAAAGCCATACCAACCTAGACAGAATATTAAAAAGCAGAGACATTAGTAAGGCAACAAAGTTCCATCTATTCAAGACTATGGTTTTTCCAGTAGTCATGTATGGATGTGAGTGTTGGACTATAAAGAAAGCTGAGCATTGAAGAATTTATTTTTTTGAACTGTGTTGTTGGAGAAGACTCTTGAGAGTCCCTTGGACTGAAAGGAGATTCAACCAGTCCATCCTCAAGGAGATTAGTCCTGTGTGTTCATTGGAAGGACTGATGCTGAGTCTGAAACTCCAATACTTTGGCACCTGATGTAAAGAGCTGACTCATTTGAAAAGACCCTGAAGCTGTGAAAGATTAAAGGGGGAGGAGAAGGGGACAACAGAGGATGAGATGGTTGGATGGCATCACTGACTCAATAGACATGAGTTTTATTAACTTCTGGGTGTTGCTGATGGACAGAGAAGCCTGGCGTGTTGTGATCCCTGGTGTCGCAAAGAGTCGGACAAGAATGAGTGACTGAACTGAACTGATATTCTGAAGACAATGCTCTCAGGGCTTTGGATAGATTAGAACCTATCTGCGAGGAAAATAAATTCAAAATTAACTCTAAGAGTTTGGATTAAGCAACTTGTAATTGTCTAACTTTATGTACTTCATTTAAACTCAGAAGTTTTCCCAACATCTTTCTTTTTGTTCCTCCTTCCTCCCTCCCTCCCTCCCTCCCTCCCTCCTTTCCTTCCTTCTGTTCTCTCTCTCCTTTCTATCTATCAACCATATATCATCTATCTGAATGCCATTTTGCTATTTCCCTTAGCAACTAATTCTAGTTTAGCAATCTGGACTTTTAAAACAGATTTCACTATGTATTTTGGCTATGGACTACTTAGCCAAGTAGCTTCTTAAAATATATTTCTAGGAGAGCTTGTATTCTAGTCTGAAATAAGGCAACACTGTGTCGATTGAGTAAGCAAGTCTCCGTTAACAGTATTTGTAGGGCACTGGGTTCATTGGGTGACCCACCCAAGTTCCTTCCCAGTTACATATGGTGTTGAAACATCCTCGGCTGATCGATTCATTCTCAGTGTTTATTACCTTGATGCTTTTTTTTTTTTTTTCCCTTTCAGGCACACAATCCTAATTGTAGCATTTCTTCAAATCATTCTCACCTATTGTGAGAAAGATGAGGTGAGTGGGTAATGATGAGGTTTGAGGAGAGAGCTCCTTTTATAGTGGGATATATCCTATTCTGCCAGGACGAGGATAAGATTATATAGAGTGTGAATCTATTAACACTCAGATTTTTTTTTAACTAAGTACATGTTTCTCTGTAAGGAAGCGAGCAGAGATGTCTGAAAGGAACTCACATGATTAGGTTGCTGAGTGTTTAAAAAGTAGACTTGTCTTTGTGCCTCCTGCATAATGGAGGAAAATCACTTGAGGAACATGTAAACAGAAAACTAGGGCAATAATTGCCAATCGAAAGGACAGTGTGATTCTGATGCAGTACTGCAAATGGATATTTTACAGGCTCAGACAGTAAAGAAGCTGCCTGCCAGTGCAGCAGACACAGGATATGTGGGCTCCATCCTTGAGTTGGGAAGATCCCTGGAGAAAGAAATCGCAACCCACTCCAGAATTCTAGTCTGGGAGAGCCCATGGACAGAGGAGCCTAGCAGGCTACAGTCCCTGGGGTTTCAAAGAGTTGGACACGATTGAACCACTGACATGAAGCAAGAATATCAGATTTGTTTGTCTTCCTTTTCTTAAAAAAAAAAAAAAAAAGAAAAGAAAATTATTTGTGGCTGTACTGGGCCTCCACTGGTATGTGTGCACTTTCTCTAGTTGAGGTATGTGGGTTTCTCATTGCGTCGGCCTTTCTTGTTGTGGAGCATAGGCTCTAGGCACATGGACTTCAGTAGCTGTGACCGTTGGGCTTTAGAGTATGAGTGCAGGCTCAATAGTAGTGGTGCATGGGCTTAGTTGCTCCATGGCACGTGCGATCCTCTCAGACAAAGGATTAAAACCATGTCCCCTGCATTGGCAGGCAGATTCCTAACCATTGAACCACCAGGGGAACCCCAATTTCTTTACTTGGATCTAGTGAGTCCTTTTTCCCAGCGTAGAAAAAAACTCACACTGCCATTAAGTAATGATCTACAAGCCCCCATTACTGCCTCCCTGGCTCACTTGAAAGTATATGTGAGGTTAAAGAATGTTAAAACAGAATAATGTATCTGAGCTGCTCAACTGATTTTCTTTCATTCAATATGCCAGACTTTTCACATACAGGTCATTGGTTTAACAAATGAACCTGAGATAAAAATTTAGAGTGAGAATAAATGATCAAGGAAAGTAATGTAGATAAAGTTGAAGTGCAAAAAAAAAATATTATTTTCTGTCTAGTATAAAATTTATCTGCCTCTCCTTTGCAGTGTCCCCAGTATCTTTTAATTTATTAGGCTGGTTGAATTTCTTTTTTTCTTTTCTTAAATTTATTTATTTTTTTATTTTTTTATTTATTTTTTATTTTTTTATTTTTTATTTTTTTAAATTAAATTTATTTATTTTTAAAATTACAATACTGTATTTGTTTTGCCATACATTGACACGAATCAGCCATAGGTGAACACAATCTCCCAATGCCGAAGCCCCCTCCCACCTCCCACCCCACATCCTCTACTTGAATCATCCTGTGCATCAGCCCCATGCATCCTGCATCCTACATTGAACATAGATTGGTGCTTCGTTTCTTACAAGAAAATATACATGTTTCATTGCCATTCTCCCAAACCATCCCACCCTTTCCCTCTCCCTCAGAGTCCAAAAGTCCACTCTTTACCTCTGTGTCTCTTTGTTGTCTCACATATAGGGTCATCATTACTGTCTTCTAAATTCCATATATATGTGTCAGTATACTGTATTGGTGTTTTTCTTTCTGGCTTACTTCACTCTGTATAATCGGTTCCAATTTCATCCATCTCATTAGAACTGAGTCAAATTTATTCTTTTTAAGGGCTGAGTAGTATTCCATAGTGTATATGTACCACAGCTTTCTTATCCAATCACCTGCTGATGGACATCTAGGTTGCTTCCATGTCCTGGCTATTATAAACAGCGCTGCAATGAACATTGGGGTACTGAAACAACCTTCAAGTTTTAATACCTTAACACAATGAACATTTGTTTTCATCGTATCATAACCCAGATCAGTGGGGATCTATTCCACTGGGTCGTTAAGAAACACAGGCTCCTTCTATGAATTCACTTAGGGATCCAGATTCTCCTCTGACTCACTCTGGGAACCAGGACCCTTCTATTGTGTTGATGTCATCTTCTGATTCTGGATCATTGCCTCCATCTGGCTGATGAGTATAGAGAGAGCAGAAGAATCATGCTAGATTATATGGGTCAGCCTAGAAGTTATATTGCTTGAACTTGGTCTAATGGCTCCACAAAATCATATCATACAGGGACTTCTTTGCAAGAACAATAGAAAAATGGACATTGATGGGAATAAGTATTTCTTCCCCAAATTGCTTCTCTCATAGAAGGGAATGCAAGTGTTTGTCTGAGAAAATTTGGGCCCTGCATTCTTCTAGACTCTTAAAAACTATGAGTACACACAAAAAACAATAAATAATTTTTATTTTCAAAATAATCAGAAATCTTATGAGGAAGATAAACACAAATTATATTTAAAAAGTATGATAACAGAATATGCTGCTGCTGTGTCTGACTTCAGTTGTGTCTGACTCTTTGTGACCCCATAGACGGCAGCCCACCAGGCTCTGCCGTTCCTGGGATTCTCCAGGCAAAAATACTGGAGTGGGTTGCCATTTCCTTCTCCAATGCACGAAAGTGAAAAGTGAAAGTGAAGTCGCTCAGTCATGTCCAACTCTCAGCGACCCCGTGGACTGCAGCCTACCAGGCTCCTCCATCCATGGATTTTCCAGGCAAGAGTGCTGGAGTGGGGGGTGCCGTTGCCTTCTCTGGATAACAGAATATAAGTCCATATTTTATATAGCACCCATATAGTGGATGCTATACACATGTGGTATATCCACTTACCACTGAAGGGCATTGAGGAAAGTTTTCTGGCTGGGATTATCTTTGAGCAGAGTTACCATGTGAAATGGAGTTAATTATGGAATGGGACTCATTAAAAGGGCACATACAGAAGCTTGGGACCATATAAATTCTGCTTCTTTCCCAGGAGATTAGTTTAGTCTGGTTAAAACACATGGTGACTATGCTGAACATATATGAAACAGAATCTAGATCACCAAAAGATTTTTGTGTGTTTGTGTGTGTGTCTTTTTCAAGAATTTGTCCTTTATTTTGAAGCTGCACATAGTCATTAGTACAACAGCCTTTATTGCAGGGAGAACATGATAACATCTTAAACATCACATTTCATCATCAGCATACTTTTCAAAGCGACCTCTATAAAAAGAAGGAAAGAAAGAGTACCACCTTGAGTCAGTTTCAGTGATGAGTTTTGTCCATTGACCTATTTTTTCTTCCTCTGAGCCAAGAGGAACTCAGAATGAGGAAAATCAGATAAAAATTCTAAAGTTCTTTCTTGTGTGGAAATGATTAATCTCACCTTGTTTATATGTGCATTTATCGTCCCTCATTGCCTTCTATATAGTGTTAGTTGAGATTTATGAAGGTGAATCAGCAATTGTGTTGCCTAAATCATAGAAAAATCAACATTTTTAATAAGGATTACAAAACTAGGGTGCAAGTATGATATGTTCGATTAAAGAAAATGACCTCCTGATGAATCATTTCTTCACCATGTACCCAAATGGAATTATTTTGACCAGCTTAGCTTGAGTGTAGCCTCTTAAATGATTCTTCCTCTTCTCCCTCAGAGATAACAAAAGTGAGTAAAGAACAACCTAGGAAAAGATTGCGTGCAAGCCTAAGGGAAAAATAGACATATTTGAATACTCTGAGCAACTGCTGTGACAAGAAACTGTTTGGAAGATGCTGCTCAAAGTCTGTCCATGGAAATACAGTTGTTTTGTGTGGCCAGCAATTAGGCATCTTACTCTTGTGCCGATGAAAATGATTAATTCTCCACACCCTTCCATCCTACTCTACCCCTGTCCTTGGCAGAAGTTGGGAAAACTTTGACATCTCCTACTGCACCATGGATAAGCCAACTTTGGTTGTAACTATTTCAGAAGCAGGTGCAATTAGAAAATTTGCTAAAAGGAGACTCCGGTGTGCTATCTGTGGTGGCTAGCAATGTGAGTGATGTTCCCTGTGCAAATTGAATGGAAGAATCAGGAAGGATGGGCTTTAGATTCAGTTGGAGGGTAAATGGATAACTGATGAACCCTAACCAGTTCAATGATCTTTACTTAGCTAAACTTTCTAAAGCTTCTCAAGTAGAAATTTTAGATTTTTTTTTTTCTTGTCAACTGTCTTGTGGAGTAAAGATAGTGTTATAGAAAACACATCTAGAACTTTCAAGCTAATGGATGTCTATTTTCCTTAACAAGTTATTTTTTGTTATTTCATTCAGTGTAGATGCCTTATCTACAATTTAAATTTTCTTTTTAAAGTAGTTTCTGTAAATTATGTTGGGTTTTCCCGGTGAAACAGTGGTAAAGAATCTGCCTGTCAATGCAGGAGACTCAGGAGATGCTGGTTCAGTCCCTGGGTCAAAAAGATCCCCTGGAGAAAGAAATGGCAACCCACTCCAGTACTTTGCCTGAGAAATCCCATGGACAGAAGAGCCTGGTGGGCTGTAGTCCATGGGGTTGCAAAGAGTCAGACTCAGCTGAACACACACACACACAATTATGTGAAGGGCAGATGATGAATGAATATAGTATGACCGACATAGTTGTAGTCTGTAGCTCTCCCATAAAATGTGAATTCTTAAAAGGAATTTAAAGTGGGTATTACCTGAATGAATTTAACAGAATAGTGACTCCTCTTAAAAAAAAAAAAAAAAAAAAGGTGAAGAAAATGTAACCTCAAGTTGACTTTGAATGAAATGAACAGTAATGACTGACTATCAAAAGTCATTCATCTTTTCTGCCCTGCTTTTGTTCTGGCAAGATAATAGTTCAGGGAAAATAATCTCTTCTATCAGCCATAGAATAACAGTAGTTGGTCTTAACTTGAATAATGATTTCAACCCTCTTAGTCAAGTGATAGGTAGATGAAGCTTTGGCATCCAGTGGGAGATGCAAACTTCTGGAGTGGATTGTAAATCTAGATATTAAAAATAGAAAAAGTTCAATGTTCTTCTTCCTCTATTCAGCATGATTCAGTAAGTTTAACAATGGATGAAGCTTCTTCAGTTATATTCTAATTAAGCAGTGATAAGTGTATAAACAACAATACTTGCTAATAGATTGATAATGGCAGAGAGTAAAGAAAGATTGCAAATATTTAAATATATGTTTGAGTGTTACATAAAGCCTATGTTTTCATTAATTAGCTCATTATTATTTGGGCATTGTATTCCTTGCAGCTAAATGCACCCAAATTGGCAAAACTAACCACTGAAAGGAGGAAACCAACAGCCAATGCTTGAGAAGGACAAGACTGTCAGGAAAATGACACAAGCCTTTTAAGCATTTAATTTTTTCTTTATATTCATTTATTGCACATATATATTTTTAAAACACCTACTCTGTTGAAAAACACTGTTGTGTGATCTACAAAATCTCAAATCTTTTTAATAAAAATACACCAGTGTACAAAATAAATTCAATTTTATAAACAATTATTTGCATCTTATACACAGTGCTGAGTCTGGGTATGTAAGGGGGCAATAAATATTATTAACCATGTAGAACTCACCAGGATCCCCTGTCCATGGGATTCTCCAGGCAAGATTACTGGAATGGGTTGCCATTTCCCTCTCTCATAATTTCCTGTGCTATACAGTAAATCCTTGTTGCTTATCTATTTTACATGTTGTAGTATTTTTCTGTTAAGTCTATATATCTAATTTTTTCAGCCCTCACTTCCTCTCCCCTTTGGTTACCACAAGTTTCTTTTCTATAATTATGCAAGGTTTTATGTCTCAGCGCATTTCTGAGCATGTACTGACAAATTGTCTTGTGCATCCAAGGTCTATAGGACATTGTTATTATCCTCCTCAGGATCTGAGACAAAGTGAGAATATTGAGAGAAATATCTGGCTTCTACCTGAGTCTGAAAATCATGTATTTCCCAGATAAAACATTTTATATATATATATATATATTCAGAAATTTCACAAATGCTTATATCAGCCCACAAAACATTTTGTAACTCCATCTCCCTTAAACAAACACCATAAAGATGCAAATTAAAATTTACATTCTCTACTTTTATCCAGCAAGAATGTCATTGTTCAAGCAACTGTGGATGTTTGAAAAGGTAATTAGACAATCAGATTTATAGCCAGATTTAACCACTTAGCTCTTGAAGAATAAATATATTTAATTCAGACATTTGTTGTAAACTAAAATGAACTGTATCCCAAACTTCTCTTGCTGTTTTCAATAACATTTCCTTTATTTAACACACCATTTGGCCACCATTTACAGTTTGTGGTAAAATTAACAGTGTGTTTGTAGCCCTGTGAAGCAGAAACTTCACTTTAACTAACATGCAAATTCAATGCAGACCAAGTGTAGGCATCAGTCTGTGGCCAGGATTCTCACAAACCTCAATATTTTTCCAATTATTATCTTCCGTTCAGAAGTTCACCTTGCAATTGAGTTCATAAATGAGTAAGAAACTCATTTTTATTTCTGGTAGGGTGAGAATATGTAGATTTTAAAAATTCTCTATTGCCTTGAGCATAATGTATTTACCCCAGGAGTTTTAATTTAAAAAAAATCCTTTGTTGTCAAGCTAAATAAATAACTAAATAAAGATGAAGTTCCCTGGGAAATTGAATGATGAATCAATTCACTGTTTCATTTGATTACATAATAAGCCTGAATAACTACATGGTAGGATTATGTAACCCAAATTGAATGGTTAACCTATTTTATTGCTCTCTCCAAGAATTTAGTCTAATTGTTTACAGTATAATTATCAGGAAATACTATTATGCTGTGAAGGTTTTATTTTCACTCCTATCATGCCTGAAAGTACTATATTTTAATATTTTTCTAACTACTGTAGTTATTAGGTATTAATATTTATCACATATCATTAGCAATGATATGCAAAGATCTTTAGATACTGCTACATTTTCTTCCTTAAATGACATCTTCCATGTGAACATACTTAAATGGAATATATTATAAAAAAGTAAATGAGAGCAGATTTCTGTGGACTTAACAAAATGAGAATTGAATTTAAAGAAATTGAAAGAAAAATGATTCTTTTTAAGTCAACAATAAGTAAATGATGATTCTGTGCTTATCTATAGGCTTGATTATAAGTACCACTTGCTACTGCCATACACACATGTTCACACATACACAGTCTTGATCTGAATAGCTATGTTACATAGCTATTTTAAAGTTGGACACGACTGAGCACACATGCACACACCTGTGAGTACTTGAGAAAGTCACCTCAATTCTCTGAGACACAGTTGTAATTCACATATAAAGGATTTTTAAGGATTAAAAAATATGCATTTGGGTGTTCTTAGCATCTTCCATGGCATGCAGTATTTATTAACAAGAGTTTTAGTCAGCATGGTGCATATACATATAATGAATCTTAGCTCCCATTTTGATTGCACAGACTTCAGATATGCCATATTTCTTTTCATTCTTGGTTTTGATTATTTTATTGCTCTTCTAGATGTTTTAGATGCTTCAGATTTTCAAGCATGTCTTTTCTTTCACCTTTTTCCAGTGTGTTGTAACTTCTCTCATTTAGGTTTCTCTTCTTGTAATTTATTTCTTTTTTTAAAATTAGTTTGAGCTTTTCTGTTTTCCTTCTGTGTTTAGGACATCTCAAGAGCATATCAGGTTGCTCATTATAAGGTGTAATGCATACTGTGTGAGAGCAAAAATTTTGTTTTGTTAAAGCTATTTAATAACCATAACAATGGAATTGTTTTATCCCATGTCCTTCAAACATTCCATACAGATATCACAAACAAAAACTATACTTGTTTTTCTTCTGTACAATTTTTTTCATTTATTCATTCAGATATGTATGGCTATGGACACAATTTGTCCTGTTATTAGGTTGTATGCTATAAGAAAAAGACCAAAGGGACAGATTTTAGATCTCAAAAACAAGGGAAATCATTAACATTCCCCCATCCCTCATTTGATAACGAGTGGTAAGTTTTTAAGCATTTTTGAAATTTGAACTGCCAGCATCTGAAGGCTCTTTGAGAAGCTGTTGTGTTTTTGTTTTTAAATTGGTATCTTTTCATTGTGTCCGCTTTTCATTGGAAGCATCAGTTTTGTTTGCTTCCTGAAAAATGACAGACAGAAAGAAGAGAAACAATGAAATTAATGGCGAGCTTCAAGATACTTTGGCAATAAAGTAGATCTGTCACCAAGTCATAATTTTATTGTTTTTTCTGCAGTATAAAGTCTGTCCAATAGACAATGAGTTGCAAATATAACTCTGTGTGTGACGAATAATAATGGAAAAACTGCAAGAAGAAAAACTGAGTGTTCTCAATGGTAAGTTGAGTGACTTCATCTGGATGAACGGGTCAGGGGCTTGAGAAATAAATTTGAATACTTACAGATGAAATATGAAGCTTCTTGAATAATAATCTAATGTGCAGCTGGATCTTTTATTTCTATTCAGGTTTCAACCCAGAAGATAATTCCTCAGAGAGACTTTCTCTGAATATCCTAGAGAATGGATGCACTCCCCCTCCCCCAGTTTAAGCACTCATTATGGCATTTCTTCTCATCATAACACTGAACGTATTTCTTTATTCTGTTGGCACAAGATTTATGAATAACATGAGCATGGTCATTCAGACCCTTGCTAGTTTTATATTCCCAGAACCGGGAACACTGCTGACAGCCCTTAGCTGGTAATCAATAAAAATTCACTGAATAAATAGATGCATGAAAAAGAAAAACTGTGGGTCTTGATTCACAAACCACTACTTTAGCTTGGGGGAAAAAAAAAAAATATATATATATATATATATATACATGTGTATATGTATTTCCACCATTTAAGGAGATAGAAAGTGGTACAGCTTAATTAACTCTGGGCAGAAGTTGAAATGCTCTTGTCCCTTCATGCATTCCAAGGATGATGCCTTTAGGAAGCTTACCATAAAGGTGTAGAAGCAGTTTTTCCTCCATCAAGTTGTTTTGTTTTTTAAACTTTTTATTTTGTACTGGGGTATAGCTGATTAATAATATTGTGATAGTTTCAGGTAGACAACAAAAGGACTCAGCTATTCATATGCATGTATCTATTCTTCCCCAAACTCTCTTCCTATCCAAGCTGCCACATAAAATTGAGCAGAGTTCCCTGTGCTATACAGTAGATCCTTTTTGAGTATTCATTTTAAATATAGCAGTGTATACATGTCCATTCCAAACTCCCTAACTCTTCCTTCTCCACATCCCTCCCCTGGCAACTATAATTTTGTTCTGTAAGTCTGAGTTTCTTTTTATTTTGTAGATAAGTTTATTTGTATTATTTCTTTAGATTCCACATATAAGAAATGTCATACTGGTATTTATTCTTCTATATTTGCTTTACTTCACTCAGTATGACAATCTCTAGGTCCATCCACATTGCTGCAAGTAACGTTATTTCATTCTTTTTATTGGTTGAGTAATACTTAATGGTATATATGTACCACATCTTCCTTATCCCTTCCCCTGTCAACAGACATTTAGGTTGCTGTTATAAACAATGCTTCAGCCAACACTGGGGTGCATGTATCATTTTAGATCATGCTTTTCTTTGGATATATGCCTAGGAGTAGAATTTTCAGGGTCATATGGTAGTTCTCTCCTTCATGGATCACTGCCCTGTCATGGCGAAGGGGCCTGTGTAACTCAGTGAAGCTATGAGCCATGCCATGCAGGACCACCCAAGATGGACAAGTTGTAACAGGGAGTTCTGACAAAATGCGATACACTGGAGGAAGGAATGGCAAGCCACGCCAGTATATGTGCCATGAGAACCTCATGAACTGTATAAAAGGCCAAAAGATATGACACAGAAAGATGAGTCTTCCAGGTTTGAAGGTGCCCAGTATACTACTGAGGAAGAGTGGACAAGAATTACCAATAATCCCAGAATGAATGAAGCGACTGGGCCAGAGTGGATATGATGCTAAGTTGTGGATGTTTCTGGTGTCAAAAGTAAAATCTGATGCTGCAAAAACAGTATTGTATAGGAATTTGGAATGTTAGGTGCATGAATCAAGGAAAATTGGATGTGGTCAAGCAGGAGATAGTAAGAATAAACATCAACATCCTAGGAATCAGCTAACTTATGGACATAAATGGGTGAATTTAATTCAATTGACCATTGTATCTACTACTGTGGGCAAGAATCCCATGGAAGAAATGGAACAGCCCTCATAATCAACAAAATAATCTGAAATACATTACTTGGGTACAACCTCAAAAATGACAGAATGATCTCAGTTCATTTCCAAGGCAAGCCACTGAGCATCACAGTAATCCAAGTCTATGCCCCTACTACTGATGCCAAAGAAGTTGAAGTTGATCAGTTCTATGTAGACCTAGAAAACCTCCTATAACCAACACCTAAAAAGATGTTCTTTTCATCACTGGGGATTGGAATACAAAAGTAGGAAGTCAAGATATACCTGGAGTAACAGGCAGGTTTGGCCTTGGAGAACAAAATGAAACAGGGAAAAGTCTAACTGAATTCTGCCAAGATAATGCATTACTCATAGCAAGCACCTTTTTTCAGCAACACAAGAGACAACTTTACACATGGACATCATCAAATGGTAAATACCAAAATCAAATTTATTACATTCTTTGTAGCTAAAGATGGAGAAACTATATACAGTCAGCAGAAAACAAGACTTGGAGCTGACTGTGGCTCAAATCATAAGCTTCTCATAGCAAAATTCAAGCTTTAACTAAAGAAAGCAACAACAACAACAACAAAAGACAAGACCAGCCAGATATGGCTTAAATCAAATCCCATATGAGTTAACAGTAGAGGTGATAAATAGATTCAAGAGACTAGATCTAGTTAACAGTGTGCCTGAAGAGCTGTGGACAGAAGTCCATAATATTGTGCAGGAGGCATTGAAGAAAACCATACCCCCAAAAAATAAAAGCAAGAAATTGAAATGGCATCTGAGGAGGCTTTACGAATGATGAGAATGAAAATAAAAGCAAGGGAGAAAGGGAAAGGTACATGCAACTAAATGCAGAGTTCCAAAGGATAGCTAGGAGCGACAAGAAGGCCTTCTTCAATGAACAGAGCTTAATAATAGAAGAAAACAACTAAAGAAGTAAGACTAGAGATCTATTCAGGAAAATTGGAAACATTAAATGAGCATTTTGCCCCAAGATAGGCACAATAAAGGATAAAAATTGTAGATACCAATTAGAGTCTGAAGAGATCAAGAAGAGATGGAAAGGATACAAAAGGAATTGTATAAAAAAAGACCTAAAGGAACTGAATTATTATGATGGTGTGGCCAGTCACCCAGAGTCAGACATTCTGGAGTGCGAAGTCAAGTGGGCTTTAAGAAGCACTGCTGTTAGTCAAAATAGTGGATGCGATGAAATTCCACAAGTATTCAGATCCTTAAAAAATGATGCCATCAAGGTATTACATTCATTATGCCAGCAAATCTGGAAGACCGAGCAGAGGCCACAGGACTGAAAAAGGTCAATTCTAATCCCAATTCCCATGAAGGGCAGTACTAAAGGATGTGCTAACTATCAGACAATTGCATTCATCTCCTATGCTAGTAAATTCATGCTTAAAATCTTGCATGCTAAGTTTCAACACTATGTGAACCAAGTAATCCCAGATAGCCAAGCTAGGTTTCAAAAAGAAGAGGAACTAGAGGTCAAATTGCCAGCATTTGCTAGATTATAGAGAAGCAAGGGAATTTCAGTAAAACATCTATCTCTGTTTCATCAGTTTTGCTAAAGCCTTTGACTGTGTAGATCATGACAAACTGTGGAGAGCTCTTAGATGGATGCGAATACCAAACCATCTTACCTGTCTCCTAAGAATCCTGTATGCAGGCCATGAAGAAACAATTAGAACTCTGTATGGAACAACTGATTGGTTCAAGATTGAGAAAGGAGTATGACAGAGTATGACAGGGTTGTCTGGTGTTACCCTGTTTGTTTAACCTATACGCTGAGCACATCATGAGAAATGCCAGACTGGATGAGTTACAAGCTGGACTCAAGATAGGCAGGAGAAACATCAACAACTGCAGATATGTGGATACCACTTTAACAGCAGAAGCCAAAGAGAAACAAAAGAACCTGTTGATGACAGTGAAGTGAAAGAGCCAGTTTAAAACTAAATATTAAGATAACTAAGATCATGGCATCTGGTCCTATTACTGCATCGAAAATAGAAAGGAAAAAGTGGAAGTAGTGACAGATTTCCTCTTCTTGGGCCTCAAAATCACTATGGATGGTGACTGCACCCACAAAATCAGAAGATGATTGATTCTTGGCAGGAAAGCAATGACAAGCCTAGACAGTGTGTTGAAAAGCAGAGACAGTACTCTGCCATCAAAGATCCATACAGTCAAGGCTATGGTCTCCCCAGTGTTCATGTATGGTTGTGAGAGCTGGAATATAAAGAAAGTAGAAGCCAAAGAACTGATGCCTTCAAACTGTGGTGCTGGAGAAGACACTTGAAAGTCCTTTGCACAGCAAGGATAGCAAACCAGTAATCTTAAGGGCGAGCAACCCTACATAATTCACAAAGAAGGACTGATGCTGAAGCTGAAGCTCCAGTATTTTGGTGATCTGACACGAAGAGCTGACTCATTGGAAAAGTCCCTGATGCTGGGAAAGATTGAAGGCAGAAGGAGAAGATGGCATCAGAGAATTAGTTGGCTGGATGGCATCACCGATGCAATAAATGTGAACTTGGACAAACTCTGGGAGATGGTGAGGGACAGAGAGGCCTGGCGTGCTGCTGTCTATGGGGTCGCAGAATCAGACATGATTGGAAGACTGCACAACAAAAAAACAACAATGGTAACTCTATTTTAGTTTTTTAAGGAATCATAACGGCTGTAGCAATGTAGACTACAACTGTGTAGAAGGGTTCCCTTCTCCTCATCCTTTCCAGAATTTATTGTTTGTGGCTGTTTTCGATGATAGCCATTCTGGCTGGTGTGAGGTGATATCTCACTGTAGTCATGATTTGCATTTCTTTTATAATTAGTGATGTTGAACATCTTTCCATGTCCCTCTTGGCCATCTGTATGTCTTCTTTGGAGAAATTTCTGTTTAGGTCTTCTGCCCATTTGTTGATTGAGTTGTTCATCCTGATGCTGTTAAGCATCATGAGCTCTTTGTAAATTTTGGAGACTACTCCCTTGTCTCCAAAGGGTATTTGCAAATATTTTCTCCCAATCTGTGGGTTGTCTTTTTGTTTTATTTATTGTTTCCATTGCTGTGCAAATGCTTTTGATTTTAAGTGGATCCAATTTATTTTTGCTTTTATTTCCATTATTCTGGGAAACATATTGAAAGAGATGTTGTTGCAATTTATGTCAGAAAATGTTTTTCTCTAGGAGTTTTATAATGTCTTTTTGTCTCACATTTAGGTCTTTAATCCATTTTGAGTTTGTTTCTGCGTATGGAGTTAAGGAATGATCTGATTTCATTTGTTTTACATGTTGTTATCCAGGGACAATGAAATTAGATTAGGTACACGATTGACTTTAGGAAAGCTTAAATAAAGAAAATAAATTCATAAATCACTCATTAGAAAAGACCCTGATGCTGGGAAAGATTGGAGGCAAGAGGAAAAGGAGGTGACAGAGAGTGAGATGGTTGGATGATATCACCAGTGGACAATGGACAAGAGTTTAAGCAAATTCCAGGAGATAGTGAAGGACAGAAAAGCTTGGTGTGCTTCTATCCATTGATCACAAAGGGTCAGACACAACAAAGTAGTGAAAAAAAGAGGAACGGACTTGGCAGTTGCTCGGATTTTGTCTTCTGTAGTGTCTGCTGAGCAGTTAGAATGTAAGCTTAGAGTTGCTGATAGCTATTTTTGTCCCCATATCTAAAAAGCTTACCGGCAAATGATGCCAAGCCAGAGTAATGCATAGCAAGACATAGAGACTGATTCCTGTCAGCATATTTTGGATCCTTGACTCTTCTCAGTGATATGAGTAAAAAATATCTTTTCAGCTAAAGCCAAAAACACCCTGATCTTGATAAGCTCAATTGATTTAGACTGAGTATGAATGGTAATACATTTTGACACTTAAAACATATGGTAATGTAATATATTTTGTTGGTTGAAAAATCCTGGTTCGTTTCATAGATATGTGGAAATAATTTAAAATTTAGGAACAGCAAAATACACCATCTTTTTTAAGTTTCTCTTGCTCCAGACTAATGATAGAATGTTATGTCAGTCACACCAGCCCAGTTTTTTATTATATTTTTATCCTCAGTGAGGAATATTTTGTATTTATGTTTAAACTTCTTGATAATAATATGTCAGTGTCTTGAATAACATAAAAAATACTAATCAGTTATTGAATTGATGAACTTGGAAACAATTCAACTAAAAGCATTGGTAAATTTAAAAGTTAGTTGAAAAAGAAAATAGTAAAAGTAAAAGGAAATTAGTATAAAATGAAGAGGAGAGTGGCAGCAAAAATCATTGTGGGATAGGATGATAGAAATATTAATACAACAGATATATAAATTTAATTATTTTCTGTAGACTTGAGTTGTAGGCTACCAAAGCAAATTATTTGGGTCATAAAAACATTTATGGTGTAATATATAAAAACAAGGCCAATATAAATATATATATTGCCTCAAGCTTATGAGAGTAATTAAGAAAATGTTTCTGTCTTGTTAATAAGTTTGTAAAATTCTCTAAGATAGAGTCAGAGGAAAGAAAGATGTATGAACTAAGGGTCTGAGTGATATGGCTATATTGTATGGAAGGATTAATTACGATTTATTTCCCAATTTAAATCAATCTATATACAATCAATATTATTTTTTCCAGGCACTCTTCTAAGACATTCACATATAGAAATGTGAATAATTGGATGCAGTTTCTGAATACCCCAATAGTTAGAAGTAACCACAGGGTAAAAGGACATTAAAAAATATATTTTTAAATGCTGTGTATCCAGCAAACATTATCCTCAATGGTGAAAATTGAAAGCATTTCCCCTAAAGTCAGGAGCAAGACAAGGGTGCCAACTCTCATCACTACCATTCAACAGAGTTTTGGAAGTTTTGGCCACAGCAATCAGAGCAGAAAAAGAAGTAAAAGGAATCCAAATTGGAAAAGAAGAAGTAAAACTCTCACTGTTTGCAGATGACATGATCCTCTACATAGAAAACAAAGACTCCATCAGAAAATTACTAGAGCTAATAAATGAATATGGGCTTCCCTGGTGGCTCAGAGGTTAAAGTGTCTGCTTGGAATGCAGGAGACCTGGGTTCGATCCCTGCATCAGGAAGATCCCCTGGAGAAGGAAATGGCAATCCACTCCAGTACTCTTACCTGGAGAATCCCATGGAGGGAGAAGCCTGGTGGGCTACAGTCCATGGGGTTGCAAAGAGTCGAACACAACTGAGCGACTTCACTTTCACTTTTTCAATCAATGAATATAGTAAAGTTGCAGGATATAAAATAAAAACACAGAAATCCCTCACATTCCTATACACTAATAATGAGAAAATAGAAACTGAAATTAAGGAAATAATTCCATTCACCATTGCAACGGAAAGAATAAAATACTTAGGAATATATCTACCTAAAGAAACTAAAGACCTATATGTAGAAAACTATAAAACACTGGTGAAAGAAATCAAAGAGGACATTAATAGATGGAGAAATATACTGTGTTCATGGATCAGAAGAATCAATATAGTGAAAATGAGTATACTATCCAAAGCAATCTATAGATTCAGTGCAACCCCTATCAAGCTACCAATGGTATTTTTCACAGAACTAGAACAAATAATTTCACAATTTGTATGGAAATACAAAAAACCTTGAACAGCCAAAGCAATCTTGAGACAGAAGAATGGAACTGGAGGAATCAACCTGCCTGACTTCAGGCTCTACTACAAAGCCACAGTCATCAAGACAGTATGGTACTGGCACAAAGACAGAAATATAGATCAATGGAACAAAATAGAAAACCCAGAGATAAATCCACACACCTATGGACACCTTATCTTTGACAAAGGAGGCAAGAATATACAATGGAGAAAAGACAATCTCTTTAACAAGTGGTGCTGGGAAAACTGGTCAACCACTTGTAAAAGAATGAAACTGGAACACTTTCTAACACCATACACAAAAATAAACTCAAAATGGATTAAAGATCTAAACAAGACCAGAAACTATAAAACTCCTAGAGGAGAACATAGGCAAAACACTCTCTGGCATAAATCACAGCAGCATCCTTTATGACCCACCTCCCAACATATTGGAAATAAAAGCAAAAATACACAAACGGGACCTAATTAAACTTAAAGGCTTTTGCAAAATAAAGGAAACTACAAGCAAAGTGAAAAGACAGCTTTCAGAATGGGAGAAAATAATAGCAAATGGAGCAATGGACAAACAACTAATCTCAAAAATATATAAGCAACTCCTGCAGCTCAATTCCAGAAAAATAAATGACTCAGTAAAAAATGGGCCAAAGAACTAAACAGACATTTCTCCAAAGAAGACATACAAATGGCTAACAAACACATGAAAAGATGCTCAACATCACTCATTATCAGAGAAATGCAAATCAAAACCACAATGAGGTACCATTTCACACCAGTCAGAATGGCTGCTATCCAAAAGTCTACAAGCAATAAATGCTGTTGAAGGTATGGAAAAAAGGGAACCCTCTTACACTGTTGGTGGGCATGCAAACTCATACAACCAGTATGGAGAACAGGGTGGAGTTTCCTTAAAAAACTAGAAATAGAACTGCCATAAGACTCAGCAATCCCACTTCTGTGCATACACACCGAGGAAACCAGAATTGAAAGAGACGTGAGTACCCCAATGTTCACTGCAGCACTGTTTATAACAGCCAGGACATGGAAGCAACCTAGATGTCCAGATACATATACATAATGGAGTATTACTCAGCCATTAAAAGAATACATTTGAATCAGTTCTAATGAGATGGATGAAACTGGAGCCTGTTATAGAGTGAAGTAAGCCAGAAAGAAAAACACCAATACAGTATAATAATGCATATATATATGGAATTTAGAAAGATGGTAACAATAACCCTGTATGTGAGACAGCAAAAGAGACCCAGATGTATAGAACAGTCTTTTTGACTCTGTGGGAGAGGACGAGGGTGTGATGGTTTGGGAGTATGACATTGAAGCATGTATATTATCATATGTGAAACGAATCGCCAGTCCATGTTCAATGCATGATACAGGATGCTTGGGGCTGGTGCACTGAGATGACCCAGAGGGATGGCATGGGGAGGGATCTGGGAGGGGGTTTCAGGATGGGGAACACATGTACACTTGTGGCAGATTCATGTCAATGTATGGCAAATCCAATACAATATTGTAAAGTAATTGGCCTCCAGTGAAAATAAATAAGTTTATATTAAATGCTGTGTATCATAAGCAGCCCCACTTGGAGTATAAATTTATGTTGTAGCAAAAAAAAAAAAAAAACCCAGTCACCTACATCTCAGTGGATTAAAATAATGAAAGATATCTTTTTCTTGTTCATAATAACTATCTAATTTGGGTCAATGGAAGGTGGTAGGAAGCATTTGCCTATCACTGTCTCAAAGGGAATCAAGATATAGAAGCTTCACCTGAATATATACTTTCTCAATTGCCAAAGCAATAAACAAGATAGATGGATATGCATATTGATTCTTAAAGGCTTCAACCAACAGTGCTACATGTTATTGCTGTTCATGTTGCATTAAAAAAGCAAAGTAGAGGACCCCACTTAATTTCCAAGATTACTTGGAGGGAGGGAAATGGAAAATATTTGTTGAACACAATTCACAGCTACCAGAATTCACCATTCTAAAAATCAAAGTCTTGGATTGGTCTTCATCCCATGAAATAATCTACCCTCCCACTTGCCAAGGGATGCAAAACAAAACCCCATCTAGTGTTAGAATCAATTAATTCAGTATTCTTAGATAGCGTACAGTCATCACAATAATAGAAGATGATGCGTGGTACTTTTATGTGTGAATCATCTTGCTGCAGAAATTGGTAGACTAAAAGGAAAGTTAATTGAAACCCATACAACCAAAATGTACTGTGGAAGTGATAACAGCTAGCATTTATGAAGAAGATTATAGGGTGACATAGCACTCATTGATCTATATTAGATCTTTAATCCTGGGCAGATGTTTCCAGAGTGGCATATTTTAGTGTAGAGAATAATTTATTTGAGTCAAATTCTTCCCTGGAAGATGTTCACTCCTCCATTCTTTGTGGCCTTTGGCTCCTTTCTGTCTCAGAGAATTTCTTCTTTTCCTGTTTCTATTTTCTATCACCTGCATCTAGACGGCATTAGAGAAGATGGCCTCTTTGAGGGTTAAGCAGTTCCTTAGCTCACCTCTGCCATGAATGTTTGTTGACCAATCTGTGGTTGTAATTGTAATTGGACTGTGACCAATCTGTAATCTGTAATTGTAATCAGACAATTACTCTATCTTTTAATCCAGGTTGTCAAGGCTTTTAGCAGCATAAATCTCTCAGCAGAGGTTAATTATCTCCATGTGTCTATAGTCATGCCAACAGTTCTTTTAGGGATAAATATTTTAGACTCTTGAGTGTGTATGTGCTCAGTGCAGAATTTTCTACTTATATATTTATTTCTTTCTTTCCCAATTTATTAATAGTTCTTTTGCATTTAGTGAAAGAGCCATTCTTAATTCTTTTTTCTTGAGCTGTATTGTCCAGGTGAAGAATTTTAATTCATTCAGTGGTTACAGCACTTGGTGTGAAATCTATGTCCTAGATTGGATCCTTTTGGTAAAAGTTGTATTTTTATCAGCTTTTGTCATTTGGAATTCAGAAATTACTTCTTCAACTCTCTAAAGTTCCTTGGTGTTTGAATTTTCTCTCTTTTATCTCTTTTTTTGTAAGTTGACCCATGCTTTTCTGAGTTCATCTCATTCATTTAGTAATTTACCAACATCCTGGAGTGTTAAGTCAAGTGGGACTTAGGAACCATCACCATGAATAAAGTTCGTGGAGATGTTGGGATTCGAGCTGAGCTATTTAAAATCATAAATGAGATGCTATTAAAGTGCTGCACCCATTATATCAACGAATTTGGAAGACTCAGCAGTGACCACAGGACAAGAGAATGCAGTTTTCATTCCAATCCCCCAAAAGGGAATGCCACAGAGTGTTCAAAAATACCCTAGAGTTGCACTCATTTCACATGGTAATGCTCAAATTCTTTCAAGCTAGGCTTCAATAGTCACAGGCTGAATTTAGAAAAGGCAGAGGAACCTGAGATCATATTAATAACATTAGTTGAAGGATAGGAAAAGCAAGGTAATTCCAAAACAACATCTATTTCTGCTTCATTGACTACATGAAATCCTTTGAGTGTGTGAAACACAACAAAATGCCACGCCCTCCTCAATGGTATCTTCCAGACCCAAGTATTGAACTCACGTCTCTGTGTCCTGAATTGCAGGCGGATTCTTTACTGTTGAACTTCTGGGAAAGCCCTGTAGACACGTAGGCATTGTCTTAAATAGCATAATGTAAATGCAAGACAGAAATTTTCTGCAAAATAATCTTTTTAAACAACTCTTGTTCCACAAATTTATGGAAGCAAGAAGTGAGGTATGCAAAGTAAGCCATTGTAGCAATAGGATTATTTATCATAGTGTAATTTTAGAACAAATGAAAGAGTAAAAAGCCAAATAAACCTAAATGGATATCAGTAAATGTTAGTATATCCATAAAAATGAATGCAACTATTGAGTTGTATTAAATACAGCATATGTCTTGGCTTGGAAAAATGTACTGACATGTGAAGATGCTACAAAAAGAAATTTTGTAGAGTAATATGTTAATAATTTTCATTTCTTGCTGGCAAGATTAATTATCACTTTAATGAACTATTATGTAAATGGCCACATTTTTTTTTTTTATTTTTTCTGAATTTGTAAAAGCAAGCATGACTGAAGCCAATCAATAAGATTTTCATTTTGGAAGGAGAAAAATAAGTTTTATTCATAAATGTACTGCCTCAGTGTGGAGTAGAAAGCCTAATGTAAGATAAAGGGCTTTAATATTATTGAAAAGTGGAAATGAAATGAAAAAATAGGAACAAAAATTATGAATACTCTGAGAATGTTTCACAAATCTGCCCTTGTTCTTACCACCAAAACTATTGCCAAATAATTAAGCATATGCTATTCTACTCAACTTCAGACCCTTAGATTTTGATTCAACTATAACTTTCTTTAATCTAGAATGTTTGATGTGCTAGGATATACACTGAATTTTGTAAACAGATAAATATATTTTCTACTGAATCCCAGTATATACTGTTTGTGCCTCTGTATGTTGGCCCTCTTTCCGTTTAATTAACCCTATGTGATTTTCACTGAAAGCAAATTATTGTTCATGCATTCAAAGGGCAATGAGCAATTAGAATATAATTGATCCAAGTGACCTTCTGATATCAGCCTTGTACTGAGAGAATGGTCTTGAAGTAATGTCTTTTCCATTAGCAGTTTTACCTGATTCAGAAGAACATTTTCTTGAATGTGAGAGTGGTATTGACCTGAATGAGAGTTAACTATTATCACCAACACTATAATCTTATGAGCTTCCTAGATATTTTAAATATTAATTTACCTTTATATGATGAAATATTGATAAAGTAAATCATAATAAATTATGTTTACATTTTTGGTGCACAACACATGACATACATTTTGTTATTTTTTTCCTCATTTTTCTTCCCTGGATTTTGGAGTTGAATAGTTTTATAGGACAAATTTCCCTCATTTTAACAGATGTTTATTGAATTTCTGGTAAGCTTTGCTTCAGTTCAGTTCAGTCGCTCAGTCATGTCTGACTCCTTGCGACCCCATGAATCACAGCATGCCAGGCCTCCCTGTCTATCACCAACTCCCGGAGTTCACTCAGACGCACGTCCATTGAGTCAGTGATGCCATCCAGCCATCTCATCCTCTGTCGTCCCCTTCTCCTCCTGCCCCCAGTCTCTCCAAGCATCAGAATCTTTTCCAATGAGTCAACTCTTTGCATGAGGTGGCCAAAGTACTGGAGTTTCAGCTTTAGCATCATTCCTTCCAAAGAAATCCCAGGGCTGATCTCCTTCAGAATGGACTGGTTGGATCTCTTTGCAGTCCAAGGGACTCTCAAGAGTCTTCTCCAACACCACAGTTCAAACACATCACTTCTTTGGCGCTCAGCCTTCTTCACAGTCCAACTCTCACATCCATACATGACCAGAGGAAAAACCATAGCCTTGACTAGAAGGACCTTAGTCGGCAAAGTAATCTCTGCTTTTGAATATGCTATCTAGGTTGGTCATAACTTTTCTTCCAAGGAGTAAGCGTCTTTTAATTTCATGGCTGCAGTCACCATCTGCAGTGATTTTGGAGCCTAAAAAAATAAAGTTTGACACTGTTTCCACTGTTTCCCCATCTATTTCCCATGAAGTGATGGGACTGGATGCCATAATCTTCATTTCCATCAGTATAAAAGAGCAAATAAAGGTTTAATAAGATATTACAGTAATTAATGAGATATAAGTGGGAAAATGACTGTGAGTACTAAAAGTAGAGAACAATCAATATGGGCAGGGCACAGCTTTTAAAGGTAAATAACACTTCAGCAATATAATGCTATTTAGAAACTACTGGTCATTGAGTGTCTTCTAGGTGACAGATGCTTTATACAAATTATTTCTAAGACAGTTATATTTTTAATACAATAAAATTTTTCTGTTACAGTATTTGATATTATCATGGTTAAGCATTATCCTAATTTTCTTGGTAAGGAAATAAAAACAAAGAAGTGAAGAAATTTGCTGAACCTCATAGCTAATTGGATATAAAGCCAGAGTTTTAACTTAAGAATCTCTCTTTAAAGCCAGTTTCTCCACCTACATCCCACTGCAGTGATCTACTTCTAAGGCTAAAGAGGGCAAACTACTCAGCCATGTCTTTTTAGAAAGAGTCAGCAGTTGTACTAAGTCATGTGTTGACTTGGACAAAATGCAGGTCATGAGTTATGAATTAAGTTTTACTGAGGGCAAAATGAGGACTGCAGCTCAGGACATAGCATTTTAGATAGTGCTGAGAAACTGCTCTGAGGAGGCGAGAGGGGAAGCTAGAATATATAAGAGTTTTGCAACAAAGTGTAGGTAACAGGGAATAGCAAAATATTGCTATTAGTTAAAGAAATCAGATACGCCAACTTAAAGAATTTAGTGCTTTTCTAGGTATGGGCAGATGCAAGAGTCTGGGCTCACTGAAACCTTTCCTTTGACATGCACCTCAGCTATCTTGGGTCAGTGTCCTGTTTTCACATCCTGAATTTCCTCAGGGATCATAGTAGGGAATGGCTGGAGTCTGATACCTGCTAGATGGCAGGTATTCTTTATTTCTTGCATCCCCTCAGTGCTCATCAGCACACCATTGGCAGTGGCTCCAACCTCGGACCGTGACATCCTTTGTTTACTGATATGGCAGGAAATATTACATTTGTCAAGAGAAGTGTGAAGCCCCAATAAAATTATCTGGATATGTGCAGGAGAGCTGAGGAAATTGGGTTTGGAAGATTATGTAACATGAAAACATGGAGGCAATGGTGGTTGGCAAGGGGTTTGGGAATTTTTCACTCAGTAATGAGGAGCTATTGAATGAGTTAAGTTTTCAAGCTGTGTGAAGTCAAATTAAACAAATGAAATGATCTATCTGTGGTTAAATAATACATTGTGCTAAATGCTAATAGAAAATTAAAGAGGAAATGTAGCAGTTTCACTTTGTTTTCTTCTAGCCTCTGAATGTTCCACTCTAGCCCAAATATGCTCTTCCTAGTATATATCTTGGCTGGTTTTATTGTATTATTCAAAAACATCAAACATGCATTTATTGAATAGGCAACATCTGCTAGGGATAGGGGCCTTCCAGGTTGCACCAGTGATAAAGAACCCACCTGCCAATGCAGGAGACATAAGAGACATGGGTTAGATCCCTAGGTAGGGAAGATCTCCCGGAGAAGGGTATAGCAAACCCACCCCAGTATTTTTGCCTGGAGAATCTCATAGACAGAGGAATCTGGCAGGCTACAGCCTATAGGGTCACAAAGAGTCAGGGACTTGGCATGCATGCACACTAGGGATGAGGATTCACATTTTCATAAGAAATATGTCCTGCTTTGAGAGAATTCCAGAGAAGGCAATGGCACCCCACTCCAGTACTCTTGCTTGGAAAATCCCATGGATGGAGGAGCCTGGTGGGCTGCAGTCCATGGGATCGCGAAATTGGACACGACCGAGCAACTTCACTTTCACTTTTCACCCTCATGCATTGGAGAAGGAAATGGAAACCCACTCCAGTGTTCTTGCCTGGAGAATCCCAGAGATGGAGGAGCCTGGTGGGCTGCCGTCTTTGGGGTCGCACAGAGTTGGACACGACTGAAGCGACTTAGCAGCAGCAGCAGTTGAGAGAATTCATATCCTCACAGATCAGCAGACTTATAAATGAGTAAATTACAGAATAAAGCAATTAGCTAAGTAATATTTGTTTTTATAAAAGAAGATAGAAGAACAGAGTGTGTAGTAGTTTGCTTTGCCTGGGGCAACAAAGAGGCTATAGAAGGAAAGAAGGATATATACAGGAAAGAAGATAGTTGTGTTAGGTTTTGAAAAATGAGCTGTTGTTCAGTCGCTCAGTTATGTCCAACTTTGTAACCCATAGATTGTAGCAAACCAGCTTCCCTGTCCTTCACTATCTCCCAGAGTTTGTTCACATTTCATTGAGTTGATGATGCTTTCCAGACTTCTCATCCTCTGTCACCCCTTCTCCTTCTGATCTCAATCTTTCTCAGCATCAAAGTCTTTTCCAATGAGTCGGCTCTTTACATCAGGAGACCAGAGTATTGGAGCTTCATCTTCAGCATCATCCTCCCAATGAATATTCAAGGTTGATTTCCTTTAGAATTGACAAGGTTTGATCTCCTCACAGTCCAAGGGAATCTCAAGAGTCTTCTCCAGCACCGTGGTTTGAAAACATCAATTCCTTGGTGCTCCACCTTCTTTATGGTCCAATTCAGGAAATGGAGGGTCCCTGCATGGTTAAGATGGGGAACAATTTAGAGGAAATATTAGTACTAGTAATGTTATAATGCTACTATTAGTCCTAGTCTTTGAAAGGAGAAAAATGTATGGGGGTGTTGTGGTAAAAAGTGATTGCAGAAAATATATCTGAAGGGAGAAATAAAGGCCAAACCTTAAATATCCTACTACAGAGTTTAGTCTTTAATATTTTTCAGTAAGGGTTTGGGGAACCTATAAAATGATAGAATAATGATTAAGCCCAGCATGGAGAGGTTTTATTGCTGAATGCTTAACTCAATCATGCAAACAGTCTAGATAGGCATTGAACTATAAGGCAGAGAGGACTGAAACCCTTTCTCTCCCTCATTATACAAAAGCAAAGTCTCTTATTATTGGTAATTATCTGGGGGTATCCTGGCTTGTTGGTTAAGTAAGTACGTGATTGACTAGAGGTGATCTTCTGCATACATGGAACATCCATTACAAGACTGTGGTACTTTGCTGCTTCCATGACATATGTGAAGAGCATGGATCAAGGTGATGACACCTAGTCATGTCTACATTGGTTTCAGTAGGCAAGGTAGTCAGCCTAAGTTATAGTAATGTGTATCAATATGTGACAGAGTTAATAAGTGTAATAAAAGGAGAAAAAATGATCACCTTTTTGGTTTACAATAACAAGTTTGAAAGATTGATAAGAGGCAAGACTATAAGGCATGGAAGCTATGCTAAGTATATTGAAGAAGAGAGTAGATGAGAGATTTGGTACTGAGTTTTGGGAATGAGAAGATTCGTCTTTGCCACCATGAAGTTTCTATTATCAAGAACAGTGTATTCAGAAGAGTAGTAATAGAGGAAATAAGGGAGGGGAAACAATTTGATTTGGGACTATTGAGTTAATGTACTATCAGGTTAGTTAAGTGATTATAGCTTTTAGACAGAAGGTGCAATTTTTTGAATATCAGATCACAGATTAAGGCTAAAAATAAGTATCTTGTGGTCAAAAATATAGTGTTGTAGTTAAAATTATAGAAGTGTTTGGATAAAATACTCAAGATGATATCTTAAGAAGTGAAGTAAAAGCTATTATCTGATCACTGTGGAACAGTATGTTTTACATAATTAAGTTGACAATTTAGTGGAAAAACAAAAGGAGTCAGAAGATAGAGAACACCCACAAAATAGAAGGGAAACGAGAGACTGCAGTCAACAGCAGCAAATGTCACAGAGAGGTCAAAGGTTTAAAAGGACAGGAATCAATACATTTAACTCAGGTGGTCAACAGTGACCTATATGGATCTGTTGCAGCACAGAAGTAGGTACAGATTCCATTCCATAAAGCAGTGACCAAGTCCATGAGTGTTCCGTCACCCAGTCGTGTCCGACTGGGACTGCGTGGACTGCAGCGCACCAGGCCTACCTGTCCCACACCATCTCTCAGAGTTTGCCCCAGTTCCTTGCATCAGTGATGCTGTCCAGCCATCTTACCCTCTAAAGCCATCTTCTCCTTCTGCCCTCAATCTTTCCCAGCATCAGGGACTTTTCCAGTGAGTCATCGGTTCACATCAGATGACCAAAATACTGGAACTGCAGCTTCAGCATCAGTCCTTCCAGTGAATATTCAGAGTTGATCTCCATTAAGATTGACTGATTTGATCTCCTTGTTGTCCAAGGGACTTTCAGGAGTCTTCTCTAGCACCGCAGTACAAAGGCATCAATTCTTTGGTGTTCTGCCTTCTTTAGGGTCCAGCTCTTTAAGTGATCACTATGAAGACAGTGGTGATGGTGGTTTAGTCACTAAGTCATGCCCAACTCTTGCTTCAGTCACCCTATTGACTAAAGCCTGAAAGGTTTCTCTGTCCATGAGATTCTCCAGGTAAGAATATTGGAGTGGGTTGCCGTTTTTTTCTCCAAAGGATCTTCTCAACCCAGGGATTGAACCCAGGTCTCTTGAATTGCAGACAGATTCTTTAGTGACTGAGAGATGAGGGAATCCTGGGAAGACCAGAGCCTTGACTATAATTAGAGTTCAAAAAAAGAGATTATATATATGTGTGTGTGTGTATATATATATATATATATACACATATATATTCTCTTATAGATATATATTCTCTTATAGATATATATTCTCTTATATATATATTCTCATATATATATATATATTCTCATATATATATATATATAATTTGATTAGAAAGAGCTGAAGCCCTGAGAATACTACTTTTAAAAGAACAGAAGTTTCTTGAACCTTTTTAAGAATAAACCTCAACAATTTTAGAGGCTGAAAGGTTGGAACCAACCAAGTGAAAGAAACTGAAAATATAGACAGAAAAGAGATGAGATACAGTTCCTGGAAATGACCAAAAGCACAAGAGGTAGGTATGAGATAAGACGATGAAGACATTTTCTAATGTGGGACAAAGGAGCAAAAATTTGTGAAGATGTAGATAAATTTGTGGGCTTAAGGGAAAGTTAATTATCTTAATGGTTCACAATGTTTATTTCCATTGTGAATTGTGAGGGCAATTTATATGTTCCAATATAGTGGAGAAAGTTAATTTAATGAAAATTTGGGATAGGTCTTAAAAGGACTAAGAGGAGTAGAATGCCAACATGTGAAGGTGGCGACCAGGTGTGACTGAGTCACATCTGAAATTAGTAGTGTACTTGTGGCATCAATCTACATAATTTTGCCATTTTAATGCGTCTGTACACGAGAAAGGATGATGAAGGTGGTTGGGTTTAAGCCAGAGTTTGAGATGTTCAGTGAGGTATGGTGAAAAGGCAATGGCATGCAGTGACATTATGTTGGTAAGAAAGTAATGAGATGATAGAAATTCAGATCAAACTGATAAATGAAGAGATAAGATAAAAATAGTGCTAATGGATGAAGAAGCAAGATGGTAGAGTGCTAAGGGAGAGAAAGAAAAAGGAAGAGTCAAATAATGAAGTACAGTTTAAAAGGGAAAGCAGGGAGAGTAGAAAGAGAAAGAGAAGGGGGGAGAGTCTGGAAGGATAAATAGTAGTGAAAAATTATGCATAATATTATTTCATAGGTGAAACAATACAAATATGAAAAGATCATAGGATTTATGTTTTAAGAATTTGTATATTGAGCCAGAATTGATAATTGTACTTGAGTATACAAGCAGTACTATACTTTAAACTTCGGATGATTCCTAATGGACTCTAAATCCTGTAAGATAATGACTGAATTGAGGATGAAAGTAAAGCAACATTTAGGTGTCAAAGTAACTCAATGAATGTGAATTCACATCCACCAGTAAATAACAGGAGACAGTGGCGATGTGATGTAAAGAATGGATTCAAATTGGTCTTAAAGGAGAATAATTCATATACAAAGGAGGAAGAGTTATTGTTAGGATATAGAAATGGAAAGTCATGATATTACTATGCCCCTTATTTGAAGAAAGTTGTTGGGGAATCGGAGTAAACTGGAAAGAAAAATAAATGGTTTCTCTTAAAGTAGCTGGATGCCAGACATGCTATGAAGAATTAAAGAAGAATTAAAGATTAGGAGCAGGGTCTGAGTGAATAATGAGAAGGCCAGGGTAGTGAAATGGAGAATTATAGGAATGATTGTAAAAAAAGAATACAGTTGACCTGAGAGATCTGTAAATTCAGTTGATTTTGGTGTTGAAAGAATATAGAAATATGCATAATTATTCTCAAATTTTTAAATGTTAGGAAAAAAAACAGTAGAAAATGTTAGTCACTCAGTCATATTCAACACTTTACAACCCATTGAACTGTAGCCAAGCAGGCTCCTTTGACCATAGCGTTCTCCAGACAAGAATATTGGAGTGGGTTGCCATTCCCTTCTCCAGGGAATCTTTCCAACCCCAGGATTGAACCTGGGTCTAAATGTTCATTGTGCATAAAGTTGTTTTCAGTTCAGTTGAGTTCAGTCACTCAGTCATGTCCGACTCTTGGTGACCCCATGAATTGCAGCACGCCAGGCCTCCCTGTCCATGACTCAGTTCACTCAGACTCACGTCCATTGAGTCTGTGATGCCAACCAGCCATCTCATCCTGTCATCCCCTTTTCCTCCTGCCTCCAATCCCTCCCAGCATCAGAGTCTTTTCCAATGAGTCAACTCTTCGCATGAAGTGGACAAATACTGGAGTTTCAGCTTTAGCATCGTTCCTTCTAAAGAAATCCCAGGGCTGATCTCCTTCAGAATGGATTGGCTGGATCTCCTTGCAGTCCAAGGGACTCTCAAGAGTCTTCTCCAACACCAACGTTCAACAGCATCAATTCTTTGGTGCTCAAGCTTTCTTCACGGTCCAAATCTCACATCCATACATGACCACAGGAAAAACCATAGCCTTGACTAGACGGACCTTAGTCGGCAAAGTAATATCTCTGCTTTTGAACATGCTATCAAGGTTGGTCATAACTTTTCTTCCAAGGAGTAAGTTTCTTTTAATTTCATGGCTGCAATCACCATCTGCAGTGATTTTGGAGCCCTCCGAAATAAAGTTTGACACTGTTTCCACTGTTTCCGCATCTAGTTCTCATGAAGTGATGTGACCAGATGCCATTATCTTTGTTTTCTGAATGTTGAGCTTTAAGCCAACTTTTTCACTCTACTCTTTCACTTTCATCAAGAGGCTTTTAGTTCCTCTTCACTTTTTGCCATAAAGGTCATGTCATCTGGATATGTGAGGTTATTGATATTTCTCCCAGCAATCTTGATTCCAGCTTGTGCTTCTTCCAGCCCAGTGTTTCTCATGATGTACTCTGCAAATGAGTTAAATAAGCAGGGTGAAAATATACAGCCTTGACGTACTGCACATAGCTTTCACAAAAGGCAGGTCGGGCGGTCTGGTATTTCCATCTCTTTCAGAATTTTCCACAGTTTATTGTGATCCACACAGTCAAAGGCTTTGGAATAGTCAGTAAAGCAGAAATAGATGTTTTTCTGGAACTCTCTTGCTTTTTCCATGATCCAGCAGATGGTGGCAATTTGATCTCTGGTTCCTCTGCCTTCTCTAAAACCAACTTGAACATCTGGGAGTTCATGATTCACTTATTGCTGAAGCCTGGCTTGGTGAATTTTGAGCATTACTTTACTAGCATGTGAGATGAGTGCAATCGTGCGGTAGTTTGATCATTCTTTGGCATTACCTTTCTTTGGGATTGGGATGAAAACTGACCTTTTCCAGTCCTGTGGCCACTGCCGAGTTTTCCAAATTTGCTGGCATACTGAGTGTAGCACTTTCGCAGCATCATCTTTCAGGATTTGAAACAGCTCAACTGGAATTCCATCACCTCCAGTAGCTTTGTTTGTAGTGATGCTTTCTAAGGCCCAGTTGAATTCACATTCCAGGATGTCTGGCTCTAGGTGAGTTATCATACCATTGTGATTATCTGGGTTGTGAAGATCTTTTCTGTATTGGAAAGGATAGCATATTTCATTTCCAACCATCATGTTAAGGTTTGTTCCTTCAAGAATCATCAGTTTCAGAGGAAAGGTGTTTTATAAGAAGCAGAATATTTTCAAAGTTTTGAATGTTTTCCTATAAACTTTTGGTAAGTACAAAGAAAAATTAGTAACAATATAGTGGGAACATCAGACATTTTGAGTGATTAAAATTAACATAAAATAAAAGGCAAACCCATGAGGTAAACTCAAATGAGATATGTTAGGAAACATACTCAATGGTCATTCTTCTAAACAGTCCAAGTCATGAAAGTCCAGGAAAGACTGAAACACATCAGTGTAGGTTAAGGTGACCGGATAGCTAAATGTCTTGTCCATGATGAGCTCCTGGAACAGAAAAGGTATTCGTGGCAAACTTGGTGAAATCCAAATGAAATCTATGGTTTGTCTAACAGTTAAAAACCAACGTTAACTTCTTAGTCCTAGGACAAAAAGTATATGGGAACTCTTTGTACTCTCTTTGAAACCTTTTTTTACATCTAGAATTATTTCAAATTAAAATTTTTTAGGATTGGGGGAGGAAGAGAGCAAAGTCATTGTGAGTCTTCAGGTGTGACAGCCTGAGAAGGGTACCATATCACTTACATATCATTCCAGTGGGGTATGCATACCTGAACTAGCCAGAAAGACACAGCAGTCAAACACAAAACTCAGGGCCATTTATTAAAGCACAACATAGTGCATTATTCAGAGCTGTCTGACAGATTCAAAACTGCCAGATTCATAAAAGACAAAGAAATTCTGGTTTAATCTCCAGATTAAAAGGAGATTAAAAGGCATAGCAATGAAATGCAATATGGGCTCTTAGACGATTCTGTATGGGAAGGAAAACAGTTCTAGAAAGGTATTAGTGAGTCAATTGATAAAACTGAAATATGGATGATAGACTAGGAAAATAGATTGTGTCATGTTTAAATTTAAATATGACAACTGTTATATTACGGAAGAAAATATCCTATTCTAAGAAATACACACTGAAGTATTTAGAGACAAAAGCACATTATGTATACATATTGATTTCAAAAGCTTCAGAGAAAGAAGTGTTATATGAATATGCACGCTAAGTCACTTCAGTCATGTTTTACTCTTAGTGACCTCATGCTCTATAGCCCACCAGGCCCCTCTGTCCATGGAATTCTCCAGGCAAAAATACTGGAGTGGGTTGCCATGCCCTCCTCCAGGAGATCTTCCTGACCCAGGGGTCTAATCTGGATCTCCAGCATTGTAGGCAGATTTTTACCATCAGAGCCACCATATATATAGAAACAAAGAAAAGGGGGAAATATTGTTAGCTGGTGTACCTGGATGAAGAACATATAGGCATTCCTTTTACACTTCTGGCAAATTTTCTGTACATTTGAAACCTTCTAACATCTGACTCATTTTAAAAATAAATGAACTTCTTCTAATGCACATACCATGATCAATATTTGAGGTAAAATAATTGTGGTAATAAAAATTTCAAGCTAGGAGAAGTTCCCTAAAATGTTGAACTTAGAGAACATATTTTGCATGATGGTATCTTCAGAGCTTTGAATGGTATCTGGGAAATAAAAGATCTTCAAAGTTTACCTGCTGAAAGAATGAATAGATGAATTGATGCTATTAGGAGCAATGTCAAGAACTGGTCATATCAGCTACTGGTAAGTAGTAGATTGTTTTTTCTTCTCCAAAAAAGTATTTTGAGTAGATAAAATCTTATAATGAAAATGAAAATATTAGTCGCTCAGTCATTTCCAACTCTTTGCAATCCCATGGCTTCTAGCCTGCCAGTCTCCTCCATCTTGGGATTTTCCAGGCAAGAATAATTGGAGTGGGTTGCCATTTTCTTCTCCAGGAGATCTTCCCAACCCGGGGACTGAACCTTGGTCTGTCTCAATGCAGTCAGACTCGGCCATCTGAACCACCAGGGAATCCTGAAAATCTTATAATACTGTGTCCACATCATTGGAATAAACAGTACAGGCAATGTTGTGACACCAGCTTAATAAAAGATCATCTTCCCATCCATGATCGCAACTAGAGGATCCTTGATATTCATGATTATGATTTAGACATTTATAAAAGAGAGGAAAATAATATTTGAGCTTAAGTGAAATCAAGAGGTAGGCTTCCCTGGTGGCTCAATGGTAACAAATCCACCTGCCAATGCAGGAGGCACAGGTTTTATCCCTGGGTTGGAAAGATCCCCTGGAGAAGAAAATGGCAACCCACTCCAGTATTCTTGCCTGGGAAATCTCATGAACAGAGGAGCCTAGCAGACTATAGTCCTTGGAGTGGCAAAAGACTCAGACATGACTTAGCGACCACACAACAACAACAAAACCAAGGGATAAGAGTTTCAAGCTGTATATCTTAACCCAGACTCTTCTGCCACAATACTATAAGAATTTAGATAAAGACATAAACTTTTTTTTGGTTTCTTCATCAATGAACAAAGCAGGTGTGTTTGCTAACAGACCATACATGAAAGAAGGTGGAGATTCTTTTATTTCTACTTTGTAAATATAGCAGAGTGACTGAAAACCTGGGGCCAGTGAGATAAAGACTGAGATAATTTGAAGTAGTAAGGGTTTAAATAGAAAATAATAGCCACATCTCTTTGATGGACCCTTGTTTCGGCACGTGACCTGTTGTGTATAAAGAGAATGCACATTTCCTGTGAATATATACAGACAGCTTTGTAATGTTCTTATTTTGGCTTTATGTCTTCAAATCGACTCAGCTGTTATATAAATGGATCTGACATGTACATAATCTCTTACTGAGATTTATATTGGACACTTGATAAAGAATTAAGGAGCAATGAGTTCTCAGATAGCCACAATACTGGCTTGATTTCTGACTTTCCTAAAGAGGAACATAGATAACCATGTATTTGAGTAATCTAAATGAGAAGTACAATTTTATTCTCCTATTTCTCTAAGAAAATTCCAGTATAAGCAATTGGTAGGTTTTCCATTTTTGGTAACTATTCAGTAACGGAATTTTAAAAAGCTGAAACAGAAATTTAGCCCCCTTCTTTTTTTTTTTTTTTGTAGTTCCCTCAGTGCTCAGGGTATCTGCTTATCAAAGTGGTTTTCAAAATGATGAGTTAAAAACCAGCACGAAAGTGACTGGTGGAAACAAAGCTTTTAGCGTTCAGAGAGAATGTGAAATTGTGAGCCTGGCTGGTGCCTATGTATTAGCATAGAGCTGGGAGTTGAGGCTCTTTTTAGAATCTTGGGCAAATCCTTTAACAATTCCATGCATCGATTAGTAGATTGGTGAGCTGAAGTTTTCAATGTTGTCTTAATTAATATTTGTACAGTATCCTGGGCCTTTGCAGGAACATCTCTACAGGAATAAGATGTCTGTTTTATGCAGAGGCAAAAAGACAACGTTAAAGGGAAACAATCCTGTTTTTCTATTACACAGATCATCTTTTCACTGTAAGACAAAGTTTAAATAAACGGCAGCAGATAATGAGCACACTCTTAATTTCATCAGAGTAGTTTGGCATATTACCATTAACATTACAAGTAGATTGGAGAAGTCTGGAAACCTCAGCGATGATTACAAAAAGAATCACAAAGTTAGGTCATAGGAGGAAAAAAGAAATCAAATAGATGAAGTATAAGAATAAAATGAGGAAAGATGAACATTTTAATTGTATTCTAATGTGTGTTGGCTTCAAAATCCAGATGATCGGTACTAGCTATGTTTCACTTTCTTTTTTAAGTGTTTTATTTATTGTTTCATTTACTGATTTGATCTTTTGGCTGTGTTGGGTCTTTGCTGCTGCAGGACTTTTCTCTAGCTGTGGCAAGCAGGGCTTGCTTACTCCCTAGTTACAGCACATGGGCTTCTCTGGTTGAGGAACCTGGACTTGGATGTGAGCGCTTCAGTAATTGTAGCATGTGGACTCAATACTTACCATTCCTGGGTTCTAGACCATGGGCTCAATAGTTGTGGCACCTGGGCTCAGTTGCTCAACGGCATGTGGGGTATTCCTGGATCAGGGATTGAACTCGTGTCTTCTGCAGGGGCAGACAGATTTCTTACCACTGAGCCATCAGGGAAGCCCTATGCTTAGTCATCAATAAGGAGAGATAAAGAGAAATTGAAACTATCAGTTTCAAAACTATCAAACTATCAGAACTATCTAGTATCTTCATTTGATTGGAACTGAGACCATCAGTTCAGTTCAGTTCAGTCACTGTCGTGTCTGACTCTTTGTGACCCCATGAATGGCAACATGTCAGGCCTCCCTGTTCATTACCATCTCTTGGAGTTCACTCAGACTCACGTCCATTGAGTCCGTGATGCCATCCAGCCATCTCATCCTCTGTCGTCCCCTTTTCCTCCTGCCCCCAATCCCTCCCAGCATCAAAGTCTTTTCCAATGAGTCAGCTCTTCGCATGAGGTGGCCAAAGTACTGCAGTTTCAGCTTTAGCATCATTGTTCCAAAGAAATCCCAGGGCTGATCTCCTTCAGAATGGACTGGTTGGATCTCCTTGCAGTCCAAGGGACTCTCAAGAGTCTTCTCCAACAGCACAGTTCAAACACATCAATTCTTTGGCACTCAGCCTTCTTCACAGTCCAACTCTCACATCCATACATGACCACAGGGAAAGCCAAGCCTTGACTAGATGGACCTTAGTCAGCAAAGTAATGTCTCTACTTTTGAATATACTATCTAGGTTGGTCATAACTTTTCAACCAGAGAGTAAGTGTCTTCTAATTTCATGGCTGCAGTTACCATCTGCAGTGATTTTGGAGCCCCCAAAATAAAGCCTGACACTGTTTCCACTGTTTCTTCATCTAGTTCTCATGAAGTGATGTGACCAGATGCCATGATCTTCGTTTTCTGAATGTTGAGCTGTAAGCCAAACTTTTCACTCTCCTTTCACTTTCATCAAGAAGCTTTTTAGCTCCTCTTCACTTTCTGCCATAAGGGTGGTGTCATCTGCATCTCTGAGGTTATTGATATTTCTCCCAGCAATCTTGATTCCAGCTTGTGTTTCTTCAGTCCAGCGTTTCTCATGATGTACTCTGAATATAAGTTAAATAAGCAGGGTGACAATATACAGCCTTGACGTACTTCTTTTCCTATTTGGAACCAGTCTATTGTTCCATATCCAGTTCTAACTGTTGCTTCCTGACCTGCATACAGATTTCTCAAGAGGCAGGTTAGGTGGTCTGGTATTCTCATCTCTTTCAGAATTTTCCACAGTTTATTGTGATCCACAGAGTCAAAGGCTTTGGCATAGTCAATAATGCAGAAATAGATGGTTTTCTGGAACTCTGTTGCTCTTTCCATGATCCAGCGAATGTTGGCAATTTGATCTCTGGTTCCTCTGCCTTTTCTAAAACCAGCTTGAACATCAGGGAATTCACGGTTCACATATTGCTGAAGCCTGGTTTGGAGAATTTTGAACATTACTTTACTACTATGTGAGATGAGTGCAATTGTGCGGTAGTTTGAGCATTCTTTGGCATTGCCTTTCTTTGGGATTGGAATGAAAACTGACCTTTTCCAGTACTGTGGCCAGTGCTGAGTTTTCCAAATCTATTGGCATATTGAGTGCAGCTCTTTCACAGCATCATCTTTCAAGATTTGAAACAGCTCAAGTGGAATTCCATCACCTCCATTAGCTTTGTTTGTAGTGATGCTTTCTAAAGCCCACTTGATTTAACATTCCAAGGTGTCTGGCTCTAGATGAGTGATCACATAATCATGATTATCTGGGTTGTGAAGATATTTTTGCACAGTTCTTCCATGTATTCTTTCCACCTCTTCTTAATATCTTCTGCTTCTGTTAGGTCTAGACCATTTCTGTCCTTTATCTTTGCCTGAAATGTTCCCTTGGTATCTCTGATTTTCTTGAAGAGATCTCTAGTCTTTCCCATTCTGTTGTTTTCCTCTATTTCTTTGCACTGATTGCTGAAGAAGGCTTTCTTATCTCTTCTTGCTATTCTTTGGAACTCTGCATCAGATTCTTATATCCTTCCTTTTCTCCTTTGCTTTTGAACAAAAATAAAATTGGGTTTATTCAAATTATAGCTTTTACTCTTTGTTCATTTTTTTTTTTCTCATTTACAAATGCAGCTGGTGCTTTTATGATGGCTCAACAGACACCGAATTTCTGTCTGTCATTCTGCTCCAGAATACTTTTCATGTGCTTTTCATATAGAAGGTCATCTTAGGTATAAAATAACTGTTGGACTATTACTATCTAGACTGTATTTTAGGGCAAAAATAAGAAGAAAGCGGGAAAAGGCAAAAGAGCTATATTTTTAAAAGTTTCAATTCTTTTTGGCTTATAGTTAGTAGACTCACCCTTTTCAGGCTGTGTGTGTGTGTGCGTGTGTGTGTGCGTGTGTGTGTGTGCGCGCGCACACACACACACTCAGTCACTCAGTTGTGTCTGATTCTTTGGAACTCTATTGACTGTAGCCCACCAGACTCCTCTGTCCATGGGATTCTCCAGGCAAGAATAGTGGAGTGGGATACCATGCCCTTCTCCTCCAGGGGATATTCCCTGGACTCAGGGATTGAACCCACGTCTCTTGCATCTCTTGCCTTGGCAGAGATGGATTCTTTACCACCTGGGAAGAATCCTTTACCACCTAGGAAGGCCAGATGTGTGGTGTGTATATGCCAGATATATGTCATTCATAACAGTACTGACCTTATAGTGGTCATCTTTTAAATTCCCTCTAATATAAAATGCTCTAAGGAAGAGAGAGTTATTGAAAATTGTAATGTTAAAAGATTATCAAGCATTGAATAAGTTAAAATTCTTATTCATCTTTGTTTTATATCCAGACACAGTTTTATAAATACACACATTCACATAGGACATGCTATTGTATAGCCTTCTTTTTACTCAGTACTATGTTATAAATAATGTGCTTCATGTCAGCAAATAAATATAGATGGAGATTTTAGTTTTAATTATGCAATTTAATTCAATGTGTAGATGTATCATATAGTCATATATTCAGTTCTCTGTTACATTGTTTTAAATTGTTTTCAATTATTAAATATAAAATCAAACAGTATATATCCTAGAGTAGCCATATAATCAGAGTTTAACTGCATAAATAAGAAAATTCTGAGTTTTTATCAAAATTGGTAACATGACTGGAAGAGTCAGTTGTAGACTTGGCTTGCAGGAATGATTTCCATAACAATTCCATGGAACTTGGCCACCAGGAGAATGGCTATTTTTTCCCACTATCTGGAAGGCTGGCCATCAGGAAGCAGTCCTTGGATCTCTTAACTCCAAGGGCATACTGCCTTGCTTACAATGCACAGAGCATGAAACTTTTGATCTGAGGAATAGAACAAAAGCTATTTTCTCCAGAGTCAAAATGGGGCTGCTGCCATCTCAACTGCTGGTCCCAGAAAAACTCTGCTGAGTTGTGATGCAGGTATCAGCAAGCTCTGGCACAGGATACATAGACCCAGAGCTTTGCCTCACTGGAAGAATTGTTCTGTCAAAGAGGATGTTATAGGACTTGACATCAGTGAAGCTAGTGATTGGTCCTCAGCTGCTGCCACAAAAAACCAACCAAACAAACAAACAATTATCCCACACTGTATTTGCCAGTAGAAGATGGAAAGAACTGCTAAATGACCTTTACATTAATCCTGTCTGCCAAATATCATGGGAGTCAGTTTCAGTTTAGTTGCTTAGTCGTGTCTGACTCTCTGTGACCCCAGGGACTGCAGCACGCCATTCTTTCCTGTCCAACCCCAGCTCCCAGATCTTGCTCAAACTCATGTCCTGGAGTTGATGACGACATCCAACCATCTCATCCTCTGTTGTCCCCTTCTCCTCCTGCCTTCAGTCTTTCCCAGCATCAGGGTTTTTTCCAGTGAGCCAGCTCTTTGCATCAGGTGGCCAAAGTTTTGGAGCTTCAACTTCAGCATCAGTCCTTCTAATGAATATTCAGGACTGATTTCCTTCAGAATGGACTGGTTGGATCTCCTTGCTGTACAAGGGACTTTCAATGCATACAATTTTATGTATCTAAAGGGTACAACATGATGATTTGATATATGTATTAATATATATTATATGATTTTAGCAATCAAATTGACACATCTGTAACCTCACAGTTATCCTTTATGTATGTGAGTGTGTAGAGAGAACAAATATGATGTACTCTATTAGCAATTTTTAAGTATGTGATGTAGTATTATTAATTATAGTCACCATGCTGTACATTAAATCACCAAAACTCGATTCTTCTTATAAATGAAACTTTGAGCTCTTTGACCAGAATCTCCCCATTTACCTTACCTCCCAGTCTCTGGCATTATACAATCTTTTTATTTTTTGAGGAAATTCCATATTGTTTTCGATCATGACTATACTAATTAACATTCCTACCAACAGTGCATGAAAGTTCCCTTTTCTACATCCTCCACAAATACTTGCTGTTTGTCTTTTTGATGAGAGCCATTCTAACAAGTGTGAGGTGATATTTTATTATGGTTTTAATTTTCATTGCCGGATGGTTAGTGATGCCAAGTACCTTTTATATATTTGACAAATATTTTAATACTTACATAAATATATATGTACTAATATATTATTAAAATATTCAAAATAAAATACAACTTTCATATATATTTAGTATTTTCCCTCAAACTATGATAGGTCCTGAACACCATCTAGAACTTCCTATATCTTACTCAGGACAGCTGCTCTAGGTCTTTTGTTTCCCTGCGCTACAGCCTTGAAGAGGAGAAAGAAGAAATTACACAAACTTATGTTTCTCTTCCCCTCACAGTATGAGGGGCATATGAAATTCAGCAATATTCTTGTGCTCAATATCTATGTTGAGAGAGTAAAGAAAGGAGCTAATTCTGATGATAAAATAGGTGATACTTGACCATGCACATAACAGACTGCCTGAACGCAGGATAAATAAATGCTGAGACACGTTCATCATATGTGTCGTACACTTCCTGAGCTCAGCACCATCCATAGAGTGATACTGATCTGGAATCTCTCCATCATAGCACCACTGTGTTACACTCAGTGCTATTTAAAATTTAAGATTGGCAAAAACACAGTGCTTTGCTGTGTCTCTGTTCATAGTATCTCCAGTGTAGCCCCACTGACAAATATCACGATAAACACTGCCAGAAAAGTCATAAGCAAGATTCACAAGCAGGATCTGCTTTGCCAAAAAGGTGTCTTCCAGGAAATTTTAAAATTCTGTGTTTTCAGCTTTACTCATTGCAATGCCTCCTTTTCAAGACAGCTCCTATATTTGAGTTTGCAGAGTTTAAATAATGGGGACTTTGAAAACAGAAAATACATGAATAAAATGTTGATATATACTACCTTTACAATCTTAATTCTCCTATTAATTTTGATGTTTTTCAGAAAATTTTACTGTAGTTATTGAGTTCATTTGTAAATAATGTCCCATAAGTACTTGAACTATAAAAAAAAAAAATGTCCTATAAGTATCTGCATAATAAGTAAATGTCTCCTTAATCTAATATAAGGAAGTTTGATTAGATGTTTGATGAGGTGAAACCAAGATCAATGTGTCTTTTTCAACTTCAATTCTTTTTCACAATTTTAATTCTAGTTCTCTCACTGTAGCCATTTCTTCCAGAGATCTTTCTTTCCATTTTTATTTTTTCCCCTTTTCTTGATTGATATTTAAACATATACTTAGGTATTTTAACAGAGGCTTTGAAAAGAGGTAGGGTAAGAGATGGTGATAAAAATAAAATCAAAGAAAGCTATTGTGTCCAAAAGTCTTAGAGAACATTTAATCAAAATCTTATATTTTGTAAATGTAACAATGAGGTTTGGAGAACATAATTTGTGTGTGTGTGTGTTAATGTGCACATATGTGTATGTTTTTCCCTGGGGTGAGATAATTAGTAATAGAACCAAAGCTAGAGCTAACTATTCAATATATTCAAGTAAATATGTATGTATTGATATATAGTAGAGAAAGTGATACAGAGACATAGACACATTTAAAAAGCCATATGTAATCTTAGAATAATCTCATACTGTAACTTATCTATTATCTATTTATCTATATCTTGTCTATGTTGTATTTTATATTATATTGTATAGTGCTCGATTTTGTGGAACCAAGACTGCTTTTACTCAGAAACATTCCATATACAGTGAATCTATGAAAATAGTCTCATTTGATATTTCTGAATTATTAATTTAATTACCAAAATATTAATATTAGAGTACTTGAACTTTTACAACCTTTTCATATAATATTATTTAATTCTGATAGTAAAATGGTTCATTATATACTATCGTCCCCTGTTTTAAAGATGAGGAATCTAGAATACGGAAGGCACGTTATAGGACTGGGGTCGGAGGCTAAATTCTAAAGAGAAGACCATGCTTACTCAGAAGACCAGAAAGTCAGTCCTTTTCTACTTACTATAGCCCATTTTATTCAGAAAACTAACCCAATCTAGAGATCTCTTTTTTCTCTAAGTCCACCTAGTTTTTCCTTTCTACTAAAGGAAACTAGTTTTTACTTTGTGTTTAACTTCTTATCTGAAAATTGAGCACTTGGGATGCTGATTTGTCAGCTAATATAAAGACAGTAATTGCAATTCTTCACTGAGTGAAAGGGACGTCTCTTTTTCTAACGTTTCCACATCTGAAGCCTCTACTCAGAATTACAAGAACAATTGGCATGCCACATGTTTCCCAAGACATTTTAGAATAGACTATCACAAGGGAGTCAACTTTATCACTTTATCGCCAATAGGGTGGTATAGAAGACTGTTGCTGGTGAACTAAGTGCTTGGGTTGTGGACTGCCATTGGTTGGTTTTAAGACAAAAAAAAAAAAAAAGTCTCATCCACATGTTATAAGGGAATTAGATGTCAAGACTAGTTGTTAAATCATGCTGAGCATTACTAATTTAGTAAAGCTGTTATTTGCTGCACACTAAGACAGGTAATTAGGAACACGTCCATGAGTAATTTTGAAATGTGACAACTCACTTGATAATCATCATCAGTGTATCTTTAGTTGCTGAAAATGGCAAGAATCCCCTTGAAATGCTCACTGTTACTCATTTCCATAGGCTGAGAACATAGTTTAATTATTCATGACTTAAAATTACACCGTGCTCAGTCAAATTGAAGGCATGATATATGCCCTGGAATTCAAGCCGCTCAGTGTTTCTGGTGATTGTCAGACCCTAACAACATCAGATTAATAATGTGTGTAAGCATGTTTTGCCTTTTCAACTAGTTTACTATGTGTGCCACTTAGGCCTTATCATTTTCTTTCTTTATTAGAAACCTTTATGAATAAATCAAGGCTGAAATCTGGAGAATGCTATAAAGACCCTTTCAAACTACTTTGCAGGTTCATTCACCCCCCCATCCCTCAAAACTCTTTGAGATTTTATTTTCTGTGCCCCTTTCTCTTTTCTCCTGTTAGAAAACACATTCTTCTTGAGATCTTCAAGACTCCACAACTTTCACTTTCTCTGTCAATCATGTCTGATCCTTTTATCTCACTCCTTGCCAGTTTGGTCTGCCTTACCTAGTAATTTGTGAGTTTTGACTAAGCTTCCAGAGCAGTGACATTTTTTCATAGAATTAGCGGGAAGTATTACAGTTCATTGTTTCTCTGTTCATCCTTCCAACTAGGATGTTAGGTCCCTTTGGTTTGCAGATGTCTTAATCATCTTTTTGTCCAGTGTCTCGTGCAGTGATAATGTATAGTAAATGTTCAATTAATGTGAACTTGAAGTAGCAGCAAAAGCACTTCACTCTTCCAGTTACCCTGCCCCTTAAAATTATTCTTTCACTTGATTTCTGTTATTGCAAATGTACTGTGACTTGTTTTATGGTCAAAATTATAGTCTAATCTGTAGAAAGTTTTCTGTACAGTAAGAATATATATTCTACTGTCTATTGTTCTGGGATGAAATAGTCTACAGCTATCTGTTAAGACTACTTTGTTTATACACACTACTAGGCTTCCCTGGTGGCTCAGAGGTTAAAACATCTGCTTGCAATGCAGGAGACCTGGGTTCGATCCCTGGGTTGGGAAGATCCTCTGGAGAAGGAAATGGCAACCTACTCCAGTATTCTCACCTGGAGAATCCCATGGACAGAGGAGTCTGGTGGGCTACAGTCCATGGGGTCACAAAGAGTTGGACATGACTGAGCGATTTCACTTCACTTCACTTCACATATAAAATAGATAACCAAGAAGGACCTACTATATAATACAAGGAACTATATTCAACACTTGTAATAACCCATAATGGAAATGAATCTGAAAAAAAAATATATAAAACTGAACCACTTTGCTATACACCTGAAACTAACGTAACATCGTAAATCAACTATACTTCAGTAAAAAAGAGTAGTTATTTTTATAATATTGTTCAGATTTTCTATTTTCTTGCTGATCTTCTGTCTAATTGTTCTATTTTTATTGAAGCTGAGGCACTGATGTTCAGTGATTGTTGTAGAATTGTCTATTTCTCCAGTCCTGGTAGTTTTTGCTTTCTGTATTATTCCATCTAACCACAATGGCATGAAATTAGAAATTAATAGCAGAAAAAATATACAGTGAGATATTAAAATATGTGGAAATCAAGCAATACATTCATAAATAATAAATGAGTGATAAGAATCACAGGGAAATTAGCAAATAATTTGGGAAGGATGAAAATATAAACAGCATACTAAAAGTTATGGAGTGCACCACAAGAAAATCAGACAGAAAGGTGTTAAAATGTTTTTATTGATAGATCAATTTCTCTGACATGAAAAACTCTGTGTGTATGTAAAATCAAGTGACATAATAGTATGTACTAGATGATTCCATTGTCATTGTTAAAGTTCCTGTTGTCATGAAATTTATCTTAGAGGGAGAAACTTAGAAAGCAAAATAAATGTGAAAATAACTTTAAAGAATTTTTTCCTATTTTAAGTGTAAGGAATCACAATTTAGAGAGGTTAGGTCAATAGCCCAGGTTCACATAGGTAGGAAGTGACTTTCTTTGCATTCCTGTGGTCAACATCTTCCTAAAGAAGACAATTGTGGGTACAGCAGAGATCCCAGAAGAGTGGGGAGTTAGTGGCAGTTTTTCTAGGACTCAAAGATTTCAGAATGAATATGTGGGGAAAATCTGTTCTTTAGGCAGAGTTAATCTTAGAAGATAATCTATTTCAAGTTATAGCATTTTTGCCATTTTGCAGTGGTATTTTTGTAGAACATAAAAATGTCTATTTCAGTGCCATGTGAGCATAACTTTATATAGAACGTGAAAGTATGGGGCGAGGGGAGGGAGTGCTGGCTGCTATACAGCACCCCAGAGGCGAGACGCTCTGAACATGATGCCCGTCCTCAGAGATTAAAGGTGAAACCAAGCTCTGTGCTGTGAGGAGACCAGACAGCTGATCACCTGTTCTGGCACACCTGTCCACACAGATATTGTACCCACCACCTGTTGTGACATTTACATCTACACCCACTCAGCGTTTCCTGTTGATAGCTCACAGGAGCCATCATTCCTCTCTTATCTCAGTCCATCATACCCAGCACAGTTAGGAGAGATTTAACCTTGACAAGATGTTAATTAAAGGAGACATGGAAGCAAATAACGCAAGACAAATACTCCTATTCTTCATGCATGGTGAGAGTTCAGTTCCTGGCAATGCGTGTACTTCCAACTCAGCTCGAAATCTTGGAACCTGACTATTGATTGTGGTCGTGTTACATATTCTGAGTCACAGCCTCAGTGATTTATTCAGTCAAATGGGAGAATAATGTGTTACTGCTGAAGGACTGAGTTTGAACTTGTGATCTGCTAATAGTTTCAGCACTCCACCAATATCAGCCTCTCTGTTTAGTAGTAAATCTATGACTTGGACTTGCCCTGTTTACACAGAAGAAAGACTAACTGTTATACCAAATGGCTAAATATTTAAGACTGAAATGTTTTTTTCCCTCCTTGTCAGGTTATACAAGTTGGAACAGCCACGTTATTCATAATGTTTTGATCTGTAGATATATTCACTGACTAGTAATAACCACTGTATTGTTTTGATTTTTCTCTTCCTTGCTAAAGTTTTCTTGAGATATTCTTACCTACATATTGATTGAAAAATTATTATTTTAACAAAATACTTGCAACAGTGGTGTTACACGGGTCCCATCTAGGGCAGGGATTGATCATGAGAGGCTGCACTGTGTGGCTCAGGGTCCCTTTGTAGATGGCACAAGTGGTGAAGAATCTGCCTGCCAATGCAGGAGATGCAAGAGAAGAAGGTTGGTTCTGAGGTTGGGAAGATTCCCTAGAGAAGGAAATGGCAACCCACTGTAGTATTCTTGCCCAGATAATCCCATGGATAGAGGAGTTGGCGGGCTACAGTCCATGAAGTCATAAAGAGTTGGACATGACTGACTACACACGTGTGCACACGCACACACACACACACACACACACACACACACTCTTGACTTAAAACAGACAAGTGCAGTTTTAAGATCTCTTGCACATTTTGAGAAGCCATGTAATAATTCATTTGACTAAAGAATTGTATAATCCTTAAAGGAATTTTAAAGCTACAACCCTGTAAATGTTTCTAAAACTTTGGTATTGCATATAGTTGAAGACCAATGAGGGGATATGCCTTGGAATAGTTTTCTCAATGTTTTAATGTAAAAAGAAAAAGAAACTTTGTTTTCTCATGGTTCCTAACATTGTCCTTGTGAATGAGCAGCCTACATATATGCTGGCTAAATATACAAATAAATAAATAGAGAAAAAGAAAAGAAGAGAAAAAATACAGAGGGAAAGCAAAAAGAAATCACTAGTTGTGATTTCTACTATAACAAAGACTACAAACTAGGTGATTTAAAACAACAGAAATTTATTTTCATAGCATTCTGGAAGCTAGTCATCTGAAACCAAGGTTTTGGCAGCATAGGGATCCCTCCAGAGAGGATGCTTCCTCTGCCTCTGCCAGCTTCTGGGAGTCCCAGATGTTCCTTGGCTTATTGGTGCTTCATTCCAAACTCTGTCTTCACAAGGCGCTCTCCTGGTGTATCTGCCTTTACAGCATCATATGTCTTCTTATAAGGACAGCAATCACATTGAAATAAAGACCCACCTTACTCCCATATGTACTTAGCTAAGCTTAACTCTTATTTGCAATGATATTATTTCAAAATAAGGTCACATTCTGAGTTTCTGGGGTGAGGGGAGTAGGACTTGAACCTATCTTTTTGACAGACACAAATCACCCCACTAGCACACATTGTCTCTAAGAATTTAAGGTCTGTTCTTTGGAGAAAGCACTGGGCTTTAAATAGTGACCACAGGCAGTGTTGGCCACAGGACTGGCTCATGGCTGACTTTCCTGGAAAACAAAACAGCCTGTAGATGAAGTGAAATGGGTCAAATCCCATCTTCCCACCCAAGTTCTCTTTACTGATTGCCTGACAACTCTGCTAGGAGTATTCTGTTTGGATGAATTTTTTGTGTTTATTACAATTCAAATCTCTTGACAGAATAATGCTTTGAACTGTGTTTGGCAGTGTTTTTGTTTTCTTGTTGTTGTTGTTTTTAATATATCCTAAGAATAAATGTACTTAATCAACATTTTTTCCTAAGGGCAATTCTTTAGTTCCTGATATACAGGACATTAGGGCAGTGAAAGTATTAGTCACTAAGTCGTGTCTGACTCTTTGCAGCCCCATGGACTGTAGCCCGCCAGGCTTCTCTGTCCATGGAATTTTCCAGGCAAGAATACAGGAGTGGGTTGCCACTGCCTTCTCCATGGGATCTTCCTGACCCAGAGATTGAACCCACATCTCCTGCATCTCCGGCATTGGCAGACAGGTTCTTTACCAGGGAGCCAAAGGGAATCCCTGTTATGCTGAATGGATGCTAATGAATTTCTATTTTCACATTAATTTACTTTTTAAATGGCGTTATGACCCTGGTTTTACTCTTCATTTATTTATTTAGTGTTTTTTTCTTGCTTCTTATGTAACTCCCTGAAAGTCACGCATCTGAGAGACCATAGAAAATAAAATTGTACTTCATAGATGTTTTATGATTAATTAACTGGACAGTAGAAATATTGTCTTAAACAAGTGTGTCTCTGGTAAGAATGTTTTCCTAAAGTTGTATGTTATTTTTAAAGCCCCAAATGTATTTGTTTTTAAAAGCAATTCAATAACAAAATCAACCCAACCAAAAAATGGGTAGAAGATCTAAATAGACATTTCCTCCAAGGAAGACATAAGATAACCAACAGGCACATGAAAAGATGCTCAATGTCTTTAATTACTCTGTTGTTGTTTAGTCATTAAGTCATGTCTAATTCTTTTGCAACCCCCTGGACTGTAGCCTGCCAGACTCCTCTGTCTATGGATTTTCCAGACAAGAATACCGCAGTTGGTAGCCATTTCCTTTTCTAAGGGGTCTTCCTGACCCAGGGACTGAACCTTCATCTCCTGCATTGGCAGGCAGATTCTTTACCACTGAACCGCTAGTTAATAACTAGAGAAATGCAAATCAAAACTACAGTGAAGTACCACCTCACACTGGCCAGAGTAGCCTTCTTTAAAAGTCTATAAATAACAAATGCTGAAGGGCTATGAAGAAAAGGGAATCCCCCTACACTGTTGGTAGGAATGTAAATTGGTACAGCCACTATGGAGAACAGTTTGGAGGCACCTCAAAAACTAAAAATAGAGTTGTCATATGATCTAGTAATTCCACTCCTGGGCATGTATCTGGAAAAGGCTATAATTCAAAAGATACATGCACCCTGTGTTCATAGCAGCATTATTCATGGTAGCCAAGATAGGAGGCAACCTAAGTGTCTATTGTCAGAAGAACATATAAAGATATGAAATATATATATATACACATATGGATGGCCAAAAGTTCATTCTTTTTTCTGTAACACTTATGGAATATGGCTCAGACATAAAAGGAATTAAACAATTCCATTTGCAGCTAGAGGGATGGACCTAGAGATTATCATACTAAGTGAAGTAGGTCAGAAAGAGAAATACAAATAGAATATGATATCACTTATATATGGATTCTAAAATAAGATACAAATGAACTATGAAACAGAAATGGACTCACAGACATAAAGAGAAGACTTGTGGTTACCAAGGGAAGCTGGGAGGGGAGGGTTGGATTAGGAGTTCAGGACTACCAGATGCAGCGATTTTGGAGCCCCCAAAGATAAAGTCTGTCACTATTTCCCCATCTATTTTCCATGAAGTGATGGGACCAGATACCATGATATTAGTTTCCTGAATGTTGAGCTTTAGGCCAACTATTTCACTTTCCTCTTTCACTTTCATCAAGAGGCTCTTTAGGTCTTCTTCACTTTCTGCCATAAGGGTGGTGTCATCTGCATATCTGAGGTTATTGATATTTCTCCTGGCAATCTTGATTCCAGCTTGTACTTCCTCCAACCCAACATTTCTCATGATTCATATAAGTTAGATAGGCAGAGTGACAATATACAGCCTTGACGTATCCTTTCCCTATTTGGAAACAGTCTGTTTCACGTCCAGTTCTAACTGATGTTTCCTGGCCTGAATACAGATTTCTAAGAGGCAGGTCAGGTGGCCTTTTATTCCCATCTCTTTTGGAATTTTCCACAGTTTGTGGTGACCCACACAGTCAAATGCTTTCATATACTCAACAAAGCAGAAATAGATGTTTTTGTGGAATTCTCTTGCTTTTTGATGATCCAACATATGTTGACAATTTGATCTCTGGTTCCTCTGTCTTTTCTAAAACCAGCTTGAGCATCTGGAAGTTCATGGTTCACGTACTGTTGAAGCCTGCCATGGAGAATTTTGAGCATTACTTTGCTAGGGTGCGAAATGAGTGCAATTGTGCATTAGTTTAAGCATTCTTTGGCATTACCTTTCTTTGGGATTAGAATGAAAAGTGGCCTTTTCCAGTCCTGTGGCTACTGTTGAGTTTTCCAAATTTGGTGAATTATGGAGTGCAGCACTTTCACAGCATTATTGTTTATTTATTTATTTATTTTACTTTACAATACTGTATTGATTTTGCCATACATTGACATGAATCCACCACGGGTGTACATGAGTTCCCAATCCTGAAACCCCCTCCCACCTCTCTCCCCATATAATCTCTCTGGGTCATCCAAGTGCACCAGCCCCAAGCATCCTGTATCCTGTATCAAACCTAGACTGGTGATTCATTTCGTACATGATAGTATACATGTTTCAATGCCATTCTCCCAAACACAGATGTATAGAGCATTATCTTTAGGATTTGAAATAGCTCAACTGGAATTCCATCACCACCTCTAGCTTTTTTGTAGTGATGCTTCCTAAGGCCCACTTGACTTCACATTCCAGGATGTCTGGCTCTAGGTGAGTGATCAGACCATCATGATTATCTGAGTCATGAAGATCTTTTTGTACAGTTCTTCAGTTCTTGCCACCTTTTTATTTTGGGGGCTCCAAAATCACTGCATATGGTGACTGCAAGCCATGAAATTAAAAAACACTTGCACCTTGGAAGAAAAGTTATGATCATCCTAGACAGCATATTAAAAGAAGAGACATTAGTTTGCCAGCAAGGTCTGACTTGCAAAGCTCTGTTTTTTTCCAGTAGTCATGTATGAATGTGAGAGTTGGACTATAAAGAAAGCTGAGCACCAAATAATTGATGCTTTGAACTGTGGTGTTGGAGAAGACTCTTGAGAGTCCCCTGGACTGTAAGGAATGCAACCAGTCCACCCTAAAGGAAATCAGTCCTGAAAATTCATTGGAAGTACTGATTTTGAAGCTGAAACTCCAATATTTTGACCACCTGATGTAAAGAACTGACTCATTGTAAGAGACCCTGATGCTGGGGAAGATTGAAGGCAGGGGGAGAAGGGGGTGACGGAGGATGAATTGGTTGCATGGTAACACTGACTCAGTGGACATAAGTTTGAGTAAACTCTGGGAGTTGGTGACGGACAGGGAGGCCTGACATGCCGCAGTCTGTGGTGTTGCAAAGAGTCAGATACGACTGAGTGATTGAACTGAACTGACTAGCAGATGTAAAATATTATGTATAGAATGGGTACATAACAAGGCCCTATTGGGAAATATGTTTACTACCCTATAATAAACTATAAGGGAAAATAATTTTTTTAAAAGCATAAGGAACTCTCACTAATGGAAAGAATTTTGATCTGAGAAACTCCTACTGCTATGTCTTATCATTATGGATAGATCTTTAATTTACAAAATGTAAATGAATCAGCTTATTAATCACCATGGTATAAATACTAGCTCCTCCAATCACATTCTTTCCTTCTTGTCCATGGCACATATAGAAGTAGTGGGACCAGAAAAAGATCAGTTCTCTGCAAGGTGATAAACTTATATGGCCCTCAGGGTTGTTTTTCAGTCGCTCAATCATGTCTGATTCTTTGTGACTCCATGGACTGCAGCATGCTAGGCTTCCCTGTCCTTCACTATCTCCCGGAGTTTGCTCAAACTTTAATCTGTTGAGTCAGTGATACCAGCCAGCCATCTCATCCTCTCTTGTCCCCTTCTCCTGTCCTCAGTCTGCCCCCCCAGCATCAGGGTGTTTTTCAATGAGTTTTTCCAGGTGGCCAGTGTATTGGAGATTCAGCATCGGGGCCTCAGAGTATTGGCCCATTATGGTTTATTTTATCTGTTTTTCAAAATGTTTGATCAGATAGAATAGGACAATTGTGTCAGACTCATACATGCCCTACTGCTGTGCACAGTCCTGTGTTTTGACAATAGAACAACAAATCCTAAGGAACACACTACCGATCAGAAAAGTGCATCTTCCATTAACTAGTCAGCAGATTCTCAAGAGCTACAAAGTCCTGGAAGCCATGTGTAATAGTGAAATTAATTAAATGTATGACAAAAGATACTCCAGGCTCTGTCAGAAAGAACACTGTAATGTTCTTGTGGTCACCTTCCTGCCTCCCTGCTGTGCTTCTTCTCATACACTTCAGGCCCTGGGTCTCTTTTGAGTCTGCATTCTTTTTGAAGCCAATATAGTGAGCCTTTGAGTCAGCTGATTCAGCGCTGTTAATTCTCACCTCCATGAGGATTAAATTCATCATCCAATAGGAAATATGTAGGAACTGGAGTTCTACTTTCACATTTATTTCTTAAAAAATAGGCACAACAGGACATAGGAGGATGTGAAAGTTGTGAAACTGGCATCTCAGGCAACACAGTCTATGGCATGAGGTTTTTATCACCCCTGGGAGAGAAAGACTACAAAGTCTTCCATGTGGCATGAAATGAATACTTCACTGTGTTTAAAGAAACCATGAAACCCTTTCTCATAACAGGAAAAATAAAGGTTATACTTGAATGAAACCAAATGTTGACAGATGAAGAATCCACACTGAAAGAGAGTGGCCTGGCAGGGAACTCAGTTTGATACCTTTTCTTTTGACTCAGATAAGGTTGTCCAACATTATGACACACCTCTGTGAGCTTTACAAACATCTCAGCAATCTAGCAAACTCCTCCAGCATAGCTCTGTCCAGTAGACACTGAAATTTATACTTTTGTTGTTTCTCATTGGTTCTGCACTAATGTTTTATGTGTGTGTTGTGGGAGTTGTAAATAGTTATGAAGGAAATAGGTATGCTGTAAATGTTTCAAAATTTTACTTACCTTCTAAACTTCTTTGTTCCTAGTATTTTGTACTCCCCCAAACACCATGGTCTCTGAGGATCCCAGGGCACTAAACATGTATTTCTCAGAAGAATAAACTACCATTTTATAGCACATGCTTATCAATGTGGCAAACTTACCTATTCTCAAAACTGATTTCTCAGTTTAGTTCAGTTGCTCAGTTGTGTCCAACTATTTGCGACCTCATGGACCGCAGCACACCAGGCCTTCCTGCCTATCACTAACTCCTGGAATTTACTCAAACCTATGTCCATTGAGATGGTGATGACATGCAACCATCTTATCCTCTGTCATCCCCTTTTCTTCCTGCCTTCAACTTTTCCAGCATCAGGGTCTTTTCAAATGAGTCAGCCCTTCACATCAGGTGGTCAAAGTATTGGAGTTTCAGCTTCAGCATGAGTCCTTCCAATGAATATTCAGGACTGATTCCCTTTCGGATGGACTGGTTGATCTCCTAGCTGTCCAAGGGGCTCTCAAGAGTCTTATCCAACACCACAGTTCAAAATCATCCATTCTTCTGTGCTCAGCTCACTTTATAGTCCAACTCTCACATCCATACATGACTACTTGAAAAACATAGTTTTGACTAGATGGACTTTGGTTGGCAAAGTAATGTCTCTGCTTTTTAATATGCTAAGTTGGTCATAACTTTCTTTCCAAAGAGTAAGTGCCTTTTAATTTCATGGTTGCAGTCACCACCTGCAGTGATTTTGGAGCTCCCCAAAATTAAATCTGTCACTGTTTCCACTGAAGTGATTGCCATGAAGTGATTGGACTGGATGCCATGATCTTCGTTTTCATAAATGTTGAGTTTTAAGCCAACTTTTCCACTCTCCTCTTTCACTTTCAAAAAGAGGCTCTTTAGTTCTTCTTCACTTTCTGCCATAAGGGTGGTGTCATCTGCCCTTCTGAGGTTACTGATATTTTTCTCAGCAATCTTGATTCCAGCTTTTGCTTCATCCAGCCCAGCGTTTCTTGTGATGTACTCTGCATATAAGTTAAATAAGCAGGGAGAGAATATTCATCCTTGACATCCTCCTTTTCCTATTTGTAACCAGTCTGTTGTTTGTTCCATGTCCAGTTCTAACTGTTGCTTCCTGACTTATATACAAATTTCTTAAGAGGCACGTCAGGTAGTCTGGTATTCTCTTTCTGGTATATCTCTTTCAGAATTTCCCACAGCTTACTGTGATCCACACAGTCAAAATCTTCGGCATAGTCAATAAAGCAGAAATAGATGTTTTTGTGGAATTCTCTTGCTTTTTTCGATGATCCAACAGATGTTGGCAATTTGATCTCTGGTTCCTCTGCCTTTTCTAAAACCAGCTTGAACATCTGGAAGTTCACAGTTCATATATTGTTGAAGCCTACCTTGGAGAATTTTGAGCATTACTTTGCTAGCATGTGAGATGAATGCAATTGTGCAGTAGATTGACCATCCGTTGGCATTGCCTTTCTTTGGAACTGGAATGAAAACTGCCCTTTTCCAGTCCCACGGCCACTGCTGACTTTTTTTCAAATTTGCTTGCATGTTGAGTACAGCACTTTAACAGTATCATCTTTAAGGATTTGAAATAGTTCAACTGGAATTTCATCATCTCCTCTAGTTTTGTTCATAGTGATGCTTGCTAAGGCCCATTTGACTTCACTTCTAGAAAAATACAAGTAACAAATGCTGGAGTGGGTGTGAAGAAAAGGGAACCTTTCTACACTTGGTGGAAATGTAAATTGGTATGGTCACTATGGAGAACATAATGCAGGTTCCATAAAATATTTAAAATAGAGTTATCATAGATCCAATGATCTCATTTCTGGGCACATATTGACACAAAATTAAAATTGGAAAAGATACGTATACCCTTATATTTATAGCAGCATTGTTTACCATTGCCAAAAGATGGAAACAACCTGAATGTTTATCAACAGATGAATGGATAAGATGTGGGGGGGAGATAAAAAAATATATAATATACTCCAAAATGGAATATTACTCAACAAAAAGTATGTTACTCAACAAAATGTATATTACTCAATAAAAAAAAAATGAGGTAATTCCATTTGCAGTAACATAGATAGACCTAGAGATTACCATACTAAGTGTGGTCAGACAGAGAAAGATAAATATCATATGATATCATTTATATGTGAAATCTAAAATAAGATGCAAATGAACTTATATACAGAATAGAAACAGGGTGATGGACAGGGAAGCCTGGCATGCTGCAGTCCATGGTGTCAAAAAGAGTTGGACATGACTGAGTTCTGAACTGAACTGAACTGAGGTACTCAAGGAATTGCTACTCAGTTAATTGAGTAGATAAATGAAGAGTAATGAGATAAACCAATGAGCAAATCTAAAATTGTTGAGGGAATGTTATTAAATTTTTGACTAATGACCATGGAATACTACGTGATTATTTGTTCACTTGCTTCCTATTGTCTCACTGGTCTATTAATTTAGCAGATAGTTTTTGAGGATATACTCTGTCCACATATTGTAATAGATATGGAGAATATATCAATGTATAAGGCAGTTTTTGCTCTTGAATTACTGAAATATAACAATGCTTACGGTTTGTCTTTGTTTGGAGACATTTCTTTTCTTTAATCAGTGCACATGCTAGTGCACCACAAAAGAGAATTCTCAGCATTACAGCCAGTGTTACAGCCTATAAATATCTCTAGCTGAAAGTGTGACTAGGACTCTGTGACAGATATTACCCAGCTGAGCCAAAAGTGAGCTCCACAGCCTCAAAGCCACCTTTGTTATTTACTAATTGCTTTTAACCTTCCCGGCTGTGCATTCCTGTTCCATTACTGTTTTTTGATTTATGATGTTAGTCCATGTTCTTTTGTTCTAATGGTGATGGTTTGCAGTAAAAGTAGTTGTGTGCTCTCTGTCCCTTCATTCTCTTATGAAAATGAGATGTTGCATTTCTGGAGGTTGTTTCCCCAAGGACAAATTTTAAAGAATAATGACCATTTTAATAACCACCATGCAAACACCCGGAATCACAGACACATTTATGTATCTTTAAAATGACTAATAGTGTTTTGTTATATTTTTGCAATGGATTCAAAATCTTGAGTTCCAGAATGGTACATGTCTTGAGAACATATCTAGGTGTAAATATCTATAGTTTTTTTTTAAGGAAAAAAAAATTGTGTGTGAAAATCAGACTTCTAATATTTCCAGAGTAAGGAATATGATTTTGTCACAATGTCTGTTTAGGTAAAGCAGACATAAGGTAGACTTTAGGTACCTGCACACCCATTCACCTGGCTGATGAATGAGTTATATTGGTTCTGAGGATACATGTTCTTTCTTCTTGGCAATGGAGCACAATTTTATCATTTAAGTTAGTCATGATGTTTTCCCAGATAAATATACTTTTGGGAACATTAAATAATAAGAAAAAAAGTAACATTTCTTAGAGACTCAGGAAAAGAACATTATTTATTATTTATCGTTATTTCCAAATTTTACAATAGCTATGTCTTCAGTGGACTTCCCTGGTGGCTCAGAGGTTAAACCGTCTGCCTGCAATGCGGGAGACCCGGGTTCCATCCTTGGGTTGGGAAGATCCACTGGAGAAGGAAATGGCAACCCACTCCAGTATTCTTGCCTGGAGAACCCCATGGAGGAGCCTGATGGGCTACAGTCCACGGGGTTGCAAAGAGTTGGACACGACTGAGTGAATTCATTTTCATGTATTCAATTAGAAGCATAAATTTAAATATTCTACTTTTGAATTCTCCAGTTAATTTTTTTTTTTTTTCTGTTTCTCTCACCAGACACTGTCTTACTTTCTTCCCGCCCAATTCCTGGTACAACTTTCATATAAATGAATTCTACAGTTGAAACAGGTAAGATTTACTGAAATGTCTGGCATCTCTTGTCAAGACTGGTACACAAGGTAAAGAGCATCAGATGTAAATGATTTAAACTGTTTTACTTCTGCAGCATCCTGCATTGTGATGTTTCCTGAGAAGATGATTTTAACTAGTACTTTGATGAGTTGAAAGGAAAGAAAGCTTAGTAAATATTAAGTACCATGTAGTAGAGACATGTGTATGCTGCTTTTAATCTGAGGATGCAGCCATTTAAGAGCCTTTCAATAACAAACATAGAAAATACTTTTTTTTTTTTTTGGTTAGTAAAGTAAGTTCTGCTTTGTGTTTAGCCAGAGTCCAATTACCCAGTTGATATAAAGGGATTAAGTATATATATAAATTTTGGATGTTGTACTTTGATGAAGGATCATCGAAAAAGCAAGAGAGTTCCAGAAAAACATCTATTTCTGCTTTATTGACTATGCCAAATCCTTGACTGTGCGGATCACAATAAACTGTGGAAAATTCTTCAAGAGATGGGAAGACCAGACTACCTAACCTGCCTCTTGAGAAATCTGTATGCAGGTCAGGAAGCAACAGTTAGAACTGGACATGGAACAACAGACTGGTTCCAAATAGGAAAAGGAGTATGTCAAGGTTGTATATTGTCACCCTGCTTATTTAACTTATATGCAGAGTACATCATGAGAAACGCTGGACTGGAAGAAACACAAGCTGGAATCAAGATTGCTGGGAGAAATATCAATCACCTCAGATATGCAGATGACACCACCCTTATGGCAAAAAGTGAAGAGGAGCTAAAAGACTCTTGATGAAAGTCAAAGAGGAGAGTGAAAAAGTTGGCCTAAAGCTCAAACTTCAGAAAACGAAGATTATGGCATCCGGTCCCATTACTTCATGGCAAATAGATGGGGAAACAGCGGAAACAGTGTCAGACTTTATTTTGGGGGCTCCAAAATCACTGCAGATGGTGACTGCAGCCATGAAATTAGAAGACGCTTACTCCTTGGAAGAAAAGTTATGACCAACCTAGATAGCACATTCAAAAGCAGAGACATTACTTTGCAGACTAAGGTCTGTCTAGTCAAGGCTATGGTTTTTCCTGTGGTCATGTATGGATGTGAGAGTTGGACTGTGAAGAAGCTTGAGCACCGAAGAACTGATGCTTTTGAACTGTGGTGTTGGAGAAGACTCTTGAGAGTCCCTTGGACTGCAAGGAGATCCAACCAGTCCATTCTGAAGGAGATCAACCCAGGGATTTCCTTGGAGGGAATGATGCTAAAGCTGAAACTCCAGTACTTTGGCCACCTCATGTGAAGAGGTGACTCATTGGAAAAGACTCTGATGCTGGGAGGGATTGGGGGCAGGAGGAGAAGGGGACGATGAGATGGCTGGATGGCATCACTGACTCGATGGATGTGTCTGAGTGAACTCCGAGAGTTGGTGCTGGACAGGGAAGCCTGGCGTGCTACCATTCATGGGGTCGAAAAGAGTCAGACACGACTGAGAGACTGAACTGAACTGAACTTTGATGAACTGTGACCGTAACAATGTTATGTGAAATGACGGCTTTAATTAGAACATCAGTTAGCAAATATCCATTAAATAGTTGTTAAGGATAATGTGACGAGGGTATATGAAATTTTAATTTTTTTTTCCTTTCACTCAAGCACTTTTGCATATCATTAAATATATAAACATAGTGTCAGAAGATGCTGTTCCTTTTGTGTGAAGCGTGTTTTACATGCCCTTGTATTTTCACCTCAAAGATACCTTCTCCAAGAAGACTTACTACGCATCCTCTTCTATGTTAAATGCTTTGTGTTTATATTCTCATTGGATAGAAAATAAATAATCAATATTGATTGTAATACTGAAGTAATCAATATTGGGTCAAACTCTAAAACAATTTAAAGGTGGAAAAGAGCAGTTTGGTGGATATTTAAGGATGTTTTTCTGAAAGAGGTACAGTTCATATTGAAACCTGAGGGATTGCTAAACTGGGCAATAGAAAAAGATGGAAGGACCCTCTAGTGATTTTCAGGAAAATCTAAGAGAAAAATAAAAAGGAGTAAGAATGGACATTTCCAATCAGCTAGGAAAAGATGAAGTGTTTAATGATATTATGTTAGGATAAATGCTTAATCACATGGAAATATTAAATTCATTTCCTTACTCCACACTAACAAGAACATTAATTCCAGCTGAATGAAACACAAATATGTAAACCAAAACAACTTTTCTAAATTATTAGATAAAAATATCAGAATCATTATAGCACTTTGATTAAATAAGACATTTAAAAATCACAAAAGTTAAAGTTATTAAAGAGCTCATAAATTTAACATCAGGCTTTTATGTATAACAAAAGCCATTATAAACAAAGTTAAATCAGACAATATCACATGAGAAACTGATTATAACATATGTAACTGATAACAAAATCATATCCAGACTATATAAAGAACACTAGCCATTAAGTACAAAACAAATGGAAACTATTATTTAAAAAATGGGTAAAAACTATAGGCAGGAATATTCAAGTAAAAGATATATAATTGCCTTGTAAATATACAAAATAATGCCTGACATTTAAAAAAATTAGAATAATGGTAATAATAATAACAATAACTGTTATTTTCATCACTATTGGCAAAAGGCTTCTTAATGTCATATAGTAAAGAGTCTACCTACAGTGCAGGAGACATGGGTTCCATCCATGGGTCAGGAAGATCCCCTGGAGAAGGAAATGGCAACCCACTCCAGTATTCTTGCCTGGAAGATGCCATGGACAGAGGGACCTCTGGTAGGCTACAGTCCCTGGGGCTGCAAAATTTGGACCCAACTTAGCAACTAAACAATAACAACATGTGCCCTTCATTTTAACTTAAATACATATCTACCTATATCATTTCAAATCCAAGTAGAAGCAGGGAGGTAGAGGCAAAAATAAAAGTGGATAATAGGAAATTGAAACTCTAGCTTCCTTCATAATGTTTCACTTTTTCATGCTGGTCTCAGAATCTCAATAACCAATGTTGTGGTTGAATCAGCCCTTGTGGCTGGTTTTATTATGGTTTTATTATGTTATTATGATTGCAGGATACTCTGTCACAATAAACATCAGGAAACCGAAAAAAAAATGTTATATTGCTTAAGAGGCCTGGAAATTACACAGCACATCTGAGGCCAGACAGAAAGGTAACAGGTAGAAGAAGCAAGAGAACCAGGACCTGGGGTTCTTGCTTTTATTGGGCGGCCAGGGTTTTGGGGCTCACTCTTTATTGGTGAATTTAAAACAGAAGAGCAGGAATTTAAGCAGAGCAAGAGGGGGAAATAAAAAGTAAACAAATAGCCCAAATGATCACTTATTGAAATCAACCAATCAAACTAGATCTCTAAAACAAAGCAGCCTCATTAGGGGAAGGTGGCCTGGTTCCTTATTTATCTTTGTTGCTCCTATGTGCCACAAGGCTCATCTATGCATGGAATTTTTCAGGAAAGAATATTGATTGAGTTGTTATTTCCTCTTCCAAGGGATCTTCTCCACCTAGAAACCTGCCTCTTTTCAATCTCCTGCACTAGCATGATCAATCCTGCATCTCTTGTGTCTCCAGCATTAGCAGGCAGGTTCTTTACCAACTGAGCCACCAAGAGAAGCTGCTACCTGTTTATCCTAGATAGCAGTCTTTGAAGGGGATACCTCTTTGAAAAGGATACCTCTGCAATCAAAGCTGAAGTCAGGCACTTGCTTTACAAAAAGAGAAAACCAAACAAAACAAAAAAAAAACAGTCAGAGTTTATACTAGAATCACTCGAAGTGGAACCCAGGTCTCCTGGTCTATCTAAAAATAAATTTAAACACCAGTGTCTATTAAATTCTTCAAAGAGTTATAAATAAAAATAAATAAAATTTGTTACAAACACACATAAATCAATAATATTTCCAGCATTGGCATTTTTTTAATTAAATTTATTTATTTTTTTAATTACAATACTGTATTTGTTTTGCCATACATTGCATTTTAATTGAAGGACCATAATGAGCTACAATTATATGGAAATGTATTTTGTTTGATTCAAAGCAACATCTTCCATAACCAAAATTCATACTGCCTGACAGGAACTTTTGAAAGAGTTTGAAAGGAGATTATCTACAAGGTCTCAAAATGCAGTTATTTCCAAATGCTTGATGTGTACCAACAAATCACATTAGAAGTTTAAAGATCTTTCGTAACCAAAATATACTAGTGTCTCCTTTGCAGATGTGTTTCTTTTAGAATCAAGATGAAGAAATACTACTATGTAAGGATGAGGGTGTGTGTGTGTGTGTGTGTGTGTTTTTTTCCTCTTATCCCCAGAAGATGTCAGTTTCTGCAATAGTCAAGTCAGGAGTTAAATTTACTTTTTAAAATGAGGTTTTCAAATTATAAAGCAGATTATAACCATGCCTCAGAGCCATCTTCTTTTTATTGCACTATCCTTACATAGAAGCCATCGTGATTCTGATGGCAGAGATTAGCTTGAGTAGGTGGTACTGAGTTAATTCATATCCTTGTTGCCCTGGGAGACCTAAATTTAAGCTGCCTATTCTTTCCCAGGGCAAGAAATAAAAAAATGAGTCAAGTGCCATTTTCTTGGTGCTGTGCATTTCAAAACCTAGGCTTTGTCTCACTTCTTCTGTTAGAGCTACCATTTATTTGCATTTTCTTTACAAGAGAGGTTTTATGTTGCCAACTTTGGTTGAACATCAAGGAAACCAAAATGAGTTTTTGAGCACATAGCTTTCAAGTTTAGGCAGTAAATAAATGAATGGATCCATGAATAAGTTGAATGATGATTTTGCTCATTCATTCACTCATAAGTTTTTCAAAGGCAGCTCACTTAAAAATCATCAAGTGGGATAAAATCACAGTTAGAGATTACTTACCAAGATAGTAAATATCTTGAAAATAGGTACCTCAGTGATCTGTATCTCAGTGATATTCCGTTTGAGAAAGGCTTGCTGAGTGACTCCCCTGTGTCAGATGTTGCGCCAGGCCCTCACTTACAAAGATGATGTCATCAGCGTCACCATTTCCAAAGAGGACTCATAGTCTGGAGTACTCAGATGCATAAATTGGTATTTTCAGAATAAAATTCAGAGCAAAGTGGGAAATGACTTTATATCTTCCATAGTTCCTCTAATGGTGTTCTGCCTGTATTTTCAAAAAATTCTTAACAAATATTTATTGAGTGAATTGTGTTGTTCATTACAAACACCAAAGGGTCTGTTATCTGTATTCCTTCTTTCCAAATTTCTTTGATTTGAGGAAATTAACAAATACAAAAACATGTCCATGGTTTTATTATGCCATTCACGATTATAATAGGGTCTTGGGGTTAACACTGAAACTACCTGCATCATAACTGATTAAAATCAACACACCTTTGTGCCAAAAATATTTTCTGTGGCTACCCAAGGGGAAACCTCTCCTACTCTTCTGTAGCCTCTGATTGAGAAAAAGAAAAAGACAAGAAGCATAGTCAAAAGCTGCCTGACCTTTTTGTACAGAGCTGTTGTCGAGACTGTTACCATTTTGCACTTGTATGATCAGAAATTGCAGCAGTGCTGCATAATATAGAGTCAAATGATGGTTCTGCATGTAAAACAGGGCTCTGAGAATCTCTTCTGCACCCTCCTCTTAAAGCCTTCTCCCAGTGCTTGCTGTCTCCATGGTAACAGCATCACTGGGATTCTGTTGAAGTGTGTTTTGAAAGCTGCCTTTACCTGAGAAGCTAGCCTTTGACAGAGTTGTCCATATCTCTCGATCTCTTAGATTATTTTTCTAATTAAAAAAGACATATAGGATAGCATTTGCTTATTAATGATCAGACACCCATATTTTTAAAATGTTTGTGAAGTAGCCCAAATGATTATGATACCCAAAATATCATTATGCTACTTAAAAGTGCTATGTACACAGTTTGAATACTTTAATAAATAGATAAATTTTAGCTTTAGTGTTGTAATCTTGGTCAAGTCATGTCTGCCAGGGCTAAGTTTTCTCACCTAGGAAATAAGACTAAAGGAGATGAGGTCAAAACAGGCTTAGACTAGTTCCATCATAGACTAGCTCAAACTGGTCCTGTCTTATCAACAACAGAATGTACGAGTTACCTTGCAGGGGTAATGAGCAAGAATTTCAAAGTGGTTGACTAGAGCATCCACAGAAGAGGAAATTTTGACTTAAAGTAATTCCAGAATCAAATTGTCTGTCCCACAGTGAAACTAAAGACATGCTTGGAACTCAAAACTTCTGCCGAAATGAGAGGTACGTTATCCAGAAAGATCCAGTGTTAAAAGCCATTTTCATACTTTACCATGAGTCACCTGGTTTTAAGTCCTTCCAATCCAAGTCTGTCCTGCCAGGACTTCCACATAACAACTTGTATTCCTCTAATTCAGAAAAATTTGGCAGAATCCTAAATCAAAGAGACGGATTTGAGCCCTGACCCCTGTTTTATTGGTGGTGGACATTGCTAACAAGCTCTTTCTTTTCCAAAAGCCTGTGCTTTACTATTTACTTCTATATACATCAGGCAGTGAGTCCTTTCTTTATGAATGTTTTTAGCATTCTCTCATTCCCTGTATGAAGCAGGCAAGATTGTTTTACTCAATGAATTGTTGATTTCGTTGTCCTGTTTTCCACTGGATGATCATCTGCTGCCCAGTACTTTTTGTCTATGACTGTATTATCTGTTTTAATCAATGTTCTGTCCCTGATATTTTGTTCAGATCCTAAAAGAACCCTGAGACTGGCACTGGCATCATTGTGGATTTACTTTTTTAATGTAAATTCATAGAAAAGTCAATAAAAGTGTAGATGGGCTGTGCAACTCTACAGCCTCTGGCCACATGTGACTATAAGAAATTAAATTGAACTTAATTGAACTTAAGTTAAAATTATGTCCTTAATTGCAGTAGCCACATGTGATTGAAAGCTGCCATATTGAATTACACAAATATAGATTATTTCCATCATTACCGAGCATTCTATTGAACTTCACTCTATTCTCATTTCTACCTTTATCAGTCTTAAGCAAAAAAGAAACAACAGTGTTGTATATGAGTGTTTTGTCCTATTTTAATTACCAAAAAGTGACTTTGCATTTGGGGAGCAACTAATATTTGCCGAGTGATGTCCTAATAATCTGTAGAGTACCTAACATAATATTTTAAAAAGTTTTTACTAAATGAATAACTTAATTAACTGAAAGCCACATTTGGTAATTTTAATCAAATCTGAGGAAACTAACCTAAAGAAAAGTAACTTTTTCTTATAGCAGCTGTGGAGGAAAACTTTCCCAGTGGAATAAAAATAATGTCTAATATGGCTTTAATGATGTAGAACCATGGTCATAAACTTAAATGCCCACATAGACAGGTAAGTATAAATTTAAGGGGCTGGTTATAAGAACTTTTAAGAAATAGCAAGTGTGTGCCAAAGGAAAAAAATTCTTCTCATTTACTAAGAATGAAACCACACAACTAGATATCTATGTGAAATCTAAATTTAAATGTTCAGTTCAGTTCAGTTCAGTCTCTCAGTCATGTCTCTTTGCAACCCCATGAATCGCAGCATGCCAGGCTTCCCTGTTCATCACCTTCTCCTGGAGTTCACTCAAACTCAAGTCCATAGAGTCGGTGATGCCATCCAGCCATCTCATCCTCGGTCATCCCCATTACGTCCTGCCCCTTGGCAAGTAATTATATATCTTTGTATCATTTATCTATTTATCTAATAAACTTGACTTGGGGTACACAGTAATATTTGTGGGTAAACAGTAGTTCAGGTAATTTTTAGGTTTTCTAAGTCATGAAATTATTATTTTCAGAGGTAAAGTAAATTCCGAATTTTCATAGCTAAGAAGTGACAAGTTGAAAAGTAAACTCCATTACTTTGCGGTTGATTTCTGTTTGCTTTTTCTTAATAATCCTTTTGGTAAAACCAGAAGAAAAAAAAAGATTCTTACCAAAGGATTCAAGGTCTACTACAAATTGGGACTAATAAGAGGATGTGCCAGTAACTTATTTCTGCCTATCTACTAAAAGGCCTCTTGATGAAAGTGAAAGAGGAGAGTGAAAAAGTTAGCTTAAAATTCAACACTCAGAAAACTGAAAACTAAGATCATGGCATCTGGTCCCATTACTTCATGGCAAATAGATAGGAAACACTGGAAACAGTGTCAGACTTTATTTGGGGGGCTCCAAAATCACTGCAGATGGTGATTGCAGCCATGAAATTAAAAGACGCTTAACTCCTTGGAAGAAAAGTGATGACCAACCTAGACAGCATATTAAAAAGCAGAGACATTACTTTGGCAACAAAATTCCATCTAGTCAAAGCTATAGTTTTTCCAGTGGTCATGTATGACTGTGAGAATTGAACTGTGAAGAAAGCTGAGCGCCAAAGAATTTGTGCTTTTGAACTGTGGTGCTGGAGAAGATTCTTGAGAGTCCCTTGGACTGCAAGGAGATCCAACCAGTCCATCCTAAAGGAGACCAGTCCTGGGTGTTCATTGAAAGGACTGATGCTGAGGCTGAAACTCCAATACTTTGGCCACCTCATGTGAAAAGTTGACTCACTGGAAAAGACTCTAATTCTGGGAGGGATTGGAGGCAGGAGGAGAAGGGGACAACAGAGGATGAGAGGGCTGGATGGTATCACTGACTTGAAGAACTAGAGTTTGGGTGAACTCCGGGAGTTAGTGATCGACAGGGTGGCCTGGCGTGCTGCAATTCATGGGATCACAAAGAGTTGTACATGACTGAGTGACAGAATTGAAACTGAGTTGAACACCAAAATTACTACAGTAAATTTTTATAAAACACAACCTGCCAAAGACTTTTCTTATCTTAAAGAAATCTTCATCTTTATTAATTCATATATTCATTCCTTACTTATATTCATCAATACTTATTAACTTCTGCTATGATACAGATGTTATGTTAGCTTCATAGAAGAATGAAACACAACCTAGATACTCATAAAATAAAATAATAGCAAGAATTCTTCAAATCCCTAATGTAGAGGTAAGTGTTGTATGCAAAAGGGAAAAATCCATCAGGCGATGTGATTATATCAGCTTCCTTAACTCATTATTTCTGAAGAACTAGGGGATTTGTATTCGATTAAGGAGTTTTCTCTCAGGACCTCTTATGTAGTGTCTGTCAAAAAACATCTATTGTTGGTGTTCTCTTGAAGGCTTTCTTTTTCTAGCATCTGGAAGCTAATGGTCATTGTTCTTTGGGACCTAAGCAGGTGTTGAACATTTGCATATAATCTTTTCAAGTAGCCTAAACTTCCTCACAGTATGGTGGCTAGATTTCAAAGATGAGAGTGCATTAAAAAGGTAGATACTGTAACTCCTTTTATGAAATAACTTCAGAAGTCACATTAAATATGTTCACCATAATCTCTTTGTCAAGGCAGTCATAAAGACCTGCCTTTGTCCAAGAGGAAGTTACCCAAACCCTGTGTCTCGTGAAAGGCATGGCATGGTTATAGAAGAACTTGTGAGGCCGGATTTCAGTTGCTTTATTGATAAACACAATCTGCCGTAGTTTAATTTTTTAAAATGTTTCTATCAGGAAGCGTTAATTTCATCCATTCATTTATTCACTCACTATTTTCAACAATATTTATTGAATTTCTATTATATTGAGGACATTGTGTTAGATTCTAGAAGAAGACACAATCTCCAACCTAGAAGCTTATCTAAAAAAGTAATACTGGGGTGTGTTCAAAGTCTTATTGGAAAGACAAGAATACCATTCAAAGGAAACACAGAGGGGATATGAACCTGCCAACTGTCCTCAATTTAGAAAGCAGAGCTTCCACCTCTTGTTATTCTTGTGATTCTCCTACATATAAAACTCAAATACTACCATCCCTACTGGTCTGGTGCACATATAGTTCTGCTAACTAATTGAATGTTCACTTACTCTTTATGAAGTGTTTGAACGTCTACTTTTTTTTTTTTTAACTCTTTGCATTGACATTTTGGGCTTCCCATGTGGCATTAGTGGTTAAGAACCCACCTGCCAATGCAAGAGACATAAGAGATGCTGGTTTGATCCCTGAGTTGGGACGATCCTCTGGTGGAGAGCATGTCAACCCACTCCAGTATTCTTGCCTGGAGAATCCCATGAACAGAAGAGCTGCTGTCCAGAGGCTCACAAAGAATCAGACATGACTGTATATTTTAGGGTCTAGTTAAGAATGAAAGTCATTTGCATATTACTTTACATTTCCTGCAAAGTAAATGTGCCCACTATAAAGGCAGCTAGCTGGACTTAAGCGATAGTTTCTCTCAACCATGGAAACTGTGATGAAATTGCTTAACATGGTTACTGAACTGAAAGGCTTTGGGGTTAGTCAGCATTGGGTTTAAACCTCTGCTTTGCTGCTTTCTCACCCAGTGTCCTTTTGCAGTTGATTGTATTCTCTGTTTCAGTTTCCTCATTTGTAAGCTCATGACCGCAGAAGTGTTGCCCTCTCACAAGGCTGGTGTGAGAATTGCATAAGTTCTTTGAGCGGAGCCTTATATACTAAAAGTACTTGATCAGCATTGACTATTTTTTTATTACTTGCAACCCTTGATGACTTACTCCATTCTATGATGATGTATATAAGGCTTCATACTTAAGAGAAGGAATTGTTCATAGTGAGACTCCAAGTTTGGAAATCGCTGGTAATTATCCTATATGGCAGTCTCAGAAGGTTATCATCTCTCCTTTTCACACTGCCCAGGCTGTTTTCCTCTTACCTCATAACAACAACTTATGATAGCTGGGTCCTATCAAGCAAAGTGTTCCCTGGAGATATACATGGCAATAAATCCTTTAATATAGCAACAAGTAGACACTACTGGTTTTGCTAGTATGTGCTATAATGTTAATATCTTTTCTGAAACTTTTCTGCTTTTTCCAGGGCCACTGTCCTTGTCACTTGTAAAACCTGCCCTTCCCTTTATTTCATTCCTTAATGTAGCTTTCTCTCTCTGGTGGCTGAAACACAGTGGGTTCCAGTAAAGATGGACTGAATTAAATTGAATTAGAAGTTTTGTTTCATAAGTTTATATGTATTAAGTTATAGTCTTCCATTTGAAAATATTTAGGGTAATTTTGTTAATGATCAAGGAGAGACTTTTTAACTCCCTGGTGTCTTTGAATACCACAATAAATAATAAATAAGGAAAAGATTGAAAGACAGAGAGAAATTGACAAAGCAAGGGAAATGCCATAGCCCTAAGCCAGTAACCTTGAACTGCATCTGCCAGATACTGGGATGCCTGTAACAAGGGGGCATGCTGAGAGCTTACACACGGCACCTCGGATGGCCGGCAGCATACGGATTTCCTGCAAAGTAAGTGTCACCGTCCTGAAAGGCATAGTCAATGATGCTTTGATTTAAAGCAGTTGATCTAACGGTGTGGAGAAGCCACTATGAAAGTAGGAAACTGTCCCCACAGAGACACTGTTCAATACCACAGAATGTCAGGTAAGGAGTAAGATGAGAGAGAAGACATATAAACAAGATATTTCTGTTATAGATGGCCAAGTGTCTTAGCTGAGGGTGACTATAGGAGCTGAAATGACGTGCAAAGGAAGAGGAGGCTGTACCACATCAAAATCCATAGATTCGGAAACATGAAAGGCTTTGCAATAATGGAACTGAAATCTTGAACAGGAAAAACTAAGGGAAGTAAGCTCTTTTCCCTGGGGTGGAGAAAGTAATATATTGGATGAGAGGGTGTTTGAGACAATGAATCCAAGTAGTAAAGACTTTGTACTCAGGCTTGCCACGCCCTGTATTATTCCTTAGAGGATAGCTGCTCCTTTATAAGAATATTAACAAATATAAAGGAACTAATGTGAATCCCATGAGTGAAATATAAATCTGTACAAATAAAATCTGGAGTATCGGTTAAGTGAGAAAAAACACGAGCAAGAAATGAGTGAGAAGCACACATCCCTAATGTTATCCATAGTCTCAAAAATTATAGACAGCATGAGCTGTGCTCCAAAAGAGCTAAAAGTTTATAAAAGTTTGGGAAGAGACTAGGAGCCAGTGAAAGCAGATGGGAAGTGAAAAAGCAAACTCAGAAACAGTTGAATATGTATAGATATGTGTATGATATATGCAGCCTAAAGACAATATGTTACATAAAATTGAAAAGAACAGTAATATACAACTGATAAAATCAGGAGGATGCTACACGGGGACAAAGGAGATTTTCCATACACATAAACATTGTGGCTAGGAAAGAGAAAATAATAACAAAATGAGAAAGAGAGAAAGTGTTAAATATAAAATAAGACTTTTCTAACATAAAAACTTATATGGTAACTTAAAAGCAGCAATTGTATTCTAGGAGAAATTTGTGAAAACAATCATATCAAGATATATACTGGTAAAATTAATAAAATTTGAAGGAAAATATTATCTTACTGTGCATGCAGGAAAAATTTGTAAATTGTTTTGGATGGATAGCATGGATTTGGATGTTCCTCATGTTTCTCTGAGGCCAGAAGATAAAATAAAAGATGGAATTCCTTAAGAGATTATGATTCAATGGGCTTGTGTATAGCCAATTTGGCCATAAACTTTAAGTACAATAGAAAATACTTTAAAGTTTGTAAGATCTTGGGGACTAACACACCCATGTGTTTTTCTTCTGAAGTACTACCTGGTGGTGGAATAAAGCCAATGATGAAAATATATTAAACATGATGAGATTAGAAAATGGAAATTGTGGTAAAAAGCCAGAGAAAGACACAAGTGATTTATATAACAAGTTAAACAAATTCTCATTGTTGGTCTAATGAGCTGTAATAATGATATAGTCAATACAAATGACATAATAAAATATAATAAATCAATAGGAACAATATGAGTGTCATCTTTCAATATTATATAGTCAATACACACTGTAAAGTTATACTGTAAGGTATCCAACCTCATGAAGAAGTCAAGATATTTTTCCTTATCTTTTGGAGAGCTTTCTAAAAAAACTATATGCCTTGTGAATAAAGATATTTTTCTGGATTCAGTAAGGTGAATATCTTCTGTTCCAGAAAAACTAATGTGATTTCTTTGCATTTGGTTAAATTTAAGTAAAACTAAATTCTGAGTGTTATTTTTTTTTTAAATATAGATACCTCACTATACTGTTTGTGTACTTATACACAGGCATAGTGGAGAAAGTGATGGCACCCCCACTCCAGTAGTCTTGCCTGGAAAATCCCATGGATGGAGAAGCCTGGTAGGCTGCAGTCCATGGGGTTGCTAGGAGTCAGACACGAATCAGCGACTTCCTTTTCACTTTTCACTTTCATTCATTGGAGAAGGAAATGGCAACCCACTCCAGTGTTCTTGCCTGGAGAATCCCAGGGACGAGGGAGCTTGTTGGGCTGCCATCTATGGGGTCGCACAGAGTCGGACGCGACTGAAGCAACTTAGCAGCAGCAGTAGCAGCAGCACACAGGCATAGAGAAATGTTTGGGACATTTTTCATCAAATGTCAATAATGTTTAATGATGGGATTTTGTAAATTTTCATTTCTGTGTTTATGCATAATTTGATTTTTTAATGTGTATACATAATTTTTAACAGTAACAAAATTCATTGCCCCCTAAAATTATAAAAATAGCATTTATCTCAAATCAAGTTAATTTTTAAGGATTTTTTTTTCAAAACAAGGAAGATAGTCCAGTTAGGAATCCAAACTTAATTTCATTTGTAAATATTAATTGACTATAGCACTTCAGAAACCCTCATCCTGATATATATATGTAAATGTTATCTGTGTCTATTTAAGTTGTTGGAAGATTGTTTTGGATTCTGATGGACAAATGACATCAGTATCAAGATTTCCTTCACCAGCACTTGATGAAACCAATAAATTTCTTAAGTCATATCAATGTGAGAAAAGGAACAGACTGTTCTCTAGAAAATGCTCTTTGAGACGCCAGGTAGAGGGGATGAAGTAGTCAAAGTAAGTACTGCAAAATCAAGAAGAAGCAAAAACCTGAGCTGGTGCATTTGATTCTCATAATGAAGACAGTCTCAGGGGAGAACAAAGACGGGAATTAGAGAAAGACCATTTGCGATGCAGTCATTCTTGCAGTCAAAGGTTTCATGGTTTTTCACCAGGCCTCAAAAGGCCAATCCAATAGACTATGAATCAGATCTTGTCAAGGCCTTGTGGAATAAGAGGCACCAGGCTTCCCTATTCGGATCCCAATAGTTTTTCCTAACTCAGTAACCTATCATAGTAAACAAAAAAACTAGAATCATTTTTTTTCTCCTTGGTTATTATTCTGAGGGTTGCAGGTTTTGAAATTATTTTTGTTTCCATCAACTGTTCTGCAGATTTAAAAGCTATGGTATTGCTCTTTGTTAAGACTGGGGAGGGCCTGGTCACTTGGCAGAAAAAAAGTAAATGTACAAGAAAAAACAAAGATCTGTATTCCAGTTTGATGTGTCAACATATGAAAGAGGAAATACCACTTTTGGTAATGGGCAAAGTTAATGATTTTTTTCAGTCAAGTAAAGATAATTAATTGTGTTGTACTTTCCCACCCTAAGTTTGCTAATTTGATTTAACTTACGATCACATATTTTTGAAGTACATAAGGAAGGTTTCCTACAGCACTGTAGAAATACTCTCATGATGTGTTTGTAGCCATCATGGTCTTAGCAAGACAATGTGTACTTTGCAGCACTTTTAATTCCCTTTGTGGATAATTTTAGCCATGCTGTCCAAAGAAGCCATGTTTTATTTGCTGATTTTGCTGATTTTTTCCTCTTTTTCTTTAGCACACACACACACACACAATTCATTCTATACCTTTGCAGATTTTAGAAGTGATGTTTTATACTTGGAAGCCTTAGGAGACTCTTGAGTTTGTACCAACCCTTCTACTCCTTTGTACGTTATGCCAAGACTGAGTTTTTGTTACACGCTTAGGCCCTGAACGTATTTAAACAGCTGAATCTTGATTCCATTCTCTTAGTAGGTTTGTTACATGCAGTGCAAACCATTCTGGTGGTTTGACACAAATAAGCAAACTATGAAATCATTGTTACACAGTGTCAGAGACTATCTTTGTATAAGACTTACAATTCTGAAAGTTGCTAAGTCGTGTTTGACTTTTGTGACTGCATGGACTGTAGCCTGCCAGGGTCCTCTCTGTCCATGGAATTCTCCTGGCAAGAATACTGGAGTGGGTAGCCGTTCCCTTCTCCACAGGATCTTCCCAACCCAGGGAATGAACCCAGCGCTCCTGCATTACAGGCGGATTCTTTACTGTCTGAGCCACCAGGGAAGCTCAAGAACCCAGCATAAGGACATATTTAGAAATTTACGAATATATAGGTTTTTTTTTTAATTTTTAAGGAAAAGTGAAAAGAAAAAGATAAAACTAGAGAGAAGATGAGGAAGCAAATTGTCATATTGATGTTCTATGACAGTTTTGCATTGTGTACACTTGAATGAGCTGGAAATAAGTTTTCTAGAACCATCTGTTCTGAATAGTTTCAGGTAGAGTTGCCCAAATGAGAAATTGTTGGGATATTTGTCTAACGTAGAAGAGCAGCAGAGCCATCAGGCATATCAGATTACTACAATGAATGGGAGATTGATGAAGAACTTTGGCTAATTCCAGTTTATTCTCACTCCCTTTACTCTGTGTCCAGAGTATGGACAACTAGTATTCTGCTGGACATTTGCAATCCCAGGACCACTATCAGGCAAGGAGGAAAAATGGTCCACAGACATCCCTACCAGCCTTCTCCTGAGGCCCACTGTGGTAACTGATTACAAACTGTTGCTGAGACACTCTTGCTTGCTTGCAGCGGTGCTCAAGGAAGGATATTTAAAGACTTTTCTCTTCTCCCCCAGCTTCTTACCCCCGATTATTGAAGTTTCTTCAGTAATTATGGATATTCTTAGTCCTACAATAAATCTCTCATTCCGTAATAATTATAGTAGTTCTCTGTCTTTGATTGAACCCTGACTGATAGATGTTTATTTTTGTATTGCAAAGTCTGGAATGAGTGAACAAGTCTAAGAGCAATAGTATAATTTTCTGTTCTGTATAATCCTAATTCTCTCTCTCACAAACATGCATACAGGTTTCGAAAATACCTGGATTAGACTTTTTAATTAAGATTTAATAAAACCTTATTTCTTTTCACAGTCTTGATAGAGAGGTAATTTAATTTGCACAGAAAAAATTACTTGGCCTTATCTATTTTTCATTCATAATATTGGTCAAAACAACAATCAAGTGAAAACAAATGAATGATTTGCTTCTGTGAGAACATCCTGAGTTCTGGGCTGGGCACGGAATTTACTTCTGTGTTCTTCTCTGACAAAAACACAAAGTGACACGTGGAAAAATATATATCCAACAATATCATGGATTAGAATGTTACCAAAACCTATTCATTTCTCATAGCAACCCATGCAATGGTTTTAATCTGAAATTTGCTGGTATATTGAAGAGGTATCTAGCATTCTCATTTCAATATCTGGGTTTCTTTTATAATAAATATCTTTATGAATATTTTATTAACACTGTCAGGGAATATTTTATTGGACTTAAACATGTTATGGGCTCTAGTTTTAAGATTAGGTGCAATGTCATCTTTACCCTTGATAAGATTTTATGGTCTTTGAAATCTCTGTCGTCATTTATCTGTCGTTATCATTCTAAACAGAGGAAGATCCAGCTTTTTTCTTTCTCTCTTTTTAAAATCTCTTTTTATCTCTTCTCTCTAGTTCTTGCTTCTCTCCATGACTCTATTTGATTGCTTTTTAAGGTTTTGTTGTTGTTGCTTCTTGGTGTTTTCTCTTTGAAAGTCACAAATCATCTTTATATCCTTTTCATCATTGTTTTTTGTCCTCATAAATCTGTGCATACATCATAATGATTTTATAAATTACCATGCTTAAGATGCTTTCAACATTCTTCATATGACCACATTATGGCTCTACATAAAGAAGAACATATTTTATTCATTTTTATTGTCCTAATAATATCTCATCTTTTCTGTGTACTTTTGACCAATGCAATTCCATTAATATAAATAAAGAAATTAATAATAGAAATTATTTGTATCAATATATATTATTTATCTACATATTTGATTTAGAGAGTTTACTATTCAGGAATTCATAGAGATCTATGTGCTCTGACAAAGTGAATTATACATTTATGCATTCTAGATATTTTTAATAAAACATACCTCATCTAGTAAATAAATCTGGTGTTATTCTAATCTAATACTATCCTTTATGAGGATATAGTTCTATTGGTATAGTTCAGCTCAGTCACTCAGTCATGTCTGACTCTTTGTGACCCATGAACTGCAACACACCAGCCTTCCCTGTCCATCACCAGCTCCTGGAGCTTACTCAAACTCGTGTTCTTCGAATCGGTGATGCCATAAAACCATCTCATCCTCTGTCATCGCCTTCTCCTGCCTTCAATCTTTCCCAGCATCAGGGTCTTTTCCAGTGAGTCAGTCCTTTGCCTCAGGTGGCCGAAGTATTGGAGCTTCAGCTTCAGCATCAGTCCTTCCCATGAATATTCAGGAGTGATTTATGGTAGGATTGTCTATCAGATACAGTACTGTATATCTATCAGATATAGTAAATAGTTTGAAAACATATTTATCATAAAGAAAGGGATTTCAAAAAGATTTTATAAGGACTGATTCAAAGTGGACAATACTGCCCACTTTTCTAGGATGTCCATGAAAGTGATTCTAATGTTTATCCTTTTGGTTCTACTCTCTGTAGATGGGACAAATAAACATCCCTTATTGTGAAAGATTTATTTTCTGCACTGACGTAGCTGAGTCAATCAATAAAATACAATGTTTCCCTAGGCATTCTGCTATGTGCAGCACATTATAGCAACAAGTACACATCAAGAAAACACCTAAATCACCCTGTGGCAGGCATGTCATTTTAGAGAAGTAAAATGATAATGACGGCAATAATAATAATAACCAAATACATATAATCTGAAAATTAGGCCGCTAAGTCATTTTTTTCTTATACAGTGTTACTTGGCCTGCTACAGTCTGGAGTCTGCTACAAGTTTCCTGAACCTAAAATGGTTGAAACACTCAAGAATTCTCTGCAGTGACATCAGCAAGATGATGATATAGGAGTTTCCAGTACTTCCTCTCAGAAACAGCCCTTAAAATTCTAGGTAACATTTTCCATTAAGAATCTGTGAATTTTAAAATTTCATATAGCACTGTGAGGGTTTTGAGTACTCGGTACCCTCAGTTTTTTCTAATGGGAGTATACATTGGAGAAATACACTTTTGAGACAGTTTAGTAAAATGCATTGGCGTTGTTAAAAGGATTCACTATACATTGTCTCAGGGAACGATCTGTTTGGAATTCATTCTAAAGAAACAATTAGAAAGACAGATTTCTCCATAGGAATGTTGACTATAGAGTTTTTAAAGTATTGAAAAATTTGGAACAAAGTAATGTATGCCTATAGAAGATTTTAAAAGTTATCATAAAACCATGCCATTTAATACTATGTAGCTATTAAATATTATGTTGTATGAGACTGTTCAATGACATAGGAAAATATTCTTTATGTACTAGATAAAAATAAAAGAATAAAAATATATGATTATAATGTGATATTATTTTTGTTTAAAAATTTGCTCACTAATAAATAATACATATGCAAATATTTTATAGATGTTTTCACTAAAGGATTTATATTTAATTTAAAAAATTTCAATTTTAGTTTTCTGTATTTCCTAAATATTGTCATGAACATGTTTTCTGTATCCTTCCCAAACTTACAAAAAGTGTGTTATATAACAATGATTAAGACACTATCAATGGACTAACTCAAATGATAATTTAGTTTTCCTATTTTATTCTGTAGAGCTTTAATATCTGTGACCTAATTAGGTTGTAGAAGGGAATGTGATCTTTCATTAAATGGACTGTCAGGTAATGGCTCTTGGAACTAACTAAGAGATGCTTCCTTCACTGTGGAGGCTTAGACAATGGAGATACCTTGTCAGAGATTGCAAGGTGATAATGTCTTAGTCCAAAGTCATCACAAAGGCTCTAACTTTCTGGCTACTGACAGTATAAAATCGTGTATCTTTGAAAACAAAGTATAAACCTAACAACAATAGGTCCCAAGACAAGAAACTTTCAACAAGGTGACTAACTACAAAGCACTTATGAACTTGAAGTGAAAATTGGGCACAAAAAGAAATCAGGAACTATCTGGAAAGACTTTGAAAAATGTCACTTTTGTTCAATAACCTTTGATTCATTTTGCTATTTGATATCCACAAAACTCAAGACACCATGATGAATTCAGTTAGTTATAGTATACATTTAATATGTAATGTAATGGAATTTCCAATGTAGTGGGACATCTATTATTCTAAGAGAGAGAAGAGTCCAAACTCACTGAGCTTGATATATGCATCATGATACTCTTGAAAGAATAATTCAGAATTCTCTTTCCAAGTATGACTTCAAAGAACCACTGATCAATAAAGCAGAGTATAATTAAAACCAATTAAATTCAAACAAAGCAAAATTGTTTAAGCATATTCATCATCCAGCTTAAATCTTACTTTTTTTAATTTTTTTAAATTAAATTTATTTATTTTTAATTACAATACTGTATTTGTTTTGCCATACATTGACACGAATCAGCCATAGGTGAACACAATCGCCCAATGCCGAAGCCCCCTCCCACCTCCCACCCCACATCCTCTACCTGAATCATCCTGTGCATCAGCCCCATGCATCCTGCATCCTACACCAAACATAGATTAGCGCTTCGTTTCTTACAGGAAAATACACATGCTTCACTGCCATTCTCCCAAACCATCCCACCCTTTCCCTCTCCCTCAGAGTCCAAAAGTCCACTCTATACCTCTCTCCCTCATTCCAATGAGCGTCAGTTTCTTGGTGTAGTATACATCTTATGCTGGGATGTTGGAGTAGGGCATTATACCACTGCAGAATTCCATTGCATCTGACAACTGAAAGTGACAGCTAGAATTACAATCATGAATGCATTTGTATTTATTAATTTTTACCTAATACTTTATATTACAGACAATATAGCATATTTCATATTTTGTACCTGAATATGGCAGGTATATGTGTTGACTTACTGTAATTCTGTTTTAAAACAAATGCTATGAGGTGATTTCTGTTAACCCAAAGGAACAACAACAAAAAAAAATCGGTTGGTAAGAATAACAAGTGGCAAGGAGTAGGTTGTGGACAGTTTTTCAAAAAATGAATGCTTTTGTTAAGACACTTTTAATTTCTTGGTCTACAAGTCAAAAATGCACTTCTTACTTCTGGAAAAGCCCACATACTACAGCATTGGAGTACACCAGGGGAATAGGTGAGTGTTTATTCTGAGGGCCATGCTAATAAGATATTGTTTTTTCAGGATATCTGGATTTTAAAATTACCATATATCAAATGTTTGTGCACCTTAATATTCATGTATTGAAACCTGTTCCTCAGTGTGATGGTATTCAGAGGTGAAACTCTTGGGACAGGATTGGGTCAAGAGGACAGCCCTCACTAAAGGGGTTAATGCTTTTATAAAAGAGACCTTAAAAAATTCTCTCACTGTTTCCTTCATGTGGGGGCGCAGTGGGATGGCCATCAGTGGGCCAAAAATCTGGTCTTCACCAGACACAAATTTGCCAGAGCCTTGATTTTGGACTTTCTGATCTCTAGAGCTGTGAGAATTAATATTTGTTGTTTAAGCCCCCCAGCCTATGGTATTTTTTGGTATAGCACTCTAAACTAAGTAAGACATGAATGAAAATGTTTCACTCCTTTCTTAGGTACAACAATTTTTTTTTTTTTCCAGTCAAAGCGGAGTTTTCTCTCTCTCTCTCTCTTTTTTTCTTTTCCATTTGAAGGGAAAATTAACATTATGCTCCACACAAAAAAATACCATGTACAATTCACCTTCAAGAACCATCTTTGTGGAACAAACTGTGTGGAAGATGAAATGACCACGAGAATGACAAAGATCAGTTAATAAAAACAAACATTAAAACAGCAACAACCAGTAGTTCTGCTCCTATTAGCAAACTCACAGATAGAAAAGCACTTCCATGAAAAGTGATAAGGTTTTTTGTTTCCAGACATGTGTTCCTCAATAGTTCATGTCATTGGTATATTATAAAATATTTCCAGCCAAGAAATAGGAAATTCTGCCATTTTTAACAACATGGATGGACCTCGAGGGAATTATGCTAAGTGAAAGAAGTCAGAATAAGGCAAATATTGCATGATATGACTTATATGTAGAATCTTAGAAAAGAAAGAACAAAAGAAAATCTCATATAAACAAAGTAGAAAAGAGCTTTCAGGGACTGAGGGTGGGAGAAACAGGGACCAGCTGATTAAACTGTACAAGCTTTCAACTTTAAGATGAATAAGGTCTAAGAATCTAATGAAAAACATGGTAGCTACAGCTGATAATGTTGTATTGTATACATGACATTTGCTAAGAGAATAAAACATAAATTATCTTGAGGTGATGGGTTTATTAATTAATATGTATGGAGCCCTTGCCCTGTGAATTTCTAGGACTAGGTGCTGGACAAGAAAAAATATGAAAATGGAACATATTAACATATTAATAAATATTAACAATCCTACCTGCAGTAATAGCATTTAATGTAATAATAAAATTCTCTCTTCTGTAGAGTCTGTACTAGTTTGATATTTATAATAGGCTGTTAGCCTCTCACTGAGAATCCTTATATGACCATTTAAAAATACATTTGATCTAATCAAATACACTTTCCATACTACAAATAACTACAGAATACCTTTCTATTTTTACCATAACACAAAATTAACAGAAATGAAATTTGTTACTCTGAGCCATATGAAGTTGTCAATATTCTGATATCTTTTGAAATACAGAAAAGGGAAATTCATATGGTTCAATCCCATAAATGTCTGTGTGTTAGTTGCTTGGTGGTATCTCAACTGTTTATGACCCCATGGACTGTAGCTTGCCCGGCTCCTCTGTCTATGGAATTAACCAGGCAAGAATCCTGGAGTGGGTACCCATTCCCTTCTCTGGGGATCTTCGTGACCCAGGATTGAACTTGAGTCTCCTGTATCACAGGCAGATTCTTTACTGTCTGAGCAAACAGGGAAGCCCCAAATGCCTGTGGTGGACACTGTAAAATGCTGCCCAGTTGTCCCTTCCATGAAGGATTTGTTTCCCCTGTTGCAACGCATACTGTCAGCACTCGACTGTTAGCCTCTTATACAAGTTCACATATCACCTGGATCCAGTGACTGAATGATGTAGGAGTAGAAAGTCTTTCCCTCTTGACCCAACTGGGGCAACTCAAAGGTCATTCTGAATGTAGAGCTTCCTGTCAACTGAGTCAATGCTGTCAGTGGATTTACATCACAGCTTGACTTTTATCTCTTCCTTTTCCTTTCCTCTGGGGGCTTCCCTGGTGGCTCAGAGGTTAAAGCGTCTGCCTCCAATGCAGGAGACCTGGGTTCGATCCCTGGGTCAGGAAGATCCCCAGGAGAAGGAAATGGCAACCCACTCCAGTGTTCTTGCCTGGAGAATCCCATGGACAGAGGAGCCTGGTAGGCTACAGTCCACGGGGTCGCAAAGAGTCAGACACAACTGAGCGACTTCACCTCACTTTTCCCTTCCTCTACAAGATCCTAAGGACACAACCTAATAAACATCTGACATTCTTATCTCCAAGAAAACTCAACCCACAACAATCTCATTTAATGTAATAACATAAAATTCCTTAATACATCAAAGCCCAGTATTATATCCACAGTAATGATGTCGTAGAACAGCTGGGAAATTGCCATCAGGAGTCAACCTCTGTCAGTGTTGTTCCCACGCGCCCATGACATATGAAACTATCAATTGGTCATATAGTAGATATATATATATATATATATATCTATCTATATATATATATATAGTGCCAGAACTGGCTGTGTTTTATGAGTGATAAGAAAAATTGTGTCAGAAATATCCAATCTTTCCATCCTTTTTCTCTTTGTCCTCAGTAGTTTTCTATTCTGTAAAATGTAGATATTGTGGGCGCTACCTCAATCTCTGATTGTAATGATGTGAAGGTTACATGAGTTACTATATGTAAACTCTTCACTTCCTGGCATTTAGTAACCACTCAACAAATGTTAAGTATTAGCTACTATGTTCTGGCAAAATTTTCAAGTGGTTCTCTTATATTACCAGTCTCTCTTCACTATTTTCCTTTCAATCTACAAATATTCTCAGCCTCCCAAACAAACAAATGAGCAGACCACTAATATTGTCCTTTGTCTTCTTTCCCCTTTAAGATATCCTATTTCTTCCTTTTCATCATTTAATAAAGTGTTGCTCTGCAGTCACTACTTTACTTTCTCAGGCTCTATTCAACCCTTGAATTTAAATGATCTAAGTGCAGATTCCAATTAGAGTAAGAGGATACATTAATTTCCACTATAAGTTAAACAAACAGATAAGTGTGTGTTTGTGTATACATATATAAATATTAATTTTATCTTTCCCCCAAGTTTCAACAGTTTGATTAGCAAGAAAACCAGCTACAGAATCCAACCTCACACCTAATCTTATTTAACCCTTTGTCTGAATTCAGGAGTCTTCAGTCTTTGTGATACACATTTTCAGCCTCACTCACTTCACTCTTGCCCAGTTAGAGGGTATGTCTGTGAAGTGCATGGAGAAAAAGGCTTGTATTTTCTCTCAACCATTGAAGAGTCAGCACTTTTGGCATAGTGCCTTCATATCCTGGGGCTCTCTGAAGCTTGGTCCCATATCCACCTCTGTGTTCCTTGTCCTGCTGGCTGGGCTGATTTATCATCTAATTTCTCTTGGCTAGTTAGGTCTCGCTAGCTCACTCTTCCTATGTCATCTGGACCATTTAGGGTCTACAGGCTTCCAGATCCTGGCCAAGTTAGCTATGCAGTCTAGTGGTCTCATAATTCATTCCTAAGTCATAGAAGCCAACCACCTCTATCCTCAAACCCTTATAATTAACTTCTACCATGTCTTGCCTGAAAGTTCTTAACTAGCCAGTGTAATTATCCATAACCTCCAAACAGATGCTCAGAGAGAAGAAATCAATAGTTAAATTTTGACAACTTCTATCTATTCTGTTTCTTTTCAATCAATTGCCTAGGTCTGAAAATGGAGTGGAGTTTTCTGATTCTTTTCCTCTATTTCATATATCATTTCTTCTTTACTCCAGCTAAGAATAGGTGTTCTCTTCTCAAGACTAAGGAGATATCTATCAGTTAAATCGTTTAATATCAGATTTTTAAAATGCTAGTAAGATGATTTTAGCTGATGAGTGAGAGAAAGTCTTTCAGGAATTACATAATGGGTAAAGTATTTCTCTCAAACTAATTCAACTAACTCTGCATTTTTCTGTTTTGTGTGTGTTTCACAGTGAAGGTAGGGGAGTGGTGGTGGTGGAGGATTGATAAATTGAACCTAATTTAAATGGAGAGTTAAAACAAAATCAGCTTAATGTTACATTGCTGTAGTCATATTGATATATTTCTAGTTACTCAAATATCCACAAATGTATATTCTGTTCTCTTGGCCAAGAATGGTTCTCTTTCCATTCTTCAACTGGGACAAAAAATATTGTGCCCTTTAAGATAAAAATCATATCCCACATTTTCTGTGAGGTTTCCTTGAATGAGCTCCCTGGTTTTTCTTAGTATTTGCTATATATATATATATATATATATATATATATATATATATATAAATGAATTATTGCATTCATTTCCCCTGTTGGATGTAACTCTTAGAAAAGCTTGTTTGTTTGTTTTAATAACATTTATCTCAATACCTGGAGGGGTTCTTGGCATAGCCTAGGCATTCAATAAGTATATGCTAATAGGATTTGCAAATTTAAATTTTCTATGATACCATAATTGGTTTAGGGTACATAGAACAACCATGCAAAATGCTAAATGAAACAAGTAATTCAATTTATTTAATATAACATTATAAGAAAGATCACAGGACAGTACATGACTAATTGTCAAGTGAGTAATACAGACAATAAGTACTTGCCAAGTTTAGAAGAGAAAAAGATCACTGTAGTCTAAGGATGGGTTAGAAAAGCATAAATAGGAAGCTAAGGTAAACTTGGACTTGCAATACCAGTAAATAGTACAAATTTATCTGGTATCTGTGTACTGATAAAATCATGCAGACATTAAATTTTTATGTCTTGTTTACTATATGTAACTAAAAACTTACCTCTATTATACTAAAAGATGTCTCTATCTTGTAACAATTTAGTGGCTAAATATTTATTTATCATGATTATAGGTTTATGAGGTTTGAGAATTTTATCTATAATCAATGCATAGTTTCATATATCAGTTTATCTAATCAAAGTATATTTATTCTGTAAATATTATGCTTAAATGTTAGTTGCTGGATCAGGGAGTAAACTCAGAGGGGCTAAGATTCTCTCTCAAGAGCTTATATGTCTGAGAGAGGGAGACAAATACTTAATGCAATAAAGTGTTTTAAGTACTTTTGGCAGGTATACACAAGAGAGAATTATTGAACATATTTAAGACTCACAAAACATATTGAAGACTCACAAAACATGTTTTGACTCACAAAAACAAGAATATGTTTATTAGTGAAGTGAAGTGAAGTCGCTCAGTCGTGTCTGACTCTTTGCGACCCTATGGACTGTAGCCTACCAGGCTCCTCAGTCCATGGGATTTTTCCAGGCAAGAGTACTGGAGTGGGTTGCCATTTTCCTCAGTCTTGAAAGATGGATATATGTTTACCAGGTGAGCAAAAATAGCTGGGGAAAATGCCTTGTGAAAAAGAAATGTGAAAATGTGAGAAAAAGCTGTATATTTGGAAACTAGGATTAGTAATTTGGTAAAGTTGGATCACAGTGAAACCCTTATGGGAGAAAGTGTTGCATTGCTAATTCCTATCTCTGTTCTGCATCATCAACTTTCTCACTTAATGCACTTTCTGATGGTCATACAAATGCAGTCAACTGTCTTATCATATCTTAAATCCTCTTTTTTTTTTTTTTTTAACTTCTATCATCACCATTGATTCCATTTACCTCCTTCCTTTTAGAGAAAAACTCAGAAACATTGTCTACATATGTTGTCTCAAAATTTCTGTCCTCTCACTCTTTTGAAGCCACTCAGTCAGATTTTAACTGTGGTGTTGGAGAAGACTCTTGAGAGTCCCTCGGACTGCAAGGAGATACAACCAGTCCATTCTGAAGGAGATCAGCCCTGGGATTTCTTTGGAAGGAATGATGCTAAAACTGAAACTCCAGTATTTTGGCCACCTCATGCAAAGATTTGACTCATTGGAAAGACTCTAATGTTGGGAGGGATTGGGGGCAGGAGGAGAAGGGGATGACCAAGGATGAGATGGCTGCATGGCATCACTGACTCGATGGACATGAATCTGAGTGAACTCCGGGAGCTGGTGATGGACAGGGAGGCCTGGCGTGCTGCAATTCATTGGATTGCAAAGAGTCAGACACGACTGAGCGATTGAACTGAACTGAACTCCAACCAAACTGCTGTTTTCTAGGTGTCCAGTGATGGCTTTGAAGATCAGTCCAGTGGTCAGTTGTCAGCTCTTTCCCTCCTTGATCTATCACTAGTTTTTGATGTAGTCAGTCATTTCCCACATGAAACAGTTTTCACTATATTTCCAAGGCAATACATTTCCCAAGATTCTCTCTTAATGACATCTCCTTGTCACTAACCTTTGCTTGTTCTCTGTTGTTATTGTTCAGTTACTAAGTCATGTCTGACTCTTTGCAACCCCATGGATTGTAACACTTCAGACTCCTCCATCCTCTGCTTGTACATTATCGTCTCCCAAATGTCTATAAGGCTGAATTCCTGAACTTTTTCTCATTTTTAATAAAATTTATTTCCTTGGCAATTACATCTAGTCTCATAGTTTTATATGCCATCAATATGCTTACAAATCCAAATTTATTTTTCCAATTCTGACTTGCTCCCTGAACTTCAGATCCATATATCTGCCTGCCCACTCAACTGTCCACTTTGATATATCATCTGTGTTTCACACTTAACATGTTTAAAACTAAGCCCTCAATCTGCCCTCAATTCCATCACAATCTGCTTCTCCTGGCCTCTTTTTTGTCTCAATAAACAGCCAATATATGTTTATATTTTCTGAGGCCAGATATCTTAGACTTTTTCTTGATGCTTCTTTTACTCATGTATCTTACATTTTATGAACCAACAAATGTTGCCATCTCTACCTTTATGACATATTTAGATTCCAGACCCTTTTCACAACCTCCACCAGTAGCATCAAGGTTCAAACCTCTACCATCACTCAACTGAATCATTTAATTTCTTGAACACAGCAGCCAGAGTAAGTCTTTTAAAATGTGTCAGATGACGTATTTCTGCTCAAAACACCCTATTGTTTATTCACCTCACTTAGATTAAACTTGAATACATGGCCTCTGGGCTTCTCCAAAACCTGCCTCCTCGACAATTATCTGTCTATTTAGTTCTCCAAATACTCAGGATTGTTTTATTTCATAGTGCTCTATTTCCCTTGGTTTCCCAGGGTTTTTGCATTTGCTAGTTCTTTTACTTAGAAAATGTATCTGCCCAGGTTCCTGCAAGACCTGTTTCACCAATTCTTTCAGATCAGTTTGTGTGGTCACTGGATTTTATATGTAAATTTAAAGCAAACCTCCTCCCCATTTTAGAGTTCAAGTTGTAAAATACAGTATATGAAGCTATATGACGTGAAGAAAAAAAAAAGTATGTGGAGTCTCTAATCAAAAGACGAGTTTGAGTCCTTGGTTACCTTGGTTCAGACATTTAACTGTTTTACTTCTTCGTCTCATTCTGTAAAATTGAAATTAGGATACTTTATAGAATTGCAGTAAATATCAAATGATTAGTCAACAAGAATGTGATAGGTATATTTTAAAGAGTAAGAAATGTTAACCAAATAAAATTATTAGTTAAAAGATTAGCTAAACTGTGTGTCTGTACATGAACCAATCACCAGTAATTCAAGATTATTTGAGAGCAATCTGTTAGTGGAAACAAAAAACAGACTAGTTTATAAATAAATGTCAAAGAGTGTGACGGGAGAGTCTTCTTTAATCTGTTGATTCTTTAAAATTACTAATAAACAGAACCTTCTAAGTACCAGAATATGAGAACACATCCATGGCCTTATTTTAACTTAACCCTTTTGACATAGTCAATGAATCATTCCTCTATTTAAAGCAGTATTCTTAGATGACCTTTTCCAACAGGTTCTGTTTGATTTAGGAAGCATTGCCTTGCATTTTGAAATCCATCCGTGTCTATTATTATTCTTTACAAGTATGCTTGCTTCTTAACACTAAGATTTGTATCCCCTCAGGTATAACTAATCCATTAGGTTTAGATAATAAAATCTTCTACTGCTTTAAATGTTACATAGTGAAGAGAAATATTACTAAAACTTACATATTGCAGGGTTTCAAAATATATTATGGAATGAGGATTAGTAAACGGCATGATTAGAGCATTTCTCATGTAACTAATTTGAGTGTCTACTGTATTTTTGACACCAAATATTTTGAGAAACTTTTAACTATGTTTTATAATTTCTCTAATGATTAATCCTGATTTTGACACTGCTAACTTTCCTGCTTTTGATTTATTAAATTATATAATTACATCAATATAATTATATTTTTATATATCATAGAGCCTTGGTTTCAGTAATAATATGAAGTTAATTTAGTCCAGTCCCCCAAGCAATATATGAATCATTTGTATCTTTGATATAGTATTCATATTTATAAGTAAACATTTCCACAAGTCAATATCCAAATGGTTGATATAAAACACAAACATGAAAATTTGGAAAAATAATTTTTTTAATCTAGTGTAGTCTAGACTTTTTAAAATTAGTAAAGTCACATGTTCTTCAAATATATATTTTGAAAAATCACACAGTGATTTCAAGCTATCACCATAGCAACTATTTGCATCAGAGTACTATTCTCTCCCAGAACTATTTCTGTATCATTAAATCCTTGATAATGTTTTATTATTTGGTATCTGTTAAGTCCAAATGCATTTTAACATCTAATTTACTTAACAAATTATGTCTGAGAAAAGAGAAAACTTATAGAACAATAAACAACACTATTAATTACCTCATGAAACAGGAAATCACTATATTTCTCAGCAGCATTATGTCTTCAAACATAACCCCACCAAGTAATTAAGTATGAACATATTCCATTATTGGTATATATAGCCTATTTCAAATGTCTTCATTATAATGAAGCAAAATGATAAACTGGGATAGTGAAATTGCAAAACTGCAGTTATTAGAGAGGCTCTTATCCTATTAAAGCAAAGCAAAGGAGATGGAAAAGAAAAGGAAAAACAGTTGTCGAACTGTATGTAAGATAAAACATGTTGCTGTGGTAACCAGATGCCATTTGCTATAGATTCTTCATTAGATGACTCAAGGTGATTCCATGGAGAAGACAATACCACTTAAATTTCAGATAGTAATTTGATGGGGCCATATACTTCTATTCCATCACTTGCATATTATTGAAGTGCTGTTTTTATTTGAGAACTATCCATATTATTTTGTTATTTATAAAGGCTTAAAGGAGATATGGGATTTCCACAGACCTGAGACCATTGTGGTTGACTGTCAACTTTCACTATTTTTTCCCATTCTGAAGAAAAGATATAAGTAAGGAAAACCTTGCAAGACAGCAATAAAGTTGCCTCCATGGCCTCTAGGGATCCATAAGTTTAATGTTCCATATCCTAGGTGAGTTATGTTATCTGTATTTTTTTATTACTGACATACACCTGTGCAATGGCATATAGTATGCCCTGTTGAATCTGATGGTTTGGATGGTAGTTGCAAAAATACTGAACTTATACTGTTTCACCTAAATTTCCAACCATATATCCTAGCTGCTCCATGGATAGTCAAAGGTTGACTTAGTGATGGAAATTGGAAGTTACCACTTCTCATTATTTCTCAGACTCCTCCAACCACTTCTCCTGGTTACTCTTACAGCTACTGTGTCCTAATAGTTTCATTACAAATGCTACAGCTTGTTAAAGTAAAAAAAAAAGCATATCAACTCTAATAAGGCTTTAATTTAGACAATTATTTTATATATTTATCAATAAATTCACCTTTTCAAATCACTGCTTCACTTGGGTTCTGGAATATAACTTGCTTTTCGTGTATTAAACTTTCACAAAATAATTTAAACATGTGAACATATGTCCTTCACATACTTGATATATTTTTATACTAATAGCAACACCTGGAAAAACCACTTATCCCTGTAGGCTTTCACATTTTGAAGCAAAGTTAAATTGTTCAAACATTTTCAGGGTTACAAATTTTTAGAAAACAATTGGAGGGATAAAATGAGCTTAATCTTGAGGCTATAGAGATCTCTCCAATAATATGTAAATACTAAATTCTTGGGTGAGCATGTTTCTCTTCCTAAAGAACAATTATTTTATTCTCTGATGCCGTATGTGGCAACATGTCATTTAGAATGCAGTGACTTTTCATGGGAGTTGCTAAAACATGTTCGGTTTACACTGAGCTGCTGAAATAATCTTTGTCTCAGTCCAGTGGCTACTAAAATGACAGTGTTAAGCAGTATTGAAGAAAATAACTCTGAAAATAAAACCTTTAAATGAAGCTTTGCCACTGCCTCTAGCTTCATGCCTGCCTGAAGATCACTCAGGCTGAACTTGGGTTTCTCAAGCTTCCCTTTTTTTTCTTTTTTTCCCCTCTTTATTCTACCTTCAAGGGCTTCGTAATTTTAGTCCCAAATATATATGTCAACCTAAAGATCCAGTTGTTGATTCCTGTTTACCTGACATCTTTATGACCCTCAATTACTGACCAACACTTTTTACTATCAGCATGGATTCCCTGCAAGGGTCTGAATAGCACAATTGCAGTTTTCATAAGCTTCACATTTCCTTTTTCCCTAAGACTCATGAATTTGTAAAGCAATCTATTTTCACACTAAGTACTAAGAACCCATGGGAGACTGGTAAACAAATGCTTGTGAGTTTATGTGCATTTGTGGATTCAGGGAGTAGTTATAAAGCATTACTCTTCAACTGGTAGTAAGAAGGAACAAAAGAGAGCTATAAAAGTGATCACTTTTCTCTACTTACTTCTCCTTCCATCTTCAAGTATCATCTTAATACAACACACTCAGTAATATGCAAGTTGAACAGCTCTATTGATAGTGAGAGATACGAATAAAAGAAATGGATAGCTGAACATGCACATTGAGTTGAATACATTGATACAAACCAAAGTTCAAAAAGAGGTGAGTTCTATTTTCTCCCCCTATTTTCTCAGTTCCCATCTTTGTACAAGATGACAGCATGTACGTTTCTGGAAAAAGCAGTGACATTTATTATTTAGTTAATGATGGCAAATTAATAACAATAATGGAATATTGTTAAAATACTCAGTATGGGGACTCAAGCAGGGTAACAATAGATATAATGTGCTTATTTTAAAAGATAGAGAAAAACAAGCTATTGAGAGAATTAAATCAAAATGGTTGCATGAACTCTGATGTCAATCAAACCTTAACATCAGAGTTTAGATTACAAGTTAGATTCCTGTCTAACTAGTAATACTTTTCAGCTTTATGATTTCTGGCATCTTATTTTATCTTCTCTGGGCCTCACTTTTCTCATTTTTAATACTGAAATAATAACAATCACATTATCAGAAGACTTCTGTGAGCAGTATAAGGATAAAATACACTTTAGACACCAAAAATGAGGGCATCAACATTAAAAATTGACAGTATCATCATATTTTTTATCATTGTTATTATTATTTGCATTATCATTGTAGCTTTGGCCAGAAAGATTAGCTTCACATATTGCATAGGGTAGTGGTTGACAGTGAGGACTCATAAGTTAGACTGCTTTAATTTTCTCTTAATTATTTTTGACATGAATCATTCTAAAGTCTTTATTGAATTTGTTACAATATTGCTTGTTTCATGTGTTGGCTTTTTGGCCACAAGGCTCGTAGGATCTTATCTCCCCAATCAGGTATTAAACTAGCACCCCCTACATTGGAGGTCAAAGTCTTAACCACTGGAAAGTCCCTAGACCGTCTGCTTTTAAATCACTCCTCAGCACAAAAAAGCTTAATGACCTTATATACTTCTCTTAATCTTCTAAACCTAACTAATCATATACCCATTTGGTAGACTTATAATAAAGTTTGATAGAAACTATTTTCTTACACACAATGGGAACCTAAGAGTGTTATTTTTCATCTCATTATTATTAGTTATTAATATGATTACATATAATGTTATTTGAATATTTTCCCTTCTCTTACATCCTCTTAGCTCAAATAGTACATTCCACAAATAAGGCAATGGTAAGGGTATTCTCTACTAATTGATTGAGAGAAGATAACAAACAAATAGAGATTAATTTTAACTAAATTTTTAGTTTTTATTGTATTTTAAAATTAATTTTATCAAGGTGTAAATGCATCATTTGGCGATGATGCACAAATGTACAGATTTGACAAATACATGTATATTTGGAACCATCACCATAGATGTGGGAGTTTTTAAATAAAATTTTGAAAGTAATGGCAGGACAATCATTTTTAGCAGAAAAATAACTTGAGATGCACAAATGTGAACCACTGGAATTCACTTTCTTAAATCTTACAGGATTTGGAACATTTTACTTTTGCCCTTCATAACAGGTATCAAAAACTGTCTGATCCATGTTAGATAAACATTTTTTAGGCTAGCTGGAGGAGTAAGAAGATTTGGAGGATGCACCCTGGGCCCTGCCTTCCAACCAAGATACGAGTGAGACATTAAGAGCGATGGTAACACGTCTGGCAAACACCACTACAATACTGTAAAGTAATTAGCCTCCAATTAAAATAAATCAATTACTTAAAAGAGAGATGGTAAAAACCCTGTGTGGGTTTGGAGGGTGTAAGAGCAGGGGGCACCGGGGAGAACCAGGAAGTTAGCCAGCCTCACAGAGTGCCTGCATTCACAGCATGATATAGGAGCAGGAGAAGAGAGATGGCCACATTAGATACACAGGCAATAGGTCTGTGACACGTCAGCATTCCCTGAACTCCAGTGGGGTGTAAAACCATTGACGTGTTATCTGAATGGTCAAGAAAAGCTGTACTTGAGCGAGAGCCAGAGCTGAGAGGCCTGTGGTCAAAGATGTAGTTGTTTATCAGTGATTAAAGGAAAGATGGAAATTAGGTTGTCTCGGTGGATGAACAAATGCATATTAAAGAGACAGTACTTATTTCAGCATGGAAAGGTGGCAGTGACTGAGGGCCAGGTAGCTATCTTCCTATCTAATGCTGTAGCAATCAAATAGCTCCCAAACAAGTTTAGAATGAAAGACAGGATGAGTCAAGAGGAACAACTCCCAAATCATTGTGTCCTTGAATTGGTCAAACCTAAATTTTCAAATCCTGCTGGAATTGGGCCTTAAAATAGAAATTAGGTTTTATTATGAGTGAATGATAGTTGCTCAGTCATGCCTGACTCTGCAATGCCTGGCAGGCTCCTCTGTCCATGGAATTCTCCAGGCAAGATTACTGGGGTGGGTTGGCATTTCTTTCTCCAAAGTTTTATTATAGGGGGAAATAATTGTATTTGTACACATGGTTTGAGGCATGAAATTTATTATACCTGATATATTATTTGTAAATGGAAACACGTTTCTAGGAAAGGAGAGGGTAGGGGCAAGAATAGGGTAGGTTTCTCTCAACTCTGGGAAGCTTTTTATATCCTAAAGTCCTGGGGGAAAGGTGGAGTATTTTTAAAGTGGCAAGAGGAATGCTTGCTTTGTTCATTATGCAGTATAATATTTTTGTGCCCATCATTCAGTTTGGCTTTGCTGATTGCATTTCATGTACTCATCACATGGCAAGCATTAATTTTCTGACCACTGTTAACCCTGGGTTTCTTTCCCTGCTCCTTTTTGCTTTTTTTCCAGTTCATATATTTGTCTATCCATTAAACCAAAATTGTTGATGAAAGACTTTTAAACAAAGACAGAATCATTCTTCCAGAATAGCTCCTTTGAATATCAGTGTTTTGGAAATAAGCACTTAGACTTAAAGGTGAATTACAGCAGAAAAGAATCACTCAGGATTGCAAAATTTCAGAGGATACATAGTCAAATAAGAAACATACAAAATAATACTAAAATTCTTATTTACTCAAGTGAACAAGGTAAACAATACCTTCTAAGCTTTCTTGTGTTTAGTAAAATAATAATTTTGCATTACAGCTTAGGGCTTTATAATGTTTCATCCCAAAATATGCTACTTTGGAATATTGATTACTTTGAAATAAAGATACTGGAGAAACAACCAGTATAATAAGTATTTCATGACATTTGAAAAAGGTATACTTTAAAACTGATTTTGACACAGAGTTGTGAAATCTTTTAAGTCAACCACAAAATGCTTCAGTTTCATCCTTGATAAAATAGTGAAAATGATACCCACCTTCCAGAAAGCCACATGGATGTCTTTCAATATATATGTTCACTATCTAATTTCTAGTGTCTATATAAGAGTGTGGAAAAGAGAGATTTGATGCACATAAAAGAGAAAGTGGCAGTATGACTACAGAAGCAGAGACTGGAGTGATGGGACCATGAACAAGAGCTTAAGAGGCAAAGACTATATTCTTCTCTATAGCCTCAAAAGGGTGTAAGACCCTGCTGAAAACTTGAGACTTAGTCTGTCAGTTCAGTCCAGTCCCTCAGTCATGTCCGACTCTTTGCAGCCCCATGAATTGTAGCATACAAGGCCTCCCTGTCCATCACCAACTCCTGGAGTTCACCCAAACTCATGTCCATCGAGTTGCTGATGTCATCTAGCCATCTTATCCTCTGTCGTCCCCTTCTCCTCCTGCCCCTAATCCCTCCCAGCATCAGAGTCTTTTCCAATGAGTCGACTCTTTGCATGAGGTGGCCAAAGTATTGGAGTTTCAGTTTTAGCATCATTCTTTCCAAAGAACACCCAGGACTGATCTCCTTTAGGTTGGACTGGTTGGATCTCCTTGCAGTCCAAGAGACTCTCAAGAGTCTTCTCCAACACCATGGTTCAAAAGCTTCAATTCTTTGGCACTCAGCTTTCTTCACAGTCCAACTCTCACATCCATGCATGACCACTGAAAAAGCCATAGCCTTGACTAGACGGACCATTGTTGGCAAAGTAATGTCTCTGCTTTTGAATATGCTATCTAGGTTGGTCATAACTTTTCTTCCAAGGAGTAAGCATCTATTAATTTCATGGCTGCTATCACCATCTGCAGTGATTTTGGAGCCCCCCACCCCCCAAAAAATATAAAGTCTGATACTGTTTCCACTGTTTCCCCATCTATTTGCCATGAAGTGATGGGACTAGATGCCAAGATCTTAGTTTTCTGAATGTTGAGCTTTAAGCCAACGTTTTCATTCTCCTCTTTCACTTTCATCAAGAGGCTTTTGAGTTCCTCTTCACTTTCTGCCATAAGGGTAGTCTATAGAACTGTGAAAATAAAATTCTGCTGCTTTAAGCCACTCAGTCTGTAGTACTCTGTTATAGCAGCCCTATGAAACTAATACACAGAGTTGCTGTGAGGACTGAATGAGACAATGGAGAGTTCTTGGAAAAGCAAGTCTTAGCAATGATATACATACAAGACACATATAATTCCCTGATGGCTCAATTGCTAAAGAACCTGCCTGCAAGGCTAGAGACTTTCTGCCATTCAGGAGACCCGGATTCGATCCTTGGGTCGGGAAGATCCTCTGGAGAAGGAAATGGCAACCCCTCCAGTATTCTTGCCTGGAGAATTCCAAGGACAGAGAAGCCTGGTGGGCTACAGGCCATGCCAGCACAAAGAGTAGGACACGACTGAGTGACTAACGTACACACACATACACATAGAGACAAGGAGCTCCCATGGTGGGGCAGTGGTAAAGAACCCACCTGCCAATGCAGGAGATGCGAGAGACAAAAGTTTAGTCCCTGGCCTGCGAAGATCCCGTGGAGTAGAAAATGACACCCGATCCAGTGTACTTGCCTGGAAAATACCAGGGACAGAGGAGACTCATGGACTACAAGGAGTAGACACAACTGCTTAACTGAGCAGGCGCATATGTACAAAAGCAATTCCAATAGTTTTTCACTGGTTTTATTTACACTACCGTGACTAAAATGCTTATTTCCATGTTTCATCCAGTTTATTTTCATCTGTCAGTCTGCTACAGCTTGCTTTGCAGCTTTTTTAAAAAAATTAAATGGTGGAAATTTACTTTACAACTTGTGTTGGTTCCTGCCTATAACAATGGGAATCAGTCATAATCTATCTATTTATCTCATTCCTTTTGAGCCGCCCTTCTCTCTCCCAATCCCACCACTCAGGTCAACACAGAGTAACCGGCTGGGGGCCCTGTGTTGCATAGCAACTTCCTACTAGCTGTCAACTTTACACATGCTATTGTAAATATACCAGGGCCACTTTCTCAATTCATCCCACCATAACCTTCCCCTGCTGTGTCCATAAGTCCATTCTCTACTAGGTTTATCGGCACCGCTTTCTGGATTCCATGAAACTGAGAGTGTTAGTTACTCAGTCATGTCTGACTCATTGTGACTGTAGCCCAACAGGCTCCTCCTCTGTCCATGGAATTCTCCAGGCAAGAATCCTGGAGGGTATAGCAATTCCCTTCTCCAGGGGATATTCCTGATCCAGGGATCGAACCCAGGTCTCCTGCACTGCAGATTCTTCTCAGTCTAGAATGCCAAAGAAGCACCTAAATTCCATATCTATATATAAATATTTATTAATATATGATTGTTGCTTTTCTCTTTCTGACTTACTTCACTCTATATGAGAGTCTAGATTCATCCACCTCAATACAAATGATTCAAATTCATTCTTTTTATGGCTGGGTGAGATTCCATTGTATATATGCATTACTTCTTCTCTATCCATTCATATACTGATGGGAATTTGTTTTCTTTTGTTTATTTGATTTCTGCTGGTTTTGTTTTTCAGTTCAGTTAATTTGCTCAGTTCACTTCAGTTCAGTTACTCAGTCATGTCTGACTCTTGTGACCCCATGAATTGCAGCATGCCAGGCCTCCCTCTCCATCACCAACTCCAGGAGTTCACTCAAACTCACAGTCTAGAATGTGTCAGTGATGCCATCCAGCCATCTCATCCTCCATCATCCCCTTCTCCTCCTGCCCCCAATCCCTTCCAGAATCAGAGTCTTTTCCAATGAGTTGACTCTTCACATGAGGTGGCCAGAGTACTGGAGTTTCAGCTTTAGCATCATTTCCTCCAACGAACACCCAGGACTGATCTCCTTTAGAATGGATTGGTGGATCTCCTTGCAGTCCAAACGATTTGAAAGAGTCTTCTCCAACACTACAGTTCAGAAGCATCAATTCTTTGGCTCTCAGCTTTCTGTATAGTCCAATTCTCACATCCATACTTGACTACTTGAAAAACCATAGCCTTGACTAGATGGACCATTGTTGGCAAAGTAATGTCTCTGCTTTTCAATATGCTATCTAGGTTGATCATAACTTTCCTTCCAAGGAGTAAGCATCTTTTAATTTCATGGCTGCAGTCACCATCTGCAGTGATTTTGGAGCCCAAAACAATAAAGTCTGACACTGTTTCCACTGTTTCCCCATTTATTTGCCATGAAGTGATGGGACCATGAAGTGATACCATGATCTTAGTTTTCTGAATGTTGAGCTTTAAGCCAACTCTTTCACTCTTCTCTTTCACTTTCATTGAGAGGCTTTTTAGTTTCTCTTCACTTTCTGCCATAAGGCTGGTATCATCTGCATATCTGAGGTTGCTGATATTTCTTCCATCAATCTTCATTCCAGCTTGTGCTTCTTCCAGTCCAGAATTTCTCATGATGTATTCTGCATATAAGTTAAATAAGCAGGGTGACAATATACAGCCTTGATGTACTCCTTTTCCTATTTGGAACCAGTCTGTTGTTTCATGTCCAGTTCTAACTGTTGAATCCTGACCTGCATCAAGATTTCACAAGAGGAAAGCCAGGCAGTCTGGTATTCTCATCCCTTTCAGAATTTTCCACAGTTTATAGTGATCTACACAGTCAACACGTACTTCCCTGGTGGCTCAGACAGTAAAGCATCTGCCTACAATGCGGGAGACTCGGATTCAATCCCTGGGTCAGGAAGATCTCCTAGAGAAGGAAATGGCAAAAAACTCCAGTATTCTTGCCTGGAGAAGTCCATGGACAGAGGAGCCTGGTACACTACAGTCCATGGGGTCACAAAGAGTTGGACATGACTGAGCAACTTCACTTTCTATAATACACAGTCAAAGGCTTTAGCATAGTCAATAAAGCAGAAGTAGATATTTTGCTGGAACTCTCTTGCTTTTTCGATGTTCCAACAGATGTTGGCAATTTCATCTCTGATTCCTCTGCCTTTACTAAAACCAGTTTGAACATCTGGAAGTTGATGCTTCATGTATTGTTGAAGCCTAGCTGGGAGAATATTGAGTATTATGTTGCTAGCCTGTGAGATGCGTGCAATTGTACAGTAGTTTGAGCCTTCTTTGGCATTGCTTTTCTTTGAGATTGGAATGAAAACTCACCTTTTCAATCTTGTGGCCACTGCTGAGTTTTCCAAATTTTCTGGCATATTGAGTGCAGCACTTTTACAGCATCATTTTCTAGGATTTGAAATAGCTCAATTGGCAGTCCATCACCTCCATCAGCTTTGTTCATAGTGATGCTTCCTAAGGCCCACTTGACTTCACATTTCAGGACGTCTGGCTCTAACTGAGTGATCACACCATCGTGTTTACCTGGGTTGTGAAGATCTTTTTGTACAGTTCTTCTGTGTATTCTTGCCACCTCTTCTAAGTATCTTCTGCTTCTCTTAGGTGTATACCATTTCTGTCATTTATTGAGCCTCTCTTTGCATGAAACATTCCCTTGGTATCTCTAATATTCTTGAAGACATCTCTAGTCTTTCCCATTCTATTGCTTTCCTCTATTTCTTTGCACTGATCACTGAGGCAGGCTTTCTTATCTCTCCTTGCTATTCTTTGGGACTCTGCATTCAGATGGGTCTATATTTCCTTTTCTCCTTTATTTTTGCTTATCTTCTTTTCAAAGCTATTTGTATGTCCTCCTCAGACAGTCATTTTGCTTTTTTACATTTATTTTTGTGGGGGATTTTCTGCGTCTCCTGTACAATGTCACAAATCTTCGTTATAGTTCATCAGGCTCTCTATCAGATCTAGCCCCTAAAATCTATTTGTCACTTCCACTGTAATCATAAGGAATTTGATTTAGGTCATACCTGAATGGTCTAGTGGTTTTCTCCACTTTCTTCAATTTAAGTCTGAATTTGGCAATAAGGAGTTCATGATCTGAACCACAGTCAGCTCCTGGTCTTGTTTTTGCTGACTCTATAGAGCTTCTCCACCTTTGGCTGCAAATAATATAATAAATCTGATTTTGGTGTTTACCATCTGTTGACCATCAGATGGTTTTTCAGTTTAGTTCTCAATTTTAATGGTATACTGCAAAGTAAGACTTTTAAGCCAAGTAGCATTTTGGTTTAGTGAAGTGGATGTGAGAGTTTGATTAGGAATCAGACTGAAGTCTCATTTCAATATTTCCTTTGGCTAGACAGGTTTTTGGAGCAAGTATCATATTCATTTTCTAACTCATTTCTCATCTAAGAAATGAGCGCAATAACATCCCTTTTATAGGGTTGCCTGAGGATTAGTGAAAATGACATTCAGGTGCCTACAACATGATAAATAATCAATAAATTCAGATGTTATTATTCTTAGCTTCCATGTATACATTTCTCCAGGATTTTGTTTTTATGAATCATAATCAGAATATATAATATCAGAATTTTGTTCATTCCAGCTGAAACACATGCTTCAAAGTGGCCTCAAACTATTTTCTGAAGGCACTGTATTTATGCTTTACTCTTTCCTCTCTGTAAAAATCAGAAGGATGATATCTCATGATGGTTACTGTTTCATTCGTTTTTTTTTTTTTGTTGTTGTTCTTGGTGGCTTGTGTTTGGACATGAAAATTCCTCCTCTGTTTTACTTCCTGTTTTGTGGGGAATAGAAGTCTGGAAACTACATTTCCCAGAATCTCTTCCTAATAGAGGTCAGTTGTAGAGTTTGTCAGGGAGACAATCTCTTGTGAGACCTGGACAATAGTGATGAAATAGAAACCACTGTAGCTACTCTGTCATTGTCTGGCAGGTGACGCTGTAAATGGCTAATGCCTGGTTTTCCAGTGGATCTGGAAAATTCTCCCATGATTCACTTACTTTAGTGATGCAAGAAATGATTTCATGTGATTTCTACAACTGCCAGATTTCCATAGATCAATGGGTTTACCAGACGTATGCTCCCAAGCATCTCCAAAGAACCTGTGAAAGTGTTAGCCACGAAACCCTGAATTAAACTTCTTCCTGTCTGAAATTTAGTTTTCCATTTTCCTGACAAAATGTTAACTGGTAAGTTGAATAAGATGCCATTTTATAAAAATTTGGAAAATTGCAAACAAGAAAATTTATTCAAATTTTATCCTCAAGGAGCAATATTAATAATATTTTAGTAGATTAGTTTCTCGCCTATTTTTTTACTAAGAAATAAAACGGTATTCAATAAAACTAATACCTTTTGCCAAAGCTTGCCTCTTCACATTTTCAGACAGAGGTATTAGAATTAGTTTGATTGTATTCTTCAAGAACATTTTTTCTGTTTTCACATAAAAATATTTGTATTCATTTGTATATAATCATATTCCTCTTCACACAGTTGGTATGAAGCAAATGGATAACAGTTTGTTGCTAATTTCTATGCATTTGTTGTTGTGAGTCACCAAGTCATGTCCAAATTTTTGTGACCCCATGGACTGTAGCATGCCAGGGTTCTCTATCCCTCACCATATCCCACATTTGCCCAAGTTTTTGTCCATTGACTCAGTGATGCCATCAAACCAACTCATCCTCTGTCACCCTCTTTTTCTCCCTTCAACCTTTCCCAGTATCAGGATCTTTTCCAGTGAATTGGCTGTTCGCATCAGGTGGCCAAAGTATTGGAGTTTCAGCTTCAGCATCAGTCCTTTCCATGAGTATTCAGGGTTGATTTCCTTTAAGATGACTTGACTAGTTTGATCTCTTTGCAGTCCCAGGGACTCTCGAGAGTGAGGTTTAGTGATTATTTCCCAGCCCTATCCCCAATTTCCAATGAAAGAATTTGCAACCGCCACTTCAGCTTTAGTTCAGCTCTGCTAACCCTGTCCTGTAAGGCTGGGCTTCTTTACTCTCTCTCCTTGTCTTCTACAGTATTTTTTCTTTCATTAACTTCAGGTGATTCTGGCCCCATTTTTGTTCCTGAGACTTTCAAAGTTCATTCTTTTTGTTGTTGTTGTTGTTATTGTGGTTATTGTTTTATCTTTTATTTTGCTTTATTTTACTTTACAATACTGTATTGGTTTTGCCATACATCAACATGAATCCACCACGGGTGTACACGTGTTCCCAATCCTGAACCCCCTCCCACCTTCCTCCCCATACCACCTCTCTGGGTCATCCCAATTTGGGAGAATGGCATCAAAGTTCATTCTTGAATCACAACACTTAGAAATGCTCTTCCCCTGGATCTTTGAGCCTGGGTATATGATTCTTTGAGCTATCTGAATCACTGTTCAGATATGATCCCCACAGAGAAACTTGGCTACACCTCCAAGTTAATGTTTCCTGACACACATTCTATCTCCTATTATCAAGTTTTAATACCTTCAAAGTACAGATCATTTTCTGAAAATAACTAATTTACTCCTATGTTGTTTATTTTCTGGTTCCTCTATTGTAATATGAAAACTGGGAGAGCATGACCTCTGTTTTGTTAACTATTTCAGAACCAGCTCATAGGACATTTATTTAAAATCTAGTAAATAAGTTTACTGATATAAAATGATTATTAATTTTGATTTTAAAGTAACAGTTTGAGTTTTCCAGACAATAATAGGTGAAATGGAATTAGAGATAGGAGGTCATGGTCTATAGGACATGAAACTGAAGAACATTTGATAAGTAATTTTAAAATACCTGGATTTGTTAGAATAGAGTTTGTTTGTTTTTAATTTATGGGATCCATTGTGAGGATCAAGATATGCTCAGTCTTCCTGGGTCAAAGACTCAGTTGAAGAAAAGGAAACATAAGACATACAGTTTTTCTTGCTGTTTTAAGTTATCTGTTTTTTGAGAATCAGGCACCTTGAAAAAGAAATATCCTTTGTGAGTGTGTTTTCTTTTTTCTTCTTCTTGGTCTTCATTTTAAAAATTGATGCATAATACACATAACAAAAGTTAAGCATTTCAATGTACACAATTCAGTGACATTTAGTACATTCACAATGTTGTGCAAATAAAGCCTATGTTTAATTCAAAAATGTTTTCATCCCTGAAAAATGAAACCCCACAGTTATGAAGTAGTTACTCCACATTCTCCCATTTCTCCAGCCCATTGCAACGATTGATCTCTTTTCTGTGTCTATGGATTTACCTGTTCTGGATAGTTCATGTATTGGGTTAGCTTTCCATAGCATCTTATGGAAATGAATGAACTTTTTGGACAACTCAATACAAAGAAGTCATACAATACATGACCTTCTCTGTTTGACTCTTTTTAATAAGAATTACATTACTGAGGTTCATTCACACTGTAGCATACAACAATACTCCAGTCTTCAGTACTGTGAAATAATATTCTATTGTGTATATACCACAATTATTTTTTTCCATTTATTTGTTGATTGACATTTGGATTGTTTTCACTGTTTTGGACATAGTGAATGGCACTGCTATGTCCTTGGGTATGGCTTTAAACGGATGATAAGTATAGCCCATTCTCTACTCAAAAATAAAACTTTAGTACTAATGGTAAGGAAACTGTAGCAAGAACTATTAACCATAATTTTATTGCTATTTCCATATATCTTCAGTAATTTAAAAAATCCTTTTTATTATCATTAATTGACTGATTGGAGCCCTATATTAGGGCAAAAATATCAATTCAGAGGGCTTCCCAGGTGGCAATAGTAGTAAAGAACTTGACTGCTATTGCAGGAGACTTAAGAGATTTGCATTTGAATCCTGGGTGGGGAAGATCCCTTGGAGGATGGCATGGCAACCCACTTCAGTATTCTTGTCTGGAGAATCCCATGAGCAGAGAAGCCCGATGGGCTATGGTCCATAGGGTTTCAAAAAGTTGGACAAAACTAAAGTGACTTAGCACATCAGTTCAGAAGGAAGACAAGTCACCAAGCTGGGAACCCACGTTACAAAACTTTGTAAGTTATTATCTGCTTAATTTTTGTTATATATGTAGTTACCTATTTAGAGCAAATCTGGGAGCAAAGAAAAAGATTATGATAGGTTATATTGACTTCACTTTAACGTTCTTGATGCAGTTTGAACATAAAATAGCATTTCATGATTTGAAAAAAAAAAATTGCTAACCCCTTTTATAGATTGGAAAAGGAAATCATGCTGGGGCACCTGTTTTTATTATAGGAAAACTTCTCTGAGAATCTTTCATTATATATATTAACATAAAACCCATAGGCAAACCTTGCCATTAGAAGAGGGCATACAATGGCTTTTCTGTATCTTTTAGTTTGTTTCCTCTGTATCCTTACCCTTGGTATGTAGCCATCTAGAGAACGGGGTAGCCCAGTTAAGGAGTTCAAGCTTTGAAAAGAAGGTTGAAACCCAGCTCTGTTCTGTGAACTTCAGAGATTAGGGAAACCCTCAGGAGTGAACTGTGGGATCCATGACCAAGATCTTTCCTTTAGAAATAATATCATCATGTTGGGGGTCCTCAAGACCACCTTCAGACTTGATGATTTTTCTGAAAAACTCAAAGAACTCACAAAAGCTGTTATGCTTAAGGTTATGGTTTATAACAACAAATCGATACTGATTAAAATCAGCAATGGAAAAAAAAAAAAAAAGATTAGTTAAGCAAAACCAAGACAAACCAGGAATATGTCTTAAATTGTCCTTTCCAAATGGAATCACATGGAATGTCTGTGTATTTTATATTTGATATTTAACTTCCAGGTCTCCAGAGTCAAACTAAGATAACTGGCCTAGAATTCCAAGTGAACAAAAACAGGCATTAACCATCAATCACATTATTAGTATATTTTTTCTGCCATGGCTCAAACACTTGAGTATACAAAGATCCTCTTAACAGTCAGGATATCTCAAAAGCTCAGAAATTATCTCCCAGGAGTTAGTCAATGTCTAGTCCTGAAGACTTTTAGAATCTGTAGAATTTGTGGCAATTCAGATCTATTAATTAACTCTTTACTGAACTATCCTTTTGAAAGTTGCCATGAAGAAAAAGGGAATCTGGACCCTGACAAGAATTTGCTTAGAGCAAAGATCTCAGGAGGCACAGAAGAAAAGCAAACCTAGATTGGCTTACTGTGTTTGAATCTCCACAGGGTCCAGCTTTGTTCTGTTGGGAAGACTTGAATATTTACACTAAAATTTAAAAAGCTTTACAATAGATCAATCATGTTATGAAGTTCCTCATCCCCTCTCACATCTGTTCCTGAATTCATATTTTAGCATTTTTCTTTATTAAAAAAAATTAAGGCATCTAATTCTAGTATCTGAATCTAGCAAGGAAAGAAAAAAAAATGTTAAGGACAGATTTCTAACTCTAGTGGGATCCTAGTGTCCACTTTGTCAGATAAGAGTTTGGTAGCATAGAGCCTCAATTCCAATTAGAAGTTAGTAAGAATCTCCTGCTCTTGAAATCAAGGAAAAAAAATGCAATATGACAAACTTTGATGAAGCTGTCATGCTCTAAAAGTCACAGACTATTTTGGAGACAGAGGTAATATTATGGATGAGAACAAGTCTTCATTGGTAAAGAAAGAACTCATTCTCTTAGACAAGTAGAAAAGGGGAATAAAAGTGGTTAAAATGATACAGTAGCCAAAGCTACTATCGCAATAGTTCTTCTTGTTAATTTAATCAAATCGAGTTTGCCTTCAAAATGAAGTCAATCATTACTGCCTAATCATCAGTGAAAGTGAACAGTAACTCTTAAATAGAGTTTTCTGATGTTGCTCACATTTCTAGAAACATCCTCGATGTTAAGTGTATTCACTTAAGGAGATCACAGTAATCCTGATTTTCCTTCAGGAAATCAGTTCCAAGAGAAAGAATACTGTTGCTTGAAACTAACTAATCTGCAAAGAAAAGAAGAGTTGGTTTAAACTATTGTTGCACAGTTAAGTTAGCTTTTGGTGCTCAGTCATGTCCAACTCTCTGGACCTCCTCTGTCCATGGAATTTTCCAGGCAAGAACATAGGAGCAAATTGTCATTTCCTACTCCAGGGATCTTCCTGACCCAGGGGTCTAACGCATGTCAACTGCATCTCCTACAGAGGCAAGCAGATTCTTTACCACTAGTGCCACCTGGGACTACTCATTTAAAAGTTCATTGACTCCACATAACAATAAGGGCTTATTCAGATGTTACAATCACACAAATGTCACATGCTTGCTCACACATTACTGGTCAGTATTTTGCAAGCATGAATGGTGCAACTGTTAAGTCTTTACGTACTAGTGGAATCAGCTTCCTATTGCAGAGAAATGCTATTCTTTTCTTTCTGTACACTATTGATGGAAAATCGCTTCTTGTCTTCAGGAGAGTAATCTCCTTTGTTATTTTAAGATTCCAACATTTGTTTCTTAAGGCAAATGTTTTTCTGCAGATATTTAATAAGAACCAAATTTATTTTTATTTATTTATTTTAATTGGAGGCTAATTATTTTACAATATTGTGGTAGTTTTTGCCATACATTCACATGACTCAGCCATGGGTGTACATGTGTTCCTCATCCTGAACCCCACTCTCACCTCCCTCCCCATTCCATCCCTCAGGGTCATCCCAGTACACCAGCCCTGAGCACCCTGTCTCATGCATTGAACATGGACTGGTGATCTATTTCACATATGATAATATATATGTCTCAATGCTATTCTCTCAAATCATCCCACCCTTGCCTTCTCCCACAGAGTCCAAAGTCTGTTATTTACATCTGTGTCTCTTTTTCTGTCTTATACATAGGGTCATTATTACCAGCTTTCTAAACTGCATATATATGCATTAATATACTGTATTGGTGTTTTTCTTTCTGACTTACTTTGCTCTGTATAATAGGCTCCAATTTCATCCAACTCATTAGAACTGATTGAAATGCATTCTTTGTAATGGCTGAATAATATTCCATTGTGTATATATACCACAGCTTTCTTATCCATTTTTCTGCTGATGTACATCTAGGTTGCTTCCATGTCCTGGCTAGTATAAACAGTGCTGTGATGAACATTGGGGTGCATGTGTCTCTTTCAGTTCTGGTTTCCTTGGTGTATATACACAGCAGTGGGATTGCTGGGTCATATGGCAGTTCTATTTCCAGTTTTTAAGGAATCTCCACACTGTTCTCCATAGTGACTATACTAGTTTGCATTCCCACCAACAGTTTAAGAGGGTTCCTTTTTCTCTGCACCCTCTCCAGCATTTATAGTTTGTAATTTTTGATAGCAGCCATTGTGACGGGTATGAGATGGAACCTCGTTGTTGTTTTGATTTGCATTTCTCTGATAATGAGTGATGTTGAGAAACTTTTTTGTGTGTTTGTTAGCCAACTATATGTCTTCTTTGGAGAAATGTCCATTTAGCTCTTTAGCCCTTTTTTTTTTTTTTTTTTTGATTAGGTCGCTTATTTTTCTGGAATTGAACTGCAGGAGTTGCTTATATATTTTTGATATTAATTCTTTGTCAGTTGCATCATTTGCTATAATTTTCTCCATTTCTAAAGGCTATCTTTTCACCTTGCTTATAGTTTCCTTCCTTGTGCAAAAGCTTTTAAGTTTAATTAGGTCCCATTTGTTTATTTTTGCTTTTATTTCCATTACTCTGGGAGGTGGGTCATAGAGGATCCTGCTATGATTTACACCAGAGAGTGTTTTGCTATGTCATGGAGTTGATTGATTTGTCTCCAAGAAACAGCATGTCTTGGAAATCTTTATATCCTTGAATATATTTCAAAGTTCTCTTGGCCTACCACTTTTCAGGATCTCTTTTATTCAACATTCTCTCTCTCTGTCTGTCTCCATCCTATTTATCACATATACATTCTGTTTTCTATCTCCAGCTTCTTAGAATTACCTACTCCAAATCAGAAACAATGATCCCAATAACATTATTGCTGGATACATTAAAACACCAACTATTTATAGTTCTTTAGGCTTTCCTCATGGCTCAGATGGTAAAGAATCTGGCTCCAATCCAGGAGACCCAGGTTCAATCTCTGGGTCAGGAAGATCCAGTGGAGAAGAGAATGACTACCCACTCCAGTATTCTTGTCTAGAGAATCCATGGACAGAGGAGCCTGGCAGACTACAGCTCATGGGGCCATAAAGAGCCAGATACCACTGAGCAACTAACAGACACCAACGTGCAGAGATTCTTGCTTGGCACCTAGCATCTGTGCTTTCAGTCTGAGCCTAAGGGACCTAGTAGAACCACCTAAATAAGCAAATGGCATTGGCCTGTCTTTTCAGAGGACTTTCTTTTTTTTTTCTTTTTTTTCCTTTTTAGAGGTTCTTGATGGAAGAGATAACTCTGTTACTAGACTTTAACTCTGATCAGCAGGGACACCCTTCCTTGCTGCTGCCAGTCAGGTACCCTTCATTAACTTCTTAACCAATTAGTATTCCTTTAGAGATTAGACTTATCTTGTATATAAAGATCTCTCACTCTTCACCATTCCAAAAGTTAGCTTCCAACATATTGTTTGTACCTTCAGCAGATATTATAGTCATTAAATAATGATATTCTATTCAGCAAAACTTTTGTAGGGAAGATGTACGTACATTTTCACATTTAAAGTCTTCTGATTTAAAAGACTAATTAGTAATGTCACTTTTTGCAGAAATTAGCATATCTATTATTTTATTACCATCAACTGGCTTGAATAGCAATGCATTCCCTTCCCACCATGTAAGGCATATCTCTTAAGTATTGTTCTGACATTTCAGGTTCATCTCTGACAGGCAGATAGACATAATCTGTCAGATTTTTACATGGTTGAAAATCTATAATTGGGCTTCTTGAATGCTTGAATTGGCCAAAGCTGCAGGTTAATTTTTAGGGTAAATCTTAGCTGCTTATAATTATTTCCACTCATTTCAGTAGCTGAGTTTTTTTTTGTTTGTTTGTTTGGTTTTTTTTTGTAAAGTATGATCAGGTCAAGTAGATGTGTTCATGGGAACGGCTGATTTTAGAAGTCCCAAGGCAATTAGATGAATTCATTCTATAATTTGATTTTATGGATTTCAGGGAGATAAACTTGCCTTTGGAAAATACTTTCATAAGGCAAGTGTATATATTAATCAGAGTCCACAAAAATGGTGGAAACAAGAAAAATAAAGTTTTAAATCTGAATGTCAGTTAGCACAATGATTCAGTTCCGTTCAGTTGCTCACTCATGTCCGACTCTTTGAGATCCCATGAATCGCAGCACGCCAGGCCTCCCTGTCCAGCACCAGCTCCTGGAATTCACTCAGACTCACATCCATTGAGTTGTGATGCCATCCAGCCATCTCATCCTTGGTCATCTCCTTCTCCTCCTGCCCCCAATCTCTCCCAGCATCAGAGTCTTTTCCAATGAGTCAACTCTTTGCATGAGGTGGCCAAAGTACTGGAGTTTCTTTGGATTCCTTCCAAAGAAATCCCAGGGCTGATCTCCTTCAGAATGGACTAGTTGGATCTCTTTGCAGTCCAAGGGACTCTCAAGAGTCTTCTCCAACACCACAGTTCAAAAGCATCAGTTCTTCGGTGCTCAGCCTTCTTCACAGTCCAACTCTCACGTCCATACATGACCACTGGAAAAACCATAGCCTTGACTAGACGGACTTTAGTCAGCAAAGTGATGTCTCTGCTTTTGAATATACTATGTAGGTTGGTCATAACTTTTCTTCCAAGGAGTAGGCGTCTTCTAATTTCATGGCTGCAGTCACCATCTATAGTGATTTTGGAGCCCCCCAAAATAAAGTCTGACACTGTTTCCACTGTTTCCCCATCTATTTCCCATCAAGTGATGGGACCGGATGCCATGATCTTTGCTTTCTGAATGTTGAGCTTTCAGCCAACTTTTTGCTTTCCTCTTTCACTTTCATCAAGAGGCTTTTTAGTTCCTCTTCACTTTCTGCCATAAGGGTGGTGTCATCTGCATATCTGAGGTCATTGATATTTCTCCTGGCAATCTTGATTCCAGCTTGTGTTTCTTCCAGCCCAGCGTTCCTCATGATGTACTCTTCATATCAGTTAAATAAACAAGGTGACGATATACAGCCTTGATGTACTCCTTTTCCTATTTGGAACCAGTCTGTTGTTCCATATCCAGTTCTAACTGTTGCTTCCTGACCTGCATACAGATTCCTCAAGAGGCAGGTTAGGTGGTCTGATATTCCCATCTCTTGAAGAATTTTCCACAGTTTATTGTGAGCCACACAGTCAAAGGTTTTGGCATAGTCAATAAAGCAGAAATAGATGTTTTTCTGGAACTTTCTTGCTTTATCCATGATCCAGAAAATGTTGGCAATTTGAACTCTGGTTCCTCTGCCTTTTCTAAAACCAGCTTGAACATCAGGGAGTTAATGGTTCACGTATTGCTGAAGCCTGGCTTGGAGAATTTTGAGCATTACTCTACTAGCGTGTGAGATGAGTGCAACTGTGCAGTAGTTTGAGCATTCTTTGGCATTGCCTTTCTTTGGGATTGGAATGAAAACTGACATTTTCCAGTCTTGTGGCCACTGCTGAGTTTTCCAAATTTGCTGGCATATTGAATGCAGCACTTTCACAGCATCATTTTTCAGAATTTGAAACAGCTCAACTGGAATTCCATCACCTTCACTAGCTTTGTTTGTAGTGAATCTTTCTAAGGCCCACTTGACTTTACATTCCAAGATGTCTGGCTCTAGATTAGTGACCACATCATCATGATTATCTGGGTCGTGAATAATTTTTTGTACAGTTCTTCCATGTATTCTTGCCACCTCTTCTTAATATCTTCTGCTTCTGTTAGGTCCAGACCATTTCTGTCCTTTATCGAGCCCATCTTTGCATGCAATGTTCCCTTCATATCTCTAATTTTCTTGAAGAGATCTCTAGTCTTTCCCATTCTGTTGTTTCCTCTATTTCTTTGCATTGATCGCTGAAGAAGGCTTTCTTATCTCTTCTTGCTATTCCTTGGGACTCTGCATTCAGATGGTTATATCTTTCCTTTTCTCCTTTGCTTTTGGCCTCTCTTCTTTACACAGCTATTTGTAAGTCCTCCCCAGACAGCCATTTTGCTTTTTGCATTTCTTTGCCATGGTGATGGTCTTGATCCCTGTCTTCTGTACAATGTCATGAACCTCATTCCATAGTTCACCAGGCACTCTCTCTCTCAGATCTAGGCCGTTAAATCTATTTCTCACTTCCACTGTATAATCATAAAGGATCTGATTTAGGTCATACCTGAATGGTCTAGCAGTTTTCTCTACTTTCTTCTATTTAAGTCTGAATTTGATAATAAGGAGTTCATGATCTGAGCCACAGTCAGCTCCTGGTCTTGTTTTTGTTGACTGTATAGAGCTTCTCCATCTTTGGCTGCATAGAATATAATCAGTCTGATTTCGGTGTTGACCATCTGGTGATGTCCATGTGTAGAGTCTTCTCTTGTGTTGTTGGAAGAGGGTGTTTGCTATGACCAGTGCGTTTTCGTGGCGAAACTCTATTGGTCTTTGCCTTTCTTCATTCTGCATTCCAAAGCCAAATTTGCCTGTTACTCCAGGTGTTTCTTGACTTCCTACTCTTGCATTCCAGTCCCCTATAATGAAAAGGACATCTTTTGTGGGTGTTAGTTCTAAAAGGCCTTGTAGGTCTTCATAAAAACATTCGACTTCAGCTTCTTCAGCATTACTGGTTGGGTCATAGACTTGGATTACTGTGATATTGAATGGTTTGCCTTGGAAATGAACAGAGATCTTTCTGTCATTTTTGAGATTGCATCCAAGTACTGCATTTCAGACTCTTTTTTGACCATGATAAGATTTTGCTTGCCTACACAAAATCTGGATCAGTTTTCCAAGAGTGGGCCTCCTTTCAAGAGAAATATTCTTTTTCTGCCATCATTAAAATTAAAATATATTATTCACAAACATAAGGATTAGTCTCCTCTATCAGGAGAAGCCAAGATTTTATTGTTGACTTTTAGGAATGTTTATATATATGTACCCCAAACCTGTTGATTAGGTATTGGTGACATGATGAAGTCCGCTAACTAGTAATGCTTTAAAGATTTAAATTTCTCTTTGTGAAGGGTTAAGTGTCATAACAAAAAACAGAATAATAGAAGACAAACTAGTTCAGTCATTGGGAAGTCTGTTGGTATGGCGTTTGTAATTTAAAGATGTGTAGATCCTGTTGTGAGACAAATGCTATAAAATCTACAAGAATATGGGGGAATCATGACTACAAAGTTGTCAACCCAGAGAAATCCATGGCCCATATGTACTGCACATGAAGAGAGATAATAATTGTAGAGAAAAAAGTTGTGTCATTCTGTGTTTCTAGAGAAAGAGAAGCAAAACCAGCTTCCTCAGCCCTGCATTTTATGGTCAGCTACTTTGACACAACTGTTTCTCTGATGCTGATATTCTGTAATAAATGAAATTTCTTTAGATTGAATAACCTAGAGAACCATTTCATCTTCTTTTTTGAGCATTGAATAATATCTGATCCAAAAGGCTCTAACAACTTTTGAGCTCTTGCAACCAACTATTAGTTTTCATTCTAGTGATGGTGACTTTTAGGGAAAGCATATAAGAATTAAATTTTGTTTCTACTTCAAGTTGTATGGTTTGGCATATGAGTTTAGATATGACCTTTCCACTTGTAAATCCCATTGGATAATAGTAAAAATGTAAACACAGGCACAAAACCTTAAAGATATAAATTGGATGTTGGGAGATCAGCATATTGGAAATTTTGGTGACTCCTGAAAAAAACAAACAGATGAACTATCAAAGATTAAACAAAAGTTTCTGTGAGCCAGCATCTACAGAATATTCATACCAAATGGCTTTTGACTACCCTATTCTCACTTCTGTAATTGCAATAGCAGCATTCACCATCAGTTAAAATAAGCAATATACTGTAAAATGTAATGATTTATCTTGATCAGGCAGCAATTTCTAGTAAGGATTTAAGCTTCTGAGAATAAAATCACTCACATTTTGGTCTACATGGATCTGAAAATTAATACTGACAATTATATAATACTCATTAAATAAAAGATGTACAGATCAGTAAAGAAAACCCAGAAAGAAAATCCAGTGGAGTGTTATATTGCTTGGTGGATTAAAATAACACAACTTTATTATTATCATATAATTCTGGGTCCCTGGGTCAGGAATCCCTGGATCCCTAGGTAGGGAGTATCCCCTGGAGAAGAAAATGGCAACTCACTCCAGTATTCTTGCCCAGAGAATCCCATGGACAGAGGTGCCTGGCAAGTTGCAGTCCATGGGATCACAAGAGTCAGACACGACTTAGCAACTAAACCACACCACAATTCTAGAGGTCAGAAGTCCAAAGTGAGTCTTGATGGTCTAAAATCAAGATGTTAACAGGCTGCATTTCTTCTGGAGGCTCTAGGGGAGAATTTGATTGTTATTTTATTGTTGTTATTTATCTGTCTTTTAGAGGTCACCTGTATTCCAGGGCATATGAATGCCTTCCATTTTTAAAGTCATCAGTGGTCAAGGAGTTTTCTTCACACTGCAAAACTCTAACACACTTTTCAGCCTCCCTTTTCTACTTAAAAGGATCCTTGTAATTACATTTGACCAACCAGATAATCCAGGATTAACTCTGTTAGAAACTCAGTTGATTAGCAATCTTAATTCTATTTATTTTAGTGTCCCTTTGCTATGTAATATCACTTATTCAAGGATCCATGGACTAGTACCTGAACATTTTTCAGAAAAGATTATTCTACCTAATTAAAAATCCAAATGTTTAAATCAACTGACTATTTTGTCCATAAATATGAATTGACAATCATGAGTCTTTGGACAAAGGAGAAAAAAAATCAAGATTAAAATAAACGAAGTTTTTGGTGCCAAAGGAAACAGTAATAATTCAGAAATCACAACTTAAAATATGTTATCACTAATGCATATAATTTACATTCTCAGAAAATATTTGAGGGGATATTATAGTCTTAAAACAGTAGAAGACTGAAAAGAAAGAGAAGTGATCACAAATTGAAATGATGCCATTAATAATTAAAAATCTGACAATGATAAAAGGAAAATTGGAAAAACAGGTTAAGAAATTTCCCAAATCATAAAGTAAACTGACACAACTAAGGAAAACAAGATCCACAGACTTAGAAAACTAGTGAGTTAATTCAGGAGAAATAATCCATCTAATTAGAATGTAATGAAGAAGGCAATAGCACCCCACTCCAGTACTCTTGCCTGGAAGATCCCACGATGGAGGAGCCTGGCTGGCTGCACTCCATGGGGTCACTAAGAGTCGGACACGACTGAGTGACTTCACTTTCATTTTTCACTTTCATGCATTGGAGAAGGAAATGGCAACCCATTCCAGTGTTCTTGCCTGGAGAGTCCCAGGGACGGGGGAGCTTGGTGGGCTGCCATCTATGGCGTCGCACAGAGTCAGACATGACTGAAACAGCTTAGCAGCAGCAGAAGCAGGAGAAGAAATACAGATATAACATATAAAACAATAAAAGAAATTTCCTTTGGTTTCATTCTATTCCTTTTCTTGCCTTCAATCTTTCTTTCATTTTTCTTTGCTTGATAGCATTGTCATCTGTGATTTTGTATAGTAATCTGATTATTTTTTCTATGACTCAATCATGATGTAAGCACCAGGAACAGAGAATTAGCTTATTTTGTAGCCTACTGTAAGTTATCACATATAATGATGTTTATCATATAATAGATGCTCAATAAATATGTTAAATGAAATAATTTTTCAATTTTGCATAATAGTGTGTATCAGCTGAAAAAAAAAAAAACACAATCTCTGTCTCCTTTCTACTTTTCAATTACCCCACCTTCATCCTAGAGAATCGACAATCCTCTTATGAAGTTGACCAGGTTAATTCCTATTATTATGAAGTTGACATTTGGCTTTGCCTTTAAGTCTTGAGATTGCATGCTGCTATATTTAATATTTAACAGACTCCATGTATATTAGAACTAACGTCCAAAAAAGGTGTCCTTTTCATTATAGGGGACTGTAATGGAAAAAGTAGAAGTCAAGAAACACCTGGATTAACAGGGAAATTTGGACTTGTAATATGAAATGAAGCAGGGCAAAGGCTAAGAGAGTTTTGTCAAGAGAACACACTGGTCAACAATACAAGAGAAGACTCTACACATAGACATCACTAGATGGTCAAAACCAAAATCACATTCATTATATTCTTTGTAGCCAAAGATGGAGAAGCTGTATACAGTCAGTGAAAACAAGACCAGGAGCTGATTGTGGCTCAGATCATGAACTCCTTATTGACAAATTCAGACTGAAATTGAAGAAAGTAGTGAAAACCACTAGACCATTCAGGTGGTTTGACCTAAATCAGATCCCTTATGATTATACAGTGGAAGTGAGAAATAGATTTAATGGCCTAGATCTGAGAGAGAGAATGCCTGGTGAACTATGGGCTGAAGTTCATGACATTCTATAGGAGACAGGGATGAAGACCATCCCATGGAAAAGAAATGCAAAAAAGCAAAATGGCGGTCTGGGTAGGCACTACAAATAGCTGTGAAAAGAAGAGAAGTGAAAATCAAAGGAGAAAAGGAAAGATATAAGCATCTGAATGCACAGTTCCAAAGAATAGCAAGGAGAGATAAGAAAGCCTTCCTCAGTGATCAATACACAGAAATAGAGGGAAACAACAGAATGGGAAAGACTAGAGATCTCTTCAAGAAAATTAGAGATACGAAGGGAACATTTCATGAAAAGATGGGCTCGATAAAGGACAGAAATTGTATGGACCTAACAGAAGCAGAAGATATTAACAAGAGGTGGCAAAAATACACAGAAGAACTATACAAAAAGATCTTCATGACCAAGATAATCATGATGGTGTGATCACTCACTTAGAGCCAGAAATCCTGGAATGTGAAGTCAAGTGGGCCTTAGAAAGCATCACTATGAATAAAGCTAGTGAAAGTGATGGAATTCCAGTTGAGCTAATTCAAATCTTGAAAGATGTTGCTGTGAAAGTACTGCAATGCAATCAATATGCCAGCAAATTTGGAAAACTCAGCAGTGTCCACAGGACTGGAAAAGGTCAGTTTTCAATCCAATCCCAAAGAAAAGCAATGGCAAAGAATGCTCAAACTACTGCACAGTTGCACTTATCTCACACGCTAGTAAAGTAATGCTCAAAATTCTCCAAGCCAGGTTTCAGCAATACATGAATATTGAACTTCCAGATGTTCAAGCTGGTTTTAGAAAAGGCAGAGGAACAAGAGATCAAATTGCCAACATCTGCTGGATCATGGAAAAAGCAAGAGAATTCCAGAAAAATATCTACTTCTGCTTTATTGATTATGCCAAAGCCTTTGACTGTGTGGATCGAAATAAACTGTGGAAAATTCTGAAAGAGATGGGAATACTAGACCACCTAACCTGCCACTTGAGAAATCTGTATGCAGGTCAAGAAGCAACAGTTAGAACTGGATATGGAACAACAGACTGGTTCCAAATAGGAAAAGGAGTACATCAAGGCTGTATACTGTCACCCTATTTATTTAACTGATATGCAGAGTACATCATGAGAATCGCTGGGCTAGAAGAAACACAAGCTGGAATCAAGTTTGCTGGGAGAAATATCAATAACCTCAGATATGCAGATAACACCACCCTTATGGCAGAAAGTGAAGAAGAACTAAAAAGCCTCTTGATGAAAGTGAAAGAGGAAAGCAAAAAAGTTGGCTGAAAGCTCAACATTCAGAAAGCAAAGATCATGGCATCCAGTCCCATCACTTGATGGGAAATAGATGGGGAAACAGTGGAAACAGTGTCAGACTTTATTTTTTGGGGCTCCAAAATCACTACAGATGGTGACTGCAGCCATGAAATTAAAAGACGCTTACTCCTTGGAAGAAAAGTTATGACCAACCTAGATAGCATATTCAAAAGCAGAGACATTACTTTGCCGACTAAGGTCCGTCTAATCAAGGCTGTAGTTTTTCCTGTGGTCATGTATGGATGTGAGAGTTGGACTGTGAAGAAGGCTGAGCGCCGAAGAATTGATGCTTTTGAACTGTGGTGTTGGAGAAGACTCTTGAGAATCCCTTAGACCGCAAGGAGATCCTACCAGTCCATTCTAAAGAAGATCAACCTTGGGATTTCTTTGGAAGGAATGATGCTGAAGCTGAAACTCCAGTACTTTGACCACCTCATGCAAAGAGTTGACTCATTGGAAAAGACTGTAATGCTGGGAGGGATTGGAGGCAGGAGCAGAAGTGGATGACCGAGGATGAGATGGCTGGATGGCATCACAGACTCGATGCTCGTGAGTCTGGGTGAACTCTGGGTGATGGTGATGGACAGGGAGGCCTGGCGTGCTGCGATTCATGGGGTCGTAAAGAGTCGGACACGACTGAGTGACTGAACTGAACTGAATTGACCACTATATGAGTGTAATTGGAATGTATATGACCTCAAAAGACTGAACCATTAACAAATATATTATCTACATTTTTCTAATGATAAATTTGCATTTGTAGAGGTGTGGGAAATAATATAATACCAGTTTTTAATTATTTCCCTCATATTAGCTGTATCTATATTGTAATAAAAATTGCACTTTCCTTCTACTTTTGACTGTTCATTAGCAAGATTGTTTAGTTAGGCTATAAAATATAAAATATATATTATCACTGTTGATCGTGTGTTTATTTTTTTGCTTGTTTGTATTTTTAACAGTATACTTATACACTTTTGTAGAATTATTCTACCTATACACATATGTAGAATTATTCTACCTATACACTTACGTAGAATTTGAGAAGACACCACTCAGAACATTATAATGCTGATCTGTATAGATATTATGGGTTAGTTCTACTAATGGGAATGAAATGCATTGCTTGTTTCAGGAACTTTTCAAAAATCCATTTATTTGAACACCACACAAATCAATTTACTCTTATTACAGTAAATATCCCCTTCCCAGAACAATAACTAGTACTAAAATCCATTTATTCTTCAAGACTTACTTACAAATCCTGCCATATTCTCTCCACTAATCCTTACGTTTATTCACTAAGCTTCTCAAGCCTGATCTAACCTCTATCTAAAACCAGGCCCTAAATCCTATATTGCATGCTCCCTCACAACTCTTCAGTTCAGTTCAGTTCAGTTCAGTTCAGTTGCTCAGTCATGACTGACTCTTTGCAACCCCATGAACCGCAGCATGCCAGGCCTCCTTGTCCATCATCAACTTCTGGAGTCTACCCAAACTCATGTGCCTTGAGTAGGTGATGACATCCAACCATCTCATCCTCTGTCATCCCCTTCTCCTCCTGCCCGCAATCTTTCCCAGCATCAGGGTCTTTTCAAATGAGTCAGCTCTTTGCATGAGGTAGCCAAAGTATTGGAGTTTCAGCTTCAACATCAGTCCTTCCAGTGAACATCCAGGACTGATCTCCTTTAGGATGGACTGCTTGGATTTCCTTGCAGTCCAAAGGACTCGCAAGAGTCTTCTCCAACACCACAGTTCAAAAGCATCAGTTCTTCGGCACTCAACTTTCTTCACAGTCCAACTCTCATATCCATAGATGACTACTGGAAAAACCGTAGCCTTGACTAGATGGACCTTTGTTGACAAAGTAATGTCTCTGCTTCTCACCTCTTAGTTCAAGACAATACTAAGATTGCCAGTAGGCTCACAGCTTTGCTTTATCAACATTTTGTTTTTGTGGTTGTTCCATAAAGTCAACATTTGACAATTTAAAACACCTGACATTATTATTTTGATTACAAATGATAATGAGAAATTGGCCAATAGGTACACTATAGAAAAATTTTTATTATTACTTGGAATTTCTATTTTATTGCTATAAAATCAACTATTTCAGATTTGCCTAGATATAGATTTATCATGCCTACACATAATGTAGGAAAGGTAACTGAGGTAAATAGATTAGTGTATTCTTAATTCGCTTTATATTGGTACATTGGATTTTTACATATGGAAAAATATAAATAATGTGCCTCTTAGATTTGAAGAAAAGTCTCCCTGAATCGCCCAGTTGCCAATCTGTCTCTTAGTGATAAGACATTCATTATAAAATCCCCCTAAAGAGAACTGCTTTGCTTCAATCAAAAAGACTCAGTCACATGGACAGAGCTTTGTGTCTGGGACAGGGAGGTCTTGTCTGAAGAATTCCTGATGAGGGGCTCATGTTCTCTAAGTCTTTCAAGGAAGAATTGAATTGTTGAGTTCTCAGAATTGGGAGGCTGATCTACCCCATTATCCTGCCCTTATTCTGTTAATTCCTGAGAGCTAAAATAAAACTGTGCTATCTTCTAACCTCACAGTTCCTTTAATAAGAACTAATAGAGGGCAGGAAGAAGAAGTAATGAATAAGTGTGCTGGAATGATTTTTTTTTTTTCATGTAAATCATTGTCTTGTGATAATAAGAAGAAACTTTGCAGGAACATTTAGAAGATAAGACAAAGTACATTTGGCAGGATCCATAAAAAATGGAATCATCAGGTGAATTATCATCTTTCTCTCTCCCCTCCCTTGCAGAGAAATGATTTAAAATACTATTTTCCTTTCCTCTCATTAAGTGTCTAAAGAGCTTTTTGAGGTATAGTGTTTCATTACTTGAATAAACTTCCAGTCTTGGGATTGTACCACAGCCAGCCTTACTTACATATTTAAAAAGGCCCTCCATTGAGAAACCAGTAAAGACTTGTTCAATAATTCTGACAGGTGTTCCCTAGAAGATCATTGCATTACAAGTTAGAAATGATCATTTATGAATATATTTATGATCATTTATGATCATTTATAAATATATAAATGTAAAGAACATAAGACTTCAGTGCCTTTGAAAGAGTATAAACATGACCCAGAAATAGGTTGAGTATCTTTCACACAATTTGTGTACTTTTTGAAATATGCATTTAATATATTTTTGAGCATTTCATCTTACAGTGATTGTGCTTTGACCTTTCAATGGAACAGATCTGAATCACTAGGCAGAGACTTGAATTTGAAAGTTCAATGTTAAGCCTATGTCCATCTCCAGTCATCATTATTCCTTTTACAAGAAGGATAAACCAGAACATGGCAGAAGAAACAGGAGATAAAACAATCCATTGCATATGCAGTAAAAGATAATAAGCATTTTCTGGCTGGGCCTTGAAAGCACACCAGATTCCCTTTTATATATATATCATCAATATCCATATCTACTGGAGTGGGTTGCCATTTCCTTCTCCATCTATATCTATATCTAATATATATCTATATCTATGCATGCATACAAAGTCACTTCAGAAATGTCCAACTCTGGGCAACCCTATAGACCATAACCCACCAGGCTTCTCTGTCCATGGGATTTTCCAGGCAAAAGTACTGGAGTGAGTTGCCATACTCTTTCCAGGGGGTCTACCAACCCAGGGATCAAACTCATGTCTCTTAAATTACCTGCATTGGCCAGCAAGTTCTTTACCATTAGCACCACTTAGGAAGCCTTATAGTTCCAGCAGAACATATGAAAATGAGAAAAATAGGAAGCGTTATTAAAGGACAATTGTTTTCCTACTATAAGAGATTTCCTTAAAACTGGATGTGCAATTTTTATTCCATTTGACAGAGAAGCCAGGATCTTCATAGTCAATGCATAATTCCTTTGGGAGCACAAATGCAAACATAGTCTTGAGGAGAGAAACATCTTCTCTGATACACGAAGTTTATTGACCACAAAACTATAAGATATAACCCGGTACCTCTTCTTGGAAGTCCATAGAAAAAGTATGCTCAAGGAGAGCATAATAAATATAACCTCCTTAGGATGGAGTGCAAAAGAAAGAAGTTACTGAGTGGACATTGAAGCAACAAGCAAGGTAGCATAACAAAATTAAAGAGAATAATAAAGAAAGTTAAAAAAATACTGTTTAAGAAAAACAAAATTCAAGTGTGTGATGATTTGCAGTTAAGGAACAAAGTTCCTAGTAAACTATAACTGGAATAGAGTTAATGCAGAGTATGCTGATATGGCTTATAATCGCTGTAAGAAAGGACCAAAAGGTTAGCAGTCAGGTCAGTTCAGTTCAGTCACACAGTTGTGTCCGACTCTTTGCGACTCCATGGACTGCTGCACACCAGACTTTCCTGTCCATCACCATCTTCCGGAGCTTACTCACACTCATGTCCATTGAGTCAGTGATGCCATCCAACCATCTCATCCTCTATTATCCCCTTCTCCTCCTTCCTTCAATCTTTCCTAGCATCAGGGTCTTTTCAAATGAATCAGCTCTTTGCATCAGATGACCAAAGTGTTGGAGTTTCAGCTTCAGCATCAGTCCTTCCAATGAATATTCAGGACTGATTTCCTTTAAGATGGACTGGTTGGATCTCCTTGCAGTCCAAGGGACTATCAAGAGACTTCTCCAATACCACAGTTCAAAAGCGTCAGTTCTTTGGTGCCCAGCTTTCTTTATGGTCCAAATCTCACTAGACGGACTTTTGTTGGCAAAGGAATGTCTCTGCTTTTTAAGAAGCTTCCCTGGTGGCTCAGACGGTAAAGCATCTGCCTGCAGTGTGAGAGACCTGGGTTCGATTCCTGGGTCAGGAAGATCCCCTGGAGTAGGAAATGGCAATCCACTCCACTCTTACCTGGAAAATCCCATGGACGGAGGAGCCTGAAAGGCTGCAATCCATGGGGTCGCTGAGGGTCGGACAGGACTGAGCGACTTCACTTCACTTCAGAACAAGTTAAAGAGGACATGATAGTACAACTGAGAAAATGAACTAACACCCCTTTAATGAACAATTAAAATAGATACATTTTCACTTGCTTTGCTTTATTTTATCTGCCAGAACCTTCCTGGAACGTACTCTTCTCCCTTGTAAAATAAAAGTTTTTTTTTTTTTCCTATTCCTTTTGTTTGGGGTTGACTTAATATCTCTCCTAAGTCCCCCAGATGGATTCAGTCCTGTGCAGTTTAAACCCTCTACATCCTAGGCTGCATTTAATGATTGATGCATGACTCAAGCCAGGGAAATCAGAAGCGTACAAAAGTCTTTCCCTGAAATATTAACAAAGACAACTATTTTTTTTTTTCTCTCCAGGTTCTCTAAGGTAGAAGCATGTTACTATCAGTAAAAATAATATTAATTATTGGAGACTATGTATATGAGCAATGGAAAACAAGATAGGGATCTGGCACCATTATTTGTGATCTATTAGTCATGCCTAATGGAGAAGGCAATGGCACCCCACTTCAGTACTCTTGCCTTGAAAATCCCATGGATGGAGGAGCCTGGTAGGCTACATGGGATTGCTGACGGTTGGACACAACTGAGCAACTTCACTTTCACTTTTCACTTTCATGCATTGAGAGGGAAATGGCAACCCACTCCAGTGTTCTTGCCAGGAGAATCCAAGGGATGGAGGAGCCTGCTGGGCTGTCATCTATGGGGTCGCCCAGAGTCAGACAGGACTGAAGTGATTTAGCAGCAGCAGCAGTAGCAGTCATGCCTAAGCTGGGCTTTCCTTGAGGTTCAGCTGGTAAAGAATCTGCCTGGCATGTGGGAGACCTGAGTACAGTCCCTGAGTTGGGAAGATCCCCTGAAGAAGAGAAAGGCTACCCACTCCAGTATTCTGGACAGGAGAATTCCATGGACTGTGTAATCCAAGGGGTTGCAAAGAGTTCCACATGACTGAGCAACTTTCATGTAAAACCCTTTGACTTAGTTTCTCTTCTAAGTCCCCCAAATGGATTCAGTACTGTCCAGTTTAAACCAAATATATCCTAGGCTGCATTCAAAAACTGATGCATAACTGAAGCCAGGGAATTCAGTTCAGTTCAGTTCAGTGGCTCAGTTGTGTCCAACTCTTTGCTACCCCATGGACCACAGCATGCCAGGCCTCTCTGGCCATCACCAACTCCCAGAGCTTACCCAAACTCATGCCCATTGAGTCGGTGATGTCATCCAATCATCTCACCCTCTCTTGTCCCCTTCTCCTCCTGCCTTCAATCTTTCCCAGCTGATGCTGGGTCTTTTCAAATGAGTAAGCTCTTTGCATCAGGTGGCCAAAGTATTGGAGTTTCAGCTTCAGCATCAGTCCTTCCAATGAATATTCAGGACTGATTTCCTTTAGGATTGACTGGTTGGATCTCCTTGCAGTCCAAGAGAATCTCAAGAGTCTTGTCTTCTTTTCATGGCTGTTTGTAACTCCTAAGACAGCCATTTTGCCTTTTGCATTTCTTTTACTTGGGTATGGTCTTAGTCCCTGTCTCCTGTGCAATGTCATGAACCACAGTTCATAGTTCCTCAGGCACTCTGTCTATCAGTTATAGTCACTTAAATCTATCTCTCACTCTCTCACTTCCATTGTATAATCATAAGTGATTTGATTTAGGTCATATATGGGAAGTTGGAAGTGTGCAAAGATCTTTTCCTAAACTATTAGCAAAGCAACTATTGTTTTATATTTTTTTTCTCTCCAGGTTCTCTGTGGTAGGAGCATGTTAGACTATTGGTCAGCATGACATTAGCCATTGGAGACTATGTAAATTATCAGTGGAAAATGAGACAGAGGTTAGGCACCATGATTTTTGATCTATCAGTTAGGCCTAAACTAGACCTAGTGGAAAATAACCTTCCTGTCAATGCAGGACATGCAGACATGCAAGTTCTGTCCCTTGGTCAGGAAGACCCCTGGAGGAGGACATGCAACCCACTCCAGTATTCTTGCCTGGAGAATCCCCATGGACAGAGGAACCTGGCGGGCTACAGTACATAGGCTTGCAAAGAATCAGACACGACTGAAGCAACTTAACAGCGAGTACTGGAGTGGGAGCTAGATCTACTCAAAGAATTCTGTTATAGGTGCAGATTTATTGCTTCCAATTCAACTTGAATGACATGCATTCAAGATCCAACCAGTCAATCCTAAAGGAAATCAGTCCTGAATATTCATTGGAAGGACTGATGCTGAAGCTGAAACTCCAGTTCAACTGAATGGCATGCATTCAGTTCTTCTGTTCACACTGAGAAGTATACTGACTTTGTCAATGATGTTTTGGTGATTAATGATAATAAAATATATTGATGAGAAAATTAGCTCCCTTACCAGTGGTCTGCTATTTATAAGAGCATTTTGTTTTCTTCTTCAAGACTTTCTCCAGAATTCATAATTTGTTTTCATGTCTATCACTTAACAAAAATTCTCCTTTAGTCTTATCTCTAAACCCTTTTCCAGCCATCCTCCAGTTGTTTATTTATGTATTTATTATACATGTACATACTCACACACCTTCTCAACAGAATTGTCTATGTAAAGCTTCTTCAGTTGATAATCTTAATCACTCTTTATCCCACTCTCATTTGATGTGCATCCTTACTATTTAGCTAATATCACCTCATTTATGCAACAACAGCTACTTTATTTGCAAACCAATAATCAATTTAGTAGATTTTTCCTTTTACTAAACTTTTCAGGAGTATTTAAAATAGTTTCTCCCCCTCCCCCTTAGGAGCATACTCTTATATAGAACTTCCTATGTACCAAACATGTTCTAACAGCTCTAAATATATGTTAATTTAATACAAAACACATTGAGGATAATGAGATTGTAATCACCTTTTACTAAAGAAGAAATTGAGTATCACAAAGAGAATGGGTAGCTTTCTCATGAGCACCAGTTTGATTGGTGGAGATCGGATTAGAGTCCAATAATTTGGTTTGCAGTCTATCCTTTTAATCTCTTCATTGCATTTTCTTTTTATTTATCTAGTATTAACTTTATAAATACACTTTTGTCTTCTGGTTTTTGATGTGAGACAACTGTATGATTTTTTTTTTTTTTTTTGCCAGATATTCCTTCTCTATTTCTTTGTTCCTCTCCCTTTCTGTGGTTCTTGTCTAAATTTTGGAATGTTCTGGAGCTCAGTTTGAATTACTCCCTTCTATATAGTTACCTCAGTCAATCTCATCTAGTTGTAAATTTAGATTATTGGCAGTTTACTGTGTGTGTTCAGTAGTGTCCTCCATCCATGGGATTTTTCATCAAGAATTCTGGAGGAGGTGGCCATTTCCCTCCTCCAGGTGATCTTCCAGACCCAGGTATCCAACTTGTGTCTCCTGCATTGGCAGGTGGATTCTTTATGGAGATCATCCAGAGTGTCATGGGCATCTTCTTTCTGAAGTATAGCATCACAAATATAATCTATGTCTTCAAAACCACAAATCCCCATTAAAAGGAAATACATAAAATAAAGCATATTCCTTCTATAGGTTTATCCACCTTTGTAAATGACACCATTACCCACTGAAACTGTTACATTAAAAAAAATAGAGCCCATTTATTTCCTTTTTCTCATCTTTCATGGACAACCCATATATCCCTGCTGGGTTTACTTCCAACATATCCCTTTACATTTCTCTGTCTCTAGTGCTAGCCTACCATAGGTTAGTACTAGGCTCCTAACCAGAAGCCTTCTTGCTTCTGTGCTTCCTGACAATGCATTCTCTTCATAGTAACCAGTGATTTTTAAAAAGAAAATAAAATATGTCACTCACCACTGTCACATAAAGTCCTCAATGGCTCCCTTTAAACTTAGAATAAATGCTAAACTCTATACAGACTCATATATGCTCTAACTTCTGCCTACATCTCCCATCTAATCTCTTTTGCTACTCACTTCCTTCAGCCATATTTATTTCTCTGTTGATTTTCAATATGTCAAATGTGTCCCACATTCAGAGAGACTTTGCACTTTCTATTTTTCTCCCTGAATAGCGTTTACTCCTGATTTAATTCCCAGCTCAAATGGCACCTCCTCAGAGATGCCTTCTGTGACAGTCTTTATCAGCTAAATTTGTTTATTTTCTTCTTAGCACTGCTACAGTTTGCAATTGCATTATTTATTTTATGCTTAGTTATTTATTCTCTATCATCTAAACATAAAAATGAAAACTCCACAAGGGCAGACAATATCTATCTTTTTCATAACTTTATCTCCTGTACCTAGAATAACACCTCCATAAAATAATTACTTTCTAATGAATAAAAGGATAGAAATGATTTTATGAATTTAATCTAATTAACTTTCATAATAGGCCTATGAGACAGAAACAAAGGTTCTGAGAATTTATTTATTTATGAATTTATTTCAACAAGTCACAGACCTCATGATGGTTAAAGCTATGATTACAACTCTAACCTTGATGATTTTTCTTAAATAGTTGTATTCCCAGTTGAGATACATATTTTAATATGTTTAAATGGAGAATTTGGCAGCTTGCTAGGGGGAGCTGTGATACTGTACAATATGTGCAACCTATGTGTTTTTAAGTTTTCTGATTTTGTGGGATACCTCTTTCTAAATATAAAAAAAAGCTCAAATTCACCATTCTAGGTGAATGCAGGAATAAAAATAATAATAGCAATATAATATGAATAATAACTGTCAACACATACATTGGTATTGCCTATGAGTCAAATGTTATTCTAAGAGCTATGTGTGCTTAAATACTCATGCAACTTAAATCTAGTCTCTCAAAATTTTCAAACCCTTCGTGAAAAGTGTCGGTACATTTTATTTCCCATTACCCATTTTATTCTGAATAGCTTTTCTAGGTCTTTTCTCTATTCTCTCTCTCCTCCCCAACATCTTGCCACATATTCCTTTAGTGATTTCCTTATGCTTTGCTCTGAAGCAGCAATATACCTTCCATGCTCATTTCTTCAAAATATGTTACAAAAGGTTATGTGGCTATGGCAAATTCCACAAAGAATCTAGAATACTTGGAAAACAAGTAATAAGAAAAGAAAAAAAAAGGAAAGGGAAGAACAGTTAAACGATTATCTATTATTGCTCCAAACTCCATAAGCTACAATGCCTGTTTAAGAGTTCATGCTTGTTTTCTCTCTTTCCTGTGTGCTGCTGAGCACATCTCTATTCATTTCAATTTTGGGGATTTAATTTTCAGCTAATACTTGAAACTGGAATTTAAAACCAATGATTATATAAGCATTATGTTGTTGTTCAGTTAATCAGTTGTGTCTGACTCTTTGCAACTCCATGGACTGCAACACACCAGGTCTTCTCTTTTCTTCACTCTCTCCTGGAGATTGCTCAAACTCACGTCCATTGAGTTGATGATGTCTTCCAACCATCCCACCCTCTGTTGCCCTCTTCTCCTTCTGCTCTCAATCTTTCCCAGCATCAGATCTTTTCCAGTGAGTCAGCCCTTCGCATCAGGTGGCCAAAGTATTCCAGCTTCAGCTTCAGCATCATTCTTTCCAGTGAATATTCAGTGTTGATTTCCTTTAGGATTTCCTTTAGGACTGGCTTGATCTCCTTGCTTTCCAAAGGACTCTCAAGAGTCTCATCCAGCACCACAATATAAAAACATCAATTCTTAGGCACTCAGCCTTCCTTATGGTCCATCTCTCATAACTGTACATGACTACTGGAGAAACCATAGCCTTGACTATATGTACCTTTGTCAGCAAAGTGATGTCTCTGTTTTTTAATATGCTGTCTAGGTTTGCCATAGCTTTTCTTCCGAGGACCAAGCATCTTTTAATTTCTTGGCTGCAGTCACCATCTGCAATGATCTTGGAACCCAAGAAAATAAAGTCTGTTAAAGTTTCCATTTTTTCCCGTTTGGCATGAAGTGACAAGCATTATGACTGATTGCTTATTTCTCGAAGAATGGATGCAGATTGTGGAACTTGCCTTGTCTGTTCAGTAAGAAATTTCAATCTTTTGGAGGAATGTGTTTCTTCAGATTTAGAAGAAAAAAATCAGTTGTACAGATGGGCACTTGTTGATGGGTGGTGCATAGCCAACACATAGTTAATCCCGAGGTCTTAGCTAGGTCTTTGGAAGGAGACAGAAGCATTTGCACTTGTTTGGGTACATGACATGTCATTCATATGAGTTGTACTACATTGAAGAAGTTTAGACATGTAAGGATAAGCATGAGCAACTTGAATCAAATGTTGTAATTAAACATTTTGAATGGTTTGCAAATTCTTGCCCCTTGTCATTCAAGGAAGTTTCTTGATTCAGTTTACAAACTAGAGGTTATTGCTGGTTCATTCCTCCAGAAGAAATTGCCATCTTAATACAAATATTCATCTTTGAACTATTTTGCTTCGCAGCTTACATCATTCTATGCCACTTCTTGAACCTACAATAAACACCATCCTGGGAAAAGCAAAACATTTTAGAGCAATTAATGGGCACTAATGATTTGTACTGACATGGAAAACTTTGTGAAATTTATGAAGATCTGGTATTTTATTCTGCATTGACCTATTTAATGGTGATCAAGTGAGTTACATGTTAAAGGCAAGTCAACTTTAGAGAAATTCAGATGCTTTAGATAAATATGAGGAATTAGACACTAGTGAAGTGACTTAGCATGGAGAAGCACAGATGGAACTTTAATCTGAACTTGTAGGCTTTCCTGGTGGTTCAGGTAGTAAGGAACCTGCCTGCAATGCAGGAGACTTGGGTTCAGTCCTTGGGCCAAGAAGATCCCCCTGGAGAAGGAAATGGTGACTTACTCCAGTATTTTTCCCTGTAGAATCACATGGACAGAGGAGTCTGGAGCATTATAGTCCATGGGGTTGCAAAAAGTCTGACATAAATAAGTGAATATCACACTATAAAACAAAGATTATTTAAAATTTGTCATTGACTAACAAGTTACATTTTTTTTTTAATAATCTTTAACTTGGGGTGAGAACTGACTTTGACATATTAAATATAAATTCTGAAGAGATTCATAATTGTTTAGAATTCTTAAATTTTTCACAAAAAGTCCCATTGAACTACTCTTGACCACAAGGTCAGGGACTAGACTGATTTATTATCTGAGTCATCCTCTGCACAGATTGGTTCCAATAAATATTTATGGATTTATGTTTGAGAAAATGTGTCATTTTTTATGGCATTAAAACTTCAGATAAAAGTAGACTTCAGACATGAATAAAACCTCTAAGTAATTTATTGGAAGTTGATGAAATTAAAGTAAGATATTTACTGGTAATGGGCTTTGCTAATGGCTCAGATAGTAAAGAATTTGCCTGTAATGAGGGAGACCCAGGTTCAGTCCCTGGGTTGGGAAGATACCTTGGAGATGAGAATGGCTACCCACTCCACTATTCTTGCCTAGAGAATCCCATATTCAGAGGAGCCTGGTGGGCTGCAGTCCATGGGATCTCAAAGAGTTGGACTCAATGAGTCGCTAACATTCACTGATAATAGCACTGTATGAGTAGTTTCTGAAAACTCGAACTAGTTACTATGTTGGTTGAAAATTATATAACTTTTTAATGACAATTTGATTTATTTATTCAATTTATTTGTTTTATTCAGTTATTTATAAACTTTGTTCTTAGGATTTTTTTTTACAATAATTCAGCAGTACCTACCCTTTGTCTCAGTGTATAGATTAAGTGTTCAGCTTAGATTTAATTCACTTCTAAATCTTCTATATTTAGGGCACAGTTTCCTTTGCAGTCATATAGCCTAGACTTCCAAAAGAAGTTGGAATCATGAATATTGTCATTTAAAAAGATTAATTCTGATTTATTCTCACAGATCTTTGAGCTTCTGATATATACTTTTTTCATTCATTTATTCATTCAAAAATCTTAGAAAGTGTGTACTAGATTAAGCCTCCGTGTTTCTTTTTGTGAAAGATCAAAGACTTGAAAATCCCTACCTTAAAGGAATTTACTTAAATCAAAAAATATGATGTGGATGCACAATGTAGCTGAATTTGAATGAGTTCAAAGTTCTTTAATGAAGCATGAGTTTGTGATATGATCAAATTAATACTAAGTGGAAAGGAAATGGAATACATTTATAATGCTAAAATTTGTATGTACCTAAAGTATTAGAACTATTGAAGTTTGCCAGTTAAATATTTCAAACTAAGTTGACCTCAGCTAGAAAGAAAAAAAAGACTAAATAAAAGCCATTTTGCATATAATTTTATACCATTAAAATTGTATACTTTGCAAGTTTTTCTATTTATGTATCTATTTAAACAAACAAAAACTGTTTTCTAAGGTAAAAGTGTTCAAGTCAAACTATTTTTTTCAGGAATTTTGGTTTATGTCTTTTAAAGGTATAAGCAAAATTCAAGAATACAAAAACTGTGTCCAGATTTTCTTTCATAAAGTAATAAAAGACTATTCCACTTTGTATGTGTTAAATGCTCCAAGTTAAGAACTATGTAATTTAATCTGTATGTTACCAACTAGCTGGTCTCTACATGGTTAAAATTTACTTATTCATTACCAAAATGTTACTTAATTTTGTGATAAACATTCTTTCAGCTTTATATATATTAATCACCTTAAGATCATCCATTGTGGTTCTCAGACTAATAAATAAAAATCAGTAACTAATAAAATGACATATTAATCAATTTCATTTGTTTTCTTTTTGAAAATATCAGAATAAAAAGTTATGGCTTCACTATTCTTGTAAGGAGATATATTCTTCTCTGTTAAGCATTCATTGAATTAGAAAACATGTTTACACAGAATCTAGGTATCTCAAAAATGAAATTTTGGTACAGAAGAAAGAGAGCTAGACTTGGTATTAGAACGAATCTTAACAGCATAGTTTTGTTCTGCCATTACCAGCCATGCAGGTCAACAATTATACCTTTCTCAGAGTCTTAGCTTCATCCATGGAACTTGGTTCCAAGTTAAGAAATTAAATTTATTTTAGCAATCAAGAGACCAAGAAGTTACAATATAAATAGCAGAAAGGTAAAAGGGAGATGCTGCAGTCCATGGCATCACAAAAGTCGGACACAACTGGGCAACTGAACTGAACTGAAAAGGGAAATTGGGGGAGTCTCGTGTAGCATCTATCATAACAAAGTCAGATCATCTAGTCTGCACACTGGCACACAATTGCAGTAACCGATCGTCAATTCGCCCCATGTTCTTGCACAAAATTTCCTAGAGATTTCATACGGTTTGCCTACATACAGCATGAGAGGAAAGAATTTCAATTTTCCACCGAGATTACAGAAAATAGGAGTTTCCCAAAGGGGAAATGAGAAAATGCATCCCAGGAAGAATGCATCTTGGGATTGAATGTCAACATCTGTAAAATCAGGTAAGCTAAGAGCATTACCAATAATGGTAAAAGAAAACACATCAAGTGCAGAATATGATGTATAATATGCTTGAGTCAGTATCGATTAATGGACAAATGGAGAGAATTTTAAATTTGATAGCGAAGTCACTTTATGCAAGGAATATATGGAAAAAAATGATGAGTAGCATATGATAGAGTTTAGTCTCTCTAGTGTATAGGCTCTACTTTAAATCAAAGAATGATGCAGATCCAGGGAAATTTTATTATCATAGAATAATATGATAAATCTGAAGTTCTTCTGTCAAGCTACTTATTCATGAGGTTTTTTCCTCCAAAAGCTGACTCAAGTGCCTCTTTTCATCAAATGGAAAGGGAATGTCAAAAGCATATAAGGTCACCATTAGAGAAAGAGATTCTATCGGCATACACAAAGTCTCTTTGCTTGACAAAGGTAAAATATATAATCTTGTGACACAGAAAGGAAATCTGCCTGTTTGTCTCAGAGCTTCTATTTATATGGTCACAGCTTGATCTGAAGTCATTCCTTGAGCTCATCTGAAATCTAAAGTAGGAACAAATGTCATCCAATGCTGAAAAGTTGTAAAGTTAATTTAATTCAGTGCTTGTTTATAAATATGGCAGGCAAGAAACTTGTGAATCTTCTCTAAAGAATTCTTAAAGAAGTAGTCATTTCAACAATAATATATTAGCATTTAAAAAAATTGCTACAATGTGGGATAGTATATAGTATGATGTTCAGAGACTCAGAGACTTTTTTTTTAAATCAGTTATCTAACTGAAAAACTTCAGGCTAAATCTGAAAAAACTTTCACTGGAAATCTTTATTTTATTCTAATCTGAAAATAAAATGTTGAAAATATGTTATTTTTAAAGATTACTCTTTTATATGCTTATTTTAATCACTCATTAGTTATATGTGTCCCAAAATTTTCTATTAGTAATTTTCTAAATCATTTTCTAGGTTACAGCATAATGGAAATCCATGAAAACTGTTGAATAATGTCATAATTTTAGGACATGCCAAGATTCATTTGTATTGATAAGACTGGAGCTAACATTTAGTTTAGAATTCTTGTTAATATTCCTTCTCTCTCTTGTACTTTTGCTCTTGTAGCATCAATTGAAATGGAACCAAATGATGGTGATTTGAAAATTCAGTAGAGGTTGTTTAGCTATGAAACTGGCAAATAATTTAGCTGAGAATAATTATTCAGGGGCATAATTTACCTTCAGTTCAATTCAGTTGCTCAGTCGTGTCTGACTCTTGGCAGCTCCATGAATTTCAGCACGCCAGGCCTCCCTGTCCATCACCAACTCCCAGAACTCACCCTAACTCATGTGCATTGAGTAGGTGATGCCATCCAGCCATCTCATCCTCTGTCATTCCCTCCTCTTCCTGACCCCAATCCCTCCAGCATCAAGGTCTTTTACAATGAGACAACTCTTCGCATGAGGTGGCCAAAGTATTGGAGTTTCAGCTTCAGCATCAGTCCTTCCAATGAACACCCAGGACTAGTCTCCTTTAGGATGGACTGGTTGGATCTCCTTGCAGTCCAAGGGACTCACAAAAGCATTCTCCAGCACCACAGTTCAAAAGCATCAATTCTTTGTTTCTCAGCTTTCTTCACAGTACAACTATCACGTCCATACACGACCAATGGAAAAACTGTAGCCTTGACTAGATGGACCTTTGTTGGCAAAGTAGTATCTCTGCTTTCCAACATGCTATCTATGCTGGTCATAACTTTCCTTCCAAGGAGTAAGCGTCTTTTAATTTCATGCCTGCAATCACCATCTGGAGTGATTTTGGAGCCCCCAAAATAAAGTCTGACACTGTTTCCACTGTCTCCCCATCTATTTGCCATGAAGTGATGGGACCAGATGCCACGATCTTAGTTTTCTGACTGTTGAGCTTTAAGTCAACTTTTTCACTCTCCTCTTTCACTTTCATCAAGAGGCTTTTTAGTTCCTCTCTATTTTCTGCCATGAGGGTGGTGTCATCTGCATATCTGAGGTTACTGATATTTCTCCCAGCAATCTTCATTTTAGCTTGTGCTTCTTCCAGCCCAGTGTTTCTCATGAAGTACTCTGCATATAAGTTTTTAGAATGTTCTTAATAAATTAAATAAAAAAGTAAATGTTTGAATCTGTTGAGGAAAAAAATAAAATTGAATAAAAATTTTAAGGAATGTCTTCTTCAGTTGTATATAATTAGCTCAATGTTGGTTAAATTATTAAGAGGAGAAATCATGATGTATCTTTCAGATTCAATTTCTAAATTATTCCAGAGGCTTACTTTGCTTTAAATTACAAGTAAATTAATGGCAACATGTGAAAAATGCTGATGCTTATTTATCCTGAGTTCAAACAACACACAAAATTCACTTCTATCTCAAAACCTTAAGCCTACTCTTTTATTAGTAACTACAGAAATGAGTAATTAAGGCACAGTGATTCACCTAAACAAGTAATTAGCTTTGTAGTTTGAGGTATAGAAGAAAAGTAGATTTTGAAGCTTCTAAATGTCTTTGCAACTGATACATTTAAGCTTTAGTATGGCACACAAGGTTAGATATTCCTGAATTCACACTTAATTTTGATTTGGGGTGGAGGAAAGAATAGAAAAAAATAACACAATTATTTAAGGAAGTTTATTGCCGATTCTAACAAATATTACTAAAGTTATATAAAAGTCTTTGGATTGATGCCTAGGATAAATCATAACGAAAAATAAAATAAAAAGAGCATATATATATATATATATGTATGAATAACTTTGCTGAATAGCATAAATTAACACAGCATTGCAAATAAACATAATTAAATAAAAATATAAAAACATAAGCATTTGGATTGATGGATGAATCTATGTATTTAATAACACTAATTTGTACTCTATATTTGGGAAGATACTTTGTGAGTTAAGGAAACAATATCTTTTCTCCCAAATCATCCCACCCTCGCCCTCTCCCAGAGTCCAAAAGATTGTTCTATACATGTGTATCTCTTTTGCTGTCTCACATACATGGTTATCATTACCATCTTTCTAAATTCCAGATATATGTGTTATTATATTGTATTGGTGTATTTCTTTATGGCTTACTTCAATCTGTATAATAGACTCCAGTTTCATCCACTTCATTAGAATTGATTCAAATATATTCATTTTAATGGCTGAGTAATACTCCATTATGTATATGTACCACAGCTTTCTTATACATTCATCTGTTGATGGACATCTAGGTTGTTTCCATGTCCTGGCTATTATAAACAGTGATGTGATGAACATTGGGGTGCACATGTCTCTTTCGATTCTGGTTTCCTTGGTGTGTATGCCCAGCAGTGGGATTGCTGGGTTGTATGCCAGTTTTATTTCTAGTTTTTAAGGAATCTCCACACCATTCTCCATAGTGGCTGTACTAGTTTGCATTCCCACCAACAGTGTAAAAGGGTTCCCTTTTCTCCACACTCTCTCCAGCATTTATTGCTTGTAGACTTTTGGATAGCAGCCATTCTGACTGGTGTGAAATGGCACCTCATTGTGATTTTGATTTGCATTCCTCTGATAATGAGTGATGTTAAACATATTTTCATGTTCTTGTTAGCCATCTGTATGTCTTCTTTGAAGAAATGTCTGTTTAGTTTTGGCCCATTTTTAGATTAGGTCATTTATTTTTCTGAGATTGAGCTCTAGGAGTTGTTTCTATATTTTTGAGATTAATTCTTTGTCAATTGCTTCATTTGCGATTATTTTCTCCCATTCTGAAGGCTATACTTTCACTTTGCTTATAATTTCCTTTGTTGTGCAGAACCTTTTAATTTTAATTAGCCCCAATTTGTTTATTTTTGCTTTCATTTCCAATATTCTGGGAGGTGGGTCATAGAGGATCCTGCTGTGATGTATGTTGGAGAGTGTTTTGCCTATGTTCTCCTCTAAGAATTTTATAGTTTCTGGTCTTACGTTTAGACCTTTAATCCACTTTCAGCTTACTTTTGTGTATGTTGTTAGAAAGTGTACTAGTTCATTCTTTTACAAATGGTTCACCTGTTGTCCCAGCACTGTTTGTTAAAGAGATTGTATTTTCTCCATTGTACATTCTTGCCTCCTTTGTCAAAGAAGGTGCCCATCAGTTCAATTCAGTTCAGTTCAGTCACTCAGTTGTGTCTGACTCTTTGCAACCCCAAAATTGCAGCATACCAGGCCTCCCTGTCCATCACTAACTCCTGGAGTTCACTCAAACTCATGTCCATCAAGTCGCTGATGCCATCCAGCCATCTCACCCTCTGTTATCCCCTTCTCCTCCTGCCCTCAGTCCCTCCCAGCATCAGAGTCTTTTCCAATAAGTTAACTCTTCACATGAGCTGGCCAAAGTACTGGAGTTTCAGCATCAGCATCAGTCCTTCCAAAGCACTACAGTTCAAAAGCATAAATTCTTCAGTGCTCAGCTTTCTTCACAGTCCAACTCTCATATCCATACATGACCACTGGGCAAATCATAGCCTTGACTAGATGGACCTTTGTTGGCAAAGTAATGTCTCTACTTTTCAATATGCTGTCTAGGTTGGTCATAACTTTCCTTCCAAGGAGTAAGCGTCTTTTAATTTTATGGCTGCAGTCACTATCTGCATTAATTTTGGAGCCCCCAAAGTTAAGTTTGACACTGTTTCCACTGTCTCCTCATCTATTTCCCATGAAGTGATGGGACCAGATTCCATGATCTTAATTTTCTGAATGTTGAGCTTTAAACCAACTTTTAAACTCCCCTCTTTTATTTTCATCAAGAGGCTTTGTAGTTCCTCTTCACTTTCTGCCATAAGAGTGGTGTCATCTACATATCTGAGGTTACTGATATTTCTCCCAGCAATCTTGATTGCAGCTTGTGCTTCCTCCAGCCCAGCATTTCTCATTATATATTCTGATTATAAGTTAAATAAGCAGGGTGACAATATACAGCCTTGACGTACTCCTTTTCCTATTTGGAACCAGTCTGTTTTTCCATGTCCAGTTCTAAGTGTTGCTTTCTGACCTGCATATAGGTTTCTCAAGAGGCAGGTCAGGTGGTCTGGTATTCCCATCTCTTTCAGAATTTTCCATGGTTTATTGTGATCCATATAGTCCAAGGCTTTGGGATAGTCAATAAAGCAAAAATAGATGTTTTTTTCTGGAACTCTCTTGCTTTTTACAATATCCAGCGAATGTTGGCAATTTGATCTCTGGTTCCTCTGCCTTTTCTAAAACCAGCTTGAACAGCTGGAAGTTCATGGTTCACGTACTGCTGAAGCCTGACTTGGGGAATTTTGAGCACTACATTGCTAGCGTGTGAGATGAATGCAATTGTGCAGTACTTTGAGCATTCTTTGGCATTGCCTTTCTTTGAAACTGGAATGAAAACTGACCTTTCTCAGTCCTGCAGCCACTGCTGAGTTTTCCAAATTTTCTGGCATATTGAGTGCATCACTTTCAGAGCATCATCTCCCAGGATTTGAAATAGCTCAACTGGAATGTCATCACCTCTACTAGCTTTGTTCATAATGATGCTTTCTAACGCCCTCTTGACTTTGTATTCTAGGATGTGTGGCTCTAGGTGAGTGATCACACCATTGTGATTGTTTTGTGAAGCTCTTTTTTGTATATTTGCCACCTCTTCTTAATATCTTCTGCTTCTGTTAGGTCCATACCATTTCTGTCTTTTATGGAGCCCATATTTGTATGAAATGTTCCCTTGGTCTCTTTAATTTTCTTGAAGAGATCTCTAGTCTTTCTCATTCTGTTGTTTTCCTCTATTTCTTTGCATTGATTGCTGAGGAAGGCTTCCTTATCTCTCCTTGCTATTCTTTGGAACACTGCATTCAGATGCTTGTATCTTTCCCTTTCTCCTTTGCTTTTTGCTTCTCTTCTTTTCAAAGCTATTTGTAAGGCCTCCCCAGACAGCCATTTTGCTTTTCTGTATTTCTTTTCCATGGGGATGGTCTTGTTCCCTCTCTCCTGTACAATGTCATGAACCTCTGTCCATAGTTCATGAGACAGTCTATCAGATCTAGTCCCTTAAATCTATTTCTCTGTTCCACTGTATAATCATAAGAGATTTGATTTAGATCTTACCTGAATGGTTTAGTGGTTTTCCCTACTTTCTTCAATTTAAGTCTGAATTTGGCAATAAGGAGTTCATGATCTGAGCCACAGTCAGCTCCCAGTCTTATTTTTGCTGACTGTATAGAACTTCTCCATCATTGGCTACAAAGAATATAATCAATCTGATTTTGGTGTTGATCATCGGGTGATGGCCATGTGCAGTGTATTCTCCTGTGTTGTTGGAAGAGGGTGTTTGTTATGACCAGTGCGTTCTCTTGGCAAAACTCTATTAGCCTTTGCCCTGCTTCATTCTGTGTGCCAAGGCCAAATTTGCCTGTTACTCCAGGTGTTTCTTGACTTCCTACTTTAGCATTCCAGTCCCCAATAATGAAAAGGACATCTTTTGGGGATGATAGTTCTAAAACGTCTCGTAGGTCTTCACAGAAACGTTCAACTTCAGCTTCTTCAGCATTACTTGTTGGGGCATAGGCTTGGATTACTGTAATATTGAATGGTTTGCCTTGGGAACGAACAGAGATCATTCTGTCATTTTTGAGACTGCATCCAAGTACTGCATTACGGACTCTGTTGTTGACCATGATGGCTACTCCAGTTCTTCTGAGGGATCCCTGCCCATAGTAGTAGATATAATGGTCATCTGAGTTAAATTCACCCATTCCAGTCCATTTTAATTTGCTGATTCCTAGAATATAGATGTTTACTCTTTCCATCTCCTGTTTGACCACTTCCAATTTGCCTTGATTAACAGACCTGACTTTCCAGGTTCCTATGCAATATTGCTCTTTACAGCATGAGACCTTGCTCTATTACCAGTCACCTCCACAACTGGGTTTTTTTTTTTTTTTTGCTTTGACTCCATCCCTTCATTCTTTCTGGAGTTCATTGATTAGCTCTAGTAATCTAGTAATCTAATAATTTTTGAGTGGAGTCCTTAGGGTTCTCTATGCAGAGGGTCATGTCATCTGCAAACAATGAGAATTTTACTTCTTCTTTTCCAATTTAGATTCCTTTTATTTCTCTTGCTGCTCTGATTGTTGTGGCCAAATCTTCCAAAACTATTTTAAATAGTAGCGGTGAGAGTAGGCACCTTGTCTTGTTCCTGACTTTAGGGAAATGTTTTCAATTTTTCACCATTGAGGATAATGTTTATTGTGGGTTTGTCATATATAGCTTTTATTATGTTGATGTATGTTCCTTCTATACCTGATTTCTGGAGGGTTTTTTTTTTTAATCATAAATGGATGTTTAATTTTGTCAAAGGCTTTCTCTGCATCTATTGAGATAATTATATGGTTTTTATTTTTCAATTTGCTAATGTGGTTTATTACATTGATTTATTTTCAAATATTGAAGAATATTTGCATCCTTGGGATAAACCCCACTTGGTCATGATGTATGATCATTTTTAATGTGTTGCTGGATCCTGTTTGTTGCAGTTTTGTTAAGGATTTTTGCATCTATGTTCATCAGTGATATTGGTCTGTAGTTTTCTTTTTTTGTTGTTGCATCTTTGTCAGGTTTTGGTATTAGGGTGATGTGGGCCTCATAGACTGAGTTTGGAAGTTTAATTTCCTCTGAAATTTTCTGGAAGTTTGAGTAGGATAGGTGTTGGTTCTTCTCTAAATTTTTGGTAGAATTCATCTGTGAAGCCCTCAGTTCAGTTCAGTTCAGTCACTCAGTCGTGTCCAACACTTTGCGATCCCATGAATCGCAGCACACTAGGCCTCCTGTTTATCACCATTTCTCAGAGTTCACTCAGACTCACATCCATCGAGTCAGTGATGCCATCCAGCCATCTCATCCTCTGTCGTCCCCTTCTCCTCCTGCCCCCAATCCCTCCAAGCATCAAAGTCTTTTCCAATGAGTCAATTCTTTGCATGAGATGACCAAGGTACAGGAGTTTCAGCTTTAGCATCATTCCTTCCAAAGAAATCCCAGGGTTGATCTCCTTCAGAATGGACTGGTTGGATCTCCTTGCAGTCCAAGGGACTCTCAAGAGTCTTCTCCAACACCACGGTTGAAAAGCATCAGTTCTTCAGTGCTCAGCTTTCTTCACAGTCCAACACTCACATCCATACCCGACCACTGGAAAAACCATAGCCTTGACTAGACGGATCTTTATTGGCAAAGTAATGTGTCTGCTTTTGAATATGCTATCTAGGTTGGTCATAACTTTTCTTCCAAGGAGTAAGCGTCTTTTAATTTCATGGCTGCAGTCACCATCTGCAGTGATTTTGGAGCCCCCAAAAAAAAAAAGTCTGACACTGTTTCCACTGTTTCCCCATCTATTTCCCATGAAGTGATGGGACTGGATGCCATGATCTTCATTTTCTGAATTTTGAGCTTTAAGCCAACTTTTTCACTTTCTTCTTTCACTTTCATAAAGAGGCTTTTTAGTTCCTTTTCACTTTCTGCCATAAGGGTGGGGTCATCTGCATATCTGAGGTTACTGATATTTCTTCTGGCAATCTTGATTACAGCTTGTGTTTCTTCCAGTCCAGTTTCTCCCAGTTTCTTCCAGTTTCTCATGATGTACTCTGCATATAAGTTAAATAGCAGGGTGACAATATACGGCCTTGACATACTCCTTTTCCTAGTTGGAACCAGTCTTTTATTCCATGTCCACAGGTCCTGGGCTTTTGTTTGCTAGAAGATTTCTGATTACAATTTCAATTTCCATGCTTGTGATAGGTCTGTTAAGATTTTATATTTCTTCCTGGTTGAGTTTCGGAAAATTGTACCTTTCTAAAAATTTGTCCATTTCTTCCAAGTTGTCCATTTTATTAGCATATAGTTGCTAATAATAGTCTCTTATGATCCTTTGTATTTCTGTGTTGTCTGTTGTGATGTCTCCATTTTCATTTCCAATTTTGTTGGTTTTATTTTTCTCCTTTTGTTTCTTGATCAGTCTGGCTAATTGTTTGTCAATTTTATTATCTTCTTAAAGAGCCAGCTTTTGGCTTTGTTGATTTTTGCTATGGTCTCTTGTTTCTTTTGCACTTATTTCTGCCCTAATTTTTAAGATTTCTTTTCTTCTACTAACCCTGCGGTTCTTCATTTCTTCCTTTTCTAGTTGCTTTAGGTGTAGAGTTAGGTTATTTATTTCACTTTTTTCTTATTTCTTGAGTTATGCCTGTACTGCTATGATCCTTCCCCTTAGCACTGCTTTTACAGTGTCCCACAGGTTTGGTATTGTTATGTTTTCATTTTCATTCATTTCTATGTATATTTGAATTTCTTTTTTTACTTCTGTGATTTGTTGGTTATTCAGCAGCGTGTTGTTCAGTCTCCATATGTTGGAATTTTTAATAGTTTTTCTTCTGTAATTGAAATCTAATCTTACTTCATTGTGGTCAGAAAAGATACTTGTAATCATTTCAAATTTAATTTACCAAGGCTAGATTTATGGCCAAGGATGTGATCTATTCTGGAGAAGGTTCCATGAGCACTTGAGAAAAAGTTGAAATTCATTTTTTGGGGGTGAAATGTCCTATAGATATCAGTTAGATCTAACTGGTCTATTGTATCACTTAAAGTTTGTGTTTCCTTGTTAATTTTCTGTTTAGCTGATCTATCCATAGGTGTGAGTGGGGTATTAAAGTCTCCCACTATTATTATGTTATTGTTAATTTCCCCTTTCATACTTGTTAGCATTTGTCTTACATATTGCAGTGCTCCTATGTTGTGTGCATATATATTTATAATTGTTATATCTTCTTGAATTGCTCCTTTGATCATTATGTAGTGCCCTTCTTTGTCTGTTTTCACAGCCTTTGTTTTAAAGTCTATTTTATCTGGTATGAGTATTACTACTCCTGATTACTTTTGGTCTCTATTTGCATGGAATATCTTTTTCCAGCCCTTCACTTTAAGTCTGTATGTGTCCCTTGTTTTGAGGTGGATCTCTTGTAGACAACATATATGAGTGAGTGAGTAAAGTAGCTCAGTCGTGTCCGACTCTTTGTGACCCCGTGGACTGTAGCCCACCAGGCTCCCTTGTCCATGGAATTCTCCAGGCAAGAATACTGGAGTGGGTTGCCATTTCCTTCTCCAGGGGATCTTCCCAACCCAGGGATCGAACTCAGGTCTCCTGCATTGCAGGCAGACACTTTATCCTATGAGCCACCAGGGAATTAGAGGCAGACAACATACATAGGGGTCTTATTTTTGCATCCATTCAGCCAGTCTTTGTCTTTTGGTTGGGGCATTTAACCCATTTACATTTAATGTAATTATTGATAAGTATGATCCTGTTGCCATTTACTTTATTGCTTTGGGTTTGAATTTATATACCCTTTTTGTGTTTCCTGTCTAGAGAAGTTCCTTTAGCATTTGTTGAAGACCTGGTTTTGTGTTGCCGAATTCTCTCAGCTTTTGCTTGACTGTAAAACTTTTGATTTCTCCTTTATATTTGACTGAGATCCTTACTGAGTACAGTAATCTGGGCTGTAAGTTATTTTCTTTCACCACTTTAAGTATGCCCTGCCATTCCTTCTTGGCATGGAGAGTTTCTATGGAAAGATTAGCTGTTATCCTTATGGGAATCCCCTTGTGTATTATTTGTTTTTTTTTTCCCTTGCTGCTTTTAATATTTGTTCTTTGTGTTTGATCTTTGTTAATTTGATTAATGTGTTTCTTGGGGTGTTTTGCCTTGGGTTTATACTGTTTGGGACTCTCTGGGTTTCTTAGACTTGAGTGATTATCTCCTTCCCCATTTTAGGGAGTTTTCAACTATTATTTCCTCAAGTATTTTCTCATGGTCTTTCTTTATGTCGTCTTCTTCTGAGAGGCCTATGATTCGAATGTTGGGGAGTTTAACATTGTCCCAGAGGTCTCTGAGATTGTCTTCATTTCTTTTAATTCATTTTTCTTTTTTCTTCTCTGTTTCATTTATTTCTACCATTCTATTTTCTACCTCATTTATCCTATCTTCTGCCTCCATTATTCTACTGTTTGTTCCCTCCAGAGTGTTTTTGATCTCATTTATTGCATTATTCATTATATATTGACTTTTTTTTTTCTTCTAGGTCCTTGTTAAACTTTTTTTTGCATCTTCTCAATCCTTGTCTCCAGTCTATATTTATCTGTAACTCCATTTTGTTTTCAAGATTTTGGATCTTTTTCATTGTCATTATTTGGAATTCTTTATCAGGTAGATTCCCTATCTCTTCCTCTTTTGTTTGGTTTGGTGGGCATTTATCCTGTTCCTTTACCTGCTGGGTATTTCTCTGCCTTTTCATCTTGTTTATATTGCTGTGTTTGTGGTGGCCTTTCCATATTCTGGCAATTTGTGGAGTTCTCTCTATTATGGTTTCTTTGCTGTTTGTGGAGTTGAACAGGTGGCTTGTTAAGGTTTCCTGGTTAGGGAAGCTTGTGTCAGTGTTCTGGTGGATGGAGCTGGATTTCTTCTCTCTGGAGTGCAATGAAGTGTCCAGTAATGAGTTATAAGATGTCAGTGGGTTTTGTGTTTCTTTGGGCATCCTGTATATTGAAGCTCAGGGCTATATTCCTGTGTTGCTGGAGAAGTTGCATGGTATGTCTTGCTCTGGAACTTGTTGGCCCTTTGATGGTACTTGGTTTCAGTTTAGGTATAGAGGCATTTGATGAGCTCCTATCGATTAATGTTCCCTGGAGTCAGGAGTTCTCTGGTGTTCTCAGGATTTGGACTTAAGCCTCCTTCCTCTGGTTTTCAGTCTTATTCTTACAATAGCCTCAAGACTTCTCCATCTATACAGCACCAATGATAAAACATCTAGGTTAATAATGGAAAGTTTCTCCACAGTGAGGGACACCCAGAGAGGTACACAGAGTTACATGGAGAATAAAAGAGGGAGGTGGGAGATAGAGGTGATCAGGAGGAAATGGGGTGGAATCAAAAGAGGAGAGAGCAAGCTAGCCAGTAATCACTTCCTTATGTGCTCTCCACAGTCCAGATCCCTCAGAGATGTTCATGGAGTTACACAGAGAAGAGAAGAGGGAGGAAGGAGACAGAGGTGGCTGGGAGGGTAAAGGGGGGAATCAGAAGGAGAGAGACAGATCCAACCAGTAATCAGTTCCCTAAGTGTTCTCCACCGTCGGGAACACACAGAGATTTACAGAGTTGGGTAGAGAAGAGAAGGGGGAGTGAGGAGATAGAGGCGACCTAGTGGAGAAAAAGGAGAGTCCAAAGGGGAAGAGAGCAGTCAAGCCAGTAATCTCGCTCCCAAGTAAAAATGGGTACTGAAGATTGGGTTCTTAAAGGTACAGAATTGATAGCAAATACCAAACACAAAGATTAAAAATCTAGAGTAGAGGTTGGATTCTCAAGAATACAATATTGAAGAAAAAAAGCAATGTCACAAAAATTATTTTAAATATATATATATATATATATATATAAGTTTGCTTTAAAAAATAGGGTCTTTTTGCAAAGTAATAGTAGGTTATAAAAATGAAAATTAAAGGAGTAATAGAGGACTTAATATTTTAAATTAATTTAAAAAATGATAATAGTAAAAATATATCTAGGACTTTCTCTGGTGGTGTTGTGGACAGTGTCAGATCAGTTCATTTTCAAATAGTTCTTTGATCTGGCTTATACTTCTCAAGATCTATAGGCCACTTCCTATGTAGGCGGTGCTAACTACTGGGTTTTAATCGATTGCACCTGTCACTTCCAAGGCAGTTCCCTCTCTTTTAGCTTCTTCTGTGTGCTGGTCTTTTCAGTTTCTAATTTCCACCCTGACACAAGGGGGCGGTGGTGGACACTTTTTAGGCTCACTTGTTCAGTTGTGCTGTGTGGAGGGAAGACCACTACAAACAAATAACACTGGCATGTGCTCTCAGTGTCTCGGCCACACTGGGTTTGCCTCTGCTCATGGCGTGTGTGCGTTCCTTGTCTATACTGCTTAGACTCTAGTTTGCTCTGCTAGGAACTGTCTGAGGCCAGTCCTGGGCTGTATGCATTTTCCAGGTCTAAGCGGCTCAGGTTCAGGTACTTGGGTACTCCACAAGAGCACAGACTTGGTTGGACCTGCGTTTAGTAACCTCCCCAGGTTCGAACAGCTCAGGTGACCAGGTGCTTGGCAAGCATGGTTGCTGCAACTTACTGCCTTCCCCATCCCTGCTGTTCGGTTTTCTGGGTGTATAACCAGCACACCTTCTCAGGTGTGCCATGTGTCTCTTCTGGAGAGCTGATCTCTGGCTGCGACCCTCCTGGCGGATTTCAACTGTCCAGAATCCCAAGAAGCCTTGGTTAGTAAGGAAGCCTGCTTGCAGTTTGGTAGATGATGACCCTCTGGGGCTGCGATTGCCCCCTTCCGGCTCTGGCTGCCCTTGCCTGCTTGTCTCCGGCAGGGGATGGGCCGGTCCACAGCCGGCTAGCTCTCCTCAGTCCTTTGTTCTGTGAGCGGGCCTGGCAGTGTCTTAGGTTGGCACTTTTCACAGGAGAGCCATCCCACAGTCTGGTGTGCTGTCTCAAGTTAGTTCCCTCAGATTGCCTTCGGGGCATTCAGGCCTCCTTACTCTGAGCAATGCAGACGATGCCTCCCTGCCCAGCCCCCTCTTGCTAGTGGCGGATGCGGGAGTCTGTGCTGCTTCTCTACTGGGAGTTACCACTGGGCACATAATCTGTGGGTTTTAATTATTTAATTTATTTTTCCTCCCAGTTATGTTGCCCTCTGAGGTTTCAAGGCTCGCCACAGACTTGCCAGTGAGAGTGTTTCCTGGTGTTTGGAAACTTGTCTCTTTTAAAAACTCCTTTCCCAGGCTGGATCTCTGTGTCCTTACCTCTTTTGTCTCTCTTTTTATCTTTTATATTTTTTCCTACCTCCTTTCAGAGACAATGGGCTGCTTTTCTGGGTACCTGATGTCCTCCGCCAGCATTCATAAGTTGTTTTGTGGAATTTACTCAATGTTCAAATGTTCTTTTGATGAATTTGTGGGGGAGAAAGTGGTCTCCCAGTCCTAGTCCTCCTCCATCTTAGGACCGCCCCTAAAATAATACTTCTTTTGTGTAACATACCTCGTTATCGTTTCCTTTCTCTAATGTTCAGTTTGGTTATATATTTATATATTCAGTTGATTATAATTACATCTTTAAGATTATATATATATACATGATATATAGTATTTCTATTATATAAAGAATATATATTATATAATATAAATATTATTTATATACTATAAATGTATATTCATTTTATATATGTTATTTATATATAATCTTAAAGGTGTAATTACATACACAATTGTATATATTATATATTATATTATATGTCTAATTTTATATGTATATATATATATACACACACACACATATACATGCACAAAGAAACTTGGCCATTCATGTGGTTGGTGAAAGATCAAATACTGATTAAGTACTGTTACAGAAGAGAGCAATAAATTAAGCTTTATTATCCTCTATTGTTCCTTGGAAGAAAAGCTATGACAAACTTACATAGCATATGAAAAAACAGAGACATTACTTTCCCAACAAAAGTCCATATTGTGAAAGCCATGGTTATTCCAGTAGTCATGTGTGGATGTGAGAGCTGGACTATAAAGAAAAATAAGCACTGAAGAATTGATGCTTTTGAACTGTTGTGTTGGAGAAGACTCTTGAGAGTCCCTTGGACTGCACGGAGATCCATCCAGTCAGTCCTAACAGAAATCAGTCCTGAATATTCATTGAAAGGACTGATGGCTGATGAGAAGAACTTTGGCCACCTGATGAGAAGAACTGAGTCACTGGAAAAGACCCTGATGCTGAGGAAGACTGTAGGCAGGAGGAGAAGGGGACGACAAAGGAAGAGATGGTTGGATGGCACCCCTGACTCGATGGACATGAGTTTGGGAAGTTGGTGATAGACAGGGAAGCCACGCAGTGCGACAGTCCCTGGGGTTTCAAAGAGTCGGAAATGACTGAGCGACTGAACTGACTGATTGATACCCAGACTTTAAGACTTATAATTTCCATAATATTTTCTTCTTTGAAGGTTTTACTTATGTAAGAAAATAGATCATATCTGAAGTAGAAATTTTTGAATTTAACGTGGAATCGTAGGCTCTGAAATTTTTATTGTTCATTACATGTAATTGCAGTGTAAACTGCTAATGAAAAAAATAGTAAAACAGTTTCTGTTTTGGTAAAAAGCTATTATTCTTTTATATCTATTGTAAATATTGCCTGATGCTAGTATTCTCTTTTTTAAAAATTAAAATATAATTTGTAATAGTTATATGATATTTATATCTATTACAAAATATTGGCTGTATTTCTTGTGTTGTACAATGCATCCTTGTAGCTTATCTTACACCCAGTAGTTTGAAATTCCTACCTCCTCACCCTTATATTGCTCCTGCTCCCTCTCTCCACTGATAACCACTAGTTTGTTCTCTGTATCCATGAATCTGCTTTTTTTGTTGTTGTACTTACTGGTTTGTTGTAATTTTAGATTCTACAAATAACTGAAAGTCTAAAAGTGGGACATATCTTATTTATTTTTTCTCATTCATATTGGTTTTAAATGATATTGTGATAAATCAATTTAAGTTAGTATCCTCAGCTCAGAGAAGAATCAGTCTAACCAGGTAATCAGTCTATTAGTAAATAATTCTTAGCATTTATTAAATACTATATGCACAGACATTTGCATCTAATTATTTGCTATTCTATAAAACTGAATGAGATATTCTGTATTTTGAACATAAAGCTATAACAATATAAAATAAATTATATATATTGTCTTATTTACTTAGGAAATAATTCATTTTGTAGTTGAAACACACCTTTAGGGTTACTTTTGGATATTAGCCTTTATCAGAGAAACATACAAAGTACATTCTCAAGTTTCTTCTTCAGTTAAGTTCAGTCGCTCAATCGTGTCCGACTCTTTGCACCCTATGAATCGCAGCATGCCAGGCCTCCCTGTCCATCACCAACTACCAGAGTTCACTCAGACTCATGTCTATTGAGTCTGTGATGCCATCCAGCCATTTCATCCTCTGTCGTCCCCTTCTCCTCCTGCCCCCAATCCCTCTCAGCATCAGAATCTTTTTCAATAAGACAACTCTTTTCATGAGGTGGCCAAAGTACTGGAGTTTCAGCTTTAGCATCATTCCTTCCAAAGAAATCCCAGGGCTGATCTCCTTCAGAATGGATTGGTTGGATCTCCTTGCAGTCCAAGGGGATCTCAAGAGTCTTCTCCAACACCATAGTTCAAAAGCATCAATTCTTCTGTACTCAGCTTTCTTCACAGTCCAACACTCACATCCATACATAACTACTGGAAAAACCATAGCCTTGACTAGACGGACCTTTGTTGGCCAAGTAATGTTCTGCTTTTGAACGTGCTATCTAGATTGGTCATAACTTTTCTTCCAAGGAGTAAGCGTCTTTTAATTTCATGGCTGCAGTCACCATCTACAGTGATTTTGGAGCCCCTCAAAATAAAGCCTGACACTGTTTCCACTCTTTCTCCATCTATTTTCCTTGAAGTAACAGGACCGGATACCATGATCTTAGTTTTCTGAATGTTGAGCTTTAAGCCAACTTTTTCACTCTCCACTTTCACTTTCATCAAAAGGCTTTGAGTTCCTCTTCACTTTCTGCCATAAAGGTGGTGTCATCTGCTTATCTGAGGTGATCGATATTTCTCCCGGCAATCTTGATTCCAGCTTGTGCTTCTTCCAGCCTAGTGTTTCTCATGATGTACTCTGCACTGAAGTTAAATAAGCAGGGTGACAATATACAGCCTTGACATACTTCTTTTCCTATTTGGAACCAGTCTGTTGTTTCATGTCCAGTTCTAACTGTTGCTTCCTGACTTGCATACAGGTTTCTCAAGAGGCAGGTCAGGTTGTCTGGTATTCCCATCTCCTTCAGAATAGTTTCTTCTTAGGCAAAGGGAAATAGAATTAGGTACCTAAGTTACTTCTGCAAAGTCAAAATACTACAGTAGGGAACCTATTAACTTGATAACATTTATGGAAAATGCTCTCCAACTTCAGTTCATATAATTATCCTGGTAAAATATGAAAGAATCTTTATATATCTATCAGTGTGCTGGCACACATGAGATTTCTGACTTCAGATTTGCCAAACCAAAAATGAGCAGTTATAATAAATAATCCTTCCCTGTTGAATAAGAGCAGTCAAGAGCACCACCAGTATGAGATGCATCAAACATGAGAAATACCAAAATGTCAGGAAAGGAAAACAAGCAAACACAAGAGCATGAATCAAGGTGATAACAGTAACCAATGGGGAGATCTCACCAAATGCTAAAGAAAAAGTTTCTCAGGGCTTGGCTGAGGAAGTTTTTCAAAGTGATAGTTTATATGAACCCATATTTCTATGAAACTGTAGCTCCAAGAATTTCTCTTCCCATGACCCTTTCGCTCCTCATACCAATTCTTATTAGTAAGATAAATAAGAGCAGGCATGTTTATCTATCGTAAGCCAGTACTTTCATTCAGTTCAGTTCAGTTGCTCAGTCATGTCCAACTCTTGCAACCCCATGGACTGTAGCATGCCAGGCTTCCCTCTCCATCACCAACTCCTGGAGGCTACACAAACTCATGCCCATTGAGTCTATGATGCCGTCAAACCATTTCATCCTCTGTCATCCCCTTCTCCTCCTGCCTTCAATCTTTCCCAGCATCAGGGTATTTTCAAATGAATCCATTGTTCGCATCAGGTGGTTAAAGTATTGGAGCTTCAGCTTCAGCATTATTCCAGTCCTTCCAATGAATATTCAGGGCTGATTTCCTTTAGCATGGACTGGTTGGATCTCCTTGCAGTCCAAGGGACTCTCAAGAGTTTTCTCCAACACCACATTCAAAAACATCAATTCTTTGGCGCTCAGCTTTCTTTATAGTCCAGCTCTCACATCCATACATGACTACTGGAAATACCAAAGCTTTGACCAGATTGACCTTTGTCGGCAAAGTAATGTCTCTGCCTTTTTATATGCTGCCTAGCTTGGTCATAGCTTTTCTTCCAAGGGCAAGCGTCTTTCAATTTCATGGCTGCAATCATCATCTGCAGTGATTTTGGAGCCCAAGAAAATAAAATCTGCCACTGTTTCCATTGTTTCCCCATCTATTTGCCATGAAGTGATGGGACCGGATGCCATGATCTTGGTTTTTTGAAGGTTGAGTTTTAAGCCAGCATTTTCACTCTCTTCTTTTACCTTCATCAAGAAGCTCTTTATTGCCTCTTTACTTTCTGCTATAAAGGTGGTGTCATCTGCATATCTGAGATCATTGATATTTCTCCTGGCAATCTTGATTCATCCAGTTTGGCATTTCACATGATGTACTCTGCATATAAGTGAAATAAGCAAGGTGACATTATACAGCCTTGATGCACGCCTTTCCCAAATTGGAACCAGTTCTTTGGTCCATGTTCGATTCTGACTGTTGCTTCCTGATCTGCATACAGATTTCTCAGGAGGCAGGTAAGGTAGGCTGGTATTCCCATCTCTTGAAGAATTTTCCACAGTTTTTTGTCATCCACACAGTCAACGGCTTTAGTGTAGTCAGTGTATGAAACACATGGAAGTCAATAAAATGTGTGTAAGTCAGTACTTTCATACATCACTTAAATTCATTCAAAACACTGTATCATACATATTATAAGTTTAGTTTTTAGATGAGAAAACTGAAACTTTAAACGTAACTTGTCCGCAGCCCCTTAGTAGTTTTAGTTGCAGAAATAGAATTCAGATCCAGATACAAATAGCTTCAGACTTCTTGCTCTAAAAAACACCCTATTATGCTTTCTTTTTTTCACAAAGGAAAAGTTCCTTCTCCCTCTCAGTTCCAAGTACAACTTACTTCAACTAGTATAAGGATCTTAGATTATAGAATGAGATTCACTCTTCCTGAATCTAACTTTCTAGTATTTTATGCATTTTTTGTAAAAATTATACAAATTTAAAAACAGAAGCTCAAGGTTTATACTTCTAATATTTACTAACAGTACTGCTTCGGGCAAATTTCTTGGTATTTTGAAGCCACAATTTTTACATCTACTATATAAAAATAATGCTCACCTTAAAAGATAGTACTTAAAAATATTATTAAATAAAATGAAGTATGAAGAATCTTTATACACCTATAAATTACTTGATATAAGCCATCAAGTAGAACTTATTCTATCACCACTTAGATCTGTCTTCACATGCAAAGTGATAAGAGAAATTGACTCAGTATAGTCTAGAAGAAGGCAAAATTGTTTGCCTTATATGTGCTATGATTTCAGGGATGTTCTTAAAAGTTTATCGTTTTATAAATTAGGAAAAAGCCTCCAATGAGAAAAGTCATACCCATCACACATTTTAAAATATTTGACTCAAGACAAATGAAACACAGTTCCTCAATAACATTAATGCTATACTTACACTTCCCTGGTCTATAATGATACCAAGCAGTTGTCATATCCTCATTGGCATTTTGCCGTTTTTTGTAAAGCTTCTGCTTATGGGTGGTGCGCCCATTTTTGTTGAGTTGTTTATGCATTTTTTACTGATTTGTGGATTTTATGCATGCCCACATACAATGGTTTCTAAAGACAAGTATCGTTTTTCCCTCTTTCTTGAGTCAAACATATGTAGTACATGTGTGTTTCTTTCAGTCTATTCTTATCTTTTAATTTGTTGTTGTTGCTGTTAAATTCTTAATGCTGTTGTATTCAGTTAATTGCTTTTGTTTTTTTTTTTTTCTTTTACGGCTTGTCCTCTTGCATCCTTAGAAGTCTTTGTTTATCTATAGATCATGAAATTAGCTTTCCTCTAGAAATTTTATTTGGTGCTTCCTAGGCGGCCCTAGTGGTAAAGAATCTGCCTGCCAACATAGGAGATGTAAGAGATGTGGGTTGGATCCTTGGGACAGGGAAGATGCCCTGGAGTAGGACCCACTCCAGTTTTCTTGCCTGGAAAATATGGGCAGATGGGCCTGGTGGGCTATAGTCCATGGAGTGGCAAAGACTCAGACACAATTGAGCGCATGCGCAGAAGTTTTATCAATATAACTTTTACCTTTGAGTCCATGATTCATCTCATAGATTTTTGTTCTTGTGTACAATATGAGAAAGTATTTATTTAATTTCTTTCCATATATACATCTAGTTATTCCAGCACTATTAAAAGTCCCCTTTTTTTTGGCTAGCAGAATCCCTCTGCCTATATATAGCTGGCTCACTTCTCATATGATGTATAGACTTAACAAATGCGTCCCATCCCCACTTCACTCTCTACTTTCTGCTGCCATGGTGACAGATCTTTGTTCCCTCCATGAAAGGATCATCATTGTTCTCTGCAATTTAGTTTCTTATATGCCATTATGTCCATAGCTCTCTAAAATCTTTAAAATATAAACATTTTACTTACATATTTTTGTTTTTTTGTCACTTGTTACAGTGGAATTAACATTTAAGTATGCACCAACACAGTTTTAAATGTGTTATTTTTAACATTTTCCCAATGTTTTAGATGATTATAGTTGGAAGCTGGGATGGGGTGTCTGTTTCACTACATCACTAGAAACAGAAGGCCTTATTCTCTCTGATATCATGATTAGTTGTGCTCTTGCTCTCCACCTTGTTCCCTGACCCTAAGCAGCACTTGGGATATTTTCTGAATCCTTAAAGATTCTAATTGATTGAATTTCCCAAATTCTATATTTTATTTCATCAGGAACACAAAATTATTAATATATTACCCCTAGGAAAACTAACTTGAGTAATAAATTGAACCTAGAGATGGCTTAGAGCTTCCTATGTGGTACTAGTGGTAAGAACCCGCCTGCAAGTGCAGCAGACTGAGACATAGGTTTGATCCTTGCATTGGAAAGATCCCCTGGAGGAAGGCATGGCAATCTACTCCAGTAATATTGCCTAGATAATCCCAAGGACAGAGGAACCTCGTGGGTTAGTGCATAGAGTCACAAAGAGTCGTACATGACTGAAGTGGCTTAGCACCACACATAACAGAAATGGCTTGTGAATGGTTCCATAATTATCTTCCATTTAGTTTTCCAGAAAGGTAAAAACAAATATTATCCACTGAGCTAAATTCTCAGCAGGGGAACAAATTTTTAAGCTGGTTGCCATGGTAATTCCATTCCTGTATGCAATTCCCACTCAACTTAGCTTGATGGCGTTTGGGCTGGGTTACGAAATGGAAAAGAAAGACTGATGATTTTACTTGCTTCAAAAATATCCACAACTAGAAGTGTACATATTTCTCTCCTTCCTTTCACCCTCCCCTCATTTTTTTTTTTCTTTCTCCAGAAGCTACTATTTTCACAACAGTTTCACAACTAGTGTAATAATTCTGGTGGATGTATCTATTTAAATGCTTTCACATCAAGAATAATAGCAGGTCAGAATATTCTACTGAAGGGTTAAATTTCTGAACACCAATTTTTCATGGCCACATCTAGTAGGTTGTCAACATCTTTCTACTTTTAGTTAATTATGGTCAATTAATCTATATAAGGGTCTCTTTTTCATGTCAGAATTAAAATTATCACCTGATCTTTTCCAGCTAAAGCATTTAGGTTCACAATTTGACACCAATACTTAAAGTAAATATTACTTTGAATTTTATTCCAGAGTATCAGCATAACTGATTCATATATATTATATACATATATTGATTCTAAATATATTTAGCAAATTATGCATACTGCTGACTTCTTATATGAAATTTTAGTCTCTTTTCACCATTACCAGAGTTGTTAAAAAGAAACTGCTTTGGTTACATGTTGCTTCTCTGTTTCAGTTTTTGGTTATATATATATATATATATATATATATATATATATATATGTATATATATACCCCCATTGGTTATGCTGATATATATAAATATATATATATATATATATATATAAACTGATATGTGAATATATATGTAAACTGATAGATATATAAATACATATTTCATATATATTTCTGCATATATGCATTGCAGAAAGATTCTTAACTGAGACACTGGGAAACACTTATACATATATATGTTTATATACATGTGTGTGTGTGTGTATTATCATGTGTATTAAAGAACTGTGCCACAGATGGTTATGGCATGTATGAAAGTATGAGGAAACCAACTGATCACCCAAACACACTTTAAAGGATATAGAAACAAAAATTTAGGTTACAAGCTGTGTGTAGTATTTGACACGGTCTTTCCCTTTCAACGTTCTTTCTTTCTCAAAAATAAAAGCAATCATTCTACATATGCTTTGTAATGCTGGTTTAAGGATTAACTGAAACATGTTCACAAAAGGTAACAAATTCAGCAAATGAATTTTCTTGTGATTGCAAGTGAGTTGTACTGCACAGAGCTATCTTTTTGCAGTTTCTGAACACTCCAATCCCTAAACACTTTTTGTGTAGTTAAATATGTGAGAAAAAATATTATGCCAATACAACCTCTAATATACAGAGCAAGTAATGATCCCTGCGAAGACCATCCATGTTCTCAGAGGATGGTATGTATGTGGTTCCCAGCCTCAGAATAATAACCTTCACTCAAATTGTCAGTTTGGATTCAATCCAGTTAGCTATATTTCACTGAATAGAGGATTTCTTTAATTATAACTCTACAAGATAATTAAAAATTTAACTGATAACAACTAAACCCATACCAAGGAATGAGAACCACATACATAATTCTAGAATTGATTCAAAATATATTTAGAAAATTATGAATACTACCAACTTCTTACATAAAATTTTAGTCTCTTTTCATCTTTATCAGAGTTGTTAAAGGGAGATTGTTTTGGTTACATGTTACTTCCTGTTTCAGCTTTTGTTTCTTCCAGATTCCACTTACTTCTGTTGCAGATTGTTCTTGTACTATTCAGTCCATACCGGAATAGACTGTTCTCTTCCTCAGGGCCCTTATTCTATTTAAGGAAGGCACTCACTCTTTTATTTATTGTGAATTTCTATGAAGATCTCTCTTCAATATGCTCTGTAAAATGTCTACTGATGGTTTGCTAAATCTGGAAAGATATTTTTCTCTTCTTTCAAGAGCTTTGTGCAGCCTCTTCTTTCCATTTCTGTGCAATGTTGAGATACAATATATTGAGGTCTTCATGTTGAATGAGTTACCCCTTCATTTGATTCTAACATGAAAAATTGTCCAGTGTATTTTTAGCACGAAAGCAGTAGGTTTTGGTGGCAAAATGTACTGGATTGGTGTTCAACTTAGTAGTTTATTCCCACCATAATGTGAGGTACATTACTTTCTGGAAGCATGAAAAAAAAAAAAAAGACCCATTCTTCAGATGGTAAAATAGAGAGTCAAAAGCAAATATAATCAACTACCTCAACATTTCCTTCTTTCCCCTACTCTTAATTTAAGATTGATTTCTACCTTTAACTCTATTTTTTTCTACAAATCATTTCTAGCAACTCTGAGTTATAATTCATGCAACAAAGTAACCTACTGTTTCTCTGTTTCTGATTTTTGTTTTTCAACTCAAGCAGAAGTCTGCTGGATATGTCCACAATAACACCCTTCCCATATTTCCAAACAAAGATTGTTATTGCGTGATTTTTTTCTTGGATGCACATCATTCTGGGTTTCCTACTTTGCCTTCCAACAGTTAACGTCTAAGTAACCTAGACTTTGGGCTTCCCTGGTGGCTCAGACAGTAAAGAATCCACCTGCAGTGCAGGAGCCATGAGTTTGATTCCTGGTTCAGGAAGATCCACTAGAGAAGGAAATGGCAATCCACTCCAGTTTTCTTGCCTAGTAAACTCCATGGACAGAGAAGCCTGGTGAGTTACAATTCATGGGGTGGCAAAAGAGTCAGATACAACTTAGTGAATAAACAGCAACAAGAATGCAACTTAGACTCTAGAACTCAATCAATTTTTTATTTTCTCTGTGACAATATTTATTTCGTGTGGGGTTCTATTGATAAAATTTGCTCTTATATCTATTCCCTCCTTTCCACTTTTTTTTTTTTTTTGGCCAGACTTTTTCCAGATCCTTGTAACAGCTTTTGTACTCTGATTTTCCCCTAATCTATTGCCTTGCTTCTGGAATGTATTTATTTTCACTTCATATGGCATGCTTCTATGCGGTTAAGTTCCAAAGCACTATTATGGTTACATTTTGCTCTTTCTAAAAAATAAATAAATAAAGTACTTACGCTGCTGCTGCTAAGTCGCTTCAGTTGTGTCCGACTCTGTGTGACCGCATAGGTGGCAGCCCACCAGTCTCCCCATACCTGGGATTCTCCAGGCAAGAACACTGGTGTGGGTTGCCATTTCCTTCTCCAGTGCTTATAGCAAGGGACAGAAAAAATTTTTCTTTAAAATGCCAGATAGTAAAAACTTAAAGTTTTGCATTATGGATCTGATCTCTGTTACATCTGCTCCAATCTGCCATTGTGGTGCCTAAGCATGCTTGCGTACTTTGTTGCTTCAGGTGTGTCTGACTCTTTGTGGGTTTACGGACTGTAGCCTGCCAGGCTCCTCTGCCTATGGGATTCTCCAGGCAAGAATACTTGGAGTGGGTTGCCATGTCCTCCTCCAGGGGATCCCACCCAGGGATAGCCATCTCTTTTACTCCTGCATTGGTAAGTGGGCTTTTTACCATCTGGTGCAAAGGCAGTCATCCTCGAGTTGTTTGCTCGGTGGTGTCTGACTCTTTGTGACTGCATTAAGTGTGGCCTCCAGACTCCACTGTTCATGGAATTTTCCAAGCAAGAATACTGGCATGCCATTCTCTACTCCAGGGGATCTTCCTGAACCAAGGTTGGAAACCAAGTCTCCTGAGTCTCCTGCATTGGCGGGTGGACTCTACCATCTGGCAATATCTAAAATTAATGCATATATTCCAGTAAACTGTTCACAAAGTTAAGAAAGATTTTATCTGTTAACAATTTTGCTGATTGCTATTTGACATTACTTTAAAAATGTTTTTCTACTAAAATATCCTGAAGTAAATTGCCATGATCTAGACATTGTTTTTGAAATTTCATGTTTAAGTTTCACATTTAATTCATTTAATTTCACATTTAATTCATTTAATTCATTTAATTTCATTTAATTCATTTAATTTCATTTAAGTTTCACATTTAATGTTTAAATGCACATTGCATTTCTTTCCAATAGGTGTTCAAAATTAATGTGATATAGAACAATTGATGATACAAGCTTATATGAAATAAATAACATTTGGGTCTTTTATATTCAGTAAATTCAGGAATATAGGTACTCCATTTTAAGAAACACTGGTCTGTATACTACAGCTTGACTTTTTATCATTCAATAACATTCATGTTCTTCCTACAATCTTGTTAATACTTTCCTTTCTATCCTACTTTGACTATTTGATCTTTAGGTAATCTCTTTTCTCTGTCTGAATCATTGTCATAATCACCTTTTCACTTTACTTTATTTTACTTTTTTTAAAGCAAATCTTGGATTCTTTCTCCTTGATTCACCAAACCAGAGGTAGAGTCACCCTATTCTGAAATCTCATGGACTACTTTTATTTCTCTTTTAACACATTATGTGGTAGAATTAGCATGTATTGTTTCTTCAACTAGACTGTGTGATCCTAAGGAAAAGATTTAAGCTCCACAGTACCGTGTGAAGATAAGGACTTCCTAACTACTTATTTCATGAGGGAAGAAAAGAAATAAAGAAATAAAGTTTACTCTAAGATAAATGATATCAGCACTATGGTTGCCTTTCCCACCAATAGTAGAAATATCAAAATGAAAGCCTATTTCTATAGAAGTGAAGTGAAGTCACTCAGTCGTGTCTGACTCTTTGCGACTCCATGGACTGTAGCCTATCAGGCTCCTCCGTCCATGGGATTTTCCAGGCAAGTGTACTGGAGTGGATTGCCATTTCCTTCTCCAAGGGATTTTCCCGACCCAGGAATTGAACCTGGGTCTCCCACATTGCAGGCAGACGCTTCACCGTCTGAGCCACCAGGGAAGACTATTTCTATAGAGTCTCTCCTTATTCTTTTTCTCACTTAATCAACATTTATAAAATATATATTGGGCACTTTTCTTGACATTAGATTTTATATGTATGAACAGACTGATGAGGTCTCTACCTTCAAAGGAGAGGGGGTGACTGAGTCTTGCTGTGGAAGGGAAAATTGTACATATATACATAGCATAAAGCAGTTATATGTATTATAATGATAAAAACTTGATGTTAGGCTATAGATAGTGACTGGGTGGGTATCTACTGTTAGATACTCTGTGGGTATCTTATCTGAGGAAATGACAACTGAGCTAAGACCTGGCGAGTAAGGAGGAATGAGATAGTCCAAGTTTTGAAAAAGGAGGATTCTAAAAAAAAAAGGAATCAGATGAAAATAAACATGATATGTTTGAGGACTAGAGACTAGAGCATGTGAAGATGAGGTACATTTACATATACACATACGTATGTACGTACATGCACATGTGACTGCTAAGCTGCTTCAGTCGTGTCCGACTCTTTGCGACCCTATGTACTGTAGCCCACCAGGCTCCTCTGTCTAAGGGATTCACCAGGCAAGAATACTGGAGTGTGTTGCTCTTTCTCCTCCAGACCCAAGGATCGAATCTCCATCTCCTGTGGTTCCTGCAGGGCAGGCAGATTCTTTACCACTGAGCCACTGTAGGATAAACTTAAAGGGTAGCCTTGATTTGGGAGTCCATGGATTTAGCTCTTGGGAGTCCACGGATTTAGCTATTGGGAGAAATATGATGCTGACTTGGAATTAGAAAGAGACAATATCATCAGCATGTAGTTATACAAAGAGGAACATTAACTCTGAATAAACACCTAGATTGTTAGTATCATAAGTTAGTTCAAGATTAGAGCAGTCAAAAAGCCTTTTATATGCATACAACCAAGTCAAAATTGCTTTAAATCCGCTATAGAACCAATCCAGCTCCATTTGGAATCAGAAGAACTTCTTTCCCTCCACCCCCCTCTTCAACTATAATGATGATTCAGGGTGATCCTCAAGCTACCAAAGCTCCCTGTTGGTGCTCAACAAACATCAAATAATAATGAGAAGAAGTTTGAAGGTGACATCCTTTTAATCCAGTTTACAGAGACAAGTTTGTTCTTGCAATAGCACACCATGAAACTTTAATAATTTAATAACTTTGTAAAGAAAAAATTTGCTTATTTCCAGAGTTCTATCTTTCTCTTTTCCTGACATCTCCTATGGGACTTTTTCAGAAAGGGTATGCTTATTTTAAAGTTAAAATATGTTCCAAAAATGATTCTATGCAGGGAGTAGTAAGGGTGTTTGCTCTTATTCTTGACTGTGGAGAGACTTCTCATAAGAGAACAGAAGTGTAGGGTTTATGGTAACCTTTCTTTTCCCAGGGATATGTACATTTCTGGCTGCCTTTGAGGTCAGCACAATAAATTACAGCAATAATAATTTTATTGTTATGAATATATAGATCAAACTTAAAAAGGGTTATTATCAGTAACTCCTAAAATAAAGCAGATTTTGTCAGAGTATCACAATCTTATAGCTTCAAGCCATCAAGAATTCATTAGACCTGATAATCAATCTTTCTGCTGAAAGGCATGTTTTTCTAGCCACAGTAGTCTCTATGTATATGTGTATTTGCTCATGAAGGGAAGAATAGGCAAAATGAATACCACATGGATAAAAGGCTGCATACTAAAGATTTGGGTATATTAATGTAAAACCATGAAAGTTCAAACCTATGTTTGAGAAGAGATCTATTTCCCATAAAAAGAAACTGATGCCTTGACTTCGTTCTGTGGCACTCCAATGGCAAGATATATGGTTCTAGGTATATACATAAATATACATATACATATTGTATATGAATATGTATAAATACTTACTGTTTTATAGTAACAGCAATGAAATTAATGGAGAAAATCTTAGTCTACTGTGTATTTTTCCAGTATAGATACTATTGAGTTTTTTAAAATGATGGACATTGTATTAATGCTAAAAAAAAAAAAAAAAAAAAACAAGATGTCTAAAAAGGATTTCTGCCCCAGGGATACCATAGTTTAGCAGAATAGAAAGTTTTATCAAAACTATAACATATAATAAAATGGACAATAATGAGTCTCTAAATAAGTTTCCCCAGAAAGAAAAATAAACCTGTCGGCAACTGACCCACAGTTGTTTTTTATTGTTTCATGGTTATTGCTTTTTATGTCTTATTAAGAAATTTTTACCAAAAACATCACAAGTGTTTTCTCTTATATTCTCTTCTAGAAGTTGTATAATTCAGCTTTTAATTTTAGGTTTATGATCTATTTCATTTGTATAATATAAGAATTCTTATAGTATTTAACAAAACCCAAAACTCTTCAACTTCTAAACCAAAGAACAAACCTTAAAAGATAACTTGTTTAAGAAGTAGTACTCCAATATCTTAGTGTTTCACAGGTATAAATTTTTTAAATTAAATATCAATAAAATTTTGAATACTTAAATATATGCATGGAGAGAGTGAGACAGAGAAAAGTTTAAGAATTTTTTTTTTTTTTTTGCATATGGATATCCAGTTATTTTAACACCATTTTTGGAAAAGATTACATTTTCCTCATTGAAGTATCTTGGCATTTTTGCAAAACTCAACTGACCTATGTAAGAAATGCACAGTTTTTGATACTTCTCCATGTGGGGATATCTAGCCTCTTCCAGCATGAGGCACAAGTCTCTATTTTATCTGCCTGCCTATGGCACCTTTTTTTAAAATTTGGATACATGCTGAATAATTTACACCTAAGACCTGCAAAGAGGTTTTATACCTAAACAACAAAAGTTTGGTCTCAGTGGACAGGGGGCTGAGGTCAAAGCAGGTAATTATTAGCATTAAAAAAAAATTGAGTCTGTCACCATAATCTCCTGGATTTCAGTGGTTAAAAGACTTTAAATTATGTTTGATCACCCAGCAAATCTGTCACTTGTTCATCATAATGGGTTTGCTGATAATGTTGGGTGGCCATCTGGCCCTTATTTCCAGTGCCAAGAAGAAGGCATTTGACAGAGCTGAAGCTAGAAGCACTTTAGTTATAGTCAAATAAAAACTGGACATTTCCTTCTCAGTTTGAAGCTATGAATTAACTCAGATGGGGAGAATAAGGAAATGTTTTATCATTTTATGTCAGCTTTGCTTTCTCAACTGAGATACTTAAACCACTTAGAGCTTACTTATAGAAATGCCAACTGAATTGTCATCTGATAGTTTGTCTTTCTTAAATTTTTAAAAGCTAGTATTTCAAAAGTTGTATATGCATGGTATAAATTTCTCATTTGAATGCAAATGAAAATAATATCGATTGTATCTAGAGGCATTACCTTGGTATCAAAGTCTTATTAAAGTATTTCTTTTTCTTTTTAATTCCCAAAGAAAAGTTATGCAGTTCTAGGTCAACTCAATTGTAATTTTGTCCTAAAGTATTAGTAAATTCCTAATGATTCTGTTGAAAATTTGGATATTCTAGTATTTTAGTACTATAGCAGCCTAGTATTAAAGAGGCTAAGATCATTAGTTTCAAAATAAATTGGAATACATACCCTTAGTGGCTGTCACAAATCTCAAGGCCATCTTTACAACTGTAATGGAGAAGTATCTGTTTTTCTACAGTGGATTTTCCAATGCTCTTGGAGAAAAAGTTAGATCCTTAAGTATCCTCTTCTATTTAGAAAGTGTAAATGTTCCACACTTTCAATGAAGTAAAATCTGAGCTTGTCACCTATATCCCTTTATGATCCTGCTTCACTATCTCATCTAACTATCTTATTTTGCAAATCCAAGCTTTACATATTTTACATACTACAAACCTTAAACAAAGTCCTGGGATTCTATTACAAGCCACTTCATTTCATTATCATTCTATGTCTTGTAATAGTTTTCTTACATTGGATTTGTGTGACTAAATTTTAAAACACCAAATGTGCTTAGTCGCTCAGTCATGTCCGACTCTTTGGGACCCCATGTACTGTAGCCTGCTAGGCTCCTCTGTCCATGGGAATTGTCCAGGCAAGAATACTTGAGTGTTTGCCATTCTCTTCTCCAGAGAATCTTCCCAACCCAGGGACTGAACCCAGGCCTCCCGCATTACAGGAGGATTCTTTACCATGTGAGCCACAAGGGAAGCCCTAAATACCACCAAATGGTATAAGACTTATCTCAAATGGATACTGACTTTAAAATTATTAAATTCATTATTTTCCATAGCAAGTGACCTATCTCAGTAGTTCACTTTTTATAGTAATTATTTTATTCACCCTTAGCATTTTCATGTGGATATATATGTAATTTTGAAAATTTAATGGTATATTTCATTTACCTAACATATATAAAATAACCATTTCAACTTATAACTTTTTCTTTTCATTTTCTTAGTGTGTGGTCTTATTTTTATTTATTTGTAATGTTTTTTATTGTGGTAAAAGTCACATGATATAGAAAGCATTATTTTAAATGTATGTCATTTTTATCTGAATTTCTTGAAAGCATGATCCATAACTCAGTTATAAATCTATCTCAGATCACAATACCTATATCAGAGTTTTGGTTATAGTAGTGAAAGGGTCAGTTCCTAGGCAGGTTGATAAGAAGTCTGGGGAGTCCTCAAGGAGGAGAAGAGGGGTCTAGGGTTCTCAAAGAGGAGATAAGGGTCTGAAATTCTCAAGCAGGAGGAAAGGAAAAAAAAAAAAAGGACTTGTTTGTCCTTTATATTCCTTAGTCTCATAAAATCTGCCCCCCCACCCCGTTTAAGCCGGGAACTGATGATTACACAGAAAACAACTCAGTTTAAATTCTGTAATAAGGAAGAATTGATGTTTTTGAACTGTGGTGTTGGAGAAGACTCTTGAGAGTCCCTTGGACTGCAAGGAGATCCAACTAGTCCATTCTGAAGGAGATCAACCCTGGAGTTTCTTTGGAAGGAATGATGCTAAAGCTGAAACTCCAGTACTTTGGCCACCTCATGAGAAGAGTTGACTCATTGGAAAAGACTGATGCTGGGAAGGATTGAGGGCAGGAGGAGAAGGGGACAACAGAGGATGAGATGGCTGGATGGCATCACTGACTCGATGGACATGAGTCTGCGTGAACTCCAGGAATTGGTGATGGACAGGGAGGCCTGGCGTGCTTGTGATTCATGTGGTCGCAAAGAGTTGGACACAACTGAGCAACTGAACTGAAGGATTATATAGCAACAGTGTATCCTGCTTGAGGGCAGTTTCTCCTTCTTAAAAACCTGATTAATCCTGTTATCTTAGAATGTACATTATGGAAGTGGATCTGATAAGATCTTTCTATTATTAGTTCTAATCCTGTTATTTTAAAATGGAAATCATCAGAGTGGGCCTAATAAGATATTTACAACCATGAGACATTCTGTTGATTTACTGTAATAACAAAATTTAAAAAAAGTATATAACTCCTTTGCTTAGATTAGCAAGAGGGCACTCTCCATCCCCCTTCTGATGTCTATGTTGAAAGCTTTCTATGTCCCTTTTTCACTTCAATAAAAACTCTGCTACACTAAAGTTCTTGAGTAATCAAGCCTGGTCCCTGGTCCAGAAGTTAAATCTTCTTCAGAGATTATGAATCCAACATCATTCACATAGCTATCAGTAGGTAACTACTGCAAGTCTGGCAGAATAAAGAAAAAAATTAGTAACTTTCAAACTTGAAAAATCCACACTAGAAGAAAATTGAAAGAGAAATTAAGGAAACAATTCCATTCACCATTCCAGTGAAAATAATAAAATACTTAGGGATAAATCTACCTAAAGAAACAAAAAAACATATATATATATATATATACATATATATATATATATATATACTATAAAACACAGATGAAAGAAATAAAAGATGACACAAATAGATGGAGAAATATACCATGTTTATAGATTGAAGGAATCAATATAGTGAAAATGAGTATACTATCCAAAGCAATCTATAGATTTCCTATAGATTGCCTATGGTTTGCAATCCCTATCAAGCTACCAATAGTATTTTTCACAGAACTAGAATGCAATGGCATCCCACTCCAGTACTCTTGCCTGGAAAAATCCCATGGACAGAGGAGCCTGGTAGGCTGCAGTTCATGGGTTCGCTGAGAGTTGGATGCGACTCAGTGTCTTCACTTTCATGTATTACAGAAGGAAATGGCAACCCACTCTAGTGTTCTTGCCTGGAGAATTCCAGGGATGGTGAAGCCTAATGGGCTGCTGTCTTGGGGTCGCACAGAGTCGGACATGACTGAAGCAACTTAGCAGTGTCTTCACTTTCATGTATTACAGAAGGAAATGGCAACCCACTCTAGTGTTCTTGCCTGGAGAATTCCAGGGATGGTGAAGCCTAATGGGCTGCTGTCTTGGGGTCGCACAGAGTCGGACATGACTGAAGCAACTTAGCAGCAGTAGCAGAACAAATAATTTCACAACTTGTATGGAAATATAAAAAACCTCGAATAGCCAAAGCAATCTTGAGAAAGAAGAATGAAACTGAGGGAATCAAACTGCCTGCCTTCAGGCTATACTACAAAGCTACAGTCATCAAGCAGTATTAGAATTAGATCATTGGAACAAAATAGACCAGAGATAAATCCATGCACCTATGGACAACTTATCTTTGACAAAAGAAGCAAGAATATACAATGGAGAAAAGACAATCTTTTTAACAAGTGGTGCCAGGAAAACTGGTAAACCACTTGTAAAAGAATGAAACTAAAACACTTTCTAACACCATACACAAAAATAAACTCAAAATGGATTAAAGATCTAAATGTAAGACCAGAAACTATAAAACTAGAAGAGAACATAGGCAAAACACTCTCTGACATAAATTACAACAGGATCCTCTATGACCCACCTCCCAGAGTAATGGGAGTAAAAACAAAAATAAACAAATGTGACCTAATTAAACTTAAAAGCTTTTGCAGAATGAAGGAAACTATAAGCAAGGTGAAAAGACAGCCTTTAAAATTGAAGAAAATAATAGCAAATGAAGCAACTGACAAAGAATGAATCTCAAAAATTTACAAGCAGCTCATGCAGTTCAATACCAGAAAAATAAAAGACCCAAAAAATGGGCCAGAGAATAAACTGACATTTCTCCAAAGAAGACATACAGATGGCTAACAAACACATGGAAAGATGCTCAACATCACTCATTATCAGAGAAATGCAAATCAAGACCACAATGAGCTGCTATCTCATGCTGGTCAGAATGGCTGCTATCAAAAATTCTACAAACAATAAATGCTGGAGAAGGTGTGGAGAAAAGGGGACCCTCTTAGACTGTTGGTGGGAATACAAACTCGTACAGCCACTATGGAGAACAGAGTGGAGATTCCTTTAAAAACTGGATATAGAACTCCCATATGATCCAGCAATTCCACTGCTGGGCATACACCATGATGAAGCCAGAACTGAAAGAGACACATGTACCTCAATGTTCATCGCAGCACTGTTTATAATAGCCAGGACATGGAAGCAACCTAAATGTCCATTGGCAGATGAATGGATAAGAAAGCTGTGGTACATATACAAAACGGAATGTTGTTCAGCTATTAGAAAGCATGCATTTGAATCAGTTCTAATGAGGTGGATAAAACTGGAGCCTATTATACAGAATGAAGTAAGTCAGAACGAAAGACACCAATACAGTATATTAACACATATATGTGGAATTTAGAAAGATGGTAACAATGACCCTATATGTGAGACAGCAAAAGAGATACAGATATAAAGAACAGACTTTTGGACTCTGTGGGAGAAGACAAGGGTGGGATGATTTGAGGGAATAGCATTGAAACATGCATATTAATATATGTGAAATACATCACCAGTCCAGGTTCGTTGCATGAGACAGGGTGCTCAGGGATGGTGCACTGGGATGACCCTGAAGGGTGGGATGGGGAGGGAGGTGGGAGGGAGGTTCAGGATGGGGGACACATGTACACCCATGGCTGAGTCTTGAAAATGTATGGCAAAAACCACTACAATATTGTAAAGTAATTAGCCTCCAGTTAAAATAAATTAATTAATTTTAAAAATCCACACTAGAAATTTTCTAGATACTGCTTCAAACTCAACTCATAAATCTTTCTAATTCTAGCCGTCAATCATTTCTGAAACTGACAGCCTCCTATTTTAATAACACAATATTAAGTTCCTGTAAATGAAGCATACGCATTAATCAGCATCTGATATGAATAACATCTGGCATGGCTTTGTTAGTGATTCGATTTCAGTGTTAAAGTTCAACACTCTAGAGTCTTACTACAATAAAAATTTCTCTTGTAAAACACTTCTCTGGGACATGGTTGATAATGTAACATTTCCAATCAATCTCCCTCTATCTAAGTGCTTCTTTCCCTGAAATATGTAAAGCTTTACATAAAATATGTTATCCTCCTTTTCCAAGCACTGGTGTTGGAATCAAATATTGCTTTAGATTTCAGACTGCATTTATATGTTGCTTTTTGGGAAAAAAAAATTCTCATAGGAATTCAACATTTTTTTTTTTTGGTTGTTATAGACAATCAACGACTATTCATCTAATAACAAAGGGGGTTGGTAGCAAGAAAAGTGTCAATTATTGTCAAAGTTATCCATGTGCAAGAGGCTGAAATAGACAAATTAATTTTAATTATTTGAACCATTATTTTCAGCATATACAATGTAAGTTCTGAGGTTTGTGTGCAACTATTCTTGGAATACTTGGAATCACTTGTCAGATCACTGAATGTTGAGTATTCTGAAAATAAATCGCAATGGTGGTCAGTTCAGTTCAGTTCAGTTGCTCAGTCATGTTCGACTCTTTGTGACCCCATGAATCACAGCACACCAGGCCTCCCTGTCCATCACCAACTTCTGGAGTTCATTCAACCTCATTTCCATCGAGTCGGTGATGCCGTCTAGCCATCTCATCCTCTGTAATCCCCTTGTCCTTCTGCCCCCAGTCTCTCTCAGCATCAGAGTCTTTTCCAGCCTGTCAACTAGTTGCATGAGGTGGCCAAAGTATTGGAGTTTCAGATTCAGCATCAGTCCTTCCAATGAACACTCAGGACTGATCTCCTTTCGGATGGGCTGGTTGGATCTCCTTGCAATCCAAGGGACTCTCAAGAGTCTTCTCCAACACCACAGTTCAAAAGCATCAATTCTTTGGTGCTGAGCTTTCTTCACAATCCAACTCTCACATCCGTACATGACTACTGGAAAAACCATAGCCTTGACTAGACGGACCTTAGTCAGCAAAGTAATGTCTCTGCTTTCCAATATGCTATCTAGGTTGGTCATAACTTTCCTTTCAAGGAATAGGCATCTTTTAATTTCATGGCTGCAGTCACCATCTGCAGTGATTTTGGAACCCCCAAAATAAAGTCTTACACTGTTTTCACAATTTCACCATCTATCTGCCATGAAGTGATGGGACCAGATGCCATGATCTTCGTTTTCTGAATATTAAGCTTTAAGCCAACTTTTTCACTCTCCTCTTTCACTTTCATCACGAGGCTTTTTATCTCCTCTTCACTTTCTGTCATAAGTGCCATGCCTTTTTCATATCTGAGGTTATTGATATTTCTCCCGGCAGCCTTGATTCCAGCTCGTGCTTCTTCCAGCCCAGCATTTCTCATGATGTACTCTGCATATGAATCAAATAAGCAGGGTGACAATATACAGCCTTGATGTACTCCTTTTCCTATTAGGAACCATTCTGTTGTTTCATGTCCAGTTTGGACCACAACCTTGTCTAACTCAATGAAACTAAGCCATGCCGTGTGTGGCCACCCAAGACAGGAGGGATGACAGAATGTGGAGAGGTATGACAGAATGTGGTCCACTGGAGAAGAAGATGGAAACCACTTCAGTTTTCTTGCCTTGAGAACCCCATGAACAGTATGAAAAGGCAAAATGAGAGGATACTGAAGGGGGAACTCCCCGGGTCAGTAGGTTTCCAATATGCTACTGGAGGTCAGTGGAGAAATAACTCTAGAAGAATGAAAGGATGGAGCCAAAGCAAAAACAATACCCAGTTGTGGATGTGACTGGTGATAGAAGCAAGGTACGATGCTGTAAAGAGCAATATTGTGTAGGAACCTGGAATGTCAGGTCCATGTTTCAAGGAAAATTGGAAGTGGTCAAACAGGGGATGGAAACTAAACATCTATATTCTAGGAATCAGCAAACCAAAATGGGCTGGAATAGGTGAATTTAACTCAGATGACCACAGTTATCCAAGTCTATGCCCCAACCAGGAATGCTGAAGAAGCTGAAGTTGAATAGTTCTACGAAGACCTAAAGACCTTTAGAACTAAAACCCCAAAAAGATGTCCTTTTCATTATAGAGGACTGGAATGCTAAACTAGGAAGTCAAGAAACACCTGGAGTGACAGGCAAATTTGGCCCTGGAATGTGGAATGAAGCAGGGCAAAGAAATAGAGTTTTGCCACGAAAATGCACTGGTCATAGCAAACACTCAAGTCCAACAACACAAAAGAAGACTCTACACATGGACATCATCAGATGGTCAACACCAAAATCAGACTGATCATATTCTATGCAGCCAAAGATAGAGAAGCTCTATACAGTCAGCAAAAACAAGACCAGGAGCTGACTGTGGCTCAGATCATGAACTCCTTATTACCAAATACAGACTTAAATTGAAGAAAGTAGGAAAAACCGCTAGACCATTCAAGTATGACCTAAATCAAATCCCTTATGATTATACAGTGGAAGTGAGAAATAGATTTAAGGGCATAGATCTGATAGAGTGCCTGGTGAACTATGGAATGAGGTTAGTGGCATTGTACTGGAGACAGTGATCAAGAACATCCCTAAGGAAAAGAAATGTAAAACAGCAAAATGGCTGTCTGGGGAGGCCTTACAAATAGCTGTGAAAAGAAGAGAGGCAAAAAGCAAAGGAGAAAAGGAAAAATATAAGCATCTGAATGCAGAGTTCCAAAGAATAGCAAGAAGAGATAAGAAAACCTTCTTCAGCAATCAATGCAAAGAAATAGAGGAAAACAACAGAATGAGAAAGACTAGAGATGTCTTCAAGAAAATTAGAGATACCAAGGGAACATTTCATGCAAAGATGGGCTCGATAAAGGACAGAAATGGTATGGACCTAACGGAAGCAGAAGATATTAAGAAGAGGTGGCAAGAATACATGGAAGAACTGTACAAAAATGGTCTTCACGAACCAGATAATCATGATGATGTGGTCACTAATCTAGAGCCAGACATCCTGGAATGTGAACTCAAGTGGGCCTTAGAAAGCATTACTATGAATAAAGCTAGTGGAGGTGATGGAATTCCAGTTGAGCTGTTTCAACTCCTGAAAGATGATGCTGTGAAAGTGCTGCACTCAATATGCCAGCAAATTTGGAAAACTCAGCAGTGGCCACAGGACTGGAAAAGGTCAGTTTTCATTCCAATTTCAAAGAAAGGCAATGCCAAAGAATGCTCAAACTACTGCACAGTTGCACTCATCTCACATGCTAGTAAAGTAATGCTCAAAATTCTCCAAGCCAGGCTTCAGCAATACATGAACCATGAACTCCCTGATGTTCAAGCTGGTTTTAGAAAAGGCAGAGGAACCAGAGATCAAATGGCCAGCATCTGCTGGATCATGGAAAAAGCAAGAGAGTTCCAGAAAAACATCTATTTCTGTTTTACTGACTATGCCAAAGACTTTGACTGTGTGGATCACAATAAACTGTGGACAATTCTTCAAGAGATGGGAATACCAGACCACCTGACCTGCCTCTTGAGAAATCTGTATGCAGGTCAGGAAGCAACAGTTAGAACTGGACATGGAACAACAGACTGGTTCCAAATAGGAAAAAGAGTACATCGAGGCTGTATATTTTCACCCTGCTTATTTAACTTATATGCAGAGTACCTCATAAGAAACGCTGGACTGGAAGAAACACAAGCTGGAATCAAGATTTTGGAGAGAAATATCAATAACCTCAGATATGCAGATGACACCACCCTTATGGCAGAAAGTGAAGAGGAACTAAAAGCCTCTTGATGAAAGTGAAAGAGGAGAGTGAAAAAGTTGGCTTAAAGCTTAACATTCAGAAAACTAAGATCATGGCATCCGGTCCCATCACTTCATGGCAAATAAATGGGGAAACAGTGGAAACAGTGTCAGACTTTATTTTTTGGGACTCCAAAATCACTGCAGATGGTGATTGCAGCCATGAAATTAAGATACGCTTACTCCTTGGAAGAAAATTATGGCCAACCTAGATAGTATATTCAAAAGCAAAGACATTACTTTGCCGACTAAGGTCCGTCTAATCAAGGCTATGGTTTTTCCTGTGGTCATGTATGGATGTGAGAGTTGAACTGTGAGGAAGGATGAGTGCCGAAGAATTGATGCTTTTGAACTGTGGTGTTGGAGAAGACTCTTGAGAGTCCTTTGGACTGCAAGGAGATCCAACCAGTCCATTCTGAAGGAGATCAACCCTGGCATTTTTTTGCAAGGAATGATGCTAAAGCTGTAGCTCCAGTACTTTGGCCACTTCATGCAAAGAGTTGACTCAATGGAAAAGACTCTGATGCTGGGAGGGATTGGGGGCAGGAGGGGAAGGAGACGACAAAGGATGAGATGGCTGGATGGCATCATGGATTCAATGGACTTGAGTCTGAGTGAATTCCAGGAGATGGTGATGAACAGGAAGACCTGGCATGCTGCGATTCATGGGGTCACAAAGAGTTGGACACTACTTAGCGACTGAGCTGAACTGAACTGACCATTATATCTACTACTGTGGGCAGGAATCCCTTAGCCATCATGGTCAACAACAGAGTTCATAATGCAGTACTTGGATGCAATCTCAAAAACAAAAGAATGCTCTCTGTTCATTCCTAAGGCAAATCATTCAATATCACTATAATCCAAGCCAATGCCCCAACCAGTAATGCTGAAGAAGCTGAAGTTGAACGATTCTATGAAGAGCTACAAGACCTTTTAGAATTAACACCCCGAAAGATATCCTTTTCACAATGGTGGTAGTATGTTGTCATTTAGAATATTTGGAGGGAAGTTTTTATTACAGAAAATATATCCTAAAATAGGAAAAACACATGGAAATTTCAGTATTTGATAATATTAATGTGATATAAATCCTCTTTTAGAGTGTAAAAACTTCTCTTTGAAGATAAGAAAACCTTATTCTTACATGATCCTTTATAATTAAAAAATAAATAATAAATCATAAATGTTTACAACTTAAAACCTTTTAAAATTTGATCACAGTACTTTTCATGAGGGGAGGAGGAGGATTAGAGAGTATATGGTAGTATTTGTAGTGAAGTGTAAATAAAATAAGGTAGTCTTTGTATTAAACAATAGAATAACTCAAATTGATCCCTAAACTCCACCCGCAATGTGGGAGACCTGTGTTCGATCCACAGGTTGGGAAGATCTCGTAAAGGAGGGCATGGCTACACACTCCAGTATTCTAGCCTGGAGAATCCCCACGGACAGAGGAGCCTGGTGGATTACAATCCATGGGGTCTCAAAGAGTCGGATGTGACTGAGTGACTAAGCATAGCACAGTGAATGCAGATCCCATGAACACTGAGAGCTGACTGCATATTTTAACAGTCCCACTAGTTTTAATGTAAGATGTACAAATTTTCATGTACATGCTATTTATCAATATTTATTCCTTGGAAAAACATATATATATATATAGTAAACTTTTTCAAATATTCTACAGCAAAATTATTTTCTAACATTTATTTTTTTCATAAAAAGGAGCTTCTAAACTATTGAGTTTTCTTTCACAGAGAATTTTCTGGAACTTTGATCTTTGGTTTTGAAGATAATTTTGAATGTTCAAAATTTTGAATCTGAGAAAAATATTTTTACTAATACCTAGTATTTATTTTATATTTGTGCAAAGTAGGCTGACATTTACATTTTCATCCCCCATTTGGTATTTTCTTCTTGCAGTTTTCATACATAGCTTCTTGCATCCTTTCTAATTTATCTGAATGAAGAAATTTACCAACTAGATTTAAAACTGCTATTTCCAGCCACTTCATCAGATACATGTCATATTACAAAGAGGTTCAGAGTGTAATAAAAATATGTATAAATATCTATTATTTATTGGGTGTATGCTATGGGCAAAATACAATATTAGATGCATTTTACACTGAATTGTTTAATTCTTAAAAGAAATCATTGTGAAGCGCATCCTAACATCCCCATTTTTTTGACTGGAATGATTAACTGATGTTTAAATGTTTAAATAATAGTAGTTGCTCAGTAATTATTATTTTATATGTTAAATATATGAATGAAATAATAGATATGCTAATGAGTGAATAAATGAGCAAATAATGAACAATAGATGAGTATATAAACTTGTTAATAGTGACTTACATAGAAGAAAGTAGAATTAGAATTTGGATCCAATCTGGAGTATACTACAGAGAGCACAGATTTTCCTTAAAAGACCTTACCCTGTACTTACAGTTGCTTGCAACTACAGAGTAGTAGTTGGGAAAATAAATATAGACAAATTCTTCAATTCAAAAAGGGCTCTGTCACTGTGTATTACCTTGAGTGAGCAATTAATCTGCCCTGAGCTTTTCATGTTATGAGTGTAAGGCTGTCAGCTTTGTAACAGAATTCAAAGAAATAATTTAAGTAAATTAGTAAAAAACAAAACAAAAATAAAGATGTTATGTTAATAACTGATGTCGATTAAATCGTGTTCCAAACGGGACTGTAAAATATGTTCCAAATGGGACTATAAAAATACTAGATCTGCTAGTAAGAGCCGTATACCCAGCTTATCCCAAGAGAAGTCTTAAAATGCCCAAATCCTCTAGAGATACGAGTACACTCCAGAATATCCTGGCTACAAAGAGCTAGAGTTGTATCTGCGTGGTTTATGGGCCACTCCAGTAACAACAAGGACCACCTGGGTGAAAATGTTAGTACTCGTATTTTACGACTTATCCCAGTAAACTAAATCAGAGCTACTGCCTAGGTGCTGATATAGAGTCCCAAAGGCCCTCTGTTTCTTCATTTTATTCTCATTCTCTCCCCCTTTTCTTCCTTCTTTTCCTCTTCCCTTTTCTCCCCTTCCATTCTCTTGCCTCTCCAACCCTCTCCTTTCTCTTTTTGGAGAAAGTTGAAGGAAGGAATTCTCCAACTCCATGATGGCCATCTCTACTGTACTTTCTAAGTAACACATTGTTCTTCAGACTACCTCATAAAAAAATAGGCATTATTATTTTCTACAAAAGTTCAAAATCATAAATATTAATCTCTTATCATCATTCTATACTGTACTACACTTGTCCTGTCCCCTTCACTTGGACCATTCTTCAGTCTCAATAAAGCTTCAGTTAACCAATCTGCTCCAGTTATTTCAAATCATTAGCTCTGCTCCTCTTTCACTTATGTTTCTATCCAATCTGAGTCAAGGATTCAAGAAGTTTGAAATTTGACAAATCTCACTCCTTCCTTGAAATTCCAGATTTTCTTGACACCCTGACGCTTTCCTCTCTCTACTCCTGAGCACTGGTAATGCAGCTCCGTACTCCCTGACCTTAGGCACTGAATGTTACTGGGGAAATTCATGCCATTATATTTAGTAGGGTTCCATTATTGCTTAATTTTTTAAAAATGCCCATTCCAAACTCAACCTTCTGGGTTCACCCACGATGCTACAGATGGCAGTATTTCATTCTTTTCAGTGGCTGAGTAATATTCCATTGTCACACTGAGTGAAGTAAATCAGACAGAGAAGAAAAAATATTGTTGACATCTCTTTTGTATGGAATCTAAAAAGAAAGGATACAAGTGAACTTAATTAACTTATTTACAAAACAGAAAAAGATTCAGAAACTTAGAGAACAAACTTATGATTGTCAGAGGGGAAAGATGGGAGGGTGTGGTAAGGGATAGTTAGGGAGTCTTGGATTAACATGTACACACTGATACATTTAAAATAGACAACCAACAGGTATATCCTGTACAGAACATGGAACTCTGCTCACCCTTTAGTGTGCTATTTGGCTGTCTATGTGTCTTCTTAGGAAAATGTATGTTTAGGTCTTCTGCTTTTTTTTCAATTGAGTTGTTTTTCTCATTCTTGAGTTACATGAGTTCTTTACATATTTTTAATATTACTGCTTATTGGATACACGAGCTTCAAATATCTTTTCCCACTTGGTAGGTTGTCTTTTCAACTCGTTGATGGCTTTCTTTGCTGTGCAGAGCTTTTAGTTTGATGTATCTCTGTTTATTACTTTTATATACATATATATAATGTAAAATTAAATACTACCCATTTCTAAAAAACAAAGATGCAATCTTACTAATTGTGACACCATAGATGAAACTTGAAAGTATTATGCTAAGTGAATTATGTCACTCCAAGCCAAAAATTATATGATTCTACTTATATGTAGATTATTAAACAATGACAAAAAAGATCAAATCAGACAAAAACAAACAGGTATATCTAGAGAACAGAGTAGTGATTACTGGACAGAGAGGATAAAAGGGTAAAGACAGTCAACTGTATGGTGATGGATGAAAGCTATATTTTTGGTGGTAATTTATATAGTGTACACAGAGGTCAAAATATAATGTTGCAACACATGGAACATATAATGCTATAAACCCATGCTACCTCAGGTTTTTAGAAAAAAGTTTCTAGTAACATGCTGCACCTCACTTCCTGCTGCTTCTCCTACATCTTTCAGTCACTGTTGTCAGTTTTTGAGCAGATAAGGCTAACGGCGCTTGCACAGTCTATGCCTGTATACTCTGCATGTTGCCTGACTGATCCACTTTAAGATTCAGTCTTCAAGAACGTGTTGTATCTAAAGTGAGCACTGCCTGTGAGTGAATTTAAGCAAACAAAAATATGTGAAGGTGGAGGCTTTCTTAAAATAAAACATGCTGGTGGAAATAGTAACTAAGGCAACCGCAGTATTCGACAACTGGCCAGTAGAAACTGTAGAATGTCACCTTAAAGAAGTTTTCCAATTATTTTGCAACTGATTTGTCTAGGGCTCATTCAGGAAGAGTGAGTTGACAATTATCCTGCTTCTGCCATATTCAAAAATGTTGTTTTGGATTATGTCACCTTAAATCTAACAACTCTCTCTGTCATGTATTTATGTCACTTTGAAGTAATTCATTACATGTAATAGTTTACTGAAATTGTTGTGTATATGTTCCTCTCTCCAACTGGATTTTAATTTCCATAAAGGCATCTTAGTAAACCCTGATATTGTAGCATATAACAATTTTTGTTATATGGTAATTTCTGTAGTAAAAACTAAGAGATTACATTTGCTATCTTATTTTGTCCCTGCTAACTTGTGTGAATATAGATAGTCATTATTTTTTCCTGGTTCTCAAATCCTGATATAAAAATGGAAATTTTGCTATAATTATTTTATAATGATTTTTAGCAATAGTAAAAATGTATTATGAAAAACGTTCTGATGATTTAACTGGTGAAATAAATTATACAATATAACCTTAAATGTGCCCAGTTTTCCATTAGAATCTGCTATTTGTAACTAAACAGTTTTCATTAACAATAAATAACACATGTTGTGCAGAGGAGATACTACAATTTGAACATTAAGAAGCTGATTCTTGATAAACTTTGCTCAAGAGACTGACTGGATTCAAATCTTGGTTCTGGCACTTACTAGTTTTGGCAAGTTAACAAATATCATTTTGCCTCACTTCTCTCATCTATAAAGTATAAAACAATAATATTATTTTGTAGTGGAAATTAAATAGAGAGATATAAATAAAGTATTTCACATGAACCTGATATATTGAAAAGCCTCATTACATAGTATTTCATTGCAGGTTATTTTAATTTGAACAGAGTTTTGGATATTTTCTAGGGCAAGTTTTTATGTATCAGATCACCTTGAAGAATTATAAGCTTCCATTTTCTTGAGCAGACTCACAAAGTAAAATGTTTTCCATCTTTGGAAGATTTCATAAGTAAGTTGCCTATTGGCTAACAGTTAAAATGTAAAAGACATTTATGCATTGTTGCAAGACTGGTTTAAATGGCTTCAAAGAGTTCTTGTAGATCCAAAAGTCTAGGATACTTGGGGGGCTTCCCTGGTGGCTCAGGGATAAAGAACCTAACTGCCAGTGCAGGAGAGGTGGGTTAGATCCCTGAATGGAGAAGATCCTCTGGAGAAGGGAATGGCAATCCACTCCAGTATTATCTGGAAAATCCCATGGAGAGAGGGGCCTGGTGGACTGCAGCCCATGGGGTCATGAAGAGTCAGACACAACTAAGCAACTGAGCACAAGCATGAAGATATGTTTTTAGACAACATGAAACTCCCAGCATGCATTCTAAATGGAGAAAGTAGTACACAATTTTCAGTGGGAGAGCTGAAGGGGAAATTGGTCTATCCTGTTTCATGTTTCAGCTTAAGTTGATGACATCACATCTTTCAATTGCTTCAGTACAATTCAGTCACTCAGTCGTATCCGATTCTTTGTGACCCCATGAATTGCAGCATGCCAGGCCTCCCTGTCAATCACCAACTCCCAGAGTTCACTCAGACTCACGTCCATCGAGTCCATGATGCCATCCAGCCATCTCATCCTTTGTCGTCCCCTTCTCCTCCTGCCCCCAATCCCTCCCAGCATCAGAGTCTTTTCCAGTGAGTCAACTCTTCACATGAGGTGGCCAAAGTACTGGAGTTTCAGCTTTAGCATCATTCCTTCCAAAGAAATCCCAGGGCTGATCTCCTTCAGAATGGACTGGTTGGATCTCCTTGTAGTCCAAGGGACTCTCAAGAGTCTTCTCCAACACCACAGTTCAAAAGCATCAATTCTTCAGTGCTCAGCCTTCTTCAGAGTCCAACCTTCACATCCATACATGACCACAGGAAAACCATAGCCTTGACTAGATGGACCTTAGTCGGCAAAGTAATATCTCTGCTTTTGAATATACTATCTAGGTTGGTCATAACTTTTCTTCCAAGGAGTCAGCGTCTTTTAATTTCATGGCTGCAGTCACTATCTGCAGTGATTTTGGAGCCCCCCAAAATAAAGTCCACTGTTTCCCCATCTATTTCCCATGGAGTGATGGGACCGGATGCCATGGTCTTCATTTTCTGAATGTTGAGCTTTAAGCCAACTTTTTCACTCTCCAATTGCTGCCTTACAGAGCTCCAGTTCACCATGCCTTGGGGATGCTCTGGCATAGGCCTATTTCATCTACCATTTTTCTCCTACTATTTTACTTTGCTGAAAGTTGAAAGTGAAAGTGAAGTCACTCAGTTGTGTCCCACTCTTTTCCACCCCATGGACTATACAGACTGAGGAATTCTCCAGGCCAGGATACTGGATTGGGTAGCCATTCCCTTCTTTAGGAGATCTTCCCTACCCAGGGATCGAACCCAAGTCTCCCGCATTGCAGGAGGATTCTTTACCAGCTGAGCCACAGGGGAATGCTAGTTGCTATTAATCTCTAAGTTGTATCAGACTCTTTGCGACTCCATGGACTGAAGCCCACCAGTCTCCTCTGTCCATGGAATTCTCCAGGCAAGAATACTGGAGTGGGTGACCATTCCCTTCTCCGGGGGATCTCTCCGATTCAGGGTCTTCTGCATTGCAGGTGGAATATTTACTGTCTGAGGCACCAGAGAAAGTGTGTTTTTTTATATCATATTATATACTAACTCTTTTCTTAAAAGAATAATATTTGTCCTTATATCTTTAGATTCATAAGTACTTCTTACTAGTTTGAAATTTGCATTTTCATATTTTGCTTCTAACTTGTTTATTGAGACAGTGATGGACTACTTAGGGAGAAAGCATCAAATACAGATTATATAGACATATTTAAGGGAAAATATTTCAGGAGTGGGGTATCTTTTTGCTTTGTGCTTAAAAAATTTTTAAGATAAAATACATTATTTTTAAATGGCATTATCTCTGTACAGGAATTCCAATTGATAGTCATTAATAAGAAATACAAAAAGTTTGGGGTTAACATACCTATAATACTGTATATAAAATAGATAGTCAAGAACCTACTGTATAGTACAGGGAACTTTACCCAACATTTTCTATAATCTATATGAGAAAAGAATGTGAAAGAAATGGATATATGTATAACTGAATCACTTTGCTATACACCTGAAGCTAACACAGTGTTATAAATCAATGATAATTCAATGTAAAATAAATATTAAATTAAAAATAATTTGTAAAGAAGTTAGTAAAATTAAATTGTTGTTTTCATTCAGTAAAAAGGCTTAATTGTGCAAATTTGATGTTATATGTGTCATTCCTGGGGGTTTCCAAGGTGACGTTAGCAGCAAAGAACGCATCTGCCAATGCAGGAGATGTAGGAGATGTGAGTTTGATCCCTGGGTTGGGAAGATTTCCTGCAGGAGGGCATGGCAGGCAACTCGCTCCAGTATTTTTGCCTGAAGAATCCCATGTACAGAGGAGCCTGGTGAGCTACAGTCCATAGGGTCATAGAGTCAGACACGACTGAAGTGACTTGGCATGCACACACATGTCATTCCTGAGTTTTAATGTTTGTCTCTTGATTTGAACTGAATCAATTTAATGTTCTCCTTCTCCCTCTCCATAGAGCAGGAGCTGAGGCTTATGCTGCCCTGTTACTCAGAGCGGACATCCTGCATTGCCTGCTGTTCCTTGTTCATCCCAGCCTCTGTTTGGTCATAAAGCAGAAGGCCTTTCTCATTGTCCAGTGTTGTCCTCTAGTGATGTCCATGGTCTAAGCATCTCTTCACTCTTCAGATGCATAAACTCCTCATCGCATATGAACTTCAGTTAAATTTGCCTCAAGTCTAGGGTAAAGTTTGTGAATATTAATGAGCACAGGGTTCATTCTCAGGACTCCAGACAGTTTCCAATCTAGTCACATTCTACTACTTCTCACACTATAGTCCCTTTGAGTTCGAATTAACTTTATAATGTTTAGCCTTGTTCTCTCATTCTCTTTCTGTTTAGTTGATAAATTTAATTTTGCCTTTCTTTTGGTTCTGACTCCTGATATTTCCACGTCAAGCCATTTGGAATTCAGAAGAATAAAATAGCATTTCTCTTTCAAGTTCCTAGCTCTTAAAATAATTTTCTTAAATGTAGATTTTAAGACATTTTTTATTCATATCAGTTTAACAAAATCTACTTAAGATCTCAAAAGTTCATACATAATAAGCAAAATATTAGGCAGAGTATAAGTTTAGAGATACTATAGGAAGCTGAACTAGGAAAAGTGAGATTTTGGTGACATTTTCAATCACAGAGTTGAAGTAAACAATAATGAAGTTACTGTCGGTCATAAGGGACAGGTGGCGGCTTCTATCTATAATAGAAAGATAAAGTGAACTTAGTTGGACATCAGCGAATCATGTTTCATTGCTCTATTATTCTTAACTGTTCCTTGAAAAAGGAATTTATTAATTTTCTTTAAGAATTAGAATTTTAAAAAATCAGTTTAACCCACATATAATTAATTTGTCTCAACATTACTATTTATTTTCTTTTCCTCACCTTTTACTACCAAAATTTGTAACATTAATTCAAGATCCAAATTGTTTGAGGCAGCATCACCACTTGGTACAACTTCCTAGATTGGTTGCAAGAAGTTTCTGGCTTAAATAATTCTCCTCCTCCTCCACTCTTCTTACTCTTCCTCCTTCTTTTCCACATAAATTGATCATCAGACTATGGGATTGTTAGTCATTCTGATAAATATAAATATCCTGATCTTTTCTTTGGAGGAAAATGTGGGATAAAGATAATCACAGGAAGATTAAGCTTTACTATTCTGCTGTTAGAACTACAGTTGAGACCCAATGTTATGTGTGACTTTGACATCTGGAGAAATTGGGAGGATCTGCAATTGATTAACTTTAAGATTTCCTTTTCATTCTGTTCCCATGGATAAAATATCCCAGCTGCTGCTGCTGCTGCTAAGTCACTTCAGTCATGTCCAACTCTGTGTGACCCCATAGATGGCAGCCCACCAGGCTCCCCTGTCCCTGGGATTCTCCAGGCAAGAACACTGGAGTGGGTTGCCATTTAACCCTTATTATCAAATGGATCAGTTACACTTCCTGCTCATCCCTGAAAGCCAATTCTCAGCTCCCTTACAACCTGCAGAATGAATCAGACAAACCATTGTAGCCTCTCCAAGAACCAAGGATACTTTACTCTCTTACTATGCCAAAGCCTGATTCCCACAGGACCTGACTGTCCACTCTGTTCCTAAGTACCCTCCAAGTGTGTTTCGCTCTGTCCTCTTTTTCTAGGCTGTATTTGTGACTAATAAGCTGCCGTGGATTTGTATTCATCTCGGCAAATACTGTGTGTTTGGCCTTCCCCATAACTGTAGGGTAGAAGTTCTCTGTCACCAAAAAGAGTGCAGAGATTATTAAAACAATTGCTTTGTTCATTTACTCAAAAACTTATTTAGTGACTCAGGTTGTTTAAGCATTAAGCCAAGTGCTTTGTGCTGGCATTTAATCGTCTTGACAGCCCTTCAAGAGGGCTGTCATTATTTCCATTTCACAAGTAGCAAAACTCAGAGAGGTTAAGTAATCTGTCCAAAGTTACAGAGAAAGTAATTTTGAGCCCGGATTATCCTCTCAATTCAATGCTCTTTTCATTACCTTATATTATCTCAGATAAAAGTAAGCTTATTTATCTAAAAATGCAAGGAAGTATAGGGTATCAAGTTTGCCATAGAACAGAAAAAAAAAAAAAAAAACACCAAACTTTTCTCTTAAAATGAACAAGCACTTCTTATCTCTGTATTCTGCTGTTCACTGATAATGCTAGATTAAAAGCTCACAGAAATACATTTTAATGTTCCTGATGATCATAGATGGAAACTGCTACAATATTTGCAATATGATCTGCTACCTTGAACCTTTTGTTCTAGAAATAGGGGTGCAAATCTGATTTAAATCACTGGCACATCTCCTTTGGTCTTGACTTTTCTTATTTTTCACCGAACTTCTTGAGCAGCTCTACAACTCCCTTGCTCAAATTATCCCCATTTATATTCTTTTGGGTATGACTGGCCTCTAGCAAGTTTAGGTGAAAGATTCAAATGTGAACGAGACTGAGGAGCCTCCCTGAGGTTAATATTCTAACTGGACTAAAGGTGAAAATGTTTTCTCATCCTTAATTCTTCTGTTTTTCATAGAAATGCTTTGAGCTCAAAAATAAAGATATCACAGGAAACTATATCTCTATCTCCAAGACTTAGACGCTTTTCCTTATAAAAGATAAACCAAATGAAAGCATGCTCTCAGAAAACATTGTTTATATAGATATTTCTAAGTGCAGATATTTTTAACCCATATATTCCATCGCTAACCTCAATTTCTCTCATGACTCAGACTGTATTGAGAGCCTGATATGCGACAGACTCTGCATTAGTTGCTATACCTATATCACTTCTTTTGCACACTGAATTACATCATCAGATTATTTCCATGGATCAGTGGAGAAATCAATGCCTAGATAATCTAAGAATGTGCTTAGGTTAGGCAGCTAGTACTGAAGGAGCCAGGAGTCAAACCCAGGTTAGACTCAACAACCTTGTCTTAAGTCACATTCAGCTTGGTTAAACTGATTGAATTGGAACAGCACAGCTTGCTTGGAAGGCAAAAGCTGCTTCTAAATACATTTTTGGTAGAGGCAGGTCTTTTCACTGGTTTGCCTGCTGCCTACTTGATTCCTAAAAATACACTGTTGATTGTTCATAGTTTCAGAGAAAATCACTTTTTCATTAAAGTGCCCATTATAGTGTGTCAATGAATGTGATAACATGCATAATTTACCTCTGGAGAGTATGTAATTAGAAAATTAACCTTTTACTTTTCTCTTGTTAATCAGTTATAAAAATTGATGGAAGGATAATACATTAGTAACTGTATCTGCTATATTATTGTGCTTTTCATGTCTAAGTTGCTTAAAAGGAACAAAATGCTCAGAGCAAGAGTCTGAATGTGTTAAGAAGAAATAGCACTTTGCACATATAGAAGGGCATACTTCTTATGTCTTTCATATGCCTTTAAACACAGTGTGTGAAGGAGAGGGTGAAAGTGAAAGTGAAGTCACTCAGTCGTGTTAGACTCTTTGCAACCCCATGGACTGTAGCCCACCAGGCTCACCACACACATTATCATATGTAAAATAGATAGCCAGTGGGAATTTGCTATATGACGCAGGGAGCTCTGTGACAACCTAGAAGGGTGGGGTGGGGTGGAGTGGGAGGTGGGAGGGTGGTTCAAGAGGGAGGAGACATATATGTGTGTGCCTGCATGCTAAGTCACTTCAGCCATGTCCAACTCTGTGGGACCCTTTGGACTGTAGCCTGCCAGGCGCCTCTGCAGGATTCTCCAGGCAAGAATACTGGAGTAGATTGCTATGCTTTTCTCCAGGGAATCCTCCTGACCCAGGGATCAAACCTGCCTCTCCTGCGGCTCTTGAATGTAGATGGAGTCCTTGCTGCTGAGCCATCAGTGAAGCCCAGACATATGTATAACTAGGGCTGATTCATGCTGTTGCATGGCAGAACCAGCACAATATTGTAAAGCAATCGTCCTCTAATTAAAAATAAATATTATACATACAATATTATAAAGTAAAAAAAAATAAAATAAAATCTGAAAAATAAATAAATACATACATATATTTCTTTAAAAGATTATGTATTTAGGGGTAGTATTTTACTCAAATGAGGAAGAAAATTCAGAACTCTCATCTCTGAAATCATCCTTGCTTTTCAGAAAGCAGAGTATTTTAGAAGGTACATGTTTATGCTTCCCTGAAAGGATCCAGAGCATCTAAAGAATGACATGCCTTCTTACTTGAGTAGGCCAGAAGATCCGCTGCCAAACTCCATCCTCCTCCATAGATGCTGATTTTCTTTCTCTGTTCTCAGAAGAGCCTGATTTTCTGAACTGCAAGGAAGCAGAGTCAGTCTCATCATTTCTGAAAGCTTTGATCAGTTCTAACTCTGGATCTTACAGATGCTGAAAAGCAACATTGGTTTTATGTCTAGAAATCACTGGGTCGCAGCCTAGACTTTAGATGCATTATTTGTGACACTTTATTCCTGAGAGACACAGAGATGTGTGAGAAGGCAAAAAAAAAAATCTGAGAGATAATGTACATACTGGAGGGTTACACTGATCTTTGAGTTAAGAGACTTGGTAATATTTTACCAATTAGTTTTGAGTACATCACATTTTCTTTTCTGAGTCTTGGTAATTATTTTTGCCCTGCATACCTCAAAAAATTTCTAATAAGGCCAGCTGACTTTTTACAAATGAATGTCCATCACAACTGTAATTTTAAGAGAATATGAGAGTGAAATACTGTTAATCCCACCATCTTCTATTTTCCAGTGGCAAATTTTTTTCTTTTTTATTAGCAAAACAGAGATCAAAGCAGCATTTCATATTTTATTCTCAAATTCCCTGTAAAAGTGACTTTTTTATATTCTAAAAATATTCTGTATTTTGTGTAAATATTCTGTATTCTGTATAAATATTCTTTAGCTCAGAGGTCACTCTTGAAATCTTTATCTTTTCAGCCTGTTACCTAATTTTCATCTAAGATAATTTAAATAACATCTCTCAAAAGAGATTGGGTCTAAAGGTTTGGAGATGCTAAATATTATCTTATATCTGGAACAAATGTCTTTGCAGGTGTAATTATACTAAAGAGCTCCAGATGGTGTGATTACCCTAGATTATAAAGGTAGTCTATGGGCTTCCCTGGTGGCTCAGCAAAAAGTATCTCCCTGCAGGAGTTTAGGGTTCAATCCCTTGGTCAGGAAGATCCCCTGGAGAAGCAGATGGCAACCCACTCCAGTATTCTTGCCTGGGAAATCCCATAGAGAGAGGAGCCTGGCAGGCTATAGTCCTCAGGGTTGCAAAGAGTGAGGCCTGACTTAGTGACTACACAACAACAACAAAAATAAATGTAATCCCAGAGTCTTTATGAGAGAGGTCGAGGGAGATTTAGGCAGACTGAAGAGAACATCATATGATCACAGAGGTGGAGACTGAAACAACTCAGCAACCAGCCAAGATGGTAGCTGCCAGAAAGCTAGAAGAGGCCAGGACCAGATCCTCCCTAGAGGGTTCAGGGAGCATACAGCCCTGCTGACACCTCTGCCAATGAAACTGATTTGACAATTGTGTGAGAGAATGTCTGTGTGCTGCTTTAAGCCGCAAAGCATGTTATTATATGTTAAAGCGGCCATAGAAAACTGAAACAGTATTCCTCCCATCACATCAAAGAGTGTTCTAGATGGAATGTTGAGTTACCATGGCAACCTCTTCCAAACCCCTCAGCTTACCTCCTCATACCTCTGCTTTACTGCTCCTTACTAACTTGAGAAGTTATCTTGATTAGTTTCTCAACCATGTCCAACTCCTCATTTCTCCATGGGCAGTAGCCTATCAGGCTCCTCTGCCTATAACGTATTCTAGGCAAGAATGCTGGAGCGGGGTGACATTTCCTCCTCCAGGGGATCTTCCCAACCCAGGGACTGAACTCACAACTCTTGTACCTCTTGCATTGGCAGACAGATTCTTTATTACTTGTTCCACCTGGGAAACCTATCTTAAGACTTTGCAAAATTCAATTCTTTTACATTGAGAAATTGTGGGATGGTTGTCTTGTATATTGAGTTTTCCGTTGCATCCTGGGCTATTTAGGATACAAAAAGGAAACTTTTAGCTGGCAAAACTAGCTAGAATTGAGTTTTTAAATTCCTTTTCTTTTAGCTGCAGAACATGGCATAGATGATCTTAGTTCCCTGGCCAGAGATTGAACCTATTCCCCTTGAAGTAGAACCACAGAGGCCTAACCATTGAACTGTTTGAGAATTCCCAGACTTAAGTGACATAAACACACTACTGTATATTAAATAGATAATCAATAAGAAACTACTGTACACACAAGAAACTCTACTCAATACTCTGTAGTGGACTATATGAGGAAAGAATTAAGTGAGTTACTAAAAATATGAAATGTGTTTTCCAGGTGGAATGATTTAAATAAATATTTCCTTGATGGTTTGGAGATAGAAATGATTATTTCTTAGTTGAGTTTCTTTAATTTTCATTTCTGCATTGAATTGTTGTACACCATGTGTCTTAGTAGATTCTCTGAAGAAATATTAAAAGGAAAAGTAAAGAATTACCTATGGTTTTTCCAGTAGTCATGTATGGATGTGAGAGTTGGACCTTAAAGAAAGCTGAACACTGAAGGACTGATGTTTTTGAACTGTGGTGTTGGAGAAGACACTTGAGAGTCCCTTGGACTGCATGGACATCAAACCAGTCAATCCTAAAGGAAATCAGTCCTGAATGTTCATTAGAAGGACTGATGCTGAAGCGAAAGCTCTAATACTTTGGCCACCTGATGCAAAGAACTGATTCCTTGGAAAAGACTCTGATGTTGGGAAAGGTTTAAGGCAGGAGGAGAAGAGGATGATAGAGGATGAAATGGTTTGATGGTGTCACCACCTTGATGGCCGTGAGTTTGAGGAAGCTCTGGGGTGATGGACAGGGAAGCCTGGAATGCTGCAGTGCATGGGGTCACAAAGAGGTGGACACGACTGAGCAAATGAACTGAACGGAAAGAATTACATCTCTTAGGATTTCCTTTTCTTCTCCTTTTAATCATGTTTTGGTTTGGTGGGATTTTTGCACCCCCACTCCCCACCCCTCATGCTGTTGGTGAGTTAGTGTCTTTTTCATCTTTTTTTTTCAGTTGCTAAGTCATGTCTAACTCTTTATGACCCCCATGGACTGCTCATGCCAAGCTTTTCTGTCCTCCACTATCTCCCAGCGTTTGCTCAGATTCATGTCCATTGACTCCATGATGCTATCTAACCACCTCATCCTCCGTCACTCTCTTCTCCTCTTGCTTTTGATCTTTCCCAGCACCAGGGTCTTTTACAATGAGCTTGTTTTTCAAATCAGGTGGCCAAATCATTGCAGCTTCAGCTTGGCAACTGTCCTTCCAGTGAATATTCAGGGTTGATTTCTTTAGGATTGACTGATTTGATTTTCTTACAAGCAAAGGAATTCTCAAGAGTCTTCTCCAGCACCACAATTCAAAAGCATCAATTCTTTGTCACTTATCCTTTTTATGGTCCAACTCACATCATCCTTATTTATGGTGCATATCACATCTGTACACCACTACCAAAAAATCATAGCTTTGACTGTACAGACCTTGGTCAGCAAAGTGATTCTCTGCTTTTTAATATGCTGTCTAGGTTTGTCGTAACTGACCTTTCAAGGAGCAAGGGTTTTTTTTTAATTTCATGACTACAGTTACCATTCATAGTGATTTTGGAGCCCAAGAAAATAAAATCTGTCAGTTTCCATTGTTTCCCCAACTATTTGCCATGAAGCGATAGGACCAGATGCTATGATATTGGTCTTTTGAATGTTGACTTTCAAGTCCGCTTTTTCACTCTTTTCTTTCACCTTCATCAAGAGGCTCTTTAGTCCCTCTTCACTTGCTGCTATTAGAGTGGTATCATCTGCATATCTGAGGTTGTTGGTATTCTCCCAGCTCTTGATTTTAGCTTTTGATTCATCCAACCTGACATTTTGTATGATGTACTCTGAACAGAAGTTAAATAAGCAGGCTAACAGTATACAGATTTGTCATATTCCTTTCCCAGGTTTGACCCAGTAAACTGTTCCATGTCTAGTTCTAACTGTTGCTGTTTGACTCACATATAGGTGTGTCAGGAGACAGATAAGGTGGTCTGTACTCCCATTGCTTTAAGAATTTTCCAGTTTGTTGTGATTCACACAATCAAAGATTCTAGCCTAGTCAACGAAGCAGAAGTAGATGTTTTTTTCTGGAACTCCTTTGCTTTCTCCATGATCCAGCAAATATTGGCAATTTGATCACTGGTTCCTCTGCCTCCTTAAAACTCAGCTTGTACAACTATAATTTCTTGGTTCATGTATAATAAAGCCTAGCTCAAAGAATTTTTAACATAGCCTTCTAGTATGTGAAATGAGCAAAACTGTACATTAGCTGGAACATTCTGTGTGGTCTTGGTAGCTTTAAGAATCATTATTATGAGCAAAGCTTGTGGAGGTGACAAAATTCCAAATGAGCTATTTAAAATCCTAAAATATGGCACTTTTAAAATGCTGCACTCAATATGTCAGCAAATTTGGAAAACTCAGCAGTGACCACAGGACTGGAAAGGATCATTTTTCATTACAATCCCAAAGAAAGGCAATACCAACAATTTCTGTCCCTGTTCATACTGGGAATCAAAACTTCAAAGTAAACTGCTCTTAAAGCTACAAGAGAAACAAAGTATGAGACAACTCTTTTAAGATTTGTACCTTACTTTTAAAAACATGTTTTAAAATAAGCAGGTAAACAGAAAAATCATTTTGCAAGCATTTCTGAAGTACTTTACTTCTGTTGGATGAGAGATTATTCTTTCCTCTACAGGTTAATAAGTTGCCAGTTTTGCCACACTCTGTAATTAACTGACAACAGGCTCATCTTAAAAATGGATTTTTTCCAGTTTCAAAAGCCTTTTGAATGAATGGATATTGAATCAATAAGCTGTTTCTCAGAGGTCATCAGGAATTGAGGAGTAGCTATAGGTAAGCAGTAACTAACTTGTTGAGATACTCAATCTAACATCTACAAAAGAATATATTTCTTTTTGATTTATATCATGTACTATATATAAGTTTCACACTAACAAAAGCTTTCAAAAGCTTTTGTAAATAATACAATAAATTGCCCAAAGAGATAACAGGGAGAAATTTATCAGTTAAATAATAGTGAGGGAAATTTATAGCTTTATCTGGCATATCTGTACAAATATACTACTATAATAGTATATTTGTAAGTCTTATCACTGTAGCAATACTCTTTTAGTCTTTGTCTCCACTGTTTTTTTTTTTTAACTTATTTACTATATCTCATTGTCTGTTTAATTAGGGAATGAAAGAGTTAATTTAGAAATTTCTATACTGGAGGTAATTAAGGGAAAAATGGGAAAAACAGATGGACTATGAAAAAAAGGTGAGAAAATGACCAAGATGGTCAGTATTAAAATTTCTCAAATAATCAGAAAATAAAGTGGTGTGTGTATGTGCGTGTGTGTCCTACTTTAATTTCTTTACTCTAAATGTCATGAAAAACCACTGAAGTATTTATACATGAGATGGCGCAATAATGTTTTAGTTTTAGAAAATTTACTAACAAAATGGATTGAACAACTGTTATTGCAAGGCTATGGAGGCAGTCCAGATGAGAGATGATGACAGTGTTGTTCTGCAGTGCAGATATGTATATGGATGAAAATAGGTAAATTTTAGAGAAACAAAGATAATAAAGTTGTATTACTGTGTCCTATGAATTGAGTTAGAAAGAGGTTGAATAACTCATAGCTTTCTGGCATGTGTGTCTTTGAATAAAAGTTTGAGCCATCCAAGAGCTGATGATCCTGGAATATTATCAGATTTACTGTAGAAATCCATGACTTACACTTGGGAAAAATGATATCAATATGCTTTGAAACATCCACATGAAGATAATAGAAAAATAAAATAGAGAATAGATTTTTTATTTGAGTGTGTGCTCAGACAGGACAAACTCTTTGCAACCCCAGGGACTGTAGCCTACCAGGCTTCTCTATCCATGGGATTTCCCAGGCAAGAATACTGGAGTGCACTGACATTCGACTCAGGAGTAGAACTCAAGTCCTGCATCGCCTGAATTGGCAGGCAGATCCTTTACCACTGAGCCACCTGGGAAGCCTAGATTTTGTTTACCATAATGAATTTGAAACCAATCGAGAATAAGATTGCTTAAAATAATTTAATATATCAGGAGTAGAGAGTCTGGTGTTAAGTCATGAAGAATGTAACCATAGAAATAGCGAGGGCAGGGAGGAGACTGCAAAATCTCAATGTTTACGGAAGAAAAGAGCAGCAAATTAGCAATTGAAAAAACAGTCCACTAATTCTAGAAAGAATCCATTTTACAGATGAAGCAAGTTCAGAGTTTGGTCTCTTATCTGAGAGAGGTGAGATAACAGCAACGAAAAACAATGTTTCCTGAAGTTTAGCTATGAATGGAAGGAGAAGCAGAGCAGTAATTGAAGGAAATGTTTTTGTTTTTGTTTTTTTTTCCTACTCTACAAGGAAGAAGTCAAAGAGGATTGGAATATGTAAGGAAGTCACAATAATCAGTCCTGTAGAGGTCAGGGTAAGAAGAGGAAAGTGGAATGCCTTTACAATGAAGGGATCAAATTGAGAGAGAAGTGGAATATATAAGGAACTCTAAATAATTAATCCTGTAGAGCTTAGTGGAAGAAGAAGAAAGTGGAATTCCAGTCACAAATATGGACTTTGGATAGGAAAAGAAAATCTATTGAAACAAAGCAGAGAATTTGAGAAATCGAGATTCTTAAAGAAGTGTCTGAAATACTTGTGGACTGTGATAGAGCAAACAGACCAGTGAAATGAAGAAGAATTGCTGGGTCTAAAGTGGAACCAATCTGCGCTTTTGTATGACTTTTTCCAATGCAGCACAGTTATTTTGGTTCTAACTATAATAGATGGAGAACATAATAGATGGATTTATCTAGTTTGGGAGTTTTGCTGGATATAGAATATAATAAGAGAAACAGGTGTGGTAAATTATGTTACTGGCAAGTGTAAAATTGGAATGATGGACTATGGATTTTCTTTTGAATAAGACAAAAAATAATGTTTCAAATATGTGAAGTTGTTTTTATCTTTGTGCATGTAAGGTTTCTACAGGTATAGACAATATGGTCAGATAAATATAGAAGTTACGTACTGAATGAGAACAAATAAAAGTGAGGCAATGTCCACCATTTTGTTTATCTATGGGATCTACATTGAGCTATTCCAAGGTTGCAAGGGTTATGCATGCTTATATTTCTTCCATTCTACTATAATCTAGTCTGTATTCACATTTTGAAGTGGCTATTCATCAGAGTACACAGAGCTAAGTTGTCTGAGTAATTTCTGTCAGGCACTATAGCTGCATCTTACAAGCATTAAACTTAAGAATAAGACAGTCTGTGCAGCTTATCTATTTGAATCCCCTCATTTTGCAGATGGTATATTTGAAATTCAAAGAAGTGACATGATAAAGGACAGAGTTATTAGGAGAGCTATAACTCAAGCTCATATCACTTTAACCTCAATATTGGACACTCTGTAGGCTTACTTGTTAGTGACATTACAGATTAGTATATCGGCATTGCAGAAGAGGATCCAGACAAAGGATATCCAAATAAATTAATCCTCAGTTAATTTTGCCAAGCAATGATCCCCACTGTACTCCAAGGTATATCAATTTGTAAATAATATCAGAGATCTTTTTATGGCACTATGTTCTGTGACTGAAGACTAACTACTAAAAAAGTGGAGGAAAAAGGTAAGGACGTGTAATATAAAAATATTTATTTGCTTTACATGGCAGTAAACAGTAAATGCCAAATCTATCTACTTAATATTTTGCTCTGAATTTACTGAGGTAAATTCAGTACATTAACATAGAAGAAGAAATAATTTATTCATAAATGATAAATCTGACTTTTTATTAGAAAATTTAAACTGGACTCTCACATTAAAAAAACTCAGCCACAATATGGATCAAGAGAGATAAAATCTAAAAGAAATGGATAATCTTTACCTACACAGAATGAGAATCCTGTATAAAGCAAGAATATTCATCAGCAAATGGTATCATGCAAAGAACTTACATAAATAAAATGGCTTCTGATTTTTATAGTCTTTCAGTATCTTAAAGAAAGTTTTCCATATCAGAAACTTTGGACTAATGCACATTATACATAAAGTTTATGTCATGGGGAACCTATACCAGAGCTGAGGAGGCTTTACAAATAGCTGTGAAAAGAGAAGTAAAAGCAAAGGAGAAAAGGAAAGATATACCTATTTGAATGCAAAGGTAAAGAATAGCAAGGAGAGATAAGGAAGCCTTGCTCAGTGATCAATGCAAAGAAATAGAGGAAAACAACGAGATCTCTTCAAGAATATTAGAGATACCAAGGGAACATTTCATGCAAAGATGGGGACAGTCAAAGACAGAGATGATATGGACCTAACATAGGCAGAAGATGTTAAGAAGTGGCAAAAATACACAGAATAACTACATAAAAAGATCTTCATGACCCAGATAGCCATGACAGAGTGATCACTCACCTAGAGCCAGACATACAAGATTAGGAAGTCAAGCTGACCTTAGGAAGCATCAATATGAACAAAGTTAGTGGAGGTGATGGAATTCCAGTTGAGCTATTTCAAATCCTAAAGGATGATGCTGTGAAAGTGCTGCACTCAATATTCCAACAAATTTGGAAAACTCATCAGTAGTCACAGGACTGGAAAAGGTCAGTATTCATTCTGATCCCAAAGAAAGGCAATGCCAAAGAATGCTGAAACTACCACACACTTGCACTCATCTCACACATTAGCAAAGTAATGCTCAAATTCTCCAAAGCAGGCTTCAACAGTACATGAACTGTGAACTTCCAGATGTTCAAGCTGGATTTAGAAAAGGCAGAGGAACCAGAAATGAAATTGCCAACATCTGTTGGATCATCAAAAAAAGTGAGAAACTGCCAAGAAAACATCTACTTCTGCTTCACTGACTATGCCAAAGCCTTTGACTGTGTGGATCACAATAAACTGTGGAAAATTCTGAAAGAGATGGGAATACCAGACCACTTGACTTGCCTCTTGAGAAATCTGTATGCAGGTCGGGAAGTAATAGTTAGAACTGGACATGGAGCAACAGACTGATTCCAAATAGGGAAAGGAGTACATCAAGGCTGCATATTGTCACCCGGCTTGTTTAACTTTTATGCAGAGTCCATCATGAGAAATGCTCTTCTGGATGAAGCCCAAGTTGGAGTCAAGATTGCCAGGATAAATATCAATAACTCAGATATGCAGATGATACCACCCTTGTGGTAGAATGTGAAGAACTAAAGAGCCTCTTGATGAAAGTAAAAAAGACAGTGAAAAAGCTGGCTTAAAGCTCAACATTCAGAAAACTAAGATCATGGCATCTGGTCCCATCAGTTCAGTTCAGTTCAGTCGCTCAGTCGTGTCCAACTCTTTGGGACCCCATGAATTGCAGCACGCCAGGCCTCCCCTGTTTCTCAGAGTTCACTCAGACTCAAGTCCATCTAGTCCGTGATGCCATCCAGCCATCTCACCCTCTGTCGTCCCCTTCTCCTCCTGCCCTCAATCCCTCCCAGCATCAGAGTCTTTTCCCATGAGTCAACACTTTGCATGAGATGGCCAAAGTACTGGAGCTTCAGCTTCAGCATCATTCTCTCCAAAGAAATCCCAGGGCTGATCTCCTTCAGGATGGACCGGTTGGATCTCCTTGCAGTCAAAGGATTCTCAAGAGTCTTCTCCAACACCACAGTTCAAAAGTATCAATTCTTCAGCGCTCAGCCTTCTACACAGTCCAACTCTCACATCCGTACATGAGCACTGGAAAAACCATAGCCTTGACTAGATGAACCTTAGTCTGCAAAGTAATGTCTCTACTTTTGAATATACTATCTAGGTTGATCATAACTTTTCTTCCAAGCAGTAAGCGTCTCTTAATTTCATGGCTACAGTCAAAATCTACAGTGATTTTGGAGTCCCAGAAAATAAAGTCTGAAACTGTTTCCACTGTTTCCTCATTTATTTGCCATGAAGTGATGAGACTGGATACCATGATCTTAGTTTTCTGAATGTTGAGCTTTAAGCCAACTTTTTCACTCTCCTCTTTCACTTTCACCAAGAGGCTTTTTAGCTCCTCTTCACTTTCTGCCATAAGGGTGGTGTCTTCTGCATATCTGAGGTTGTTGATATTTCTCCCGGAAATCTTGATTCCAGCTTGTGTTTCTTCCAGTCCAGCATTTCTCATGATGTACTCTGCATATAAGTTAAATACGCAGGGTGACAATATACAGCCTTAACGTACTCATTTTCCTATTTGGACCCAGTCTATTGTTCCCTGTCCAGTTCTATCTGTTGCTTCCCGACCTGCATACAGATTTCTCAAGAGGCAGGTCAGGTGGTCTGGTATTCCCATCTCATTCAGAGTTTTCCACAGTTTATTGTGACCCACACAGTCAAAGGCTTTGGCATAGTCAATCAAGCAGAAATAGATGTTTTTCTGGAACTCTCTTGCTTTTTCCATGATCCAGAAGAAGTTGGCAATGTGATCTCTGGTTTGTCTGCTTTTTCTAAAACCACCTTGAACATCTGGAAGATCATAGTTCACATATTGCTGAGGCCTGGTTTGGAGAATTTTGAGCATTACTTTACTAGCATGTGAGATGAGTGCAATTGTGCGGTAGTTTGAGCATTTTTTGGCATTGACTTTCTTTGAGATTGTAATGAAAACTGACCTTTCCCAGTCCTGTGGCCACTGCTGAGTTTTCCAAATTTGCTGGCATATTGAGTGCAGCACTTTCACAGCATCATCTTTCAGGATTTGAAACCGCTCCACTGGAATTCCATCACCTCCACTAGCTTTGTTCATAGTAATGCTTTCTAAGGCCCACTTGAGTTCACATTCCAAGATGTCTGGCTCTAGATTAGTGATCACATCATCATGATTATCTGATTTGTGAAGACCTTTTCTGTACGGTTTTTCTGTGTATTCTTGGCATCTCTTCTTAATATCTTCTGCGTCTGTTAGGTCCAGACAATTTCTGTCCTTTATCGAGCCCATCTTTGCATGAAATGTTCCCTTGGCATCTCTGATTATATTGAAGAGATCTCTAGTCTTTCCCATTCTGTTGTTTTCCTGTATTTATTTGCATTGATTGCTGAGGAATGCTTTCTTATCTCTTCTTGCTGTTCTTTGGAACTCTGCATTCAGATGCTTATATTTTTCTTTTTCTCTGCTTTTCACCTCTCTTCTTTTCACAGCTATTTGTAAGGCCTCCCCAGACAGCCATTTTGCTTTTTGCATTTCTTTTCCATGGCGATGGTCTTGATCCCTGTCTCTCATACAATGTCAAAAACCTCATTCCATAGTTCATGAGGCACTCTATCTATCAGATCTAGGCCCTTAAATCTATTTCTCACTTCACTGTATAATCATAAGGGATTTGAATCCTGGTCCCATCACTTCATGACAAATAGATGGAGGAACAATGGCAACAGTGACCGATTTTATATTTTGAGGCTGCAAAATTACTGCAGATGGTGACTGCAGCCATGAAATTAAAAGACACTTGCTCCTTGGAAGAAAAGTTATGACCAACCTCGACAGCATATTAAAAGCAGAAACATTACTTTGCCAGCAAAGGTCTGTGTAGTCAAAGCTTTGTTGTTTTTTTTTTTTTTCCATAGTCATGCATGGATGTGAGAGTTGGACTACAAAGAAAGCTGAAAGCCAAATAATTAATGCTTTTGAACACTGCTGTTGAAGAAGACTCTTGAGAGTCCTTGGACAACAAGGAGATCCAATGAGTCCATCGTAGAGGAAATCAGTTCTGAATATTCATTGGATGGACTGATGCTGAAACTGAAACTCCAATTCTTTGGCCACCTGATGGGTAGAACTGACTCATTTGAAAAGACCCTGATGCTCAGAAAGATTGAAAGTGGGAGGAAAAGGGGACGACAGCGGATGAAATAGTTGAGTGGCATCACTGACTCAATGGATATGAATTTAATTAAACTCTGGGAGTTAGTGATAGACAGGGAAACCTGGCATACTGCATGTCCTGGAAGAGCAGCATACTGCATTTCATGAGAGAGTCGGAAATAACTGAGTGACTAAACTGAACTAAAGATTCTCCTTACACATCTTAAGATTTATACTGTAATATTTTATATTGTAACTACTGCATGCATGCCCAATAGCTATAAGAAGAATATTTTAAGCAAGAAGTAAAATAATACTTCATATTATAAGGATTTTACTTTTGATTGCCATTTAGTGATATATTAGCCCAATGGAAAATATTGTGTCATTACAAACACCTCAGTATCCTAGGGGCTATAATTGTTTCCAGAGTAGAAAGTCAAACAAAATTCATAAAAGAAAATTCATCAAATGTTTGAGTCAGAAAATGCCAAAAACATTCACTCATTGTTCAGATTTACAAAATCCCATATATCCATGCATGCTCAGTCGTTCAATCATGTCCGACTCTTAGCAACCCCATGTACTGTAACCCAGTAGGCCCCTTTGTCTATGGGATTTTCCAGGCAAGAATAATGGAATTGGTTGCCATTTCCTTCTATGGGATTTTCCAGGCAAGAATAATGGAGTCAGTTGCCATTTTGTTCTCAAAAAAAAAAAAAAAAAAAAAAAAACCACCTCAAACTATCCCCAGAGCTGCTCTAGTTAGAACAGTATTGGAACAGCATCAATATTTCCCAGAGGTTGATAGCAACTTGTGAACAGTAAATTGTGATGCCAGAGGCAAACATCAATTTTATTTTAGAAGGACTGCACTGTCACAGGAAAAGACAACTTTTCTTTAAAATTTAGGGAAGAAATGAAACTGACAGTTGTAGTGAAGATTCTGGAGATGAGTGGACATTCAAGCAGTCAGGTCATGTGCTCATTATATGTAAAATAGGTCCTTTATTAATAACAGCAATCAAGGTAGGATTATAACTTAGCTCTTTGATTCAGTGCAAAAAACTTGGAATGTGAAATATGTCACCATCAATTGAGAGGTATTTTGCAAGTAATATGGTTAAAGTATCCAAATTAATTGGTGTTTCTCCTGCCTAAAATATTCTGCCTTGAGACACAAACAAAATTCAACTCTCTTTCTTCATATATTCTCATAAGTACCACCTTTCATGAGGCCTTCTTAGTTAAGATTTAAGATTTAAATAGATTTAACGGCCTAGATCTATCAGAGTGCCTGATGAACTATGGAATGAGGTTCGCAACATTGTGCAGGAGACAAGGATCAAGACCATTCCCATGGAAAAGAAATGCAAAAAAGCAAAATGGCTGTCTGGGGAGGCCTTACAAATAGCTGTGGAAAGAAGAGAGGCAAAAGCAAAGAAGAAAAGGAAAAATATAAGCATCTGAATGCAGAGTTCCAAAGAATAGCAAGAAGAGATAAGAAAGCATTCCTCAGCGATCAATGCAAAGAAATAGAGGAAAATAACAGAATGGGAAAGACTAGAGATCTCTTCAAGAAAATCAGACATACCAAGGGAATACTTCATACAAAGATGGGCACAATCAATGACAGAGATGGTATGGACCTAACATAGGCAGAAGATATTAAGAAGAAGTGGCAAGAATACATGGAAGAACTGTACAAAAAAGATTTTCACAACCCAGATAATCATGATGATGTGATAACTAATCTAAAGCCACACATCCTGGAATGTGAACTCAAGTGGGCCTTAGAAAGCATTACTACGAACAAAGCTAGTGGAGGTGATGGAATTCCAGTGGAGCGGTTTCAAATCCTGAAAGATGATGCTGTGAAAGTGCTGCACTCAATATGCCAGCAAATTTGGAAAACTCAGCAGTGGCCACAGGACTGGGAAAGGTCAGTTTTCATTACAATCTCAAAGAAAGGCGATGCCAAAAAATGCTCAAACTACTGCACAATTGCACTCATCTCACATGCTAGTAAAGTATGCTCAAAATTCTCCAAGCCAGGCTTCAGCAATACATAAATCATGAACTCCCTGATGTTAAAGCTGGTTTTAGAAAAGGCAGAGGAACCAGAGATCAAATTGCCAACATCCACTGGATCATGGAAAAAGCAAGAGAGTTCCAGAAAAACATCTACTTCTGCTTGATTGACTATGCCAAAGCCTTGGACTCTGTGGATCACAATAAACTGTGGAAAACTCTGAAAGAGATGAGAATACCAGACCACCTGACCTGCCTTTTGAGAAATCTGTATGCAGGTCAGGAAGCAACAGTTAGAACTGGACATGGAACAATAGACTGGTTCCAAATAGGAAAATGAGTACGTTAAGGCTGTATATTGTCACCCTGCTTATTTAAATTATATGCAGAGAACATCATGAGAAATGCTGGACTGGAAGAAACACAAGCTGGAATCAAGATTTCCGGGAGAAATATCAACAACCTCAGATATGCAGATGACACCACCCTTATGGCAGAAAGTGAAAGAGGAGAGTGAAAAAGTTGGCTTCAGAAAACGAAGATAATGGCATCTGGTCCCATCACTTCATGGCAAATAGATGGGGAAACAGTGGAAACAGTTTCAGACTTTATTTTCTGGGGCTCCAAAATCACTGCAGATGGTGACTGTAGCCATGAAATTGAGAGACGCTTACTGCTTGGAAGAAAAGTTATGATCAACCTAGATAGTATATTTAAAAGCAGAGACATTACTTTGCTGACTAAGGTCCGTGTAGTCAAGGCTACGGTTTTTCCTGTGGTCATGTATGGATGTGAGAGTTGGACAGTGAAGAAGGCTGAGCGCCGAAGAATTAATTCTTTTGAACTGTGGTGTTGGAGAAGACTCTTGAGAGTCCCTTGGACTGCAAGGAGATCCAACCAGTCCATTCTGAAGGAGATCAGTCCTGGCATTTCTTTGGAAGGAATGATGGTAAAGCTGAAACTCCAGTATTTTGGCCACCTCATGCGAAGAGCTGACTCATTGGAAAAGACTCTGGTACTTGGAGAGACTGGGGGCAGGAGAAGGGGACAACAGAGGTTGAGATGGCTGGATGGCATCACAACTCGATGGATGTGAGTCTGAGTGATCTCCGGGAGATGGTGATGGACAGGGAGGCCTGGCGTGCTGCGATTCATGGGGTCACAAAGAGTCAGACATGACTGAATGACTGAACTGAACTGAACTGAACTGATCCCCATCCTCCTTCCCTGACATGTATTTTTCATTGTCATTTACAACACCATAAACAGGATTGAATCACTAGGTCATGTCTGACTCTGCAATCCAATAGACTGCAGCCTGCCAGGCTCCTCTTTCCATGGGATTTTCCAGGCAAGAATACTGAATTGGGAACACATGTACACCCTTGGCAGATTCATGTTGAAGTATGGCAACACCAATACAATATTGTAAAGTAAAAAATAAATTAAAAAATAATTTAGAAAAATACTGGAGTGGATTGACATTTCCTTTTCTAGGGGATCTTCCTATATGGGACTGAACCCAGGTCTCCCATATTGCAGGCAGAACCTTCACCAGTGAGGCCCACCATACATATAAATTATTATTTTTTTTTTTTTTTTTTGCTATTTTCTGCTTGTTTTGTACAATTGCCTACTCATTGTTGGGAACAAAAGAGCAACTGAGCACGCACACACAGTTCCAGTTCAGTCTCTCAGTCGTGTCCGAGTCTTTGCGATCCCATGAAGCACAGCATGCCTGGCCTCCCTGTCCATCACCAACTCCCGGAGTCCACCCTAACCCAGGCATGTGTGTCAGCGATTCCATCCAACCATCTCATCCTCTGTCGTCTCCTTCTCCTCCTGCCCTCAATGTCTCCCAGCATCAGGGTCTTTTCAAATGAGTCAGCTCTCCACATTGAAGGCCAAAGTATTGGAGTTTCAGCTTCAGCATCAGTCCCTCAAAATGAACACCCAGACTGATCTCCTTTAGGATGGACTGGTTGGATCTCCTTGCAGTTCAAGGGACTCAAGAGTCTTCTCCAATACCATGGTTCAAAAGCATCAATTATTTGGAGCTCAGCTTTCTTTATGGCTCACCTCTCACATCTATACATGACTGCTGGAAAAACCACAGCCTTGACTAGATGGAATTTTGTCAGCAAAGTAACATCTCTGCTTTTTAATATACTACGTAGGTTGGTCATAACTTTCCTTCCAAGGAGCAAGCGTCTTTTAATTTCATGGCTGCAGTCACCATTTGCAGTGATTTTGGAGCCCCCAAAATAAAGTGAGCCACCTTTTCCACTGTTTCCCCATCTATTTGCCATGAAGTGATGGGACCAGATGCCATGATCTTAGTTTTCTGAATGTTAAGCTTTAAGCCAACTTGTTCACTCTCCTCTTTTACTTTCATCAAGAGGCTCTTTAGTTCCTCTTCACTTTCTGTCATAAGGTGGTGTCATCTGCACATCTGAGGTTATTGACATTTCTCCCGTCAGTCTTGATTCCAGCTTGTGCTCCATCCAGCCCAGCGTTTCTCATGATGTACTCTGCATATAAGTTAAATAAGCAAGGTGACAAGATACAGCCTTGAGACACTCTTTTTCCTATTTGGAAGACACACAATCTATTGTAAGTATTCAATAAATATTTGCTAAATAAATTCATTACTTAATATTTTTCCTGAAATCTGTTTGAACTGACACTAATATTGCTACATAAACTTTTTATTAATTTTTAAATTGGCCTTTGCTTCATGTATAGTTTTCAACTTGTTTTAAATTGTTGTTTGACAAAGGAAACTACAAGCAAGGTGAAAAGACAGCCTTCTGAATGGGAGAAAACAATAGCAAATGAAACAACTGACAAACAGCTAATCTCAAAGTTATATAAGCAACTTATACAGCTCAACTCCAGAAAAATAAATGATCCAATAAAAAAAATGGGCCAAAGAACTCAATAGGCATTTCTCCAAAGAAGACATACGGATGGCTAACAAACACATGAAAAGATGCTCAACATCACTCATTATCAGAGAAATGCAAATCAAGACCACAATGAGGTACCATTTCACACCAGTCAGAATAGCTGTGATCCAAAAGTCTACAAGCAATAAATGCTGGAGAGGATGTGGAGAAAAGGGAACCCTCTTACACTGCTGGTGGGAATGCAAACTAGTACAGCCATTATGGAAAACAGTGTGGAGATTCCTTAAAAAATTGCAAATAGAACTGCCTTATGACCCAGCAATCCCACTGCTGGGCATACACACCGAGGAAACCAGAATCGAAAGAGACACAAGTACCTCAATGTTCATTGCAGCGCCGTTTATAATAGCCAGGACATGGAAGCAACCTAGATGTCCATCAGCAGATGAATGGATAAGAAAGCTGTGGTACATATACACTATGGAATACTACTCAGCCCTTAAAAAGAATAAATTTGACTCAGTTCTAATGAGATGGATGAAATTGGAACCAATTATACAGAGTGAAGTAAGCCAGAAAGAAAAACACCAATACAGTATACTGACACATATATATGGAATTTAGAAGACAGTAATGATGACCCTGTATGTGAGACAACCAAGAGACACAGAGGTATACAGTGGACTTTTGGACTCTGAGGGAGAGGGAAAGGGTGGGATGGTTTGGGAGAATGGCAATGAAACGTATATTTTCTTGTAAGAAACGAAGCGCCAATCTATGTTCAATGTAGGATGCAGGATGCATGGGGCTGATGCACAGGATGATTCAAGTAGAGGATGTGGGGTGGGAGGTGGGAGGGGGCTTCTGCATTGGGAGATTGTGTTCACCTATGGCTAATTCGTGTCAATGTATGGCAAAACAAATACAGTATTGTAATTTAAAATAAATAAATAAATTAATTAAAAAATAATTTAAAAAATAAAAAATAAATTGTTGTTTGTTATTAATTTCAAATAGACATTTTTCAAATCAGATATAGAAATTTTCTTTTAATCCAGTCAGATTTATGATATCTACTTGTTTAATATTTATCTTCCCTGGGTATAAGAAATTTTAAAGAGATGAGTGATGCATACTGTTTTGACTTTTGTCCAATGCCTCAAATTGATTCTAGGGGCATAGAAATGTAACTAAACAATGTTTTTAAATAAACTTGTTAAGTGAATACTTCTTTTCAATATGGAAAACTAGGTAACAAACTGCAGAAGGTACTATAAACTATGAATTCAAAATAAGAGAAGTTGAATCCTTTCACAGCAAAAGAAAATATTAATTATTTAACTTTTATTTATTTGTATATACTTACTTAAATATGTATGATTTTAAAAAGTATAATTATATATATAGGGATATCTTATATATATATAGATAAAAGTATTCAATTATGGAAATGAAATAAAAAGGAAATAATTTTAGTATCTTCAAGAAATACTAAGAAAATTTATAATTTCCTTTTTAGTATGTGTATCTATGTGATATTACTCTGAATATGAAGAGTTCATTTTTGAAAACATTAAGATAATAAAGATGAAACTCAACATATTCATATAATAAAATAAAGTTTTATTTTACTTGATAAAATGTTTATTTTACTTAAAAATCATTTTTTTATATTTTTAATAGAAGTCCATTTCATAAAGCAATTTGCTATATCACAGTAATGATTAATTTACATGTTAGCAAATTTTTACCAGAAACAGGTACTGTATTAAAGCAAGTTAGATATTAGATATTCACTAAAACTTCTGTTGAAAAATAGCATGCTACTTTCTTTTATTTTATTTATTTATTTTTTTTAGATTTTTTTATTTTTAAAATAAATTTGTTTATTTTAATTGGAGGTTAATTACTTTACAATATTGGCTTTGCCACACATCAACATGAATCCGCCACAAGTAAACACGTGTTCTCCATCCTGAAGCCCTCTCCCTCCTCCCTCCCCATGCCATCTCTCTGGGTCGTCTCAGTGCACCAGTCCCAAGCATCCAGGTTCAATGCATGCTACTTTCTTTTAAAATTATGTTTACTGATAGCTAAATTCCTACTAAATCAGTTTTTACTTTAACCTGTTCTACTTTAAATAATCATTCTACATGGGGAAAGGCTACATGCATGGATCATGATTCTTATTTTGACAAAGAGAATTAGAAGAGAAAGGACTCTGGGTAATGTATTAGGGTTATTATAACACAAATCACCAAAAAGAGAAAAAAGAAAGAAAGAAAAAAAAGGGTGATAAAACATAAGCAGCTAAAATCACACACAAAAAAATCTCTCTTCATGAATCCTGTGGCTTTATACTGCAGTAGATAATCACCATGGTAAAAGCTTTGGAGACAGAATAAGGATAGAGTAAATCTTGGAAGATAAATTAAGAAACTAAAATCCCATTATTATGGATAATACCATGTCAGAAGGGCTGAATAAATTAAAGAAGTTCCATCTTGCTGAGACTTAAAATAATGATTTGCAAAACACTGCACAATGCCATTGAATCTTTGGGTTTCTTCAAAGAAAATTCTGATTATAAAACTATACTCGTTCTTACAGAGATAACAAAGATGAACACAATGCAAATTTTGCTGATGCTCCTTTTAAATCTCTGTTCTTAGTTTTGTAATTTTGTCTTATACTCTTAGGAATTGAAATAATAAAGATAAAACTCTAAATAAGATAGCTAAAGATTTTTTTCAGAAATGGAAAAATCTTATTTTATGATTGTTTCTTCATTTCATTTTCAGAATTCATAACAGCTCTTATTTAGTTTAGGTGCAAGTGAAATGAATTTTCAATTAAATAAGATAATTGATTATGCTGTGACCTGATAATGCTTCCTCTCTAATGTAGGGTCTAGGATTAATCTACTTTCTTTGGGTAAGAAATACACAATTCTTCATACATAGTATGCCTTCTGTTTAAGAAAATAGTATACTAACTCTGGTTTTGAGAATGTAGGATAAACATTCCAGAGGAAGTGTATTAGGGTTATGGGTGGAAAGCTAAGCCCTAAATTATAGAAAATTAAGTCCTTGAAATCTGATTTACATAATGCCAAATCTGAAGAATATTATAATTATTTCTAAAGAGAACACTTTGGGCCACAATGTTTTTATATATTACATAAGTATATAGAGATATAAGCACATGACCATATTAGGAACTTTTTTCTCTGTCTTTTCTTCTCTCCTCTTATTCTCTCTTTAATTAAGTCATCGACTTTCCATCCTCATAGATTAAGCAAAGAAAATTCAGGAAGTAAGTGATAACAGATTTTCCTTCGTGTCTTTCTATATGCTTTTTAAAACACTACATATTAGTTCCCAAGTTGATCCATCTTTCTTTAGGACATCCTTCTCTGCTTCTTCTAGTTAGGTGTGATTGACTTAAAGTTCTGTGATCTCTATGTTACTTGTTATTTAATGGAGAATTTTAGAACACATATTTTCATACTGTGGAAAATAATACAGAAAGAGTAAAAGAATAAAGAACTATCCAGATCAGCATGAATAGAACTCTAAAGTATACTTTTTGATTATGTATATGTACATATATATATGTATATGTATATATATACACACACAGTTATAAATAATGCTAACAGCCCCCACAATAGACATATCACACCATCCCCCAGATGGCTAACTGGTACAGCTAGTGGTAGTATGAGTAGAATTGTAGAGGAGTAGAATGCTGTAAGAGGACTTTGTTCCTATCTGTAAAGTTTTTATTGTTGAATTTTAAGCGTAATGTATCCATGCATTACTTATATAACTTACAAAACAAAAGAAAGTGAGAAAGGGATCAGAGAAGGAAGGAAAAAGGAGAGAATAAGCTAAAATATATCCATTCAAAATATTGGGGAAAAAAAACACTATTATGCTACTGTCTGGTATATAATAGATGCTCGATAAATTCCTGCTCAAATAATAAAATAATAGTTTTAAAAGACATATGTCTTTATGACTGAAGACCAGATCACAGCAATTTCCCTGGATTGTTTAATCCCAAGTTTTGTTTGCATCTTAAGAAAATAGATTCATCCTACTCTTCATTGTACTCATAAAATGAAGCTTGAGTCAAGTATAATTTCTATTTTAAAAGCATTTACATGAGTAACTTTTGGTTAGAATGTTAGGTTGAGCACAGAATCTCTTGAAATTCCACAACCACAATAACAAAAAGTAATATTAGAAGCAATAAAAAGGAAAAGGAAAAATGGAGTGGAAAAGAGTACCATTTTATTTTTAAAATTATAAAGTGGCAGGACAAGTGTCAATTAACAAGAGTATTCCACTCTAGAAGTGGAGAAGCAACTAGAGGTAACTCTATTTGAATCACATAATTCTCTTAAATATGAGAAGCAGCAGTGTGATGTATATGTATAAATATATGTGTGTGTGTGTGTGTGTGTGTGTATATATATATATATATATATATATATATATATGAAAGAGATCTATTTCTGGAGGCTTCCCCAGTGGTTCAGTGGTAAAGAATCCCCCTGCAATGCAGGGGGATAAAAACCCACCTGCAATGCAACTCAGGAGATACAGGTTCACTCCCTGGGTCAGGAAGATTCCCCTGAAGGAGGACATGACAACCCACTCTAGTATTCTTGCCTGGAGTATCCCATGGCCAGAGAAACCCTGTGGGCTACAATGCATAGGTTCATAAAAAGCCAGACACGACTGAAATAATTGAGCATGCAGGCACACAAACATATTTATTTAAATAAATATTGGACAAGAAAAATAAGGGCATTGATTTAAGCCCCTGAATTGATCTGCTTAGCATCTATAGACTGTGTTGTATAAGCAATCAAAACTTTTTTAAAAATCTCACTTCTGGAGACAAGAAGTCAAAGATCAAGGCGCCACAAATATCTGGTGATAGAGTTCTATCCTTGGTTTGCAGAGTTGCCTTCTCACTATATTCTCAATGGCAGAAAGAGAGAGAGAAGGACAAAGCAAAAGCTATCCAGAGAATTCTGAGAAAGATTTGAATGTATTGAAAAAGATATAAAAACTTGAGCAGCATTAAAGATAAATTGGTGATACATATATTGAGATCATGATTTTTAAATTTAATTACTTCATCTATATATTCATAGATCAAATGTGGACTGAACGGCCAATTAGATTTTATTCAGTTTGGTCACTCAACCGTGTCCTACTCTTTGCAACCCCATGGACTGCAGCATGCCAGGCTTCCTTGTCCATCACCAACTACCAGAGCTTTCTCAAAATTATGTCCATTGAGTCGGTGATGCCATCCAACCATCTCATCCTCGGTCTTTCCCTTTTCCTCTCACTTTCAATCTTTCCCAGCATCAGGGTCTTTTCCAATGAGTCAGTTCTTCACATCAGGTGGCCAAAGTATTGAAGTTACAGCTTCAGTATCAGTCCTTTCAATGAATATTCAGGACTGATTTCCTTTAAGATGGACTGGTTGGATCTCCATGCAGTCCAAGGGACTCTTGAGAGTCTTCTCCAACACCACAGTTCAATAGCATCAATTCTTCGGTGCTCAGCTTTCTTTATAGTCTAACTCTCACATTCATACATGACTCCTGGAAAAGCCATAGCTTTGATTAGATGGACCTTGCTGGCAGGATAAAGTCTCTGCTTTTTAATATGCTGTCTAGGTTAGTTATAGCTTTCCTTTCAAGGAGTAAACGTCTTTTAATTTCATGGCTACTGTCACCATCTGCAGTGATTTTGGAGCCAAATTAGATTTTATTACACTATGAGAATTAGTTTTCAGAGGAGTTAAGTTATATTCAATTCTGATTGAAAGGTGTCTCAATCAGTTCTTCTAATTACTAGACATGTGATATGGACCTATTAGTTAAATTCTGAGTATGTTTTTTAAATTTAAGAAACGGGGATAGTAATTCCTTTTCTTGGGTTAAAGATTAAACTAAGTAACATGTAAAATGTGTACAAAGTTTCCAGATAGGTATTTGTTTCCTGTTTCCTTTTCAAGGCTATGTAAAACTTGTCATTTCTTCTCTTGGATTTACATAGCAGTCCTTTTGAATATATTTGTCTTTATTAGAGTATACCTTTAATTTCCTATTCCTCCTATATCATTAACATGTTGGAGAAGGCAATGGCACCCCACTCCAGTATTCTTGCCTGGAAAACCCCATGGATGGAGGAGCCTGGTAGGCTACAGTCCATGAGGTCGCTAAGAGTCGGACATGAAAGTATACCTTTAATTTCCTATGCCTCCTATATCATTAACATGTACATTGAGATATCTATTCCATTTAAAGGTCATTTATTTTGACTGCTTGTAACTATAAAATCATTGCAGATGGTGACTGCAGCCATGAAATTAAAAGACGCTTACTCCTTGGAAGGAAAGTTATGACCAACCTAGATAGCGTATTAAAAAGCAGAGACATTATTTTGCCAACAAAGGTCCATCTAGTCAAGGCCATGATTTTTCGAATGGTCACGTATGGATGTGAGAGCTGGACTGTGAAGAAAGCTGTGTACCGAAGAATTGATGCTTTTGAACTGTGGTGTTGGAGAAGACTCTTGAGAGTCCCTTGGACTGCAAGGAGATCCAACCAGTCCATTATAAAGGAGGTCAGTCCTGGGTGTTCATTGGAAGGACTGATGCTGAAGCTGAAACTCCAGTACTTTGGCCACCTCATGCAAAGAGTTGACTCATTGGAAAAGACTTTGATGCTGGGAGGGACTGGGGGCAGGAGGAGAAGGGGACGACAGAGGATGAGATGACTGGATGGCATCATCAACTCAATGAACGTGAGTTTAAGTAAACTCCAGGAGTTGGCGATGGACAGGGAGGCCTGGCGTGCTGCAATTCATGGGGTTGCAAAGTGTCGGACATGACTAAGTGACTGAACTGAACTATAAATATTAAAACTTTCAATGTCATTAAAAACTACTCTCAAAAATGAAATGTTGATATTAATACATGGACTGATTTTTAAAATGATAAATAATAAACTTTCTTTAAACATTTAAAATGTAATTTTATTTAAAAATACATTTTTATGTAAACTTTTAGAATACATGTTTTATTATAAAGTATATCTGCATATGAATTCAAAACTTAATCACAAATTCTAATTGTTTATGAATTTATCATGAGCTATCTATGAATTAACTAAAATGTGCAACATTTCTATTGAGCATAAATAGTCAATAGAGTGACTTTGCAAATGTTAGTTGGAAAATTAGTCTGAAATTAAACAATATGTCTCTGGACAACAATTTGATATAATATTAAAATCAAGGGTATAAGCCTTGCATCATTAAACAATTCCTAGAAGAACAAAAAGCTAGTTTTAAGACCTGTTAATCAAAAAAACAAAAAAAAAACTGTTAAATAGATTTCAGATCCTGTATTAAATGTGACCTATTTGGATCCTGCTATCATTAGAGTTCCAGTTCTTCACTTGTCATGATGTCATTAATTTCTTATAATTTCTTTGGTGCTTTTATTCTGTTATACTTAAATCTGTAAATAAATATTGATATTCATTAACAATGAAAGAAAGTAAAATATTTCTAGATTCTAGAAGTTTCCTCAGTTGCTGGGAAAAATTATTAATGTATAAGTTATAATTAAGAATCATCTTATATTAAATATTTAAAAACTAGGAAGCTTGACCTATTAGTATCTTCTTGCATTCTAAGAAAGACTTTGATAATATTCACAAAGAATAAATCCAGGTATACTATACTTTATGCAGAACTGTATTTCTGACAAGCTATATATAAAATATATCCTATTTTTCACTGAACTACAAAATAAATCCCAAGAGGTTTTATCACATATGCAGTTTATCCTTAGAGGATTGTATTTCTTAAGAGTTATTATTGAGTTCTTTCGATGTACCAAGCAGAGGTCTAGGTTACAACTATGAAATATCAATTCTGAATTATTTAAGCAGAAAAAGTTTATTATTAAAATATTGGTTAGTGCCAAGAGATTTAGAAGGCCAAAAAACCAGCCTGAGAAGATAAGCAGGAGAAAAGAAAATTGGAGACCAGCTAGGCTCAGAGACAATGAGGCAGAACTAGTCTATTGTAATAGCCATTTCCAGTTTCTCCCGATAACCCACAAAGTGGATGTTTCTGTGTCTGTTGCCAGCTGTGCCTATTCCTTGCTTCAATAGCTTGTGATTCAGCTTGAGGTAGGCCAAGAATTAGTCAAATGCATACTTCTTCAGGACAATAAAGGCTGGGAAAAGATGTCTGGCACTGGGGCTTTTATAGTGGAAGATTGTTTTTGCCTCCTATCAACAGTCTCTTAATAAGATAGTTCCAAATATACTAAGGACATTTAGGTACTGGCAACTATGACAACTGTTTATATTATCTTGTACTCAGCATCTGAGATAAAGCATGTATGATTTATGAATTAACACATAACCCAAGAGAGAATGGTAAAACAAAACTTGCCATTGTTATTACTTGAAAGGCTATTTTCATGTGAATAACATTTTAAATTCAATTGTTGTCTTGATGACTTTTTCTATTTTTCATTTAATGATGGATTAACAAGAAACTGAGAATGGTCTTTTAAAATATGTTTTATTGAAATAACTGGTAGGACTGGTAGGACTTTGGTTTATGTTTTTTCTTCAGCATGCACTAGATATGCGCCATTGTGTAAATTACTAAAACTATGGGTTTTAATTTTCTCATTTATAAAATGGATATGAATTTTGTTGTGCAAATTAACTAAGCCAGGATAAGCCCTGTGAACATCCACGAAGGTACTTATGCTGTGTGGTTAACAAGGGGCAGTAGAGATTGGCAACCTAACCCATACATTCTCAGCAACATGACACTACCCACAAGTAGGTAGGAATTGGTTGTTGAGTGTAAAACCATATTTTATGAATAATGCACAGATAGACATACCATATATAAAACATCAGTGTATAGCTTATCTGTGGTATTAAGATTTAATGGGGGTGTTGGTTATGAAAATAATGTTATAAAAACTTTTTACATGGACTGATTAAAAAATTTTTTCAAGAAACACTGATCTAGGCTATAGTCTAGTTTTCTCATATAAATGCCTGTAAAACCATGAAAATATTATTTCTCTTACTAGGCCCCATTTCTACAGTTTGTGAAGCTTAATACATAAATTTGCTAAGTTTAATATGATAAAATTTTTCTTACTTACCTCACAGGGTTTTGGTGAAGGTCAAATGAAATAAATACTATGAGGTGTACAAAATACTACATCTTGTCAGATGCTATTATTGACCCTTGATCATAATGCCTAAGAATAAAATAGTCCTTAAAGAAAATATCTTACTATGTGGGACAGTGCAACTTCTAATTTGCAAATGCAAACTTATTTTGCAAATAAAGTTATCATTCTTGTTGTTCAGTCGCTAAGTCATATCTGACTCTTTGCAACTCCATAGACTGCAGCACAACAGGTTTCCCTGTCCTTCACTATCTCCCAGAGTTTGCTCAAACTCATGTCCATTGAGTCAGTAATGCCATCCAGCCATCTCATCCTCTGTTGCCCCCTTTTCCTGCCCTCAGTCTTTTCCAGCATCAGGGTCTTTCCAGTGAGTCAACTCTTCATATCAAGTGGCCCAAATAATGGAGCTTCAGCATCAGTGCTTGCAATGAATATTCAAGACTGAATTCCTTTAGGATTGACTGATTGGATCTCCTTGCAGTCCAATGGACTCTCAAGAATCTTCTCCAGCACCATAGTTCAAATTCATCAATCCTTCTGCACTCAGTTTTCTTTATAGTACAACTCTCACATCCATACATGACTACAGGAAAAACTATAGCTTTGACTAGATGGACTTTTGTTGGTAAAGTAATGTCTCTGCTTTTTAATATGCTGTCTAGGTTGGTCATGGCTTCTCTTCCAAGGAACAAGTGTCTTTTAATTTCATGGCTGCAGTCACCATCTGCTGTGATTTACTGAGATACATAGAACTGACCAAATTCCAGTTAAACTTCTTTTCTTCTCTCAGGTTCTTAAACTTAAACCCATCACACACATGCCTCTCAGCCTTAGCCAATATACAAGCCCTGCTTAAGAGCCTTCCTGAAAATAGGCTGTCCTCAAATAGAAGAATCTCTGATATACTGTCTTATCAAATGACCCTTTCACTTCACTGCATTGCAGGTAGATTCTTTACCATGTGAGCTACCAGGAAGCCCATTGCCCACTCACTGGTATCTAGTTCTTTCTGGCATATCATTTTAGTTATAATCAGTGATTAACAGCTTCACTATTGTTTTGACCTACATTTAGCAGTTACCTAAACATTTTAATGTGTTAAAACAGTGAAAACAAGTACTGATTTTAAATTTGGTGATTACAAACTGCAGTTTACAGTTAAAATCTGTATTTGTGCTAAAGTCAGCAGGAGTGAAGAAGGAATATTGTTACAGGAGGAATGAAAGTACAGAAGGGTGACATGTTCAGTAAACATCTTTAGAAAAAGAGCTAGGGTTTGGGTGTGCTAAGTTTTTCCTTTTGCAATTTTTGGGAGTTATCTTTTTCCCAAAGAAAATGAACAATTTGAGTATAAACCAACATTACAAAGGAAGGAGAATGCTTTTGCATTTCATCTATTTGGATGTTTTTAAGATAAGCACAATGCAATCAAATAAAATAAGCTATTAAATTCAGCTTAAATGAATGACACATGGAAACTACCTAGGACATAATTCATTTCCATTTAATAGAAGTGAGAATGACATTTTGCCAGTTTTCACTGAGACACACATATTTCCCTGGACCTCTCTTTCTTTCTGAATCTCAGTTTCTTTCAGCATGAAAAATGAAATGGCAGCAATGAAACTTTTTTTTTTTTTTTTGCCTTTTGAGATTTGCAAAACATCTGAGGATAGGAAACCATCTGCTACTATCATGTAAACAAGCCAAAAGGACTGGGCAGAAGAGGAAAAGACTGGCATCATGGCCACAGTGTTTGGCCCAAATTGCTGCCAGGCTCCTGCCCCAGGGATATGGAGAACCCCGGGAAATGGATTGTGGCAAGCATTTTGCGAGCATGCTGGTGGTCTACAGGACAAGGCACAGCTGCAGGGAGCAGGGGTGGTACAGCAGGTTGTGAAATGAGATATGGGCTTATGTCAGAGTCATTAAGCTTTTCTGATAAATGGGTCGCCAATTAATTGGTGGCTCCACTAATTAATTTATTTGACTTGCTAAAATCCTCAGGTCTGGCTATGGCTTCTGGCAGAGCAGAATGATACCTCAACATGGAGAGTATTCACTTTTCTGCAAATAAAGAATTTCAATTTTAGGCATAATTGGTAGAGTTTTTCAAAACACATCAGCAACAAAAAGATTAAATGATGTGAAGTATTTTTTGTCTAGCAATATTGGAGTCATGATTTTTGAAACCAGAACAGTAATCAGAATGCACATCCTCATAGGTTTCTGTTGCATGGCATGTGTAATGTCCTAGATATCATAGATAGATCCACATGGAATCTTTGTCATTGTTCAAACAGGCAAAGTGTGTATCGCTGGCCTGTTGGAGATAGGGCCATCCAAATAGCAGGATTAGGAGGATAATACAGGTAATTATGCTCATTTACTTCAGAAATGACTGCTTATGTGTATATCTGTGTCAACCTATCTATTTCTGTGTTATTTACATATATATGTAGATATCTGCATGTGTACCTGAGTACTAAGTCACCTCAGTCGTGTCAGATTCTGTGTAACCCTAGAGAATGTAGCCTGCCAGCCTCTTCTGTCCATAGGATTCTCCAGAATACTGGAGTGGGTTGCCATGCCCTCCTCCAGGGGATCCTCCTGACCCAGGGATCAAGTCCAAATCTCTTCCATCTCCTGCATTGGCAAGCGGCTTCTTTACCATTAAGGGGCTTACTCTCATAGCTCAGTTGATAAAGAATCTGCCTGCAGTGCAGGAGACCTGGGTTGATCCCTGGGTTGGGAAGATCCCCTGGGAAAGGGAAAGGCTACCCACTCCAGTATTCTGGCGTGGAGAACTCCATGGACTGGATAGTCCATGGGGTCGCAAAGAGTCGGACATGACAGAGCAATTTTCACTTTCACTTCTTACTGCTAGCGCCACCTGCAAAGCCCATATATCTCTATAAGTGTGGGTATATATGCATATACATATTCAGGAAATGTGTGTGTGTATATATGTTTTTCTTTTTAAAAATGAAAACACATTCTTAAGAGAAAAAGTTGTCAATATGTCTCTGGATTCTTACTGTATAAAGAAGAATCGCCGTCGTCGTGAAGTCGCTCAGTCATGTCCGACTCTTTGCTACCCCATGGACTGTAGCTTACCACGCTCCTCTGTCCATGGGATTTTCCAGGCAATAGTCCTGGAGTGGATTGCCATTTCCTTCTCCAGGGGATCTTCCCGACCCAGGGATTGAACCCGAGTCTCCCGCATTGTAGACAGACGCTTTACTGTCTGAGCCACCAGGGAAATCCAAGTGCTTATATTTTAAAAGATAACCAAGAGTCTGCTAAAATGATTGTCCTTTTAAGCAAACATAATTACTAAAATGATTGTCCTTTTAAGTGAATATTTTAAAATATGTTTACTACATTACTTCTTTTTTGTCTTTATAATCTGATTCCAGAGAAAAAGATATTTTCACAAAAATATCTAGTGCAGAAGTATAAGGTAGAATGGAAAGTACGGAAAGTCCCACTTTTTTACAGAGACAAAATATACAAGGTTTATTCAACAATATGAAATTGTAACTTACATATTTTGTGTGTATGTATATTATATATGTATGATTTTATTTTTATATACTACATACTGTCCTTTCCTTTTCCATCAAGTAGTATTTGTATTTATCTTCCTGTAGATTTGTATTTGTCTTCTTGTCAGTTGATTTAGTTATCTTACCTTTGAATAGTTTTTATATAGTGCTCCATTTCATAAATGACTGTATGATTTTAAACTTGAACCCATTAATGGCTTCTTCAGTAGTTTCTAATTTTTTTGCTGTGATGAACAGTTCATTAATTATTTTAGTATGTGTGTGTGTAATTTCTGTTGAATACATTGCTAGAATTGGGATGTTCTGCCAAAATATATGCACATAGTAAATTTGTAAGTTGAATAATCAACTAATTATTTTCTTTAACTACTTAAAAATAGAGTAATTAATCAAAATTATTCTCTGGTGTCTCAGCTGGTAAAGAACCTGCCTGCCAATGCAGGAGACGCAAAAGACCTAGGTTTGCTCCCTGAATTGGGAAGATCCCTTGGAGAAGGAAAAGGCAATCTGCTCTAGTATTTTTGCCTGAAAAATCCCATGGACAGAGGAGCCTGCAGGGCTACAGCCCATGGGTCACAGAAAGCCGGACATGACTGAGGGCATAAAAGTGGTTGAAATAAGGAAAAGCAATATTTTATAATAAAACTCACATCTCTCACCCAACTTTTATCTAGAAATTATTTTATTGCTTATAGTTAGACTTCCCTGAATACTGGCTTCTCTTAAGGACCTTTGTTAAATTATATCATTATCTATTGAATACTCTAGAATGAGTTATGCATCATTTAAATGTACACATGTTTACATGCCATAGAGGATCATAAAAGTGAGCTTTAAGTAAACATTTTAAGTAATTATTAAGCACACAAAAAGGAAGATTGGGGAAATTAAAATACATTTCCAATACCTGAACTATTGCCCTTATTCCCATTAAGGTTAGCTAACAATAAATAATTTTAAGCAAAAACCAAATTTAGCAAAATTCGGATATTAATAAAAAACTAAAAATAGCCTACATTTGTAAGTAATTAGTATCAAAAATAGGTTCTACCCTTGCAGAATAACAACTATTCTGGAAGAAATGAATGCACCCAGAAGCATACCTCCTTTATGCCTTAACATGAGTATTCAGTTCATCACTATCTTATTTGTGCATAGAAGTGTTCTTTTCAGGCTATTCTAAACATTGTAGTAAATTACTCAAAGTTTTCAAAAATCATATTAATAAGATGTAGACCAATGGAACGTTTTGTGTAATTATGTTCAAGTTCACTATAAATAGTGTTTTGCATCATGTATTTAATAGAGAATGAGCCCATCTTTCTCTGTTTTTGTTTTTTGTCCTTCCTTTATTATCTTTCTAGTTACTGGACACCAGCTATCAAAAATAAATTGACTAATTATTTACAAGTCAGGAGGCATGTGTGAGTTTCAAAGACTTGCAAGTGGACTGTTTCATTCCCTAATCAAAAGCAGCTGTATGAGATTTTCCCAGGGGACATTAACTCCTAAATTTTCCAAAGTAGCATCTGGAGACTTAGCCAATTAGCCTCTACATTTTCCAAGCAGTGCATTGTTTTGAATCTCATGGTTATTTAAATTACCTAAAGCTCTATGCCCTTGTGCTGAAAGTTGGTAAATGTGAGAGAGCATCTGAAAAAATTTCTTGTTCATGGATTGTTACTGAAATGACATATTCTGGTGATTTTTGTTACACTAACTACAAGTTCTATTTACCCATCATAGTTCTTTAATTCCATACAAAAATCTTTTCATATAATAGAAAAAAATGTAATGTTTCAGTTTCTTTGAACTCATACAGATCTAGGGTAAAATATCAGCTCTGTGATTATTGATTATACAACCTGTGTCAAAGTATTCTAACCTCTTTGTGCTTCAGTTTCCTTGTTGTTAAAAATTGTTCTTGAGACTGTGAAATAAGCTGAAGGAAAAAAAAATCACTCTTTTCAGTATTACATATAAATAATTATCCTCTTGAGTTCAAGTAGTTAAAAATTTGTATGAAGTAATTAATCCATTTCTATTACGAAATAACATTCAATTGTTTTATCTGAGCTGTAATCTACGATATACACAGTATATATATTTAGATAAGTTATTTTAATTGTACACATATCAAATCCTACAGTTTCAGCAATTTAGAAGAAATATCCAAATCTGCATACAACTCTATCTTTCTGAATTTGACTTTTTAATATTATTAATAGTCCCCATATATCGGGTTTAACACAATGCCTTTGCATATAATAATACAATATGTAACATGTTTTACATGTTAGAGAAGATACTACATGTCTGAAGTCAGGGGCGGCAGCAAGAAGGAGCTAACACCACGTCCAGGGAGCAGTGGCTGTGCGGGTGCAGGAGGGCCAAGAGGAGCTACTCCACCTTGAAGGTCAGGAGGTTGTGAGGAGATACCCCTCGTGCAAGGTAAGGAGCAACGGCTGTGCTTTGCTGGAGCAGCCATGAAGAGATACCCCACATCCAAGGTAAGAGAAATGCAAGTAAGATGGTAGTGTTGTGAGAGGCATCAGAGGGCAGACACACAAACCATAATCACAGAAAACTAGTAAATCTGATCACACAGACCACAGCCTTGTTTAACTCAATGAAACTAAGCCATGCCATCTGGGGCTACCCAAGACGGGGAGGGTCATGGTTGAGAGGTCTGACAGAATGTGGTCCACTGGAGATGGGAATGGCAATCCACTTCAGTATTCTTGCCTTGAGAACCCCATGAACAGTATGAAAAGGCAAAATGATAGGATACTGAGAGAGGAAAATCACCAGGTCAGTAGGAGACCAATATGCTACTGGAAATCAGTGGAGAAATAACTCCAGAAAGAATGAAGGGATGGAGACAAAGCAAAAACAATACTCAGCCGTGCATGTGACTGGTGATAGAAGCAAGGTCCGATGCTAAAAAGCGCAATATTGCATAGTAACCTGGAATGTTAGGTCCATGAATCAAGGCAAATTGGAAGTAGTCGAACAGGAGATGGCAAGAGTGAACGTCGACATTCTAAGAATCAAAAAACTGAAATGGACTGGAATGGGTGAATTTAACTCAGATGGCCATTATATCTACTCCTGTGGGCAAGAATCCCTTAGAAGAAATGGAGTAGTCATCATAGTCAACAAAAGAGTCTGAAATGCAGTACTTGGATGTAATCTCAAAAAATGACAGAATGGTCTCTGTTCATTTCCAAGGCACATCATTCAATATCATAGTAATCCAAGTCTATGCCCCAACTAGTAATGCTAAAGAGGCTGAAGTTGAATGGTTCTATGAAGACCTACAAGACCTTTTAGAACTAACACCCAAACAAGATGTCCTTTTCATTATAGGGGACTGGGATGCAAAAGTAGGAAGTCGAGAAACACCTGGGGTTACAGGCAAATCTGGCCATGGAATATAGAATGAAGCAGGGTAAATACTAATAGAGTTTTTCCAAGAGAATGCACTGGTCAGAGCAAACATTCTCTTCCAACAACACAGGAGAAGACTCTACACATAGACATCAGCAGATGGTCAACACCAAAATCAGACTGATTATATACTTTGCATCCAAACATGGAGAAGCTCTATACAGTCAGCAAAAACAAGACCAGGAGCTGACTGTGGACCAGATCATGAACTCCTTATTGCCAAATTCAGACTTAAAATGAAGAAAGTAGGGAAAACCACTAGATCATTCAGGTATGACATAAATCAAATTCCTTATGATTTAAGGGACTAGATCTGGTAGACAGAGTGCCTGATGAACCTCTGTGGACAGAGGTTCATGACATTGTACAGGAGACAGGGATCAAGACCATCCCCATGGAAAAGAAATTCCAAAAAGCAAAATGGCTGTCTGGGGAGGCCTTACAAATAGCTGTGAAAAGAGGAGCAGTGAAAAGTAAAAGACAAAGGGAAAGATATAAGCATCTTAATGCAGAGTTCCAAAGAATAGCAAGGAGAGATAAGAAAGCCTTCCTCAGTGATCAATGCAAAGAAATAGAGGAAAAGAACAGAATGGGAAAGACTAGAGATCTCTTCAAGAAAATTAGAGATACCAAGGGAACATTTCATGTAAAGATGGGCTCCATAAAGGACAGAAATGGTCTGGACCTAACAGAAGCAGAAGATATTAAGAAGAGGTGGCAAGAATACACAGAACTGTACAAAAAGATCTTCACGACCCAGATAATCAGGATGGTGTCATCACTCACCTAGAGCCAGACATCCTGGAATGTGAAGTCAAGTGGGTCTTAGAAAGCATCTCTACAAACAAAGCTAGTGGAAGTGATGGAATTTCAGTTGACCTATTTCAAATCCTGGAAGATGATGCTCTGAAAAGGCTGCACTCAATATGCCAGCAAATTTGGAAAACTCAGCAGTGACCACAGGACTGGGAAAGGTCAGTTTTCATTCCAATCTCAAAAAAGGCAATGCCAAATAATGCTCAAAGTACTGCACAATTGCACTCATCTCACATGCTAGTAAAGTAATGCTCAAAATACTCCAAGCCAGGCTTCAGCAATACGTGAACCATGAACTTCCAGAGGTTCAAGCTGGTTTTAGAGAAGGCAGAGGAACCAGAGATCGAATTGCCAACATCTGCTGGATCATGGAAAAAGGAAGAGAGTTCTAGAAAAACATCTATTTCTGCTTTATTGACTATGCCAAAGCCTTTGACTGTGTGGATCACAATAAACTGTGGAAAATTCTGAAAGAGATGGGAATACCAGACCACCTGACCTGCCTCTTGAGAAACCTGTGTGCAGGTCAGGAAGCAACAGTTAGAACTGGACATGGAACAACAGACTGATTCGAAATAGGAAAGCAGTACATCAAGGCTGTATATTGTCACCCTACTTATTTAACTTATATGCAGTGTCCATCATGAGAAATGCTGGAGTGATAGAAGCACAAGCTAGAATCAAGATAGCCAGGAGAAATATTAATAACCTCAGAAATACAGATGACACTATTCCTATGGCATAAAGTGAGAGGAACTAAAAAGCCTCCTGATGAAATTGAAAGAAGAGAGTGAAAAAGTTGGCTTAATGCTCAGCATTCAGAAAACGAAGATCATCACATCTGTTCCCATCACTTTATGGGAAATAGGTGGAGAAACAGTAGAAACAGTGTCAGACTTTATTTTGGGGGCTTAAAAATCACTGCATATGGTGATTTCAGTCATGAAATTAAAAGATGCTTACTCTTTGGAAGGAAAGTTATGACCAATCTAGATAGCATATTCAAAAGCAGAGACATTACGTTGCCAACAAAGGTCCGTCTATTCGAGGCTATGCCTTTTGCAGTGATCATATATGAATGTGAGAGTTGGACTGTGAAGAAAGATTAATGCCAAAAGAAAGCTTTTGAACTGTGGTGTTGGAGAAGACTCTTGAAAGTCCCTTGGACTGCAAGAAGATCCAGCCAGTCCATCCTAAATGAGATCTATCTGGGTTTTCTTTGGAAGGACTGATGCTAAAGCTAAAACTCCAATACTTTGACCAGCTCATGCAAAGAGCTGACTCATTTGAAAAGACTCTGATGCTGGGAGGAATTGGGGGCAGGAGGAGAAGGGGATGAGAGAGGATGAGATGGCTGAATGGCATCACCGACTTGATGGACATGAGTTTGGGTAAACTCCAGGAGCTGGTGATGGACAGGGAGGCCTGGCGTGCTGCGATTCATGGGGTCGCGTAGAGTCAGAACTGAATTGAACTCGACTGAACAGAACTGAACATGTTTTATGCTTATTTTTAAGCAGACACTATATGCTTATTTATAACTCACGTTATGAGGTTAACTATCATTCCTATTTGAATTTTCTATATGAAAAAAATTGAGGAATAGAACAGTTTTGAAACTTATCCCAATTTACAGTTAATACACGTTCGAGACAGAGTTTGTTCACAGATGGATTATCTCCTTAGCACATGTCCTTAACCAGCATCTTCTAGTGCTTATTATTTTTCACTGAATTTTAAAGAATCATATTTTAGCAAGTTGAAACATATTTATGATTGGTAACATATTTTCTGCTGATTTTAATCTGCTTAGTTGTGTTGGAAAAATCAGTTTGTGAGTTTTATTTGAACCAAGAAATAAATCAAACAAGTAAACATTTCCAGTTGAATTGAATTGTATTATCATGTCATTTTAAATTTTTAACAATTTTTATTTTATATTGGAGTCTAATTTATTTACAATGTTGTGTTAGTTTCAGGTGTACAGAAAGATGATTCAATCATATATATATATATATATATATATATATATATGTATTCTTTTTCAGATTATTTTCCCATATAGGTTGTACAGAATATTGAGCAGAGTTCCCTGTGCCATATTGTAGTTCTTTCTTGATTATTTAGGGAAACAAACCCTTTATAATTCATCATTTTTGTAAAAGGCAATAGTTTACAAAATATATTCCATAAAACACCAGTATCACTAAAGCAGTTAAGTTTTCCAGATGAAATAACTGGCCAGTTCTGAACTTTGACTGAGAATTATTTTAAAAATTAACATTTTTCAGAGGTCTTACAGAGAAACCTGTTTAAGTTGTTTTAACCAAACGTTGTCTAAACTTGGTTGCACAAGAATCCTTGAATAAGTGAATATTTTGCTTCTTTGCAGAGAATAATTTGGGAAATGCTAGTCTAAGTGACTCATCTTGACAAGGCAATTTTAATTGTTTGACACTTGGTTTGTGTTCTATTTCAATTTTTTTTTTTTTATAAGACTCAGAAACATTTTCTGTTCCCACTGCTCAGCCCATCTTTTAAATCAACAGTTGCAGTTAGAATTGGGAGTCCTAGAGATAATCCAGCACAAGCTGTTATTTGTTGATGATTGTGCCCCATCAAATATACAAATATACATGGTCCAAAACAAGCAAAATGAGGGTATTTTTGTGGCATTAGGATGTATCCTGGCGGATAGATAAAAGATGTTTCATGACATAAGATGGCTGGGAATTAACAACAACAACAAAATACACTGCACAATGGATACTCAAATGCTTTTAGTAATAGAAATAGTCATGGGCAAAAATAACCAAAATATCCCACTTCTGTTACCTCTACTCCAAAAACCACATGTCATTCAACTCTCAAGAATGTGATAGTTCTCTGGAAGATAGTAATCAGCTTGTCTATACAAAAATTTCAATAAATATTTGTTGAGTGAATAAAGTGAAGAATGAGACAGGTGGTGAAGCTGAAGATAATATTACTTGAGCAGCTAGAGTGCACAAAAAACAGAGCTGACTTCATATTCACTCCATATAGGACAGACTATTAATCTTTTCAGTGTTAGCTGTCTATGGAATTTTAATTATTATCAGTATGCTATCTTATAGAAAGTCCATGGACATACAAACCAAGGTGGAGAATTTATACTTGTTCTTGTTTTGTGAAAGATTTTTATAAAAGACCATGTATCTATCAAGGCATTTTTTTCATTCAGTCTTGAGAATTGGTTATGTCCTCTTGCCAATATCTGCATGGGTATAATCATACAACAAGAATTAATCTAAGCTGAAGTTGACCCAGTCTGAGAGGCCTGAGCACTACACTTACCTATTTGCCTTTTATAGGTGACAGTGGGGATAAAATCTTTGAAGAAAACACGTATCCAGTTAAAATGGTAATTCCTCATGGTCCTACTATGCTTGGTCATTGCCTAAAGTATTAGTAATTATGGTAGTGGTTTAGTCATTAAGTCCTGTCTGACTCTTTTCAACCCCATGAACTGTAGCCTGCCAGGCTCCTCGGTTCATGGAATTTCCCAGGCAAGAATCCTGGAGTAGGTTGCCTTTTCCTTCTCCAGGGGATCTTCCTGACCCAGGGATCAAACCCCCCGTCTCCTGCATTGCAGGTGGATTCTTTACTGAGTGAGCCACCAGGAAGCCCCTATAGTTAATATTTTAAAATATGCAAATTGGGTTTCCTTTGTACCTAACCTAACCTTTCCTTGACCTCTCCTCTCTGACCTCAACCTCTAGAATTTCTAGAATCTCTATTTATGCTCCTTCAGACTTCCTGGAATAGCAAAAATATAGAATTTCCTGAAAAATGCTAATTTTCACTACATTTCTCTTGAGTAGATGAGTAGATGCTCTTCATTTTTCTATAGCTCATGGGTATGAGTATACCTCATTAGTATACTCCAGGGTCTGTTAGCATTCCCTGCATACACTTTAAAGAGAAAGAAGAGATTCTACTTTTATAAGATTATTTCTACTTATTTAGACAATAATTTTAATTCCTGTCAGCTGCTGTTAACTTGATCACATTTTCCTAAGTTTGGAAGACTTTGTGACCTTCCTATTCCAAAGTCCTGCCATCAGATATGGTGATATCAGTGCTAACATGGTGACTTATTTCAAAACCTAGTCTCCTTTGCCTAATCACTTCAGTTCCAATAGATAACTTAAAAATAATGATTGTATTAGAGACTGTTTTAACTGTGGTAAGATGTGATGTTCAACAGAATTGTACCAAGACAACATTAAGTCATAACTTACTTGAGAGGAAAAAAAAGAAAAAACAGTATATAGTTACTGTTTCAATAATGATTATTTTCTCTCTGCTTCAGTTACACACTCCAGAGACTAGAAAGTGGAGTTTATTATAAGTTCAGTTCAGGCACTCAGTCGTGTCTGACTCTTTGCAACCCCATGGAATGCAGCACACCAGGCCTCCCTGTACATCACCAACTCCCAGAGTTTATTCAAACCCGTGTCCACTGAGTCAGTGATGCCATCCAACCATCTCATCAACTGTTTCCTCCTTCTCCTCCTGCCTTCAGTCTTTCTCAGCATTAGAGTTTTTTTCAGATGAGTCAGTTCTTCGCATCAGGTGGCCAAAGTATTGGAGTTTCAGCTTTAGCATCAGTCTTTTCAATGAATATTTAGGATTGATTTCCTTTAGGATTGACTGGTTGGATCTCCTTACTGTCCAAAGGACTCTCAAGAGTCTTCTCCAACAGCACAGTTCAAAAGCATCAATTCTTTGGTGCTAAGCTTTCTTTATAATTCACCTCTCACATCTATACATGACCACTGGAAAAGCCATAGCTTTGACTAGACAGACCTTTGTTTGTAAAGTAATGACTCTGCTTTTTAATGTTCTGTCAAGGTTGGTCATAACCTTTCTTCCAAGGAGCAAGTGTCTTTTAATTTCATGGCTGCAGTCACCATCTGCAGTGATTTTGGAGCACCCCCTCCAATAAAATCTGTCACTATTTCTACTGTTTCCCCATCTGATTCTGGCAATCTTGAAAATATCAAGGAAATTATTATGATTCAATATAAAATAGGTATATAGATAAATGAATAAACTATCTGAATACTATAACCTCATATTATCCTATTGTGAAAAATTTTAATGTACAATATCTCAAAGCATCTTGGATAGCATATTGCTAGATTAAGAAGTCCAAGCTCCATCTTTTATTTGGTACAGTACTATCATCATCATCCTTGTTTGTACTACCTTTATTTCTCTATTTTCTTTCATTTATTAAGCCTATTTGGTTTTTACTTTATACTTTCTCCACTTGAAGATTCACTGTGCATCTTTCCAACCAATTTCTTACTGATATGTTTACTTTTTCTTGTTTTCTTCCTAATACACTTACCTCACAAAACTTCAACCCTTGATCAGTTTACTTCTCATCTTCCTCTTTATGTTCTGTTCTCTCTAGTACCCTCAGATTAAAGAATAGTCAACTGCCTTACACCTTTTAAAAAGTCTTTTTTTTTTTTTTTCTGAACCCTCTCTAGTTACTGTCTTCAGTTCAGTTCAGTCTCTCAGTTGTGTCCTACTCTTTGTGACCCCATGAAGCACAGCACTCCAGGCCTCCCTGCCCATCACCAACTCCCAAAGTCCACCCAAACCCATATCCATTGAGTCGGTGATGCCATCCAACCATATCATACTCTGTCGTCCTCTTCTCCTCCTGCTCTCAATCTTTCCCATCATCAGGGTCTTTTCAAATGTGTCATCTCTTCGCATCAGGTGGCCAAAGCATTGGAGTTTCAGCCTCAACATCAGTCCTTTCAATGAATACCCAGGTCTGATCTCCTTTAGGGTGAACTGGTTGGATCTCCTTGCAGTCCAAAAGGAGTCTTCTCCAACACCACAGTTAACAAACATCAATTCTTTGGCGCTCTACTTTCTTTATGGTTCAACTCTCACATCTATACATGACTATTGGAAAAACCATAGCTTTGACTATACAGACCTTTGTTGACAAAGTAATGTCTCTGCTTTTAAACACACTGTCTAGGTTTGTAATAGCTTTTGTTTCCCAAGGAGCAAGCATCTTAATTTCATGGCTGCATGTGTCCTAGAGGGAAGTAAAACCTTCTAAATTCCAAATGTTCTATTTCTAGGACTAAAGTGGAGAATCTAGGCATTAATTTTTCAATTACCAATATTATTCATTTTTTTCTACAATTATGCCCTATTACCTATATTTAAAGCCAGAATACAGGTATGGTATTCATTGTTCTTCAATAATCTAACTTCTCCCTCATTTAAATACCATAGATCATTCAAGCCAAAGGGCTTCCCTGGTAAAGAATCTGCCTGTAATGCAAGAGACCTGGGTACGATCCCTGGGTTGGGAAGATCCCCTGGAGAAGGGAGTAACTACTCACTCCTGTATTCTGGCCTGGAGAATTTCATGGACTTTATAGTCAATAGAGTTGCAAAGAGTTGGACATGACTGAGCGACTGTCACTTTTTCAATTTTCAGTCAAGCCAAACTGATTCTCTGAAACTGAGTTGTCACATGGCTGACTGAGTTTGCATTTTTTTTTCCCCTCCCTGGGATATTATCTGTTCGTCCTCCTGTACTTACCTAGAACTCCTACTTGTTCTTCATTGCCTAGCTAAGATAGTAAATCTTCAAAGAAAACTTACAGCATTATCTCCTAGTAGAGCTGAGCATCTGTTTGAACTTCACTGGCATCTTGATCTCTAGCTACAACATCAACATCATAGTGGTATCATTATTAATGCTTTATTTTTCAAGTTTTCCAAAATATATGAGATCCTTGAGGGTAGTAGCTATTCCGTTTATTGTGCATAGAGGCACACACATAGGAATCATACTAAAAATGAAGGTGTCAGTTTCCCACACACAACCTGTACACTGAAAACCAGAACTATGCCTTACTAGCTACATCAGTAGCTAGTATGCCTGACTTCACTATTACACTGTCATTATTAGTATGACTATTTTTCTGAGACTCTCATACCCAAGCAAATGGCTTAATGGCTCCTTATAGGAACTTACTGAAATACTCATCAACAGGTATTTTGTAACTGAAAACTTAAAGAATTTTCCTCAAAATGTTTTTCCTTATTGTTTCCACCAAAGGTTAATTTTTTTTTTTTTCCATTCCTTCTGCCCTCATCTTTTCCAGCATCAGGACTTTTCCAATGAATTTTTTGTGTGCATCAGATGACAACGAGAGTGGAGCTTCAGCTTCAGCATCAGTCCTTCTAGTGAATATTCAGAGTTGATCTCCCTTAAGACTGACTGATTTGATCTTGCTGTCCAAGGAACTTTCAGGTGTCTTCTCTAGCACCACAGTTTGAAGGCATCAATTCTTTGAGTTTTGCCTTCTTTATGGTCCAGCTCTCACAACAGTATTTGACCAATGGGAAGACCATAGCCTTGACTGTACAACCTTTGTTCACAGAGAAACCTCTAGCTTTCCTACCAAGAGGCAATCAACTTCTGATTTTATGGCTGCAGTCACGAGCATAACATAGGTGTTTACATATAACTAAGTTGATCAAATTGTCCTCAGTAAATATGTACAGATCTTTATATATCCATTGTATATTAATATAATTTTTAAAAAAAGAAAATCAATTTGGGTCTTTTAAGGTGCTAAATTTGGATTATTTATAAGCAAAATTCAGTCAATAATCTTGAATACACAACCATTATTTGTTGTTGGAAACTCAGATTTAGCCAAGAATTCACAAAAGGGAAAAAACATCTATTAGACATCTACTTTGTGTTCATTGGCTTGATACTTTGCATGAGTGACCCTCTTTTGCTTAGCTTTTAATGATTTCTGCTTATTTAAATCAAACTTGTAAATCATTTTAGACTTTTTTCCAATACTACTTCCAACTGAGGTTAAATGGTTAATATGCATTTAAGATGTAATCAGGTCCAACACTGATTCATTATCTGGTTCAATGGATCATAGCTTCACTTACTCATTATACAGCCAAAAGCTTCATTAAAGAGCCTGCCTGCGTTTACCATGGGAAACAAACTACTATACAAAGGTTAAGTCCATATTATCCCTGTATCTCTAAGCCAGGTTGATTTACTGATATAGCAACCATCTAGTATTGGAAATGAGCCATCAAAATGCACCATTCTTTGCCATATACATGCTCTCACATATCTTCCTTTTTCCTTTATTTGTACATTCTGGATGCATCTTTCAATTATAATCAGCAAACAAAATACAAGAGGATTATATAAAAGGTCATTTCTTCTGAAAAAGGTATCTGGGGAAATTTATGGGAGATGTAAGATTTAAACTGGGCTATGAATAAATATGAAACTGTCTAATTTCTACCTTCATGTATCTCTGTTTGTATCTTGTCTACTTCTGTCTTTGTACTTATCAGCTCAGGCTTGAATTTGGCCTAATACCTTTCTCTATATAGAATATGTTAGCTACTCTAGCCCTAGTGATTCAATCCTTAGCTCTAGACTATCTGAGCACTTTGGATCACTTATAAACTAGAAAATCATTCATTTATGTAAACCACATAATTGAGCATATGTTATTCAGTGCTACAAAACGAAAGTTGCTTTTCCTCTTGTTTCCACTCAGTCCAAAGATAGAGGAACTCATTTTGGCTGTCTACCTCTGAAGTTAAGATAGATGGTAAGTTAAAAATAATTCTACCTGTGTCTGACTTACTTCTTGCAGTCTGACAATCTCCAGGTTCATCCAAGGTGCTGCAGACAGCATTATTTTACTCTTTTTATGGCTGAGTAATATTCCATTGTATGTATGTACCACATCTTCTTTATCTATTGCATGATGATATGGCTTATATGTGAAATCTAAAAAAAAAGTAGTACCGATGAACTTATTTACAAAACAGAAGTAGAATCATGGATGTATAAAACTAAATTATGGTTACCAAATGATAAGAGGAAAGGGGATAAATTGGGAGATTGGGACTGACATATACCTATATATAAAATAGATAACTAATAAGAGCCTGATGTATAACACAGGGAATTCTACTCAATACCCAGTAATGGCTTATATGGGAAAATAATCTTAAAAGAAGAGTAGATATATGTATATGTATAACTGGTTTACTTTGCTATATACCTAAAATTAATACAACTTTGTAAATCAACTCTACTCCAATAGAAAATTTTTTAAAATAATTAAACTGTACTGAATAATATGAAAAAAGATCTACCTAGGTCATGTCTCAACAGCTGTGGCCCTCGGCCAAGAATTTTGATAGAATTGCCATCAAGGTAGTACCATAGCATCAATACAGAGTCTGTTTCTCACTGAATACTTTCCCCAAAATTGCTTATAAAGATCACCTGTTTACACTTCATGAGAACAACTCTATGATACAATCAGAGAAGGTGAGTGGATTTTTCAATTATTATAGACTTGAATATTTTATCTTGTTTAAGAAGTGTAAGTATAAAAGAACAGATTTATGGTTGCTATAGGCAGGGAGTGAGGGTGGGTAAAACAGTTGAAGGGACTCAACAGGTACAAAGTTCAAGTTATAAAATAAGTCATGGGGATGTAACATACAGAATAGTGACTATAGTTAACAATATTGTATTGCATATTTGAAACTTGCTAGGACAGTAAATCTTAAAAGTACTCATCACAAGAAAAAAATAGAATTATGGTTACAGATGACATATAGACCTACTGTGGTGATCACCTCAGCAGATATACAAATATTGAATCATTATGTTGGATGCCTGAAACTAATATAGGTTGATTGACATATGTTTAATTATATTTCAATGTAAAAGTACAAATGTAATAAGAAAAAGATATCAGCATTACTATCCTCAGCCATAGCAAGCACTGAGAAATAATGTCAGTGTAATAATAATAATAACCCACAGCGCTATATATAAGCTATTTAGTATGATTGCTGTTTTGTTTTCACTCTATGTTATTTACCTACATCACCATATTTTGCTGTATTTCAGCCTCATTTTATAAATCAGGAATCTGAATTCCAGGATAATGTGTGACTTTTAACAAAGTCAGCCGAAAACCATAAGAGGAATTTGATCCAGGCTTTTAGGCCCCAGGGTATTTCTTGAACCCTGAAGGCATTATTAAAATATAGGATATTTGTGTTCAAGAATCAACATCTGTATTCACTTTCTCTATTTCATTCAATATGCTTACAAATGTAATACCCAAAGTTCTCAAATAAAAGTACTTATGAATTCATCTGAAATTACTAAACATTCTACAAAGCAAAATCTGAAAAGTGTTAATATGCTAAGTATATTCAATCTTTGCCTTTAAGGGATTCAATCTGCATTTAGAGACTGAATTATGTATCATAGTTTTGCTGTATGGAACCAGAAATTTTGTTTTTAAAAATCACTTCATAAGCTGTTCTTATATATTCAGAACTACAACAAACCTTTTGTTACTAACCACTCACTGATTGACAGACAAAGGACTTAGTCTTGAACTAACAAAACTTTCATTTAGATGAGCATCAAGATTTGAGCAAACAGTTTCAAAACAAATGCACGTTTTTTAAGTAATTTTCTACACGATAATATAGGGAGATGACAAGTCTTTCCCCTGTAGGAAAACAATACTATTTCTCTTGCTGAACTGAATGATGGTAAAAAGCCTAAAAAATAAGTGCAGTCTGTAAGGTTTTGCCTTCACACCCCTCAAAAAAGAAAAAGTCTTCCTTGGTGGCTCAGATGGTAAAGCGTCTGTCTACAATGCGGAAGACAAGGGTTTGATCCCTGGGTTGGGAAGATCCACTGGAGAAGGAAATGACAATCCACTCCAAGACTATTGCCTGGAAAATCCCATGGACAGAGGAGCCTGGTAGGCTACAGTCCATGGGGTTGCAAAGAGTTGGACATGACTGAGCCACTTCACTTCACTTCATGGTATCCACCTCTCTAATCTCAATATAGAGCTTCCCTGGTGGCTCAGTGATAAAGAATATACCTACCAATATGTGAGTTATAGGTTTGATGGGTTAGAAAAATCCCCTGGAGAAGGAAGTGGCAAAGCACTCCAGTATTTTTGCCTGGGAAATCCTATGGACAGAAGAGTCTTACGGGCTAGTCTGTAGGGTCATGAAGAGTTGGACATAACTTAGTGACTGAACAGCAACAGCAAATCTTAGTACAAGTTAACGGCTGAAACTAAAGTTTTTGAAAAGAGAAAAATTAGGCAAAGAATAAAATGTTTGCCATCAGGACAACCTGGGTTCTAATCATGCTGAACATATCAAAGACTTATTTCCTTTTCACACAAAGTCCAATGTTATTCTCCATTTGGAAACTCATTGTTCCAGGCTGATGGTAGTCATATAGCTTTACAGTCATACCAGGTGGAACGTGTTGTCTCCTAGGTCAGTGTAACAAGGACGAGAACGTTGAATGTCTCCCATCTACATTTAACTGCATCACTCAGGGAGTGGCTCACATCACTTGACCATAATCCTAGAATGAATGGAAAAACTAATCCCTCTCTATGTCTGGAAGGAGGGGGAAAGCTAATAAGTTTCTCTAGCACTAGATATGTCAGCCTGGGACTTTTAAAATAATCTCTCAGAGCCTCTGTTTCCTCACCTGTAAAATAAGGATTCCAAAATTATTCTATAAATTTGTTATGAGTTTAGTTAACAATGCAAATGTCTAACCTGTGCTCCTGCTCACAGCATAAATTTAAGAAATGGTCATTTTCTTCTTTTTTTTTTTGTTTGCCTACACCAACCTTATAACAGTTTATTTACTTCAAAATGAAGATTCCATTGTGCCATTTCCATGATTTTCTCTCATATATCATCATTTTGATTTTAGAATTCATAAAAGCAATTTTAAAAATGCATTCAAATAGAGCTATGTATGACATTTCCCCAATAAATATTAAAAAATTAATAAACTAATAATATATTTAAAGCTATTATTTCAGTGAGCCATAGTTCTTTGTCTCGGATGACTAATAGAAATATTCAGTTCAGTTGCTCAGTCATGTCCGACTCTTTGCGACCCCATGAAGCACACCATGCCAGGCCTCTCTGTCATCACGAACTCCCGGACTTTACCAAAACTCATGTACATCTAGTTGGTGATGCCATCCAGCCATCTCATCCTCTGTCATCCCCTTCTCCTCCTGCCCCAATCCCTCCCAGCATTAGGGTCTTTTCCAATGAGTCAAGTCTTTGCATGAGGTGGCCAAAGTATTGGAGTTTCGGCTTCAGCATCAGTCCTTCCAATGAACACCCAGGACAGATCTCCTTTAAGATGCACTGGTTGGATCTCAATTCAGTCCAAGGGAATCTCAAGAGTCTTCTCCAACACCATAGTTCAAAAGCATCCGTTCTTTTGTGCTGAGCTTTCTTTACAATCCAACTCTCACATCTCTATATGAGCACTGGAAAAACCATAGCCTTGACTAGATGGACCTTTATTGACAAAGTAGTGTCTCTGCTTTTGATATGCCATCTAGGTTGGTCATAGCTTTCCTTCCAAGGAGTAAGTGTCTTTTAATTTCATGGCTGCAATCACCATCTGCAGTGATTTTGGAGCCCCCAAAATAAAGTCTGACACTGTTTCCACTGTTTCCCCATCTATTTCCCAAGAAGTGATGGGACCACATGCCACGATCTTCGTTTTCTGAATGTTGAACTTTAAGCCAACTTTTTCACTCTCCTCTTTCACTTTCATCAAGAGGCTTTTTAGCTCCTCTTCACTTTCTGCCATAAAGGTGGTGTCATCTGCATATCTGAGGTTATTGATATTTCTCCTGGCAATCTTGATTCCAGTTTGTGCTTCTTCCAGCCCAGCGTTTCTCATGATGTACTCTGCATATAAGTTAAATAAGCAGGGTGACAATATACAGCCATGACGTACTCCATTTCCTATTTGGAACCAGTCTGCTGCTCCATGATGTCCAGTTCTAACTACTGCTTCCTGACCTGCATGGAGGTTTCTCAAGAGGCATGTCAGGTGGTCTGATATTCCCTTCTCTTTAGAAATTTCCACAGTTTATTGTGAGCCACACAGTCAAAGGCTTTGGCATAGTCAATAAAGCAGAAGTAGATGCTTTTCTGGAATTCTCTTGCTTTTTCTATGATCCAGCGGATGTTGGCCATTTGATCTCTGGTTCCTCTGCCTTTTCTAAAGCCATTGAACATCTGGAAGTTCACGGTTCATGCATTGCTGAAGCCTGGCTTGGAGAATTTTCAGCATTACTTTACTAGCATGTGAGATGAGTGTAATTGTGTGGTAGTTTGAGAATTCTTTGGCATTGCCTTTCTTTGGGATTGGAATGATAACTGACCTTTCCCAGTCCTGCGGCCACTGCTGAGTTTTCCAGATTTGTTGGCATATTGAGTGCAGCACTTTCACAGCGTCATCTTTCAGGATTTGAAATAGCTCAACTGGAATTCCATCACCTCCACTAGCTTTGTTCATAGTGATGCTTTCTAAGGCCCACTTGACTTCACATTCCAGGATGTCTGGCTGTAGGTGAGTGATCATACCATCGTGATTATCTGGGTCATGAAGATCTTTTTGTACAGTTCTTCTGTGTATTCCTGTCTCCTCTTCTTAATATCTTCTGCTTCTGTTAGGTCCATATCATTTCTGTCCTTTATCGAGCCCATCTTTGCGTGAAATATTCCCTTGCTATCTCTAATTTTCTTGAAGAGGTCTCTAGTCTTTCCCATTCTGTTGTTTTCTTCTATTTCTTTGCTCTGATCACTGAGGAAGGCTTTCTTATCTCTCCTTTCTATTCTCTGGAACTCTGCATTCAGAGGCTTATATCTTTCCTTTTCTCCTTTGCTATTCTGTTCTCTTCTTTTAACAGCTATTTGAGACCTCCTCAGACGGCCATTTTGCTTTTTTTTTTGCATTTCTTTCTATGGGAAGGGTCTTGATCCCTGTCTCCTGTAAAATGTCATGAACCTCCATCCATAGTTCATCAGGCACTCTGTCTAGTCCTTAAATCTAGTCCCTTAAATCTCTTACTTCCACTGTGTAATCATAGGGATTTGATTTCAGTCATACCTGAATGGTCTAGGGTTTTCCCCTACTTTCTTCAATTTAAGTCTGAATTTAGCAATAAAGAGTTCATGATGTGAGCCACAGTCAGCTCCTAGTGTTCTTTTTGCTGACTGTATAGAGCTTTTCCATCTTTAGCTGCAAAGAATATAATCAATCTGATTTTGGTGTTTTTCATCTGGTGATTTCCATGTGTACAGTCTTCTCTTGTGTTGTTGGAAGAGGGTGTTTGCTATGACCAATGCATTCTCTTGGCAAAAGACAAATTTCCTGTTACTCCAGGTGTTTCTTGACTTCCTACTTTTGCATTCCAGTCCCCTATAATTAAAAGGACATCTTTTTTGTGTGTTAATTCTAAAAAGATCTTGTAGGTCTTCATAGAACCATTCAACTTCAGCTTCTTCAGCATTACTGGTTGGGGCATAGGCTTGGGTTACTGTGATGTAGAAATATTACGTTATAATAAAGCTGCAGATCCAGTTGGAGCTCAGGTCTTCTTTTTTGGTCTATCGGTGGAGTATATAATTTACTCTGCTGTCTCACCACAGCTAAAATTGAAGTGACTGACCAGTGTTACAGCTGGATTACAGCTCAGTTTAAGTGGCAGATCAGTGTTACAGCTCGGTTGCAGCTCTGTTTTATTTGGTAAGCAAAAGGAAATACATCCTAGAGCCATGAAGAGAGATGTTCAATTTTGGCTCCTCTTTTATGTGCTTTTTCTCCCAGCCCTAGCCTGCCCTATGTAAATTGGGCTAGCCAGGAGGGCTGTTTGTTTCACCTGAGGGTCTCATGGTTTTGGAACCTTCCTTTATTCTATTTTCATGGGCTTTTTCCTTTCTTTGTTTTAGCCACCACTATTTTGGACTCCTTTTCCCTATTCTAACTACCTAACAGGTCCAACTGAGTAGTGTTGGTAAAATATTGAGGAAAAAAGCAAGTGACATTCATTTTGGAATTATTCTACTTTCTTGAATACTAGAAAATCACTTCTAGTAATTTTATTGCTTGTATTTCTTTCTAAATAAAGAACTTGAGTTTTGTTTTGTGTTTTCTTCTGATGCTTAGTATGTTCCATTCTCTGCTCCTTGGTGTGAATGGCCCTTCTTTAGGATTCTAAGACCATTCATGAATTTTAACAAAGACTAAGGATGAAGGGCTGTGACATCTACTAAGTTCTTATCGTATACCAAGTTATGTTCTAGTTTTATGTAAGCAATCTTTTTACAATCCTGTAGAAAAGCTATTGTTACCACCATTTGAAAGAAGAGAGATGAGATTAAAGGGAGTTTAAATGATGTGTTGTGTCATAAATTTCATATACGCAAATAGGAGATTTGACTTCTGTTAACATTCAGGCCCCTTCTGCCACACTAGAGTTCTCTTACAAAATCAATATGAATCAATACAAAATAGAACTTTGAACTCTTGTGTACCTATAAAGTAGATCTCTGTCAAAGCAAACATTATACTGGAGAAAGTTAAATAGGGAAAGGAGACTATTCAAAGTTATCACAATAGGATAAATAGATAAGAATGCAGTTGAGCTAAAAGGAAAGATAGGAGGTTGTTGTGGTTGTTGTTTTTAAGAGCTGTAATGGGAGGATCACAAGCCATGTGCATTTGCAAGTAGGGCTTGTCCCAAGGAAAAGTAAACTTACAACTTGGTGCAAGATATTCACCTCCCTTAAAACTTTTGCTCCTCCCTCCTACAGAGAATAAGAATCGGGGGTACTTTCTTCCTTGATTATTACATTTAAAAGGCATTGTCCTAGGTCCTAGAGAAAACACCTTCGGTTCTTAAAATTGGCAAGAGACTTGTTTTTTTTTTTTTTTTTTTTTTTAATGGATCTCAGAGGAGCAGAGAAATAACTTAGGGCATTTTTCTTAAGTTAGATGACCAAAGAAAAGATTGGGGTGGGAAATGGTTTCTATGATTAGGCCATTCTGTAAGGGTCAGGATGAGAGAAAGGTCAGGGGCTGAGGAGAAAGAAGAAGGCTGCCTAAGATTAAGTTACACCGAGGGAAACACTAATATCCTCTTGGTCACCGCTATGTAAAGAATTTTAATAAAGCTATTATTTAAAGTAGAAAAGATGCAAAGCTGAGGCTAAAAATAAACCACTTTGTTCAGAAGGAATATTTTCCCATTTATATGTCATATGTAATAAACTGTGTTCAGAAGCAGTGGCCATTTGAACCATGGGTGAGCAACCAAGAAAGTGGAGTAGGGGCTGAATGATCAAAGCTTTCCTTTGAAAGATCTTAGTGAAATAAAGCCCCAGTTAATATCTCAGATGTTAGTTCATTTTGAGCACAAACCTATTGGGCTGCAAAGAATGAACCACAGAATCCAGCATGTGTGTGTGCTCAGTGTCCGACTCCTTGGGATCCCATGAACTATAGTCTGGCACACTCTTCTGTCCACATAATTTTCTAGGCAAAAATAAGTAGCGGATTCCCATTTCTTTCTCCGGGGGTCTTCTTGACCCAGGAATCAAACCCACATCTTCTGCACTGGCAAACAGATTCTTTACCACTGAGCCACCTGGGAAGCCCCACAGAATCCAGGTATAAAGCCAAGTCAAGCTACAGCAGTGTTACAACAGCCCCAGACTGAGTGGCACCAAAGTATAGCTATTTTATTTCACTTGTGGATTTGACAGGTCTGTCATTCAGACAGGTACTCTTTCTGCCCCCTTCTGATGTCTATGTCAGAAGCTTTCTCTATCTCCTTTACACTTTAATAGAACTTTATTACACAAAAGCTCTGAGCAATCAAGCCTCGTCTCTGGCCCTGGATTGAATTCTTCTTCTCTGGAGGCCAAGAATCCCAGCATCTTTGCGTGGTTCAGCAACAACCTCTCATCTTGGGGGCTTGTCTGGGATTCTTCAGGACAAGGTAAGGATGCTTGGAACTCTGGTTCTTTATTCTCCTAGTGAGCACATTTTCTGCTGTACTTTACTAACTCTACAGTGTGCTTGAGTGTATGAATGAAATGCTCTGCATGAAGCAAGTGAGGAGCGCTGCTCTGAGGTTCTGCGGTGACCTCATGTGGCTTATGGCAGAAACCTGTCGGAGGTTTATACTGACCTGCCAATGCAAAGAGGCATCCAATGTCTTCTTTGGGGACCAACCAGAAATGGTCAAAGTGTGTGGACTGAACTCTCCTTTCTTGGTCAAACTTTTCAGTCTCTTTGACCATTTCATAACTCTTTGGAAATTAGAAGTATGAACCTAGTCTGTCACATCATAGACTTTCAAAGTACTTGTGATCTGTGCTGTTACTGTTTACTGTGACTTAGGCCCCAAACTTGGATTGGTAGTCAGGAAGTACCTAGACTCGCTAAGAATCGAAAGTTCAGAAGTTAGATCGAGGTTTAGCTACAAGGACTTCCCTGGTGGCTCAGACTGTAAAGTGTCTATCTACAATGCGGGAGACCCAGGTTCAGGAAGATCTCTTGGAGAAGGAAATGACAACCCACTCCAGTATTCTTGCCTGGAGAATCCCATGGACGGAGAAGCCTTGTAGGCTACAGTCCATGGGGTCGCAAAGAGTTGAACACGACTGAGCTACTTCACTTTCACTTCATTCAGACAGGACATGGAAAGTACCTGTCTGTACTCCAGGAGATGTGAAGCATATCTGGGAAAGCAGTAGACTGGACAAAGGGACCCATTTCCAAGATGTCTTCTTCATTCACATGTATGCTCATTATTGGCTGGCTAGAAGGCTGCTCCAACCTGGCATGGTCAGTCAGGATACCTACAAGTGGCCTTTTGAGTATAGCAGCTTCAAAATTGTTGGACCTCTTACCTGGCATCTTAGCGTTGTTATATGTTGCTCAGTGAACAAAGTGGAAGGTTGTCCTCTATTGGCTGACTCAATGAGAAGCTTACCAAGAATCAAGGTAGGGAGTGTAGGAAACATCCTTTCTTTCAAGAGGAATGTGCAAGAATTGGGAGATATATATATATATATATATATATATGTGTGTGTGTGTGTGTGTGTGTGTGTGTGTGTGTGTGTATATATATATATATATATATATATATATAACAAAGAAAATTGGCGTATAATTGCTTCAAAATGTTTATTAGTTTCTGCCATACAACAGCTGGATCAGTCATGTATGCATACTTCCCCTCCATCTTGGACCTCCCTCTTACCTCCCGCATCCCACCTATAGTCACAGAGCACTGAGTTGAGCTCCCTGTGCTATAAAGCAGGTTCCCACTAGCTATCTGTTTTACACATGGTGGTATACATAGGCCAACCCTAGTCTCCCAATTCATCCCCCTTATACGCCCAGAGTCCATATATGGGAGCCAAAATTAATACTATTGTTCCTAAAAGCTGAAACTGAGGCAGCTTTGAAACTGTAGAAACTCAAAAACTGAAGACCAGAGTGTTGAAAGGGCGATCACATTGAAAAATTGGCGTGTCCCATGTTACAGAGCAGAGGCCAGAAATCTTGTGAACATGATATGGAAATTATGGATGTACCTGGTAGTTCCCTGTTTCCTTGGTGTAGATGAATACCTTTGACAATTTCAAAACTTGCTCTTTACCTCTTGTATCTTCCCATCTTAAAAGGTGGTGATACTGATAACAGACTGTAGAAAGGTTTTGGAGACAAAGGTTTGAATCTTGGCCTTGGGCAAAATATTTTACCTTCCTGAGACTTTATTGCTGCTTTTTTTTTTTTTAATGACTTCTAATTCTGATGGTGAATTAGAATTTCCTGGAAAACTTGTAAAAGTACATATTCATAAGCTTCACTTTAGACTTACTGAATCAGAACCTGATGGTATGATGCCCAGAATCTGCACTTTTAAATTAGGTCTTCAGTTAATTCTAATACAGTCAGTCTGGGTGGCAGCAGTCTGAGAGGCACCATCAAATACATTACATTATGCTATAAAAACCCATCTGAGCTGCAGCCATATATACATTTTTTTTTCCCCCAGAAACAATCATTGTGATCAATCCATAAACAAAGTGTTACATGACCTTTGTCAGCTCAGGATATGTGAATAGTGAAAGTAATTATCAACATTCTGATTTTTGTTTTAGCAAAAAGAAAATTCATTTGAAACACCTTTTCTTTCAATTTGTCCACCTAAAATCAGTGGTAAAAACATGTAAATATAGGAATTTAAAAATTATCCCATAGAATTTTACCAGTTGAATAATTTAAAATACATTCATAAAAATAACTCAAATGTGCTATTAATACATATCATGGACTTAGAGGGCCCAATTGAATTTTTTTCTAAATGTACTCAACTACCTGGTCAATTATCACTATTATTTACTACATTGGAATTTTTATAAGGTGCTTGAATTGTAGAATATATATCTAATTGGGTTGTGGGGGATCATTAGCAAAAGTTTCTTCTTTCCAATTCTACCTGCCAAAATTGACTGTTATCCTCCGTTTCTACAAACCCAACAGAACAGACAAATGAGAAAGAAGGAGAGAGTACCAGACATTTGCAGATATGATGAAAGGCAGATTATAGCTTTTCTCATAAATGATAAAGACCTCCTTCAGCCACTTCAACTCTCAAGTCTAAGTGACTCTAGCAGGTCCTGAAAGATTTATCTGCTTCGGAGTTAAAAACTATAGTTCGATTTCAATAGGATATTAGTGTGCGACCACTTGAGAGGGTTTCTAAACACCAAAGACCGCTGAAGCCCTTACCTTATGTCATGCCAAGCTCGATGTGTTTCTTTTCAGGGAAGAAACTGTGGTCAGTTACTGTGAAATACTAGGGGAAATGCTTCTTTAAAAATAAATAATTTTCTTTTTTTTTTTTAACTTTATCTAATTTTCCCCAGGGGTAACATTTTGCAAAAACTATAATATACTATTGCAGCTAGGATTCTGACAATGATGCAATCCACGTTGTTGTTTTGTTTTGTTTTGTTTAAGTTTCTTACATATTTCAGTTATATATATATATATATTCTCTTTTTAAATTAATTTATTTTAATTGGAGGATAATTACTTCACAATACTGTTTTGACTATGTTGAGTCTTTGTTGATGCAGGAGCTACTCTCTAGTTGAGGTGTGCAAGCTTCTCACTGTGGTCATTTCTTTGTCGCAGAGCACAGGCTCTAGGAAGGCAGGCTTTAGTCGTGGCAGCATGTGTGCGCAGTAGCTGTGACTCCCCGGCTCTAGAGCACAGTATCAATAGTTGCTCCATGGCATGTGGGATCTTCCCAAATCAGGGACTGAACTCATGTCTCCTGCATTAGCAGATGAAGTCTTTACCATTTAGCCATGAGGGATGCCCAGAAATGGCTCTTAAAATTTTAGAGTCTAACAATTTATCATCTATTTAAGAAGAGAGTGAAAAATAACTCTCTGCTCTTCATCCCAATCCACTCACTCAGGCTCCAACTAGGCTTTAAATACTTGATTCTTCAATAGAAGAAATAATACAGGCTTGGGAGAACACTGTTACAAGCATGTTTTTCTTTTGACCATGATGATAAAGTGAACCAGTCAACCTCATGAAGTCTAAACCAGATTACAAGCATGAATTAGCCATTCATTCTCAATATTTTAAAGTATTTTTTGTGCAAAAATCTGCTGAGAATGGGGATGATTGTCAATACTTTCTGAAAGGAGAGAATTTAGTAACATTTCCTGATAAATCTAAAAAGGAAAAAAGTAGACATTATGCAAATATGTTCACATGGGAAAATTTTTTATTCCTCAGGCTTTCACAGGATCATAGAGTCAATTTTTCTTTGGTTAAAAGTGTTTTGAGCCACTCAGCCTCACATTCAGAGAAAAACTTCAAGGAGAAGAAAATCTAAGTGATTCCCTGGTGGCTCAGATGGTAAAGAGTCTGCCTGCATTGTGGGAGACCTGGGTTCAATCCCTGGGTTGGGAAGATCCCCTGGAGAAGGAAATGGCAAACCACTCAGTATTCTCGCCTGGAAAATCCCATGGACAGAGTCTGGTGGGGTACAGTACATGGGGTTACAAAGAGTCTCTGGACATGGCTTCTCTGATAGCTCATTTGGTGAAGAATCCACCTGAAATGCAGGAGATCCAGATTTGATTCCTGGGTCAGGAAGATCCGCTGGAGAAGGGACAGGCTACCCACTCCAGTATGCTTGGGCTTCCCTGTGGCTCAGCTGGTAAAGAGTCAGCCTATAATTCTGGAGACCTGGATTCTATCCTTGGCTTGAGAAGATCCCCTTGGAGAAGGGAATGGCTACTCACTCCTGTATTCTGGCCTGGAGAATTCCATGGACTCTATAGTAAATGGAGTTGCAAAGAGTAAGACATGACTGAGCAACTTTCACTTCACTTCAGAAGAAAATCTGAATTCCTAATTCAGGGGACTTACCACACTTTCAAAAATAGTAGTCTAGAATTTTTAGATCACAAGATACTAGATAAAGAAACCTATAATCACACATCAAGTGAGATAAAATAGTTAACATAAAGCAACTAGTCATAATGGGTAGATATTTAGCTGGTCATTTTTACTCAATCCATCCATTCATTTATGTAAATGTTAGACACAGACAATCCAGACTTAATGTAAAAGATTGCTGTTGTTCAATCCCTGTTATGATCAACTTTTTGTGACCCCATGTGACCTGCAGCATGCCAGGCTTCCTAGTCTTTCACTATCCCCCAGAGTTTGCTCAAAGGCATGTCCATTGAGTCAGTGATGCCATTTGACCATTTCATCCTCTGTCACCCCCTTCTCCTCCTGCCTTCTATCTTTCCCAGCATTGGGGTCTTATCAATGAGTCATTTCTTCACATCAGTTGGCTAAAGTCTTGGAGCTTCAGCTTTAGCATCAGTCTTTCCAATGAATATTCAGGGTTGATTTCCTTTAGGACTGACTAGTTTAATCTCTTTAGACAACCCAGGTTTAGAATATAATCAATCTTGGAATCACATTTCCTACCTTCTTTTACAGAAAAACAAAAGTCCTTCTGCCCTTTGAGCGTCCCTCAGTCTATCCTATGTCTTGGACAGTGCCCTTATTTAATGCTTTTCCACTTTTAGCAACAGACTCATTTTTATCAAAAGGTGTTTTAAAAGAAATTCTAACATATAGGGCAGAATGTGAGACTGTTTTGTTGATATAAATTATTTCATATATAATTCAGTTTCAGTTTTCAATTTACTTCTCAATTTTGATTTTTGTGGCACAGTGCTGAATAATTCTTGATTTACACAGATAAATAGTTGCAGATTATTTTTAAACAATTCTATGTGCTATCTCGCTACAGCTTCCAATTAAATTGTTCTGGAATTTTGACAAAGAAGCAGTGATTTTTTATTTTCAAAATTAAATCACTACCTTACCAATATTTAACTATTATTTGCTTTATTTAATTGAATTTGAAAATGTTCCTTTGCCAATTTAAATATTCATTGTTTGAGAAGAGACTTTCTAATGTGTGTCTTGTAACTTAGAAATCATCCAAAATATATTATAAAATTTGGTAACCTATTAAATAACCAGTCAATATTTTAAAGCAGTCAAATTTATTTTTGTTTGCATGAGGAAATCAAATGGTAAGCTTCAGTTTTAATACTGACAATTTACTGCTGACAGTCATTTACATTTTGAAAGTAGGTGGGGGCTTCCCTGGTGGTTCAGTGGTAAAGAGTTTGCCTTCTAATGCAAGGGACATAGGTTCCATCCATAGGTCAGGAAGATTCCCTGGAGGAGAATTGGCAATTCACTCCAGTATTCTTGACTGGAAAATTCCATGGACAGAGGAGCATGGCAGGCTATGGTCTGTGGGGTTGCAAAGAGTCTGACATGGCTGAAAACACCTGCAAAAGTAGGTGAATCTGTAAATATGAGTTGGTTATATGAAGATTACTGATACTAGGAGCAAAATATGCAAGTTCCATCAACAGTGTACAGAATTGAACTGCTAACATTTAAAATGTCATTTGAAATTTTCATATTGTAAATTTCTTAGAAACAAACAAGAGTCTAGCGTTAAAAGGAAAAGATTCACTTTGACTAGGATTAAAAGTAACTCTAAACAAAATGTAATGATCGCCAGTCCAGGTTCGATACACGATACTGGATGCTTGGGGCTGGTGCACTGGAACGACCCAGAGGGATGGTATGGGAAGGGAGGAAGGAGGGGGGTTCAGGATGAGGAACACGTGTATACCTGTGGCGGTTTCATGTTTATGTATGGCAAAACCAATATAATATGGTAAAGTAATTAACCTCCAATTAAAATAAATTCATATTTTTAAAAAACCTTCTGCCTTAAAATTTAAATAAAACACAATTAGCAGCGATATTTTATGAAAATATTTTCCAGCAATTTTCTCAACTAGTGCTATTTTGTATGACACATATAATAACTTATGCATAGCAAAGTTTCATAGTTTTTCTTTTATGCTGTTTTCAGATTCTCAGCATAGATATCACCATATTTTTGATAGAATAATTTTTAAATGCCAGTCAGTTAAGAAGGTTGTTTCTTTTTCAATAATTATATTTGTTAGGTTTTTCTTTTTATACATAAACACCTGGAAAATGAAGAGAGGAACATCAGAAACCTCTTCCACCTGCTATGTGAAGATTTCAAATATTATCAGTCTAAGAGGCTTCCCTGGTGGAGCAGGTGGTAAAAAATCTGCCTGTAATGCAGGAGACCCCAGTTTGATCCCTGGGTGGATTCCTTGGAGGAGGAAAATGGCAATCCACTCCGGTATTCTTGCCTGAAAAATCCCATGGACAAAGGAGCCTGATAGCCTACAATCTAAACAGTCTCAAAGAGTCAGACATGCCTGAGAGACTAAGAAAAGCACATCTAGTGTTTTGGATTCATATTTTTGAGTTCTTTTCTATATTCATATTAGAAAGTTAGGCTAATTGTATTTTCACAGATCTTTGTGCTTTTAATGTTTATTATAATGTCAGCAGCACTGTCTTGATAAAGTATTCTTTGAGACCATGAGCTTCTTCCTAAGTGTCAGGTGGCAGCTTGCTTTTAACAGTATCATATATACATTTGCACAGATATTGTTTGCCTAAAATATTGAGTTAACACTGAAAGAAGCTGAGAGTCTTCTTTCAAAACACATGCATCTGTGTTTTAAATGATTTTTAATTTTACCATTCTTTATAATAATTTCAGAAAAAAATAAAGGTCTGAGTAAATTCTATCATCATAAAAGATAGATCTGAATGAAAAAATAATCTGTGTTGGATATTCTAGAGTTCAAGTGAGCTATGTGTAAATTTTAATATATTGTTTTACTTTTATCAATGTGGCAGACACTAAGAAATCAGTTGGTACTATCTGATATTTTACTTTGATCAAATCTCATAATTAAATGTCCTTTTAAATTATTTTTCCATTTTCAATTATGCAACTTTTTCTAGTCTTAAGAGTAATTATCCTATTGCACCAAAAATGATCCTATGTTTTGTTTGTGTGTGGATAAATATGTGTACATAAAACAAGAAACAGTACAAAATTATAAAGTACTATTTTTTACATGCTGTTGCCTCAGACAAACTGTTATTGTTCTTATAAAATGGGCTGGTTTTTCACGCTGAGAACTTATTTCAGTTGAAATAACTATTTCCTGATACATATTAAACAAGAAAATGTTAAGATGTGAGTGAAAATCTGAATAATGGATACAATTTTTTAAGACAGAGAGAATCCGGATAGACTCCTCACACAAGAGAAATAATTCACTAAAGGGTTTAAAGGTAGAACTGAGCATGTTGTGTTGGGCCAGAGGTATCTAGAGGTGAGGAGATCAATTTGCCTTTAATGGAAAATTTAAGGGACTCCTCAATGCTAATGATAGAAGAATAAAGTTGAATGATATTTCTGAGAACTCTATCTGCCTGGAGTTCAAATTTTAATTTTCAGTTAAGATATTGGCAGTTGAGAGCTCTTAGAATTTTGTGGTACAGAATTGATGAATACAAATTAATTCCTTCAAAATGCTAGTCTATCTGGCTTACTTCACTCTGTACAATCGGCTCCAATTTCATCCATTTCATTAGAACTGAGTCAAATTTATTCTTTTTAAGGGCTGAGTAGTACTCCATTGTGTATATGTACCACTGCTTTCTTATCCAATCATCTGCTGATGGACATCTAGGTTGCTTCCATGTCCTGGCTATTATAAACAGCGCTGCAATGAACATTGGGGTACATGTGTCTCTTTCAATTCTGGTTTCCTCGGTGTGTATGTCCAGCAGGGATATTGCTGGGTCATAAGGCAGTTCTATTTGCAATTTTTAAGGAATCTCCACACTGTTTTCCATAGTGGCTGTACTAGTTTGCATTCTCACCAGCAGTGTAAGAGGGTTCCCTTTTCTCCACATCCTCTCCAGCATTTATTGCTTGTAGACTTTTGGATCGCAGCCATTCTGACTGGTGTGAAATGGTACCTCATTGTGGTCTTGATTTGCATTTCTCTGATAATGAGTGATGTTGAACATCTTTTCATGTGTTTGTTAGCCATCCATATGTCTTCTTTGGAGAAATGCCTATTTAGTTCTTTGGCCCATTTTTTGATTGGTTCGTTTATTTTTTTGGAGTTGAGCTGCATAAGTTGCTTGTATATCTTTGAGATTAGTTGTCAGTTGTTTCATTTGCTATTTTTCTCCCATTCAGAAGGCTGTCTTTTCACCTTGCTTATAGTTTCCTTTGTTGTGCAGAAGCTTTTAATTTTAATTAGATCCCATTTGTTTATTTTTGCTTTTATTTCCAGTAAACTGGGAGGTGGATCATAGAGGAAACACCAATACAGTATACTGACACATATATATGGAATTTAGAAAGATAGTAATGATGACCCTCTATGTGAGACAACAAAAGAGACTCAGAGGTATAGAATGGACTTTTGGACTCTGAGGGAGAGGGTGGGATGATTTGGGAGAATGGCATTGAAACATGTATACTATCTTGTAAGAAATGAAGCACCAGTCTATGTTCAATACAAGATACAGGATGCATGGGGCTGGTGCACAGGATGATTCAGGGAGATGATGTGGGGTGGGAGGTGGGAGGGGCTTCAGCATTGGGAGATCGTGGACACCTGTGGCTGATTCATGTCAATGTTTGGCAAAACAAATACAGTATTGTAATGTAGAATAAAGTATTAAAAAAATAAAAAATAAAAAATTAAAAATGCTAGTCTAGCTTAGAGAATGATAGAACTTTTTTAAAAAAAATTAATTAATATATAGATGAGTTAAAATGTTAATTTCTGTTGCACCACAAAGTGATTCAGTTATACAAATATATACATTTTTAACTTCTTCTGTTATGTTTTAACATAGGATATTAAATATAGTTCCCTGTGCTACACAGTAGTACCTTGTTGTTTATCCATTTTATATATAATAGTCTGCCCCTGCCAACCCTAAATTTCCACTCCATCCCTCTCCCACTCCCCAAGAAAGGGATAAATGTCAGATAGCAGTGTGGGTTCAGGAAAAGGGAGTAACAGGTGAGATGGCAATGCCTTGGCAAGGATGCTAGTGCAGAGAAAAGAAAAAGCAAAGAGCAATTCAGAAATATTACACTCAATGTATCATTTTTTTTAAATGTCATTCTATTTTCACATGACTTTTGAATGTCTTTCAGACTTGAAGTCACTGTATTTTGTGTGAACAACAGCAAGAAAAAGAAAACACTACATAGGCCATGTGGTCTATGCATTAGTTTCAACCTGGGCAAACCTACTGTGCTCATGGTATATACATTAACAAAGACTCAGTGAAATAGTTGCCTCCCGTGTCCAGATCTCAGTTCATACTTCTACATGATGGGTTCAAAACCTACCTTCTTCCTTCTGTACCTGAAAGAAATTCCATTAAAACGTCTGGTCAGAAGGAAAAGATGAGCTATCAACATACCATCGTTTTTGACAGCTTTTCCATTTGTATATGCATTTCAATCAATTTCAAATCAGAGAGACAATAAAACAAACCTCTTTCAGCTTTCAATTTGCCTCTGCAGAGATGGGGGGCCCTGTCTGATATTTACAGTTCACACTCAAAAAAATGGATGATTTTAGCACTTTGCTTCTCTCTCTCTAGATTTTTCTAATGCTTTCAGCAATTTCATTAGAGTTGTTTTTTAAGGTGACAATTATAATAAAATGAAAAGCTCAAGAAGGCATCTGAAGCATAAGAAAATGGAAATGTAATTTAACTTTGGAAAAACTGGTTTTTTTAATCCCATTTATTTCTGACACCTTCATTTATTTTATACTCAAGAAATTCCAGAGAAATTGTGGAGGGCTTTTTACATTTTCTGCAACCACTCTACAGAGAAGAAACTCCAGCATATTTCCTATTAGTAATCTTCCCCCTCATCCTATACTTACCCATTCAAAAATATCACTCTACCAAATAGCTCCACTTCACCTGTTTGCTCCAAATGACTTTTACTTGGATTTACTTAATTCACCATTCTAGTTCCACTGTCATTCTATAAAGTTAATTAAAATGGTATCTAAACTCTATTGTTGTTTTTTAAAATGCATTGACATAATAGGAATCTTATTATAAAACTCTTTTTTTCAGTAAAAAAGTTTATCTTGGCAATCTCTTTCAATACCTGATGAAATATACTAAGATGCAGCAGGTTTGAATTTTTTTCTTCAAGTGAAGAATAGTTACTTATTAAAAATATATGCTAAAAATAAAACACATTTAATTGGCTTGAAAAGCTGATTCTTACTATCTCTCAAAATTCTCCCATGTATGAACATAGTGGTGACTGTGGTGAGTGTACCTATGGTGGCCAAATATGGAAAGAAGAACATGATTATCAATCAGTAGGTAATAACATAACATTTTAATACATAACTACCAAAAATTATAATGGCAAACAAACTTTTATTTATTTATTTATTTCATCTAATTAGAACTTTGTAGAAATCAGACCACACTTAAAAATTCATGTGCCATTTTGAGTGCTGGTTCTAATGAACAATTTTCTTTTTACAAGTGATAAATAAACACTATTTCTTATTACTGAATATAGCTTAGAAAAAGAAATTCATTGATCCTTTTTAAAAGTGAGCCTCAGGGCTCAATTTGGTTGCCAAGTTCTAGGTCAACAAGATCACATTTCATCCTTCTCTCTACTCAACTCTCTACTCAGCCTCAACTAATTTCTACCAGACCTCATTGTCTACAGTTGTTCCTCATGTGGCATTAATATTGGACCATTCAAACAGTAACTCACACCCTCATAGCTTAGCAATTCCTTTGGAAAATGGATTTCTCTATCCCAAAATTGATTTAATGATCACTGGGAAACCTGACTGGCTCTGCTTTAATGGATTACCATAGACATAGACAGGTATCCTCTTTGGGGCATCTTAAGCCTGAATGATTCACAGGTCCATGATATCTCTCTAGAGTACTTCTCCTTCCAGAGCACAGAGAAGATGAGAAAAACGTTGTAGTTGAAAAACCCAGAGCTTCCCCCATTTGCAGAACTTTTATAAACTAGCAGTACTCGTATGGGTGTGCAGCTTCGGTAAAGTAGCAGGAATAGCATGGCCACATACATAAGTAACCCAGGGAAGAAAAGAAAATGGAGTAATATGATAGCATTGTTCACATATGCAATTATTTAGTAAATATTTATAAGCTATTCTATAGCAGATTCTAGGCTAAATACAAAGAATATAATGCCACAAATAGGGAAAAAATGTCACTGCCCTTTTGAGTGACTAAAATATATACTAAAAATAAAATGCTTTTAATTGGCTTGAAAAGCTGATTCTTACTCTTCTCTCAAAATTCTCTATTGTATGACTGTGCTGAATGTACCCATGGTAACCCAATATGGAAAGAAGCAGATGATTATCAATCAATGGGTAATAATATCACATTTTAATATGTAAGATGTGTTAAAGGAGGGAACACTACAATTGTTCTGCAGAGTTTGTATGATAGAAAGCAGTGGGTATAAGATACAGGAAGATACACTTTCTTTTATCCTTGGGAAATGCATTTCAACAGTAACAGATGCTCTTCCAAGCCATAGAATATATGGCATTTTTGTGGTCCTTCAAAAGCTATGACTTCTCTTTGATTTCCTTCTGTGACTTCTCCTTGAATCTCAGTATGCTTCACCAGCACGTCCAGATGAATACATTTATTTCTAACAATCTGATTCTATCTCCAAGTTTAAAACTTACCTAAATGTTGATTTGAATTCCAATTCAATTTTTCCTGATTATCTATGAAAACTTTTAATCAAGTACTATTACATTTAAGTCAATGTGTTCAGAATTAAACTGTTTTCCTCCCTTATTCTTCCTCCTAAAATCCTTCTTCCATCAATGGTATCATACTGGCCCTAATTCAGATCACTCCACTTTCATCTTCATATCATTCTTTTTCCTGACTTTTTATTTCTCGATAAATCAGGAACCACTGATATTTTCACTTATGATTCATACATTTGTGAAAACCAGGATCGAAACACCATCTTCCATTTAATGTACTTGATTCTAACATTAAAGACATTATTTTAGCTTAAATGACAGATTTTTATAATTACAAATTATAGCTATTTAATACAAACAATTATTTTTGTAACAGTGTAACAGTGGAAGAGGGCTTTGAATAAACATTAATGAACATTTTATACTAAAATTATAAAAATTAATAATACATAACATTCATAAACAACCATTCTTGGATTTTACAGTTATCTCTTTAACATATTAGAGATAAATTGAAGATAACTGTGAAATTCCTAGATCAAGTCATGGTGGAATTTAATACCATATCAGCTGACTATGTTGACGTGCAGTCTTCCTACAAATCCTCATCTTCACCAAAGTATCTTGGCATATATTTTAGAATTTTGGTGTTGATGTTCATGAACTGTTACCATATTATAAACAAGAATGTGTATTTATATCATGATTTGTCCAGCATGCGAAGATTGTCTTCCTTTGAAGAGATTTTTTTTTTTCCAGTAGCTTCAGCAATGATCTTCATTTACTCAGGCATTCAGGTAGCTCGTTATGTTAATTCTAAATTCTTGTTATTAAAGTTGTTCTGATTGCTGCATTGAGTTTCTGCTCAGCATTCCTTTTCGTTATTTATTATGAGATAAGCATTATATACAAGCAAATTATAAATAATTTACTCAACTTTAACACATATATAATTAAACTTCTTTCTGTATTAAATTTACATCTCAGTTCAGTTCAGTTCAGTCACTCAGTCGGGTCTGACACTTTGCAAACCATGAATCGAAGCATGCCAGGCCTCCCTGTCCATCACCAACTCCTGGAGTTCACCCAAATTCATGTGCATCGAGTCAGTGATGCCATCCAGCCATCTCATCCTCTGTCGTCCCCTTCTCCTCCTGCCCCCAATCCCTCCCAGCATCAAGGTTTTTCCCAATGAGTCAACTCTTTGCATGAAGTGGCAGAAGTATTGGAGTTTCAGCCTCAGCATCAGTCCTTCCAATGAACACCCAGGATTGGTCTCCTTTAGGATGAACTGGTTGGATCTCCCTGTAGTCCGAGGAATTCTCAAGAGTCTTCAACACCACAGTTCAAAAGCATCAGTTCTTTGGTGCTCAACTTTCTTCACAGTCCAACTCTCACATCCATCCATGACCACTGAAAAACCATAACTTTGACTATATGGACCTTTGCTGGCAAAGTAATATCTCTGTTTTTTAATATGCTATATAGGTCAATCATATTTTTTTTTTTTCCAAAGAGTAAGCGTCTTTTAATTTCATGGCTGCAATCACCGTCTGCAGTGATTTTGGAGCCCCCAAAAATAAAGTCAGACAATGTTTGTACTGTTTCCCCATCTATTACCCATGAAGTGATGGGACCAGATGCCATGAACTTAGTTTTCTTGAACTTTAAGCCAACTTTTTCATTCTCCTCTTTCATTTTCATCAAGAGGCTTTTTAGTTCCTCTTCACTTTCTGCCATGAGGATGGTGTCATCTGCATATCTGAGGTTATTAATATTTCTCCAGGCAATCTTGATTCCAGCATATGCTTCTTCCAGTCCAGAGTTTCTCATGATGTACTCTGCATATAAGTTAAATAAGCAGGGTGACAATATACAGCCTTGGCGTACTCCGTTTTCTATTTGGAACCAGTCTGTTGTTCCATGTACAGTTCTAACTGTTGCTTCTTGACCTGTCCATAGGTTTCTCAAGAGGCAGGTTAGGTGGTCTGGTATTCCCATCTCTTTCAGAATTTTCCACAGGTTGTTGTGATCCATAGAGTCATAGTCAATAAAGCAGAAATAGATGTTTTTCTGGAACTCTCTTTCTTATTCCATGACCCAGCAGATGTTGGAAATTTGATCTCTGGTTCCTCTGCCTTTTCTAAAACCAACTTGAACATATAGAAGTTCACAGTTTGTGTATTGCTGAAGCCTGGCTTGGAGAATTTTGAGCATTACTTTACTAGTGTGTGAGATGAGTGCAATTGTGCGATAGTTTGAGCACTCTGGCATTGCCTTTCTTTGAGATTGGAATGAAAACTGGCCTTTTCCAGTCCTGTGGCCACTGCAGTGTTTTCCAAATTTGCTGGCATTTTGAGTGTAGCACTTTCACAGCATCATCTTTCAAGATTTGAAATAGCTCAACTGGAATTCCATCACTTCCACTAGCTTTGTTTGTAGTGATGCTCTCTAATGCTCCCTTGATTTCACATTCCAGGATGTCTGGCTCTAGGTGAGTGATCACACACACCATCGTGATTATCTGAGTCATGAAGATCTTTTTGTACAGTTCTTCTGTGTATTCTTGCCATCTCTTCTTAATATCTTCTGCTCTGTTAGATCCAGACCATTTCTATCCTTTATGGAGACCATCTTGGCATGAAATGTTCCTTTGGTATCTCTAATTTTCTTGAAGTATCTCTAGTCTTTCACATTCTGTTGATTTCTTCTATTTCTTTCCATTGCTCACTGAGGAAAGTTTTCTTATCTCTCTTTGCTATTCTTTGGAAGTCTACATTCAGATGCTTATATCTTTCCTTTTCTCCTTTGCTTTTCGCTTCTCTTCTTTTTACAGCTATTTAAGGCCTCCCCAGATAGCCATTTTGCTTTTTTGCATTTCTTTTTCATGGGGATGGTCTTGATCTCTGTCTCCTGAACAATGTCATGAACCTCGGTCCATAGTTCATCAGCCACTCTATCTATCAGATCTAGTCCCTTAAACCTATTTCTTACTTCCACTGTATAATCATAAGGGATTTGATTTAGGTCATACTTGAATGGGCTAGTGGTTTTCCCTACTTTCTTCAATTTAAGTCTGAATCTTTTTGCTGGCTGTATAGAGCTTCTCCATCTTTGGCTGCAAAGAAAATAATCAACCTGATTTCAGTGTTGACCATCTGGTGATGTCCATGTGTAGAGTCTTCTCTTGTGTTGGAAGAGGGTTTTTGCTATGAGCAGTGTGTTCTCTTGGCAAAACTCTATTAGTCTTTGCCCTGCTTCATTCTGTACTCCTAGGACAAATTTGCCTGTTACTCCAGGTGTTTCTTGACTTCCTACTTTTGCATTACAGTCTCCTATAATGAAAAGGACATATTTTTTGGTGTTTGTTCTAAAAGGTCTTGTAGGTCTTCATAGAACCATTCAATTCAGCTTCTTCAGCCTTATTGGTTGGGGCATAGGCTTGGTTCACCGTGATACTGAGTGGTTTGTCTTGGAAATGAACAGAGATCATTCTGTTGTTTTTGAGATTGCATCCAAGTACTGCATTTCAGACTCTTTTGCTGACCATGATGGCTACTCCATTTCTTCTAAGGGATTCTTGCCCACAGTGGTGTATATAATGGGCATCTAAGTTAAGTTCATCTTTTCCAGTCAATTTCAGTTTGCTGATTCCTAGAATGTTGACATTGACTCTTGCCATCTCCTGTTTGACCACTTCCAATTTATCTTGGTTCATGGACCTGACATTCTAGGTTCCTATGAAATATTGCTGTTTACAGCATCGGAACTTGCTTCTATCAGCAGTCACATCCACAACTGGGTACAGTTTTTGCTTTGGCTCCATCCCTTCATTCTTTCTGGAGTCATTTCTCCACTGATCTCCTGTAGCATATTGGACACCTACCCATCTGAGGAGTTCCTCTTTCAGTAGCCTATCATTTTGCTTTTTCATACTGTTCATGGGGTTCTCAAGGCAAGAATACTGAAGTGGTTTGCCATTCCTTTCTCCAGTGGACTACATTCTCTCAGACCTCTCCACCATGTCTCATCCTTCTTGGGTGGCCTCTCATGGCATGACTTAGTTTCAATGAGGTAGACAAGGTTGTGGTCTATGTGATCAAATTGGCTAGTTTTCTGTGATTATGGTTTCAGTGTGTCTCCCCTCTGATGCCCTCTCGTAACCCTACCATCTCACTTGGGTTTCTCTTACCTTGGACATGGGGTATCTCTTCACAGCTGCTACAGCAAAGCACAGCGCGGCTCCTTACCTTGGACAAGGCCACCCTCCTGACCTTGAACGTGGAGTATAACCTCTCAGTTCTCTTGCTCCCGTGCAGCTGCAGCTCCTCAGACATGGGGTTGCTTCTCTCAGCTGCCGCCCCTACATTGGGCATAAAAATTTACATCTAGGGTCTCTCAACATCATTATCTTTAAGAATTGCTGAGTAATCATTTTAACATCAATCCATTGCATGATGATGGTATTGATGATGAGGATGATAATAGGTAATGCTCTTGAGGGTTTATAAGTGCCAGGCTCTGTGTTTTACATGAATTAAATTATTTGATCCTTACCATGAGAGTGGAAGATAGATCATGATCTCAGAATTCAGATGAAGACACTAATGGAAGAAAGTTATCAACTAACTTGTTCCATATCACAAGACTAAAAAGTGGAAATGGGATTTGAATCCAGGCAATCCACCTCCAGATTCAAGCCAGGTTCCATCATTGAAAGCTCACATTCCAAGCACTTAGCATGATTATTTCAAGTATTCAGGAACGTTACTAAATATAAGAAGCATTTTTAGAAGAAAAATCATATTTCCTTTGCAACACAGAAATTGTGACTAGGAGATGGAGGTCAAATTCAGTTATGGCTGAATCTAAACTCTTGAGTCTTGATCCCCACATTGTATTTTAAGACAATATAATAATAATATGGGCAATTTGAAAATAAATACAAAAATTGTGGTTGATAAGGGCTAAAATATAACTTGAAGACAGTTAATACATAATAGCATGCAAACTGTTAAATTATTTTTCCTATAATATTCCCCCAATAGAATTACAAATATTGTTGTTGTTTTTTTATTGTGCTCGCTCATTAATATTATCTTAGTATAAGATAGTTTTAGTTTACTAAATCTACCTTTTTTTTGTTTGTTTTTTTACTTATTGTTAAATATCTCTATCACTAATGTCTTAGGAAAGTAAATGGCAAACAAAATGATGATGAGAATTTGGCGGGGGGCGGGGTGGCAGTGGCAAAATTCTCTCTTTTTTTTTCTACATATACTTCTACAAGGACCTACTTTCTATGTCCGTAATTGTTATAAAATACTTTGCATGTTAAGCAACACAATACACTTTATAGTGTTTGGGGTTTAGCAGGTCCAAAGTATTATATATATGGAACAGATTAACAACAAGGTTATACTGTATAGCAGAGGGGACTATATTCATTATCCTGTGATAAATCATAATGAAAAATATAGAAAAATGTAGATATATATAAGTGAATCACTTTGCTATACAGTAGAAATTAGCACACCATTATAAATCAACTACTATTTAAAAGATTTTAATTTAAAAATCTTTTTATCAGGACTGATCTCATTGCTAGCTTGTGCCTAGATAATATTTTTTAACAGTGTATAAGGTAAAGTTAAAATACATAAAGGCCTATCCAAGATATGAGGCCCTAATCCCTCTAATTTGTAAATGTGATCTTATTTGGATAAAGGATCTTTGCAAATGTGAGTTAAGCAAGTTAAGGACAGTGCTTAGAAGAGATTACCCTTGATGACTTGGAAGAAAGTGATGATAAGATGCAGCCAGATATTGCAGTAATGTGGCCTCTAGCCAAGGAATGCTAGAAACTAATTAAAAGTTAGAAAAAAGCAGAAACAGAATTTCCCTTAGAGACTCTGAAGAGATTGTGATATTACTGACATGTTGATTTTGGAATTCTAGCCTCTAGAAATGTAAGAGAGTACATTTATATTATTTTAAGCCATCAAATTTATAGTAGTTTATTACAGCAGTCTCAGGATATAAATGCAGTGCTTAAATATCACTTAAATGGTCAAAGGGAATAGTAGAGAGAAAAGAGAGCAGATGGCAGCAAAAATGGGTAGTAAAATAGATGTTCAGACTGGCTTCTCTGAGTATCTATTCTGACTTGGAACCCAAAACAACAGGTGAAAATTTCCTACGTATTCTAATGTGAAATGCTTGTCATCTCAGTGGTTCTTAGAAGGAGATGGTGAAAAATCAAGTGATAAAGAAAATGGATTTTGATGACAGTTTGACATGGAATAATTTCAACCTTTCATTAAGAACTTGGTAAGAGAATTATGACATATAAATTTACAGCACAGAAGCAGATGTGAATGGCCGGGGGTGGGGGGTGGGCAGAATAAAAGATTACCTTTATTCTGTTAAGATCTAGTATATCCCACTTGTTTGACGTAACTTTTGAAATGATGATAAGTGAGAATGATTAACCCACCATCTGGCTATCAATTTTTCATGTTATTACTATACCAAATTGAAGTGAATATCACAAGAAGGTGCTTATAATACACTGAAGTTTTATATGAAGTCTTCTTATCCTCTCATCTGACTAAACTTTAGACAGACTTCTTGACTCTACAGGCCCTGATCTCCCTTTTACTATTGTATTTTATTTGTAATTGTAAAATTGGTCTCTATAACTTTGAGATGCAAATTTTTTAAAGTCTCATTTTTATATCCCAGGAATGTCTTTCTCTAAGACCTGGGAGTCATTCATTCAAAATGTGATTATCAAAGCAGATAAAGCCTCTAACTCCTTTCCTCTGTGTGTAACTCGGAGCCTAAGTTGGGTGGATGCCTCCTTCCAAGTACTAAAAGTACCTCCCATCATGAAGATAAGAGACAGTTGATTTTTGCTTTGGGTAAAGCCAATTAACAAGCAAGGATGTGTCCAAGAACTTTGACACTTACCTCCATAAACTCTTCTGCCTTTGTTTCAGAGGAGTTGAATTCAGACTAAATTCTGAATTCATTTCTCTCCTCTCTTGCATGAATAAAGCCTTTTTAACTATTTAATATTGTCAGGTGCAACTTTTGCTTTGCTACAACATAGAAAGAAACTGAGTAGTTAATTTTTTCCACAAATGCAATCTATTAACTATCAGGGAAGAAAGTAGAAGCTGGAGGCATGGTTAATAATTATAAAATTTCCCGAGCCTAAATAACATTATATTTTCTTGAATGTCCCCATAGGGTTCTGCTTGTATACTGGATTTTAAAAGATAGTTTAATTTTTGTTTGGTGAAAGTAGAAATTTTGTTTGTGGTCAAGATTCAGACTATCTTGAAATTTTGATTAACTACGGATCAGAACCACAGTTTTTGCTCCTCAACAGCATATCTGTTTAGTAATGTCAAAACAAACAAAAACACAAAAACAAGCCTGGGAATGACTTCATCATCTTTCAGGATGGGACAAATTTCTAGTATATAGATCAATCATTCAAGTAATAGACGGTAGGAGTTTTTTCAGGTTTGGAGAAAGTACCATGAATATCTGTTGACTTCTGTCCAGTTTTATCCTCATTCTTTAAAATAAAAGTTTATGTTAAAAATATTGTAGAAGTAAGAGAACTTTAGTCATGAAAAGGATGTTAGAGATAATGTAGTCTTAATACTTTTCTGGATGAGAAAGTTTAGCTTCATAGTGTATAAATGACTTGACACAGATACGTGTAATCAATTGAGTCATGTAGTCTTTGCACTGGATTCTGTTACATTTCAATTCTCCTTCTGAGTCCATTGGGCTTCTGTGGTGGCCCAGTCAGTAAAGAATCTGCGTGCAGTTCAGAAGACCAAGGTTTGATCCCTGGGTCAGAAAGATCCCCTGGAAACGGAAACCGTAACACACTCCAGAATTATTGTCTGGGAAATCCTATGGACAAAATAGCTTTGTGGGCTACAGTTCATGGTGTCTCAAAGAGTTGGACATGACTTAGAGACTAAACTACTATCTCTGAGTCCATTGCATTTCAATTTTAATTTTCCTTTTTATATCAGTTTACTAACTTGTTACTTTACTATTTTTCTTATTTTCAGCTGTCTGTAATATTTTTACATTATTTTGACGTTTGAAGTGAAGTGAAGTGAAGTCGCTTAAGTCGTGTCCGACTCTTTGTGACCCCGTGGGCTGTAGCCTGCCAGGTTCCTCTCTCCATGGGATTTTCCAGGCAAGAATAATGGAGTGGGTTGCCATTTCCTTCTCACAGCTACAGTCGAAGCTAGTGTTTGCTGACCATTTTCACACTGTCCTGGGTTGTTGAAGAGTACAGTGTTTGCATTTAAACAGCTGCCATGTTTCAGCCCAAAGGCAGCTAAACTTCTGTGATGACTAAGATGATTCCTGTTTAGTGATTTGTAAACAACTTGTAATTTTGATTGAGTACAATGAGATATTTGCATGAAAGCCCCAGATAGGCCACTGCTGTGACTGGAGGCTGGGATTTGTAGGCAGTCCTCTGAAAGCTTTTTCCTGAAGGAAATACAAATGAGGGTATTTCCTTCCACAGCAGAAATTAAACTGCAAGAAATCTTGTTGATGCAGTTAAATTTTAAGACAACAGCACTCAAAACATCAGTCATGATTAATCATTATTATTATGATTGTCATCTTCAGTTTATTGCTATCTTTCCACTCTCTTGAAAAATAATCCTAAAAAAATGACAGGATACATATTTGTAATTCTGAGAAAGCAGATTAATGTCCTCAAGTCTGCAAGTGGAATAAGACCAAATGGTAAAGATTAACTTATACCTGATAAATCAGAGCTCTGTATATAGCTGCACAATATGTCTAAGCCTCAGTTTTCTCATCTGTAAGTGGAGATAATAAAAAAAGTTGCTATGAAAATAATATTGGTAGTATTATGAATATAAACTGTGGAGTGGCTTAATTATGACAGTCTTAAAAGTGGAAGATATAATTAATCATCCTGTAAGCAAAAGAGCAGTGACATCTGCATTAAAGTGCACATATTATAAGGATTATTCAAGTTTGAAAATATTAGATTCTTTTCATTCTATTTGGACTGTAAGATCTACTTGATATAGATTAACTCTTTAGATTTGTTACTGGACTGCACTGTTTGGTCCATTAAACAGTTGTTGTTGTTTTTTTTTTTTTTTTCCCTGCACTGGGTCTTTGTTATTGGAAGTGGGCTTTTTCTAGTTGCGGTGAGTAGAGGTTACTCTCTACTTGCAGTGCACAGGCTTCCCATTGCACTGATTTCTTTTGTTGTGGAGCACAGGCTCTAGGAATAGGCTCAGTAATTGCAGCTCACGAGCTCCCCAGCTTGGGCTCAGTAGCTGAGGCAGACAGGCTCTGTAGCCAGTGGAATCTTCCCAGATCAGGGATCAAACCCATGTCCTCTGCATTGGCAGCCAAATTCTTGCCTACTGTACCATCAGGGAAGTCTGGTCCATTAAACTTTAATGATTTCTTCCTCTGTACCAATGTCTTTGTGTGTGTGTGTCCTAAAATGGTGATGTTAAATGCACCACTAATTTATTTAAAAGACTCTCAGATTTGGAAATACTAAGCCATTTATTTATCTACCTTTTCAATTAACATAAAAAAAAATCCCAGCACTTACTTACAATATTTATTGATCATTTACTGTGTTTCATGATACATTATAATATTCTGACTTCTACTTAATTTTTTTTCAGAGACCAAATCTTGTTTCCATAGTAGTAGCATTAGTACTATTCATTTGCAATTCAGAGGAAGCATTTATTTCTGAAACACAACACATATGCAAACACATGTTTTTTAAAGTTGGATGAATCCACTGTAGATTAAATAAAAACTTAAATAAAATTTAAAAAAATAGGAAAACAAAGATTTATTTGGATTTAAATGAGAATATATATCCGGACAGAGCCTACAAGTCTGAGTCAATTAGAGCCAGAAAGTCATAATTAACATATCTTCCCCTGTTAGACCAAAAGAAAAAATAAAACAACATTCAATTCTTGATCACACAGTGGTCTTTTTCAGGGAGTTCCTCATTCCCGAACACCCTGACTGCTACATCCTGGTACCCTCTGCTGTTTCCTGTGTCAACATACTGTGACTCTCCAATGGCAGTAATTGGTTCATAAATTGTATGAAAGCTAAGAATATTCACAGGACCAGGTCATTGGCAGCACAGGGGGATCACTTATGCCCCTCCACCCCCATTTTGGTGATTGTTCAGGAAAGAATTAAAAGAACCCAAAGGAAATCATTAAACTAACTTTCAATTCCTTCCTTATCTGTATTGAAAAGTATGAAATGCTTTTTTCCCCAAAACCCAAAAAAGCTATAGTATGGTCTTAGAGTTTAGAATTCAATAATCAGTCTGAATGGATGTAATGAGATTCTGTTGTGGAATAAGCAGGATGTGAGCTCCTTTGATCCCATTACAATCTGAAAGGTTTAGCTTTCTAGCTAAGGCCCAAGAGGGCCAGAGTTTCTTCCCTCTGCTGGACTGAAAACTTGACTGAGACTGGTAAACTGCTTCCTGTAGCTATCGGTATAGATTTCTGAGACTTTACTATGCCTTAACCTATCTTAACCTTATCCACTAGACATTCACATATTTTAATAGAGAGGAGTCATATGGAGTTATCATTATATTTTTGTGATCTAACAGAGTGCTGAGCACTGAAGACATGTACATTTGAATGATTGAACAGATTAGAATTCAGTAGGATCAAATGGATGTTAATGGAAGGGAGGAAATAAGGATATTCAACCTTTAAGACAAGTTGAATTGAAAGATTTGAAGTGTGTCAGAAGGAAAGGTCATAGTTATGGAAATATGGAAATACTAGACTGGAGGACCTACTAGTTCAAGCTCCAAAACAAAAGGCTTTTGAAAGTAAAAGAGGTTGCTCTTTGCATCAGACACTGGAACAGGAGTCAGAAAGCATGACAGTTTGGGGTAAACCAAGAATTTAGGGTAGTCTAGGCATAGAAGAATTCATTTATTTTTGGAAGAGGGGTAGAGTCCTTAAATTTTGAATCTCTCTTCTATTCAAGGCTCTGTTCAGTATTGTTAGTGTACAGGCTCAGTTGTATCTAACTCTTTGCAAGCCCATGGACTATAGCCCACGAGGCTCCTCTCCTTTGTCCTTGGGATTTCCAAGGCAAGAATATTGGAGTGAGTTACCATTGCTTCCTCCAGAGGATCTTCCTGATCCAGGGATTGAACCCATGTCTCTGGTGGCTCCTGCATTGCCAGGCGAATTATTTTCCACTGTGCCACCTGGGAAGCCCCATCAGTATTGTTACATAGAATTTATTAAATTAAATTTAAAAAAAAGATAATCAAAAGGGCTTAAACAAGATCTTTAATCAATGACAAACCATGAATCACAAGCTAGTCAATGAAAACCTACAACTAGATGAAAATTGAGAGGGATAATTTCAGACCTACTCCTAGGTCCTATGCATCATCAATATGATCATTCCTGGAAGCATTTGGGGCTCAAACTTTCAAAGTAAACATAACAATCATCACAACCTTAATATTTTGGCATCAACTATATTCACATTTTAACTTTATATTTTCTAGAAATAAACTCAAAATAAATCTCAAGAATAATTCATTCTATTGACAGTTTGTAGTAGGAATCTTGCCATTGTTCAAATTTATACTATTTATTTTCTTGATAATAGAGTAGAAAATGGATTTACATATGTAGATCTTACTGAGGCCTTAATACTTAGTGGAAAAGTAAAATACTTATTTTAAAGTATTTTTTAATATTGAATCAACAAAACTAAAGTCACATATGTGCAGCATTTATAAGTTTGAAGCATTGGTCACTCAGTTCAGTTCAGTCGTTCAGTCGTGTCTGACTGTTTGTGACCTCATGGACTACAGCACGCCAGGCTTCCCTGTCCATCTCCAAATACCAGAGATACTCAAACTCATGTCCACTAAGTCGGTGATGCCATGCAGTCATCTCATCCTCTGTCATCCCCTTCTCCTCCTGCCTTCAATCGTTCCCAGCATCAGTGTCTTTTCAAATGAGTCAGCTCTTTGCATCAGGTGGCCAGAGTATTGGAGTTTCAGCTTCAACATCAGTCCTTACAATGAGCCTTCATGACTGATTTCCTTTAGGATGGACTGGCTGGATCTCCTTGCAGTCCAAGGGACTCTCAAGAATCTTCTCCAATACCACAGTTCAAAAGTATCAATTCTTCAGAACTCAGTTTTTTTCATAGACCAACTCTCACATCCATACACGACTACCGGAAAAACCGTAGCCTTGACTAGATGGACCTTTGTTGGCAAAATAATGTCTCTGCTTTTTAATATGCTGTCTAGGTTGGTCATAATTTTTCTTCCAAGGAGTAAGTGTCTTTTAAATTCATGGCTGCAGTCACCATCTGCAGTGATTTTGGAGCCCCCCAAAATAAAGTCTGCCACTGTTTCCACTGCTTCTCCATCTATTTGCCGTGAAGTGATGGGACCAGATGCCATGATCTTAGTTTTCTGAATGTTGAGCTTTAAGCCAACTTTTTCACTCTCCTCTTTCACTTTCATCAAAAGCCTCTTTAGTTCTTCACTTTCTGCCACAAAGGTGGTGTCATCTGCATATATGAGGTGCTAATATTTCTCTTACAGCTTGTGCTTCTTCCAGCCCAGCGTTTCCCATGACATACTCTGCATATAAGTTAAATAAGCATATCCAGTTCTTTGCAGTCTTATGGTTCCTCTGTCCATGGGATTCTCCAGGCAAGAATACTGGAGTGAGTTGTCATTTTCTCATCCAGGGGATCTTCCCAACCCAGGGATAGAATCCAGTTCTCCCACATTACAGGCAGAGTCTTTACCATCTGAGCCACCACGGAAGCCATTTTTCTCAACTACCTACTTTTTTGTGTCCTTGAGGAAAAGGATGATCTAAGATTCACCCTTGCATGCTCTAGCTTTTCTTCAGTTTGAATTAGTATTTTGTTCCCAGAGCAGAAGGTGATTTTTTCCTCTTTGCTTTTCATTGACAGTACTGAATGATGTCTCTTTTTCTGGTTTCATTTTCAGCATTTTCACTTTTTAGAAGATAAGTTACATGATTCCCCTTACTAGAGCCTTTTGAATAGTGGACAGAAAATAAATGACTATAGATGAACTAATAACTACATGTCACATAGAAAACTCTGTATTATGTCAATAGTCTTTAAATAGTATTCTCTCATTATTAAAGTAGAAAAAGCCCACACTGTTGGGATAGTGCTAATAATCTACAAGACATAGTCCTCCAAATAATTCATTCCACACATGATTAAACGTGTGGTTTAAAAGCTGTCTATCAGATTAGGATGCCTTCCAAATCAGTAAGTATATCCTTCATATTAATTCAATGAGAATTATACAAATATAAATGCTACTGTCAATTTGTGCTGCTTTAGCCAAATTAAGAAGTAAGTTACCAAACTGATAAGTAAGAAGGCATGCATGCTCAGTCGCCTCAGTCATGTTCAACTCTTTGCAGCCCTGTGAACTACAGCCCACGAGGCTCCTCTGTCCATGAGATTTCCCAGGCAAGAATACTGAAGTAGATTTTCATTTCCTCCTTCAGGGGATCTTCTTGACTCAAGGATCGAACTGTGTCTCCTATATATCCTGTTTGGTAGATGGATTCTTTACCACTGAGCCAGAAGGCAGTGGTGATGATTGATGTGGGTCTTAGAAAAGAGAAGTTGAAGAATATGAATTTGATTGATTTCTGGATTGCAGGGGGCTTTCCAATAATGGAAAAAACTATTTCATCAACTTGACAGATTTATGTCATTAGGGGATGTGGACATTAAGACTGATTACAAATATCTCTTCTGATCTTTCAGTTCTCCTTATCTGGATACACTTGCTATGTTTTGACTCTCAGTTTGAATCTCTCATTGCCCTCTCATCTCAAGAAAGGTGGTATTGGCCAACCAGCAGATTTGGCATATTGGTTCAACTGGCTGATTTCCAAGAAAAAAATAAATCAATTGCTATTCTAGTAGAAAATCCTCTTTTGAGAGATTAGTGAGTACAAATCAAAAGTCCAGAATTGAATCCTACAGAAATAAATAAAGACCCTGAAGCTAGATCCTAGAAAACTAGATCTTCAATCATTTAAAACCAATCAAAGTATCAAATCTTGGAACTTCAAGTCTCAAGCTGATTTTGGCCTCCTTCACCTGGTCCACAGCAAGAGTTAAAAGAAAGAGGGAAAGCAGATGAGTCTATTTGGTACTGCATAATTGAAGATGGCTCAAAATAGTTTTCCTAGTGGCCTGAAAAAACATGCAGATTTTGCATCCTGGAAATAACCACCTCTGTGTTGCAACTGGGCCCTTGGCACATTACTGAAGAGCAATGTGTTTGTATAGACTCACTTTTTGTGTTTTGTTAGTCTTTATCTTATAGGTATAAGAGGTATTAGTCCCTATTGGCTATCTTACCCAAATGGGTCAAAAAGAGCAATTTCAGATTAATTTTTTTAGCTTTCTATTTCCACATTAAGACTATATACAATTTCTGTAGAAGACTTAGTTCTTCTGACACTCAGTGACTAAGATGCTCTTATTTTGGTATTGTCTATCTGAATTGGAAAAGTACATCATGAAGTAAGTGGGATTTCTATTTTCTTCCTTAGCATACTCTCATCATTAGACCTGTCTGGCAACTAGTCTTTAAAAATCTATGTTCAAAAGTCTTATTTAAATGTTGAAGACTTTCTTTGTTCTTGCTTTTAAATAAATCTATGAAGAAAAACAATAATATGTCTGATAATCTCTCTTGTTGAGGTATTGTGTAATGAAAAAGTTCACATTTTATACCTACATTCAAAATGGATAATGTTAGCAAGAAAATTATGGGCTGGGAACCCTAGCATCCCATCCCAGTTTAGACATGTGGGTGTTAATCATATGACTGCTCTCTGCTCTCTGGGGAGCACCAGCTTGCCTCTCCTGGGCAAGGGCAAGGGCACAGCATTGGGTAAAGAATCCAAAGCTCTTTCTCATTATTCTTTGGTTCCACTGACCTTATTTCTCTTCCAGGAACACACTGTGCTTTTTTTTTTTTTTTCTTTCAGGATTCTGCAACTGCTGTCTCCTCTCCCTGAAATGTTCTGCTTCCAGAATATTGCAAGGTCGTAACATCTTACCATTCAATTATCATCTCAAATGTCACCTCCTCTGAATTGTGTTTAACTCATGGACTAATCTCTTTGCAAAATTATCTTACTGATTTTGTATCAGTCAACAAATATTTCTTAAGTGGTATCTTTCCAACAGATACTGTTCCATGTTTCCAGAACACAAAGAGGAAATAATAATAATGTCACTGTCATCAAGGAACTCAAATTGTATACATATGATAAGCACATAAACAAAGAATTGTAGGAAATGACATGTGTTAAGAAAATATCAACCATGACTCTAACCCTGCAGCATATAGTAACTGAGGATGCTCCTTTGCTAAGTAGTAGCAAACCCTTGAAAAGATTCTGTATAAACTTGGATCTGAGTCTGTGATAATCTTGAAATAAACACTGCAAGCAAAAGGATAGAGTGTACAAAGGGCTGGCACAACTGAGAAAGAGAAAGAAAACGAGTAGAGGAGTAAAGGGCAGTGAATCCTGAGTGATGAATAGAAGTCACACGGGGTGAGATTTTGAGGACATAGTCAAAGGTGTGAATTTCATCTGAGTTCAATAGGAAGCAAATGGATGTTTTTTTAAGAGAGTGACAAAATGCTATTCATGTTTCTGAGGAATCCCTCTATGGGTTTCCCAGGTGGCACAGTGATAAAGAATCTGCCTGCCAAGCAGGAGACGCAGGATTCCATCCTTGTGTTAGGAAAATTCCCTGGAGAAGGAAATAGCCACCCACTCCAATATTCTTGCCTGGAGATTTCCATGGACAGAGGAACCTGGTGGGCTACAGTTCATGGGGCCACAAAGAATCAGACACAACTTAGCTACTAAAGAGCAGCAAAATGAAGAATGATTAGAAGAGTATTGTATTAGAAAAATCAATGCTGGATATGTTGTAGCAACATGTAAACTATACTATTTCAGTGGTTTAACATAACCAAGTCTCATTTCTCATTCAGCTAAAGAAGGAAAGAGGGAGGCTTTGTGATTTGATGAATCAGCAAAGATATGGCTTTCCTGTCATCTCATCACATAGCTGTAAGTTTGCCGTGACAGGAGAATGCTTCAGACAGGAAGGAACATATAATATCCCCTCACAGTTCTGTTTGCTCGAACTCAATCACATATCCAATCAGTCTACAACATATAACCGTAGAAGTGAATCCCTAAAGAGGAAAAGATTACTAAAGGTACAGAATTGAGAAGCAATTTATGTGAATGTGAAGTTTCCTCTGAATATGAAAAGCAACATGTGTTTCCCAAATAATCATTTTCTCTGTCTTTATTTCTACTTTGTGTGTGTGCTCAGTCCTTCAGTCATGTCTGACTCCTTGTGACCTCGTGGACTGTAGCCCACCAAGCTCTTCAGCCCATGGAATTCTCTTCTCCAGACAAGAATACTGGAGCTGGTTGTCATTTCCTGTTCCAGAAGATCTTCCTGACCCAGAAGATCTTCCTGACCCAGAGATCCGACCTTTGTCTCTTGCATCTACGGCATTGGCAGGCGGGTTCTTTACCATTGCATCACGTGAATAGGCCTATTTCTACTTGACCTTATTTTGATTGGCAATGAGCTTTCTTTTCATTCTGATTAAGGCAAATTTTGTTTTATAATCAATGAGAAGGCTGTTTATCTCCACCTCCTCTGTTGAATCTTTAGGAGTTTTCCCATTTCCCTTAATGACTCTCCATCTTTTGACAACCTCCATGCAGTCATACGCCTGTCAGTGTATCACACTCTGCTTAGTCACTTCAGTTGTGTCCAGCCCCCTGCGACCCCCCATAGACCAGGGCCCGCCAGGCTTCTCTGTCCATGGGATTTTCCAGGAAAGAATACTGGAGTGGGTTGCCACTTCCTTCTCCAGTGGTAAAGTAAGAAGTGAGCAAAGTAAGTGAAGTGAAGTCGCCCAGTCGTGTTTGACTCTTTGTGACCCCATGGACTGTAGCCTACCAGGCTCCTCCTACCAGGGATTTTCCAGGCAAGAGGACTTGTTTGGGGTGCCATTTCCTTCTCCAGTGTATCACACTAGTATGTTACTTTATGGAGAAAAATATATTTTCATTCCTTTCTTCTTCTCTTTACTTTTCACCTTTTTAAAAATGTATTGTCTATCATGAGCAGTTACACTCTGCATGAAAAAAATAAAAATTAAAATTAAAAAAAAAATTCTGTACTGAGAGTGTGGAGGGTCTACCCTTAATTCTCACTTTTTATGTTTATTCATGCAACAATATTTAAAAGATACTTATTAAACTTAAGTATGGGCAAGATTCTGAGAGTACTGTTGGGGATAAAAAGAGTCACAAAAAGACATGGGTTTTCCCTTATAGAGTTTACATTTGACTAGAAATTAAGGGGATGGAAATTAGAAAAACAAAACCACAATATTAACTTTCCATGGGTCACTTGTTGAAAATCTCCTGGGGTTGTTACAAGACACAAATGAAATATTTCTAGGTTGTAAAGTCCTTTACAAATATAAAGTAGCTCTTGTTTGATTTCTGATGACTTGTATTTGCTTTATCTATATATCCCTATGAGTTTTGAAGATTGTTTTAAGTAGCATGAGACAGTAGACTCAGCTAGCTGTGGTTTTCTTCTTTAAGTTTCCTTCCTTCTTAGCCCATTAGGGAGCTGTGTACTTACTGCCTGTAATAGCAGAGGGGCCTCACTTTTCATAGGTCCAAATAATACTGACCCACTACACAGTTCTGCTCCATATTGAGCAGTTTTAACCTTTCTGGGTTTCAAATGATCTGTTCAGAAAATGAGATGACTTGCAGTTTATTTTCCTCTTGTGTAAATTCAGTGTTTGCAGTTTCTGAGATCTGTGGATAAGATGCTGTACATATATACAAGAAGTTATTAATAAAGTGTGACTGTTCACAGGGAAGTCATTGAGAACTGATAGGAGAAAAAGAGTTAGTTATCTTATTTTGTCTCCAGCTACAGGAGTTTGAAATTGGATTTTTAAATATGTATAATAGTTCTCTTTATATATTTTGTCCAATATTTTGGTTTCTTTAGTTTTTCTGTATATACATTTCAAAATGTGACAGGAAAGCATAAAATTTTATTTGAATAGAAGGTAGAAAGTTTTTTTAAAGCAAAAAAAAAAAAAAAAAAAAGGACCTTTCAGGAAAATCGACTACACTTCTTTATGTAAAGCAAAGTCTTCCAGCCCATTTCTGCATCTGACTCCTATTAAACTTTTTAACCCATTTCTACTTTATATTCAGTGAACGTAAACCAAAGATCAAGGACACCAAGAATTTCCAAGCTTTGCTCACCAACAGTCAGATAAGACTCTTGTTTACTCTTAGAAATTTGTCTCAACTACATTTGTTTACATGGACAGGAAAGGCTTGAATTGGCACTAGGTCTGTTGAGATTGAATGATGAAGCTTCTTAGTCTGCCCTGCTTTGCTTTGCTTTGCTTTGTTGTTATTCTTTTTACACAACCCTGAACAGAGTTCTGGAACTGATACCTCTATTTGAGTCCTTTGCCTCCAACACTTCTCCTTAAGAAGCTCTTCTCCACCAAGAAATTAACTTCATGTGCACATGCACACACACACACACACCTATGTATAAATATAAATGCACTGCTGTGCTATACACCTGAAACTAATGTGATATCACCTAATTTCTGTTTTAAAAGATTAAAAAGAAATAATCTTCCTTTTTCATTTGTTACAAAAACTGCAAGTGGTTTTTACTGATTCAGTTCAGATAAAGGCTTTGTTATTGTTGTTTTAATAGCCCTTTTCACATCATTTTACACATACATGTGTAAATTTATATACTATATACATATATCAGTATATATTATCAACATTAAATTATACATATTATTATATATACTTACATATGATTATATTTACTAAGAATATAAAAATACATATATTCTTCATTAATACTCATTATTTTACACTAATTTATTGAATGCCCTTATTCTATGTGTATCACTAGTCCTCTTTAATCTTTGATCTAATCGTAATCAGCATAGAAAGTATTCCAGATAAGTTCTTGCAAGGCAGACGCTTTAACCTCTGAGCCACCAGGGAAGCCCTCTTACTTAATAGCAAAGAGTAAAGCTAATATTACATTTCCTCCATTGGGTTGAGGTGATATATCTCTTCAGAGAATGAATTCTTTAAAGGACTGAAATGAAGATCAGTGGTGTTGATATAAGTTCTTAGGAAGTCATTTGAAGTTCAATTATAATTGAAATGATTTCCTCAAGAAAAATATGAATTCTGTACAGCTTTGTAACTCAAGAAAACTATTAGTATAATGATAATGCCACCTTTACTAAAAAATAATACAGGAGAGCAAATTTTGAAAATTTTGGAGAATAATATTGCTTTCTTTTTTGAAACGTTCAGCCTCTACATGTGAGAATATATAATTTTGCGTGCTCTAAACATTTTTGTTAAAGATAAGATAATGTGTGCTTCATGAAAATGTAGCAGCAGGCTCCAAAAAGTATAAATGCAAATAGAATTTCAATGAGAAGTGTGTCAAATAAATTGATGTTAATTTAGATATATTAAATAAATCACATGACAATATAGAAAACAAGTATTCACTAACAGAACTGAACAGAGAAATAGACCAGTGACTTTCAGAGAACACTTTCAGTATTTTGAATATAAGTTTGACTGATTTGAGAAAGTTAAGTAGAGCAACTAAAAGTCTGGTTGATAACACTTATTGTTCAATCCAGTTCATGTCCAGTTCTTTGAGAAGCACCCCTCCACACACATCAAAGACTTCAGTATGGCCAGGCTTCCTTGTCCTTCATTATCTCCAAGAGTTTGCTTAAATTCATTTCCATTGAATCAGTGATACCATCAAACCATCGCATCCTTTGTCATCTCCTTCTCCTCCTGCTCTCAGTCTTTCCAGGTATCAAGGTCTTTTCCAAAGTTGGCTCTTTGCATCAGGTGGCCAAAGTGTTGGAGCTTTAACTTCAGCATCAGTCATACCAGTGAATACTCAGTTAATTTTCTTTAGGATTGACCGGCTTCATCTTCTTGCTGTCCAAGGGATGCTCAAGAGTTTCCTCCAGCACCACAATTCAAAAGCATCAATCCTTTGGTGTTCAGCCTTCTTTATGGTCCAACTCATATCTGTACCTGACTACCGGGAAAAAAAAATAGCTTTGACTAGACAGACCTCTGTTGGCAAAGTGATGTCTCTGCTTTTTAATACACTGTTTAGGTTAGTCATAGCTTTCTTTCCAAGGAGCAAACATCTTTTAATTTCATGACTGCAGTCACTGACCTCAGTAATTTTTGAACCCAACAATATAAAGTTTTTCACTATTTTCGTGTTTTCCTATCTATTTGCCATGAGATGATGGGATCAGATGCCATGATCTTAGTTATTTGAATGTTGAGTTTTAAGCCAGCTTAAAACTAACATTAAACCCAAGAAATAAAAATAAATATTTTGATTATAATACTTTCCAAAGTAAAGAACAAATAATTAAAATCCTTAGTGCTAGGCATTGTTATTCCATTTAATTTTCAGAGCAAAGGTATTGATAGGTTATAATTAGTTACAATTTATAAATTCAAAACTTAAGCTAAGGTAGGTGAATTAAGTTATCAAAGGTCATATTGAAATGTATAAAATTTAATATTGTACAATATTCATACTGTTTCTACTATAAAAAGGATGAATTTATATTTTTAAATGTAATTTTAGAAACTTTTTTTCAAATAAGTAGCTTAGCAACTCTCATCATTCAAGCTTTATTTATATAGAGAGATGACATTAATAGTGCTATCATATATTATTAAGGAAGTATTGAATGAAATACTTTCATTTAGGAAACCTTTTTAAAAAACATAAATGTTATTTTATTTCTGATTATGAGTTGCTCTGATTATGCTCTTTGCAAAAAATTGAAAATCAAGAAAAGAAAAATTTCCAATAATTTTTAAACTTAGCAATAATTACTACAAAGCTCTTAAAAACATATATTTTCTTATTTTAGTGCAACAAAAGAGCTATAATATACACAATGTATTTTTACTTAGCAATGCATAATCTACTGGAGATAATTTTCTGAAAGTTTTATGTGTATGTAATAATTTAATGAATAGGTTATGCTTATAATTTTATACAATGATAATATAATTGTTCTTATGCAAAAAAAATTAGAATAAATTTCCTTGAGGATGGAGGACCTTATTCACTTATTTATTACTGTTTTGTCAGTGTGAAACCTGACATATAAGATTCTCAATAATGATTCTTAAAGTAATAACTAATAAAATAAAGTAATTTAATTAATTAATCTTACTACACAATCTAAAAATTTCTTTAGGGTAATTTGAAGTGGAATTGCTGAGTCAAATCCTATGCATATTTATAATAATTATTTTATTTATATTGGACATTTTCTTTCCAGAAATATTGTGTTAGTTTTTGCCCAACAAGTAAAATGCAATGTGCCTATTTTCTTTGGCACTCGCTGTATTGAGTGTTATTGTTCCATCTTGACTTTGTAAATACACTTTCTGAGAAGTGACCTCAACCTGAAGTGACCTCAACCTAAAATGACTGCTTCCTTCATGGCAGCCCTCTCTGTAAGATTTTCTTCTTTGAGGAGTGTGTACTATAAAGAATTTAACTTTTCCCATAAAGAAGTAAGGGCTTTGCCTTTGGTTTGTGAGAGAAAATCTCTAAACCCCTGAAATGACATGCTTGATAGTTGAGTCTTTGTTTGCCTCGGATCCTAGGGCCAGTCAAATAATGAAATGTGATTCAAGGTAAGGACTTTGAATCAGGTAATATCAACTCAGTCCCCTAAGGAGCTGGAAACTGAAATCAGCCTCATGGGCTGTCAGTTAGGCCAATATGATGGAGCCCCAATAAAAACTTCAGGCAAAAACGGTCAAGTAAGGTTTCATGGTCGTCAATACTCCATGTATATTGTCACACATTATTGTCAAGAGGATTTAATACTATGCTAGGGCTTTCCCTGGTGGCTCAGACAGTAAAGAATCTGCCTGAAATGTGGAAGACCTGGGTCCGATTCCTCGGTTGGGAAGATCCCCTGGAGTAGGAAATGGCAACCCACTCAAGTATTTTTGTCTAGAGAATTCCATGGACATGGGACCCTGGTGGACTACAGTCCATGGGATTACAAAGGTTTGGACACAACTGAGCCACTAACACTTTGGCACACTTGCACACTTTAGACTCCATGAGGACAACACAACTGGGAGCTGTGTGTTTAGAATCTTCCTGAACTACTCCTTATACATTTCTTCCCTTGGCTAATTTTATATTGTATCCTTTCCTTCTAATAAACCAGAACTGTGATTCTAACAGCTCTCAGGTGAATACTAAATCCTTCTAGCATTATTGAATATGAGGTTGGTTTGGGAAATCCTTGAGCTTGCAACTGGTATTAGAAGTGAGGGTGGTCTGTGAACTGTTCCCTAACTCTGCAGCTGGATGTTTTTGTAGTTGCTATCCAAAGTGCAATTCAATAGAAAAAGTCTAAATCACTGATACATATGGTTTGGGAAGAAGAGGGATGACAATGAGAGCAATCATGAATCTTTAAGTCCTAGAATCTTCCCTATGTGCTTCATCCTTTAGCTATAATAGTTAACTGGTGAGCATAACAACTTTTGGTGAGTCTGAATCTGTCTATGTTATTATCAAACCCTATGGGTGGTTTTCAGGACCTTATCAATTCAGAGTTAGAAGTGAAGACAGTCTTGGGGACTATGCATAGTTTAAACTTCACTGGGTATCTGAAACTTCTTTCTCCCTTTTTCAATTGTCAGTCTTATAGTTACATTGTTAACCTTTAGAATTTTTCTGTACTCAGCTCAAGTCTTTGTAAAACAGTGACTCTGACCTCAAGTTATCCTAAGCTATGGACAAATTTCTTTTCTACTTGGATCCCAATAACTGCAACGTCTTTCACTTTTTAAAAAATTGAATGTGTATAATTAAGAATAAATTTGGGTATATGTGTAATAGATATATTGTTTATTTTATAAAAAGTTGTGTTGTTCTCTTCCTCTAGTTTTATTTTGTACCACAATATTCCTTTTGTTTATATACCCACAAACATACAAGCATGAGTATTTGGATGAATGTATATTCTTATTGTCCATTTAGCTGAAAGCTCTGAAAGTTTCTATTCTTTTCCAAGGCTTATATTATTTTGTACATTGTAATTTTACAATGTATTTTAAACATTTACAATAGATGAATTTATTATTACTCATTTGAAAATATTTTGCACATTTATAGGGATTTATTTACTTTGATGAATTTTAATATATATGCTTATAAACATATGTATTAGATGTACATATGCAAACATATATAAAAATTAAAAGCAGGATTTGGAGAGAACTGACAATTTATACTATATAAAACTTCCAGTAAGAACAGGTATAAGTTACTTCATCAAATTTACTCACATTGTTCAATGATGCTTTACGTAAACTTTCATAGAAGTTTTAATTATCTGTTAACAAATTAATTTCCAGACTTTTATATTTTGATGAATATTTTAATGGATATTTATTCAAAATGTTTTGGAGATATAGAAGCATATCCATTCTTGGATATTTCTAGCCAAAGTGTTATTAAATTGTCTCATTGTAACTACTTCAATTTATTCTTTGAGATTTACAGTCTATTCAACTTTAAAAAATATATGTCTCTGTTTAAACATATCTACTTTTCCTTGTTTGAATTGTACTGGCATAGCTTTCACAACACTGTTAAGTAAACGTGGTGTCAGTTGGTGTCTGTCTTATCCTGGTTTTAAGAGAAATTCCTTGTGTTTCAACATTATCATGTTTTACATTGATTTAAAATAAGTATCTTACATTGTTAGGAATTATCTAAAAGATTTTACAAAGAAATTGCTGGATTTTATTAACACTTCTCTTCGTATTCACTGAGATAATCCTGTGAATTTCCTTCTTTGACTTATTTATACGACATATTATAGTCAAGGATGATACTAACATGAAAGAAAATGCTATTTCCAGAGTGCTTTAATATGAGCTAGACATTGGGTTACATGCTAATTCATTAAAAGTAAATCATTTTGGCATTTCTGAAACAGTGTTAATTGTTCATGTTCTATTTTAATATCAGATTGTGTTATATGATTATTTTATTTAGAATTATTTTCATTTCCTCACAGAGTAGGAAGACAAATATTGAATTTTTTCTCAAATGCTATTTAAAGACTCAAAACATACTTTGCTATATATTGACCTTAAAACAGGTTTTTTTTTTTACATATCCACAGCCTTAATAAGTTGCCTTTTCTACTGTCTGCCTTCATTTGTCACATACTTATTTGAATTTCACTTACAAAAATGTATTTAACTGAGAAAATGGATTATACAGGAGAGCCAAGTCTAGAAACGTGCCTGGGAGTTGTTAGCATGGAAATCAGGTGGCCTTTTGGAGAAGAATTCCTAAAAGAAAGCTCACCAATTTAACCATCTGCTTTTCAGTTTTCCCTATACACAAACCCCAGTGATCCTCATTTTTCATATCTAAAAGCTTAAAAAAATACAAAATAGCCGTTTTGCTTTTTATTGCTTTTTTTAACCGTCGTGAATTTTTCTGACTTTAACTTTCAATAGTGCTTATGGCATTAGAGATGCTCTTTCACCATGGGTGATATAGCACATTAGAAAAGGGAGTGGGCTCTCTAGTGCCTGTGTTAGCGCTAATGGCAACAGCACAGGGGCATCCCCAGTGCAGCAGGTGCCCTTTGGACAAGGGTCACTGCCCTTCACTCAGACACTGCTCCACTGGCAACGTCAACGTCTTTGTCAGGCATCGATAATACCTCCATCACATCTCACTCTAGCAGACAATGAGGAACTCATGAGTGTAAATAGTCTGAGCAAATAATGAAGAACTGCCTATGGGTTTGCATCGAATCATCAGAAAGCCCTAAAGACTCCTTCAGGTGCTTGAGAGTGTAGAAAAGCGACACAGTCACATACGTGCTCCTGGGTGATTGTAATGTTTCTTGTATTACCCCTAGGTTTCTGGGTTCAGAGAAAAGCAGGTTACAGTCCAAAACATCTGAACTTTTCGGTTGTTCCAAAAGTTCTCTACCAACAGGAGACCTAAAAGGGATATATTTAACTGAATGGGCTTTACACTGTACAATTGTAAATATTTGAATTTGATTTTAAAACTGGACAAATATTACACACATGCACACCCATGTGTATCTACATATGCACAGACAGAGGCTAGAATTCAAAGTATTTATAGTATTTAGAACTGAAAAGAAATGATTGTTAAAAAAATCCTGTTAGATGCCCTCTATGAAGAAATTTCTTCTTTCTAAGATATTTACAAGTAAATATTCATAGAAAATTAAAAAAAAAAAACCTTAAGATTGAATGTAATGAATATACTCCTGCTTTAGGCATAGAGAAAAAACATAAGAAACACAGTCAATTTTAGGTTTTCTAATATTTAAAAAGTAAAAATTTTTTTCTCATTACCTCATTTGGCTAATAATACATAGGAGTTGTGCCTCTAAAATTCTCTGATTCAGTGATTTCAAAAGAGCTAAACAAGTTGGAATATAGTGAAAATGGCAATTCCTAAATAAAACTGATAGATGAGTTAGAGATAATAGAAAGGTAATAGATAAAAGCTATAAATAAAGCCATGCAGTGTTTGATTCCCTTTATTTAAATACATCATAAGAATTTAAAATACTAGAGATGACAAACTGAGCCACGTAGCAATTGTATGAATATTTCTAAATATAAAATATAGAAGCAGAAACTTGAAAAGAAGCTTTTGAGCATTGTGCAAAAGCTTAGGATGTACATGTTCAAATTTTAAGGCATCATTCCAATTCTGTTAATAACTGTGATAAAAGGATCTTGGCTTTGGTATTATAGTTTGGGAATGGGGGTGGAAATACTAATTAATTAATCTCCTTAATCTCAGTTTCTTCATCTGATCAATGGGAAGGACAGCCTCATACATTTTGAGAAAATTAATGCAGATCACGTGAGGAAAACCAGACATAATATTATGTTACATGGGCATGTAACTGAACAAAGCATAGCTTGTGAAATGAAAACAATGAAGTGTGGTGACCTGGCTTTTAACTCTTTTCTCTCGAACCTTCAGTTCATTTCAATTGCTCAGTCATGTCCGACTCTTTTTGATCCCATGGGCTTCAGCATGCCAGGCCTCCTTGTCTATCAACAACTCCCAGAGTTTACTCAAACTCATGGCCACTGAGTCGAGGATGCCATCCAACCATCTCATCCTCTGTCATCCCTTTCTCCTCCCACCTTAGATCAGAATCAAGGTCTTTTCAGATGAGTCAGTTGCTCACATCAGGTGGCCAAAGTACTGCAGTTGCAGGTTCAACATCCAACAATTGGAGTTATAGTCCAGTGAATATTCAGGACTGATTTCCTTTTGGATGGACTGGCTGGAACTCCTTGCAGTCCAAGGGACTCTCAAAAGTCTTCTCCAACACCACAGTTCAAAAGCATCAATTCTTCGACACTCAGCTTTGTTTATAGTCCAGCTCTGACATCCATACATGACTAATGGAAAAACCATACCCTTGACTAGATGGACCTTTGTTAGCAAAGTGATGTCTCTCCTTTTAATATGCTGTCTAGGTGGGTCATAACTTTTCTTCCAAGGAGCAAGTGTCTTAACTTTCACGGCTACATCCCCATATACAGTGATTTTGGAGCACCAGAAAATAGTCTGTCACTGTTTCCACTGTTTCCCCATCTATTTGTCACGAAGTGATGGGACTAGATGTCATGATCTTTGTTTTCTGAATGTTGAGCTTTAAACAACTTTTTCGACTCCTCTTTTATTTTCATCAAGAGGCTCTTCAGTTCTTAATTTTCTGCCATAAGGGTGGTGTCATCTGCATATCTGAGTTTATTATTATTTCTCCTGGCAATGTTGATTCCAGTTTGTGCTTCCTCCAGCCAGGTGTTTCTCATGATGTACTCTACATATACATTAAATAAGCAGGGTGACAATATGCAGACTTGATGTACTCCTTTTCCTACTTGGAACAAATCTGTTGTTCCATGTCCAGTTCTAACTGTTGCTTCCTGACCTGCATACAGATTTCTCAAGAGGCAGGCCAGGTGGTCTGATAGTTACATCTGTTTCTCTTCAGAATTTTGTAGTTTGTGTTGATCTACACAGTCAAAGGCTTTGGCATAGTCAATAAAGCAGAAATAGATGTTTTTCTAGAACTCTCTTGCTTTTTCAGTAATCCAACGGATGTTGGCAATTTGATCTCTGGTTCTTCTGCCTTTTCTAAATCCAGCTTGAACATCTGGAATTTCATGGTTCATGTACTTGTGAAGCCTGGCTTGGAGAATTTTGAACATTACTAGTGTGTGAGATGAGTGCAACTGTGTGGTAATTTGAGCATTCTTTGGCCTTGCCTTCTTTGGGATTGGAATGAAAACTGACCTTTTTCCAGTCCTGTGGCCAGTGCTGAGTTTTCCAAATTTGCTGGCATATTGAGTGCAGCACTTTCACAAAATCATATTTTAGGATTGAAATAGCTCAACTGGAAGTCCATTACCTCCACTAGCTTTGTTGGTAGAGTTGCTTCCTAAGGCCCACTTGACTTCACATTCTATTATGTCTGGCTCTGGGTAAGTGATCATACCACTGTGATTATCTGGGTTGTGAAGGTCTTTTTGTACAGTTTTTCGGTGTATTCCTGCCACCTCTTCTTAATATCTTCTGCTTCTGTTAGGTCCATACCATTTCTGTCCATTACTGTACACATCTTTGCATGAAATGTTCCCTTGGTATCTCTAATTTTCTTGAAGAGCTCTAGTCTTTCCCATTCTATTGTTTTCTTCTATTTCTTTGCACTGATAACTGAGGAAGACTTTCTTATCTCTCCTTGCTCTTCTTTGGAACTCTGCATTCAGATGGGTATATATTTCCTTTTATCCTTTGCTTTTGGCTTCCTTTCTTTTCACAGCTATATGCACAGCCTCCTCAGACAGCCATTTTGTTTTTTTGCATTTCTTTTTCTTGGGGATGGTTTGATCAGTGTCTCCTGTAAAATGTCACAAACCTTGGTCCATAGTTCATCAGGCACTCTTTCTGTCAGATCCAATCCCTTGAATCTATTTCTCATTTCCACTATAAAATTGTAAGGCATTTTATTTAGGTCATACCTGAATGGCCTAGTGGTTTTCTCTACTTTCTTCAATTTAAATCTGAATTTGGCAATAAGGAGTTCATGTTCTGAGCCATAGTCAGCTCTCAGTCTTGTTTTTGCTGACTGTATAGAGCTTTTCCATCTTTGGCTGCAAGGAATATAATCATTCTGATTTCGGTGTTGACCATCTGGTGATGTCCATGTGTAGAGTCTTCCCTTGTGTTGCAGAAAATGGTGTTTACTATGACCAGTGCGTTCTCTTGGCAAAACTCTATTAGCCTTTTCCCTGTTTCATTCTGTGTACCAAAGCCAAATTTGCCTGTTACTCCAGGTGTTTCTTGACTTCCTCCTCTTGCATTCCAGTCTCCTATAATAAAAAGGACAACTTTTATGCGTGTTTATTCTAAAAGGTCTTGTAGATCTTCATAGTACCGTTCAACTTCAGTTCCTTCAGCATTACTGGTTGGGGCATAGGCTTGGATCACCATGATATTGAATGATTTGCCTTGGGAACAAACAGAGGCTATTCTGTCTTTTTTGAGATTGCATCCAAGTACTGCATTTCATACTCTTGTTGACTATGATGGCTACTCCATTTCTTCTAAAGGATTCTTTCCCACAATAGTAGATATATTTTCTTCTGTGTTAAATTCACCTATTCTAGTCCATTTTAGTTCACTGATTCCTAAAATGTCGATGTTCACTCTTGCCATCTCCTATATGACCACTTCCAATTTGCCTTGATTCGTGGACCTAACATTCCAGGTTCCTATGTAATATTCCTCTTTATAGCATCAGACTTTGCTTTATCACCAGTCACATCTACAACTGCATGTCGTTTTTGCTTTGGGTCCATCTCTTCATTCTTTCTGGAGCTATTTCTCCACTGATCTCTAGTAGCATATTGGAAACCTACAAACCTGGGGAGTTTATCTATCAGTGTCCTAACTTTCTGCCTTTTCATACTGCTCATGGGGTTCTCAAGGCAAGAGTACTGAAGTGGTTTGCCACTCCCTTCTCCAGTGGACCATATTTTTCAGAACTCTCCACCAAGACCCGTCCATCTCGGGTGGCCCTACTTGGCATGGCTCATAGTTTCATTGAGTTAGACAAGGCTGTGGTCCATGTGATCAGATTGGTTAGTTTGTTGTGACTGTGATTTTCAGTCTGTCTGCCCTCTGATGGAGAAGACTAGAGTCTTACTGGAAGCTTCCTGATGGGAGAGATTGACTAAGGATGAAGCTGGATCTTGTTCTTATGGGTGGGACCATGCTCAGTAAATCTTTAATCCAATTTTCTATTGATGGGTGAAGCTGTGTTCCCTCTCTGCTATTTACCTTTCTAATCTTAGTTCTATAAGTATCAAGAAATCAAACTAGTAGAAGTTCCTTTTATTAAATATAACTTTTTAATTAGAATATTTTTTGATCAAAAGTCTATTGTATATATGTGTATGTCTTTTAAATAAGCACAGGAGGGGAAAACAGTGAGACTTGCTTTTGGAATGAAATTTATAGGACATAAGCTGAGCAAATATTACTTGCTCTATTGATTCCCACATACTACTGTTTGTAATTATGATAGGGCTTATTTTTCCTCTGTTGTTGCAAGTTAAAATTTATAAGTAAAAGTTGGGCCAGAAAAAAAAATTGAATATATCAGTGATGTATGTAGCATAAAGATTTTATTGTTTTGCTTTCAATTACAAATGAACCGAGGTAATGTATCATAGAACCTTTGAGTTGGAAAGAATCTTAGCAACTGTTTTCAATCCAATTACTTATCCCCTACTTTTCTATTTAAAATACCTTGGTGAATATTCCTTACCCTATAATGGTCAGGTATTAATAAGTGATGAATGCACTAAATAGTGATATCCTTAAGTAGATTACATAAGAAAGAACAGCAAAAGAGAGGAAGAAAATTTTCAAAAGAGAGCTTTATTGCCAGAATGAGGATTGTTAAAATCCACAGCTCAGGAAATGTATAGTTTTGTTCTTTTTTATAGTTAGCAGGTTTATCTTGGGATTTCTGAAAAATGATACATATTAAACATAAGCTGGGATTTTCAATACCCAATTAAGTTTAAATACAAGTTGGCCCATGAAAAACAGAGCCTATTTAGCCTAGTTTTAAGTATATCCTATTTTTCAAGATAAAATTAAAGAATTCAGGAATTTCTTAGTCAACGATGACCCTCATATGACCATGTTATTAACTGTACATGAATGTGGCTATTAAGTCTGAATCACCTCAAACTTTTCAACGGACTCATTCTGTGAGCTTACTGTTAGAGATGCATATATTAAGAGAAACTGAAAAAAATAATACAAGAAATAAATTGTTTCTCCTATGACCTGTCTGGTACTCAAGCATAAAAAGAGCCATTCATTTCAGTTCAGGTCTGTTCAATTCAATCCAGGTTGATTTGATTTGATTCTATTCAAACTGGTGTGGCTTATTTAAAAATATTTCTAGAAGGTGTAAGAGAGATTAAAAAAAAAAGTCTCTTGGCTTTTCAAGAGTTATTTTAAATACCATTAGGACTCAAAGAAGTTTACCTCCCATCTAACGCAATTTAAGTAGACCTCTTAGAACAGGTGGCATTTAAACTGAATTTTGAAGAGACGGTAGTGCTTACAGAGGTAAATATGGGAGATAAATCACTGCTGACAAATAATCAGTTAAAATAAAGCCCTTATTCGAAAAGAGTCAGGAAGTCCAGAAGTGGAACTTAGACCTGTAGGTATGGGAAAAAGGAGCTTACCTAAGGAAAGAAAATACATGAGATCTCAGTTTTGGTGTGTCAAAGTCCAGTTAAGTAGTTACTCTAAGTTCTAGAGACTGTCAGAATTAAAGGTATGTGAAATGGTTATGCTCAAAGAAAATAATGCTAAAGATAGAGGAATAATTACATAGAAGTATCTACAGGACAGTATGTGAGATTAATGTATGGGTATTGGTCCAGATGAAGGGCCTGGCATTGACCCTTAGCTACCATTGGCACATTGGGGTCTCTGGTCTATCTTTGCTCCCAAGCATCCAGTTTGGCTACTTCTCCATCTTGCTGAAGCTACGATCAACCAGACTCTCAAATCCCAATATTTCCCACCTCTGCTACATTTACTCCTGTCATTACTATCTTGTACAATACAGTTACATACATATCAGATATTGAATAAATATGTTTAATAATTCAAATTCCTCATTTTCAAAATGTTTCAGCGTCCATAGCTTAAGCAGCACAATGTTCAATGAATTTGGATTGTTTTTATTTGTGCTTCCTTTACATCTCAGAAAGTTTTCCGAGTTTAAGGTGGTGTAATGGACTGAATTGTAACCCCCAAGTGTCATATATTGAAACCATAATACAATGGGATATCATCTGGAGGTGGGGCCTTTGGAAAGTAATTAGGTTGATAGGAGGTCATGAAGTCATAGGGTCCTTATGCTGGAATCAATGGAATTTAGTACCTTTATAAGAAGAGACTACTGTGGCTTGCCTGGCAGTCCAGTAGTTAAGACTCCATGCTCTCAGTTCAGGGACACAGGTTCTATCCCTGGTTGGGGAACTAAGGTCCTGCATGATATGCAGTGTGGACAAAAATAAATAAATAAAAATAAGTAAAGAGACTAGAGAGCAATGTGGTCTCTCTCTTTCCTCTCTCTCTTTCTCTCTCTTTCACCTCTCTCTCTCTCTCTCTCTCTCTCTCTCTCTCTCTCTCTCTGGCAAATGAATATATAGCAAGGAGGCAGCCTCTGTCTCTTTTTGCTATATGAAGATATAGCAAGAAGCCAGGAAGAAGATTCTCACCAAAACACAATGTTGGCACCCCTGATCCTGGACTTCTCAGACTCCAGAACTGTGGGAAGTCAATGTCTGTTGTTGAAAGTCATGTAGTGCTTGCTATTTTGTTATAGCAGCCTGAACTAAGACAGGTGGGGATAATGTTTTCTGCCTCTAACTGTGGTCCCTCCTCACAGAGTTTTGGACATGTAATGCTGAAGTAATTAGCCCATAGAGAAAGCTATACTATACTGGATAATATTCTTCAGTGATTGCTTTGAATTGATAATATGATATAGTAACTTTAATTTTTTTTTGAAAAATGAAAACTCAAGACAAATTAACTACACCATTACTATCAACATCTTTCTGCAAATACCTGTTTTAATAAATTTGTTACCTAATACTCTTCCATGGAGAAGGAAATGGCAACACACTCAAGTACTCTTGCCTAGAAAATTCCATGGATAGAGGAGCCTGGTGGGCTACAGTTCTTGGGATCACAAAGAGTCAGACATGACTGAGTGACTTCATGACTTCACAAATACTGTTCCATGACATGGGTATGTTATTGTTAGTTGCTCAGTTGTGTCTGACTCTTTGTGACCCCATGTATTGTAGCCCACCAAGGTTCTCTGGCCACGGAGTTCTCCAGGCAAGAATACTGGACTGGTTTGCATTTCTTACTCCAGGGGCTCTTCCTGACACAGGGATAGAACCCCCATCTCCTGCATCGGTGGGAAGATTCTCTACTGTCTGAGCCATCAAGGAAGCTCAACATGGATATGCAATATTCATCCTAGCGAATCTGAACCTATGATTTCTTTCTAGTGTTTTTGCTATTATTAACAATGCTACTCTAAAAGGTTTTGAAAATCTCTACTAAAGAATATATGCAAGATTTTCCTTAGGGTATATGTTTAAAATAAAATTGCTAAGACATTGTTGTTGTTGCTTTGTTGTTTAGTTTCTCAGCCATGTCCAACTCTTTTGCGACCCCACAGACTATAGCCCACCAGGCTTCTCTCTCCATAGAATTTTTCAGGCAAGAATACTAGAATGGGCTGCCATTTCCTCAAGAAAATGGCACTTTTCCCCCTCATGGTTTAGCCAGTTTAAATTTCCAGAACAGTGAAAAGATATTCTAGGTCCTTGGATCAATGTTGCATTACTAGTCTTATTGTGACAAACTGATGAGTGTAAAATATACCTTAATGTGATTTTAAGTTTTCATTTTCTCATCAATGAGGCTGTCAATATTTCATGTGTATATTGGTTATTTTAATTTTCTCATTTGAATTTCTTTTAATGCCACAAAAGGAAATCTTTTTATACTTTGGGTTATATTTACTGTCCAATCATATATGTCCTGAATACCTTCTTCCACATCATGGATTGTCTGTATTCACACATAATTTTAATTTGTAAAATTTGACAAATGCAGTTCATAATTTTTATATTTAATACAAACATCCTAAAATCATAAAGATAATCCCTTATTTCAATCCACAGACATGACCATTTGCTTTTATAATTTAAATGAGAAGTCTTCTTAAAAATTATAACCATAGTTATTTCTATATAACTATTCTCAAATAATTAATATAAGTAATATAATACATCCTTGTTGAAATCTATGGAAAACATTGCTTCCATAGGTAGAGGAAAGTAGTCAGAAATAGTGTTCATTGCTGTTGAATTTTTTCTCTCAGAACATATCAAAGTCAGGCATTGGAAGATATATATATACACATATATGGGCTTCCCTGGTGGCTCAGATGGTAAAGAATTTGCCTGCAATACAGGATACCCAAGTTCGATCCCTGAGTTGGGAAAATCCTCTGAAGAAGGGAATGGCTACCCACTCCAGTATTCTTGCATGGAGAATTCCATGGACAGAGGAGCCTGATGGGCTACAGTCCATGGGGTCACAAAGAGTCAGACATGATTGAGTGACTAACACTTTCACTTTCATATATATATATATGTATATATATATATATATATATATATATATATACACACACACACATACATATGTATCTCCATAAATATATTTATATATATGCTAACTTATACACATTAAACATACCTAATTTATGAATTCATATTCATATATGTAAATAAAACATAATGCATAAGGAAATATGAAAATATGGGTAAAATTAAGTAGTGTCTGTATCTTATTCTGCCTCTCTGCAAGTGGTATTTTGAAATGGAGCTAGATGCAAAGAACAGTAAAAGAACAAATAACTATATCACTGGTGGTTCTATGTTTAGTGACTTCAGCTGTAGGGCTATGGCAAATCTTGTATATTAACTAACTACTTACTGTTATTTAGCAAATTTCCATAAAATATTGGGGCTTAAAAAAATATGTTATCTTATGGTTTCCCTGGGTCAGAAACCTGGCATGGCTTAGTGGCATGACCCTGGTTCCAAGTCTCTTGAAAGTTGCAGTTAAGCTATCATCTGGAGTTGTACATACTTTCATATGGAAGCTCATTCAGTAATAATGCACTTTGAGTTCACTTCTGGGCTTGCTCGCAGGATTTAGTTCCTCCTTGGCTATTTGACCCAGAGAATCAGTTTCTCTTGGACTTCCGGCTGAAGATTCCTTCAGTTCCTCACTCTCTGGGCCTTTCCATAATGAAACTTACAACATGGCAGCTGATTTCCCCAGAGAAGTAAGTGAGTGAGAGTATCCAAAATGGCTCCCTTGTCCATCACCAACTCCTGGAGTCTACAGAAACTTATGCCTATCATGTCTATGATATCATCCAACAATCTCATCCTCTGTCATCCCCTTCTCCTCCTGCCTTCAATCTTTCCCAGAATCAGGGTCTTTTCCAATGAGTCAGTTCTTCGAATCAGGTGGCCAAAGTATTGGAATTTCAGCTTCAGCATCAGTTCAGTTCAGTTCAGTTGCTCAGTCATGTCCAACTGTTTGTGACCTCATGGACTGCAGCATGCCAGATCTCCCTATCCATCACCAACTCTCAGAATTTACCCAAACTCATGTCCGTTGAGTCAAGGATATCATCCAACCATGCTCATGCTCTGTTGTTCCTTTCTCCTCCTGCCTTCAATCTTTTCCAGCATCAGATCTTTTCAAATGACTCAGCTCTTCAATTTAGGTAACCAAAGTATTGGAGTTACAGCTTCAACATCAGTCCTTCCAATGAATATTCAGGACTGATTTCATTTATGATGGACTGGTTGGATTTCCTTGCTGTCCAAGGGACCTTCAAGAGTCTTCTCCAACACGATAATTCAAAACCATCAATTCTTTGGTTCAGCATTGGTCCTTCCAATGAATATTCAGGACTGATTTCCTTTAGGATGGACTGGTTAGATCATGAGCCTAATCATGGCTAATCTACATCTTGGGTTGTACCATATTTTGGTTGGTCAGAAGTTACAAGTAATCAAAGCAGTAGCGATAGTCCTTGGATCAAACTGAGCCAACTCCATTGAGAGAGAAATTCACTTTTTTAAAAATAGGTAGAAAATGTTTTTATATTGCAAAGTTTGCAGGAAATGAGATGTCTTTTAACATATTGGCTAGTAGATGTAGTCTCTTCCAAATGGTTAGTTGGATTCAATTATCCAAATCCTCCCCTAGTAAAAAGAAGGCAGAAAGAGAGTTGTGGAAGAGGAATAGTAAAATGTGAACAGTTTCTCTTGTTCATGTTGGCCTTTCCAAAATTCTAGGAAGTGTCATACTAAAGTAAGTGCATAAAGGTGGATTGGTGGGTGACTGATGCTGTTTATGTAATGTATTTTAAGAAATATAAAATCTGGCTCATTTAAGATATCTTACTAGGCCCAACCTATGCAGCACTTGAACTAGTAACTCTTTGTGGAAAAAGTATTACAATGTTTGTGCTGAGTTTAAGTGTCAAGTTTCCACAATAGTGGAAAACAAGTATCACAGAGAATTTTCAACTAAAGAGAGATAAAGACACGCTTTTTAAATAGAAAAGGGACAAGAAGAGTCATGGCAGATGTTAGGATGCAGATGGTTGTGGCTGTGGTTAGAAATGAAAAAAAAAAAAAAAGGAGGATGTTAAAAATGATATTCATGGCTATGAACAAAAATATGTTTTCTGTGATGATATACTACAAATAATGTTGACAACATTTTTCTTTCTTATGTTCATTCCCCTTGGCTATTTGATTTTGTAGCTCTTCAAATAAAAAGGGAGACTATTTCTTCACCCCTTGGACGTGGGTAGGTCTTATTTCAAACAACAGAGGGTAGAGAAAGTTAAAGTGTGCCAGTGTGCCATATAGCATTTGTTCTTATTCCCCTGAAATGTGCCACTTCTGTGTGAATAAGTTTGGGTTAATCTAGTGTATGGAGACTGACTCCTGGATGCAGTCAGTGCTTCCTCTGTTCAATAGTTTCTAACCACCAGATGAATGACCCTTCCAGTAGACTTACTAGCTTGCTGCAAACATGTTGCAAGCCTAAAAGAGTTTAGCTGAATCATTCCAGACATTCAAAAAATCCCAGCCAATTCACAGAATTGTGAGTTACACAAAGAGTTGTTATTTTAAGTTACGCCTTTCCTGGAGTAGTTTCTATGCTCTGAAGGATCACTGAACATCTATCAAATTCACAGATTATTTTATTATTGGCTGGTTTTAGTCTTATATCTTAACTATTATAATAGTTCTTTCCTATAGGTTCTAAGTGACTTCCCAGGTAGTGCTAGTGGTAAAGAACTCACCTGCCAATATAAGAGATGTGGATTCAATCCTTGGGTCCAGAAGTTCCCCTGGAGGAGGGCATGGCTACAGTATTCTTGCCTGGAGAATCCCATGGACACAGCAGCCTGGAAGGCTACTGTCCACAGCATCACAGAGAATCAGACTTGACTGAAGCAACTTAGCATGCAGGCATATAGGTTCTAAGTATATATTCTAAGTACTATAGAAATGTCTTTAGTCAATTATGAACCTCATTTCCTTGAGAATTAAGGAAGGTAGAATAGGCCACTTTCTGTTTCTGCATCCTTGACCAACAGTATGTTGACTCCCTTGCCCAAAGTAATTTATTTATACTGACTCCTGGCAAAATATAGGAAAGGCACAATGTTGATATCCTTAAAGTTCTTAATGGCATAAGCATTACCTGTCCTCTGATTAATTTCACATTTCTAATCAGCCATCATTTTTATGTGCAGGCACCTGAAGTGTAATATAGCCTAATAATATGTCCATGAATACTCAGATTCTCATCTTTATATCAGTGGGTCACAAATATTGTATTAATAGTATGTTGGAATCAACTGGACATCTTTAATAAAAAAATTCATGCCTGGATCCCAATCCCAGACATTTAGATTTAAATGGTATGGAGTTCAGTCTGTGCACTGGCATTCTTAAAAGTTCCTCATATGTTTCTAATGTACATCAAAGCTTAGACTCCACTACACTGAGCACATTCCTGACCTCTGCAAACCAGCGGTATCACGAGACCATTGCCAAGGGAAAGTTATGGCTTTAAAGTTTTATTACATGTAGAGAGAAAGGAATGGCTTTAGAGTTATAGATGTGTATATGTTTCACTCATGATAAATTACCCCTTATATTTAAAAAATTTGATTACCTCAGTTGAATACTCTTGAATATTTCTAGATTAAGATAGACAACACAGGAAGCAGCTATATATACCATACTGCTCTCTTTTGTACAACATTTAATTAATAACAGCCCTCTTCATCTACCACTGAATGCTACAGTCTCACCACACAGAAAGGAGGGTCATCTCTCTTAGCCATCAGAACATGATATAGCATTTGTTCTGGCAACAAAGAAATTGAAGGAAACGCATTCTTGTGCTTAATATAGAGTTCCTCCTGTTCTGTCCATTTGATTGCATAAATGTTTTTCCATCCAAAGTATCTCTAGCAATGAACTTTGAGCTGACAACCAGCATCTCAACAATTGCTGCTGGATTTTTTAGTGTTTTTGTTTTTTAATTTGTATAGCTACATTTGTCAAAAGTTAAATGGGAAGTTTTTTAAATTTAACTATTTCCGATTCCTAAAAATACTTTTCATCTCCTTTTCCTAATTGGCTTAAATTATTTTATTGTTAAAACCACGCAAGAGACACAGGAGCAGGAGACACAGAAGATGCTGGTTTGATCCCTGGGTGGGGAAAATCCCTTGGAGGAGGAAATGGCAATGTACTCCAGTATTCTTACCTGGACAATCCCTTGAACAGAGGAGCCTGGCGGCCTGCAGACCATGATGTTGAAAAGATTTAGACATGACTAAGTGATTGAGCATGCATGCACTGTATAATAGTACCAAAAATATAAAAATCTTATCATGAAACTGGTATTTAAAATTAATAGTTCTGTGCACAGATATCATTCTTTAGGAATATTTGTGAATCATACCTCCATACATGCCTGCAAGCTAAAGGATGTACATGCCTTCCTTCCAAATATCTGTCACTCAAACCATAGCAATAGCTGTGTGTCCTAATATGAAACAACATGAATGTATTCTTGTTTTCAATGAATCTGGTTACAAGAATGAAGCTTTTTACTTCTCTAGTTATTCTGAACTATATTAAACAGACTGACCTAAGGAATCAATGAAGTAGTCAATTCTACCAGGAGATGAACAAATTATATTAATAGAAAGGGCAATTATTTTATTGTAAAAGCTATTTAAGGAAGTGAATAAAAATGTAGCATCATTTCTTTCTTTGGAGATTTCTGCAAATTGAGTAGGATATTCCTCATTCTACTTCCATTTGAGAAGCTCTAATTTGCAGTACTGATAAGACAAAAAGTTAGCAAAATTATATGGCAGGCAGTAAGACAATCCTTTCATGGATTTTTTTTTTTTCCTTTACTGACTTTCTGTGTTGTCCCAGAGACTTCAAGATATCTTGCCCTTTCAGTTTTAAGTTTATGGCAATTTCCAGTACTGTGCCCATGACATTTTACAAAAGATAACTCCTTCTTGTCTTCCCACTGAAAACATGAATTGCCTTCATATTGTTTCAGCTTCTAGTTCCCCATTGTTAGAGTCTGCTTCTCACAGTTCAGTTTGCCAGAGGCTCTCTTAGGTTCACTCCTGCTCCCTAGTATCATGTCTAATTTTCTGTTGTGAATAGCATTTATCATTCAAGGGGTAAATTTTAGGTGTAATTTTGACCACTTGATCTTTTTCCCTTGGTAAAAGGCTATGAACATTTCATGTTACATGGAAAGGGGATTTGCAGATGGAATTTAAGTTACAGACATCAATATCCTAAAATTATCCTGAATTTTCTACATGGGCTCAGTCTAATCATATGAACCCTTAAAAATAGCACTTTTCTCTAACCAGAGACATGCTGTAGAAGAGGAATCAAGCATGAGGGGGATGACGTAAACCATTGATGGTTTGAAGGTGGAGAAGGCAACAGAATGGGAGACACATGAAGTCCCTAATCTAACAGACAGCAAGGAAATAGGAACCTTAGTCCTACATCCACCAGAAGCTGAATTCATCAACAACACAAATGTCTTTAGAAGCAGAATCTCCCTGAGAGTCTCCAGATAACAGCACAGGACCATGCTAGCTGGCACTTTGATTCTGACTTGGTAAGAATCTAAGCAGGACACCCAGTCAAGCCCACCCATACAGAAATTGTAGAAAATAAATTTCTGATGTTTTAATTGTGTCAACTTTTCACAGCAGAAATGGAAAATTAACTTTAAATGAGAAATGATGGATCTCAGTCAGTCAGCCATCTTACACTTATGATCTTATAATAATTAAATAAATCAGTCCTATTATATAGTTCTAGCTCTGTGTTATTACTAATGCTAGAAGATCATTTTGTTATTACTGTGTTTTAAAGCTTACTATCTATTTACTGAATGAGAGCTAGATCCAAGTCTTTCATTTGACTTCTGTGATCAAAATCCTTTCTTTTTCCTGAGTAAGAGAAGTAAGAGAAGTTTTGACTGATGTGAAATATAAAGGGAAAATGAGGTGGGGCTACACTGCAGAGAATGAAGATACAACACCATCAAGGAAAGCACAGAGAAGAGAACCCACGTCCTTGATGACAGAGTTTGAGTTAATGGATTAAGTTACAACAATATCTGTACTTTTTGACCACTTGCACCAAAGATCGTTCCTTTTTCTTCAGGATCATTTGCATTAGCTTTTCTGTCACTTACAATACAAAGTTTTAATTGATACATATGTATATATACTTATAATTTGCTTTAAATAGTACTAAGTAAATTAGCAGCACATAGTCACTCTATCAACCCTACACTAAGTTTTACTGTGTGTGTTATGTTGATGACATTTTCTCTTTTCTGGTACACCATAAATTCCTTGAAGTCAGAAACCATGTCTAATGCACATTATGAATGCTATTGAGACTGTACTTGACTAAATCATTGAGAACAATTAGACAGAAAAGTAAAATGAAGCAATAATTTAAAGGACTGTTTCCCTCCCATGAAGACTTCAAGCCCTTTAGGTCACTTTCAGTTGCAGAACTATATAGAAATTAAGACCTAATATTTAGACAAACTTGATACAGAGAAAAACAAAATAAAGTGATATTTCTGGTGTGTTTGTAAATTTTATTTCCCTTTTGCTTGCATTTAGTTTATTGAAGTTGATGAATAAAATGCTACTTGGTCAATGGAAAAACATTTTCTATATCATGCATAACACATAACTATGTTAATCCTTATGGATAATTTAATGGGATCACATGTATTTAGATACCAGATTAATTTTTTAGAATCTGTTTCAAGGCATTCAGAATATCACCTTGGAAAATACCTTTCACTTGAATTCATGGGCCAGATATGTATTCTTCAATATGTTGAAGAATATATTTGAGTAATTCAATTTATACAGAAAATTAAAAGGTCTGAATCCATTTTTATATAAGCATTTTGAAATTGTATCATTTCATGAAAATAAAGATGTTAATAACTCTTCTTAGGAAACGGCTTGAGGACAAAGCTATGTGGCCTAATTTGATATACTGCTTGCATTTGCCATTTGTCTTCACTTCGACTGTTGCTTGGTTGTACAGAATAAGGTTGATCTGATATGTGCTGTTGTATTGGAGTTGGTAAGAATTTATCAATATCCATTTATTGAAATGCTTGGAGCCATACTATGATTTAACATAGAGTTGTATTGATTCTTGAGGAAGTTTCCAGGAAATAATTTAGATCTACTGTCACTAACAACAAGGTTTACACTCAGAGAAAAGCACCAAGAAGTATAATGTAGAGTGTTAAATATCCTATTCTTGCAAAAAAGAGAGGACTCCATGGTTTCTTGGTTTCTAAATATCCGGTATGCGATGTATGGAGTCCTTATAATGGGATAATTAAATATTGGCTGGGATATTAAGTGATTTTATGTTCCTTTAAAAAAAAATTCTTTTAGTGTTATTTTAAGCATGAAGTAGTATATGTTTTGCTCTTTTTCATGTATAACAAGCAGAAGTTTAAAACATTTAGATAAAGGCAATTTTCTTTGCCAATATTGTTGAACACTTTCCATTTCTGAGCAGATGATCTTACTTGAAAGAATGCTTTTCTCCTAGGCATATTTTTTTTTTTCTCTCTTAACTTCTACCAGTCTACCAATGATTCTTTGTTTACAACACCACAGCTCGTGGCTGTAGCCATGGCTGTCGCAGATAGAGGTCTGTGACCAATTGGATTTCGCTAAACCATGGCTCTAGATATTTGACTCAATTCTATCTTCTGAGGCAATTCTTTTGACTATATTGATAATGTCATCTTCATCTTTGAACTGTGAAGCTAGAAGACATTATGCAACTTAATTTCCCTCCTCCTGCTCTTAGGCAGGTAAAATTCTAAGCCATCTGGAAGAGATTCTATTCTCCTTTTAAATATTTTAAAGAGATAAGCTACATAACTTTGACTTATATGTGAATTAAGCTTTTTTCACTAGTGGTGATCAGTAGATTATCCTATATGTCTTACCAAAATCTCTTCCATGACTGTTTCTTTGTCTGATCTTTTGGAAATAAAACATTAACAGTTTTTGCTTCAAGTCATCATTTGGAACTTAATATTTTAGGTGAAATTGTTTTTCATTTTTCTGGGTATAAAGCCATGTTTTTTTTTAATGCTTATAACTGTGTCATATTGATTTTATAAAAGCTTCATAGAAGTGTCAGCAGAAAATAAGTTTGACAAGATTTGGTGGCTGTCTATAAGACATATAATTATTAATATTATTAACAATAACTAAATTATTTTTATTATACTACCTTAAAGTCTAAAAAGGAATTGCTGTTCAAATGAGCTCACTAAATCCTTCCTACTTATTCTGTCACAGTTATCATAATTATATTTTTTAATAAGGAAATGATAATGAGGAATACACTACATGTGTGTATACTCAGTTGTGTCTGACTCTGTGATACCATGGACTGTTGTCCACCAGGCTTCTCTGTCTACGGGATTTTCCAAACAAGAATACTGGAGAGGGTTTACATTTCTACAGTAGAAGTAATACCTGAATTAAGAAAGATCTTTTTTTTTTTAAATTTATTTATTTATTTTAAATACAATACTGTATTTGTTTTGCCACATATTGACACGAATCAGCCATAGGTGAACACAATCTCCCAATGCCGAAGCCCCCTCCCACCTCCCACCCCACATCCTCTACCTGAATCATCCTGTGCATCAGCCCCATGCATCCTGCATCTTACATTGAACATAGATTGGCGCTTTGTTTCTTACAAGAAAATATACATGTTTCATTGCCATTCTCCCAAACTATCCCACCCTTTCCCTCTCCCTCAGAGTCCAAAAGTCCACTCTATACCTCTGTGTCTCTTTGTTGTCTCACATATAGGGTCATCATTACTGTCTTCTAAATTCCATATATATGTGTCAGTATACTGCATTGGTGTTTTTCTTTCTGGCTTACTTCACTCTGTATAATCGGTTCCAATTTCATCCATCTCATTAGAACTGAGTCAAATTTATTCTTTTTAAGGGCTGAGTAGTATTCCATTGTGTATATGTACCACGGCTTTCTTAACCAATCATCTGCTGATGGACATCTAGGTTGCTTCCATGTCCTGGCTATCTTATATCCTTAGGCATAAATTTAAGATTCTTGCAATCTAACATTCATCTATGCAAGGAATTAGAAGAAAATGGGGGCACTTAGGCATCTATTTTAATCTTATCCAAAGAAAATATATAATCTAAAGGGTGTTGTTGGGCTGAATAGAATCTTCTTTATTTTAGTTTTAATCATTTAAAGTTGAGAGAGAGCCATCTTCCCATTAATGACTGGAGTTGATGTAATAGGTCTGATTATAGAGGTCTTTGTTTTCCTAACTTTGCTTGCCCTGGTTACATTTGCTTCATCCTAGAACCTGTGAGCAAAAGGAAGATGACTCTACAGAGAAAACAGAATCCTTTAAGTTTTTAAGGATTAATTTGTGGAAGTATATAAATTTAATATTTTGCCAAGTAATATTTAATACAAAACAAAATGGGATCACAATAAACTGTGGAAAATTCTGAGGGAGATGGGAATACCAGACCACCTGACCTGCCTCTTGAGAAACCTGTAGGCAGGTCAGGAAGCAACAGTTAGAACTGGACATGGAACAACAGACTGGTTCCAAATAGGAAAAGGAGTATGTCAAGGCTGTATATTGTCACCTTGCTTATTTAACTTATATGCAGAGTACATTATGAGAAGTGCTGAACTGAAAGAAACGCAAGCTGGACTCAAGATTGCCAGGAGAAATATCAATAACCTCAGATATGCAGATGACACCACCCTTATGGCACAGAGTGAAGAGGAACTAAAAAGCCTCTTGAAAGTGAAAGAGGAGAGTGAAAAAGCTGTCTTAAAGCTAAACATTCAGAAAACTAAGATCATGGCATCCGGCCTCATCACTTCATAGCAAGTAGATGGGGAAACAGTGGAAACAGTGTCAGACTTTATTTTGGAGGGCTCCAAAATCACTGCAGATGGTGCCTGCAGCTATAACGCTTACTCCTTGGAAGAAAAGTTATGACCAACCTAGATAGCATATTCAAAAACAGAGACATTACTTTGCCCACTAAGGTCCGTCTAGTCAAGGCTATGGTTTTTCCTATGGTCATGTATGGATGTGAGAGTTGGACTGTGAAGAAGGCTGAGTGCTGAAGAATTGATGCGTTTGAACTGTGGTGTTGGAGAAGACTGTTGAGAGTCCCTTGGGCTGCAAGGAGATCCAACCAGTCCATTCTGAAGGAGATCAGCTCTGGGATTTCTTTGGAAGGAATGATGTTAAAGCTGAAACTTCAGTACTTTGGCCACCTCATGCGAAGAGTTGACTCATTGGAAGAGACTCTGATGATGGGAGGGATTGGGGGCAGGAGGAGAAGGGGACGGCAGAGGATGAGATGGCTGGATGGCATCTCCAACTCGATGAACATGAGTTTGAGTAAACTCCGGGAGTTGGTGATGGACAGGAAGGCTTGGCGTGCTGCGATTCATGGGGTTGCAAAGAGTCAGACACGGCTGAGCTACTGAACTGAAACCGAACTGAACTAAAACAGTAAGGAGCTTTATTTAATTGAGTAATATAAATTATGTTCTAGCCTTTGCATCTTATAACTTAGTCACTTATTTTGTCGCCAATGTGACTTCTCTTTCTTCCACAGTTTCTCTCAGTTCCCATATTTGGTATGATTTTCCTTACCTCTTTTAAACTCTTTTCCTTCTTCTTTCTTTCCTTCTTTCTTTTCTTCCTTTCATTCTTTCTTTCTTTGTCTCTTTGTAATTCAAAAGGCTACTACCTTCACTTTTCCTGTTTCAATCTGTTTTGTTTTCCAGTTTGTCACAACTATCCAGTGCTGAGTGTGAGACATCTTTATATCAAGAAGTAAATCTTAGGAGAAAAAAGAGCTAGAAGACTTACTAGGAGACATCCATTCAGGCTACTATGACAAAAATATCAGAGACTGGGTGGCTTAAATAGTCAACATTTATTTCTCATGGTCCCAGAGTCTGGGAAATCCAAGATCAAAGGGCCAGCAGATTCAGTGTCCAGGGAGGGCATCTTTCCTGGGTCATAAATGACTGTCTTCTTATTGTGTTGTCACATGGCAGAAAAGGCAAGAGAGTCCCCAGAGTCCATTTATAAAGGCACTAATCCCCTATATGAGGGCTTCATTTTCATGAGCTACCTGGCTTCTCAGGGCCATACCTCCAAATACCATCACATTGGTGATTGGATTTCAAAATATAAATTTTGGGGAGAACAAATATTCAACCTATTCCATGAGGACAGAAATTTATCTTAAACAACCCAGAAATATACTTTGGACTGACAGAGTTTTAGTATGACAAAAGTCATTATTATTTTCATTCTTGCTATTGTCATTGGCCTTGTGATCATGGACAAAAATTGCTTAGTAATGTTGCTCATTGGGTTTTAAATCAGGACAGTCAAGGGGAAGGAGGCCATAATTATTTTCCTATAGCTAAGAAAATGATAGCTCAAGTTTAAAAACTGGCCATTTCAGAAATGGACGTTAATAGATATAAATAAGTCAGAGCAAGGAAGTATGCTACAAGTAGGAACATCTTAGGAAGCTGGAGAAATCCAGTCTCTTTCAGGCACAACAGTAGGCATGAGGTACAAAAGTCTTTCAGGGAAAGATAATTCAAGGGACAAAACAGAAAGTAAAGGGGAATAAGCTTCTGGTGCTGAGAGCAAAATTCTAAGAGAGATATAATATCTAGGACATAGGTCAATTCTAAAATTTAGCCAGTCCAAGATTTTAGTATAGAGTTGGTGATGTATATTTATTTTAGGCACTTAATTATTATCCTGCATCTCCAAAGAAAGGAATAATATGGGTAAGGAATTTGTGTAGATTCTATGTATGTCCTTGAAAGCAGATCTATTCATGTAACTTCTGTGGAGTAATTATATTATTTTCCTAGGTTGCTGATGTGACTGTAATTTGAAAAGTTATCTTCCTGAAATTGAGATGGATTATGTCTCTTACTGTTTTCTTTCTGTTGTTGATTTCTTTTCTCATAAAATGTCAACATGAATTACTGCTCTTCAGCTGAGTCAACATTGTTGACTTTACAGAGCGTTGTCAAACTTTCTTATGTGTGTTAATTACTTTGGTGGTGGGTGAGGGAAGTTGTAAAATTTAGTAGCGTAAGGCCCCACTCCAAGAGTTACAGATTTACTGAATGGAGGCTGAAACTATGGATTTTAAACAGTTCCAGAGTGACACTAATGACATGGGTCTTTACTACATTTTGAGAACTACCATTTTAATACACTAGCATCAATTCAGTTGCATTTCTATTATATGAAATTGTATTTCAATGCAGAAGTAATGTTATTTCTTGTCTTTCTGTGGCTAGTATGCAAGGCAATTGGAAAATTTCTGTATTTTTTTCTGAAACTAACTTTACTAGAAAAGATCTTTTAGATAGCCATTAAATAGATTTACTTGGAAATATATGACAAAAAAATTAAGCTTTAACAAATGAAAACTACATTTTCCCAAGCACTGCATGGCTCAGCTGCTGATAACTTATTTGTTAATGCTTAATAATTCAATCTCTGAAAAATTCATGAGATCCATACATTCTCAAAGAGATATGATGATTATTATTCAAAGGCATAACAGTAATGAATAACATCTTGTAGAAGTGAAGTCAGTTACATTATAAGTCAAAGAATGTTGGCCATTTATATTAAAGCACATATTTCAAGTCCTTTCAGTTCAGTTGAGTTCAGTCGCTCAGTTGTGTCCAACTCTTTGTGACCCCATGAATCGCAGTACTCCAGGCCTCTCTGTCCATCACCAACTTGGAGTCCAACCAAACCCACATCCATCAATTTGGTGATGCCATCCAGCCATCACTTCTTCTGTCATCCCCTTCTCCTCTGGCCCCCAATCCCTCCCAGCAACAGAGTCTTTTCCAATAAGTCAACTCTTTGCATGAGGGAGCCAAAGTATTGGAGCTGCAGCTTTAGCATCATTTCTTCCAAAGAAATCCCAGGGCTGATCTCCTTCAGAATGGATTGGTTGGATCTCCTTGCAGTCCAAGGGACTCCCAAGAGTCTTCTCCAACACTACAGTTCAAAACCATCAATTCTTCGGCACTTAGCCTTCTTCACAGTCCAACTCTTACATCCATACATGGCCACAGGAAAAACCATAGCCTTGACTAGATGAACATTTGTTGGCAAAGTAATGTCTCTGTTTTTGAATATGCTATCTAAGTTGGTCATAACTTTTCTTCCAAGGAGTAAGCGTCTTTTAATCTCATGGCTGCAGTCATCATCTGCAGTGATGTTGGATCCCCCAAAATGAAGTATTTCACTGTTTCCACTGTTTCCCCATCTATTTCCCATGAAGTGATGGGACCAGATGCCATGATCTTTGTTGTCTGAATGTTGAGCTTTAAGCCAACTTTTTCACACTCTGCTTTCAGTTTCATCAAGAGGCTTTTTAGTTCTTCTTCACTTTCTACCATAAGGGTGGTGTCATCTGCATATCTGAGGATGATATTTCTCCCAGCAATCTTGATTCCAGCTTGTGCTTCTTCCTCCTCAGGTTTTCTCATGGTGTACTCTGCATAGAAGTTAAATAAGCAGGGTGACAATATACAGCCTTGACGTACTCCTTTTCCTATTTGGAACCAGTCTGTTGGTCCATGTCCAGTTCTAACTGTTGCTTCCTGACCTGCATATACATTTCTCAAGAGGCAGGTCAAGTGGTCTGCTTTTTCCATCTCTTTCAGAATTTTCCTCAGTTTATTGTGATCCATACAGTCAAAGGCTTTGGCATAGTCAATAAAACAGAAATAGATGTTTTTCTGGAACTCTCTTGCTTTTTCCATGATCCAGCAGATACTGGCAATTTGATCTCTGGTTCCTTTGCTTTTTCTAAAACCACCTTGAATATCTGGAAGTTTATAGTTCACGTTTTGCTGAAGCCTGGCTTGGAGATATTGAGCATTATTTTACTAGCGTGTGAGATGAGTGAAACTGTGAGGTAGTTTGAGCATTTTTTGGCATTGCCTTTCTTTGGGATTGGAATGAAAACTGACCTTTTCCAGTCCTGTGGCCACTGCTGAGTTTCCCAAATTTGCTGGCTATCTTAATTATCATTTTTCTCAGCTGGGCATTTGATAAAAGCTGAGGAGTACATAATTGGAGACTAAATTCCATCTAATATCTGAAGAATATATTTTCTGTATCATTGATTAAAGATGAAACCCTCTATCTTAAAACCAGTAGCAGAATTGATAGCCTCTTGATAAATCCACAGAATAAATATGTCTAGTATTCTTATTATACTAACAAAATTCAGAAGTATTATGTGATAATACAATTCTTTAAAAGTATCTAATATAGTTTTTAAATTGACTTGGATTTTGTTGTGTTTTAAAGATAGGGCAAAGAATTGTCTTTTTTTTTTTTTTTTCCTTAGACTGGCAGCAAATTGCACCTATAATTCAATGATGGTACTTACCACCCTTTAAAAAATTATTTGTTACATGCATCTCCTCGACTACATTTTGAAGAGATAGAACTTTTTTAAAAAAATGTTCTTTTCACTGGTGTATGACTCCTAGGAGAGATCTAATGAGTATCTTGGTGAACTACAGACCAGAAAGCTTTACATGTCAAGCTATACAAATGGTCCTCAGAAGGTAGAATTTTCATTTCTGTAGTTTTATCAGCTCTTTCCATCTCTGAGTTTGTACCCTGACCATAACACAAGGCATTACAATTAGGCAGGCATATTACTTTGAAGTCATTCCACATTGATGTCTCAGTCAGACTCCTCAGCGGTGACTCTGCAGAGATTTCCTAAGAAAATACATTGGTTAAATGTAGCCTTTCAGCCAGGCAAGTTGTATGATTTCAGGTCATATGACAAACTTGGAAAGCATTAATTATTCTTTTTTAATCGCTGAGGATTAATATCTAGATAGCTGAGTTTAGACAGAGGGTGCTGAAAGAGAAGCAACCTCCTGAAATAGGACTGTGCAGCTCTCAGTGGAGGCTGCCTGGCACATCTCATAACAACTGCATCACTAGCCATAATCACATCATGCAGAGCATTTTAATGATGCCAAAATTTAAGTCGGGGAAAAGGAGCCGTGCACAGCATGCTTCTAGAAATTGCTGTATTTTTAATCAAAAGAAATTATAATTCCATATAGACTTTTATCTCTAGAATTAAATGTGATGCTGAAGTTTTATGACTCTGTAATATGCCTAAGGAATAGTCTCGCCATCTTATTGATGGATTTGCAATAGCTAAGTCAGATTCACACGTAACTGACATTAATTCCAAGAAGATGATTTGATCTCAAAGATATATGAATTCTCCTTGCAGCCATGAAATTAAAAGGTGCTTACTCCTTGGAAGAAAAGTTATAAGCAACCTAGATAGTATATTCAAAAGCAGAGACATTACTTTGCTGACTAAGGTCCGTCTAGTCAAGGCTATGGTTTTTCCTGTGGTCATATATGGATGTGAGAGCTGTACTGTGAAGAAGGCTGAGCACTGAAGAATTGATGCTTTTTAACTGTGGTGTTGGAGAAAACTGTTGAGAGTCCCTTGGACTGCAAGAGGATCCAACCAGTCCATTCTAAAGGAGATCAGTCCTGGGTGTTCTTTGGAAGGAATGATGCTAAAGCTGAAGCTCTAGTACTTTGGCCACCTCATGCGAAGAGTTGACTCATTGGAAAAGACTCTGATGCTGGGAGGGATTGGAGCAGGAGGAGAAGGAGACGGCAGAGGATGAGATGGCTGGATGACATCACTGACTCGATGGATGTGAGTCTGAGTGAACTCCTGGGGTTGTTCATGGACAGGGGGCCTGGTATGCTGTGATTCATGGAGTCGCAAAGAGTCAGACACGACTGAGTGACTGAAATGAACTGAACTGAAACTCTAAGAAACACAAGGGAATATTTCATAAATGGACATAACCAGATGGTCAATACTGAAATCAGAATGATTATATTCTTTGAAGCCAAAGATGGACAAGCTCTATAAAGTCAGCAAAAACAAGACCAGGAGATGACTATGGCTGAGTTCATGAACTCCTTATTGCTAAATTCAGAGTTAAATTGAAGAAAGTAGGTAAAACCACTAGACCATTCAGGTATGGCTGAAATCAAATCCATTATGATTACACAGAGGAAGTGAGTGATCTGATTGACAGAGTGCCTGATGAACAATGGACAGTGGTTCATGACATTGTACAGGAGACAAGGATCAAGACTATCCTCATGGAAAAGAAATGCAAAAAAAGCAAAATGATTCTCTGAGGAGGCTGAACAAATAGCTGTGCAAAGAAAGGAAGCCGAAAGCAAAGGAGAAAAAGAAAGATACCCATCTGAATGCAGAGTTCCAAAGAAGAGCAAGGAGAGATAAGAAAGCCTTCCTCAGTGATCAGTGCAAAAAAATAGAGCAAAAAAGTAGACTGGGAAAGACTAGAGACATCTTCAAGAAGATTATATATACCAAGGGGACATTTCATGCAAAGATGGGCTCAATAAAGGACAGAAATTGTATGGACCTAAGAGAAACAGAAGATATTAAGAAGAGGTAGCAAGAATACACAGAGGAACTGTACAAAAAAGATTTTCATGACTCATGTAATCACGATAGTATGATTACTCACCTAGAGCCAGACATCCTGGAATGTGAAGTTAAGTGAGTGTTAGGAAGCATTGCTATGAACAAAGCTAGTGGAGGTGATGGAATTTCAGTTGAGCTATTTCAAATCCTAAAATATGATGTTGTGAAAGTGCTGCACTCAATATGCCAGCAAATTTGGAAAACTCAGCAGTGGCCACAGGACTGGAAAAGGTCAGTTTTCATTCCAATCCCAAAGAAAGGCAATGCCAAAGAATACTCAAACTACCGCTAGTACAATTGCACTCATCTCACATGGTAGTAAAATAATGCTCAAAATTCTCCAAGTAGGGCTTCAGCAATATGCGAACTATGAAATTCCAGGTCTTTCAAGCTGTTTTAGAAAAATCAGAGGAACCAGAGATCAAATTGCCAACATCTGCCGAATCATCAAAAAGAGAGTTTCAGAAAAACATCTATTTCTGCTTTATTGACTATGCCAGAGCCTTTGACTGTGTGCATCACCATAAACTGTGGAAAATTCTGAAAGAGATGGGAATACCAGACCACTTAACCTGCCTCTTGTGAAACCTCCATGCAGGTCAGGAAGCAGTAGTTAGAACTAGACATGGAACAACAGACTGGTTCCAAATAGGAAAAGGAGTACGTCAAGGCTGTATTTTGTCACCCTGCTTATTTAACTTATATGCAGAGTACATCATGAGAAACACTGGGGTGGAAGAAGCACAAACTGTAATCAAGATCGCTGGGAGAAATATCAATAACCTCAGATATGTAGGTGACACCACCCTTATGGCAGAAAGTGAAGAAGAACTAAAAGCCTCTTGATGAAACTGAAAGTGGAGAGTGAAAAAGTTGGCTTAAAGCTCAACATTCAGAAAACTAAAATCATGGCATCTGGTTCCATCACTTCATGGCAGGTAGATAGGGAAACAGTGGAAACAGGGTCAAACTTTATTTTGGGTGGTTCCAAAATCACTGCAAAGTGGGAATACAGCCATGGAATTTAAAAGATGCTTACTCCTTCGAAGAAAAGTTATGACCAACCTAGACAGCATATTAAAAGGCAAAGACACTACTTTGCCAACAAAGGTCCATCTTGTCATGGCTATGGTATTTCCTGTAGTCATGTATGGATGTGAGTGTTGGAATATAAAGAAAGCTGAGCACTAAGTATTGATGCTTTTGAACTGTGGTGTTGGAGAAGACTCTTGAGAATTCCTTGGACTGTAAGGAGATCCAACCAGTCCATCCTAAAGGAGATCAGTCCTTAATGTTCATTGGAAGGTCTAATGTTGAAGCTGAAACTCCAATACATTGGCCACCTAATGTGAAGAACTGACTCATTTGAAAAGACTCTGATGTTGGGAAAGATTGACAGCAGGAGTAGAAGGGAGCAACAGAGGATGAGAATGGCTGGATGAGATGTCATCACTGACTCAATGGACATGAATTTGGTTAAACTCTGGGAGTTAGTGATGGACAGGGAGGCCTGATGTGTTGCAGTTCATGGGGTTGCAAACAGTTGGACATGACTGATTGACTGAACTGAACTAAACTGAAACCTTCACTGAGGCTTCCCAGGTAGCACAACTGTAAATAATTACCTATCATTGAAGGGGTAGGTACCATTGAATGGGGGCTTCCCTGATGGCTCAGAGGTTAAAGCGTCTGCCTGCAATGTGGGAGACCTGGGTTTGATCCCTGGGTTGGGAAGATCCTCTGGAGAAAGAAATGGCAACCCACTCCAGTATTCTTGCCTGGAGAATCCCATGGATGGACAAGCCTGGTAGGCTATAGTCCACGGGGTCATAAAGAGTTGGACAGGACTGAGCAACTTCACTCACTCACGTACTCACCAGTGAAGGAGGTACAAAAGCCACAGATTCAATCCTGGGTCAAGAAGATCCCTTGGAGTAGGAAATGGCAACCCACTCCACTATTCCTGCCTGGGAAATCCTATGGAAAGGGGAACCTGGCAGGCTACTGTCTATGCAGTCAGAAAGAGTTGGACACAACTGAATACTGCACACAAACCTCCCTAATCCAGCCACTCAACAGCCAAAGTAATTTGCCTAATGAGGCACCTGCTTATCTTACCAGTGATGTTTATCTTACCAGTGATATTTTTAATTAATCTTCTTGATTATTTTGCTAAAGTCACCCTGCCTTTCCCTTGTTCTATGACAAACTTTCTCTACTGCTTCCTTAGTGCCTTAGTGCTTTTTTATAGCTCCTATATGGATAGATCCCAAATGCCTGCATTGCTAACATTTTATCATTTTTTCCCCCTCAGTTCAAAAGTCTCTTTGTTGTCCCTTCTTCCTTGTATCTAACATCCAGACTTTCTCCCAGTCATTTCCATCTGTATCAGTTATCTATTGATGTGTGATAGACCACTTTAAAAATTTAGAAGGTTAAACAAACACTTATGAATTATTTCCCCCGAGTCTATGACCAAGTCTATGAATTTGAGCATGAGTAAATCTACTCTTTAAGGCCAGGTAGGTTCAGCTGATGTCAGCTAGGTTCCTTCCTGCATCAGCTGGTGAACTGGCTATGGGATTGGCTGCTCTAGGATGACTTTACTTACATATCTGGTGGTTCACTGACTGATGCATGGGTTAATGTCAGTGTCAGGGTCATATATTCCTCATTATCCAGCAGGTTAGTCCAGCCTTATTTTAAAAGAGCTAGTGGAAGCACATGTTAGGTTCTGAGACTCGTTCACAGAAATGACACACTGTCATTTCCATCATAATCCCCTACCAAAACAAGTCACAAAGCCAACCCAGAGTCCAAAGGTGACCAAAAAAAAAAAAAAAAAAGCCACGCTTAATAATGGGAATAACTACCAGGTCATATACAAAGAGTATGGATACAAGGAGAGCTAGAGGATTGGGATAATTTTTATATAAACTCTACCACATTCAGTTGAGTTCAATTCAGTCACTCAGTCATGTCTGACTCTTTGTGACCCCATGAACTGCAGCACACCAGGCCTCCTTGTCCATCACCAACTCCCAGAGTTCACTCAGACTCATGTCCATTGAGTCAGTGATGCCATCCAGCCATCTCATCCTCTGTCATCCCCTTCTCCTCCTGCCCCCAATCCCTCCCAGCATCAGAGTCTTTTCCAATGAGTCAATAGTTCACATGAGGTGCCCAAAGTACTAGAGCTTCAGCTTTAGCATCATTCCTTCCAAAGAGCACCCAGGACTGATCTCCTTTAGAATGGACTGGTTGGATCCTCTTGAAGTCCAAAGGACTCTCAAGAGTCTTCTCCAACACCACAGTTCAAAAGCATCAATCTTCTGCACTCAGCTTTCTTTATAGTCCAACTCCCACATCCATACATGACCACTGGAAAAACCATAGCCTTGAATACATGCACCTTTGTTGACAAAGTGATGTCTTTGCCTTTAAATATGCTGTCTAGGTTGGTCATAACTTTATTTCCAAGGAGTAAGCGCCTTTTAATTTCATGAAAATAATGACCTCAATTTTATTTTGTAAATGTGTTGTCTTCCTCATGTTAATTTAGAGACAGAAGGGCAGGATAGTTGACTTTTACATTCTATGTTTGACATAGCTAAGTCCAATTTATGATTGTAAGGTTATACTTATAGGTATGTAGTTCTCAGCAAGATTAAATAGTGATTTCTGATAATCAAATGGAACTACTTCAGAAAAAAATGAGATGAAAGATATCTATCAGAAGAGTCAAGAGAGGTCTGTCTTTCTAAATATGTCATGCTTGATTTTATATGCTGATTATTTTACAAAGTTCAAAAAATACCATTGGCAGTATGTCCCGAGGCCAACTTAATAAAGAAAATATGCACATAAATCAAGTAATAAGAAAAGTAATTTCTTCTGCAGAGCACAGATATGGTCAATATAAGACAGACAGAAAATAGGAACTTATCCAAGGCTGGCATAGGATTGACAAGATATATTTCATATCTTCTTGAATTAATGTCAATATTATCTCTGAAAAGTATAAGCCCTGGAAGTGACTTATATCTTGCCATATATGTACATAGTGGAGTAGTGTGTTTAATTAGGAGAGTCCAAAAACTGAGTGTACTCAGTATAGGTCTCTCAGTTACAATTTGTGGACAGTGACAAGAACCCAAAACGAGACCTTCATGTTATAGATTTACATATTAGAAATGATGAACCATGTTAGCAGATGTGGGGAAAAGCCACCTATCTTTTCAAAGTTTCCTCACAATAAGAGTTATATATATAAATATGTGTGTACTTAGTGCTCAGAAGTATCCAACTCTGGCAACCCATTACTGGAGCCTGCATGCTCTTCGGTCCATGGAATTTCCCAGGCAAGAACACTGGAATGGATTGCCATTATATCCTCCAAAGAATCTTCCTGACCCAGGGATAGAACTCGTCTCCTGTGTCTGCTGCATTGGCAGGCAGATTCTTTACCCCTGTGCCAACAAAGAACCCCCAATATATAAGTATAGATGCCTGCTTTTTTATTTAAAGTAGGCAATGTATGACTGAGTTAAATTGTTATTGCACATGTCTGATTTTTCTGATGATAAACTAGCAATATGTTTGAATAAAAATATAAAAACATGCATAATTAATAAATTTGTTACTATTGTTTGATCGCTAAAGTGGAAAGAGAAAGTGAAAGTCACTCAGTCGAGTCTGACTCTGTGACTGCATGGACTACACAGTCCATGGAATTCTCCAGGCCAGGATACAGGAGTGAGTAACCTTTCCCTTCTTGAGGATATCTTCCCAACCCAGGTATTGAGCCCAGGTCACCCACATTGCAAGCAGATTCTTTACCAGCTGAGCCGCAAGGGAAACCAAAGAATACTGGAGTGGGTAGCCTATCCCTTCTCCAGCGGATCTTTCTGACCCAGGAATTGAACTGGGGTCTCCTACATTGCAGGAGGACTCTTTACCAGCTAAGTTATGTCCAACTCTTTGTGACTCCATGGACTGTAACCTCCAGGTTCTTCTGTCCATGGGATAGGCAAGAATATTGGAGTGGGTTGAGCTTTCCTCTCCAGGGGAATCTTTCTCACTCAGGGATTGAACCCACCTCTCTTGTACTGGCAAGGGGATTCTTTACCACAGAACCACCTGGGAAACTCAGTTAATAAGTTATTACATATTTATTCCACAGTATTTCATTTTCTTGACTTCATTCCAGTAGAATTTTTAATTATGTTACTATAATTAGGTGGTTTTCACACAATATATCTTCTACTGATAGCAATGAAATATTAGACACCCGTTCTTGATTTTTTAAAACTTTAGTTATTTTTAAAATGAGGCCACCATCACCCTAATATGAAAACCTGACAAAGACACCACAAAAAAGAAAACTACAGGCCAATATCACTGATGAACAAAAATCCTTAACAAAATCCTAGCAATCAGAATCCAGCAACACATTGAAAAGATCATACACCATGACCAAGTGGGCTTTATCCCAAGGATGCAAGGATTCTTCAATATCCGCAAATCAATCAATGTAATTCACCACATTAACAAATTGAAAAATAAAAATCATATGATTATCTCAATAGATGCAGAAAAAGCCTTTGACAAAATTCAACATCCATTTATGATAAAAATTCTCCAGAAAGCAGGAATAGAAGGAACGTACCTCAACATAATAAAAGATATATATGACAAACCCACAGCTAACATTATCCTCAATGGTGAAAAATTGAAAGCTTTTCCCCTAAAGTCAGTAACAAGACAAGGGTGTCCACTTTCACCACTTCTATTCAATATAGTTCTGGAAGTTTTGGCCACAGCAATCAGAGCAGAAAAAGAAATACAAGGAATCCAAATTGGAAAAGAAGAAGTAAAACTCTCACTGTTTGCAGATGACATGATCCTCTACATAGATAATCCTAAAGACTCGACCAGAAAACTACTAGAGCTAATCAATGAATATAGTAAAGTTGCAGGATATAAAATCAACACTCAGAAATCCCTTGCATTCCTATACACTAATAATGAGAAAGTAGAAAAAGAAGTTAAGGAAACTATTCCATTCACCATTGCAACAAAAAGAATAAAATACATAGGGATATTCCTACCTAAAGAAACTAAAGACCTATATCGAAAACTATAAAACACTAATGAAAGAAATCAAAGAGGACACTAATAGATGGAGAAATATACCATGCTCATGGGTCGGAAGAGTCAATATAGTGAAAATGAGTATACTACCCAAAGCAATCTACAGATTCAATGCAATTCCTATCAAGCTACCAGCAGTATTTTTCACAGAACTAGATCAAATAATCTCAAGATTTGTATGGAAATACAAAAAACCTCGAATAGCCAAAGCAATCTTGAGAAAGAAGAATGGAACTGGAGGAATCAACTTGCCTGACTTCAGGCTCTACTACAAAGCCACAGTCATTAAGACAGTATTGTACTGGCACAAAGACAGAAATGGAACAAAATAGAAAGCCCTGAGACAAATCCACACACCTATGGACACCTTATCTTTGACAAAGGAGGCAAGAATATACAATGGAGTAAAGACAGTCTCTTTAACAAGTGGTGCTGGGAAAACTGGTCAACCACTTGTAAAAGAATGAAACTAGACCTCTGCCTAACACCATACACAAAAATAAACTCAAAATGGATTAAAGATCTAACTGTAAGACCAGAAACTATAAAACTCCTAGAGGAAAACATAGGCAAAACACTCTCCGACATAAATCACAGCAGGATCCTCTATGATCCAACTCCCAGTATACTGGAAATAAAAGCAAAAATAAACAAATGGGATCTAATTAAAATTAAAAGCTTCTGCACAACAAAGGAAACTATAAGCAAGGTGAAAAGACAGCCTTCTGAATGGGAGAAAAATAACAAATGAAACAACTGACATACAAGTAATCTCAAAGATATACAAGCAACTTATGCAGCTCAACTCCAAAAAAATAAACGAACCAATCAAAAAGTGGGCCGAAGAACTAAATAGGCATTTCTTCAAAGAAGACATACAGATGGCTAACAAACACATGAAAAAATGCTCAACATCACTCATTATCAGAGAAGTGCAAATCAAGACCACAATGAGGTACCATTTCATACCAGTCAGAATGGCTGCGATCCAAAAGTCTACAAGCAATAAATGCTGGAGAGGATGTGGAGAAAAGGGAACCCTCTTACACTGCTGGTGGGAATGCAAACTAGTACAGCCACTATGGAAAACAGTGTGGAGATTCCTTAAAAAGTGCAAATAGAACTGCCTTATGACCCAGCAATCCCACTGCTGGGCATACACACCGAGGAAACCAGAATTGAAAGAGACACATGTACCCCAATGTTCATTGCAGCACTGTTTATAATAGCCAGGACATGGAAACAACCTAGATGTCCATCAACAGATGAATGGATAAGAAAGCTGTGGTACTTATACACAATGGAGTATTACTCAGCCCTTAAAAAGAATAAATTTGATTCAGTTCTAATGAGATGGATGAAACTGGAGCCGATTATACAGAGTGAAGTAAGCCAGAAAGAAAAACACCAATACAGTATACTGACACATATATGTGGAATTTAGAAAGATAGTAATGAAGACCCTCTATGTGAGACAACAAAAGAGACACAGAGGTATAGAACGGACTTTGGACTCTGAGGGAGAGGGAGAGGGTGGGATGATTTGGTAGAATATCATTGAAACATGTATACTATCATGTAAGAAATGAAGCGCCAGTCTCTGTTCAATACAGGATACAGGATGCTTGGGGCTGGTGCACGGGATGATCCAGGGAGATGATATGGGGTGGGAAGTGGGAGGGGCTTCCGCATTGGGAGATCGTGTACACCTGTGGCTGATTCATGTCAATGTATGGCAAAACAACTACAGTACTGTAATGTAGAATAAAGTATTTTTAAAAAATCCTTAAGAACAAACAAACATAAATAAAAGCATCTCAATGTAGATAAATTTATTAAATGGAACTTCCTGATTTATAAAAGAATAGATTTATAAATAGTTAATGGTGTTATATTAAATGTTATAATCAATTACAATAAATAAATTTATTATGGAAATTATTTTAAAATATTTAAATTTATCATATAAATTTTATTACTAACATATGGCAATATTCACTAGTTCTTAAAGCATCATGTAGAGACATAATTTAGAACCTATTTTCCCTCAATATTTTAATACTCATATGCTGTAATAAAAATAGAAATAGAAATTATTTAATACTTTCAAATCTCTCTTTGATTGAGAAAACACCACAATATATCCTGCTGCTGCTGCTGCTAAGTCACTTCAGTCGTGTCCAATTCTTGTGACCCCATAGACGGCAGCCTTCCAGGCTCCCCTGTCCCTGGGATTCTCCAGGCAAGAACACTGGAGTAGGTCGCCATTTCCTTCTCCAATGCATGAAAGTGAAAAGTGAAAGTGAAGTCACCCAGTCATGTCCGACGCTTAGCGACCCCATGGACTGCAGCCCACTAGGCTCCTCCATCCATGGGATTTTCCAGGCAAGAGTACTGGAGTAGGGTGTCATTGCCTTCTCCACCACAATATATAATGCCCAAGAAAAGTGTCTCTATGGAAATTAATTTCAGGTTTTGTGTCTATGTGAATCTTCTTCAAAGTTATGCAAATATTTTGTTATATTTCCCTGACCTTTATGTCTTTCACTGAAGAATTTATTGTTGTTGTTGTTGCATGTCACATGCAGTTTCTTTTGCTTTTTTCCCCTAAATATTTATAAATCCCTTTAATAGTGATACAGTTGAATATACATCTATTTGAATTCTACTTGAGCTTTATTTGTTGTTGTCATTAAGCATTTGCCAGCTTTTTACTAGCCAAAAAAAAAAAATCCTGTGAGTAAAAGAAATTCAGAATTTTATGTTTTCTACTAACCATGTTTTGCACTTTATTTGGAGAATCTTTAGCTCTTTTGTTGCACTCTTTTAGCACAGTTTACATTTTCTCTAGATTTAATCTCATTACATTTTTAAAAAGATTTAGTCAGCATTCCCATCATGTCAGATTTGAAATGTGTTCCATCAATATGCTCCATCTTTAGAGAGATCCAGAAAAATCTCATATATAATCTTTGAATTGTTCCAACGGATGTCATCATTACTGGCACAGTTAATGTCCTGTCTGCAGTAAAATATTCAAGTGGTAGGTAATTTATAACCAAAGAGTTCTTTTGAAGTTTGGCCAAAATTCCTTCTTGTATACATTTTTCATTACCACTTATGTTATCAACATTATATTATATATCTGCACCCAATAATTTATTAAATTATTTAAATAAGACTGAAATGTTTTTAAAATTTAATGCAATTAATATTAAATATTTTTATAACAAATAATGGCAATGCTGGTGTTCAATGACCAGCTAGTTGTCGATATGGATAAAGAACTATCACACATCTCATATATTATGTCTAGACATACTTACACACACCCAGAATTTAAGGGCAGTATGAACTGTTCAATATGGTAAAATATTCCTTAGGCACCATGTGAAGATGATGTTGATTCCTGTGTAACTTTATAACCATGAATTAGAGCCCAAACAGAAGCAACAGTATGGGTGCTCAGTCATGTTGGGAAATGTTACATTACTTATAAAATCATGTACTGTATTCATCAATCTGTGTGGACATGTTAATAAACTGGGTTTTGATCTGAATCTTCTGCTATTTAAAGCCTCACCACATTCTGAAGAATCTCTTTTGGACAGGAATAATCTGTAATTTGTGAAACATTTGAAAGTATATGGTTTTCCTGTTCAATATCTGTTTCAATATCTACCATGTTCAAAGCCCTAAGTGAGATGGACAGATGAAACATATGGATCTGTGCATGAATAATATTTTTTCTGGAGAGTGACAAGCGAATTGAAATTCAGGCTACATCCAAAATCATTAGTGATCACACAACACCTTGGTTAGAACATTCTAGTCAGACTAGGATTCTATCTGCTTTTCAATTTCAAGTCCTTTGCTACCTAGCTAAGATGAAAACAATAATGTAACTTTAGTGTAATATTAAATCATTGCTCCACTCTTTTCACACAACAATTCTATAAATTGGCTAGAGTAGAAATTAACATTCACCTTAAACAGAAGTGGAGAGTGTGACTTAGAAAATTAAGGAATTTGTTCAAGACAACATGTCTAGAAAGTGGCAAAATTGGAATTAAAACAGTAAATATAAGATTGAGACATAGCAGCACTATTTACAACAGCCAAGACATGGGAGCAATGTAAATGCCATTGAAGATGAAAGGATAAAAATATGATATAAACACACAATGGAATATTACTCAGCAATTAAAAAATGAAATAACGTCATTTGAAGCAACATGGAAAGACCTAGAGATTATCATGGATTACAGGTCAGGAAGCAACAGTTAGAACTGGACGTGGAACAACAGACCGGTTTCAAATAGGAAAAGGAGTATGTCAAGGCTGTATATCGTCACCCTGCTTATTTAACTTCTGTGCAGAGTACATCATGAGAAACACTGGACTGGAAAAACACAAGCTGGAATAAAGATTGCCAGGAGAAATATCAATAACCTCAGATATGCAGATGACACCACCCTTATGGCAGAAAGTGAAGAGGAGCTAAAGAAATCTTTAGATGAAAGTGAAAGAAGAGAGTGAAAAAGTTGGCTTAAAGCTCAACGTTCAGAAAACAAAGATCACGGCATCTGGTCCCATCACTTCATGGGAAATAGATGGGGAAACAGTGTCAGATTTTATTTTTTGGGCCCCAAAATCACTGCAGATGGTGAATGCAGACATGAAATTAAAAGACACTTACTCCTTGGAAGAAAAGTTATGACCAACCTAGATAGCATATTCAAAAGCAGAGACATTACTTTGCCGACTAAGGTCCATCTAGTCAAGGCTATGGTTTTTCCTGTGGTCATATGGATGTGAGAGTTGGACTGTGAAGAAGGCTGAGTGCTGAAGAATTGATGCTTTTGAACTGTGGTGTTGCAGAAGACTCTTGAGAGTCCCTTGGACTGCAAGGAGATCCAACCAGTCCAATATGAAGGGAGATCAGCCCTGGGATTTCTTTGGAAGGAGTGATGCTAAAGCTGAAACTCCAGTACTTTGGCTACCTCATGGGAAGAGTTGACTCATTGGAAAAGACTGATGCTGGGAGAGATTGGGGGCAGGAGGAGAAGGGGATGACAGAGGATGAAATGGCTGGATGGCATCACTGACTCAATGGACTTGAGTCTGATGGATAGGAAGGCCTGGCCAGCTGCAGTTCATGGGGTCACAAAGAGTCGGACATGACTGAGCAACTGAACTAAACTGAACTGAACTGATAGGTAATAAAATTATAAAATATTTTATAATAATTTAATTATTATAGAACTATCAGGAAATAAAAAATTTGTGATAATTTATATATTTCAATATAAATATAATAATATAAATTTATATAATAATATGTATAATAGTAAATAATTATTAATAAATAAATTTATCATTTATTAAATTTATTATTTTATTAAATACTTTAAACATCTCAATTAATTAATTAATTAATTATTTAAATATTAGATATTTTATTGAATATTTAACAAAATTTTATAAATGAATTCATTATTTATCACAATTATTAATTAATAAATAAATAATAATATTTATATTATATAATAATATAAATTATGTGAATGATATATGTAATATAATAGTATATAATAAATAAATTATCAGAGATTATTTCCTGATAGCTCAGTGGGTAAAGAATCTACCTGCAGTGCTGAAGATGCAGAAAATGTAGGTTTGATCCCTGGGTAAGGAAGATCTCCCAGGGAAGGAAATGGCAGCCCCCTCCAATATTCTTGCCTGAAAAATCCCATGAAGAGAGGAGCCTGGTGGGCTACAGTCCAGTGAGTCACAAAGAGTTGAACACAACTGAAAAATGAAGCATGCATGTGTGTGCCTGTGAAGACCTAGAGATTATCATACCAAATGAAATAAGTCAGACAGACAAGTAGCCTATGATATCAACTACATGTGGAACCTTAAAAAAATGATGATACAAATTAACTTATTTATAAAACAGGAATGACCCACAGACTTAGAAAACAAACTTATTATCAGAGAGGAAAGAGGAGCATAAACTAGGAGTTTGGGATTAAAATGGATAAACAATAAGGAGCTACTGTAAAGAACAGGGAACTATATTCAATATCTTGTAATAAACTAATAGAAAAGAGCCTATGCACATATATATGTACTATAACACACATATATATAATATGTATATACATATATAGAACACAAATACTGAGTTATTAAATAGAAAATAACTTAAATATATACTTATGTGTGTGTGTGTGTGTGTATATATATATATATGTACATATATATATATATATATATATATATATATAACGCACTAAATCCGGAGAAGGCAATGGCACCCCACTCTAGTACTCTTGCCTGGAAAATCCCATGGACGGAGGAGCCTGGTGGGATGCAGTCCATCGCGTCGCTAAGGGTTGGACACAACTGAGAGACTTCACTTTCATTTTGACTTTCATACATTGGATAAGGAAATGGCAACCTAATCCAGTGTTCTTGCCTGGAGAATCCTGGGGATGGGGGAGCCTGGTGGGCTGGTGTCTATGGGGTCACACGGAGTCGGACATGACTGAGGTGACTTAGTAGTAGCAGCAACACTAAATCACTTTGCTTTAAACCTGAAGTTAACACATTGTAAACAGATATATGTCAAAAATAAATAAATACATTTAATAATAAAAATTAATGAAATGGAGGCATAGCCACAATATTTACTATCTATAATTTATGGCAAAAATACCCACACAGCTCAGCTGGGAAAATCAGCAAATGATGAAAATGTATAGTACTTATTTTGAGCCTTGAAAAACAGATAATATTTCTTCAATAGAGATATACTTGAAATATATATTAAAAGTAGAATAAATAATGAAAGCAAAGCCACCCTAACAGTAAGTAGGACTTGTGGCAAGTAGGGAGAAGTCTATGTCAAAGAGAAAAGGTAGAATATGAGGATTTATGAGATAAGCTGAGAAGCGTTAAAATAAAAATGAAAAGTTTAAATCTAAACAATTGACGCAATTCTCAATAATGACAGGATATTTCACTCTACAAGAGTTGAAAAGGCCAAATCATCTCAGAAATTCCTTGTGAATGTGTGGGTTGATGAGAAGTCTAGAAGTATGGTATTACTATTGGTACAAATTTACACAAAACATTCAAATAATGTGTGAAGTGTGCTCAGTATTTATATATATATATATATATATATATATATATATATATATATATATATATAAATTGTTCAGTTCAGTCACTCAGTCGTGTCTGACTTTTTGTGACGGCATGAACTACACCACACCAGGCTTCCATGTCCATCATCAACTCCCGAAGCCTACACAAACTCACATCTATCGCGTCAATGATGCCATCCAACCATCTCATCCTCTGTTGTCCCCTTCTTCTCCTGCCTTCAATCTTTCCCAGCATTAGGGTCTTTTCAAATGAGTCAGCTCTTCGCATCAGATGGCCAAAGTATTTGAGTTTCATCTTCACCATTAGTCCTTCAAATGAACACCCAGGACTGGTTTCCTTTAGGATGGACTGGTTGGATCTCCTTGCAGTCCAAGGGACTCCCAACAGTCTTCTCCAACACCACAGTTCAAAAGCCTAAATTCTTAGGTGCTCAGCTTTCTTTATAGTTCAACTCTCATATCCATTCATGATCACTGTAAAAACCAAAGCTTTGATTAGATGGACCTTTGTTCGAAAAGTAATATCTCTGCTTTAAATATGCTGTCTTGGTTGGTCATAGTTTTTCTTCCAAGGAGTGTCTTTTAATTTAGTGGCTGCAGTCACTATCTGCAGTGATTTTGGAGGCCCCCCCAAATACAGTCTGTCACTGTTAACATTGTTTTCACATCTATTTCCCATGAAGTGATGGACTCAGGAGCACCAAAGAACTGATGCTTTTGAACTGTGGTGTTGGAGCAGACTCTTGAGAGTCCCTTGGACTGCAAGGACATCCAACCCGTCCATTCTGAAGGAGATCAGCCCTGGGATTTCTTTGGAAGGAATGATGCTAAAGCTGAAACTCCAGTACTTTGGCCACCTCATGTGAAGAATTGATTTATTGGAAAAGACTCTGATGCTGGGAGGGATTGGGAGCAGGAAGAGAAGGGGATGACAGAAGATGAGATGGCTGGATGGCATCACTGACTCGATGGATGTGAGTCTGAGTGAACTCCAGGAGGTGGTGATGAACAGGGAGGCCTGGTGTGCTGCAATTCCTGTGGTCACAAAGAGTCAGACATGACTGAGCGACTGAACTGAACTGAACTGAACTGAACTGAACTGATGGGCTCAGGGGCCATTATTTTAGTTTTCTGAATGTTGACCTTTAAGCCAACTTTTCCACTCTCCTCTTTCACTTTCATCAAGAGGCTCTTTAGTTCTTCTTCACTTTCTGCCATAAGGGTTGTGTCATATGCATATCTGAGGTTATTGATATTTCTCCTGGCAATCCAGATTCCAGATTTTGCTTCATCCAGTCCAGCATTTCTCTTGAAGTACTCTGAATATAAGTTAAATAAGCAGGGTGACAATATACAGCCTTGATGTACTCCTTTCTTGATTTGGAATCAATCTTTTGTTCCATGTCCAGTTCTAATTGTTGCTTCTTGACCTGCATACAGATTTCTAAGGAGGAAGGTCAGGGTGTCTGGTATTCCCATCTCTTTCAGAATTTCCCACAGTTTGTTGAGATCCACAGAATCAAAGGCTTTGGCATAGTCAGTAACTCTGACAGAAGACCATGAATCTTTATGTCCTAATTAGGTGTGTAGCTAATGTCCATCAACAACTTCACAGCAGTATTCTGATCTGGTAAAAACAACATTAGCTTCGATTTTTAACCATAGCTTTTATAATTATCACATGGAATCCAGAATAAAGGATTTTGCCTCCTTAGGTCTCAGTTGCTTCTTCAGTAAGATGGAGATTAATATGGCTGCACTGCAAGGTCGGTGGTCAGGATAGTTAACTTGGCCAAACCTTGCCTGTGATGCCTGATCTTCAGATGTATATAATGCTTATACCTTATGGTTCATTTCCATATTATACCTTTCAATTATAAATTGAAAAAGCTTACAATATAAATTCCTAGAGACCACACTGATCATTTCTTTGATTTGTATTTTCAAACTTCTAAAATGAAAAACTTGTATATGTTACAGTGAGAAAAATGAGGTATTTTCAGACAAGAAAGCCTAAGAATGTTTGAAAAATTTAATCTTTATACATTCTGCTCTGAAACAAGAGGTATTCGTGTAGATCACCTTTCATAAGATGTAGCTTCAAAGAAATAATGATGAATAGTTGTATTTTGGTGAATATGGCCATAAGATAAAATATATGCATATATATTCCCTAGAGACCTACTCAAATATTTATGCAGTAAGAGTATAAAATCGTCAAAGAATCTGACTCACTTGTCGGCAGTCTTATCTATTGTCTTTTCCATTTTTTTATTCCTTACTACAATGATACCTATCTCAATACTGCAAATTTGTTTAATGTTGAAAGACTATTTTTTCCCCTGGTAACATGGCAAGCTAATGGATTTTGTGAGAAAGATAGGCACAAAATGTCAACAATAGATAAATACTGTACATATTCAGAGACTGTCTCACCAGAGTTCTGAAATACCTCTGATAATATCTTATTCTAAATATGAAATGTTTTTCTTTTAGAAAATCAGATTATATGTTAGTTTAGATAATAATGTCATTAGCAGTTTTGTGTTATTGTACATGGAACCCAATGTTTACTTTTACAATAGCAAAATGTGCATCTATATTATTATGAATAAAATACATTTACCTCCAGGCAGGGCTAGTATAACTGGAACCATTTTCATTCATTGGCATATAAAATTCCTTTCTTCAAAGCAAATATAAATTAACTCAGTCATTCAGTAGGCATACAGCAGGTGTCTTCTCTATTCTAGGTACTGGGATGGCAATACAAAGACAACATTCTGTCAGTCCTTGAACTAATTCTACCTGTTACAAAAAGCTTTGTGATAATGTACTTGTACGGTTAATCCAAGTATATGTTTCATCTTCTGCCATCTAGAAAAATAAAAATGTAAGCACATCCAACCTGGATATTATGAGAATTCTGTTCAGTTCAGTTTAGTGGCTCAGTTGTACCCATCTCTTTGCAACTCCATGAACTGCAGCACTCCAGGCCTCTCTGTCCATCACCAACTGCCAGAGTTTATGCAAACTCATGTCCATTGAGTTGGCAATGCCATCCAAACATCTTATTCTCTGTCATCCCCTTTTCCTTCTGCCCTTGATCTTTCCCAGCATCAGGATCTTTTCCAATTTCTCAGTGCTTCGCATCAGGTGGCCAAAGTACTGGAGTTTCAGCTTTAACATCAGTCCTTCCCATGAACACCCAGGATTGATCTCCTTTAGGATGGACTGGTTGGGTCTTCTTGCAGTCCAAAGGATTCTCAAGAGTCTTCTCCAGCACCACAGTTAAAAAGCATCAATTATTCTGCACTCAGCTTTATTTATAGTCCAACTATCACATCCATACATGACTGCTGGAAAAACCATAGGCTTGACTAGATGGACCTTTGTTGGCAAAATAATGTCTCTGCTTTTTAATATGCTGTCTAGGGTGATCATAACTTTCCTTCCAAGGAGTAAGCGTCTTTTAATTTCATGGCTGCAGTCACCATCTGCAGTGATTTGGGAGCCCCCAAATAAAGTCAGCCACTGTTTCCACTCTTTCCCCATCTATTTGCCATGAAGTGATGGGACCTGATGCCATGATCTTAGTTTTCTAAGTGTTGAGCTTTATGCCAACTTTTTCACTCTCCTCTTTCACTTTCATCTAGAGGCTCTTTAGTTCCTCTTCACTTTCTGCCATAAGGGTGGTGTCATCTGCATATCTGAGGTTATTAATATTTCTCCAGGAAATCCAGATTCCAGCTTTTGCTTCATCCAGTCTAGCATTTCTCATGATGTACTCTGCATATAAGTTAAATAAGCAGGGTGACAGTATACAGTCTTGACGTACTCCTTTTCCTATTTGGAACCAGTCTGTTGTTCCATGTCCAGTTCTAACTGTTGCTTCCGATTTTTCGAGGCAGTTTAGGTGGTCTGGTTTTCCCATCTCTTTTAGAATGCTCCACAGTATATTGTGATCCACACAGTCAAAGGCTTTGGCATAATCAATAAAGCAGAAATAGATGTTTTTCTGGAACTCTCTTGCTTTTTGTATGATCCACTGGATGTTGGCAATTTGATCTCTGGTTCCTCTGCCTTTTCTCAAACCTGCTTGACCATCTGGAAGCTCATGGTTCACATATTTCTAAAGCCTGGCTTGGAGAATTTTGAGCATTACTTTACTAGAGTGTGAGATTATGAACACGGATCTTTCTAAAACTGTCATCATTTTTAAAGAGCAGTGTGGTTAGAGGAAATACTCTCTTTATTTAGTCCATTATTTCTGAAGTTCTTGAAGCTTCCTAATACTTTTGGTACATTCTTGGAGAGACTAGTTTTATGGCCCCACCTTATTTTGTTTTCCTTATTTTTTACTGCATTGTAATAAAGGCTCCTACAGAAGACAGCAGTTTCCATTTTAACATCTTTTTCTTTCCAGAACATATGCTTCAGAAAAGAGCTCAAGAACTGGGATTTTAGCCATGGATAGATTTGGATTTGCTACCCATTGGAGACATTGCAGTTGACCTCTGATTTATAGCACACTCCACCATCTCCCTCATCTGGATTATACTTGCTTATTCCCAGTCTACTTCAGTGCTGTTGTATTTCTGTTAACCCATCAAAAATGTTAAGGCTATTGTTAAGACATCTACTCTATTTTGAGTGAGAAACAAGATAAATATTTTATCTTATTGAAGCACAAAATACTGTAAAGAATTATCTACTGAAGATGAATTACATGATGTCAGATAAATCTTCATTTAAAAAGTGACTATGGGATTTATGTCAATAGGTGTTCTTAATAACTTAACCTTATATAAATAGTGCTACCATATGATCCAGCTATCCTACTCCTAGCCATATACGTGGAGCAATCCATAATTTGAAAAGATACATGCACCCCAATATTCATTGCAGCACTATTTACAATAGCCAAAACATGGAAGTAACCAATAGACACTGAACTTAAAAAGTAAGTTTTGATGTTGCTATGTAATTTTGACCAGTGTAGACAAAGGAACTCTGAAACTATTATTTAAGCTTATGAGGTAGTTTGCTATAGTTTCATGGATATGGATAGATTTTTGACTCATGAATTGATAATTATTAGCAACTTATTATTCACAACAATATTGAGCATCGGATAATTATTTTCACAGTAGTTCCCTGAAGCTTATTTCCAACAGAACTGCATTAGAGCAGGGGATCCTGACTTGAGGGGACTTGACTGTTTATAGCAGATAGTGAGCATGTTGGTTTTTTATTTGGAGAAAAGATTTTATTATACTGGACAGTGAGCATCCCTACTCCTTTCTCTGGAGGAAAATATTAACTTTATTTACTAAACATATTTTGCTATACAAATATATATGAAAAAGTTTCAAACTGAGGGGAAGAAACATACAGAAATGGAAAGGACTGTAAGGTTCAGAGCAAACTTCTCCAAAATGTGACACTTTTATATAAGAAATAATTTTAGCTAAAGATAACCAATACCCTGTGGATTCTCACCTCCTTAGAAACCTGTATGCAGGTCAAGAAGCAACAGTTAGAACTGTACATGGAACAACAGACTGGTTCCAAATAGGAAAAGGAGCACTTCAGATCTGTACATTGCCATCCTGCTTAAATAAGCAGGATGATTACATGCATAGTATATCATGAAAAACGCTGGGCTAGATGAATCACAAGCTGGAATCAAGATTGCTGGGAGGAATATCAGTAACCTCACATATGCAGATGACACTGTTCTAATGGCAGAGAGCAAAGAGGATATAAAGAGCTCCTTGATAAAAGTGAAAGAAGAAAGTGAAAAACTGGATTAAAACTCAGCATTCAAAAAACTAAGATAATAGCATCTGGTCCCATCACTTCATGGCAAATAAATGGGGAAAAAATGGAAACAGTGACAGACTTTATTTTTTTGGGTTCTAAAATCATTGTGGATGGTGACTGCAGCCATGAAATTAAGACACTTGCTCCTTGGAATAAAAACTATGAGAAACCTAGACAGCATATTAATAATAAGAGACATCACTTTGCTGACAAAGGTCCGTATAGTCAAGGCAATGGTTTTTCCAGTAGTCATGTATGGATGTGAGAGTTGGACCATAAAGAAGGTTGAGCACTGAAAAATTGATGCTTTTAAAACATGGTGCTGGAAAAGACTCTTGAGAGTCCCTTGGACATCAAGGAGATCAAACCAGTCAATCCTAAAGGAAATCAGCCCTGAATATTCATTGGAAGGACTGATGATAAAGCTGAAGCGCCAATCCTTTGGCCACTTGATGCAAAGAGCCAACTCATTGGAAAAGACCTTGATGTTGGGAAAGACTGAGGGAGGGAGGAGAAGCAACAGAGGATGAGATGGTTGGATGGCCTCACAGGCTCAATGGACATGAGTTTGAGCAAACTCTGGGAGATAGTGAAGGACAGGGAAGTCTGGAATGCTGCAGTGTGTGTGGTCACAAAGAGTTGGACACAACTTAGTGACTGAACAAGAATACTGTTCTTTTGATTCATATTTAGCTTGTAATCTCCTATGTTCTTAAATGATTTTTTTTTCTTTACACTCACTGCAACATTCTTGTTATGTGAAAAAGCATTTTTGAAAGCTAAGCACAGAATTTAATGGGCTTCCAGGTGGTGCTAGTGGTAAAGATCTTACCTGTCAATTCAGGAGACATAAGAGATGCAGATTTGATTCCTGGGTCAGGAAGATCCCTTGGAAAAGGGCCTGGCAACTCACTGCAGTATTCTTGCCTGGAGAACCCCATGGATAGAGGAACCTGGAGTGTTATAATTCACAGTGTTACAAAGAGTTGGACACAGCTGAAGAGACTTAGCATGCATGCACACATGCATAGAATTTGATATAAACCTTGTTTATCTCATATCAGAAGGTTTATTTGTGGATCACTAACTTTAGTTCTATGAAGGAAAAAATGTGTTTCCTCCTGGTTTAAAGAGATATTGCTAGTTACTACAACAATGAGAATTTCACTATGCATTAATAGGAAAACAAGGGTAGAATTTTCCAGTTCATCTGATTGTCAAAGATAATTCTTGGTATGTGAAAAAAAAAAAACTAAGAAGAACTTTCTTTGATTGGCGGTATTGTCTTATTTGATAAACATGAGCACTTGACTTGGAAAGTGTCTTTTTTAAATAAAACTATTAGAAATAATTGTAATTAAAATATGTTAATATCATCTGTGTCACAATTAAATTCACAAAAATCGTTTCATATTTTTGTATGCCCTTAAATAAATTTCAGGTTGGACAGAAAAATCCTAATTTAAATTTAAAAAGAAAAAGAGAATATTTAAATTTTTTCACCAGTTTCACAGTTAAATTAATTATTTCACAGACTTTGGTTAAAAGGTTTTCAGAATATGTCACTGAAAACAGTTCATTTTCTTTTAATCTGAGTGATGCTATTTAAATCCTTATTAATTGCTTGGTATTATTTTTCCTTCCCTCTTCTTATTTTACTGGTTAGCTATTGGAAAGAAGAATGAGAAGAAAAATTATTATAACTTTAATTTTTTATATTTCTTTAGAATTCAGACATTATTATTTTGGTATTTGCCTAGTATGATGATGATGATTATGATGATTTTGATGATCATGATGAAGATTTACTTTGAATTCACACTTAAAATATGAAAGAGGACTAATCCACACTATCTTCAGAAGGTTAATGAGATTAATTACATATATATGTAATTATATTATTTAGTGTCAATGATGGTTAATTTTGTATGTCGACTAAGACACAGGGCGTCCAAGTTGTCAAACATAATTCTGAGTGTTTCTGTGAGGTGTTTTTACATAAGACTAATACTTGAATTCATAGAAAGAATAAAGCAAATTGTCCTCTCTAATGTGAGTGGCCTTCATCCAAACAGCTGAAAGTCTGAATTTTGAATACCTTCAACAGGACACTGGCTTTTTCCTATCTTCAAATGCAGTCTGAAACATTGACTCTTCCTGGCTCTAGCTCCTGCAGTGTTCAGACTGGAACCATTTTATTGGCTTTCCTGGGTCTTCAGTTCACTGATCACTCTGTGAATCTTGGGACTTGTTATCCTTTTTATCTGTGAACCAACTCATTATAATACAAATATCTTCTATGGAAAACTCTGACTAATGCCATGTCTTTTATAGATTCCCCCAAAAAAACATTATTAAGCATTATCTATAAATATATTCTGGGCTTCCCATATTACTCAGTGCTAAAGAATCTGCCTGCCAATGCAAGAGATGCAGGTTTGATCCTTGGGTCAGGAAGATCCTGTGTAGAAGGAAATAGTAACCCACTCCAGTGTTCTTGCCTGGGAAATCTCATGGACAGAGGATCCTGGTGGTCTACAGACCATAATAAACTAACTCCAACAGGTTCTTTAAGTTTATAGATAAAATATTTATGAACTGTGCTTTCATTCTTGAAGTCAATATCTTGATTGTAGTAATGATTTATTATGGTAGATGATACTTGATGTAACAATTATCATAGTCCGAAAGTATCAGACACAACTTAGCAACTAAACAACAACATAAATATAGTCTAGAATGTTATTTAAGAATCCATTTGGTCTTGTTTCTTCTTTTCCTTCCTATGAGTGCGTAAATTACATGTGAATGTACTATAACATAATGTCATAACAGTGCTTGTATAAGTGGTATATAGAACATAAGATAAAGCATTATAGTATCAATAGACTGTAACAGATAATTTCTACATATTCCTAAAGCATATTTAGCCAGCACCCTAAAATGTGCCCTTTCCTCCTGAGCACACAAAGAAATTACAATTCCTACCTCCCTTGGAGTTACGTGTAGCCATGCAATTGAGTTCTAATCAAATAATTTCAATGGAAATAAGACATCCCACTTTCAGGCCCAACTCATACAAACTTCCCACTTGAGTTACACATTTTTTTTTAAAAATTGTATTATAGTTGGTGTACAGTGTTGTCTTCAGTTCAGTTCAGTCACTCAGTCGTGTCTGACTCTTCGCGACCCCATGAATCGCAGCATGCCAGGCCTCCCTGTTCATCACCATCTCTTGGAGTTCACTCAGACTCACATCCACTGAGTCCATGATGCCATCCAGCCATCTCATCCTCAGTCGTCCCCATCTCCTCCTGTCCTCATTCCCTCCCAGCATCAGAGTCTTTTCCAATGAGTCAACTCTTCGCATGAGGTGGCCAAAGTACTGAAGTTTCAGCTTTAGCATCATTCTTTCCAAAGAACACCTAGGGCTGATCTCCTTCAGAATGGACTGGTTGGATGTACTTGCAGTCCAAGGGACTCTCAAGAGTCTTCTCCAACACCACAGTTCAAAAGCATCAATTCTTCGGCGCTCAGCCTTCTTCACAGTCCAACTCTCACATCCATACATGACCATAAGAAAAACTATAGCCTTGACTAGATGGACCTTAGTTGGCAAAGTAATGTCTCTGCTTTTGAATATGCTATCTAGGTTGGTCATAACTTTTCTTCCAAGGAGTAAGCATTGTCTAATTTCATGGCTGCAGTCACCATCTGCAGTGATTTTGGAGCCCAAAAAATAAAGTCTGACTGTTTCCAATGTTTCCCCATCTATTTGCCATGAAGTGATGGGACCGGATGCCATTATCTTCGTTTTCTGAATGTTGAGCTTTAAGCCAACTTTTTCACTCTCCTCTTTCACCTCCATCAAGAGGCCCTTTAGCTCCTCTTCACTTTCTGCCATAAGGGTGGTGTCATCTGCATATCTGAGGTTATTGATATTTCTCCCGGCAATCTTGAATCCAGCTTGTGTTTCTTCCAGTCCAGCGTTTCTCATGATGTACTCTGCATATAAGTTAAATAAGCAGGGTGACAATATACAGCCTTGATGCACTCCTTTTCCTATTTGGAACCAGTCTGTTGTTCCATGTCCAGTTCTAGCTGTTGCTTTTTGACCTGCATACAGATTTCTCAAGAGGCAGATCAGGTGGTCTGGTATTTCCATTTCTTTCAGAATTTTCCACAGTTTCTTGTGATCCACAGAGTCCAAGGCTTTGGCATAGTCAATAAAGCAGAAATAGATGTTTTTCTGGAACTCTCTTGCTTTTTCCATGATCCAGTGGATGTTGGCAATTTGATCTCTGGTTCCTCTGCCTTTTCTAAAACCAGCTTGAACATCATAGATAGAGTGCCTGATGAACTATAGAATGAGGTTCGTGACATTGTATGGGAGACAGGGATCAAGACCATCCCCATGGAAAAGAAATGCAAAAAAGCAAAATGGCTGTCTAGGGAGGCTTTACAAATAGCTGTGAAAAGAAGAAAGGCAAAAAGCAAAGGAGAAGAGGAAAGATATAAGCATCTGAATGCACAGTTCCAAAGAATAGCAAGAAGAGATAAGAAAGCCTTCTTCAGTGATCAATGCAAAGAAATACAGGAAAAGAACAAAATGGGAAAGACTAGAGCTCTCTTCAAGAAAATTAGAGATACCACGGGAACATTTCATGCAAAGATGGGCTCGATAAAGGACAGAAATGGTCTGGACCTAACAGCAGCAGAAGATATTAAGAAGAGGTGGCAAGAATACATGGAAGAACTATACAAAAAGATCTTCAAGACCCAAATAATCATGATTATGTGATCACTCATCTAGAGCCAGACATCTTGGAATGTGAAGTCAAGTGGGCCTTAGAAAACACCACTACGAACAAATCTAGTGGAGGTGATGGAATTCCAGTTGAGCTGTTTCAAATCCTGAAAGATGATGCTGTGAAAGTGCTGCACTAAATATGGCAGCAAATTTGCAAAACTCAGCAGTGACCACAGGACTGGAAAAGGTCAGTTTTCATTCCATTTCCAAAGAAAGGCAATGCCAAAGAATGCTCTAACTACCGCACAATGTTGTCTTAGTTTCTGGAATATAGCATAGTGATTATTTTATGTAGGTATACCCTTTGTCATATTATTTTCCATTGTGGTTTACCACAGGATATTTTATAGTTTCATATACTACACGCTAGGACCTTTTTTTTTATCCATTTTATATAAATATTGTAGTTTGCATCTGTTAGTCCTAAACTCCCAATAGATCCCTTCCCCGCCCCCTCTCCCCTTTGGCAGCCACAAGTCTGTTCTCTATGCCTGTGAGTCCATTTCTATTTTGTAGATAAGCTAATTAGTGTCATAGTTTACATTCCACATATAAGTGATATCATATGGTATATCTGTCTTTCTCTTTCTGACTTAACTTCATTAAGTATGATTATTTCTAGGTTCATCCATGTAGCTGCCAATAGGATGATTTCTTTTTCTTTGGCTAAAAGCTCCACATTTTTTCCTCCTCTCTAGCTAACTAAGAGTATAATGAAAAAGAAAATTAGGGCTTTTAAATTCTGAGGTAACAAATATTTGCTGTTTAATGTATACATGGTTTTGCTAAATGCTACATGAAATATCTACCATAATAAAGCATTACTACCATTAAGATACTGCCCTCAAGAACAAAATCACAGTTCATAAGTGTTCCATCTATATGTTTAAAGAACAATTGGGAGCTAGCTCATTATTATTATTTTTGAACCACTGAATAAAGGCCTATAGGCAGGAATCAGTAGAAAATCAACAATAAATGTTATGGCAGTTCAGAGAGAAGAGATTACCTTCAAGTGGATAGTAAAAAAAGTCAAAGAAGAGATAAGACTTTATTGAGTATATCAGTTAGATAGATAGATGATAGAGAAAGAAAGAGATAAGAGATTGATACATAGATGTTGCAAAAGCAACATCTTTCCATTTTAGAGAGATATGGAGGAATACCAGTTTGCATAGTAACAGAGAAATAGAATTAAGAGTAAACTTAATAAGGCAGTGAAAACACCATCCTGACCAGACTTGTGGGTTCACATAAATAAGTCACCAGAAACTGGAATGAATTGATACTTAGCACTAGTCAAAGGCTAATAGACTTATGCAGTTTGCACAAGTTTGCAACCTTCTCAGGTGGCACAGCAGGTAAAGAATCTGCCTGCAATGCAGGAGACACAAGAGACAGGGTTTGATCCCTGGATGGGAAACATTCCCTGGAGAAGGGAAATATAACAACTCCAGTATTCTTGCTTGGAAAAGTCTATGAACAGAGAAGCCTGATGAGCTACAGTCCATAAGGTTACACATAGTTGCACACAAATGAGTGACTAAGAGCGCCACACACACACACACACACACACACACACACATTCAGTTTGCTATGGATTTTAGCATTTCTTCATAGAAAGTAAGGAAACCAAAAGATATTCCAAATTTATTTAACAATTGAGGTAATTATTTCAAAGTGCCTATTATGAATTAAAAGTTTTGAAATAAATTGAAATTATCCTCCTCGAGTCTTCTGAATTTTCATTGGCTACTACATTTTGGTAATCCACCATCAAAGGGTATTCCATAGACAAGCTTTGAAACTCAATAGAATGAAAACCTCAGAATCAAGATTTCAAGTGCTTTCATAAGAAAGTAAAACTGGGCCCTAATCATCTCCTAACTCTTAGAAGCATGCTCTACTGATGGTTTCCTTTTATGCTTTCAGAAAAGTGCACAACAATTTTACTTTCCTCTAAATGCGGTGTTAGGAAGAACATTATGTTTTTTTTTTTTTTAAATCTGTCAGTTGTGTTCTGTTTACGTGACTGCTTTCAGTCTGTCCAGCAGAAATCTGTTCACAATAGTGGCAAATTGATAAGAGCTTTGTTTTGTTTTTCACCTCATTGCATTTCTCTTTTAAGTGTTCATACATCAGAATGTCTAAACTCATTCAAAAACTACCAGTTCACTATTCCTTAATATTTAGTACCACCACCCCTAAAATAATAACAATAATATCATTAAAGATAATAATATTAATAATGACAGCTTAATTTTCATTTCATAAGTATCTTCAACTAAATATTGTTTTTAAAAGCTACTTTTTAACTTGAATCCTAGGAGCAAAAAAAAAAAAAAAGAAAGAAAGAAAGAAAAGGCAACCTATGAAAAATACACTGAAATACTGATGGAATGACAACTGAAATCATGTTAGTTAATATACAGTGGCTATCGGCATATTCAAAAGCAGAGACATTACTTTGCCAACAAAGGTCCATCTAGTCAAGGCTATGGTTTTTCCAGTAGTCATGTATGGATGTGAGAGTTGGACTATGAAGAAGGCTGAGTGCCAAAGAATCGATGCTTTTGAACTGTGGTGCTGGAAAAGACTCTTGAGAGTCCTTTGGACTGAAAGAAGATGCAACCAGCCCATTCTAAAGGAGACCAGTCCTGGGTGTTCTTTGGAAGGAATGATGCTATAGCTGAAACTCCATTACTTTGGCCACCTCGTGCAAACAGTTGACTTATTGGAAAAGACCCTGATTCTGGGAGGGATTGGGGGCAGGATGAGAAGGGGATGATAGAGGATGAGATTGCTAGATGGCATCACTGACTCGATGGACATGAGAATGGGTGAACTCCGGGAGTTGCTGATGGACAGGGGAGGCCTGGCATGCTGCAGTTCATGAGTTCGCAAAGAGTTGGACACAACTAAGTGACTGAACTAAACTGAACTAATCATGATATTGGAGAGTTTGTAATTTCCTCAGTTCTGTCTTGTCACAACAAAAATTTGAAAGCGACAGTGTTATTGCCCTCAGACGGACCAGTGTTACAGCTTCGTATTATAGCTCTGTTTTATTTAGAACGTAAAGGAAAATACATTGTCGAGGTGTGAGGGCATGCCAACTAAAAGACATGAAGAGGAGAGAGGCCATGGGCCCAATTTTGGCTCCTCTCTTCAAATGTGTTTTTCTTTTCTCCTCCCCCTGGGCCTGCTCTGTGTAAATTGGGCTAGCCAGGAGTGCTGTTTGTTCTGCCTAAGGTCCTCACTCTTATCCTCAGACCTTTGTTATATTTTTGTGGGCTTTTCCCTTCCATGTCTTTCAGCCACCGCCATTCTGGACTTCTTTTTCCTATTCTAACTACTTAACAATGACAGCGGTGGAAGATTTCTGAAAAGACAAGACGATACAGTACTATCTGAGGTTTCTGATTATAGTGAAAAAAAAAATACCCTCTCTCTTTCTACATCTCTTAGACAAACAATTAAAGTACTACAGAAATATTTTTACTGCCAAACTGAGATATGAAAATAAGCTCAAAATGACTTTGTACGGATAATCAAGCTTAAGTGAGCTCAGTAAGAAAAACGTGATGTCTCAGACAGGTTTCAAAATTCACTTACAAAGTGAGCAGGCACTTGAAAAACATACATCACTTTTGTGAACAGGTTTTTTGTGCCCCTGTCAAAGGAAGAAAAAAGGAAACCAAGCAAGATCCACTTTAAAAGATATATAACAGTTTTTGTGGCTGTGAAACACTGTGGGTTTTTTGAGCTGTGTTATGCTTGTCATCCTTAAGTGAGAGTTTGCAAAACAGTCACATAAATATGGCCCATGAAGAATGGCACAAGTAAAGCACTCACCTTTGGTTAACAAAATTCTAGGCTGTTAGGTTGGTGAAAGATTGGGAAGGTCAGACTACAGGCAGAGTGAAAGATTCAGATATGTTGTAAAATAGAAACAGAAATTCAATAGATGGCAGTCTTCCCCCTGCTTTGAGTTCATTTGCTCAGATTGCAGGGTTATGCTTGATGGATCTTCTTTCCTACCTCTTTAGCTTTTCTCTCTAATCACTCAATTGTATTTAACTTGGTGACTCAGGCACAGAAGACTAACAAACTTATGAATGCCTTAATATGCCATTCTCTCTTAGATCCCTTCTCCTTTTTAAAATGTGTTTTCACAAACTGAGAAACGTCTTCCCTTTTCTTATCTAACCATTTTCTCATCACCTTGAGCAGCATCTCTACTTCTGAGCCTTCTTCTGTACATCCCCCTGTGAAATAAAGTTCATATTTTATGGCAAGATAAAATAATTTAAACATAAGAATTCTTCTCTACTCTTTGGTCTCCTCTGTCCCACATTGTGCATTGTGTATCAATCCCATAGGCTGAAATACCTGCTTAACCATAACGAGCAATATTCTACTAGCACCAACAAGATAACTCCTGAATCAGGGGTCCCCAACCCCTGTGCTACAGACCAGTACCAATCCATAGCCTGTTAGGAACCAGTAGTAAGAGGTGAGCAGCTGGTGAGTGAGCAGAGATTCAGCTATATTTACAGAAGTTCCTCATTGCTTCCATTACTGCTTGAGCTCTGCCTCCTGTCAGATCAGAGGTGGCATTGGACTTTTCATAGTGTAACTGAGGCGAGTCAGTTTTGACTCTTCCATGCTAGATCTGTCTCTTTATCAGCTTTTGTAATTATAATCAAACATAATGGCCTACCTCAGAGAATCTTGTCCCTCTGCCTGTTAAGCTAAAGTGCCTTTTTTCAGAAACCTGTCCACCTGTTGATGGGAGGAAGGAAGAAATTGACACATCTCCTGCCTGAGGCTTCCAGTTCTAGGAGGCACTTCCAAAATTAAATGGCCTTTTTACCTTGTTTTCTCACCTCCTCTAATCTCTGATCCATAAAAATCCTGGCATTCAGACCCAGGACAAGATAGTTATTTTGAGATATTAGTCTGCTTGGCTCAGAGGTTAAAGCCTCTGCCTGCAATACGGGAGACCTGGGTTTGATCCCTGGGTCGGGAAGATCCCATGGTGAAGGAAATGGCACCCCCACTCCAGTATTCTTGCCTGGAGAATCCCATGGATGGAGGTGCCTGATGGGCTATAATCCACGGGGTCGAAAAGAGTTGGACACGACTGAACGATTTCACTTACTTACTTGTCTTTTCTGTCAGCCAGCTTTCTGAGGCATATTCCTTGCACAACACCTTATTCCTCAAATTCATTGGCTTCTTGTGCAGTGAGCAGAGAAAGCTTGAACATGGTAACAATAGAAACACAAGCCCTCTGGGAACCACACATGAAAGGATCTCGGTTGCTTTCTCCTTATGAGAATCATCTCCAAACCATCGTCCTCCACTCTATCCGTGGAAAAACTGTCTTCTACAAAACTGATCTCTGGTGCCAAAAATGCTGGAGACCACTGCCTTAAAAAAGACATTCCTTCTTGACCTTGTAAGGGGTCACATGACCCACCACTATGACACCTAGATCTCAATTAAGCAAACTGTCAATAATGCATCATTTGGTGTACAGCCCCATGTCTCAAAAATCTTATATAACCTGTGTCTTGACTTTCAGTGGGTGGAAAAGTTTTCTGATCTTCCTGAGATGCTCTTCCCAGGTTATAATCCTCAAATTTGGCTCAAATAAAATTTTCTAATTCTTTCTTAGATTGACTAATTAATTCTTCATCAACACAGCATATTAACAAGTGTCCTACCTTTGCATTTTTCACTCCTCCCACAATGTCATGCAATTTACAGTCTTGCCTGTGGATTTTATACAAACTATTGATTGTATCTTTTCCATGGCAAAATGAACTCCTTTGGGAGAGAATATTGTATTCCTAATATCTGTCATGTAATAAACATTAAATATTTGCTGAATGAAATCATGAACCTAAATATTAGTACCTTTCCACATTTCTTTTTAGATATCAATCATGCCATATAAGAAAAGAGTTCTTGATTCTTTATTTGCGTATACAATATCCAGCTCTATTTCACTTACTGGTTTGTTACCTTTAAGGTTATGTTTTCTCCCTCCTTAGTTTTGCTTTGTGGAGATTTTTGTTCCTTCTGTTTGCTTTTTTGTTGCCATTATGACTCAAAATCTTTGGTAAATCTGATTATATATGTTGTCTTTTAGGACTTTTATTTGTTTAACCATTCTTTTACCAGTAAGGTCAAGTAAGAATCTCAGAATTGGAGATATACAAATCATGGCTGATTTGAAATTTAAAAAAAAACACTTTTTTAATTGCACACAATTAGCACACCCTACAGACTAAAGTAAAAAAAAATAGAAACAGGGTTAAACAGTTCAACTGCTACAAAGAGAAGTCCAGGAAGGAGGTGTCACAGCATAAGCACAACCCCTTGTCTGGCAATGGGTCTCGTGATAAGTATGGGACAAGAAATTGCCTTCTGCTCTGATGGAGGCTCTAGTATCATCCATATGGAATAGCTCTCAACAGCAGAAAGTCAAGACCTCCAGCAAAGAGCCTTCAAACCTCTTGGCTAAGCAGTCCTGACGTTAAGGAGTGTGCCAGGGAAGTGTAATGCTAATCCCCAGGGTTGTTATTCCTATCATATGGTCCTTCTGTTGCAGTGAGGTCTTTCTAGAAATGTTGCCAAACAAAATTCTTATCTGAAGTAACACTCCTAATTCTGTAACACTCCTAATTCTAAAACCCTCCTTACTCTAAGACACTTACAGGTCTGTACCAGTCACTTCAAAACAACTAATATGAATGTTAACATTGGCCACTGTGACTCCATTTTGAAAGTAACTTTTTCACAAGATTAGTAGGAATAATAACTCAAAAGAAATCACAGCATAATGGATTGTTGTCAGCAAAACTGTGTTAAGTAAGTAGGGTATATACATACATACATACATATATATATATATATATATATATATATATATGCAGATAAATCAGTTATAACTTAAGTGAAAGTACTCCGGGCAGTGAGAGCCTGAGAGATTTTCCTGATTTATAGTTTAAATGTCCCTGATGATATCTTTGAGTGTTCAGGTAAACTTTCTGAGTGGTCTACTCAGCAAGTTTGAAGGTTGACTAAACAGGAACTGTTTATGATGATCCTTCTTAAGTGTAAAACAAGTTATTCAGCCTATATAGTCCATAAGGTTTCCCGAACATTTTTCTTTTTAATTAAGAAAGTTCTTAATGTTAGTTATTGTATTTCTTTGCACCTATCTTTTAATTTGGTCTTTCTATATGTATTAATAAATAAGCTGTTCATGATGAGAATTCTTTAAAAATTTATCAATTTTTCCAGTTCAAAGGATTCATCCTCTGGTCATTGACATGTAAGATCTTAATAGTGACTCAAACCAATAAGATTCTTTATGGTTTGTGAGCATACTCAGTCACTTCAGTCACATCTGACACTTTGCAACCCTATGGACTGTTGCCTGGCAGGCAGGATGCTCTGTCCATGGGATTCTCTAGGCAAGAACACTGGAGTGGGTTGCCATGCCCTCTTCTAAGGGATCTTCCAGACCCAGAAATTGAACTCACATCTTCTCTGTCTCCTGCGCGGAAGGCAGATTCTTTACTGTTGAGCCAATGGGGAAGCCCTCTTATGGCTTAACCATGGACAAAAGAGGCCCATCCCACAAAAGACAGCAAAGGATGTAGCCTTCAAAAGATCCAGATATTTTACTCTAAAAATAGTCTAAGAAAGCAAGGACCTTTCTTTTTTGCACAGCCAGTAAGGATGGTTTAGTGCCAACATTAACAAAGCAATGAGGAATGAGATGACAGAGCCCCTTTGGACTGGGACTCTTTATGACAAACTCCCTAAGAGCTGGCACAGGGGGACAAAGAGATGCCAGTCACAGACCCTGGTTGTTCTATCTGTTTCTGACCAGCCAGCTACAGCTGCTTGAAATCCTAGTCTGTTTGGCTACCTGCCAAATACATACCAGTAGGTGTACCTCCCAGATGGCAGAGACCAGAAACAATTTTCTCATTCATTAAAGGCCAAGCTCTCAGGACATATAATAAGACAGAAGAAAAAAAAATCATTTTTAAAATATTCTGTTGGGCTATACTCCACATGTCTATAAGCTCTGCGCTTGTCCAGTTTCAAGGTGGAAGAAAGAGCACAGAGTCAGCAACAGAGACATCAATGCTTATTTAATATATGGGGAGAATCTTACACATCTGAACCGAAGTCCTGGAAAACCCGCCACAGTATGCAGTGTCTGGCCAGTAGGACATGGTGGCAGTCAATTACTGATTTGTAATTGCAAATCAATTACAATTGATTTGTAGTTTGGTAAATCTTGGTGGTGCGCCAGTAGCTCCCAGGGGAAAAGGAGGATTACCAGCTATAGAGTAACTGACATCAGTTAGGCTTATTGGTCAATTAGTAATTGATATCAGTTAGGCTCATTGGTCCAGAGAAGGCAATGGCACCCCACTCCAGTACTCTTGCTTAGAAAATCCCATGGACAGAGGAGCCTGGTAGGATGTAATCCATGGGGTTGAAAGAGTTGGGCATGACTGAGAGACTTCTGACCTGCCTCTTGAGAAACCTATATGCAGGTCAGGAAACAACAGTTAGAACTAGACATGGAACAACAGGCTGGTTTCAAATAGGAAAAGGAGTATGTCAAGGCTGTATATTGTCACCCTGCTTATTTAACTTATATGCAGAGTACATCATGAGAAATGCTGGCCTGGAGAAGCATAAGCTGGAATCAAGATTACCAGGAGAAATATCAATAACCTTAGATATGCAGATGACACCACTCTTATAGCAGAAACTGAATAGGAACTCAAAAGCCTCTTGAGGAAAGTGAAAGAGGAGAGTGAAAAAGTTGGCTTAAAGCTCAACATTCAGAAAATGAAGATCATGGCATCTGGTCCCATCACTTCATGGGAAATAGATGGGAAAACAGTAGAAACAGTGTCAGACTTTATTTTTTTGGGCTCCAATCACTACAGATGGTGATTGCAGTCATGAAATTAAAAGACACTTACTCCTTGGAAGAAAAGTTATGACCAACCTAGATAGCATATTGAAAAGCAGAGACATTACTTTGCCAACGAAGGTCCATCTAGTCAAGGCTATGGTTTTTCCAGTAGTCATGTGTGGATGTGAGAGTTGGACTGTGAAGAAGCTGAGCACCAAAGAATTGATGCTTTTGAACTGGGGTGTTGGAGAAGACTCTTGAGAGTCCCTTGGATTGCAAGGAGATCCAACCAGTCCATTCTGAAGGAAATAGCCCTGGGATTTCTTTGGAGGGAATAATGCTGAAGCTGAAACTCCAGTACTTTGGCCACCTCATGTGAAGAGTTCACTTATTGGAAAAGACTCTGATGCTAGGAGGGACTGGGGGCAGTAAGAGAAGGGGACGACAGAGGATGGGGTGGCTGGATGGCATCACTGACTTGATGGACGTGAGTTTGAGTGGACTCCGGGAGTTGGTGATGGACAGGGAAGCCTGGCGTGCTTGGATTCATGTGGTTGCAAAAAGTCGGACATGACTGAGCGACTGAACCGAACTGAACTGAGCTACTTCACTTTCACTTTTCACTTTCACGCATTGGAGAAGGAAATGGCAACCCACTCCAGTGTTCTTGCCTGGAGAATCCCAGGGATGGCGCAGCCTGGTGGGCTGCTATGGGATCTCACAGAGTCAGACACGACCGAAGTGACTTAGCAGTAGCAGCAGCAGCAGCAGGCTCATTGGTCACCAGGGAAATCAGGAGAGTGGCACTCCCCTCACCACCTCTTAGATAAGAACAGTCACTAGCTGGGGCCTGGGACCTGTACATAGGGAAGTTAGTCATGTGTGTTAGATTTAAGTGAAGCAGGCACTGGTCAGATAGGGTATGTAAAGAGAGAAAGAGAACATCCATCTTGAGTGGCCTGACCATACATATGCACTTTGAAAGATTTAACCAAACTACATTTTCTTGTAGCCAAACTAGTACCTAAGAAGGATGTGCTGCAGAGCTAGGGATAGTGTGATGTTTCACAGAGTACCTCACTGCATAGAAATTTTCTTGAAGTTGATGAGTGATCTAGTATCAATCTAACCTATCCTGTGACCAACTTATCCTTTCATGGATGCTACATTGAGGTGATAATCATCCAAATGTCTTAAATGCTTGAGTGGTGCCCACCAATTTTGCAGCTTTGGCTTCCAAGACATCTCATGTACTTGTTCAGGTTGTATTGTTATAATACAGGAACTGAATAACTAATGAGAAACTATTCAAAGCATAAAACCCAGACCAAAATGACTATACAGTTGAATTTTATCTATTTGAAAAATGATTAATTTCAATTCTTCTCAAAAAGAAGGAACACTGCCTAAGTCATCTCATGAGGTTAGAATTATCCTTATAAAAATTCCAATAAATACATCACAAAAAGAAAGTTACAGAGTAATACTTATTGTGAATATGACTGCAAAATCCTAAACAAAATACTAACAAAACGTATCCAGCAATGCATTTAAAAAAATACACTATAACTAACTAGCATATCCCAAGAATGTGAAGTTTGTCAAATATAAAAAAAATCGGTTAGTGTCCAAAGAAAAAAACCCACACAAAATCATCTCAATAGATTCAGAGAACTTTTTTTTTTTAAATCAACATCATTTCTTGATAAAAACTCAAAAAAGTTATACATACAAAGGAACTTCAATTTGAAAAAGAACATCTATTAAAAACTCACAACTAACATATGCAACAGTGAAAGACTAGAAAGATCAGAGGAAAGACAAAAATATTCACTCTTGCCAATTTTATTCCTCATTACATCTGAGGTAATGTAGGGCATTAGACAAGAAAAAGAAATAAAAGGAATCCAGTTTGGAAAGAACTGTATTTGGATACAGGGCCTTTAAAGGCTGACTATGTAAATATGAAACCTTTAGGGTGGCCCCTATCCTAATTTGTCCGAATGTTGTTCTTAGAAGAGAAAATCTCAGCATGCAAAGAGATACTGGAGACACATGTAGGATTATCACCATGACATAAAGGACCAGAAATCTCCCACTCTCTGTGATAAATGTAGATGGTTTTGATAAAATTGGGGTGGAGAGTAGGCAGCTTTTTGTAAAACAACCATGTCTATTTTTCAATTATCCAGTATGACTGGCAAACCTGGCTTTGAATAGGATTTTGTCCAAAGTGAATTCAGAGGCTGCTCATAACTGATTTCGTCTGTATCTTTCCAGTGGAGTGCAGTTCTTATTTTTAAAGAGAAGCTTGCTTTCTATTTTGCTCTCTTTTTATTTTGATTGCTGTCTGCCAAGCATGTACTTGGCCCAAAACTTTAGAGCCAAACGCCCTCTCATTTCTTCCTCTACAATCCCTGATCTGGGTTTGCTACAGTGGAGTTTCTTATAAAAGGAAAGAGCAACGGGAAGCAGATGCAGTGACATCCTGCGCCTCCCATGATTAAATAGCTCTTTTATATTCCTTTGAAAACAAATATCACTTAATGCATTATTTCTCAGTAGTGCAGATGAATCCTCATCTCATTTTCCTAGACAGCCAGTGTCTTCAGTTCAGTTCAGTTCAGTTGCTCAGTTCTGTTGACTCTTTGCGACCCTATGAATTGCAGCACGCCAGGCCTCCCTGTCTGTCACCAGCTCCCGGAGTTTACCTAAACACATGTCCATTGAGTTGGTGATGCCATCCAGCCATCTCATCCTCTGTCATCCCCTTCTCCTCCTGCCCCCAATCCCTCCCAGCATCAGAGTCTTTTCCAATGAGTCAACTCTTCGCATGAGATAGTCAGAGTACTGGAGTTTCAGCTTTAGCATCATTCCTTCCAAAGAAATCCCAGGGCTGATCTCCTTCAGAATGGACTGATTGGATCTCCTTGCAGTCCAAGGGACTCTCAAGAGTCTTCTCCAACATCACAGTTCAAAAGCATCAATTCTTCGGTGTTCAGCTTTCTTTATAGTCCAACTCTCACATCCATACATGACCACTGTCTTAGTTGAACCTAAATCTGAAAGGTGATATTAACATAGTTGAACACGTATATTTACTTCTTTAAATAACTTTATGTGAATGATACTGTTCAATTACAAGAAGAAGCTTTTGGGGAAAAAAACAAAAAACAGTTTGAGTAGATGCACAGCATAATTTCTAAGCAAATCTCAAAGGGTGAGAAAATTATATTATGGATTCAGTCTAAGTTTCATGACTCCATATTGTATTTATTGCAACATTTATATACAAATTAAAACATATATGTAACACATAATCTCTAGCCTATTTTTAGGCCAGTGCTGACAGGAATTCACAATATTCTCAAAATAATTCTGTCACTCTTATCTTCACTATTTAGGAACCACTGCTGTGGACCATTTGATAATGGGGCATAGCTAAGATGAATACAATGCCCTCTAATGAATATAGTTCCCTGTTTTTTTTTGTTTGTTTTAGATTATGTATCTATATGTTTTGGACTATGCTGAGTTTCTAAATATTTCTATTTGTTTAAAGTCTAAAAATACCTGTGGAATTTGGACTGACTCATTATATTCATTCTGTGGTCCATTTAGGTTAATTGTGGGGGCACAGAAGGAAAGATAAGTTTCTTGGAGTAAAATATAGCTTGATATTCATATTTGTTAGTGTTGATTCCCTCATAACAGCAAGTCACATAGAGGTAGAGTTGTCAGATTTAGCTAACAAAGAGACTATTAGGCTAAATTTGAATTTCTTGATAAATAGCAACATTTTTGTTTTTAATATAGGTAACGTTTCATGCAGAATTTGGGATGTATTTATATCTAACTTGAGAATCATTCCTACAATTGGCAACAAGGATTGCTGAGAAGTTGGGGACATAAGGAACAGTCCAAAGATAAAGGGAACATTCACACACCAAGTAGATCAGTAGACAAGAGGCAGGTTTGGAATCAGAGATGAAAGTCAATTAATCTAGAACTAGGTATAGATGTATGTAAAAATGAGAACATGAATAAAATAAAGCTATAAAATTACTAGATTTCCTTCTTTTCCTTTTAAGTTTTATTTAATCTAGTTCTGATATGATAATATTGGTTTCCTGTATAAATCCAACTGCATAAATGGCATATCTAGATTGGTTATTACGGAAGAATTTTATGTTATGATAACTGCAGTACAAAGCCAGAGATTAAATTATTTCTAATTATCTGACTCTAAGTATCAGCAAAACTTGGAATAATAGCAAAAATTCTTGGCCACCTAAGCTTTAATTTGTTTATAAACATTTTCATGAGATTAATACATTAATCTAACAATTCTTAAGTATTTCAGTTGATGTCAGGAAAAGTTAAGTACTTTTCAAAGGGCCTCCCTGAAAGAGAGTGTGAGATTATGGACCAAGATAAAGAAATTCTGTCATCGGTTTTTATCCCCAGCTACTACCATGGTAGATTGAACTTTCTCCACCTGTACTGGAAGCGCAGAAAGTTAACAACTGAACCACCATGGAAGATCCTGTATTCTATTGTTTAGAAGCAAGGTACCAGGTCCAGTTCAAACCAAAGGTGAGGGATTTCAAAAGGGCACGAAACTCAGGGTGATGGAGATCATTCAAATTATTTTAAGGCTGCCAACCACGATAGAGTTTCTGTTTTGTAGATTCCATTGTGCAGGTGGGTGCATGTTAGGTGCATGTTTTGAACATTCCAGTGGGCATGTTTTGTAGTTTCCAGGGTGCACATGGGTTTTAAAGCCCAACAAAAGGTTTTAAAGCCCTTCAAAAATACTTGTTTTGCACTATGAAGGTGAAGGTGAAGTCTCTCAGTCGTGTCCAACTCTTTGCGACCCCGTGGACTGTATCCTACCAGGATCCTCCATCCATGGGATTCTTCAGGCAAGAATACTGGAGTGGGGTGCCATTTCATTCTCCAGGGGATCTTCCCAACCCAGGGATTGAACCCAGGTCTTCCGCATTAGAGGCGGACGCTTTAACCTCTGAGCCACCAGGGAAGCCAACAATAAATAGTGTTCTAGTTTCTCCACATGTTTGCTAACACATTTCTTTTCTAATATATGGTATTAATTTTGAAAAATTGTAAGCCATTTTCATTTCTCTAGTGATTTTGAAGAACTTTTTTGTGTGTGTACTTAATGACAATTTATAGATCTTGTTTCAGAAAGTGTTTTAATATGTCCACTTAAAAATAAGATTATTCATTTTCACATTGACTTTTAAAGTATTAGAGTATTTATATATTCTGGATACAAGTCTTGTGTCAGAAATGTATACCTTGATTCACATCTTTCAGACTCTGCCTTTTTATACTCCTAATAGTTTCCTAAAATGAATAAAGGCTTTATTTTTTAAATACTTTTTTTCTTTTACTACTAGTTTAATGACTTTTGTGTCGTAGGAATTATTTGCCTTAGTCAAGTTTTCAAGGTTTTACTTTAGTCTAGAAACTTTGCAGTTTTAGCTTTTATGTGTACATTTTCAGTTCAGTTCAGTCACTGAATCGTGTCTAAGTTTTGTGGCCCCATGGACTGCAGCATGCCAGGCCTCCCTGTACATCACCAACTTCAGGAGTTTACTCAAACTCATGTCCACTGAGTCGGTGTACATCTTATCTGCTTCAAATGAATTTATGTATATAATATAAATTGGATCAAATTTTATTTTGTGAATAAATTTATACAATTGATGCAGCAGCATTTGTTGAAAACCTTTTTTTTTACCTTTTTCACCTTCATCAAAAATAATTCTTCTTCATTACTGTGGTTTTATTTCTGGGCTTTCTATTCTGTTCCATTGACCTATATGTCTATAATTAATGCCAATACTACATGGTCTTAATTAGTGACACTATCAGTAAGCATAATCCTCAACTATGCTCTTCTCTTTAAAAATTGTATTGAGTATTTTAGGCCCTTTGGCTTTTCAATACAAATTTAAAATCAGCCTCACAATTTATATGAAAAAAAAATGAAGATACTGATTAGTATTGCATTGATTCCCTTCACCAATTTGGTAATGATTAATATCTGGGAAATACTGAATTTTCCAGTCAATAAATATGGCATATCTCTCCATTTACTTAAATCTTTAATCCTTATCAACAGTTTTGTAGTTTCCATGGTGCAAGTCTTTTACAATTTTTTGTTAACATTATTCCTAAGATTTCATGAAGTTTGATGATATTTTACACATCACTTTTAGAAATATCATTTTCTAGTAGCTCATTGATGTCATATAAATACATGATTGATTTTTTTAAAATTAAATTTATTTATTTTTTAAATTACAATACTGTATTTGTTTTGCCATACATTGACACGAATCAGCCATAGGTGAACACAATCTCCCAATGCCGAATCCCCCTCCCACCTCCCACCCCCATCCTCTACTTGAATCATCCTGTGCATCAGCCCCATGCCTCCTGCCTCCTACATTGAACACAGATTAGAGTTTGTATATCGACTATATACTGACTATAAATTGACTATTATTTTGCTGATTGTTTTTATTAGTTCTAATAATGCTTGGGTAGCTTTTTCTTTTTGAATCTGCATAATTATGTCAACTGAAAATAAGACAATTTTCTTCTTCTTTTCCAAACATCATACTTATTTCCTGCTTTGTTGAACTGGATAAGGCACAGTGTTAACTGGAAGTGTTCAGAACTGACAAGTTTGCTTTGCTCTAATATGAAAATGTTTACTATTTCACCTTTAAGTACAATGTTAATTCTAGACTTTTTTGTAGATGTCCTTTTTCAGAGTGAGGATATGTTCTTTTATTTTAATTTTTTGACTTATTACCATTAATGCTGGGTTCTATAAAATGCTTTCTTTTTTAACCTATTGACATGATCATAAGGATGTTTTCTTTTATTCTGTTAATATGGTGGACTGCATTGTTTGTTTTTCAAATGTTAAAGAAACATTGCATTACTGACATGAACTTTGGCTGCATATGACTATTACGTATTTTTTTAACATATTACTGAATTTAACTTGCTAGTAGTTTATGATGAATGTTCATGTTTTTATTCTTGGAGAATATTGGTTTAAAATGTTTTCTTTATAAAATATACTTTTAATATTTCATTTTAGAGGTATTCTGTCTATATAAATTGAGTTTTGAATATTTCTTCCTTTTTACTCCTTGAGAAAGTTTATCTATGATTGGTATACTTTATTTTACAAATATATGATAGAATTCACTAGTTCAGTCATACAACTATTATCATGGGAATGTTTTTAATTGTAAATTCAATTTCTTCAACCCCTATGTAATACTTAGTTTTTCTGTATTTTCTTGTTTAATTGTAGTAAATTTTGTTTTCAAGAAATTGGCCAATTTTTAAAAACTTGCTGAGTTTATTGGCATAAAATTTATTATTTGTTATTATCTTTGTAATACCCATAGGATTTCTAGTAATATATTCTCTTATTACCATTAATTTTAGAGTGCAGCTATAGCTTTAAATAAATTTTACCTAAGTTAAATTCTGACTTTATTGGCTAACTGAATACATATAACATTGAGCCTCAGTGTTTTTATTTGTTAAATGATATAATAATACGTAGTTATCAGGGTAATTGAGATTGTTAAATAGGGTGAATATGAAGCTATGTTTTAATGGCCAACTTACCTTTATATATCTCTATGGATTTTATACTCTAGTGAACAATTTCTAAAATGCTTATAAATTTTTAACATCTCCTGGTATTTTTGCCTTGTACAATGCTTCCCTGATCAGTGTGGGCAAGACTTTGGCTAGCTTCTTTCATGGCAAAGATGGTGGGGGTCATTTCCATAATTAGGCTATATATATATAATTAACTTTTATATTGCCAGTAGTATCTCTTTCTCACTGGATTTGAGGTAAGAAGCTATATTGTGAGTTTCCTTAGGAAGATACCTTTGTGACAATGAACTGGGTGTGGACACTGTCAGGAGCCAACAAGAAACTGAAGTGAGTGAGGTAGCATGTCACGCTGGTTAGAATGGCTGCTATCAAAAAGTCTACAAACAATAAATGCTGGAGAGGGTGCAGAGTAAAAGGAACCCTCTTACACTGTTGGTGGGAATGCAAACTAGTATAGCCACTAGGGAGAACAGTGTGGAGATTCTTAAAAAACTGGAAATAGAACTGCCATATGACTCAGAAATCCTACTCCTGGGCATACACACCAAGGAAACTAGAATTGAAAGAGACACATGTACCCAGTGTTTACTGCAGCACTGTTTATAATAGCCAGGACATGGAAGCAATCTAGATGTCCATCAGCAGGTGAATGGATAAGAAAGCAGTGGTACATATACACAATGGAACATCATTCAGCTATTAAAAAGAATGCATTTGAATCAGTTCTAATGAGGTGCATGAAACTGGAGCTTATTATACAGAGCAAAGAAAATCAAAAAGAAAAACACCAATACGGCATATTAACGCATATATATGGAATTTAGAAAGATGGTAATGATGACCATATATGTGAGACAGCAAAAGAGACACAGATGTAAAGAACAGACTTTTGGACTTTGTGGGAGAAGGGGAGGGTGGGATGATTTGAGAGAATAGCAGTGAAACATGTATATTATCATATGTGAAACAGATTGCTAGTCCAGGTTTGATGCATGAGACAGGGTGCTCAGGGCTGGTGCACTGGGATGACCCTGAGGGGATGGGATGGGGAGGGAGGTGGGAGGGAGGGTCATGATGGGGAATACATGTACACTCATGGCTGAGTCATGTGAATGTATGGAAAAAATTACCACAATATTGTAAAATAATTAGATTAAATTAAAATAAATATAAAATAAATTTTAAAAAGAAAGAAACTGAAGTCATCAGTGCCAGTCTGTGAGGGAGTGAATTCTGTCAATAACCACATCACCTTTAACTGGACCCTTTGCCACTGAAGCTTTGAGGAGAGACTATACCTGACACCTTGGCATCATCTTCGAGATCAGACACTGAAGCAGAGCATCAAGCAATGGCATGTCAAGACTCCTTGCCCACACCAACTGAAATGATAAGAGTGTCATTTTAAGGAGTTAAGTTTAGGGAAATAATGCGACACAAATAATAGAGAAGTAATACATACTTTAGGAAACTAGACATCTCAATGTATTGTTCATCAGTACATCTCTTACATACAGTTCAATTTTGTTGTTTGATTCTTAATGTTTATTGAATGAATGAAGCGGGTATTACAATTTTTCTCTTCTTTCTTATCTGTGCAATGAACCTTTGAAAATCATGTGAAGAGATGTCTGTATATAAAAAAATAAACTTAGAGAGGAAAAAAAGATGGCGGAGGAATAGGATGGGGAGAACACTTTCTCCCTAACCACTTCATCAAAAGAACATTTCAACGCTGAGTAAATTCCACAAAACAACTTCTGACTGCTGGCAGAGGACATCAGGCATCCAGCAAAGCAGATCATTGGCTTCAAAACCAGGTAGGAATTAATATGTACGATGAAGATAGAGACAAAGGAGGTAGGGAGGGAGCCCCCATCCCGGGAAGGGAATCCCGTCCCGGGAAGGGAATCCTGTCCCAGGAAGAGACTCTTAAAAGAGAGATTTCCTAAAATTGGGGAACATTCTCACAGCTGTGTATGAGACGAGCCCTGGAAGCACAGAGGGCAACATAACAGGAAGGAAGAATAAATAAATAAATAATTAAAACCAACAGATTACGAATTCAACAGTATAACTCCCAGCAGATAAGCAGCACAAACGCCTGTGTCTGACAGCAGTGGGGGTTGGGCAGGGAGGATCGCACCAGCGACAGTGCTTTCTAAGAATTGGGCCACGGGAGACGTAGGCTGCAGGGCTTTTCTCGAGAATCGGGGCATAACGGGGCCAGAATCGGGTCCGTGCGTGGCTAGAAAGAGCTAGCTTGGTCTAGCAAACCAGACTGTGGGATAGCTAACACGCAAAACGCTCGAACATAAGATACCGACAGGCCCGCGCACAGAGCAAAGGACGGATCGGCAACAGCAGGCTGCAGACCATCCCCCTCCAGCGACAGGCAGCCAGAGCCTTAAGTGCTGGAAGGGGGCAACCGCAGCTCAAGAGTGACATTACCTACCAAATTGCAAGCAGGTCTCTTTGCTATTGAGACTGTTGGGGGGCTCTGAACAGTCATCATCTGCCTGAGAAAGAGCCCCCAGCGGAGCTCCCAGAAAATTGAGTGACCGGGAAGCCCAGAAGTCGCAATAGCGCACGCCAAACTCCCTAGCCACTTGGACCTGGAAAGGGAACAAAGCCCCTGTTCAACCAAATCCAAGTCTCGGAGGGCTTCCTGACCACCAATCCTGAGCGCCAAACCTGAGCGGCATAGACCCGGGAAGTGCATGAAGCATAGGGCAGGCCCCACAAGGTTATCCCAAGGAGCGAGAAGGGGCAAGCCCAGTGCAGAGTCCACCACCACCCTCCCTGTGTCAAGGAAATCAGACACGGAAGGGACCAGCAAACAGAGGAAGTCAAACAGAGGGAACTGCCTTGGTAGCACCCCACATAGTCCACAACGACAGAGAAAGTGCCAGATATACCGTTACTACTTTTATGATCAATTTTTTTTTTTTTGGAGGGGGATGATGTGGAAGCATGATTTTTTTTAAGAATTTTTTTTCTTTATAAAACTTTTTTTTTTTTAAATTTGCTTTCTCTTCTTTTCTTTTTCTTTTTTTCTCTAAACTTGCTTAAATATTTAAATCTTCTATATTTCTATTTATTATTTTTATAACCTATTATTACTTTCAAAAAAAACCCCTATCTTTAAAGCAAATGTCGTATATAGTCCTATTGGTGGAGGAAGTTGTCTTTTAATAATTCTGGAGTCTTTTATTTTATTTTATTTTATTTCATTTTATTTTTCTCAAATTTTTAAAAATTTTTCTCTCCTTCTTCTTCTTATCTTTAATATTTTATCTTTGAAAATCCAATCTCTACTCCAAATTTTTAATCTCAACATTTTGGTATTTGTTGCCAATTTTGTACTTTTAAAAACCTAATCTTCAGTACCCAATTTTACATGAGTGTGAGACTACTGGCTTGACCACTCTCTCCCCCTTTGGAATCTCTCTTTTCTCCACCAGGTGGCTTTGTCTCCTCCCTCCCCCTCCTCTTCTCTACCCAACTCTATGAATCTCTGTGTGCTCCCGAAGGTGGAGAATTCTCAGGGAACTGGTCACTGGCCGGATCTGTATCCCTCCTTTCCATCTCCCTCTTTTATCCTCCTGGCCACCTCTATCTACTTCCTCCCTCTCCTCTTCCATGTATAACTCTGTGACCACCTCTGAGAGGTCCAGACTTTGGAGCACACACAAGAAAGTGGTTACGGGCTAGCTTGCTTTTCCTCTTTTGATTCCACCTCATCCCATTCCACTCACCTCTAACTACCCCCTGCCTCTTCTCTCCTCCAAGTAACTCAGCGATCCTCTAGGGACGACCCTCAAAGTGGAGAAACCTATCATCATTAACCCAGATGTTTTAACATTAGTGCTGAATAGATGGAGAAATCATGAGGCTATTGTAAAAATAAATCGTAAAACCAGAATCAGGAGGCGTAAGTCCAAATCCTGAGATTATCAAAGAATTCCTGAATACAGGGAACATTATCCAATAAGAGCTCTTCAAACGCCTTCATACCTATACTGAAATTGAGCACCGCCCAAGGGCCAACAAGTTTCAGAACAAGACATACCACACAAATTCTCCAGCAACACAAGAACAAGCCCCTGAGCTTCAATACACAGGCAGCTCAAAATACTCCAAAACCATTGACGTCCCATAACCCATTACTTCACACTTCACAACACTCCAGAGAGAGGAAATCCAACTCCACCCACCAGAACTTCAACACAAGCCTCTCTAATCAAGAAACTTTGACAAGCCACTGATATAACCCCAAACACAGAGAGGAAGCTCTATAATAAAAAAGAATTCCACAAATTCCCAGAATATAGAAAGGCCACCCCAAACGCAGCAATATAGCCACGATGAAGAGACAGAGGAATACCCAGCAGGTAAAGGAACAGGAAACATGCCCACCAAACCAAACAAAAGAGGAAGAGATAGGGAATCTACCTGAGAAAGAATTCCGAATACTGATAGTGAAAATGATCCAAAATCTTGAAATCAAAATGGAATCACAGATAAATAGCCTCGGGTCAAGGTTTGAGAAGATGCAAGAAAGGTTTAACAAGGACCTAGAAGAAATAAAAAGAGTCAACATATAATGAATAATGCAATAAATGAGATCAGAAACACTCTGGAGGCTACAAATAGTAGAATATCGGAGGCAGAAGATAGGATTAGTGAAATAGAAGATAAAATGGTAGAAATAAATGAATCAGCAAGGGAAAAAGAAAGATGAATTAAAAGAAATGAGGACAACCTCAGAGACCTCCAAGACAATATGAAACGCTCCAACATTCGAATTATAGGAGTCCCAGAAGAAGAAGACAAAAAGAAAGACCATGAGAAAATACTTGAGGAGATAATAGTTGAAAACTTCCCTAAAATGGGGAAGGAAATAATCACCCAAGTCCAAGAAACCCAGAGAGTGCCAAACAGGGTAAACCCAAGGCGGAACACTCCAAGACATATACTAATGAAACTAACAAAGACCAAACACAAAGAACAAATATTAAAAGCAGCAAGGGAAAAACAACAAATAACACACAAGGGGATCCCCATAAGAATAACTGCAGATCTTTCAACAGAAACTCTTCAGGCTAGAAGGGAATGGCAAGACATACTTAAAGTGATGAAAGATAATAACCTTCAGCCAAGACTACTGTACCCAGCAAGAATCTCATTCAAATATGAAGGAGAAATCAAAAGCTTTACAGACAATCAAAAGCTGAGAGAATTCAGCACCACCAAACCAGCTCTCCAACAAATACTAAAGGATAGACTTTAGACGGGAAACACAAAAGGACGTATAAACCCGAACCCAAAACAATAAAGTAAATGGCAACAGGAGCATACTTATCAATAATTACCTTAAATGTAAATGGGTTGAATGCCTCAACCAAAAGGCAAAGACTGGCTGAATGGATACAAAAACAAGATCCCTATATATGCTGCTTACAAGAGACCCACCTCAAAACAACGGACACATACAGACTGAAAGTGAAGGGCTGGAAAAAGATATTCCATGCAAATAAAGACCAAAAGAAAGCAGCAGTAGCAATACTCATATCCAATAAAATAGACTTTAAAGCAAAGGCTGTGAAAAGACAAAGACTGCCACTACATAATGATTAAAGGATCAATCCAAGAAGAAGATATAACAATTATAAATATATATGCACCCAACATATGAGCACCGCAATATGTAAGACAAATGCTAACAAGCATGAAAGGGGAAATTAATAATAACCCAATAAGAGTGGGAGACTTTAATACCCCACTCACACCTATGGACAGATCAACTAAACAGAAAATTAATAAAGAAACGCACACTTTAAATGATACAATAGACCAGTTAGACCTAATTGATATCTATAGGACATTTCACCCCAAAACAATGAATTTCACCTTTTACTCAAGTGCACAAGGAACCTTTTCCAGGATAGATCACATTCTGGGTCATAAATCTAACCTTGATAAATTCAAAAAAATCGAAATTATTCCAAGCATCTTCTCTGACCATAATGCACTAAGGTTAGATCTCAATTACAGGAGAAAAGCTATTAAAAATTCCAACATTTGGAGGCTGAACAACATCCTTCTGAATAATCAACAAATCACAGAAGAAATCATAAAAGAAATCACATTATGCATTGAAACGAATGAAAATGAAAACACAACTACACAGAACCTATGGGACACTATAAAAGCAGTGCTAAGAGGAAAGTTCATAGCAATACAGGCTTACCTCAAGAAACAAGAAAAAAGCCAAATAAATAACCTAACTCTACACCTAAAGCAACTAGAAAAGGAAGAAATAGAGAACCCCAGAGTTAGTAGAAGGAAAGAAATCCTAAAAATTAGGGCAGAAATAAATGCAAAAGAAACAAAAGAGACCATAGCAAAAATCAACAAAGCAAAAAGCTGGTTCTTTGAAAGGATAAATAAAATTGACAGACCATTACCAGACTCATCAAGAAACAAAGAGAAAAAAATCAAATCAATAAAATTAGAAATGAAAATGGAGAGATCACGACAGACAACACAGAAATACAAAGAATCATAAGAGACTACTATAAGCAATTATACGCCAATAAAATGGACAACTTGGAAGAAATGGACAAATTCTTAGAAAAGTACAACTTTCCAATACTGAACCAGGAAGAAATAGAAAATCTTAACAAACCCATCACAAGCATGGAAATTGAAACTGTAATCAGAAATCTTCCAGCAAACAAAAGCCCAGATCCAGACGGATTCACAGCTGAATTCTACCAAAATTTTTGAGAAGAGCTAACACCTATCTTACTGAAGCTATTCCAGAAAATTGCAGAGGAAGGTAAACTGCCAAACTCATTCTATGAGGCCACCGTCACCCTAATACCAAAACGTGACAAAGACACCGCAAAAAAGAAAACTACAGGCCAAAATCACTGATGAACATAGATGCAAAAATCCTTAACAAAATCCTAGCAATCATAATCCAGCAACACATTGAAAAGATCATACACCATGACCAAGTGGGTTTTATCCCAGGGATGCAAGGATTCTTCAATATCCGCAAATCAATCAATGTAATTCACCACTTTAACAAATTGAAAAATAAAAATCATATGATTATCTCAATAGATGCAGAAAAAGCCTTTGACAAAATTCAACATCCATTTATGATAAAAATTCTCCAGAAAGCAGGAATAGAAGGAACATACCTCAACATAATAAAAGCTATATATGACAAACCCACAGCTAACATTATCCTCAAGGGTGAAAAATTGAAACCATTTCCCCTAAAGTCAGGAACAAGACAAGGGTGTCCACTTTCACCACTACTCTTCAATATCGTACTGGAAGTTTTGGACACAGCAGTCAGAGCAGAAAAAGAAATAAAAGGAATCCAAATTGGAAAAGAAGAAGTAAAACTCTCACTGTTTGCAGATGACATGATTCTCTACATAGAAAATCCTAAAGACTTGACCAGAAAACTACTAGAGGTAATCAATGAATATAGTAAAGTTGCAGGATATAAAATCAACACTCAGAAATCCCTTCCATTCCTATACACTAATAATGAGAAAGTAGAAAAAGAAGTCAAGGAAACAATCCCATTCACTATTGCAACAAAAAGAATAAAATACTTAGGAATATACCTATCTAAAGAAACTAAAACCTATATATAGCAAACTATAAAACACTAATGAAAGAAATCAAAGAGGACACTAATAGATGGAGAAATATACCATGCTCATGGGTCGGAAGAGTCAATAAAGTGAAAATGAGTATACTACCCAAAGCAATCTACAGATTCAATGCAATTCCTATCAAGCTACCAGCAGTATTTTTCACAGAACTAGATCAAATAATCTCAAGATTTGTATGGAAATACAAAAACCTCGAATAGCCAAAGCACTCTTGAGAAAGAAGAATGGAACTGGAGGAATCAACTTGCCTGACTTCAGGCTCTACTACAAAGCCACAGTCATTAAGACAGTATGGTACTGGCACAAAGACAGAAATATAGATCAATGGAACAAAATAGAAAGCCCTGAGATAAATCCACACACCTATGGACACCTTATCTTCGACAAAGGAGACAAGAATATATACAATGAAGTAAAGACAGTCTCTTGAACAGGTGGTGCTGGGAAAACTGGTCAACCACTTGTAAAAGAATGAAACTAGACCTCTGTCTAACACCATACACAAAAATAAACTCAAAATGGATTAAAGATCTAAATGTAAGACCAGAAACTATAAAACTCCTAGAGGAAAACATAGGCAAAACACTCTCTGACATAAATCACAGCAGGATCCTCTATGATCCACCTCCCAGTATACTGGAAATAAAAGCAAAGATAAACAAATGGGATCTAATTAAAATTAAAAACTTCTGCACAACAAAGGAAACTATAAGCAAGGTGAAAAGACAGCCTTCTGAATGGGAGAAAACAATGGCAAATGGAAACAACTGACAACTAATCTCAAACATCTACAAGCAACTTATGCAGCTCAACTCCAAAAAAAAAAAATAAACGAACCAATCAAAAAATGGGCCAAAGAACTAAATAGGCATTTCTCAAAAGAAGACATATGGATGGCTAACAAACACATGAAAAGATGCTCAACATCACTTATTATCAGAGAAATGCAAATCAAGACCACAATGAGGTACCATTTCATACCAGTCAGAATGGCTGCGATCCAAAAGTCTACAAGCAATAAATGCTGGAGAGGATGTGGAGAAAAGGGAACCCTCTTACACTGCTGGTGGGAATGCAAACTAGTACAGCCACTATGGAAAACAGTGTGGAGATTCCTTAAAAAATTGCAAATAGAACTGCCTTATGACCCAGCAATCCCACTGCTGGGCATACACACTGAGGAAACCAGAATTGAAAGAGACACATGTTCATTGCAGCACTGTATATAATAGCCAGGACATGGAAGCAACCTAGATGTCCATCAGCAGATGAATGGATAAGAAAGCTGTGGTACATATACACAATGGAGTATTACTCAGCCCTTAAAAAGAATAAATTCGACTCAGTTCTAATGAGATGGATGAAATTGGAGCTGATTATACAGAGTGAAGTAAGCCAGAAAGAAAAACACCAATACAGTATACTACACATATATATGGAATTTAGAAGGATATTAATGATGACCCTCTATGTGAGACAACAAAAGAGACTCAGAGGTATAGAATGGACTTTTGGACTCTGGAGTGGGGGTGGGGGATAATTGGGGAGAATGGCATTGATACATGTACACTATCTTGTAAGGAAAAAAAAAAATATAAACTTAAAAGTATCTCAAGTTTTCCAACTTCCTGAACAAGTATCTGGACTCATAATTCTAAATGAGTAATTTAAAATGTCAGGTTCATGGGGTCAAGTGTTATGTCAAAGGATATGTCAGAATTTCATCCTACTGTTTAAAAAGAAAATTAGCACGCAAATAGCAATGGCATGAAGCAGAGAGTATGGTGCTGTCATTAGGAGCTGTTATCTTGTGGTAATCAGTATGAAGACTTTGGGAAGCTTGTAGTCCAGTGCTTTGCAAAGGTTGCATATATTAAGTTAGGAAAAGTTAAAAATGGCATCAGGGAATTATGATGGCCAGTAGAGTTCAGAAATTTGTCAGTTCTTACACCTTGAGCAACTTTCTCTTTAGAGAAAGAAATTTAAGTCTTAAATTAGAGTTGTTATAAGTATGTGGCAATTAGCACTGAGCTAGAGGGCAAGTAAAGAGAGAAAAGGTGCCAATTAAAATCTCTTTTATGGTAGTCTCTTAATAGCTTCTTTATAATAAGAGATTTAAAATATGATTTTCTTTGGATCCTAATAGCAATATTATCTATACCTATAACTACCATTCATTGTCAGTAATGTGCCAGCTCTTTATACAGCTCACAAGTGTATGAGTTAAACACCACATTTCTATATTTTAAATAAGGAAACTAAGAATTAAGAGTTGAATGATTTACCAAAGATTATAGAGTGCCTGAGCTTCCCAGGTGGCACTAGTGGTAAAGAACCAGGCTGTGAGTCAGGAAGATCTCCTAGAGCAGGGCATGGCAACCACTCTGGTATTCTTGCCTGGAGAATCCCAAGGACGTATGAGCCTGGAAGGCTACAAAATGTTGCGAAGAGTCGGACATGACTAAAACAATTTAGCACACATGCATGCATGTAGGCATAAAGTGCCTAATGGTACATCTGGGATTTAAACCATTCATTCCCACTGTACTCTCCCTGACTCATTACTTTGTGCCCTTCAAAAACTAAAAATTTATTGTAATTTAGTTTATGCAGAAGGTGAAGGTGAAATCACTCAGTCGTGTCTGACTCTTTGCAACCCCGTAGACTGTAACCTACTAGGCTTCTCCATCCATGGGATTCTCCAGGCAAGAATACTGGAGTGGATTGCCATTTCCTTCTCGAGGGGATCTTCCTGACCCAGGGATTGAACCCAGGTCTCCAGCATTGGAGGCAGATGCTTTAACCTCTGAGCCAACTTCAGCATATATCATCCTAATCTTTCTTGGCTCTATCTATACTTTAAAAATACAGATCAAAGTCATATATTTCCAATCTTGGGAAATTTTAGTGTTTAGTTCTGTTAATTCTCTTCTGCCATGACACAACTGTTGATTCATATTTTTCTATACAGATTAGTTGTGGCAAAGAAAACTATTTACATATCACAGTTCTCATCTATTATTGACACACTATTTCCAAGAAAAAGAAAAAAGAAACTTAAAAAGAGTTGCAATCAATGTTTCTCTGATTATAATATTCATGTTTCAAAGCATGAGCTTATTTTATGTTTCCTGTTTTAAAGAGGAGTTTATTAACATTATTTATGATTTTTAAATGTGGAAGTATCTATTCAAAACAACTTGAAATATTTGGACTGCACTGGAAGCAATATATTCTTATTTCTTAACTTTATTTGTATACAAGCAACTTTAGATTTTGATAGTTAAAAACAAATCATCTAGAAGATTCATAGTTTTCCTAAGATATATTATGAATTAAGGCTATGATATATTATGAATTAACTTTGCATTACATGTGAAGTTTAAGTCAAGATCATATGTGTGTGTGTGTATGTGTGTGAGTGGATGTGTGCATGAATGGATGCCCAACTGTGCTAGCATCAGTTATTTAAATGCTATCACTTATACATTGAAATGCTTTTTGCATCTTTGTCAAAAATTACTTGAGGATATTTGTGTGGTTCTATCTCTGGGTTCTTTATTATGGTCTATTAATCTCCGTGTGTATCCATCAATCAGTACCATGGTATCTTGACTGCAGTTCAGTTCAGTTCAGTTCAGTTGCTCAGTCGTGTCTGACTCTTTGCGACCCCATGAATTGCAGCACGCCAGGTCTCCCTGTCCATCAACAACTCCCAGAGTTCACTCAAACTTACATCCATCGAGTCAGTGATGCCATCCAGCCATCTCATTATCTGTCATCCCCTTCGCCTCCTTCCCCCAATCCCTCCCAGCATCAGAGTCTTTTCCAGTGAGTCAACTCTTCTCATGAGGTGGCCAAAGTACTGGAGTTTCAGCTTTAGCATAATTCCTTCCAAAGGAAGGACTGATCTCTCTTAGAATGGACTGGTTGGATCTTCTTGCAGTCCAAGGGACTCTTAAGAGTCTTCTCCAATGCCACAGTTCAAAAGCATCAATTCTTCAGCACTCAGCTTTCTTCACAGCCCAATTCTCACATCCATACATAACCACTGGAAAAACCATGGCCTTGACTAGATGGACCCTAGTCGACAAAGTAATGTCTCTGCTTTTGAATATGCTATCTAGGTTGGTCATAACTTTCCTTCCAAGGAGTAAGCTTCTTTTAATGTCATGGCTGCAATCACCATCTTCAGTGATTTTGGAGCCCAAAAAAGTAAAGCCTGACACTGTTTCCCCATTTATTTCCCATGAAGTGATGGGAACAGATGCCATGATCTTTGCTTTCTGAATGTTGAGCTTTAGGCCAAATTTTTCACTCTCCTCTTTCGCTTTCATCAAGAGGCTTTTCAGTTCCTCTTCACTTTTTGCCATAAGGGTGGCATCAACTGCATATCTGAGGTTCTTGAGATTTCTCCAGCAATCTTGATTCCAGCTTTTTCTTCTTCCACCCTAGCGTTTCTCATGATGTACTCTGCATATAAGTTAAATAAGCAGGGTGACAATATACAGCCTTGACGTACTCCTTTCCCTATTTGGAACCAGTCTGTTGTTTTTGTTCCATGTCCAGTTCTAACTGTTGCTTCCTGACCTGCATACAGGTTTCTCAAGAGGCAGGTTAGGTGGTCTGGTATTTCCATGTCTTTCAAAATTTTCCATAGTTTATTGTGAACCACAGAGTCAATGGCTTTGGCATAATCAATAAAGCAGAAATATATGTTTTTGGGGGAAATCTCTTCCTTTTTCCATGATCCAGTGGATGTTGGCAATCTGATCTCTGGTTCCTCTGCCTTTTCTAAAACCAGCTTGAACATCAGGAAGTTCACGGTCCACGTATTGCTGAAGCCTAGCTTGGAGAATTTTGAGCATTATTTTACTAGCATGTGAGATGAGTGCAATTCTGTGATAGTTTGAGCATTCTTTGGCATTGCCTTTCTTTTGGTTTGGAATGAAAACTGACTTTTTCCAGTCCTGTGGCCACTGCTGTGTTTTCCAAAATTGCTGGCATATTGAGTGCAGCACTTTCACAGCATCATCTTTCAGGATTTGAAATAGCTCCACTGGAATTCCATCACCTCCACTAGCTTTGTTTGTACTGATGTTTTCTAAGGCCCACTGACTTCACATTCCAGTATATCTGGCTCTAGGTGAGTGATCACACCATCATGATTATCTGGATCATGAAGATCTTTTTGTACTGTTCTGTGTATTCTTGCTACCTCTTCTTAATATCTTCTGCTTCTGTTAGGTCCAGACCATTTCTATCCTTTATTGAGGCCATCTTTGCATAAAATATTCCCTTGGTATCTCTAATTTTCTTGAAGAGATCTCTAGTCTTTTCCATTCTGTTGTTTTCCTGTTTCTTTGCATTGATTACTGAGGAAGGCTTCCTTATCTCTTCTTCCTATTCTTTGGAACTCTGCATTCAGATGCTTATATCTTTCCGTTTCTCCTTTGCTTTTCACTTCTATTCTTCACAGCTATTTGTAAGGCCTCTCCAGACAGCCATTTTACTTTTTGCATTTCTTTTCCATGGGCATGGTCTTGATCCCTGTCTCCTGTACAGTCACGAACCTCCATCCATAGTTCATCAGACACTCTATCTTTCAGATCTACTCCCTTAAATCTATTTCTCATTTCCTTGTATAATCATAAGGGATTTGATTTAGGTCATACTTGAATGGGCTAGTGGTTTTCCCTAGTTTCTTCAATTTAATTCTGAATTTGGCAATAAGGACTTCATGATCTGAGCCACAGTCAGCTCCTGGTCTTGTTTTTGTTGACTATATAGATCTTCTCCATCTTTGGCTGCAAATAACATAATCAATCTGTCCCCTATAAAAAGACATCTTTGGGGGTGTTAATTCTAAAAGGTCTTGTAGGTCTTCATAGAACTGTTCAACTTCAGCTTTTTCAAAATCTTAACATTGGGAAGAATGATTACTAATACATGGTTCTTCCTTTTCAAAAATATTGGCTAATCTTGTACTTTTATTTTTTTAAAATAAGTTGTAGAATAAGATGTCCTAAGTTTTTATTTTTAGACACATCATCTTCAGATATAGGCAGTTTTATTTCTTCTTTTCTAAATTTTTATTTACCTTCTCCCTTTTTTCTTAACTTATTGCAGTGGCTAGAACTTCTACTACTATATTAAATAAGTTGCATGAGCTGAATACTTGCCTTTTTCCTGATCTTAGAGGGAAAAAATTTAGACTGTTACCATTAAGCAGGATGCTATCAGTAGGGATTAATCAGATACTCTGTAAAAGCTTGAGGAAAATGGAGAAAAATCTTCAGTTTGGCTAGACAAAGAATTATTAGACTCAACATCAAAGCATAATAAAGTAAACAGTGATAAGTATCAATTCATCAAAAATGAAAACACTTATGTTAAAATATTTAGAAGATAAGTTATAGACTTAGAGAAATATATTGCATAGAAAATATAAACTAAGATATTTTATTTAGTACACATAAAGAACTCTTAAAACTCTCTAGTAAAAGAACAATCCAATTATAATATGGGCAAAAGACATGCACAGACATGTCATCTAAGAGGATAGATAGATTGGAAAATAAACACAGGAGAGATGTTTAACATCTATATTTAAATTATATTAGTTTAATTTAATCTAAATTACTGTAGTGATTAGATATCACTACACATTGTCAGAGTGGATAAAAAGAAAAAAATGTGATAACAAATGTTGGCTAATTCATACATTGTTGGTGAGGATGTAAATGATATAGACACTTGGAAATAGTTTTTAAGTTTATTTTAAAAGTAAAAATAATGTTGGGGAGGGAAAGATTGGGAGCTTGGGGCTAGCAGATGCAAATTATGATATGTAGAACAGATAACAGGTTTCATGTGTAGCACATGAAATATATCCTACAGTAAGTTATAAAAGGAAAATATGAAAAATATATAAATATACACATGTATATATACACATTATAGATATGTATGTATACACATTTTTATATATGTATAACTAAATCACTTTGCTGTATAGCAGAAATTAATACATTGTAAATCAACTATACATCAATAAAATAAAATGCATCATAATTAGTTCAGTTCAGTCACTCAGTCATGTCTAACTCTTTGAGAACCCATGGACTGCAGCATGCCAGGCCTCCCTGTCCATCACCAACTCCCGGAGTTTATGAAAACTTGTATCCACTGAGTTGGTGATGCCATTCAACCATCTTATCCTCTGTTATCCCCTTCTTCTCCTGCCTTCAATCTTTTCCAGCATCAGGGTCTTTGTAAATGAATCTGTTCTTCACATCATGTGGCCAAAGTACTGGAGTTTCAGTACTGGAGTTCCCAGCATCAGTCCTTCCAATGAATATTCAGGACTGATTTCCTTTAGGATGGACTTGTTGATACTCCTTGCTGTCCAAGGGACTCTCAAGAGTCTTCTCCAACACCACAGTTCAAAAGCATCAATTCTTCAGCATTCAGCTTTCTTTATAGTCCAATTCTCACATTCATATATGGCTAATGAAAAAATCATAGCTATGATTAGATAGACCTTTGTTGGCAAAGTAATGTCTCTGCTTTTTAATATGGCTTTTCTTCCAAGGAGTAAGCATCTTTTCACTTCATGGCTTCAGTGACCATCTGCGGTGATTTTGGAGCTCCCAAATAGTCTGCCACTGTTTCCACTGTTTCCCCATCTATTTTCAATGAATTGATGTATATTGTCACCCTGCTTATTTAACTTATATGCAGAGTACATCATGAGAAATGCTGGACTGGATGAAACACAAGCTGGAATCAAGACTGCTGGGAGAGATATCAATAACATCAATAATGCAGATGACACCACCCATATGGCAGAAAGCTAAGAAGAACTAAAGAGCCTCTTAATAAAATTGAAAAGAGAGAGTGGAAAAGTTGCCTTAAAACTCATATAAAATCAAATAAATAAATTTTAAAATTAAAAAATATAGTGTGACAGTGCAACACAGAAACTATACTCTTAGGTAATTATCCTAAAGAAATGAAAATTCGTTTTCATACAAGAAATTACAAATGGGTATATTAGCAGTTTTACTAAAATAGCCCCAAAATGGTAAATATTCAGATGTCCTTCAGTTGGTGAATGGTCACACAAACTGGTACATCTATACCATGGAATGCTACTCAACTATATTTATGAGCAAAGTATTGATATAACAATTTAAACTATCCTAACTTAACATGCTGAATAAAAGTCCTAGTTTGTGATCTTCCCAAAGTCCCTGACTATGTACACACTGCTCTATACAAAATGGATATAGAGACCTATTGTGTAGCATATATAACTGCTCAGTGTTATGTGCCAGCCTGATGGGAAGAGAGTTTGGGAGGAATGGATATATGTATCTGTATGGCTGAGTTCCTTCATTGTTCACCTGAAGTTATTACAACATTGTTAATTGACTATATCTCAATGCAAAATGTTATTGGTTTTAACATGGGGCTGATGCACAGGATGATTCAGGTAGAGGATGTGGGGTGGGAGGTGGGAGGGGGCTTCGGCATTGGGCAATTGTGTTCACCTATGGCTGATTCGTGTCAATGTATGGCAAAACAAATACAGTATTGCAATTAAAAAATAAATAAATTTAATTAAAAATTCAGATTTAGAAAAATTTATAAAGGTTTATTTTAAAATGATGCATATTATATGATTCCATTTTCATGAACTCATTAGCACTTAAAATGATAGAGAAGATATCATTGGCTGCTAGTAATCAGGCATAGAGGCTAAAAAGATGAGTGTGACTGAAAGGGTTAGTAAGAGGAAATTCCATGATGATAGTACAGTTGAATATCTGGATTGTGGTTGTGGTTATACAAGGCTACCCCCACGATAAACTTTCAAAAGCTATACAAATACATAAACAAACAAAAATGAGTACATGAATATATGTCATCATATATTCATGAACAAACTCTGGATCTTACCAGAGGTCAATTTTTTGTTTTCAATATTGTATTATAGTTGAGCAAGACATTAACATTGAAGCAGGCTGGGAGAAAGGTATACCAATCTTCCTTGTATATATTTTTGCAACCTCCCATGAATCTATTGGCTTCATGGCATTCCCAGTGATTAAGAATCATCCAACCAGTGCAGGAGCTGAAAGCTCCATCCCTTGGTCAGGAAGATTCCCTGGAGAAGGAAATGGAAACCCACTCCAGTATTCCTGCCTGGAGGATCTCATGGACAGAGGAGCCTGGCAGGCTACAGTCTGTGGGCTGCAAAAAGAGTCAGACGTGACTTAGTGAATAAACAACAACAACATAAATCCATAATTATTCTAAAACAAAAAGCTGAAAAAATATCATCTTTTTCCTTCATTTCCACCTAGAGAAAAGAAAAAAATAAATAAATCCCCCAAACCCTAAAATGCTGAGTTTACAATAATTTTTTTAAATTATTATTTAAAGGAAATACATTAGATGAGTAAATATCAATTCCAGATGACTTATCTCATTTCCTTATTAGTGTCTGTTCTCCTGCCCAATGGAGGCAGAAACATGACCTTCACCCCCTGATCAGACTTGTGAGAAGGGAGATTGAGACCATGATCTCAAGAAACATGGCCCAGAACCTTGCAATCTGTTTGGCACCATTTGAGGGAGGAGACTGCTTGTGGAGGAGGAAAAAAAAAATGAGTTGATTTGCCGGGAACTGCCACGGGAGATCCCACCCATGACAGGGTCATGTGAAAGAGAACTGTTAAGCAAGGCTTCAAAGCTCAAGGGGCTCCCTAGGCTTTCTCAAGCATTCTACCCCAAAACCAGTATCTGTCTGTTTTACTGTTTTATGACTTTCACCAACTCCTCTGACAATAACAGGGGGCTAACCCTGACCACCTTTCTCTGGAGAAAATCAACTTAGGGCTATAGCTAATAAGTCTCCTGGACATGAGAGGAATATCTCAAATCAAACCCCCTCTGTTAGCATTCTAGCTTGCTTGGCACATATATCCAAACTCTTGCAGCTATGCATACAATTATTTACAGCCTCCCAACTGTGAGAAGCATGCAAAGCCTAAGACACTGAGCCTTTGATAGAGTTAAAAGTTATTAGAGTAGTACTAGTGCTGGTGTAGGATTTCATTATTGGGCCAAGTCTTGTTGCTAAGTTCCCATATCTCTTATCCACTGTGCACCTGGGAATGTGTTAGTTAACATAGTGAGAATGCAAGAAAAACACGTGTAGCCTTGAATTTAACCATATCAGACTTTTGAGCTAATTGGCTCTTTCTTGTAACTCGCTGCACCTTTGCTCTGTGAAAAATGTAACTCTTTTTGGCACTTTCTGAGGCTGACATAGATTAGAAATATAAAGAAAAACACTTTGAGGAAAAATAAGTTTTTGGTTGAGCAGCCTTTATCAAAAGAGGGTCACACAATGTTCACAGGCCTCCAAGGCCAGAAGATACTGAACACAACAATATTTGTGGGAAAGGTATGCAGAAAAAATCATGGTTCCGATAAGGGCAAAACTGCTGAAATGTTGGACTGATTCTGTATGACCTTGCATCTTTCATTTCCCTCTATGTACAAAAGGTATATAAATACTGTTTAAAAATAAAGCTATGGCTCTTGCTCGTCAAAGTAGCTTGATCTCCTCGTGTCAATCATTTTATTCCTCTTACTCTCTCTTTCAGGCTAGTTTCCATCGGGAGTACAGAGATCTGCAGTGTCTACTTATTTGCCTGGGTTTCTAAGACCTGACCGGGAAGGCCCCTGTGCCTTCACTCCCTTGGGAGACGGGGAAGG